>JAIOJX010000032.1:110370293-112770293 GCA_022376925.1 Tragulus kanchil | reverse complement strand
GAGAGTAGCCCCCACTCCCCGCAACTAGAGAAGAGCCGGTGGCAGCAGTGAAAACCCAGAATAGCCAATAAATAAATAAATTAAAAAATTCATTATTCATTCATTCATAAATGATGGTGATGATAACAATATCTATAAAAGAGAGGTTTTCCCTGGTAGCTCAACTGGTAAAGATTCTGCCTGCAAGGCAGGAGACCTGGGTTCGATCCCTGGGTCAGGAAGATCCCCTGGAAGAGGGCATGGCCACCCACTCCAGTATTCTTGCCTGGAGAATCGCATGGACAGAGGAGCTTTGTGGGCTACAGTCCATGGGGTCGCCCAGAGTCAGATGCAACTAAGCACAGCACAGCACATAAAGGAGAACTATCCTAAGAAACAGCAAAACAGGAAGTGTCCCTGTGTAATTTCAAAATGCTAAACTTTTTTCCACTTCTAAGTAGAATTTATTTTTTCAAACTTTAATTCTCTCAAGTGATTAAAGAAGTAATTTTTTATTAACTGTAACATTAAAAATCATCATAAGCAAAGAGAAGAAAGTTAAAAATCAGCTTAATATAATTATATATTTGGTTTGTACTGAAACACTGAAAACCTGTTTACCTTTAACAAATGTTCAGTAGGTGACCATTTGCATTTCATTTCATTCTCATAAGAGTCCTTGGGTGTAGGCAAAGCTGGGATTATTCATTTTGTTTTATAGGCAAAGAAACTGAGGCCCAGAGAGGCTCGTATTTGATTAAAATCACACAGCAAACCTTGTTTCTTCTGGAGGGAGAAGAGAAAGCCTTCCCAACTAAGCCAGGAGGGCTGGGCCGTGTGGGCAGCCGGGCATTCTGACAGAGGAGAGGAAGAGGGAAGGCGGCCGAGCCACCCTAGACGTGCAGGAAGACATGCGAGCAGGCAGCAGCCGTGATCTGGGCGGAGCCTACCCTTGCCGGCTGTGGGTTTGCTTTTCCAGGGCATCGTTCCTGGTCACCCCTCACCAGGCCATCCTCACCCTTGGAATGCTCCAGGGCTGGGAAGATTTTTAGGAGGATGGCAGAGACAGAAAGCTGGTGGTGGCGAGATGCGTACAAGGGAAAGCCAGGACAGACAGACTTTGGGCCTCTAAATGAATCGATCATTTCCCAGCTGTGTCCCTTTTCCCACCCACCAATCTGCTCCTCCTCTGGTGTCTGTGTCCCAGCATAAATTAAAAATTCATTATTCATTCATTCATAAATGATGGTGATGATAACAATATCTATAAAGAGAGGTTTTCCTGGTAGCTCAACTGGTAAAGATTCTGCCTGCAAGGCAGGAGACCTGGGTTCGATCCTGGGTCAGGAAGATCCCCTGGAAGAGGGCATGGCCACCCACTCCAGTATTCTTGCCTGGAGAATCGCATGGACAGAGGAGCTTTGTGGGCTACAGTCCATGGGGTCGCCCAGAGTCAGATGCAACTAAGCACAGCACAGCACATAAAGGAGAACTATCCTAAGAAACAGCAAAACAGGAAGTGTCCCTGTGTAATTTCAAAATGCTAAACTTTTTTCCACTTCTAAGTAGAATTTATTTTTTCAAACTTTAATTCTCTCAAGTGATTAAAGAAGTAATTTTTTATTAACTGTAACATTAAAAATCATCATAAGCAAAGAGAAGAAAGTTAAAAATCAGCTTAATATAATTATATATTTGGTTTGTACTGAAACACTGAAAACCTGTTTACCTTTAACAAATGTTCAGTAGGTGACCATTTGCATTTCATTTCATTCTCATAAGAGTCCTTGGGTGTAGGCAAAGCTGGGATTATTCATTTTGTTTTATAGGCAAAGAAACTGAGGCCCAGAGAGGCTCGTATTTGATTAAAATCACACAGCAAACCTTGTTTCTTCTGGAGGGAGAAGAGAAAAAGCCTTCCCAACTAAGCCAGGAGGGCTGGGCCGTGTGGGCAGCCGGGCATTCTGACAGAGGAGAGGAAGAGGGGAAGGCGGCCGAGCCACCCTAGACGTGCAGGAAGACATGCGAGCAGGCAGCAGCCGTGATCTGGGCGGAGCCTACCCTTGCCGGCTGTGGGTTTGCTTTTCCAGGGCATCGTTCCTGGTCACCCCTCACCAGGCCATCCTCACCCTTGGAATGCTCCAGGGCTGGGAAGATTTTTAGGAGGATGGCAGAGACAGAAAGCTGGTGGTGGCGAGATGCGTACAAGGGAAAGCCAGGACAGACAGACTTTGGGCCTCTAAATGAATCGATCATTTCCCAGCTTCGTGTCCCTTTTCCCACCCACCAATCTGCTCCTCCTCTGGTGTCTGTGTCCCAGCGAAAGCCACTGTCCTGTACCTTAGCTTAGGTGTTTCCTCCTCCGGGAAGCCTCCCCCGTTTGCTCTGCCCAGCTCCGGCTTGTATCAGACTTACGTGGACTGGCATCTCTGAGTTGCCTTGGTCTAGGGTGTGCGTGGCCCCTGTTTGCCCTTTCATGTACCCTCATTGCTCACTACCCTCCCTCCTCCTCCTCCCACCTCCAGACCCAGAGGGTGCCTGTGGATCCGACCTTTGCTCTCTCTGACCAGGTGTGAACTGGAACCACACTGACAGCCTCCATGACTCCCATACCTTCCATTCTGCTGTCCGTCTGTTCCCCAGAGGCTGCAGCTGCCCAGGTGTGCTGAATTTCAGTGCAGAAAACTCTGTCTCTTTGACTGGGCATGCTCAGCTGAGGGACTCCTAGGGTGTCCAACTTGAGCTTCACGGCTTTGAAATTTTTCAGTGAGACAAAAATATGCAGGTATTCTTTGAAAAATGAAGTAGTGTCTTCAAGGATAAACTTTCATAACCACTCTTCAGCTGAGACATCATTTGCCGACAAAGGTCTGGATCGTCAAAGCTATGGTTTTTCTTGTAGGTATGTACAGATGTGAGAGTTGGGCCATAAAGAAGGCTGCACACTGAAAATCTGATGCTTTTGAACTGTGGTTCCGGAGAAGACTCTTGAGAGGCCCTTGGAGAGCGAGGAGATCCAACCAGTTAATCCTAAAGGAAATCAACCCTGAATATTCATTGGAAGGACTGATGCTGAAGCTGAAGCTCCAGTACTTTGGCCACTTGATTTGAGGAGCTGACTCATTGGGAAAGACCTTGATGTTGGGAAAAATAGACAGCAGAAGGAGAAGAAGACAACAGAGGATGAGATGGTTGGATGGCATCAGCAACTCCATGGACATGAGTTTGAGCAAAGTCAGGGAGACAGTGAAGGACAAGGGATCATGGCATGCTGCAGTTCAGGGGGTTGAAGAGAGTTGGATAAGAGTTATTGACTGAATAAATTACTAATAAGGTCTCTTTATGTCTTTCAAGGAAGAAATAACCTGTACCAAACTTCCCTTTTCTCAGCTCTCCATAATTATATATATATATATATATATATATATACATATATATATATTATATTTAAATCTCACAGCTTCTTTATCCATTTATCCATTCATTGATGAGCACTTAGATTTTTTCCATATCTTGGTTATAAGGATACACATTAGTTAGTGATGTAGTTCTTTTTGGATAAATACCCAGAAGTGAAATTGCACGATCACATCGTAATTTTATGCTTAATTTTTTGAGGAACATCCATACTGTTTTCCATCTACACCAATTTACATTACCACCAACAGTGCAGGAGGATTCCCTTTTCTCCAAATCCTCATCAACATTCGTTATTTTTAGTCTTTTTGTTAATTGAGATATGGGGTGATACCTCATTGTGATCCTGACCTGCATTTTCCCAATGATGTGGAGCATCATTTTATGTACCTGTTGGCTCTCTGTCTTCTTTGGAAAATAATCTATTCAGATCTGCCCATTTTTTAATCAGACTGTTTTCTTTTTCTTTTTTTTTTTGCGGTTGAATTGTACGAATCCTTTATATATTTTGGATGTTAGTCCCTTATCAGATATAACGTTTGGAGCTATTTTCTCCCATTTGTTGGGTAGGTTGCCTTTTCACCTTGTTGACGATTTCCTTTACTATGTAGAAGCTTTTAGTATGGTGTAGTCCCACTTGCTTATTTTTGCTTTTGGTATCAGATAAAGAAAAATCATCTCTGAGACCTCGTAATTCACCAACTATTACAAAGATGGTATGCTAGATAATGGATTTAATTTTGTATCCATCCATCCATCCTTCGCCATTTTGCTTACGTATCTTTCATTTCTTCATCTCAACTCTCTCAGTTCTCTGAGCAGCCTCCCCGTCTCTCAGCCTTCCAATCTAGAAATCTCTGTTTGGAATTGTAGATACCTTTTGTGGAGTATCTGTAACCACTAGTTCTAGCTCAGGGGAATTTTCCTGGACTCTTCAGTTGTCTCTCCACCAGGGACCTCCTTGGCCAGGTTTGTTTTCCAGAGTTTCAGTCTTACTGTTCCCTTTTTGAATTCTCCCCCTTTGCCTGGTCTTTTTGAATTTTACCCAGGCTTCCATGCCTTGTCTCGGATCATTTCCTCTGCCTGGAATGCTCTTCCCTACCCTGTCTCCTGTGGGTGACTTTCTATTTATCCTCCAGGACACTTAGTTCAAATGTCACTCTTTGGTGACAGTGTCTCTTTCACATCTTTCGATGTTACCTTTTCCAGCTGAATTAACAGTCCCATCCTCTGTGCTCCCTTAACAATTTGTACATCTCACCAGCACAGCACTCACCACTCTGAATTTTAATTAATTGCTCGCTTCTCTGTCTCACCGGCTAGAGTGAACACGCTTAACCCATCACTGCTCTTCTGGTATCTGGTGTAGAATTGGGCTAGTAGTACCATCTGTCTGTCTGTCTATCTATTTATTGCGATCATCATCACCATCCTCAATATCTAGCCATCATTTATCATCTATGGATCTACTACCTATCAATTATTTACCATCAGTCATTTATTTTCTATAATCCTGTATCACCTATCTGTTATTTATAGCCTATTTATCTACCTATAGTATGAGTATCTAACGTACTCTGAATCCATGGCCTCTGTCCTTCACCACTGTGGTCTCCATTTACCTCGTCACGCCCCGTTCTTCGTTGAAAGCATTGCCCTTGTGCTTGCTTCGTGAAATCATCCTTGATTTCACTGCTCCAGTCAGAATTTCCACTCCCTGTTCTCATTGTCCCAGCTTTTTGTTGAAGGGGAGATGGAGCAGGAGTGGGGAGAGGAGACGGATGGCACCTCCCCCCTCCCACTCCTCCTCTGTCTTAGCTGGGTGTCCATATGCAGGCTCCTGGCCAGCCTGGCATGCTTTATCTTTGAGAATCCAGCTCCCCCTCACCTCATTCCCATGTCCCAAGTGACCTAGGCAAGCTAAGGGAGGAGCCTTCAAAGGTGCTGAGAGAAAGCTGGCCTTTTCCAGGACAGGAGGACATGCTCACCAAGAGGATGGTCCAAAAGGATGGGCCCAGGCTAGAGGACTTATGTAAATCAGAAGCAAATTGATGCAAATAGCATGCAAATATGTATGTGGTTCTCCTGATTGCTTGTTTCTGGGAGGGAGGGGTCCTTGGCAAGCCTCTTGCCTGGGTCACGGAGAGCTGGGTGAGCAGGGACCCTCCCCCAACCACTTGCTCTCTGTCCCTCCTCCCACGCGGTCTGTCCTCTCTGTCTGTGACTATACCCTTTTTCACTGGGGCCCCCTAGGGGGGGTTGGATCTCCTTGCTTCAACAATTTGCTGAATTAACAGTCCCATCCTCTGTGCTCCCTTAACAATTTGTACATCTCACCAGCACAGCACTCACCACTCTGAATTTTAATTAATTGCTCGCTTCTCTGTCTCACCGGCTAGAGTGAACACGCTTAACCCATCACTGCTCTTCTGGTATCTGGTGTAGAATTGGGCTAGTAGTACCATCTGTCTGTCTGTCTATCTATTTATTGCGATCATCATCACCATCCTCAATATCTAGCCATCATTTATCATCTATGGATCTACTACCTATCAATTATTTACCATCAGTCATTTATTTTCTATAATCCTGTATCACCTATCTGTTATTTATAGCCTATTTATCTACCTATAGTATGAGTATCTAACGTACTCTGAATCCATGGCCTCTGTCCTTCACCACTGTGGTCTCCATTTACCTCGTCACGCCCCGTTCTTCGTTGAAAGCATTGCCCTTGTGCTTGCTTCGTGAAATCATCCTTGATTTCACTGCTCCAGTCAGAATTTCCACTCCCTGTTCTCATTGTCCCAGCTTTTTGTTGAAGGGGAGATGGAGCAGGAGTGGGGAGAGGAGACGGATGGCACCTCCCCACTCCCACTCCTCCTCTGTCTTAGCTGGGTGTCCATATGCAGGCTCCTGGCCAGCCTGGCATGCTTTATCTTTGAGAATCCAGCTCCCCCTCACCTCATTCCCATGTCCCAAGTGACCTAGGCAAGCTAAGGGAGGAGCCTTCAAAGGTGCTGAGAGAAAGCTGGCCTTTTCCAGGACAGGAGGACATGCTCACCAAGAGGATGGTCCAAAAGGATGGGCCCAGGCTAGAGGACTTATGTAAATCAGAAGCAAATTGATGCAAATAGCATGCAAATATGTATGTGGTTCTCCTGATTGCTTGTTTCTGGGAGGGGGAGGGGGTCCTTGGCAAGCCTCTTGCCTGGGTCACGGAGAGCTGGGTGAGCAGGGACCCTCCCCCAACCACTTGCTCTCTGTCCCTCCTCCCACGAGGTCTGTCCTCTCTGTCTGTGACTATAGCCGCTGCTTCTGTCATGAGTGTGTGGGGCTAGGGTTTCTTGTCACCCTCTCCTTAGGGGTGGGCTGGCTTGGATCTCCCTTGTCAGACTGGAGAGCCCCTGAGGGAAAGTGGGGACAAGAAGGCTGAGGTCAACTTATCTCAGATCGACTAAATCCTGAGAGGATGAATACGGGAAGAGGTCCTTGTTTTTCTATGACTCTCTCAGCTTTACCTGAGGAATTCTGACCCTCTGTACCCATGGTCCCCACAGAGGAGGGAAACCCGGTGGGGAAGGTTGGAATGAGACTTGAACTTCTTGGTTTGGAGTACAGCAGAATCCTGTTTTGTTTACTCCACCAAAAAAAAAAAAAAAAAAGGTTGTTTTTCCTGAGGGGAGAAAAGCTCCAGTCATTCCCATAAACAGGTCCACCTCCTTCCCTGAGCCGGAGAGCAGGCTCCTTAGCTGAGTCTGGCTCTCAGTCCGAGTGTCAGTGAGTCAGTCCCCACAGGCTGCGCCCTGATCCTGGGCATGTCTTTAATTAAGAGGACAATTGCTTGGCTCAAGGAAGGGGGCTTCCAGCCAACAGCCCGATCCACTCCATCATGTGGATCTTCTCTCAGCCCGTCTCGGAGTCAGGCCTCTTTTTCTTGTGGAAGAGTCAGGATGTGGGCAAATTGGAATGAGACATGGGGAAGCAGTCACTTTCTACGATCACATCTGGACACTAGTGAGGACTTCTTTAAGACCCTGGAGCTGGTGAGAGCAGAGACATGCTGAACCAGCGCCCTTGACATCGGCATCTTTCAGTGTTGGAGGGCGAGTGACCAGTCCCTCCTTTTACAGGGGCCTAGGGATAGGAGACTTCTGTAAAAAGGCAGTGACAGAACTTGGTTGCTAAAATCCTGAGCTTGTGCTGAGCCTAGGTCATTGGCTTCTTGGTCCAGTGGACACTGATCTGAGCAGGAAGTGGATGAATGAGATGATGGAGCCTGAGCTTCCAGGCTCAGCACTCAGTAGACTATTTTCCCAGCAGCTGTGTTCACACCTGCAGAACAGCGCGCTTTTTTTCCCTTTTATTTTTTCCCAACTGTTGTCCTTTTGTGGTCAGAAAGAAATAAAGTGAAGTCACTCAGTTGTATCTGACTCTTCACAGTCCATGGACAAGCCATGGAATTCTCCAGGCAAGAATACTGGAGTGGGTAGCCTTTCCCTTTTCCAGCGGATCTTCCCAACCCAGGGAATCGCGTCCAGATCCTCCATCAAAGCCTCTATTGTTTGGTTCTGCCACCTAGTCAAGTTCTGGGAAGACTCCTAGAAGTTCTCTGTCCTCTACAAAGATTTCTAGGATGGGCGCTGCTGGGTTGGGGTCCTGGGTGTCCCCTGAGGCTGGGAGGAGCCTGGGTCCCAGGATGCTGAGGATGCAGGGGAAGGGTCGGAGGTTTGGATGCTGGATGGCTGCTGTGCTGGGCATTTCCTAGGCCTGCTGGGTTCCCAGATGGTCTGTGGAAGAGAGGAGCAGGGCCCAGACACTCAGCATCCATGGGAAAGGCAAAGGCTGAGCGGTCTGGGGTACTTTTCATTTCTCAAAGACAGCTGGGGATGCGTGCCGGGAGAGTTGGGGCCCCACACGTCTGCTCCTCCAGCAGCTCAGCCAGGACAGCCAAGTCCCCTCTCAAGGGTAACAGACGGACTGTAGTGAGGGCTGTGGAAAGCAATGCCAAGTCCTCCTATCAGAGCCCAGTCGGAGGCCCGTGGTGCTTCGCTGGTAGCAAGGCGTGCAGGGACGTGGGGCCCGAGAGGAGGGCTCCTTCCACAGTGGGCCTTGGGAACCCGGTGTCTCGGAACCTGGACCTGTACCTCTGCCCCCATAGTCTTATCTAGGGACATCCCCAGTACAGTGACGTGGAAGGTGCGGAGGGGCCATAGGAGGTAAGGTGGCCTGAGACACTGGGAATGCTGTCTGTGCGTTTGTGCATGTCTCTGCCTGTGTGTAGGGGGGACATGTCTCACCTCTCAGCACCTCCAGGGTGGTGTGTGGAGGTTAAGGTGAAGGGCACAAGGTCTGGAGCCTGAGTACCCAGGTTCAAATACTGACTCTGCCACTTCCCAGTTGTAGGACCTTGGGCAAGTCACGCCACCTCTCTGTGCCTCAGTTTCCCCATTAAGAAAATGGGTATAACTTACTGTATAGGATGGCTGGGAGATGGCTTCCTGAATGCTGGCATCTAGTAAGAGTTATTTGTATTATTTGCACAGCACTTCCTGTCAGTCTGTCTTATGAGTCTTAGGACGAGGTTTGGCAGAATCTTCACAGGTGTTCTCTGCTTTCTGGGTTTTTCAAAGGAGACCTGGGTATGGAGGGCAGCACAGGTAGACACGAGTTCAAAGCCATTTATAAGATATGTGATCTTGGTGAGGACACCTTGCATCTTGACACCTCAGTTTTCCCATCTGTAAAAGGTGGACATTTCCTATCTCAGAGAAGTTGTGAGAATTAGAAGAGAGGACATATGAAATTTCTCAGACTGATTGCATAGTAGCCTATCAGTGATGCTGGATGGCTGCTGTGCTGGGCATTTCCTAGGCCTGCTGGGTTCCCAGATGGTCTGTGGAAGAGGAGCAGGCCCCAGACACTCAGCATCCATGGTAAAGGCAAAGGCTGAGCGGTCTGGGGTACTTTTCATTTCTCAAAGACAGCTGGGGATGCGTGCCGGGAGAGTTGGGGCCCCACACGTCTGCTCCTCCAGCAGCTCAGCCAGGACAGCCAAGTCCCCTCTCAAGGGTAACAGACGGACTGTAGTGAGGGCTGTGGAAAGCAATGCCAAGTCCTCCTATCAGAGCCCAGTCGGAGGCCCGTGGTGCTTCGCTGGTAGCAAGGCGTGCAGGGACGTGGGGCCCGAGAGGAGGGCTCCTTCCACAGTGGGCCTTGGGAACCCGGTGTCTCGGAACCTGGACCTGTACCTCTGCCCCCATAGTCTTATCTAGGGACATCCCCAGTACAGTGACGTGGAAGGTGCGGAGGGGCCATAGGAGGTAAGGTGGCCTGAGACACTGGGAATGCTGTCTGTGCGTTTGTGCATGTCTCTGCCTGTGTGTAGGGGGGACATGTCTCACCTCTCAGCACCTCCAGGGTGGTGTGTGGAGGTTAAGGTGAAGGGCACAAGGTCTGGAGCCTGAGTACCCAGGTTCAAATACTGACTCTGCCACTTCCCAGTTGTAGGACCTTGGGCAAGTCACGCCACCTCTCTGTGCCTCAGTTTCCCCATTAAGAAAATGGGTATAACTTACTGTATAGGATGGCTGGGAGATGGCTTCCTGAATGCTGGCATCTAGTAAGAGTTATTTGTATTATTTGCACAGCACTTCCTGTCAGTCTGTCTTATGAGTCTTAGGACGAGGTTTGGCAGAATCTTCACAGGTGTTCTCTGCTTTCTGGGTTTTTCAAAGGAGACCTGGGTATGGAGGGCAGCACAGGTAGACACGAGTTCAAAGCCATTTATAAGATATGTGATCTTGGTGAGGACACCTTGCATCTTGACACCTCAGTTTTCCCATCTGTAAAAGGGGGACATTTCCTATCTCGTAGAGAAGTTGTGAGAATTAGAAGAGAGGACATATGAAATTTCTCAGCTCACTGATTGCTAAGTAGTAGCCTATCAGTGATGAATGTGGCTTGTTCTTTTTTGCTGTTAAGAATGGGTACAACAAAAACCATATTTTTAAAAAGTTTTGTGTTTTGTTTATTTATTTTTGACCATGCTGGGTCTTCATTACTCCATGGGCTTGCTTTAGTTGTGGCAAACGGGAACTGTTCTCTAGTTGCCATGCAGCCTTCTCATTGAGGAGGCTTGTCTCGTTGTGGAGTACGGGCTCTAGGGCCCATGGGCTTCAGTACTTGTGGCATGTGGGCTCAGTAGTTGCGGCTCCTGGGCTCTCGAGCATAGACTCAGTAGTTGTGGTGCATGGGCGTCGTTGCTCCATGGCATATGGGATCTTCCCGGATTAGGGATTGAACCCATGTCTCCTACATTGACAGGGGGATTCTTTATCCTTGAGCCACCAAGGAAACCCAGATTTGAACTTTTACTTTATGTGTTTCTCTTTAATTGCAATGATTATTTGAATGGCAGTGATAATAACATTCGTAATAGTAATATCCCCTGCCTCCTATATAGCTGTTTATTGATTTACACATGGTTCATATGTATCATCACACGTAATTGTCACAACAGTCTAGGGAGGTATGTGCTATCATTGTCTCCACTTTCAAGATGAGAAAACTGAGGCACCTTGAGAAGGCAAGTAGCTTCCAACAAGGCACTGGCCAGGTTTTGCAGAGGGACCCCCTATCCAGCCGTGCAGAGGCCACGGTTCACTTGAGTCTGGTGGGGGGAGCCCTGTGCTTATGCAAATGGATGAGTGCTAATCGGTTTCCTAATGGGAACCAGGCGGGGAGATAGGATCTGCAGCAAAGCGGAAAGGCCTTCCAGGAGAGCAGAACTGCGAGAAGCCCCAGAGAAATCCGGGAAGATAAGGTGCTGCCCTGGGAACTCGGGGGTGGGCGTGGGGCAGGGACTCCAAGGCAGGCTGGGATGTGTGTTGTTAACTGACTCCCCTGTGTCCAGAGCAGCTTGGAGGGCAGGGTCCCTCTCCCTGAGCCGGGTCCACATGCTGGGCGGCCTAGCACAGAATTCCAGGGCACCTTCTCCTCTGTACTTTGCTTCGTGAAGGGTTCTAGTGTCATCCGGACATGTCTAAACCCTGCCACCTAGGAGTTGAGTTTGGTAGAGGGAGCACCTGGGCTCTGAAGTCAGATCCTCTGGGTTCAAATCTAATTTCTGCCACTTAGTAGTTGTGTGACCTTGGGCAAGTTACTCAACCTCTCTTTGCTATGATTTCCTCATCTGTAAACTGGGGTATTCTGTTAGGGATGATCCTCTACTGAGGATTAAATGAATTAATCCATGTAGAATAATTAGAAGAGTGACCGAGACATAACAAGTACTGGATAAATGATAGATACTGTTGTTACCATTATTACTTTAGAAAGATAATGAAATTTGGCCAAGTCATTTTCTTGCTTAAAATCTTTCCAGAGTGTCCCACTGCCCTGGGGCTCCAGTGCATTCTCAGTGCTGTCGTCTGCCTGTGGCCCCTGCTCAAGTCCAGCGTTGTCACTCCCTGATCCGCTCCTCTGCATCCATCCTGAATGACCTGAGTTTTCTTGAATGTTCCATACTTTTGCCTCTGGGCCTCTGCATACCCAGTTTCCTTGGCTTGGAGTTTTTCCCCTTTAAAGGATGTGCTGTCCCTGTGCCTCATGGGTTTGGCTGTTGCCAGGGAAGCTTTATTTTTAATGCCCAGCAGATTTTTTAAGAAATATTTATTTATTTATTTGACTGCTCTGGGTCTTAGTTGTGGGATGTGGGCTCTTCAGTTGTTGCGTGTGGGATCTGGTTCTCTGAACAGGGATCCAGCCTGAGCGTCCCCCCTGCCTTGGAAGCATTGAGTCTTAGCTACTGGAAGTCCGTGCCCATCAGATTTTGATGTCCACGCCTGCATCCTCATGGTCTCCTTTGCCCCACTGACCACCATGCTGTGATTGCTCAGGGTCTGTCTCCCCACACTGGGATGGGTGGCTTCTCCGTCCCTAGTGCACAGAGCAGGTCCTGACCCACTGTTTCGACAAGTGTTTGTTGAACAAATCTAGAGGGGAACTCAGACAAGTACACCAAGCTAATTGCCCTGAGGTCCCATCTGACTTCTGTAGTCAACACGACCTGAGAACATGGCAGCTTGGTGGGCCATGAGGCTGGTGGTTGTAGAACAGGCTTTCAAGATAGACTAGGGTTTGAATCTTGGCCCAGCTTCTTGTGAGCTGTGTGACTTTGGGCAAATTGTGTAACCTGTCTGGACTTCAATTTCTACCCTGGTGAATGAGAATAATGATAGATACTGAGCATGAAAGGAAATCATGATCTAAGGTGCTCTACACCATGTCTGACATGTAGTAAAGGCTATTAAATGCTGACTGTATAACTCACCATTACCATGATCCATACCTAAAGCTGCCTATCACACATGCTGCCTCTATAGCCACGCCTGGAACCTGGAGGCACCTGTGTCAGGTGTGTGAAAGTGCCCGGCCATGTAAACTCTCTCTGGGCACTGCCTCTCATATTGTCCACAAGAAGGAGCCACCTGGGAATCTAAGTGGAAAGAGGACCAGTTCAGTATTCAGACATCCACCTGGCGACTCTGCAGGACCCAACCACTTCCAGAGATCTCTTCTGGCATTTGGATTCTAAGGTTTGGTCCCCTGGATTCTTTTAACGGGTTTTCCATACTTTTGCCTCTGGGCCTCTGCATACCCAGTTTCCTTGGCTTGGAGTTTTTCCCCTTTAAAGGATGTGCTGTCCCTGTGCCTCATGGGTTTGGTTGTTGCCAAGGAAGCTTTATTTTTAATGCCCAGCAGATTTTTAAAGAAATATTTATTTATTTATTTGACTGCTCTGGGTCTTAGTTGTGGGATGTGGGCTCTTCAGTTGTTGCGTGTGGGATCTGGTTCTCTGAACAGGGATCCAGCCTGAGCGTCCCCCCTGCCTTGGAAGCATTGAGTCTTAGCTACTGGAAGTCCGTGCCCATCAGATTTTGATGTCCACGCCTGCATCCTCATGGTCTCCTATGCCCCACTGACCACCATGCTGTGACTGCTCAGGGTCTGTCTCCCCACACTGGGATGGGTGGCTTCTCCGTCCCTAGTGCACAGAGCAGGTCCTGACCCACTGTTTCGACAAGTGTTTGTTGAACAAATCTAGAGGGGAACTCAGACAAGTACACCAAGCTAATTGCCCTGAGGTCCCATCTGACTTCTGTAGTCAACACGACCTGAGAACATGGCAGCTTGGTGGGCCGTGAGGCTGGTGGTTGTAGAACAGGCTTTCAAGATAGACTAGGGTTTGAATCTTGGCCCAGCTTCTTGTGAGCTGTGTGACTTTGGGCAAATTGTGTAACCTGTCTGGACTTCAATTTCTACCCTGGTGAATGAGAATAATGATAGATACTGAGCATGAAAGGAAATCATGATCTAAGGTGCTCTACACCATGTCTGACATGTAGTAAAGGCTATTAAATGCTGACTGTATAACTCACCATTACCATGATCCATACCTAAAGCTGCCTATCACACATGCTGCCTCTATAGCCACGCCTGGAACCTGGAGGCACCTGTGTCAGGTGTGTGAAAGTGCCCGGCCATGTAAACTCTCTCTGGGCACTGCCTCTCATATTGTCCACAAGAAGGAGCCACCTGGGAATCTAAGTGGAAAGAGGACCAGTTCAGTATTCAGACATCCACCTGGCGACTCTGCAGGACCCAACCACTTCCAGAGATCTCTTCTGGCATTTGGATTCTAAGGTTTGGTCCCCTGGATTCTAGAGTTTGAATTTGCCTTATTATATCGGGGGTTCTACTCTGTGATTAAAGCCACACCATGTATGGGGTGATGTGCTCATGCATTCATTTATTCATTCTATGCTTATCGAGTACTTGCTCTGTGGCCAGAGTTGATGATACCAAGACTCGGGTGGCACTGTGAGCCTGCAGGCAAATTGCTCACAGCCTGGAGGGGCAGAGGTGCATACTAGTAACTAAAGACCAAGCTGTCAGGTTCAGTGGTTAAGACTGTGCTGTTTCAATGCAGAGGGTGCAGGTTTGATCCCTGCTTGGGGAACTAAGATCCCACATGCCTTTTTTTTTTTTTTTCAAAGAAAAAGAAAAGAGAGAGAAGAAAACAAGCTTTCAGGGACTATGAAGGGATCAGGGGGCTATGGGAGCCCCAGCTCAGATACCTGACATTCCTGAGCCTGTTCTCCATCCCAGTGCCATGCCAAGGGGTCTCTATGTGGAAAGCTATTTGGTCTTTCAAGAAGAAGGACCAAATTGAAGCTGAAGCTCTAGTTCTTTGGCCACCTGATGCGAAGAGTCAACTCATTGGAAAAGACCCTGATGCTGGGAAAGATTAAGGGCGGGTGGAGAACAAGTCAACAGAGGACGAGATGGTTGGATGGTATCACTGACTCAATGGACATGAGTTTGAGCAAATTCTGGGAGATAGTGAAGGACAGGAAAGCCTGGCATGCTGCGGTCCATGGGGGTCACAGAGTCAGATATGACTTAATGACTGAACACCAACTCTAGAGTGGCTGACACATGAAGTGGGTCATAGCAGCCTGGAAAAACTTAAATGCTGGATAACTCACCATTACCATGATCCATACCTAAAGCTGCCTATCACACATGCTGCCTCTATAGCCACGCCTGAACCTGGAGGCACCTGTGTCAGGTGTGTGAAAGTGCCCGGCCATGTAAACTCTCTCTGGGCACTGCCTCTCATATTGTCCACAAGAAGGAGCCACCTGGGAATCTAAGTGGAAAGAGGACCAGTTCAGTATTCAGACATCCACCTGGCGACTCTGCAGGACCCAACCACTTCCAGAGATCTCTTCTGGCATTTGGATTCTAAGGTTTGGTCCCCTGGATTCTAGAGTTTGAATTTGCCTTATTATATCGGGGGTTCTACTCTGTGATTAAAGCCACACCATGTATGGGGTGATGTGCTCATGCATTCATTTATTCATTCTATGCTTATCGAGTACTTGCTCTGTGGCCAGAGTTGATGATACCAAGACTCGGGTGGCACTGTGAGCCTGCAGGCAAATTGCTCACAGCCTGGAGGGGCAGAGGTGCATACTAGTAACTAAAGACCAAGCTGTCAGGTTCAGTGGTTAAGACTGTGCTGTTTCAATGCAGAGGGTGCAGGTTTGATCCCTGCTTGGGGAACTAAGATCCCACATGCCTTTTTTTTTTTTTTTTTTTCAAAGAAAAAGAAAAGAGAGAGAAGAAAACAAGCTTTCAGGGACTATGAAGGGATCAGGGGGCTATGGGAGCCCCAGCTCAGATACCTGACATTCCTGATCCTGTTCTCTATCCCAGTGCCATGCCAAGGGGTTTCTATGTGGAAAGCTATTTGGTCTTTCAAGAAGAAGGACCAAATTGAAGCTGAAGCTCTAGTTCTTTGGCCACCTGATGCGAAGAGTCAACTCATTGGAAAAGACCCTGATGCTGGGAAAGATTAAGGGCGGATGGAGAACAAGTCAACAGAGGACGAGATGGTTGGATGGTATCACTGACTCAATGGACATGAGTTTGAGCAAATTCTGGGAGATAGTGAAGGACAGGAAAGCCTGGCATGCTGCGGTCCATGGGGGTCACAGAGTCAGATATGACTTAATGACTGAACACCAACAGAGTCTAGCAGTTAGGCATGAACATACTCATCTGAATTTATTTTCTGTTGCTGCTGTAACAAATTCCCACAAAATTCAGTGGTTTAAAACAACACAAAACTATCATCTACAGAACCAGTTTCACTGGACTAAGCGAAGGTGTTGGCAGGGCTGCTTTCTGCAGGCAACGAGGGCAGGATCCACTCCTCTGCCTATTTAGCTCTCGGATGCTGCCTGTGTCTATCGGCCCGTGGCCCTTGCATCACTCCAGCCTCTGCTTCTGTCACCAAGTCCCCCTTACTCTGACTCTGCGCCTCCCCCTTATAGGGACCCTTGGATTACACTGGATCCGCCCAGATAATCCTCTGTAAAACTCTTATCTTAATCACACCTACAAAAACCCTTTTACTACACAAGGTAACATATTCACAGGTTCCGGGGATTAGGACATGGGATGTCTTTGGGAGGGGGTGTTATTCAGCTCACTGCACCATCTTACAGATGAGAAAACTAGGGTGTTTCAGGAGTCATTTAAGCACATCCAAGGCTCCCTGGTCTTAGGCCTTGAGCTCTTAGCCTTGAAACAAGAAGCCTGCTAGTGGAGGTGAACCTTGAACCAGGTTTTGAAGAAGAAATTGGAGTTAACAACAGGTGTGGCAGGTAGAGGAATGGTGTGGGCCAAAGCACAGTGGTGAACGTAAGCTGAGCACCCGGTGGGTTTTGGGGCCGTGAACTACTCAGAATGGCTGGAGTGTGATGTGAGTGACAGGAAGCAGGTGGGCAGGATCGGGATGGTGGAGAGCCACAGAGCATGGGCTAAAGATGCCTGCAATTCAGCCTGGGAGATGGGAAGATCCCTGAGGTGGGCTTGGTGTTTCCTGTATGTCTTGGGTCAAATCCTTTTCTCTCTCTGAACTCTCATTTCCAGTGAAGGGAAATGATGGACTGGGTGAAACCGCCTGCCTGCTCGCTCGTTGCCTGCCTGGTCCCATCCAGCTCTGGGCAGAAACAAGGGCTGGATGAACGGCCCCTCCCCCCACACCAGGACAGCGACGGTTTCCAAATATCTATCTGTTGAAATAATGTTCTCTGGGCGCTGGGCCTCCCTCCCGCCCTCACATTCCTGGGCGAGCCTGCCTGTTTGGCTTGCTCGGACAAATATTGACTTTCTCTGTCCTTCTCACTCTGGGTCTGTTTAAAAGGCATCAATCTTTGCTGGGGTGTGAGCTCCCACTCCGTAACCTGTGGCCTCTGCGGTCCTGTCCGGGCAGGGAGTGGTGGGGAGGGGCTGGCAAGCCCTGAGGGACATCCCTTGGGCTGCGATAGACAGGCTTTCATGGGATGGTCAGGTGCCTTCCATCCGGTCCCTGCAGCACGGCATTCCCACGGAGCCCCTCCGTTCACCTTACTCCCGGCTTCACCACACGAAGCAGGGTAGTTGTGTGATCCTGTTAGAAAACCCTGCTGACTCCACCTTCAAAGTCCTGCCCGTAATCCAGCCACTTCTCAACTTCCCCAACTGCTGCCTGTGTCCAGGAGCCATCATCTTTCTCCTGGGTTATTAAATTAACCTCCTAACTGGTCTCTCTGTTCCTGCTCCTCTTCTGGTCAGGCCGTTCTTAACGTGGGAACCAGAGTGTAAATAGTTGTCAGATCCTGCCACTCCTGTGCCCCTCGCCCTCCGTGGCCTCCCAGTCACTCAGAGGAGAAATAGAATTCTTCCATTGGCCTCAAATCCTCCATGGTCTGCACCCCTACTTCCTTCCCTGACCTCCCTCCGCACTCACTCCTGGCCGCTCTGCTCCAGCCTCACTGGCCTCAGCCTGAGAAACTTTGAGCTCACTGTTCCTCCCACCTGCCCGAGAGTTGTTTTTGCTCAGATGTCCCCTTTCAGTGAGCCCTTTCCTGGACAGCACCCTCCCTCCCCCAGCACTCTCTGTCCCCTCCTGCTTTATAATCCTTCCTACATCTAACATGCTGTGTATTTTCATCATTGGCTTTGTTTATCGGCCGCCTCTCCTGAAGGCAGGGATGTCTGTTTCATTTGCAGCTGCAGCTTCGGCACCTAGGAAGGTGCTGTCCCACAGCAAAGGGCTCGACTGGCTACGGAGTGAGTGTGTGGCTTCCTGCTTTGTAGATGAGAGTTCAAGGGTGGTTGCTGTAATAGCCAATATTTATTATGTGCTCTCTGGGCATGTCATGCACACAAGCTCACAAGATGCTCCCGATGAGTGATCCATAATCTGGGCACCATGATGGGCCCCTTTCATGGATGAAGGAAAAGGAGCACCAAATAGTGGAGGGGCAGAGCCTGGCTGTGTCCGCCCCGCGTGCTGCGTGTGTGTGTGCAGCAAAAGGCCAGCTGGGGGTGAGCTGTGTCCAAGCCTGTGAGCCTCCATTCACCCCTCCCTGCTGGCCTTCCCACCTGTCACCAGGAGACGAATTTGCAGATTCATCTCGGTCCGTCTCACTCCATGGCGCTTGGCCAAGCCCCTCACCCAGCCTCTGCTTCCAGCCTCTCCCTCCATCTCCACGTCTGTCTCCTTCTCGAGCCACCCAGCTTGCTGCCCACATGCTGCCCTTCGACCTCCTCTCCCTCCTTTCTTTACCCAGACCTCCGGGGGAACAGGACTTAACCCCCTCCTGGATTTCTAAACCCCATGATATCTGGCTCAAGGAGCCCACCCCTACTTTCCCCTTCTCTACTGATGAAAGTCGGCCCCGCAATTTTTCCCTGCCAACCTACAGTCATGCACACCTCGGCTTTTGGGATGTATTCTCCTGTTTTCTCAGTCTAGTCACCTCCTCTTTTTATTCTGAAAAAATTTGAAGAAGAGTGAAGTTGTAAGGGTCATGCAAGTACTTCCATACCCTTCCTCAAGATTCACCTGTCTGGATTCATTCTCCTCTTCCTCCCTTCCTCTCTCCTCCACACCTCTTTCCTGCCTTACCTTCCTCTCTTCCTCTCCCTGACCCTCTCTCTCTCAGCATCTGAGAGTAAATAACAGACCTCACCCCTCAAACTTCAGTATGTAGCTCTTCAACAGGGCATTTTCCTACATAACCACAATATGATTATTGCCCAAGAGTTTAATATGATACTTTATCATTATCTAATATTCAGTACACATTCAAATTTCCCCAATTTTCTAAATAATGCCCCATAGAAGATTTATTTGGGGGTGGGCTTCCACAGCAAAGGGCTCGACTGGCTACGGAGTGAGTGTGTGGCTTCCTGCTTTGTAGATGAGAGTTCAAGGGTGGTTGCTGTAATAGCCAATATTTATTATGTGCTCTCTGGGCATGTCATGCACACAAGCTCACAAGATGCTCCCGATGAGTGATCCATAATCTGGGCACCATGATGGGCCCCTTTCATGGATGAAGGAAAAGGAGCACCAAATAGTGGAGGGGCAGAGCCTGGCTGTGTCCGCCCCGCGTGCTGCGTGTGTGTGTGCAGCAAAAGGCCAGCTGGGGGTGAGCTGTGTCCAAGCCTGTGAGCCTCCATTCACCCCTCCCTGCTGGCCTTCCCACCTGTCACCAGGAGACGAATTTGCAGATTCATCTCGGTCCGTCTCACTCCATGGCGCTTGGCCAAGCCCCTCACCCAGCCTCTGCTTCCAGCCTCTCCCTCCATCTCCACGTCTGTCTCCTTCTCGAGCCACCCAGCTTGCTGCCCACATGCTGCCCTTCGACCTCCTCTCCCTCCTCTCTTTACCCAGACCTCCGGGGGAACAGGACTTAACCCCCTCCTGGATTTCTAAACCCCATGATATCTGGCTCAAGGAGCCCACCCCTACTTTCCCCTTCTCTACTGATGAAAGTCGGCCCCGCAATTTTTCCCTGCCAACCTACAGTCATGCACACCTCGGCTTTTGGGATGTATTCTCCTGTTTTCTCAGTCTAGTCACCTCCTCTTTTTATTCTGAAAAAATTTGAAGAAGAGTGAAGTTGTAAGGGTCATGCAAGTACTTCCATACCCTTCCTCAAGATTCACCTGTCTGGATTCATTCTCCTCTTCCTCCCTTCCTCTCTCCTCCGCACCTCTTTCCTGCCTTACCTTCCTCTCTTCCTCTCCCTGACCCTCTCTCTCTCAGCATCTGAGAGTAAATAACAGACCTCACCCCTCAAACTTCAGTATGTAGCTCTTCAACAGGGCAT
Source organism: Tragulus kanchil (assembly GCA_022376925.1). Taxonomy (NCBI): domain Eukaryota; kingdom Metazoa; phylum Chordata; class Mammalia; order Artiodactyla; family Tragulidae; genus Tragulus; species Tragulus kanchil. The sequence continues at coordinate 112,750,158 of JAIOJX010000032.1, read as the reverse complement.
TTTCCTACATAACCACAATATGATTATTGCCCAAGAGTTTAATATGATACTTTATCATTATCTAATATTCAGTACACATTCAAATTTCCCCAATTTTCTAAATAATGCCCCATAGAAGATTTATTTGGGTTGTCATGTGTCTTCAGTCTCCTTTAATCTAGAGCAGTTTCCCCATCTTTTAGGTCATCTTTTATGACACTGACATTTTGGAAGGGTCTCGATTGATCGTTTAGTGAAAAATCTCCTGGTTTGGCTTTGTCTCAGTGGCTCCTCGTGATTAGGTTCAGGTGAAGCACTTTTGGCAGGAGTACGCTCCTCCCTGCCCTCAGCCTCCCTGGATCTTCCCACCCACAGCGCTGCCTCAGGCCTCGCCCTTGACCTCACCAAACCTTGCCAGTGCTTCTCCACCCATTCCCAGCCCCAGCTGCTGGGTCAGTGAGAAGACCCACACTGGCACCGAGGGGCTGGAGCGGGAGGGGTGGAGAAACCACCCTACCCTGCTCACTCTGAAGACATGAGGGAAGCAGGGACCCTGCCCCTGGAGAGGCTCTGGAGGGGAGGTTTGCTCCTGAGACGTTTCTTAGCAGGAGAGTTTTCCGTTGAGATACATCGTGCATGAGGTAGTGGAGACCCGCCCCGCTCCTGTTGCAGGAGGCATGAGTATGAGCCCATGTGTGCAGATCTGTGTGTGCATGTCTGTGTGCACACACGACTGTGTTCTTGGGCTCAGACTCTGAAACTCCAGCTCTAGACCCTCCTTCTCTGCTCCAAGTTGCCCCCAGGAAATTTTCGTAGAATCTTGGGGGCCCCACTGATCCAAGAAGTTGAACTATACAAACATTCATGAGATTTACTGCGTTGAGTCTGGTGCTAGGATTGGAGACAAGGGAGTGAAGGTGGCACAGCCCACTGGCTTTGGAGTCACGTAGGTCTGGCTTCCAAACCCTAGCCTGTTTCCTTTTGGTTCTGTGGTCCTAGGCAAGTTACTTAACCTCTTTAAGGTTTGGTTTTCTAATCTGTAAAATGGGATAATAATAGTATCTACCTCTGTATGAACCTGGGACGTTGAAATGCCTGGCCCGTGATAGATGGATGTCTCCAAGTGGAGTGAGGAGAGCAGAGAGGGGGTCCAAAGGCTGCAATGCTGAACCCCGCATCCGGCAGGCTGAGGCTCAGGAACTAATTGTCAGAACAGTTGTTTCTGATACACAGAAGGCTCCTGACTTTCCGCTCTAAGCCTGTCAACTCAGCAGTGGGTAATCAAGTGGGGCTTTGATGGTGGATGCAGTGGATGAGGGCTGGGAGGAGTTTCCAGGCCCAGCCCTTGGCAGTGACTGTGGTAGGAGAAGCTCTCAGAGCCAAGGGCGGGAGCCGGGAGGCGGGGGGCCCTAATTCACAGCAGCCTCGGCTTGGCGCTTACCCCACCCTGTGCCTGGAGACCACTCCAGCTTGCCCAGATGTGGGAGAGGAATTGGTCCCCTGGCTCAGCGGCTGTGGGTCTGAGTTCTAGTCCTGATTCAACTGCCTACTCTGTAAGAACCAGGGTGTCACTCCCTGGCTCCAGACTACTTTTTCATCAGTAAATTGTGCATAAGCATGCATGCGCGCGTGCGTGTGTGTGTGTGTGTGTGTGTGTGTGTGTGTGTATTGGATTCATTTATTAATTCAACAGTATTAGTTGAGCACCTACTGTGTACCAGATGCCAGGATATAGTGGTGAGCAATGAATACAAGGTCCCAGGCCTTGCAGAAGGTACATTCTAATGGGAGAGACACTTAGAACTATGATAAATGCTCAAGGAGAGGAGCAGAGTGCTCTGAGATTGACAGTGGTGGTGGGGGAGCGTGAGGAGCATCTAGATAGACTTCATTCTATTTGAGCTCCAAGTTTTTAACTTGGGGCCCCACTGATCCAAGAAGTTGAACTATACAAACATTCATGACATTTACTGCGTTGAGTCTGGTGCTAGGATTGGAGACAAGGGAGTGAAGGTGGCACAGCCCACTGGCTTTGGAGTCACGTAGGTCTGGCTTCCAAACCCTAGCCTGTTTCCTTTTGGTTCTGTGGTCCTAGGCAAGTTACTTAACCTCTTTAAGGTTTGGTTTTCTAATCTGTAAAATGGGATAATAATAGTATCTACCTCTGTATGAACCTGGGACGTTGAAATGCCTGGCCCGTGATAGATGGATGTCTCCAAGTGGAGTGAGGAGAGCAGAGAGGGGGTCCAAAGGCTGCAATGCTGAACCCCGCATCCGGCAGGCTGAGGCTCAGGAACTAATTGTCAGAACAGTTGTTTCTGATACACAGAAGGCTCCTGACTTTCCGCTCTAAGCCTGTCAACTCAGCAGTGGGTAATCAAGTGGGGCTTTGATGGTGGATGCAGTGGATGAGGGCTGGGAGGAGTTTCCAGGCCCAGCCCTTGGCAGTGACTGTGGTAGGAGAAGCTCTCAGAGCCAAGGGCGGGAGCCGGGAGGCGGGGGGCCCTAATTCACAGCAGCCTCGGCTTGGCGCTTACCCCACCCTGTGCCTGGAGACCACTCCAGCTTGCCCAGATGTGGGAGAGGAATTGGTCCCCTGGCTCAGCGGCTGTGGGTCTGAGTTCTAGTCCTGATTCAACTGCCTACTCTGTAAGAACCAGGGTGTCACTCCCTGGCTCCAGACTACTTTTTCATCAGTAAATTGTGCATAAGCATGCATGCGCGCGTGCGTGTGTGTGTGTGTGTGTGTGTGTATTGGATTCATTTATTAATTCAACAGTATTAGTTGAGCACCTACTGTGTACCAGATGCCAGGATATAGTGGTGAGCAATGAATACAAGGTCCCAGGCCTTGCAGAAGGTACATTCTAATGGGAGAGACACTTAGAACTATGATAAATGCTCAAGGAGAGGAGCAGAGTGCTCTGAGATTGACAGTGGTGGTGGGGGAGCGTGAGGGAAGGCATTCATGAGAAGGTGACATCTAAGACAGGCCTAAAGGATATGTGGGAGCTGGTTATGCAAAGGGAAGAAAGATGTTTGTGCATAGGGGCAAGAAAGACCTCTACGGAGCGGAAATAGAATGTGCAAAGGTCCCGGGGCAGAGAGAACACAAAAGATCTACAAGGACTGTTTCAGCTCTGCCACCTCAGGGTCCTTGATACATACCTTCTTTCTCATTTCATCTGTGGGAAGTGTCTCTCATTATAGATGGATTGTTCAGACCTGGCCTCGCTTCCCTCTATTCTCTGTGGCTCCAAACAGTGGAGAAAACAGAGAGCAAGCTGGAGAAGGGAAATTCCATCCCCTCTTCAAGCCTCATCCAGACGTTCTTTTATCTTGAGCTCTATCTCCCATTTCCTCAATCTTGAAATGACAGATGATCGTTGGGATTTTCTTATCTGTTCTCTCCTTCTGGTTTTTTCTCCATACTTCCTATCAAGGTCTGCTAGGGAGAGAAAAACATGGAAATTTTGGTTTTATTGTCAAAGTGACTCATTCTCTATGTAGGTGACCCACATGGAGTGTGTCTGTGTGTGTGTGTGCGCGCGTGGCAGTAGCAAGAGTGGGTGGTGCTGGTTGCTGTCAGGAGGCTGGGGGTTGGAGAACCCCGCCCTTCGCCCTGCTCTGGCTTTGGGACAAGCATGTGGGCAGCCTGAGAAGGAGAGTGAGATGAGACTGTCTCAACCTGGAGGTGCCTTGGCCAGTCTTACTTTTGCTCAGGACTCTGCAGGGAGGGCAGCAGGGTATATCGTCTTGGGCTGGCTGGTTACAAAGTACTGCTGCTGGTACCCTCGAGTCACTAAGGGCAGACTGTTCCAGAAGGTCCCTGACGGCACCTGAGAGCCTGGGGGCTGCTGCCTAGAGCCCTACTGAGTGCTGTACTTGGCTGAGAGACCCGAGGGCACTCTGCAGTCGAATCTCTCTAGGGCTCAGGGCTGCAATGAAACAATGGCCAGGGAGCTCCCAGAGAGGCTGAGGGGCAGGGAGGTGTCTGTATGAACACAGCCTGTTACTACGGCCGGTCTGAGGAATAAAGATCTAACTACCCGGGCCGGGTCTGAGGTCAGCATGGTTTGGGACAGGCCTAAAGGATATGTGGGAGCTGGTTATGCAAAGGGAAGAAAGATGTTTGTGCATAGGGGCAAGAAAGACCTCTGGAGCGGAAATAGAATGTGCAAAGGTCCCGGGGCAGAGAGAACACAAAAGATCTACAAGGACTGTTTCAGCTCTGCCACCTCAGGGTCCTTGATACATACCTTCTTTCTCATTTCATCTGTGGGAAGTGTCTCTCATTATAGATGGATTGTTCAGACCTGGCCTCGCTTCCCTCTATTCTCTGTGGCTCCAAACAGTGGAGAAAACAGAGAGCAAGCTGGAGAAGGGAAATTCCATCCCCTCTTCAAGCCTCATCCAGACGTTCTTTTATCTTGAGCTCTATCTCCCATTTCCTCAATCTTGAAATGACAGATGATCGTTGGGATTTTCTTATCTGTTCTCTCCTTCTGGTTTTTTCTCCATACTTCCTATCAAGGTCTGCTAGGGAGAGAAAAACATGGAAATTTTGGTTTTATTGTCAAAGTGACTCATTCTCTATGTAGGTGACCCACATGGAGTGTGTCTGTGTGTGTGTGTGCGCGCGTGGCAGTAGCAAGAGTGGGTGGTGCTGGTTGCTGTCAGGAGGCTGGGGGTTGGAGAACCCCGCCCTTCGCCCTGCTCTGGCTTTGGGACAAGCATGTGGGCAGCCTGAGAAGGAGAGTGAGATGAGACTGTCTCAACCTGGAGGTGCCTTGGCCAGTCTTACTTTTGCTCAGGACTCTGCAGGGAGGGCAGCAGGGTATATCGTCTTGGGCTGGCTGGTTACAAAGTACTGCTGCTGGTACCCTCGAGTCACTAAGGGCAGACTGTTCCAGAAGGTCCCTGACGGCACCTGAGAGCCTGGGGGCTGCTGCCTAGAGCCCTACTGAGTGCTGTACTTGGCTGAGAGACCCGAGGGCACTCTGCAGTCGAATCTCTCTAGGGCTCAGGGCTGCAATGAAACAATGGCCAGGGAGCTCCCAGAGAGGCTGAGGGGCAGGGAGGTGTCTGTATGAACACAGCCTGTTACTACGGCCGGTCTGAGGAATAAAGATCCAGGTAGGGAATGGTCCATGCATCTGTGTTCGGGGTCCTCCGGGAGACTTGTCGGAAATGCATGTCTGAGAAAGTCGTCAGCATGGTTTGGGGTTGAGGGGCTGAAAGACTTGGCCTCCGCCAGCCTGCAGGGAAGGCAGGCTGTCCGAGGGTTGTGGCGGGTTCTGGAGCACACGGTGTGGAAAGGATGAGTAACTCTTCTCCAGGCTGTCTGCGTCTGGGCTCTGTTGGTGGCTACATTATTTTAGGTCCTGGCAGGCCCGGCAGCCTGACTTAGCACTGCTCCATGCGACTCTGGTCAGCTCAGCTGAGCCCATTTACACATGCCTCCTGTCATCTGAGCTCCACCTAGGAGCTCAAAGAAACTTGGTTTAATATGACCCAACTCAACACAGCTCAGAAACTGAGCACAAGCTCTTCCCCTTCTACCCAATGAAATGAAGACCTGTTTCATTCAACAGGACAATCCGTTCCAATCACCAAGGATAGCTGAGCTCTCCTACAGCTAGGCGTCTGACTCAGTTCAGTCCAAGAGCTTCATTCAGTACAAATGACACTTTCAATTTTTTTTTTTTTGCTTAGATCTTCATCGTGGCTTGGTCTTTCTATAATTGTGACACACGGACTTAGTTGCCTGTGGCATGTGGGGTCTTAATTTCCTAAGGACTGAACCCGTGTCTCCTGCATTGGAAGGCATATTCTTAACCCTTGGACCACCAGAGAGTGAATCAACCCAATGTGGCTAAGGTTCAACTTAAGCTTCCTAGATTTGAGTTAATTGATCTCAACCTTTTAGTAACTCCTTCAGTCACTCAGCATATGAACTCTGAGGGTAGAGATTGTGTATGTTTTATTCATCCAGGCATCCCAAAGGCATAAAACAGATACACAGTAGATGCTCAATAAATCTTCGTAAAATGAATTGTTGAATGGATCTAATTGTAAAATTGACTCTCTTTAAGTTCATTTTCAGTCTTCGTTAGAACTAGATTTATAACCTCTTATATCAAACATCAAACTTATAAAAATTTCATGTATTTATTCAATTATGTACTTGGAAGCGCTCTACAGTATCACAGTAAAAATGCTGACAAAGTCTTTCCTTGAGCTTACGTTAGCAGGGATAACAAGAATGAAATAAAAATATATAAACACATATGTGTGTGTGTGTGTTGTAAGGTCATGTAGTGATATGTATGGTGAAGATAACACAGCTGAGTAAAGGGGTAGAAAATGACTACGGTGGAGCAGTGGTCTCCATGCAATGAAGAAACAAGGTGGTCATAGAAAGCCTCTCTCAGATATTTGATCAGAGACCTGAACAAAGGAGCAAGCCCTTTGGTTATCTGGGCATTTTCCAGGAACAGGATACAGCAAGTGCAAAGGCCCTGAGGCAGAAACGAACTAGGTTTGTTCAAGAAACCGGAATGCCAGTGTAACTAGAACAAAGTGAGATCCAAGAGACTTCTCTACCACGAATCTGTTAGCTTCAGGAGTGTTGCGACTAGTCTTGTATGTGGCCTCATTCTCTGCTTCTGGCTTGTGCTGACACACAGAAACCTTTTTGAATGAATGGATTCAACTGAGCATAATGTCGATTGATTTAACCCTAATTAGCATCTTTAATTCAATGCACTTTAATTTGGTTGGACTTCAACAAAACCTTTTTGGACCTTGCAATCTTTGGAAAAATGGGCTGCTGTTCTAGGATTTGAAGAGTACAAGATTCTCTTGGCCTCAAGGAACTCATCTATCAAAGGGGAACAGTAACGTCTGCCTTGCCTCTTTTGTGGGTGTCTTGAACATTAGTGAGATTGTGAGTGTCAAGGGGACTTGCAGACAATCCAGTGCTCAGGTGGCCTTCCTGACCTTGGAGCTGTATGCGTCAGAGGAGGCAGGGCAGCTCCTGTGTTCTCTCCAGGCCCTTCTCTTCATGACATTCCACAAATCTGTCTTTCTATGAGTATATCTAAAACTCAAATCTGAGCAAATTTTTCACAGTTTAAAACCCTCCCTGGAAGCTTCCCTGGTGGCCCCGTGGTTACAAATTTGCCTGTCAATGCAGGGGACATGAGCTGGATTCCTGGTCTGGGAAGATCCCACATGCCTCAGGGCAACTAAGCTTGTGAGCCACACCTAAGGAGCCCATGTTGTGGAGCCCTTGAGCCACAGCTCTGGAAGCCCTCACTCCTGGAGTCCTGGCCTCTGCGATGAGAGAAGTCTCCTCAATGAGAAGCCTGAGAGCTGCAGGCAGAGAAAGCCTGAGCTCAGCGGCAAAGAGCCAGCGCAGCCCAAAATAAATAAAACAACGATAAAGACAACAAAAACTCTCCTCGGGATGCCTGGCGGGTGTGAGGTGAAGTTCAAAGTCCTCATCAGGACACGGCACCTACCACGGCCTCCCCTGACCTCCTGGCCCACCGCCTGAACATGCGCTCTCCTGTGCGTCGCCCCGCAGGCCTCCCTACTGTCTCTGGGTCTCTGCAGCTGTGGTCCTGTCAGCCTAGCTCCAGTTCCTTCCTGCCTTTTCTTTTTCTAGTTTCGTCTCAGGTAGTTGTAGCAAATGTACCTGATGCTTCTGGCTTAGGGGGCATGATGGCCTCATTCTCTGCTTCTGGCTTGTGCTGACACACAGAAACCTTTTTGAATGAATGGATTCAACTGAGCATAATGTCGATTGATTTAACCCTAATTAGCATCTTTAATTCAATGCACTTTAATTTGGTTGGACTTCAACAAAACCTTTTTGGACCTTGCAATCTTTGGAAAAATGGGCTGCTGTTCTAGGATTTGAAGAGTACAAGATTCTCTTGGCCTCAAGGAACTCATCTATCAAAGGGGAACAGTAACGTCTGCCTTGCCTCTTTTGTGGGTGTCTTGAACATTAGTGAGATTGTGAGTGTCAAGGGGACTTGCAGACAATCCAGTGCTCAGGTGGCCTTCCTGACCTTGGAGCTGTATGCGTCAGAGGAGGCAGGGCAGCTCCTGTGTTCTCTCCAGGCCCTTCTCTTCATGACATTCCACAAATCTGTCTTTCTATGAGTATATCTAAAACTCAAATCTGAGCAAATTTTTCACAGTTTAAAACCCTCCCTGGAAGCTTCCCTGGTGGCCCCGTGGTTACAAATTTGCCTGTCAATGCAGGGGACATGAGCTGGATTCCTGGTCTGGGAAGATCCCACATGCCTCAGGGCAACTAAGCTTGTGAGCCACACCTAAGGAGCCCATGTTGTGGAGCCCTTGAGCCACAGCTCTGGAAGCCCTCACTCCTGGAGTCCTGGCCTCTGCGATGAGAGAAGTCTCCTCAATGAGAAGCCTGAGAGCTGCAGGCAGAGAAAGCCTGAGCTCAGCGGCAAAGAGCCAGCGCAGCCCAAAATAAATAAAACAACGATAAAGACAACAAAAACTCTCCTCGGGATGCCTGGCGGGTGTGAGGTGAAGTTCAAAGTCCTCATCAGGACACGGCACCTACCACGGCCTCCCCTGACCTCCTGGCCCACCGCCTGAACATGCGCTCTCCTGTGCGTCGCCCCGCAGGCCTCCCTACTGTCTCTGGGTCTCTGCAGCTGTGGTCCTGTCAGCCTAGCTCCAGTTCCTTCCTGCCTTTTCTTTTTCTAGTTTCGTCTCAGGTAGTTGTAGCAAATGTAGCTGATGACCCTTGTCCACATGGTAGAGCATCATTCTCATATTTGCTGCAAGGCCCTGCTCTCGTTTTGTTGTATTTATGATTCTGCCTCCCATTTCACTCGTTCGGATAGGTCCCCCTCTCATGTGCTTGGTGTATGAGCTTGGAAATGCACATTTCTTGGAACAGAAATGGATGGTGTTGTTTTCTTTGTGTATGTTTTTAATTTATATAAATGGTATTTTGCTTTTGAGCACCTTCTGTTTCTTATTTTTGTGCTCTTAACAATGTTTCCAAGATCTATCTGTATCATTGTACGTCCCCCTGGAGTCTAGTTCCTTGCGTCTAATTGCTTACACTCAGCGTGGCTTCACTGCATCTGTCTTACCTGCTCCCCCGTCACTCCTGGGTCCTTGGCACCACAAACAGGGCTCTCATAAACATTCTTGTACCTTTGCCTTCAGGGACAGGGTGCACGTTTCTTTGTGGTGAATACCCAGCAGGAGCACTGCTAGGGGAACTCTGACCTGGATTTAATTTCCACGAGTCTTGCCTGATAGTACCCCGTGTGCTCAAAAGGTCAGGTTTACCTAAGTCTTTGCCAGCATTTGGTATTATTCAGCATTCACATTTAGAATCTGATGGGTGTAAAATGGCACCTCACAGTTTTGATGTGCACACCTCTGATTAGGGTGAGGCTTGTGTGGCTCACACACCTGTTGCCTTTGGCTTTCTCCTCCCCATTTACTTGGGCTGAGTCCTGCTGGCCCTCCCACCCCATCTCAGTGCAAGTGCACTCCTCTGGGAAGCCTTCCCTGACTGCGCCCTCTCACTGCATTTCTGGTCTCCCCTTTGTTTCCTTAGCCCCCTGTGCTCTCCCGTCCAAGTTCTAGCCAGGCCAGACCCTGCTTAGCTTCTGAGATCAGACGAAATCGGGCGCGTTCAGGGTGGTATCGCCGTAGAGGCCCCTGTGCTCTCCATGGCGGAGGGGAGCTTGTCCTCATCCGTGGTCACTGTCTCTGTCACTAGACCAGCTGCGTGTCTCTGGTGGTTGGCACAGGGCCTGGTCTGATGAAAGTGGCAGGGAATGTTTGATGACTGACTGACCGATGGAGAGAGTTGAGGTGCTGGATTTGAAAGGTTGAGAGGCCATGCTAGCGGGGGCAGTGTGGGGCAAGCAGAAGGACTGGGAGGTTTATAACTGGGAAGGCAAGGGAGAAGCCAAGAAGGAGACTGTAAAACTAGATCGGAGCCACAGGCTCAAGATCCTGCGAGAAAGTCCCCCATGCCTCGGGACTTCCATTCCCCTCTTGTTGGAGGGGCAGCCCTGGGGTGGTCAGCCTGAGTGTGGGGCCACGCTGGGAGCAGGGACAGAGCAGAGGGAGCCTCCCACACTGGCAGTCACCCCTTTACCAGTCCTGACTCATTGTCAGTCTCTACCTAATGAAATCCTGGTTCTCCTGTCCCCTTACCCCAGCGTTAGTCAGAGATGCATCTTCCTCCTAGCTCTTAACCTTGGTCTTCCCAGGCACTTGGCAGCTTGTACCTTTGCCTTCAGGGACAGGGTGCACGTTTCTTTGTGGTGAATACCCAGCAGGAGCACTGCTAGGGGAACTCTGACCTGGATTTAATTTCCACGAGTCTTGCCTGATAGTACCCCGTGTGCTCAAAAGGTCAGGTTTACCTAAGTCTTTGCCAGCATTTGGTATTATTCAGCATTCACATTTAGAATCTGATGGGTGTAAAATGGCACCTCACAGTTTTGATGTGCACACCTCTGATTAGGGTGAGGCTTGTGTGGCTCACACACCTGTTGCCTTTGGCTTTCTCCTCCCCATTTACTTGGGCTGAGTCCTGCTGGCCCTCCCACCCCATCTCAGTGCAAGTGCACTCCTCTGGGAAGCCTTCCCTGACTGCGCCCTCTCACTGCATTTCTGGTCTCCCCTTTGTTTCCTTAGCCCCCTGTGCTCTCCCGTCCAAGTTCTAGCCAGGCCAGACCCTGCTTAGCTTCTGAGATCAGACGAAATCGGGCGCGTTCAGGGTGGTATCGCCGTAGAGGCCCCTGTGCTCTCCATGGCGGAGGGGAGCTTGTCCTCATCCGTGGTCACTGTCTCTGTCACTAGACCAGCTGCGTGTCTCTGGTGGTTGGCACAGGGCCTGGTCTGATGAAAGTGGCAGGGAATGTTTGATGACTGACTGACCGATGGAGAGAGTTGAGGTGCTGGATTTGAAAGGTTGAGAGGCCATGCTAGCGGGGGCAGTGTGGGGCAAGCAGAAGGACTGGGAGGTTTATAACTGGGAAGGCAAGGGAGAAGCCAAGAAGGAGACTGTAAAACTAGATCGGAGCCACAGGCTCAAGATCCTGTGAGAAAGTCCCCCATGCCTCGGGACTTCCATTCCCCTCTTGTTGGAGGGGCAGCCCTGGGGTGGTCAGCCTGAGTGTGGGGCCACGCTGGGAGCAGGGACAGAGCAGAGGGAGCCTCCCACACTGGCAGTCACCCCTTTACCAGTCCTGACTCATTGTCAGTCTCTACCTAATGAAATCCTGGTTCTCCTGTCCCCTTACCCCAGCGTTAGTCAGAGATGCATCTTCCTCCTAGCTCTTAACCTTGGTCTTAGGGCCCTGGGGGCTGTTGGCAGGGCCATAGGCTTTGGTCAGTCTCACATCAGAAGCCCTTGCAGTGACCAGCTGCAACCGTGGCTGCCCCCGCTAAAGGGTTCTCTCCGCAGAGCCTGCTGCCCCGGCCTGCGGCTGAGGTAATTCCCCACCAGAGTCTGCTCCCTTCTCCTCAGTGCCCTTCTTTTCTTTCCACGTGGTTTGGCAGAGGCTGAAAGGCAGAAGATTATAAGCATGTAGTACAACCCCGCAAACCAGCGTGAAACCCCATGGTTGTCTTTTTCCACCCTCTGCCTCTACTTAGTTTTTCCTTTCTCTGAGGAACTGGGTTCCCAACATCTCCTCCTTCCCCAGGATCAATCAGTTGGCAGGGTGTTGTGGGAAATAAATTTGCATTCAATCATGCCCATGGTAACCATCACAGGCAGGGCCCAGGCCCATGTGCCCGTCCTGGAGCCCAGACTCCTTTCTGTTTGAAAAGGCTTGGGGTTTACAAAACTAAGTGGACTAGAACATAACTTTTAATAGCACATTTGAACAGAATTTAATGAGGTTTTAAGACAGAACTATAAAGTGGTTTTTCTGCAAGGACTATTATTAATCATAAGAATAATCATAGCAGTCTATTTCATTTGCCCAGCATGTTCCAATATTCAAGACATATTCACATTCATCATCCCCCGGGACCCTCCAACTCTCCTGGGAGGGCAGCGGGGCTGGCAGTATCTTCCTGTAGCTTAGAAATATGTTTCTCAAATGTGAACGTACCCAGGGATCACCCAGGGATTTGTTAAACTGTAGACTTGGGCTTGGCCTGAGATTCTGCATTTCTAACAAGATGCCAGCTGACGCCCATGCTGTAGATCCACAGACCACCCTTGCTTATTGAGAACGAGTGACTCAAAGTTTGGATGGACAAATGGCGTGAGAGCCAGAATTGAGCCTTTTCTTTCTTCCTTCAACAAATGCCAGCCAAGTAGATGTGGTACTCGGCGTAGGAACAAGTGACATTTAAAATATCTGACAACGGGGACTTCCCTGGTGGTCCATTGGTTAAGAATCTGCCTTGCAATGCAGGGGACACAGGTTCGATCTCTGGTTGGGGAACTAAGATCCCACAGGCCGCAGAGCAACTACGACCGCTTTCTGCAACTACTGAGCCCACATGCTGCAGCGAAGACACATTGCAGCCAAAATAAAATAAATAAATATTTAAAACACCTGACAGTGGGCACAAGCACTGACCAATCAGATCACCAGCTATGGCACTAGGCATTAACCCTTCAGTGATGGATGGAGGCAGATCCAGAGGGTCTCAGAGGAGAGTGGTCAAGGGAATTCAGGAGGGTATTTGGGTGGGGGGCTGACAGAAGTGTCTTAAGCTGTGAGCAGCTATACAGAGAAGTACCAGAAGAGTTTCTGACCTTGATGGGCACCCAGTGCGGTGGGATAGCAGACATGGGTCCGTGGAGCTGGTAGAGCATTCTGCTTGTAAGCTCCTCACTGCATTCGTCGGTCCCCTTCACTGTCAGAGCCCTCCTGGTGCAGAGTGGACACTCCATAAATGTATTTTTTTTTTCCAGGAATGAATGAATGAACTGGACACAGGGGGTGCAGATAAGGAAGTGGTCAGTTCTACTTGGGATGCAATAAGGTGGGGAAGCGCTATCAAGGAAGGCTTCCCAGAAGAGCTGGTATCGAAGTCCAGTCATAAAGACCAATGGGTATTTGCCAGGCAGCTGGTGAAGGGAAGCAGGCAGGTCTGGTAACCCCACAGCTGCCTTAGTGCAGGGAGCTGGCGAGCTGGTCCCACACTCAGGATGCTGCACCACCACCTGCAACTCCCCTTCTACAAGGTGTCTGGGCATTCGGATGTGGCCTCGAGGTTCTCCCAGCTCCCTAGGAAGCCTTCTCTTCACAAGAGTAATGGGCTTCTCTTGGAGGATGATTCGGGCCTGCATGAGCATACTGTAATCAGAGTAGGCATAGGCCCCAGCTGGGACGTCGCGGTGCTGGATGCTGGGGCTTCAGGGATGAATCAGGAGGCCCTCCGGGAACTCCCAGAAGGCCTTCCCTAGTTTAGCCTCAGGCCGGTTGACTTTCCTGGCTGACAGTGCTGGCCATCAGTGCTCCCCACGTTCCGATCTCATGGCCTCAGGCCCCAGCTCTCGCCACCTTCTCTCTCTCTCTGTTCTATCTTTACGAGTTTAATATTATTCAAATAAGAATACAATAATGATTTAATATATTAAACAAGTTTTCAAAGCCTCTTTTGATATGAGAACCAGAGTAGGCGACATAACCCCCATGCTATGGATGTGGAGATGGAGACTAAGAGCTCTGGGAGAAGACATGTTTGACCAATAACTTTCCCAGAAGGGAGAATGAGAGTCAAATTCTGGTGCTTCATCCTGGGTCCAGTGACTCGCCTAAGTGGCAGCTGTTTAATCAATCAAATACTTATTGATGGTCTACTGTGTACGTCTCTGGTCTAGGCTTTGCCCTCAGGGAGCAATCTCTTTCGTGTGGGGAAACAGTTACAAAGATAACAAATCGTGTAGCAGATAATGGCTATATGGTCAAAAATGAAGCCAGGAAGGAGGACCAGGGAGCACAGAAGAGTTGTGCTTGCCTGTTGAAGCCGGGTAGTCAGGGACTGCTTTCCTGAGAAGATGAGCTTTGAATAAAGCCTTCAAGAAGATGATAGAGTCAGCTCTGAAAATACCTGGAGGAAGAATGTTCCAGGCAGAGGAATAGCACAGGCCCAGAGATGGGAGTGCGGGAGCCTCTGCTTTCCAGAGCCTCTAGACCTCCTTTTGATGTGAGGCCCACAGGGACAGGATCCTGTGTGCATCTGCTCTCTCCATCTCCTCTGAGGCTCCCAAGGGTGTGACTGATAAGCCGAGCCACCCAGGAGCCCCTGCAGCTGCCCGGTGGGTGGTGACAAGCCAAGAGAGGCGGTGAGAGCCCACGATGCTGGGATGCCCACTCTCCCGCTGTCCTGTGACGTGTCTCTTGAGCAGCAGCGGTAGTATTGAAAGGTTGATCTCCCCATTAGAAGGGATTTGTCAGCATGAGCTGGGGCTTAGCAGCCTAAGCCGTGGGTCTGAAGGCTCAGACAGGTTCAGGACCTGGAGGAGCTGACTCAGGCCTGGCTTTCCAGGGAATCAGGAAAGGCCACCAGCTGAGATGGCCCAGGTCAGAGTCAGAAGGAATCACTCAGTATCTCCGGGGGCACTGCCAAAGCCACTGTCGTTCCCAATATTCTTCCTGGGATCCAGGAGCAGTCCAATGCTGTACCCAGCATACAGGGCTGAGCAGGGCCTCAGGGCTCAGTTGATCACTGTGAGGCTGACTCTGGGACAGTCCCTCCTTAGGCTTGGCTTTGGATACCATCTGCCCTCTAGTAATTCTCTGACTCAGGCCACTCTCCTGCCATCTAGCCATCTACCTGACGTCCCCACTGGATGTCCCATAAATGTCTAGGCACCCAAAAGGATGGATGGCCATCCTTCCCTACATCTGCCTGTCAGGGGGGTTACCTTTCACTATTCATGGTGCATCAATGCACCTATGTAATTGTAACAGCTGCGTGAGTAAGGTCCTGTTGTGCTCTGCTGAACGTAGTCACTCAGTTGTGTCTGACTCTTTGTGACCCCAAGGACTGTAGTGCAGCAGGCTCCTCTGTCCATGGGGATTCTCCAGGCAAGAATACTGGAGTGGGTTGCAGTACCCTCCTCCAAGGGATCTTCTGGACCCAGGGATCAAACCCAGGTCTCCGGCATTGCAGACTGAGTCTTTACTCTCTGAGCCCCCAGGGTCCTGTAACAGCCCTGTTTTACAGACAAGAGAACCGAGGTGGGGGGAGATTATGTCATATAACTCTCATGCTGAACTGCTTCATGGAGTCAGCTCTACATCCAGAATCTACCTGGAGGCTCCACATCCATCCATCTCCCCTGCCATGACCCCACCCAGTTCCAATTATTCTAGTAGTTTCTTGACTGGTCTCGAATTGCCTTCTCTCCAGTCCCTTCTCCCCAGTGCGGCCTGAGTGATTGTCAAGAAAACACAGAGGGTTTCCATAGTGGCTCAGGGATAAAGAATCCCTACCAGCCTACCAGCGCAGGAGACACAGGTTTGATCCCCTTTCCAGGAAGATCCCACATACCTTGGAGCCACTAAGCTCATGTACCACAACTGTTGAGCCTGGGGGTACCCCGTAACCCAGGGTCCATGCTCTGCAACAAGAGAGCCACCACAACAAGAAGCCTGCACACTACAACTAAGAGCATGTTGAGCTGACCCAGGTCAGAGTCAGAAGGAATCACTCAGTATCTCCGGGGGCACTGCCAAAGCCACTGTCGTTCCCAATATTCTTCCTGGGATCCAGGAGCAGTCCAATGCTGTACCCAGCATACAGGGCTGAGCAGGGCCTCAGGGCTCAGTTGATCACTGTGAGGCTGACTCTGGGACAGTCCCTCCTTAGGCTTGGCTTTGGATACCATCTGCCCTCTAGTAATTCTCTGACTCAGGCCACTCTCCTGCCATCTAGCCATCTACCTGACGTCCCCACTGGATGTCCCATAAATGTCTAGGCACCCAAAAGGATGGATGGCCATCCTTCCCTACATCTGCCTGTCAGGGGGGTTACCTTTCACTATTCATGGTGCATCAATGCACCTATGTAATTGTAACAGCTGCGTGAGTAAGGTCCTGTTGTGCTCTGCTGAACGTAGTCACTCAGTTGTGTCTGACTCTTTGTGACCCCAAGGACTGTAGTGCAGCAGGCTCCTCTGTCCATGGGGATTCTCCAGGCAAGAATACTGGAGTGGGTTGCAGTACCCTCCTCCAAGGGATCTTCTGGACCCAGGGATCAAACCCAGGTCTCCGGCATTGCAGACTGAGTCTTTACTCTCTGAGCCCCCAGGGTCCTGTAACAGCCCTGTTTTACAGACAAGAGAACCGAGGTGGGGGGAGATTATGTCATATAACTCTCATGCTGAACTGCTTCATGGAGTCAGCTCTACATCCAGAATCTACCTGGAGGCTCCACATCCATCCATCTCCCCTGCCATGACCCCACCCAGTTCCAATTATTCTAGTAGTTTCTTGACTGGTCTCGAATTGCCTTCTCTCCAGTCCCTTCTCCCCAGTGCGGCCTGAGTGATTGTCAAGAAAACACAGAGGGTTTCCATAGTGGCTCAGGGATAAAGAATCCCTACCAGCCTACCAGCGCAGGAGACACAGGTTTGATCCCCTTTCCAGGAAGATCCCACATACCTTGGAGCCACTAAGCTCATGTACCACAACTGTTGAGCCTGTACTCTAGAGGCCGGGAGCCGCAACTACTGAAGCCCTCGTAACCCAGGGTCCATGCTCTGCAACAAGAGACGCCACCACAACAAGAAGCCTGCACACTACAACTAAGAGCATGTTGAGTCTGCATGCTTCTAGGTTGCATACCCTTGTTTTCTTCTTTCTACCCTGTGCTGTTTCTCCTCTAATACTGCCATGCAAGAGTCCTTGAGATCAGCTCCATGCAGGCAGCGACCAAGTCATTTTTTTTTAGGACTCTTCCCAGAAGTGGTCAGCTCAGGGCTGGGCACGAGAGTTACACGTGAAGATGTATTAAGTCAGCTGAAGCCCCATCTCTCCTGTCTTTTAGGTTCTCCTGGAAGGCACCCTCAGCTCCCCCACCATTCCTCACCATCTCTGCTTGTCCCACCTGAGTGCCGCTTCTCACCCATGAGAGCCTATGAGCGAGCTTGACTGTGAGACAGCACAGGCAGGGAAAATAGCAAGGGTTTTGGAATCAGACAAATCTAGACTAAAATGCTATTTCTGTCAGGTTGAACCACATGAAATTGCCACATCTTGACCTCAAACTATTGAAAGCAACAGCTTCATGTGTTTAATATGTTCACTCAGGAAGCTGGTCTGTGCTTTTTAGGCTTAGCTTCTTCATTAGTGGAAAGAGAATATAGCCGTAGTTAAAGAGTAGGGGGTAGCGTGGGGAGGAGAGAATGAAGGGTGGCCTTATGGGTAAGAGCTCAAGTTCTGCAGCTAAGTTTGAAACCTGGATTCCTCATCTTATTGGGTTTCTAACTGCAAACAAGTTCATTATAGTTAGTTTAAGCAGAGAGGAATTTATTATAGGATGTCAGCCAACTTGCAGAAGCTCTGGAGGGGCCCAGGAATGAGGCCTGACTAAACCATGGGGCATTTTCAGTGAAAATATCCCTACCCTGTCACTCAGTCCCTATGGCATTCTGGGCTGGAAGTCAGAGGCTTCATCCCTGCTGTTCTCGAAGTTCTAGATGCTCTGCCACTGCCCTGGCAATCCTTTCTGAATCCAGGTTTCGTATCAGCGTGGACCTGGGTCACATGTCTACATCAGAGCAAAGCTGTCTGAGGATGAGGCTCTTCTGGCTTCTCCATGGAGGATGCTGGAATCAAAATGCAGGAAAGAGCCAACATGTAGGCAGGTAATCAGTGATGACAGGTATTTGCTATTGCTTTTGTTTTTTTTTTTTTTAATGGGGGCTTCCTTGGTGGCTTAGATGGTAAGAGTTCACCTGCAATACAGGAGACCTGAGTTTGATCCCTGGGTTGGGAAGATTCCCTCGAGGAGGGAATGACAACCCACTCCAGTATTCTCACCTGGAGAAGTCCATGGACAGAGGAGCCTGGTGGGCTACAGTCCATGGGGTGGCCAAGAGTTGGACACGACTGAGTGATGAACACACACACGCACAGTTGCTTTACAATGCTGCGTTAGTTTCTGCTGTACAAGGACATAAACCAGCTACATGTATACATATATCCCCTTCCTCCTCACTACCCATCATCCCATCTACCCAGGTCACCACAGAGCACCGAGCTGAGTTCCCTGCACTATACAGCAGATTCCCACTAGCCACCTGTTTACATGTGGCTGTGCACATACATCAATTCCAGTCTCCCAATCATCCCCTCCCCTCCCCCACCCTGTGTCCGTACATCCATTCCTCATGTCTGCATCTCTATTTCTGCCCTGCAACTAGGTTCATCTATACTATTTTTCTAGATTCCACATATGTGCGTTAATATATATTTGTTTCACTCTTTATGACTTACTTCATTCTGTATGACAGACTCTAGGTCTATCCATATTTCTACAAATGACCCAGTTTCATCCCTTTGTATGGCCAAGTCATATTCCATTGTATGTATGTACCACATGTTCTTTATCCACTCACCAGTCAGTGGGCATTTAGGTTGCTTATGTGTCCTTGCTATTGCAAATGCGTGCTAAATTGGTTCAGTATGGACTGTAGTCCACCAAACCTCTCTGTCTATGGGATTCTCCAGGCAAGAATAATGGAGTGGATTGCTGTTTCCTCCTCCAGAGGATCTTTTCAACCCCGATGTTGAACCTGAGTCTTTTATGTCTCCTGCATTAGCAGGCAGGTTCTTTACCACTAGGGCCATCTGGGAAGACCACTATTGTAAATAATATTACAGTAAACATTGGGGCGCCTGTATCTTTTTGAATTATGATTTTCTCAGAGTATCAGTCTAGAAGTGGGATTGCTGGATCATATGGTTGTTCAGTGGTTAAGTCATGTCTAATTCTTAGAGACCCCATGGACTGCACACACCAGGCCTTCCTGTCCTTCACTATTTTTTGGTTTGCTCAAACTCATATCCATTGATTCGGTGATGCCATCCAACCATCTCATTCTCTGTCACCCACTTCTTCTCCTGTCCTCAATCTTTCCCAGCAGCAGGGTCTTTTCCAATGAGTCTCAGGTCATATAGTAGCTCTATTTTTAGTTTTTTAGGGAATCTCCACACTGTTCTCCATAATGTCTGTGTCTGCTACTGCTTGTTACTAGCTATGCACTCTCAGACAGGTAACTTGTTCCTCTGAGCCTCAGTGTTTCCTTCTGCAAAGTGGTGATAATAGTAATATGTACTTCATAAGGTTGTTGTGAGGATTAAATGCACTGATTTATAAAAAAAAGTTCTTAAAAGCATATAGTATACTCCTAGTAGGTGAGAACTAGAATTGTTATTATATTATTAATGCTTTGAGACTCTCAGTCCAAAGCCTAGCATGGAGAAGGTACTCTTTAAATGTCTGTTGAATGCGAAACCTGGGCAGAGGTGCTGCTGTTCAGAATTCCTCTTGGCTAGCCCAGAGCAGACATGCAGGATCGGTGGTATGTTAAAACTGATCTGTACCAGCATATTGTTAACTTGTTAGGAATTTTACAAGCTGGTTAATGATAATATTGGTAGCAAGAAATTTGCCACTGTGGGAGAATTTACACCACAGCAATTGGTAACATATACAAATTGGGGCTCACTTTTTTTGCTAGACATGGCAAGAATCTCATTTTATGGGACTGCCAACCAAACCTCTCTGTCTATGGGATTCTCCAGGCAAGAATAATGGAGTGGATTGCTGTTTCCTCCTCCAGAGGATCTTTTCAACCCCGATGTTGAACCTGAGTCTTTTATGTCTCCTGCATTAGCAGGCAGGTTCTTTACCACTAGGGCCATCTGGGAAGACCACTATTGTAAATAATATTACAGTAAACATTGGGGCGCCTGTATCTTTTTGAATTATGATTTTCTCAGAGTATCAGTCTAGAAGTGGGATTGCTGGATCATATGGTTGTTCAGTGGTTAAGTCATGTCTAATTCTTAGAGACCCCATGGACTGCACACACCAGGCCTTCCTGTCCTTCACTATTTTTTGGTTTGCTCAAACTCATATCCATTGATTCGGTGATGCCATCCAACCATCTCATTCTCTGTCACCCACTTCTTCTCCTGTCCTCAATCTTTCCCAGCAGCAGGGTCTTTTCCAATGAGTCTCAGGTCATATAGTAGCTCTATTTTTAGTTTTTTAGGGAATCTCCACACTGTTCTCCATAATGTCTGTGTCTGCTACTGCTTGTTACTAGCTATGCACTCTCAGACAGGTAACTTGTTCCCTCTGAGCCTCAGTGTTTCCTTCTGCAAAGTGGTGATAATAGTAATATGTACTTCATAAGGTTGTTGTGAGGATTAAATGCACTGATTTATAAAAAAAAGTTCTTAAAAGCATATAGTATACTCCTAGTAGGTGAGAACTAGAATTGTTATTATATTATTAATGCTTTGAGACTCTCAGTCCAAAGCCTAGCATGGAGAAGGTACTCTTTAAATGTCTGTTGAATGCGAAACCTGGGCAGAGGTGCTGCTGTTCAGAATTCCTCTTGGCTAGCCCAGAGCAGACATGCAGGATCGGTGGTATGTTAAAACTGATCTGTACCAGCATATTGTTAACTTGTTAGGAATTTTACAAGCTGGTTAATGATAATATTGGTAGCAAGAAATTTGCCACTGTGGGAGAATTTACACCACAGCAATTGGTAACATATACAAATTGGGGCTCACTTTTTTTGCTAGACATGGCAAGTTCACATTCACGTGGTTAACATCCATCAGTACAACATGGGCTAGAACACAATGCCTAGCACTGTGCCATCTCTCCGGATCCTTTCACATGAGGTCCTTCTCCCTAGTTAGCAGATTTTTAGCATCAACTTTATTTTTCAGATGTTAGGATGTGTAGATGAACCAGACCCCTGGATTTGTGGGTTTTTCAGGTTTCCCTGGGTGGATACCTCCTCTTCTCCTGATGAATTACTACCAGACAGTGAATCCTTTGAGGATGGCCCCCGCACTCAGCACTAGCATCTGGTAGTGCAGGAGACATTTGTAGAAAGTCTCAGTGGACAAGATTCCCTTCCCCATGCTGCTTAACAACATTCTTCCTCTATTCCTGATGCCCTTAGAAATGCATCATCACCCCTGTTTTCCTTCTTCATGCCCTTCTGCCAAGTGGGTCATGTAAAAAGGCCAAGTGGTGAGGTCTGGGGAGGGGGAAGGGCCACTCAAATGTTGGTGACCCTCCTGAGGGGGAGCTGATGGGGGACTGCCTCCCACTTTGGAAACATTCCTCTGATGGCTCAGCACAGCTCAGCAGGCTGCCCTGGCTTAGGAGGAAAAGGAGGGAGAGGCAAACACCCTTCATTTTAATTAAAGCCAACTTTACATTGTTATTCCATTTGCCTGTGTTATTGCACGAGCTTACAATAAAGTTATATGGCGCCCCCAGGGCGGCTTGAGCTGCGTGATAGAATGTATCCAAGTTCAGCACTCCAGGACTGTGCTTGGCTTCTCTGCAGGGTGAACCCGAGCCAGCCCCGGGTCCTCTCTGGGGCTCTAAGCCATTGTTCGAGCTCAGATATGTCAGCAGTGCCTGTATTTATATTTCATTCATTTGAAAAACACTTATTGAGTATTTTCCATGTGCCCAGCAATTGACTAGGTGCCCAATCTACCCCTGGCACGTTGCTGCACACCCCTCCCCACCAGGAGTGCACATCCCCAGTCTCTAGGACCTGCCCTGACCAATCTCTCTCCAGCAACTCGGAACTCCATGTGGTCACCCCCACCCTCACCCCGAATGCTTATTCTGGTCTTTCTCCTTTTGCTCAGAGGAGGCACCAGTGGTTGAGCTGAGGAATCCTTTATATTTAGCTGTTCCCTAAGTCCCTTCACTTCTGGTAGCTGGTCTGGTTCTCACAATACTTCTATTCAGATTCTTCAAGGCTCAGTGCAAATGCCACGTCCTCCCTGAAGCCTGCCCTCCTTACACCTTTTCCTAGACTTCTATGGTGCTCCCTTTGCCCTCCTTTCATGGATCTCATCATGAGTTATTCCACTGGTAAAATTAAAGCTGACTTTAGATTCAGTGAGATGCATAGATGTTAAGTGTGATTGGATGAATATGTATATGCCTATGTAACCACCACCTGAATTAAGACATAGAACATTTCCATCAGCCCTCAAAGCTCCCTCAAGACTCTTCTCAATCAATTCCGCCTTTCAGAGGCAACCAGTTTTCTAAATTTTAACACTATGGTGACTTTTTGCCTGAATGACACATTAATGGAGCCTAACAGTATGTATCTTTTTTAATCTGTTTTCTTTTGCCCAGTATAATGTTTGTGAGCTTCTTTCATGTTGTTGGTGGATCAGTGGTTTGTTCTTTGTGATTGCTGAGTTGTATTCCATTGTATGGAGAAACTACTTTTTCGTTTATTCGCTTATTTGGGTTGGCTATAGTTTGAAGCCATTATGAATACAACTGCTGTAATCATCTCTTTTATAAGAGAAATGGGCACATGTCTTCATTTCTCTTGTATAAATACCTAAAGCTGGAATGGCTGGCTTACAGTGTAGATACATTTTTAACTTTATATGGAACTATCAAAGAGTTTTCCTACATGGTTGTACCATTTTACAGTCCCTCCAGCAATGTATGGGCATTCTGGTTGCTCCACATTCTTGTCAACATTTGCTATTGTCAATCTTTTTTCATTTTAGTCATTCTATGAGGTGTGTTGTTGTACCACTTTGTAATTTTAGCTTGCATTTACACATGATTAAGATATTCAGTACTTTTTTAAAGCACTTACTGGTTAGTTGTACATCTTTGTGAAGTGACTATTATCTATGCCAGTTTTTATTGGTTTGTCATTTTATTATTAAGAATTCCTGGGCTTCCCTGGTGGTCCAGTGGGTAGAGAGTCCACCTTGCAGTGCAAGGGTACCGGTTTGATCCCTCACTCGGGAAGATGCCATGAGCTGCGGAGCGGCAGGACTGGTGTGTCCAATTATGAGCCAGTGCTCTGGAGTGCATGCACCAAGAGCCTGTGCTCTGCTACAAGAGAGGTCACTGCAGTGGGAGATCCACACAGGCCAAAGAATAAAAGATGGATTAAAATAAATATAAAAATAATAAAAAAGAAGAGTTCCTTTCATGGATCTCATCATGAGTTATCCTGGTAAAATTAAAGCTGACTTTAGATTCAGTAGATGAAAATTTAAGTGTGATTGGATGAATATGTATATGCCTATGTAACCACCACCTGAATTAAGACATAGAACATTTCCATCAGCCCTCAAAGCTCCCTCAAGACTCTTCTCAATCAATTCCGCCTTTCAGAGGCAACCAGTTTTCTAAATTTTAACACTATGGTGACTTTTTGCCTGAATGACACATTAATGGAGCCTAACAGTATGTATCTTTTTTAATCTGTTTTCTTTTGCCCAGTATAATGTTTGTGAGCTTCTTTCATGTTGTTGGTGGATCAGTGGTTTGTTCTTTGTGATTGCTGAGTTGTATTCCATTGTATGGAGAAACTACTTTTTCGTTTATTCGCTTATTTGGGTTGGCTATAGTTTGAAGCCATTATGAATACAACTGCTGTAATCATCTCTTTTATAAGAGAAATGGGCACATGTCTTCATTTCTCTTGTATAAATACCTAAAGCTGGAATGGCTGGCTTACAGTGTAGATACATTTTTAACTTTATATGGAACTATCAAAGAGTTTTCCTACATGGTTGTACCATTTTACAGTCCCTCCAGCAATGTATGGGCATTCTGGTTGCTCCACATTCTTGTCAACATTTGCTATTGTCAATCTTTTTTCATTTTAGTCATTCTATGAGGTGTGTTGTTGTACCACTTTGTAATTTTAGCTTGCATTTACACATGATTAAGATATTCAGTACTTTTTAATGCACTTACTGGTTAGTTGTACATCTTTGTGAAGTGACTATTATCTATGCCAGTTTTTATTGGTTTGTCATTTTATTATTAAGAATTCCTGGGCTTCCCTGGTGGTCCAGTGGGTAGAGAGTCCACCTTGCAGTGCAAGGGTACCGGTTTGATCCCTCACTCGGGAAGATGCCATGAGCTGCGGAGCGGCAGGACTGGTGTGTCCAATTATGAGCCAGTGCTCTGGAGTGCATGCACCAAGAGCCTGTGCTCTGCTACAAGAGAGGTCACTGCAGTGGGAGATCCACACAGGCCAAAGAATAAAAGATGGATTAAAATAAATATAAAAATAATAAAAAAGAAGAGTTCCTTATATATTCTGAATACAAGTAATGGCAAGCTGTGTTGTTTCTTAATAATATCTTTGACAGACAAAAGTCCAATTTCTCAAGTTTTTATTTTATCGTTAATGCTTTTTGTGTCTTGAGAAATTTTTGCCTAGCCCAAAGTCATAAATACATTCCATGTTTTCTTCTAGCAGTTTTATAGTTTTATCTTTTGAATTTAGTTCTATAATCTATTTTGAACTTTCCTTTTCTCTTTTGGTATGAGGTGGAATAGTGGTTCAAGTTTGATTTTTCCCGTACGGATGTTCAGTTGTTCTAACATTATTTGTTGAAGAGACTTTTCTTTTCCTTTAGAACTCAACTTGGTCAAAAATCAGTTAATATATGTATGGATCTATTCTGGATTCTATGCTGTTCCATCAAACTATTTGTCTACCCTTAAGCCCATTCCAATTTGTCTTGATTACTGTAGTTTTCTGATAACCTTTGAAACAAAGTAATCTTAAATCCTCTGTGTTCTTCATTTAAAAGATTGTTTTGGCTATTCTATGTCATTGTTTTCCCTAAAAATTCCTCAGATAAGCTGTTGTGACTTTGACTGGCATCATATTGAATATTATCAGTTTATTTGGGGGACGACTCAACAATATTAAGGCAACTAATCCATAAAGATGATATACTTCTGGAGGAGGAAATGGCAACCCACTCCAGTATTCTTGCCTGGGAAATCCCCTGGACAGAGGAGCCTGGTGGGCTGCAGTCCACAGGGTTGCATAATACTTTAAAAAATGGTGTACCTCTCTATTTCTTTAGGACTTAAATTCCTTTTGGCAATGTTTTTAGGTTTCTGTGCAGAGGTCTTGCACATATTTTGTTAAATTTACCTCTAAGGTTTTTATGATGCTATTATCTATGCCAGTTTTATTGGTTTGTCATTTTATTATTAAGAATTCCTGGGCTTCCCTGGTGGTCCAGTGGGTAGAGAGTCCACCTTGCAGTGCAAGGGTACCGGTTTGATCCCTCACTCGGGAAGATGCCATGAGCTGCGGAGCGGCAGGACTGGTGTGTCCAATTATGAGCCAGTGCTCTGGAGTGCATGCACCAAGAGCCTGTGCTCTGCTACAAGAGAGGTCACTGCAGTGGGAGATCCACACAGGCCAAAGAATAAAAGATGGATTAAAATAAATATAAAAATAATAAAAAAGAAGAGTTCCTTATATATTCTGAATACAAGTAATGGCAAGCTGTGTTGTTTCTTAATAATATCTTTGACAGACAAAAGTCCAATTTCTCAAGTTTTTATTTTATCGTTAATGCTTTTTGTGTCTTGAGAAATTTTTGCCTAGCCCAAAGTCATAAATACATTCCATGTTTTCTTCTAGCAGTTTTATAGTTTTATCTTTTGAATTTAGTTCTATAATCTATTTTGAACTTTCCTTTTCTCTTTTGGTATGAGGTGGAATAGTGGTTCAAGTTTGATTTTTCCCGTACGGATGTTCAGTTGTTCTAACATTATTTGTTGAAGAGACTTTTCTTTTCCTTTAGAACTCAACTTGGTCAAAAATCAGTTAATATATGTATGGATCTATTCTGGATTCTATGCTGTTCCATCAAACTATTTGTCTACCCTTAAGCCCATTCCAATTTGTCTTGATTACTGTAGTTTTCTGATAACCTTTGAAACAAAGTAATCTTAAATCCTCTGTGTTCTTCATTTAAAAGATTGTTTTGGCTATTCTATGTCATTGTTTTCCCTAAAAATTCCTCAGATAAGCTGTTGTGACTTTGACTGGCATCATATTGAATATTATCAGTTTATTTGGGGGACGACTCAACAATATTAAGGCAACTAATCCATAAAGATGATATACTTCTGGAGGAGGAAATGGCAACCCACTCCAGTATTCTTGCCTGGGAAATCCCCTGGACAGAGGAGCCTGGTGGGCTGCAGTCCACAGGGTTGCATAAAACTTTAAAAAATGGTGTACCTCTCTATTTCTTTAGGACTTAAATTCCTTTTTTGGCAATGTTTTTTAGGTTTCTGTGCAGAGGTCTTGCACATATTTTGTTAAATTTACCTCTAAGGTTTTTATGATGCTATTTCAAGTGAAATCAAAAATTTTTCATTTTTCTAATTGTTCATTTCATACATTATATATTATTTATTTTGATATTTACCTTGTATCTTGCATTCTTTCTAAAGTTATTTATTAATTCTAATACTTTTTAATAATTATTCTTGATAATCAGAATTATATCATCTGTGAATAAAGGCAACTGTACTTCTGCTTTCATAAAATTTATGCTTTCTGTTTCTTTTTCTTCCTTTATGGCACGAAGATCACCAGCACAGTGGTAAAGAGAAATGCAGAGAATGGCATCCTTACCTTTTTCTTGTTAAAAAGTATAATGAAATGAATTTATTTAAGTTTCTTTAAATTTTATATTGGAGTATAGTTGATTTAAAATGTTGTGTTAGTTTCAGCTGCACGGCAAAGTGATTCAGTTATACACATATATGTATTTATTCTTTTTCAAGTTTTTTTCCCATTTAGATTACTATGCAATACTGAATAGAGTTCCCTGTGCTGTATACAGTAGGTCCTTGTTGATTCTCTCTTTTATATATGATCATGTGTATATTGTTACTCCCAAACTCTTAATTTGTCCCTCCCTCCTAGGTTTCCCCTTTGGTAACGTAAGTTTGTTTTTGAAATCTGTGAGTCGGTTTCTGTTTTTAAATAAGTTCATTTGTACCTTTTTCCTTTCAGATTCCATGTATAAATTATATCATATAATGTTTGTCTTTCTCTGTTTGACCTACACAGGGCTTCCCAGGTGGCACTAGTGATCAAGAGACCCGCTGCCCGTGCAGCAAACATAAGAGACTCGGGTTTGATCCTTGGATTGGGAAGATCCCCTGGAGGAGGAAGTGGCAACCCACTCCAGTGTTCTTGCCTGAAGAATCCCATGGACAGAGGAGCTATAGCTGCTGGGCTATAGTCCACGGGGTTGTGAAGAGTCAGACAGGACTGAAGTGATTTAGGACACACACATCTGACTTCCTTTACTCATTCTGATCATCTCTAGGCCTATTCATGTTGCTGCAAATAATCTCTGCCTTGTTCTTTTAAAAAATTGTTTAAAATATATATTTAAAAAATTTTTGGTCTCTTTTATTATTTTTTATTTGTTTATTTTCATTCATCTTTGTTCTTTGGCCCGTGTGGGCCTCCCACTGCAGTCGTTGTCTAGCTGCAGGGCACCGGCTCTGGGAGCATGTGCTCCAGAGCGCTGGCTCATAATTGGACACACTGGTCTAGTCACTTTGTGGCATGTGGGGTCTTTCAGGGCCAGGGATCAAATCGGTGCCCTTTGTCCTGCAAGGCGGACTCTCTACCCACCGCACCACCAGGGAAGCCCCTTTGCCTTATTCTTGATCTCAGGGGGAAATGACTTAATATTTCATTGTTAAATATGATGTTAGTTGATTTTTCACAGATGTCTTTTTATTAGACTGAGAAAGTTTTCTTCTGTTACTAGAATTCTAAGAGTTTTTAAAATTATGAATGGGTATTGAATTTCATCAAATGACTTTTCAGCATTGATTGAGATGATTTCTTGCTTTGTTGTGTTAATGTGGAGAATCGTCTTTACCAATTTGCCATATATATGTGTTCAGTTGCTCAATTGTGTCTGACACTTTGCGACCTCATGTATTACAGCATGCCAGGCCTCCCTATCTTTTTTTTAAAATTTTTATTTATTTTTAAATTTATTTATCCTTTGTGGGGGTGGGAGGAGGGGACGGCGGGCCAATATTTTAGGTTTCCCTTTGGTAACGTAAGTTTTTTTTCTTTCTTCTTTTTTGATTTGTGCCTTTTTCCTTTCAGATTCCATGTATAAATTATATCATATAATGTTTGTCTTTCTCTGTTTGACCTACACAGGGCTTCCCAGGTGGCACTAGTGATCAAGAGACCCGCTGCCCGTGCAGCAAACATAAGAGACTCGGGTTTGATCCTTGGATTGGGAAGATCCCCTGGAGGAGGAAGTGGCAACCCACTCCAGTGTTCTTGCCTGAAGAATCCCATGGACAGAGGAGCTATAGCTGCTGGGCTATAGTCCACGGGGTTGTGAAGAGTCAGACAGGACTGAAGTGATTTAGGACACACACATCTGACTTCCTTTACTCATTCTGATCATCTCTAGGCCTATTCATGTTGCTGCAAATAATCTCTGCCTTGTTCTTTTAAAAAATTGTTTAAAATATATATTTAAAAAATTTTTGGTCTCTTTTATTATTTTTTATTTGTTTATTTTCATTCATCTTTGTTCTTTGGCCTTGTGGGCCTCCCACTGCAGTCGTTGTCTAGCTGCAGGGCACCGGCTCTGGGAGCATGTGCTCCAGAGCGCTGGCTCATAATTGGACACACTGGTCTAGTCACTTTGTGGCATGTGGGGTCTTTCAGGGCCAGGGATCAAATCGGTGCCCTTTGTCCTGCAAGGCGGACTCTCTACCCACCGCACCACCAGGGAAGCCCCTTTGCCTTATTCTTGATCTCAGGGGGAAATGACTTAATATTTCATTGTTAAATATGATGTTAGTTGATTTTTCACAGATGTCTTTTTATTAGACTGAGAAAGTTTTCTTCTGTTACTAGAATTCTAAGAGTTTTTAAAATTATGAATGGGTATTGAATTTCATCAAATGACTTTTCAGCATTGATTGAGATGATTTCTTGCTTTGTTGTGTTAATGTGGAGAATCGTCTTTACCAATTTGCCATATATATGTGTTCAGTTGCTCAATTGTGTCTGACACTTTGCGACCTCATGTATTACAGCATGCCAGGCCTCCCTATCTTTTTTTTAAAATTTTTATTTATTTTTTAAATTTATTTATCCTTTGTGGGG
This sequence comes from Tragulus kanchil, assembly GCA_022376925.1. Taxonomy (NCBI): domain Eukaryota; kingdom Metazoa; phylum Chordata; class Mammalia; order Artiodactyla; family Tragulidae; genus Tragulus; species Tragulus kanchil. The sequence continues at coordinate 112,720,931 of JAIOJX010000032.1, read as the reverse complement.
GGTGGGGAGGGAGGGGGACGGGCGGGCCACTTCTATTGGTCTTCCATTTATCTATTTTCATCTGTCTTTGCTCTTTGGCGCGTATGGGCCCCCCATCATGGTGGCCTCTGTTTTCACAGAACTCCGGCTCGGTGATTGGACACATCAGTCCAGCTGCTCCACAGCACGTGGGATTCTCCCAGGCCAGGGATCGAACCGGCGCCCCCTGCACTGCAAGGTGGTGTCCTTACCCACTGGGCCACCAGGGGAAGCCCTAGGCCTCCCTATCTTTTGCCATCTCCCAATGTTTGCCCAAGTTTACATCCACTGTGTCACTGATGCTGTCCAGCCATCTCATCCTCTGACGCTCTCTTCTCCTTTTGCCCTTAATCTTTCCCAGCATCAGGGACTTTTCCAATGAGTCAGCTGCTCACTGATATGTATTATATATATATATACATATAAGTATATTTATATATAATTTTTGTGCCAGATATTGGTCTGTAATTTTCTTTTCTTATAATGTCCTTGTCTGTTTTGGTATCAGGACTACACTAATCTTCTCTAACAAGTTGGAGGAGTTCCCTCCTACATTTTTTAGAAGAGTTTTGTATTGTTTATTCATTCCATATTTGGGAGAATTTGCCACTAGAAACATCTGAAGCTTCATTTGTGAGAATAATAAAAACTTATGAGTTCAATTTCTTTAAAGATAGAAGGCTATCGGGCTTCCCTGATGGTCCAGTGGGTAAGGACACTGCCTTGCAGTGCAAGGGGTGCTTGTTCCATCCCTGGCCTGGGAAGATCCCATCTGCCGCGGAGCGGCTGGACCGATGTGTCCAATTACCGAGTCGGAGCTCTGGAGTGCATGTGCCCAGAGCCGGTGCACTGCAACAACAGAGGCCACCGCGATGGGAGGCCCACATGGGCCAAAGAACAAAGATGGATGAAAAATAAATAAATGAAAGACCAATAGAAGTGGCCCGCCCACCCCCCTCCCAACCCGTCCCCCCAAAAGAAACCATTAAAAAAACAAAAAAAGATAGAAGGCTATCAAGATTTTCTGTTTCCTCTCATGTCATCGTGCCAGTACTGGCAGTTTGTGTCTTTTAAGGAATTTGTTTATTTTACCTATGTTGTTAGATTAATTAGCATTAAATTAATATTATTAGTTTAATATTCCCTTATGTCATTTTAATGTCTGTAGGATCTCTAGTGATATCTTTTATTTCTGATATTGGCAGTTTGTGACTTTTTTCTTCTTGGTCAGTCTAGCTAGGGGCACATCAATATTATTCATCCCTTCAAAGAGCAAGATGTTTATTTCTTTGGTTTTTCTTTATTGTTTGTTTTCTGTTTCAATGTATTCCACTCTTATCCATAACATTTCTTTTCTCTACTTTGCTCCTTTTCCAGATTCTCAAGATGAGAACTTAGATCACTGGTTTTATTTTTATATTGTGGCTGTACTGGATCTTTGTTGCAGCATGCAGTCTTTGTCTACTTCCGACTCTAGAATGTGTGGGATCATTGTGGCTGTTACTGGATCTGTAGCATGGTCTTATATTATATAAGTATATTTATATATAATTTTTGTGCCAGATATTGGTCTGTAATTTTCTTTTCTTATAATGTCCTTGTCTGTTTTGGTATCAGGACTACACTAATCTTCTCTAACAAGTTGGAGGAGTTCCCTCCTACATTTTTTAGAAGAGTTTTGTATTGTTTATTCATTCCATATTTGGGAGAATTTGCCACTAGAAACATCTGAAGCTTCATTTGTGAGAATAATAAAAACTTATGAGTTCAATTTCTTTAAAGATAGAAGGCTATCGGGCTTCCCTGATGGTCCAGTGGGTAAGGACACTGCCTTGCAGTGCAAGGGGTGCTTGTTCCATCCCTGGCCTGGGAAGATCCCATCTGCCGCGGAGCGGCTGGACCGATGTGTCCAATTACCGAGTCGGAGCTCTGGAGTGCATGTGCCCAGAGCCGGTGCACTGCAACAACAGAGGCCACCGCGATGGGAGGCCCACATGGGCCAAAGAACAAAGATGGATGAAAAATAAATAAATGAAAGACCAATAGAAGTGGCCCGCCCACCCCCTCTCCCTCCCCAACCCGCCCCCCCAAAAGAAACCATTAAAAAAACAAAAAAAGATAGAAGGCTATCAAGATTTTCTGTTTCCTCTCATGTCATCGTGCCAGTACTGGCAGTTTGTGTCTTTTAAGGAATTTGTTTATTTTACCTATGTTGTTAGATTAATTAGCATTAAATTAATATTATTAGTTTAATATTCCCTTATGTCATTTTAATGTCTGTAGGATCTCTAGTGATATCTTTTATTTCTGATATTGGCAGTTTGTGACTTTTTTCTTCTTGGTCAGTCTAGCTAGGGGCACATCAATATTATTCATCCCTTCAAAGAGCAAGATGTTTATTTCTTTGGTTTTTCTTTATTGTTTGTTTTCTGTTTCAATGTATTCCACTCTTATCCATAACATTTCTTTTCTCTACTTTGCTCCTTTTCCAGATTCTCAAGATGAGAACTTAGATCACTGGTTTTATTTTTATATTGTGGCTGTACTGGATCTTTGTTGCAGCATGCAGTCTTTGTCTACTTCCGACTCTAGAATGTGTGGGATCAGTGGCTGTGCAGGGCGGGCTCTCTAGTTTCGGCACTCAGGCTTAGTTCCCCTGTAGCATGTGGGGTCTTAGTTCTCCATCCAGGGACTGAACCTGTATCCCTTGCACTGGAAGGTAGATTCTCAACCACTGGACTACCAGGCAAGTCGCAGATTATTGATTTTAAATCATTCATGTCTTAAAATAACATTGAAATTATAGAATTTTCTGTAAGCAGTGATTTAGCTTCATTCTACAAACTTTGTATTGTATTTTCGTGATCATTCAGTGTTCATGCTTTCTCTCCACCCTGGTCTGGGCTTAACTGTCAGTTTCTCAGAGTCTTTCATGACTAATCCATATAAGCCAACTCACCCCTACCAGTCTTTATCCATGACCTTAAATTATTTTTCTCATAAACTTGATGTACTGTGCTTAAGTACTATATTACACATATGTATAACATATATGATATGATCTTATATTATAATTTATTTTTTCAGTTTTTAATTGTCTGTCTTCTCTATTAAGCTCCTTCAAGGCAGGAGCTATTTGTTTTTTTCCTCTGATGTATGTATCCCAGCACTTTTAAAAGAGATTCAAAAATATTTGTTGAATGAAGGAATGAATATATGATATAAATATCCCCATCAGAGAAACCTTACTTGACAGCCTTCCTCACTTCTCAGACAAGTTCACCTCACTGGTGGTGTCTGGTGTTTTTATACTTGTTTATACTTTGTCACTGGTTATAACTGTAGCATTATTGTCTGTCTCTTCCATTGAACACCTGCCCGAGAACCAGGATTATGTCTCTATTCACCACTGCCCACTGTAGGGCCTGAGACAGAAGAGATTAGCAAATGTTTGGAAATAAATGAATGAGGTGTCATTAGTCACCTCTGCTTTGCAAATCAGCTCTGAGCTAGACTTGTGTGTTGGAGCAAAAATCCCCTCACGAATCTGGGAGTTCTGTAACTAGGAAAAGATTTTCAGTTTGTAGGATGAAGTTGCTTGTCTGTGATTTGGGCAATGAAGCAAGTCTGAATAGTTTTTACTCTGAGTATGTTCATGCAATATTTGGAATATATCTATACAGAAAGATATTTGTTTATCTGAAATTCAAGTTTAGCTGGATATTCTATTTTATCTGGCAACCTTAATCCATGGAATTTGTAAGCGAACAAGAGCTTTGAAACCTTCTGGGAAAGGTGATGCTTTTGTTATGGCTTAGCCTGAGCAAGGGCCTGGGGGCCTAGAAACAGAATTGGCCTGAGAACCCAGTAGTCTAGGGCTGCCACATTATAGACTGCCGCCCCAAGATTGGAGGGATGTAGCCAAGTTCACACAGGGGGAGGCTGAGAGGGCAGCAAGGGGAGGCTGGAGCTTGGGCCCCCGGCTTCAACCATGGCTCCCTCCTGTGCCAGCAGCTCTGTGCTCTGGGCTGATGGGGCGGCTCAGGTTCCCACTCCCCTGCCCCTGACCTGCCCTTGGCCAGCTTCAGAGGGGGGTCTGAGGACGAAATGTGATCCTGCCATAAAATCTATACCAAACCAACTCTTCTCACAGCCCACCCGCCCGCCTCAAAGGGGGGCACCTAATCCCCATTTATGGGGCCGAGCAGCTGGGCCTGGCCCGAGTCTTTGAACGTGAGCTTGGGGTGCCCTAGGTCAGCCAAGCCTTGGCCAGAGGAACCTGAGAGTGAGGGCATCGAGGGAGGCCGCGCAAGTTGAGGGGCCAGCCAGTCTAGTACGGGTGAGGATATAAAATGAGGGGACTGAAGATGGAGGACTAGTGCATACACAGCTTTCCAAGTGTGTATGGGGAGCTTGGGTTTTAGTCCAGCAGCCAAGAAGAGATATGGAAGGGGGAAGCAAAGCGGAGAGCAATATGATTCTAATAGACAGATGGAGACCCTGCAGTTACAAGATTCTAGAGGTAATTTGGACAGAATGATGATGGTTCTGCCTCTGAGAGTGGCGGTGTGGAGAGGGTTGAAGAGACACCATAAGGATATCAAGAGGCAGTGACAGGACAGCTGGGCCATGGTGCGGGTGAGGGTGGGGCGTCCAGCATGAGGCCAGCTTTCTGGTTTGGGTGATGTGGGGGTGAAGGTGCTGGCACAAAGACAGGGAACCTTAGAGAAGGTGCGGGAAGAAGCTGGGTTTCCTTGGATATGCTGAGAAGGGGAGAGGGCCAACTCTGAATAGTTTTACTCTGAGTATGTTCATGCAATATTTGGAATATATCTATACAGAAAGATATTTGTTTATCTGAAATTCAAGTTTAGCTGGATATTCTATTTTATCTGGCAACCTTAATCCATGGAATTTGTAAGCGAACAAGAGCTTTGAAACCTTCTGGGAAAGGTGATGCTTTTGTTATGGCTTAGCCTGAGCAAGGGCCTGGGGGCCTAGAAACAGAATTGGCCTGAGAACCCAGTAGTCTAGGGCTGCCACATTATAGACTGCCGCCCCAAGATTGGAGGGATGTAGCCAAGTTCACACAGGGGGAGGCTGAGAGGGCAGCAAGGGGAGGCTGGAGCTTGGGCCCCCGGCTTCAACCATGGCTCCCTCCTGTGCCAGCAGCTCTGTGCTCTGGGCTGATGGGGCGGCTCAGGTTCCCACTCCCCTGCCCCTGACCTGCCCTTGGCCAGCTTCAGAGGGGGGTCTGAGGACGAAATGTGATCCTGCCATAAAATCTATACCAAACCAACTCTTCTCACAGCCCACCCGCCCGCCTCAAAGGGGGGCACCTAATCCCCATTTATGGGGCCGAGCAGCTGGGCCTGGCCCGAGTCTTTGAACGTGAGCTTGGGGTGCCCTAGGTCAGCCAAGCCTTGGCCAGAGGAACCTGAGAGTGAGGGCATCGAGGGAGGCCGCGCAAGTTGAGGGGCCAGCCAGTCTAGTACGGGTGAGGATATAAAATGAGGGGACTGAAGATGGAGGACTAGTGCATACACAGCTTTCCAAGTGTGTATGGGGAGCTTGGGTTTTAGTCCAGCAGCCAAGAAGAGATATGGAAGGGGGGAGCAAAGCGGAGAGCAATATGATTCTAATAGACAGATGGAGACCCTGCAGTTACAAGATTCTAGAGGTAATTTGGACAGAATGATGATGGTTCTGCCTCTGAGAGTGGCGGTGTGGAGAGGGTTGAAGAGACACCATAAGGATATCAAGAGGCAGTGACAGGACAGCTGGGCCATGGTGCGGGTGAGGGTGGGGCGTCCAGCATGAGGCCAGCTTTCTGGTTTGGGTGATGTGGGGGTGAAGGTGCTGGCACAAAGACAGGGAACCTTAGAGAAGGTGCGGGAAGAAGCTGGGTTTCCTTGGATATGCTGAGAAGGAAGGGCCCGTGCCACTCCCAGCAGAGGTGCCAGAAGGCAGCTCTGAGCCTGGGATCTGGGAAGAGAGCTGGGATGCGGAGAGCAAGCTAGGCGTCATCAGCCAAAGGACCTTGAAACTATTACTGAGGGGAAGGTGAAAAGAGAAGAGGACCTAGGAATGAGACCCCAGGAATGCCAACAGGAAGGCCCGGGCAGGAGCAAGGAAGCCCACAGAGGAGACGGTAGGCCGTGTGGGTAGGAGGAAAACCAGGGAAGGGAAGGTTGTGGGAGCAGAGGAAACTGTCTGCGCTCTGAGAACCCCGCAGGCAGAGCCTTCACTGGAGTGAGCAGAGGCGCAAGTTGGTTGTGGGGATGGGGGCGCTGATTTGCCAAGGAATGGGAGGTGAGGGTGTATAGACATGGAGCGAAGACAACTCTAGAGAAGACTGGTTGTGGAGGGATCTGGAGGGTGGTTGGGCCGAAGGGTGCAGTCGCTGGAGGAGAACGTGGGCTTGAAGGAGAGACTGTTTCTGAGATTCTTAAGGATGTTTGACCGCTGAAGGGAAGGGGGAAGTAGAAAAAGAGAGGCAGAAGAATGTCTTTCATTCTTTCCCAACTGCAACCAGGTCAGACCTACCTCATCTCTCAGACCTGGCATGCCTACATGCAGATACACACCAAAAACAACGTTTCATGTCATGGACTCACTGTTACTGGATGCAACACGCTGCTATTTCCTCGCCTATATTATTTTTTCAAATTGCTGGTCACAGCACCCCAAACAGAATTTGTGATCCTTGAATGGTTCACCATGGTCAGTTGGAGAAACCTCCAAGTGGAAGTCATGGGCAGAGAGGAGAGAGCGGGGAGGGGCGATCTCTCTGGTGACGAGGGCTGGGGTCCAGAGGCGAGTGTGGGCTTCCCCTGGGGAGAGATCCCATCCGTTATTCCAGTAGGAGATGGAGGTGGGAGGAGGCACAAGCAAACATGCAGGTTTTGTGACTAACAGCTGATGGCTTCTGTTTTGTCTTGAAGGTCACCTGTTGAAAGGGCAGAGGAAGGAAGATAAAGGTTGGAGTTTCTGAAGAGAGGGGGAAGACTTGAACAGCGACTGGGGGGGGGTGGAACAGAAGGAGCAGGGCAGCTGCTTCGAGGCTTGAGGGCGCGGGCAGCCATGGATATAGAGTGGTACCGATTACTCTGGGATCTTAGTGAAGCCTACGCAAGAGAGTTCCTTCTTTGGTTGGGGTCAGGTAAGTCCTGCCGTGGAACAAGGGTGGAGAATTCTTAGGTGAGTGAATGAGTGAGTAAATAGCTCAATGCACACATTTGTCAATTCAACAGATACGTGGTGAGCATCCACTATATGCCAGATACTGTTCTAGGAGGGGAATGCAGAAGTGACAAGGCAGAATTCTGCCCGGTTGGAAGCAAAACGTGCATTGGCTTTGCATTTCACGAGGCTTTTCTGAGAGTTTCTTTCCTTCCTTCCCTCTTTCCCTCTTTCTTAAGGTGGCCAGCCCAATCCAGTAAAAAATTTGGAGAGATGGCCATCATGTCGCCACGTCTCTGTTGGTGTTCTATTTCAGTCTAAGGTGGAGGAGTCAGGAAACCTGATCATCATTTTAACCAGCTCAGGAAGGCAAAGTCCCAGGTCACACGCACATCAGCAGAACAGCTGAGGGGCTGAGTTTCCCACTCCCAGTGTTGAGGTGCTCCTGCTTTCCCCACGGTGCTGTCTCCACAAACCTTGATGTAGGTAGGATGGTGGGAGGTGGGGGCTTGGATTTCAGTTTTCTGGAGGGAAATCTTAGCGTGCTTTTTTCCCCCTTGTTTCCTTGAAGTGGAGCAAACAGGGATCGCCTCAGAGGAAGTGGGTCCATCAGGCCAGTGAGTACCAGTTGCAGGCATGGTCTTTCTGGGGAAATGTCCGCCCTCAGTGGAAGGTAAGGGTGTGTATGTTCAGGATCCAGCCACCCCACCCCCAGTATGGACACCAGAGATGGTACAGGAAGTGGGGAATCAGTATTTGTTAAAGACACACATCAAGAGGTACAGATGCTTGTGTAAACTTGAACTTACAAGTCCTTATTCAGACTCACAAGCATGCACATATAGCTGCCTGGATAGGCTTACTTGCAGATATACTCATAGTCACATTTAAGTGTCTATTTGTTTACAAACAGGCACACATCCAAGAGGACTTACACATTTTAAACAAGCACACGCGTGGTAGCTTTCCTGGTAGCTCAGCTGGTAAAGAATCTGCCTGCAATGCAGGGGACCCCAGTTTGATTCCTTGGTGGGGAAGATCCACTGGAGAAGGGATAGGTTACCCACTCCAGTGTTCTTGGGCTTCCCTGGTGGCTCAGACGATAAAGTTGCCTGCAATGTGGGAGACCTGGGTTTGATCCCTGGGTTGGGAAGATTCCCTGGAGAAGGGAATAGCTACCCACTCTAGTATTCTTGCCTGGAGAATTCGATGGCACGCCCATGGGGTCACAGACTCAGATGCGACTGAGTGATTTTCACTTTTTCACACATGTGGTGCATACATGGGCACATATTCACCTGCTCATATCTTACGTGTATACACTCATGTATATAAGTGTTTGCATGTGCATACACACACACACACACACCAGCGAATCAAATCTACAAGGGCTCACTGGAGGTTGTACACGGTATATCACACTCCCTCAGCCCCTAACATTTTCATTTCTGTCTGTGCCTGCACCAGGGAATCATAAGCTCTCTCTACCTCCCGCCTCTGCACAGACTGTTTCTTCTCCTAGAATATCTCCCACCACTACCTCTGCCACTCCTCACCTTTCAGCCATAGCATATCTATCCCTTCCTCCAGGACCCTCCCACACTAGCCTCATTTCAGTTTTCTGGAGGGAAATCTTAGCGTGCTTTTTTCCCCCTTGTTTCCTTGAAGTGGAGCAAACAGGGATCGCCTCAGAGGAAGTGGGTCCATCAGGCCAGTGAGTACCAGTTGCAGGCATGGTCTTTCTGGGGAAATGTCCGCCCTCAGTGGAAGGTAAGGGTGTGTATGTTCAGGATCCAGCCACCCCACCCCCAGTATGGACACCAGAGATGGTACAGGAAGTGGGGAATCAGTATTTGTTAAAGACACACATCAAGAGGTACAGATGCTTGTGTAAACTTGAACTTACAAGTCCTTATTCAGACTCACAAGCATGCACATATAGCTGCCTGGATAGGCTTACTTGCAGATATACTCATAGTCACATTTAAGTGTCTATTTGTTTACAAACAGGCACACATCCAAGAGGACTTACACATTTTAAACAAGCACACGCGTGGTAGCTTTCCTGGTAGCTCAGCTGGTAAAGAATCTGCCTGCAATGCAGGGGACCCCAGTTTGATTCCTTGGTGGGGAAGATCCACTGGAGAAGGGATAGGTTACCCACTCCAGTGTTCTTGGGCTTCCCTGGTGGCTCAGACGATAAAGTTGCCTGCAATGTGGGAGACCTGGGTTTGATCCCTGGGTTGGGAAGATTCCCTGGAGAAGGGAATAGCTACCCACTCTAGTATTCTTGCCTGGAGAATTCGATGGCACGCCCATGGGGTCACAGACTCAGATGCGACTGAGTGATTTTCACTTTTTTTCACACATGTGGTGCATACATGGGCACATATTCACCTGCTCATATCTTACGTGTATACACTCATGTATATAAGTGTTTGCATGTGCATACACACACACACACACACCAGCGAATCAAATCTACAAGGGCTCACTGGAGGTTGTACACGGTATATCACACTCCCTCAGCCCCTAACATTTTCATTTCTGTCTGTGCCTTCACCAGGGAATTATAAGCTCTCTCTTACCTCCCGCCTCTGCACAGACTGTTTCTTCTCCTAGAATATCTCCCACCACTACCTCTGCCACTCCTCACCTTTCAGCCATAGCATATCTATCCCTTCCTCCAGGACCCCTGCCGTGGGCACCCACTTGGCATTTTCTATGCCCGCTTTGGTCACACTCAGCCTCTTTGGTTTTGCTTGCTCGCCTGTTGCCCTCACAGTCAGCTGTTTGGTTCATGACTATCCATGGGAAGGCCTTAACAAATGTAGATTGCCTGACTCAATAACTGCTGGGTATGGAGTGCTTAGCTAGGCCAGGAACTGGAGTAGGTGGGCACAGGTATTAACTTTCGATTACTGATGGCATCTTAGAGTGCAGGAAAGGGGCGTGTCCTAAGCGTCAGAGCTGGGATTTGAACCCAGGGTGGGCTCTTTCTACTCCCAAGTGTTCCTCTGATTTCCCTCTTCTCCAGGAGTCTGCCCGTGGAAACTCATGCCCTGTTCATCTTTCTCCTGCCCTCTGTCCAGGGTCTTCCCGCCTCCCTGGGCTTGACGTTCCTGTATTCAATCTCAGGGGTGCCAGCTCTGCTGTGGCATAGGGCCACCGCTGAGCTAAACCTTCCCAGGAGGGAGGAGCAGAAGGGAACCCCTGAGAACAGGTTTGCAGGGATGTGGCAGTGGGGGTGCAACTGGGGGCGGAGTTATTTAACCGACTCAAGGCAAACTCCAACTCCGGGGAGGAGAAAGCTCTTTTCGAGCCCATGCCTGGCGGAAGCTCCGGGGCCAGCGCTCTCCCCTGGGCTGGGAGCGCGGCGCCTGGGCCCCGTGGGCAGCGCGCTCTGCCAGGCCCGGGGGGCGCGGGGCAACGAGCGGAGCAGCGGCGGCCGGGCTCAGGCTCCCGGCGTGGGGCGGCCGGGCAGCAGGGCGGCCGGCCGGGTGGCGAAATGTCTTTTCCAGATTAGGAGCCCAGCCTGCGCTGTTGACACAGTCGTAAGTTTTAATGAGAAATTTTGAGTATTTGCGTGGGAGACGCCGCCTGTGTGCACAGATGCGTATATCACACTCCCTCAGCCCCTAACATTTTCATTTCTGTCTGTGCCTTCACCAGGGAATTATAAGCTCTCTCTACCTCCCGCCTCTGCACAGACTGTTTCTTCTCCTAGAATATCTCCCACCACTACCTCTGCCACTCCTCACCTTTCAGCCATAGCATATCTATCCCTTCCTCCAGGACCCCTGCCGTGGGCACCCACTTGGCATTTTCTATGCCCGCTTTGGTCACACTCAGCCTCTTTGGTTTTGCTTGCTCGCCTGTTGCCCTCACAGTCAGCTGTTTGGTTCATGACTATCCATGGGAAGGCCTTAACAAATGTAGATTGCCTGACTCAATAACTGCTGGGTATGGAGTGCTTAGCTAGGCCAGGAACTGGAGTAGGTGGGCACAGGTATTAACTTTCGATTACTGATGGCATCTTAGAGTGCAGGAAAGGGGCGTGTCCTAAGCGTCAGAGCTGGGATTTGAACCCAGGGTGGGCTCTTTCTACTCCCAAGTGTTCCTCTGATTTCCCTCTTCTCCAGGAGTCTGCCCGTGGAAACTCATGCCCTGTTCATCTTTCTCCTGCCCTCTGTCCAGGGTCTTCCCGCCTCCCTGGGCTTGACGTTCCTGTATTCAATCTCAGGGGTGCCAGCTCTGCTGTGGCATAGGGCCACCGCTGAGCTAAACCTTCCCAGGAGGGAGGAGCAAAAGGGGAACCCCTGAGAACAGGTTTGCAGGGATGTGGCAGTGGGGGTGCAACTGGGGGCGGAGTTATTTAACCGACTCAAGGCAAACTCCAACTCCGGGGAGGAGAAAGCTCTTTTCGAGCCCATGCCTGGCGGAAGCTCCGGGGCCAGCGCTCTCCCCTGGGCTGGGAGCGCGGCGCCTGGGCCCCGTGGGCAGCGCGCTCTGCCAGGCCCGGGGGGCGCGGGGCAACGAGCGGAGCAGCGGCGGCCGGGCTCAGGCTCCCGGCGTGGGGCGGCCGGGCAGCAGGGCGGCCGGCCGGGTGGCGAAATGTCTTTTCCAGATTAGGAGCCCAGCCTGCGCTGTTGACACAGTCGTAAGTTTTAATGAGAAATTTTGAGTATTTGCGTGGGAGACGCCGCCTGTGTGCACAGATGCGGCGGGCTGGCGGCGCGGGGGGCCCGGCCTCCCCGAGGGCGCCGCTGCCACAGGCCCGGCACGGATTCCTTTCAGGCAAAGGGGAAACATTTAAACTCGCTCACCTTTGAACTGCCAGGGACGCTGTTTACCTTGGCTGCCCGAGTGGCAGTTTTACAGATATTAAATACCGTCCTGAGAGTGATCTAGGGCCTCCCTCCATCCTCACGCCCCTCCTGGAGCTGGCCCGGGCTCGGGGAGGCCCCGGGCGCCCATCCTCACGGGGGTCACTCGGGTGGCTTCCCAGGCACGGCTTCCCGAGGGGGTCGCGAGCCCCTCCCAGCAGATGCCTTTCTGTAGTTTGTGCTGGGGAGCCGCCCCGGGGCTTTCCCTTCTCATCCCCTCCCCAGCTCATTCATCTCCTAATTCGATTTTCTGTGTCAGGGCCAGAGCGGTGTGGAGGAGACCCAGGGCTGTCTGGGGCCGGCTCACACTTTCTTGATCTGCGTCTAGAAAGGGGATGTCTCAAGTGTAGGCGCCTCCCAGCCAGGATCCAGGCTGCCTGGCTCTCACCTTCTTGGGGGATAGTGGAGACCCCACTCCCTAAAGATCCCTGCGGGACAGAGGGACGGAGGAGGGCCCTGCTTGAGCCCCAGGCTTCAGCCCTGGCGGTCAGAGGGCTCCCTGCAGAGGAGCAAGCCATGTTGATTTTACTGAGAAGGCTGCTATGCACATTTCACTGCTGATTTATTGGTTTTTAACTAGATCCTTATGCTGGGCTAAAAAAGCCATCTTGCACTTTGCAAGGCTCTGCTGACTGCTGCCGAAAATGACACACAGGGGCTCCTCCTGCCCCCACCGACTCCACCAAAAGGGCCCCTGATGGAGGTGTGAGCCCGGAGTCCTGCTCTGGGCAGGGAGCCTCAGCCCTCTTCCTCCCAGCCACTGACCACCTGCGGTGTGCACTAGGTGAGTGTGTTTGTGTGTGGAAGAAATTATGGACTTGAGGGGATGGGCTGGGGAGGGGAGGTCCACAACTGAACCCTGAAGTCTACTGCCCATCTTTTCCCCAGAGCCCACAGAGCACTTGTCTTACATTTTGATGAACTCCGGAGTCAGGTGAACCTAGGCTGACGTCTCAGTGACTGTCCCAGCTGTGTGATTTGGGAAAGTTAACTAACCTCTCTGACTCCTGATTCCTCATCCAGGTACTTGTTCCTTTCAGGCAAAGGGAAACATTTAAACTCGCTCACCTTTGAACTGCCAGGGACGCTGTTTACCTTGGCTGCCCAGTGGCAGTTTTACAGATATTAAATACCGTCCTGAGAGTGATCTAGGGCCTCCCTCCATCCTCACGCCCCTCCTGGAGCTGGCCCGGGCTCGGGGAGGCCCCGGGCGCCCATCCTCACGGGGGTCACTCGGGTGGCTTCCCAGGCACGGCTTCCCGAGGGGGTCGCGAGCCCCTCCCAGCAGATGCCTTTCTGTAGTTTGTGCTGGGGAGCCGCCCCGGGGCTTTCCCTTCTCATCCCCTCCCCAGCTCATTCATCTCCTAATTCGATTTTCTGTGTCAGGGCCAGAGCGGTGTGGAGGAGACCCAGGGCTGTCTGGGGCCGGCTCACACTTTCTTGATCTGCGTCTAGAAAGGGGATGTCTCAAGTGTAGGCGCCTCCCAGCCAGGATCCAGGCTGCCTGGCTCTCACCTTCTTGGGGGATAGTGGAGACCCCACTCCCTAAAGATCCCTGCGGGACAGAGGGACGGAGGAGGGCCCTGCTTGAGCCCCAGGCTTCAGCCCTGGCGGTCAGAGGGCTCCCTGCAGAGGAGCAAGCCATGTTGATTTTACTGAGAAGGCTGCTATGCACATTTCACTGCTGATTTATTGGTTTTTAACTAGATCCTTATGCTGGGCTAAAAAAGCCATCTTGCACTTTGCAAGGCTCTGCTGACTGCTGCCGAAAATGACACACAGGGGCTCCTCCTGCCCCCACCGACTCCACCAAAAGGGCCCCTGATGGAGGTGTGAGCCCGGAGTCCTGCTCTGGGCAGGGAGCCTCAGCCCTCTTCCTCCCAGCCACTGACCACCTGCGGTGTGCACTAGGTGAGTGTGTTTGTGTGTGGAAGAAATTATGGACTTGAGGGGAGGGGCTGGGGAGAGGGGGAGGGGCCACACTGAACCCTGAAGTCTACTGCCCATCTTTTCCCCAGAGCCCACAGAGCACTTGTCTTACATTTTGATGAACTCCGGAGTCAGGTGAACCTAGGCTGACGTCTCAGTGACTGTCCCAGCTGTGTGATTTGGGAAAGTTAACTAACCTCTCTGACTCCTGATTCCTCATCCTTGGAGTGGGTATAATTCTGGTCTAGGATGTGGGGATCATGTGAAATACTGTTTGCATGGCATTAACCCAGTGTTCAGCATGTGGGGAGGAGGGGGCTGCTCCTCGATTAGACTATCTCTTGAATTTCTTCCTTTCAACCCTGGCTGGTCACTCCCAGTAAAGGGGAAACTCTTTAACACAGCAGGGTGGGTGAGTCACACTGCCTCCCTACTTGCTGTGCTTCATGAGTCATATGGAAAATTATATACTCATACCGACCACCAGCTGATAAATCATAAAGCACTTTGAACCCATTAGTTCATCAAATCCTCATAAAAGTTCTATGAAAGAAGATGGGATAAAAGGAAGTAGCGGAGTCATTTGATCTGGTCAGATAAAGGAATTTTATCATAGAACCCTAATTTGAACCCAGGGCCGACCACTTCTAGCCTAGAGTGCTTTCCTTGACGACAGCTGCCTCTCCTACTATTCAACATCACTTCTCTTCTCAGGGAGAGTGGCTTCATGGAAAAGGAGGCTCTTAGGCAGAGAGATCTTAGATACACAGATGGGATACTTGGGGACTTGGGAGAGAAGGAGACCCGCGTGGACACTCGCCGGTAGGGGAGGCCAGCCCTGGAAGAGCAGCGAGTGCAGGGTGGGCGCAGTGAAGACAGATCTGATTGAGACCCCCAGAACTCAGGGAGCCAGAGGAGGACGCTGGCCGCATCTGCAGAATCCATCAGGCGGCTTGATGGGTCGCCGTTAAACAAAGATGGGATAAGGTTACATGTGTTTTCCGTGGGAGTCGGCTCCAATTTCAGCCTGATGATTTAGTCAGGTGTAAGCATGAAGTTTCCAATTTAGAGAAATAAATCTCCAGTGATTTTATTATCCCCTGTTTTACCCTGACACCCAACTTCACCCCGGCCCCCTGTCAAAGCCCTCATGATGTGTTTATATAGGGCGCACTGTAATTGATTGGCATGCAATAGAACATGACACAGAAAATGTGGCCTTCCCCACCAGGCCCAACTCTGGGAGCTTCCATATTTCATCATCCCCCGGGCCCAATCCCAGGCTCCCACTCACAGTGGCCGCAAATTCCTGGGATTCTAAATTGTCTAGGAATAGGAGTACAGGGTTAAGGGGTCCAGCTGGGCAACCCAAGGTGGGCCCAGAAAGTGTTTTGACTTAGAGATGTGGGGTGAAGGACACCAGAGAGGGACATCAGCCCTGGGTAGAGGCTCCTTTGGAGTGGCTGGTCTCATGACCTCAGAGGTCCTGCCTTTTCTGCAAGTTGCTGAAATGAATCATCCATGACTCTGAGGCTTGGCAGTTCCACAGTCCTAAACTTCTGAGGTGGTCAGATTCAGATAATCTGTTATTTCAGTCTGTGACTCTGTGGTCCTAGATTTATGAGTCTATGGCAATCATAAGCAATACATGTGAATACTATGGTAGACTATGATAGTATTTCTTATAGGTATGAATACAAATGTCGATATGGATTCACATACTGACATCAGTGCTAAAACCAATACCAACTCCAGTATTATTTATCATGGGCTTTCCATGTGCCCAGCACTGCATTAGGCACATTATGCAATGCTTTCGTTTAGTCTTCTTAGCAGCTCTGTAGGAAGGCATGGCTATCTGTCTTATACATGATACCACTGAAGATCAGAGAGGATAGTAAGTTGTTCAAGGCTATGCTATTGGTGTCTGCTTCTTAAGATTCTGGGATTTTAGTATTCTTGCCCCATAAAACAGACAAGACAAGAGGAAAAAGCAGACAGATGGGGGTGAGAAGCACTTACAGCCTCAAGGGTTGTTAGGTATGTGCCTTATAAGTGCCCAGTGTTAGCCCAGCTGTCACTGATGCTGTCCTCAGTCCTAGGAGAGGTATCAAGGTAGAGAAATCCCAAGACTCAGGTTAGAGAATGAGGGCCTAGACTTCACCAAATCTGGATGATGAAGGAGTTCATTTCTGATTTCTCTAGAATCATCATTCTGCATCTGAAGGAGTCATAGCCCCACCTCCCAGCTAGGATCTAGGTTCTTACCTGCCTCAGCCACCTGACCGGGGGTGGGAGGCGGATGTGTTTATATAGGCGCACTGTAATTGATTGGCATGCAATAGAACATGACACAGAAAATGTGGCCTTCCCCACCAGGCCCAACTCTGGGAGCTTCCATATTTCATCATCCCCCGGGCCCAATCCCAGGCTCCCACTCACAGTGGCCGCAAATTCCTGGGATTCTAAATTGTCTAGGAATAGGAGTACAGGGTTAAGGGGTCCAGCTGGGCAACCCAAGGTGGGCCCAGAAAGTGTTTTGACTTAGAGATGTGGGGTGAAGGACACCAGAGAGGGACATCAGCCCTGGGTAGAGGCTCCTTTGGAGTGGCTGGTCTCATGACCTCAGAGGTCCTGCCTTTTCTGCAAGTTGCTGAAATGAATCATCCATGACTCTGAGGCTTGGCAGTTCCACAGTCCTAAACTTCTGAGGTGGTCAGATTCAGATAATCTGTTATTTCAGTCTGTGACTCTGTGGTCCTAGATTTATGAGTCTATGGCAATCATAAGCAATACATGTGAATACTATGGTAGACTATGATAGTATTTCTTATAGGTATGAATACAAATGTCGATATGGATTCACATACTGACATCAGTGCTAAAACCAATACCAACTCCAGTATTATTTATCATGGGCTTTCCATGTGCCCAGCACTGCATTAGGCACATTATGCAATGCTTTCGTTTAGTCTTCTTAGCAGCTCTGTAGGAAGGCATGGCTATCTGTCTTATACATGATACCACTGAAGATCAGAGAGGATAGTAAGTTGTTCAAGGCTATGCTATTGGTGTCTGCTTCTTAAGATTCTGGGATTTTAGTATTCTTGCCCCATAAAACAGACAAGACAAGAGGAAAAAGCAGACAGATGGGGGTGAGAAGCACTTACAGCCTCAAGGGTTGTTAGGTATGTGCCTTATAAGTGCCCAGTGTTAGCCCAGCTGTCACTGATGCTGTCCTCAGTCCTAGGAGAGGTATCAAGGTAGAGAAATCCCAAGACTCAGGTTAGAGAATGAGGGCCTAGACTTCACCAAATCTGGATGATGAAGGAGTTCATTTCTGATTTCTCTAGAATCATCATTCTGCATCTGAAGGAGTCATAGCCCCACCTCCCAGCTAGGATCTAGGTTCTTACCTGCCTCAGCCACCTGACCGGGGGTGGGAGGCGGTGCCTATTTCTATATCTTTTTAAATTTTTATTTATTTTTTCTATTTGTACATCTTTAGGAAAGGAAACTTCTACCTCTGAAGGAACTGAAACATGTTTTCCTATAGCTTTGATGTAAGGATCCTAACTCTTTCCTGTATGGCCACAAGCAAATCTGCTTCCCCTGCTCGATGACTTTGGAAATTTTGAGCTATAATAGGTTAAATCTGTCTAGTGACTTATCCACTCATCCATCCACCCCCTGATCATCGATTAATCGTACATCTATCCATCTATTTCTTCATCATTCATCTATTCACTCATGCATTCTCCACTTATCATCCATCAGTCAATCAATATATCCAGTCTTCCCTCCATTTTTTCTATTTCTTCATCTCAACATCCATCCATCCACTACTCTGTAAGTCATCCGTCATTCATCTATTCATCTGTCCATTCTCTTGACTCATTCATTCATTGATTCATTGAGGGACAGTCACTCAAATGGCTCTTGTTAGGCACTCTGGGGAGGACACAAAAATGATATGTTCTCATTAAACTTGTGAGAGAGACTAGACTCACATCTACAGAGTTGACTCATTTCAAGACGATGTTGATCAACAGTCTCAGCAATTTGTACGTCAGTGTTGAGGGAGGGGTTCAGGCTCTAAACACAAACGGGTCAAGTTATAGACGGACCAATATGGGTGTCCTATTCAAATTGGGCTTCCTGTGTATTATTTTCTTCACTTTACAAGTTGGTTTCTCAGACGTGATCCTTCCACTGGATCAACACTGAAGTTCTGTAGTGATTCCATTTATTCATTCATTAGTTTAAGAAATACTCTTTTTTTTTTTTAGTCTTATTTCTATGAAGTTTTGTTGTTTACACATATGTATAATCACAAATTAGTCCTATGTATATCCCTGGCCCCCTCCCTCCAGCACCCCCCTCCCAGTACCCACCCCCCCATCCCATACCTCTAGGCGGTCTCACAGCACCCCTGCAGGATCCCCTATTCCCACAGCGCAATGACAATAGCTATCTTTTTCACGTATGATAGTATAGGTTTCCATGTTACTCCTTCTATGCCTCCCACCCACTGTTCATTCCCCACAATGTCCATATGTCTGTTCTCTATGTCTGTTTTTCCATTGCTTCACTGCATGTGTTATCATTACCCTCTTACCAGATTCCATATATATGTGTTAGTATACTGTACTTGTCTTTTTCTTTTTGACTTACTTCACTTTTTATGATAGGTTCTAGATCCATCCACCTCATTAGGGCTGATTCTTCTGCATTTCTTTTTACAGCTGAGAAGTACTCCATTATATATATGTACCAAAGCTTTTTTTTTATTATTAAATTTTGTTTTTTAAAAATTTCTACAGAGTTTCGTTGTTCACAGACATGTATGTTCCCAGATCAGTCATATGCATATCCCTGGCAGCCTCCCCCCTCCCAGTCCCCCCCATGCCACCCCTCCAGGCCATCGCACCGCACCCCTGCAGGATCTCCTGTTCCTGCAGTGCAGTGACAATAGCTGTCTCTTTCACATATGATAGTATAGGTTTCCATGTTACTCCCTCTGTGCCTCCCACCCACTGTTCATTCCCCACAATGTCCATATGTATGTTCTCTATGTCTGTTTTTCCATCACTTCACTGTGTATATTATCACTACCCTCCTACCAGATTCCATATATATGTATTAGTATACTGTACTTGTCTTTCTCTTTTTGACTTACTTCACTTTTTATAATAGGTTCTAGGTTCATCCACCTTATTAGGGCTGATTCTTCTGCATTTCTCTTTACAGCTGAGAAGTATTTCATTGTATATATGTACCAGGGTTTTTGTATCCATTCATTCGTTGATGGACATCCAGGTTGCTTCCATGTTCTAGCTATTGTATAGAGAGTTGCAATGAACATCAGGGTACGGGTGCTTCTTTCAGTTTTGGTTTCATCTGGGTATAAGTCTAATAGTGAGATTGCTGGGTCTATGGTGCTTCTATTTTTAGTTATTTAAGGAATCTATACTGTATCAATAGGCTGTATCAATTTACATTCCCACCATGCAAGAGTGTTTCCTTTTCTCCGCACCCTCTCCAGCATTTATTGTCTGTAGATTTGTTGATGATGGCCATTCTGACGGGTGTGAGGTGATATCTCATTGTAGTTTTGATTTGCATTTCTCTAACAATAAGCGAGGTTGAGCATCGTTTCATGTACTTTTGGGCCATCTGTATGCCCTCTTTGATGAGGTGTCTGTTTAGGTCTTTTTCCCATTTTTCGATTGGGTTGTTCATTTTTCCGGTGCTGAGTTGTCTTGAGTTGCTTGTAGATTTTGGAGATTAATTCTTTGTCTGTCCTTACCCACTGGACCACCAGGGGAAGCCCAAGAAATACTTTTTGAGCATTATTATCTATCTCTTCAGATACGGTGGTGAATAAAAGATCTTTATTTATCATTCAGTGTAGGAAACAGATGATAAACAAGTAAACAAATGCCCAATATAATTTCAAATAGTAATAAGTGCCATTAAAAATAAAAGAGCACAGGCTCCCCTGGTCGTCCAGTGGGTAAAGAGTCCACCTTGCAGTGCAAGGGGCACTGGTTCGATCCCTGGCCAGGGAAGATGCGACGTGCCGTGGAATGTCTGGGCCGGTGTGTCCAATTACAAGCCAGTGCTCTGGAATGCATGTGCCCAGAGCTGGTGCTCTGCAACAAGAGTGGCCACTGCAATGGGAGGCCCACATAGGCCAAAGAATAAAAATGGATGAAAATAAATAAATAAATAAACAATAAAAGAGGCTAAAAAAAAGAGCAGAAGAAGACAGAGCAGGAAGGAAGATGCTATTTTACATAAGAAGACTGGGAAGAATTCTCTGAGGAGGTGACAGGGAAAGGATAGGAATTTTTTGGCATTCCTAGGAATGGAGGCCCCAGTTCTTGGCTTCCTAGTTCCACTGGAGAAAGAGAAGGAGGTGCACCAGCACTGGGATCATTGGAGTCTTGGTTCCTTAGCTGGAGAAAGAAGGATGATTAATTAAGAAGCAGAGCTGGGACTTCCTTGGTAGTCAGTGGTGAAGAATCTACCTGCCAATGCAGAGGACGTGGGTTTGATTCCTGGTCCAGGAATATTCCACATGTCTTAGGGCAGTTATTTAAGGAATCTATACTGTATCAATAGGCTGTATCAATTTACATTCCCACCATGCAAGAGTGTTTCCTTTTCTCCGCACCCTCTCCAGCATTTATTGTCTGTAGATTTGTTGATGATGGCCATTCTGACGGGTGTGAGGTGATATCTCATTGTAGTTTTGATTTGCATTTCTCTAACAATAAGCGAGGTTGAGCATCGTTTCATGTACTTTTGGGCCATCTGTATGCCCTCTTTGATGAGGTGTCTGTTTAGGTCTTTTTCCCATTTTTCGATTGGGTTGTTCATTTTTCCGGTGCTGAGTTGTCTTGAGTTGCTTGTAGATTTTGGAGATTAATTCTTTGTCTGTCCTTACCCACTGGACCACCAGGGGAAGCCCAAGAAATACTTTTTGAGCATTATTATCTATCTCTTCAGATACGGTGGTGAATAAAAGATCTTTATTTATCATTCAGTGTAGGAAACAGATGATAAACAAGTAAACAAATGCCCAATATAATTTCAAATAGTAATAAGTGCCATTAAAAATAAAAGAGCACAGGCTCCCCTGGTCGTCCAGTGGGTAAAGAGTCCACCTTGCAGTGCAAGGGGCACTGGTTCGATCCCTGGCCAGGGAAGATGCGACGTGCCGTGGAATGTCTGGGCCGGTGTGTCCAATTACAAGCCAGTGCTCTGGAATGCATGTGCCCAGAGCTGGTGCTCTGCAACAAGAGTGGCCACTGCAATGGGAGGCCCACATAGGCCAAAGAATAAAAATGGATGAAAATAAATAAATAAATAAACAATAAAAGAGGCTAAAAAAAAGAGCAGAAGAAGACAGAGCAGGAAGGAAGATGCTATTTTACATAAGAAGACTGGGAAGAATTCTCTGAGGAGGTGACAGGGAAAGGATAGGAATTTTTTGGCATTCCTAGGAATGGAGGCCCCAGTTCTTGGCTTCCTAGTTCCACTGGAGAAAGAGAAGGAGGTGCACCAGCACTGGGATCATTGGAGTCTTGGTTCCTTAGCTGGAGAAAGAAGGATGATTAATTAAGAAGCAGAGCTGGGACTTCCTTGGTAGTCAGTGGTGAAGAATCTACCTGCCAATGCAGAGGACGTGGGTTTGATTCCTGGTCCAGGAATATTCCACATGTCTTAGGGCAACCAAGCCCTTGTGCCACAACTACTGAGCTAGCACTTTAGAGTTCCGAGTCACAGCTACTGAAGGCCACACACCTGGAACATATGCTTTGCACTAAGAGAAGTCACTGCAATGAGAAGCCCACACACTGCAATGAAGAGTAGCCCCACTCGCCTCAGCTTGAGAAAGACCCAGTGCAGCCAAAGATAAATAAATAAATAAACCGTCCCCCCAAAAGAGATGAGTCTTAGAATCCCCAGGGGGCCCGTAGAGTGTGTGGCCCAGGAGAGGTAAGGGGCCAAGGCGAAATCAATGCCTTTCCTTTGGGGCGAGAGGAGAGAATGATGTACTCAGTATAAAATGAGAGATGAATGGAGACAGTTGGGGGGTGGGAGTCCAGACAGCTGGTCTCTAACCCTAGTCTCTGGTTTGCTGTGGGACCTAGAAAAATCCCTTCTCCTCTTGAGATCCCCACTGTATATTGAGGGGTTTAAACCAGATGATGCTGGTGAATCCTTCTAGTTAGAATATGTTTGATTTGGATTGATATAAAATAGGCTGGAATTTCAGCAAGGGAGGGGCCGGTAAGATATCAAATGCAACTTCGACTAAAACAGTTTACTTACCGTGGGAGAATACTTTGCCTTCTAGTACCCTGGTAGCCAGACACAGGCATTTATTCTGGGTCCAGATGGGATATAGGTCTCAGGGGATTTGTTATATTTATGATCATTTATCTCACCTGATGTGAAGAGCCGATTCATTGGAAAAGACCCTGATGTTGGGAAGGATTGAAGGCAGAAGGAGAAGGGGATGACAGAGGATGAGATGACTGGATGGCATCACTGATGCAATAGACATGAACTTGGGCAAACTCCCGGGGGGACAGGGAGGCTTGGTGTGCTGGTGTTCATAGAGTTGAGAAGAGCTGGGCATGCCTGGGTGACTGAACAAAACCCACAAGGAGGATTGGCTTCCTGTCGGGGGTACCAGCACTGGGATCATTGGAGTCTTGGTTCCTTAGCTGGAGAAAGAAGGATGATTAATTAAGAAGCAGAGCTGGGACTTCCTTGGTAGTCAGTGGTGAAGAATCTACCTGCCAATGCAGAGGACGTGGGTTTGATTCCTGGTCCAGGAATATTCCACATGTCTTAGGGCAACCAAGCCCTTGTGCCACAACTACTGAGCTAGCACTTTAGAGTTCCGAGTCACAGCTACTGAAGGCCACACACCTGGAACATATGCTTTGCACTAAGAGAAGTCACTGCAATGAGAAGCCCACACACTGCAATGAAGAGTAGCCCCACTCGCCTCAGCTTGAGAAAGACCCAGTGCAGCCAAAGATAAATAAATAAATAAACCGTCCCCCCAAAAGAGATGAGTCTTAGAATCCCCAGGGGGCCCGTAGAGTGTGTGGCCCAGGAGAGGTAAGGGGCCAAGGCGAAATCAATGCCTTTCCTTTGGGGCGAGAGGAGAGAATGATGTACTCAGTATAAAATGAGAGATGAATGGAGACAGTTGGGGGCTGGGAGTCCAGACAGCTGGTCTCTAACCCTAGTCTCTGGTTTGCTGTGGGACCTAGAAAAATCCCTTCTCCTCTTGAGATCCCCACTGTATATTGAGGGGTTTAAACCAGATGATGCTGGTGAATCCTTCTAGTTAGAATATGTTTGATTTGGATTGATATAAAATAGGCTGGAATTTCAGCAAGGGAGGGGCCGGTAAGATATCAAATGCAACTTCGACTAAAACAGTTTACTTACCGTGGGAGAATACTTTGCCTTCTAGTACCCTGGTAGCCAGACACAGGCATTTATTCTGGGTCCAGATGGGATATAGGTCTCAGGGGATTTGTTATATTTATGATCATTTATCTCACCTGATGTGAAGAGCCGATTCATTGGAAAAGACCCTGATGTTGGGAAGGATTGAAGGCAGAAGGAGAAGGGGATGACAGAGGATGAGATGACTGGATGGCATCACTGATGCAATAGACATGAACTTGGGCAAACTCCCGGGGGGACAGGGAGGCTTGGTGTGCTGGTGTTCATAGAGTTGAGAAGAGCTGGGCATGCCTGGGTGACTGAACAAAACCCACATGAACATTTATTATCCAAAGATGGCTCTAGGTGAACCATGCTTCCTGGTATTTACAGCCTGTGCATTCCTGATACACAGTGACCTGGGCTAGTCCTGTGACTTCTCTGACCAATAGAGTGTAGTGGAAATGATGCTCCACCAGGTCTGGCTAGAAGGTCTTCCCTGCTGCGTACTTAAATTAGCCACCAACTTGGAGGCTTAAGACAACATCCATTTATTAGGTCACAATTCTGTGGGTCCAGGCATGGCATAGCTGGGATCTCTGCTCAGGGTCTCACCAGGCTGAAATAAAGGTGTTGGCTGGGGCTATGACCTCATCTGAGGATTAGGGTTAGTCCTCTTTCTGAATCCTCTTGGCAGCCCTGAGGTCTTTGTGGCTGTGAGGCTAAGGTCTTCATTGTCTTGCTGGCTCTCAGCCAGGGGCCTGTCTAAGGTCCTAGAGGTGGTTTTCCCATACTATCCGCATGGACCTCTCTCAGTGTGGCAGCTCGGTTCTTCAAAGCCAGCAGGAGAATCTGTCTTCAGTTTGCTGTGATGACATCTTACATAGTATAACAGCTATGCCATTGCTTTTGCCATATAATGTAGCCTAATAAACAGAGTCACTTTTCCATCATATTTTCAGGTCCTCCTCATACCTAAAAGGAAGGGATTATACACAGTGTGTATGCTTGTGGGTGGGAATCTTGAGAGCCATCATGAGATTCCCCCTGTCTCACTGACCCAAGATTGAGGGAGGCCTGGAAATTTTCACTCATGTCCTTTAGAGATCCCTGAGCTGTGATCTAAGAAGTCTGGCTGCTGTGATAGAGAAACCACACAGAGAAGCCACCTGAGAAGTGGGAGAAGCCTTGAAACTCCGTGGGATGAGAGAGGCTCAGGTGCCTGAGTGTCCCAGCTGAGCCCAGCCGTCTAGCCATCGCTGTCAAAATGCCCAGACATACAAGTGAGCCGTCTTGCTTATTCCAGCCCAGTGGAGCCCCCTGAAGTCTGCTTCCCCAGCTGATATTCTGTGGGGCAGAAGAACCACCCAGCTGAGCCCCGTCAGCCCACTGAGACTTGTAAATGACCCCAGAGCCTTTTACTCATTCCCCCTGCCACATACTCCTTGGTCTAGGAGGACACATGGTTCTGCCCATTGTATTTTTAGGGTCATGGCAAACCTGTCTCCTGTGTGGAATTTCTCCACAGCAGGGTCTCTGTTGTAGGGGTTGGTGCCATCACTGAAGGATGTGTCTGGTCCCAAGACTGGTTCCTTCTTATGTGTCTTCACTCAGACAATATGGCCGAGTAGGGAAACTTCTAGAAGGGAAGGCCAGGGATCTGGATGGTAGCACCAACTGTTGCCCTACAGTGTGATCTTAGAACTATAGGCATCAATTCTATGATGCTTTACACATAGTAACATATGATAGAATAGCATATTAATTCAACACAACAGCCCTGGGAATAGATACAATTATTACTCCACTTTGTGGATGAGGAAATGCAGGTATAGAGATGTTAGGTAACTTGCCCAAAGTCACACAGCTAGGAATTGGTGGAATTGTCTCTTCCTTGGACACAATAATTAAGACTCTGAGATTCTGGAATTTCATGGTTCTTGGATGTCAAAGATTCTACAACTCTTAAGGTTCTGGTAGCCCCAAATTCCATTGGTTTGAAGATCTTAAAATTCTCACATTTTGTGTTGACATGCCTCTGTCTGGCATCTGTGGGAGTGGGGGCCCGGGCCATGCGGGGGAACGCTACAGCTTCAACCTTCACCCCACTCAGCCCTCTGCTTCAGCAGTTAAAGACACCAATGGCCCTTTAGGAACTGCTTTCATTTCTCTGAAACCCGAAACCTATCTGGGAGCCTTCAGAGGTAAGAGAGCAGGAGGGAGACCTCCTTGCCCCATCAGCCTGCAGCATCCACGGAGAGGGGCCAGAATAAGCAGTGAGAATGGGACTCGGAGTTCCCTGAGAATGATAACATTCCCCGCATCCCGCAGACCCCGAATAAACCCACGTCGTCCTCAGGCACGGCCGAGGTCCGGGAGGGAAGGGAGGCGAGTGTTTGCATAGCGCCCATTGCCCTGGGTGTTGTGTTTCTGTTGGCGTGGGGGCCATGGGACTGGCGGCCCTAGAACAGCTGTCCGCTCCTCCACTGTGGGGAGGCTGTCCAAGGCCCGGAAGCAGGGCTGGCTGGCTGCGTTCTGCAGGCAAAGATAAGAGCCAGGTCAGGGTTGACATATGGAAGCATTTAAGAGTCCAGGAGATTGGACACTGCAGAATGAAATGTTCTGGAGGGCCTGGGGGCCCAAGGGTGAGCAGCGCCAGAGGCCTCATTCTACAGATGGCGAAACTGAGGGGAAGAGCGTGGTTGTCCACACAACATTCAGCATGGAGCACAGTAAAGCCTCTGGAATGGACCCTCTACTTCAGCTCCACCAGACTAGTTAGTGCCTTTACCCCAAACACTGTCTCCTCTCCGGGCCTTTGTTCATGCTGTGTGCTCTACCTGGCATGCCTTCCACCTCTTCTTTGCCTGTTGAAATAATTAACAGTCAAGGCACAGTTCTGAATCTTCCTCCTCCAGGAAGCTTTCCTTCATCCTTCCCTGATCCTTCGCTGATATCCTCTCTTATCTGAGCACTGCCTCTCTCTTTTGTTACGTGTCACTTTTCCCTTTCAGGTGATAATAGTAGTTTCTTCTTTGGTTCAGTTACTGTAGGCCGGCCAATTCACATCGTCCTCTTTAAGAAAAAATCCTCATTATACAGATGGGCAAGCTGAGGAGCAAAAAGTTAAGCAACTTACCCAAGGTTGCACAACTGATGGGTAGCAGAGCCTGGCGATAAATACAAACATGATGTGACACTATGATCCACACTCCTATTTTCTTTTTTTGAAATTTTGGCCTCTTTTGTTGGTTTTTTATTTATTTATTTTCATCCATCTTTGTTCTTTGGCCTGTGTGGGCCTCGCATTGTAGTGGCCTCTCTCGTTGCAGAGCACCGACTCTGGGCGCATGTGCTCCAGAGCGCAGGCTCGTAATTGGTCACACCGGTCCAGCCACTCTGCGGCATGGGGGATCTTCCCATGCCAGGAATTGAACCAGTGCCCCTTGCAGTGCAAGGCAGACTCTTTACTCACTGGACCACCAGGGGAGCTCTCCTCGCCCATTGCCCTGGGTGTTGTGTTTCTGTTGGCGTGGGGCCATGGGACTGGCGGCCCTAGAACAGCTGTCCGCTCCTCCACTGTGGGGAGGCTGTCCAAGGCCCGGAAGCAGGGCTGGCTGGCTGCGTTCTGCAGGCAAAGATAAGAGCCAGGTCAGGGTTGACATATGGAAGCATTTAAGAGTCCAGGAGATTGGACACTGCAGAATGAAATGTTCTGGAGGGCCTGGGGGCCCAAGGGTGAGCAGCGCCAGAGGCCTCATTCTACAGATGGCGAAACTGAGGGGAAGAGCGTGGTTGTCCACACAACATTCAGCATGGAGCACAGTAAAGCCTCTGGAATGGACCCTCTACTTCAGCTCCACCAGACTAGTTAGTGCCTTTACCCCAAACACTGTCTCCTCTCCGGGCCTTTGTTCATGCTGTGTGCTCTACCTGGCATGCCTTCCACCTCTTCTTTGCCTGTTGAAATAATTAACAGTCAAGGCACAGTTCTGAATCTTCCTCCTCCAGGAAGCTTTCCTTCATCCTTCCCTGATCCTTCGCTGATATCCTCTCTTATCTGAGCACTGCCTCTCTCTTTTGTTACGTGTCACTTTTCCCTTTCAGGTGATAATAGTAGTTTCTTCTTTGGTTCAGTTACTATAGGCCAGGCAATTCACATGCGTCCTCTTTAAGAAAAAAATCCTCATTATACAGATGGGCAAGCTGAGGAGCAGAGAAGTTAAGCAACTTACCCAAGGTTGCACAACTGATGGGTAGCAGAGCCTGGCGATAAATACAAACATGATGTGACACTATGATCCACACTCCTATTTTCTTTTTTTGAAATTTTGGCCTCTTTTGTTGGTTTTTTATTTATTTATTTTCATCCATCTTTGTTCTTTGGCCTGTGTGGGCCTCGCATTGTAGTGGCCTCTCTCGTTGCAGAGCACCGACTCTGGGCGCATGTGCTCCAGAGCGCAGGCTCGTAATTGGTCACACCGGTCCAGCCACTCTGCGGCATGGGGGATCTTCCCATGCCAGGAATTGAACCAGTGCCCCTTGCAGTGCAAGGCAGACTCTTTACTCACTGGACCACCAGGGGAGCTCTCCTATTTTCTGTATTTCATTTTCATTCTAGGACCTAGCATAGTGTCTTATACCTAGTAAGTGTATTATTCCATAAATAGTTGTTTACTAAATGAGGGAGCTACTCTAATAAGAAAATAAAATGTACCTATTATCCCACCACATTAGAGGTTCTGGAAATTTATCCTTTTGATTTTTTTCTAGTGCAAAGATAAACTTTCTGTGTGTTTTTTGTCTGAGCCATGCAGTGTGCAGGATCTTAGTTCACGATCAGGAATCGAACCCATAACCCCTTCAGTGGGAGCACAGAGTCCTAACCACTGGACAGCTGGGGAGGTCTAAGGATAAACTTTTTATCGTCATTTGAAGATCATAGATCAGGCATCAATGTGCAATATGTTTGGCATTTTGTTGTATTTTTATAATAAATATGAATGAAATACATAAACAATAGTCTATGCACTTTAAAGACACTTGAAGAGTGCTGCAAGGCTTGCCAAAACCTCTTACTCTGCCTGGTGACCGTAGTCCTAGAAATTCCTGTTGTTAGACTCACTCCTCTGGATTAAGTCACTACTTCCAGGAAGTTCTGGAAAATTAAATATGAAGTACTTGTGAATAGAGCTGCTGGCAGTCTTGATAGAATGACAGGTCTTCTTTTTCAGGTTAAGGAGGTTCTCTTTTATTCCTAATTTGCTAAAAAGCTTTTTACTTTTCAATTACGAGTGGATGTTAAATTTCATAAAGTATCTTTTCAGCATCTGAGATGAGCATACTATTTTTTTTCTCCTTCAATCTGTTTATAAGGAGAATTCATTAAACGTTTTGTATGTCAGATCATCTTTGATGATGAAGATAAATCCAACTTGCTCATTATGGAATAACCTTTTTATACTTTTCTGCATTCAGTTTTTTATATTGTTTACAATTTTCACCTCTATGTTAAATTGGCCTATAATCGCTCTTTCTCATACTTTTCAGGTTTTGATATTGTGTTTATGACTGCTTCTTATGATAAGTTGGGAATATTCTCTCTTTTTCTCTATTTTGAAATAGTTGGGTAAGACTGAAAATACTTGTTTCTTCAGTAAAAACCCTGGATCTGAATTCTTTTTTTGTGAAAAAAATATTCTAAATTACTAAAGTGCTTCCTGACTATAGGGCAGCCTAGATATTTTGCTTTTTTTGAGTCAGTTTTGGCAAATTGTAATTTGCTTGCTTCCTCCACATTTTTATATTTATATACACAAATTTGTCATAACTCCCTCTTGTCTTTTAGTGCTTGCTGCATATGCAGTTACAACTTTTTTCACTGCTAACTTTCTTTTTCTCCTTTCTCACTGAGATATAATTGACATATAACATTATATGTTATATATATTTCATGGTGTTAATTTCATGTGTACAATATAATGATTTGATATGTGTAAACATTGCAAAATGATCACCAGAAGAAGTCTAGTTAATGTCAAGCAGCACACAGTGACAAATTTTCTTTTTCGTGTGAAGAGAACTTTTAAGATCTTCTGTCTTAGTCACCTTCAAATATACAGTACATATGGTTATTATTAGAGTTGCCCTACACTGCTGTACCAGTTTCTGCCACACAGCAGAGTGAGTCAGCCATACATATACCTGTATCCCCTCTTCTTTTGGATTTCCTTCTCATTTAGGTCACCACAGAGCGCCAAGTAGAGGTGCTATACAGTAGGTTCTCATTAGTTATCTATTTTATACCTAGTAGTATATAGATGTCAATCTGAATCTCCTAATTCATCCCAACCTCCCTTCCCTCTGGGTGTCTATACATTTGTTCTCTATGTCTGTATCTCTATTTCTACTTTACAAATAAGATCATCCATACTATTTTCTAGATTTCACATACAATATACAGTATTTTCTGACTTACTTTACTAGGTCAATCCACTTCTCTGCAAGTGACACAGTTGCATTCCTTTTTATGGCTGAGTAATATTCCATTGTTTATATGTGTTACATCTTCTTTATCGGTTTCTCTGTTGATGGGCATTGAGGTTGCTTCCATGTCCTTGCTCTTGTAAACAGTATTGCTATGAACACTGAGGTGCACGCATCTTTTTGAATTATGGTCTTATATGGGAATATGCCCAGGAGTGGGATTGCTAATTTGTATGGTAGTTCTATTTTTAGTTTTTTGTTTTTTTTTTAAAAAGAACCTCTATACTGTTCTCCATAGTGACTGTATCAATTGGTATTCCCACCAACAATCTAAGAGGGTTCCCTTTTCTATACACCCTTTTCAGAATTTATTGTTTGTAGGTTTTTTCAATGATAGTCATTCTGATGAGTATGAAGTGATATGTTATTGTATATATTTGATTTGTTTTTTCTCTGGTAGTCATATTGAATATCTTTTCATGTGTTTGTTGGCCATCTGTATGTCCTCTTTGGAGGAATGTCTGTTTAGGTCTTCTGCCCATTTTTTGATTAGGTTGCTTGTTTTTCAAATATACAATAATGTTATTAAATATAGTACCATGCTGTGCACTAGCAACCTCTTATTTAATTCTAACATTATCCTTCTTGATAGATAAGGAAGCTGAAACCCTGAGAAGTTAACTTAGCCTGAGGTCACACACCTAGGAAGTTCCTGAGAAGAGATTCACACCTCAGTCTGGCTGGTTTCACCATGTGCACTCAAACCTACGGATTCTTACCTTCCTAAATGTCACTCATCTTTAAAGACATGGCTCTTAGTCATGCTGCCTTTACGTTTTTCATCTACACCTCGGCCCCCACTCTGTCAGCTGTTCAAGGGCAGACTCCTGCCCTCCTCAACAGAGCTGTTTCTAAAGAAAGCGCCCACTGAAAGCTGGGTTAATTTAGGGACTATGAGGCCATTAAGGTGGAATAATTTAAGGACGCCAGGCAAGGGCCCAGATGATGAGTGTCCAGGGTGTTTCTGGTCTCTGTTGTCCCTAAGCCCTCAAGGCAGTTTCCTGAATATGGGTGTTGAGCTCTCCTTGAGAACTGGTATAAGAGGAGAAAACAGGGGAAGCACTGGGGTAGGGGGACCTTCGGAGGCGGGACATCGGAGTAATATTCCATTGTTTATATGTGTTACATCTTCTTTATCGGTTTCTCTGTTGATGGGCTTCCATGTCCTTGCTCTTGTAAACAGTATTGCTATGAACACTGAGGTGCACGCATCTTTTTGAATTATGGTCTTATATGGGAATATGCCCAGGAGTGGGATTGCTAATTTGTATGGTAGTTCTATTTTTAGTTTTTTGTTTTTTTTTTAAAAAGAACCTCTATACTGTTCTCCATAGTGACTGTATCAATTGGTATTCCCACCAACAATCTAAGAGGGTTCCCTTTTCTATACACCCTTTTCAGAATTTATTGTTTGTAGGTTTTTTCAATGATAGTCATTCTGATGAGTATGAAGTGATATGTTATTGTATATATTTGATTTGTTTTTTCTCTGGTAGTCATATTGAATATCTTTTCATGTGTTTGTTGGCCATCTGTATGTCCTCTTTGGAGGAATGTCTGTTTAGGTCTTCTGCCCATTTTTTGATTAGGTTGCTTGTTTTTCAAATATACAATAATGTTATTAAATATAGTACCATGCTGTGCACTAGCAACCTCTTATTTAATTCTAACATTATCCTTCTTGATAGATAAGGAAGCTGAAACCCTGAGAAGTTAACTTAGCCTGAGGTCACACACCTAGGAAGTTCCTGAGAAGAGATTCACACCTCAGTCTGGCTGGTTTCACCATGTGCACTCAAACCTACGGATTCTTACCTTCCTAAATGTCACTCATCTTTAAAGACATGGCTCTTAGTCATGCTGCCTTTACGTTTTTCATCTACACCTCGGCCCCCACTCTGTCAGCTGTTCAAGGGCAGACTCCTGCCCTCCTCAACAGAGCTGTTTCTAAAGAAAGCGCCCACTGAAAGCTGGGTTAATTTAGGGACTATGAGGCCATTAAGGTGGAATAATTTAAGGACGCCAGGCAAGGGCCCAGATGATGAGTGTCCAGGGTGTTTCTGGTCTCTGTTGTCCCTAAGCCCTCAAGGCAGTTTCCTGAATATGGGTGTTGAGCTCTCCTTGAGAACTGGTATAAGAGGAGAAAACAGGGGAAGCACTGGGGTGGGAGGCGGGACACTTCAGGAGCACAGAGAGGCCTGTTCAGCTGGAATGGAGCCCCTTGATGCTGAAAATTGGGAGTCAAGAGCCACAGTGGGAAAAGTGCTGAGACTTGATGAGTGAGGCAGTGGGGATCAGCCTGGGTTCTTGGTTGCCAGAGAAATGGAGATTCTGAGGGCAGCCCAGGAAGGATTTTCGCCAGATGTGTCCCCAAGCCTCTCCCAAGGCACTTGCCCCCGCTTTCAGTGACAAGCCCTCGCTGCCTCACTGGAGGATGATCCTGTGGTGCTTTCTGGAAGAATTCCTAGGATAGAGGCACCTGGAGATGATGGAGGAATGGATGTGAGTTGCAGGAAGGCCAGGGAAGCCATTAGGGGGCCATTTAGTCCCTCAAGGCTGACTGGGCACCATATGCAATGAGCATGGTACTGGGCCCAGGTCTCTGGTGGCCTTGTCTTATGACCAATAATGGGTTCCTGGGTTACAGTTTCCAAGCTCATTCAAATGGCACACTGTGTGCATAAAGGCCCAAGCAGGCTGAGGCCATATCCCAGCCTTACCACCTAGCACCCAGGTTCCTTAACGCAAATGACTTAATTCCTCCAAACCTCAGTTTTCAGTTTTCTCATGTGTAAATCAGACATGAAACCCCCTATTTCCCTGGGATGTAGAACAGTTGGTCCACGGGAGTGCTTGGAAGATGAATGGCCCTCCCTACAATGCTATCTCATTCTCATCCCGACCTTGTTCATCTGTCTATCCATGGGGACTGTGGGCCCCCAACAGTTCCAATCATAATCCATGTGCCTGTAGATCTCTCTGGAGCCGGAGACCATTGTCATCTGCCTCTTGGTCAGTGGCTCCTGGATTTGGGATCAGGAGACCGGGCCAACTCTCGAAGTTGTTTGATTCTCTGGGCCTCTGATTCCTAGGTTCTCAGGCCCCTGCTTTCCTCTCCAGCCTCTCTGTTCCCTCCTCCCATCTCTGTCCCCTCGGTATGACTCTATTTGCTCTCCTGCCTCCCAACCTTTGCTCACACATACACTCAAGGCAGTTTCCTGAATATGGGTGTTGAGCTCTCCTTGAGAACTGGTATAAGAGGAGAAAACAGGGGAAGCACTGGGGTGGGAGGCGGGACACTTCAGGAGCACAGAGAGGCCTGTTCAGCTGGAATGGAGCCCCTTGATGCTGAAAATTGGGAGTCAAGAGCCACAGTGGGAAAAGTGCTGAGACTTGATGAGTGAGGCAGTGGGGATCAGCCTGGGTTCTTGGTTGCCAGAGAAATGGAGATTCTGAGGGCAGCCCAGGAAGGATTTTCGCCAGATGTGTCCCCAAGCCTCTCCCAAGGCACTTGCCCCTGCTTTCAGTGACAAGCCCTCGCTGCCTCACTGGAGGATGATCCTGTGGTGCTTTCTGGAAGAATTCCTAGGATAGAGGCACCTGGAGATGATGGAGGAATGGATGTGAGTTGCAGGAAGGCCAGGGAAGCCATTAGGGGGCCATTTAGTCCCTCAAGGCTGACTGGGCACCATATGCAATGAGCATGGTACTGGGCCCAGGTCTCTGGTGGCCTTGTCTTATGACCAATAATGGGTTCCTGGGTTACAGTTTCCAAGCTCATTCAAATGGCACACTGTGTGCATAAAGGCCCAAGCAGGCTGAGGCCATATCCCAGCCTTACCACCTAGCACCCAGGTTCCTTAACGCAAATGACTTAATTCCTCCAAACCTCAGTTTTCAGTTTTCTCATGTGTAAATCAGACATGAAACCCCCTATTTCCCTGGGATGTAGAACAGTTGGTCCACGGGAGTGCTTGGAAGATGAATGGCCCTCCCTACAATGCTATCTCATTCTCATCCCGACCTTGTTCATCTGTCTATCCATGGGGACTGTGGGCCCCCAACAGTTCCAATCATAATCCATGTGCCTGTAGATCTCTCTGGAGCCGGAGACCATTGTCATCTGCCTCTTGGTCAGTGGCTCCTGGATTTGGGATCAGGAGACCGGGCCAACTCTCGAAGTTGTTTGATTCTCTGGGCCTCTGATTCCTAGGTTCTCAGGCCCCTGCTTTCCTCTCCAGCCTCTCTGTTCCCTCCTCCCATCTCTGTCCCCTCGGTATGACTCTATTTGCTCTCCTGCCTCCCAACCTTTGCTCACACATACACTCTGTCTGGAGTACCTTCTGGACGTCTCTCTCCATTCAGCTTTCTCTAACTTCTACTTTAAGTTTGGATGTTACCTGCTAAGATCCAGAGGTGCTGGGTATTATGGCTCTTCCCCAAGAGCCATACCCATGGGATATGGGTATTGGGTGAATGTCTTTAAATGACGTGGGATAGAAGGGACATTTTCCCATGTCAGGATGATGGGCAACTGTCCATTCACTCATTGAATCATCCATCCATCCATTCGTGAAGCTCATACTCTGGGCAGGCCCTTTGCTGGCGCTTGGAACACTGAGGGAAATGGCACAGCCAAGGCTTAAGAGCAGTGGTGTTGATGCTTGCCCCACTGCAGTGTCAGGCTCGATTCTGCCACTTTCTAACTGTAACCTTGGCAACTGATCTGCTGTCTCTGAACTTTACATTCCACATTCATTGGGAAGATGAATGGGGATAATCCATGTATTAGTCTGCTTGGGCTGCAATAACAAAATACCACATACTGGGTGCCTTTCGTGACAGAAATGTATATTTTCTGTTCCAGGGGCTGGTGGTCTGAGTTCAAGGTGCCAGCAGAGCTGGTTTCTGGTGAGGCCTCTTTCCTTGGCTTGTAGATGACTCTGTTCTTGCTGTGTACTCACATGGCCTTTCCTCTCCGCATCAGTTTTTTTTTTTTTTTTTTTTTTAAACATCAGATTATAGCCCTGCCACTATGACCTCATTTAACTTTAATTACCTCCTTAACAGTCCTATCTCCAAATATAGTCACATTGGGGGCTTTCACATAAGACTTGGCCGGGAAACAGTTCAGTTCACAGCACCACGTTAAATGGTTAGCTGAGCTTGGACAGGGCTTAGTGACTGCTCCCGTGGCATCTCAGCTTAATGGCTACAGTATACGATGATGAAGAAGACTCAGGCCTTGTGTACTTCAGAGTCTCTGGATTTGGTGGCAGAAACTGAGTTGTACATAGGAAATGATAAAAAGGGGTTAGTGGTATCCAGAAAGATTATCTAAGGGTAAAGTTAGGATAGGGCTTCCCTTGTAGCTCAGCTGGTAGAGAATTTGCCTGCAGTGCAGGAGACGCCAGTTTGATACTTGGGTTGGGAAGATCCCCTGGAGAAGGGAGAGGCTGTCCACTCCAGTATTATTGCCTGGAGAATTCCATGGCTCCTCCATGAATCGTAGAGTCGGACATGACTGAGCGACTTTCAATTTCAGAGTCAGGAAGGTGACTGTGGCATTTGTTCACAACATTGTGCTGCTCACAGTTGTGATCTCAAAATTCAAGTGTGCGCTTCAGTGGACTGTGAGCTCCCTGAGGGCCAGAACCTGCTGATCCGGCTCTGGGGGTTGAGCATAGGATCATATACCTGAGAATGTCTGATGACTGACTGAATGGATGTGTAAGATTATGAATGAATGATGGAGAGAAGTGGCTGGAAGGGAAGAAGGTTGGGGGTGGTGGTGAATGGATGGGGGACCTGGAGGGGAAGGAGGAAGAATAACTGCTCAAGTTAGCTAATGCTTTCTAACCTTAGTTTGTCTAGCTATAAATAGAATGGGGTATTAGCTACATAGACCACAACTGGCTTTGAGGATTTAATGAATTATCTCATTAAAGTGAGTTAGCTCAAGCGAAGCTCTTGGCATTGGATAATGAGTATAGCTTTTAGGCACAGAAACAGGATGAGCTGCTGGACGGGCCGAGCTGACCATGGCGGAGCAGGCATCACCTGCTCGAGTCCCACACTTCCCCTCCATCCTCCAAGGGGCTGGGGTCAGTGTCTAGGGGAGACAGGACAGTCTGTCCAGCTGTGCAAGGAGCTACAGGAGCGGAAAGAGTCATCCGCTGGTGACATTGCTTAATTAACTTCCACTTCAGCTTCCTTATAAGCCTTGGGAAGCATAATAGGATTTTTACAATTGTCAGAAGGTGAAACTGAGGCCCAGGGAGTGGGAGTGCTTTGCCAAGGTCACAAGCATGAGCAAGCCTAGGGCAGCTCTCAGCCAGGCCTCTTTGCCCTGTTCCAGTGGGGGCATCTTTATGGCTAAGCAGATGCAGCTGGTCCCCGGTCCTGGGGCCTGGCAGAACTGAGTTGACTGGAAATGATAAAGGGTAGGGTATCCAGAAAGATTATCTAAGGGTAAAGTTAGGATAGGGCTTCCCTTGTAGCTCAGCTGGTAGAGAATTTGCCTGCAGTGCAGGAGACGCCAGTTTGATACTTGGGTTGGGAAGATCCCCTGGAGAAGGAGGGCTGTCCACTTATTGCCTGGAGAATTCCATGGCTCCTCCATGAATCGTAGAGTCGGACATGACTGAGCGACTTTCAATTTCAGAGTCAGGAAGGTGACTGTGGCATTTGTTCACAACATTGTGCTGCTCACAGTTGTGATCTCAAAATTCAAGTGTGCGCTTCAGTGGACTGTGAGCTCCCTGAGGGCCAGAACCTGCTGATCCGGCTCTGGGGGTTGAGCATAGGATCATATACCTGAGAATGTCTGATGACTGACTGAATGGATGTGTAAGATTATGAATGAATGATGGAGAGAAGTGGCTGGAAGGGAAGAAGGTTGGGGGTGGTGGTGAATGGATGGGGGACCTGGAGGGGAAGGAGGAAGAATAACTGCTCAAGTTAGCTAATGCTTTCTAACCTTAGTTTGTCTAGCTATAAATAGAATGGGGTATTAGCTACATAGACCACAACTGGCTTTGAGGATTTAATGAATTATCTCATTAAAGTGAGTTAGCTCAAGCGAAGCTCTTGGCATTGGATAATGAGTATAGCTTTTAGGCACAGAAACAGGATGAGCTGCTGGACGGGCCGAGCTGACCATGGCGGAGCAGGCATCACCTGCTCGAGTCCCACACTTCCCCTCCATCCTCCAAGGGGCTGGGGTCAGTGTCTAGGGGAGACAGGACAGTCTGTCCAGCTGTGCAAGGAGCTACAGGAGCGGAAAGAGTCATCCGCTGGTGACATTGCTTAATTAACTTCCACTTCAGCTTCCTTATAAGCCTTGGGAAGCATAATAGGATTTTTACAATTGTCAGAAGGTGAAACTGAGGCCCAGGGAGTGGGAGTGCTTTGCCAAGGTCACAAGCATGAGCAAGCCTAGGGCAGCTCTCAGCCAGGCCTCTTTGCCCTGTTCCAGTGGGGGCATCTTTATGGCTAAGCAGATGCAGCTGGTCACCTCCAGGTCCCTGGAGAGCCCATGGCATCAGGCACACTGGATCCAGTGCCCTGTAGGTGGATCCTCCACTCTTCCGAGGTCATCTTCCACTTTGAGGATTTTCTATGCCCCTCACCTCAGCAGAGACCCAGGCAGGGGTTGAAGGAGAGGCCTTTGTACAAGGGGAGCTGGGCAAGTGGGGGCTGCAATGCCTCCTGCACACAGGATGTAAATGAGAGATGGGACTGGGGGCTGAAGGAGGCCGAAAGAGGTTTCCTTGGTCCAGAAGCTTCCTTGGGGGCATTATGGAAGGGAAGACCTGCCCCACCCCCTCAGGGAGGCCACATGGAGTCCTGGATCAGGCTCTCTAGGGCCAAGCATATGAGTGCCCACTCCTCCATCCCGCACTGCGAGCAAGTGACATCTCTGCACCTCAGTTTTCTCAGTTTAAAATGGGCACACTCATAAGGGTACCTAGCACATTGTGTGGTCGAGAGGGTCTAATGAGATAATCCACTCTGACACCCGGGAAACAGTAGATAAGACCATGATTTGCTTTCTCCTGGCCAGGAGTGAGGAAGACATATGGTTTACAGTTGGGTTTTCCCTCTCCTGAGGGGAGAGCCACAGCTCAGGAGGAAGGGGGCCACGCCCATCTCCCTACATGCCTGAGCTGAGGAGGAGGGAGGCCAGGCTCCGAGCAGCCCCTTGCCCAGCCAATCCCCAGTGATAAATCATGAACATGTTTTTCATGCTTATTTAAAGCTCTTGGCTGAACGCCCATCCTGGAAGGGCCATCTTAGCCCTTGTCAGGCCGTGGTAGAGTGGAGGGAAGTCTGTACATCCCTTACTGAGGGTGGCTTCTTTTATTCCATTATTTTCATAATAGACTCACTGACACAATATTATTCTTGGCCCCAGCTCAGACCCTCTGAATGTGTTCAGACGCAACGGGCTGGCCTGGCCAGAGGACGGCAAGCTCCCCATCCAGGGGGTGGCAGGCACAAAGGCTCGGCGATTTCTTGTCCACGTTTCTGGCAGGGTGAGGAGGGAGGGAGTCTTGCACAGTTAGGAATTGCAGGCCTGGGTCTGGGCTTCCTTGACTCAGTGGAGGGGAGAGCTGGCAAAGAAGGGGATACGCTAGGGCAGCTCTCAGCCAGGCCTCTTTGCCCTGTTCCAGTGGGGGCATCTTTATGGCTAAGCAGATGCAGCTGGTCACCTCCAGGTCCCTGGAGAGCCCATGGCATCAGGCACACTGGATCCAGTGCCCTGTAGGTGGATCCTCCACTCTTCCGAGGTCATCTTCCACTTTGAGGATTTTCTATGCCCCTCACCTCAGCAGAGACCCAGGCAGGGGTTGAAGGAGAGGCCTTTGTACAAGGGGAGCTGGGCAAGTGGGGGCTGCAATGCCTCCTGCACACAGGATGTAAATGAGAGATGGGACTGGGGGCTGAAGGAGGCCGAAAGAGGTTTCCTTGGTCCAGAAGCTTCCTTGGGGGCATTATGGAAGGGAAGACCTGCCCCACCCCCTCAGGGAGGCCACATGGAGTCCTGGATCAGGCTCTCTAGGGCCAAGCATATGAGTGCCCACTCCTCCATCCCTTTTCTGCAGCAAGTGACATCTCTGCACCTCAGTTTTCTCAGTTTAAAATGGGCACACTCATAAGGGTACCTAGCACATTGTGTGGTCGAGAGGGTCTAATGAGATAATCCACTCTGACACCCGGGAAACAGTAGATAAGACCATGATTTGCTTTCTCCTGGCCAGGAGTGAGGAAGACATATGGTTTACAGTTGGGTTTTCCCTCTCCTGAGGGGAGAGCCACAGCTCAGGAGGAAGGGGGCCACGCCCATCTCCCTACATGCCTGAGCTGAGGAGGAGGGAGGCCAGGCTCCGAGCAGCCCCTTGCCCAGCCAATCCCCAGTGATAAATCATGAACATGTTTTTCATGCTTATTTAAAGCTCTTGGCTGAACGCCCATCCTGGAAGGGCCATCTTAGCCCTTGTCAGGCCGTGGTAGAGTGGAGGGAAGTCTGTACATCCCTTACTGAGGGTGGCTTCTTTTATTCCATTATTTTCATAATAGACTCACTGACACAATATTATTCTTGGCCCCAGCTCAGACCCTCTGAATGTGTTCAGACGCAACGGGCTGGCCTGGCCAGAGGACGGCAAGCTCCCCATCCAGGGGGTGGCAGGCACAAAGGCTCGGCGATTTCTTGTCCACGTTTCTGGCAGGGTGAGGAGGGAGGGAGTCTTGCACAGTTAGGAATTGCAGGCCTGGGTCTGGGCTTCCTTGACTCAGTGGAGGGGAGAGAGCTGAGGCAGAAGGGGAGAGGAAAAGGGGTGGATATCCTTCCCGGTTATCCTTTCATTCACTTGGCAGCCCCCCTACCCCACCCCCATGTACACGACCAGAGGACCAGCTAGAACAGGGGCCATCAAGCTGTGCCTCAAGGGACTCTAGAGTTCCTCAGACACTCTGAAGAAGAGATGACCTTTCATGGCTCCTCAGCCCAAGTAACCCTGATTTTATTTTACTTTGGGCTCTTTTGTAAGATTTTACTTGAAGAAAGGATTTTGAGGATTAAAAGAAAAACCTGAATACCCCTGGCTATCTCCCTTTTTGTACAGAAGGGGAAACTGAGCTCCAGAGAGGGGACGGACGTGCCTAAGGTCATACTGAGGTTTGCAGACGGAGAATCCATCTCTTGGCCCCTAGTGGTGTGACGAGCCCGAGCCAGTAGGTGAAACAATCAGGTAACCAGAGACCCTGGTCTGGAAGCAAGCGTGCAGGTGGTGTCATGTGTGAGCATTCTGGCCAGGCATGTGGGGAACCCCAGAGGCCTGGACCCTCAGTTTTCCTCATGGTCTCCCGTGGCATCCAGTGAGAGCATCACAGGGGAGCTGTACAACTTCAAGGGTCAGCTTCCAGGAACCCCCATGGGAGAAAACGTCCAGGGTCAGGAACTTTGGAAAAAATAGTGCTGAATCAGGGGAAGTATCTGTCAAGCAGGGTCCCTGGAGGAAACACAGCCCCGCTCTGGCTGGTTAATGGAGGTGAGGGTTGCTTTTTAAAAAACTGTGCTGGGCTTCCCCTGGTGGTCCAGTGGGTAAGGACACCGCCTTGCAGTGCAAGGGGCGCTGGTTCGATCCCTGGCCTGGGAAGATCCCACGTGCCGCGGAGCGGCTGGACGGATGTGTCCAATTACTGAGCTGGAGCTCTGGAGCGCATGCGCCCAGAGCCGGTGCTCTGCAACGACAGGCGCCACCGCGATGGGAGGCCCATAGGAGCCAAAGAACAAAGACGGATGGAAATAGAGAAATGAAAGACCAACAGAAGTGGCCCGCCCACTTCCCTCCCTCCCCAACCCGACCCGACCCTCGCCCAAAATATAAAATAAATAAATAAATTTAAAAAAAAAAATTGTGCTAAAATAGGGCTTCCCTGGTGGTCCAGTGGGTAAGGACACCGCCTTGCAGTGCGAGGGGCGCCGGTTCGATCCCTGGCCTGGAAGATCCCACGTGCTGTGGAGCAGCTGGACCGATGTGTCCAACTACAGAGCTGGAGCTCTTGAGCGCATGCGCCCAGAGCTGGTGCTTTGCAACGAGATGGGCCACTGTGATGGGAGGCCCACACGGGCCAATAGAACAAAAGATAAATAAATGAAAGATCAATAGAAGTGACCAAAAAAACAAATTGTGCTAAAATATAACATAAAATTTACCATCTTAGCCATATTTTGATGATAATTGAAAATTTTTTTTTAACAAAGTATAGTTGATTTCTGGAGGAGGGAATGGTAACGCACTCCAGTATTCTTGCCTGGAGAATCCCATGGACAGAGGAGCCTGGTGGGCTACAGTCCAAGGGGTCGCAAAGGGTTGGAATGACTAAATGACTATCACTAGTTGTTTACAATGTTGTTTAATTCCTTTTTATAGCAAAGTGATTCAGTTATACACACACACACACACATACGTACATTTTTTTTTTAAATATTCTTTTTCATAATGGTTTATTATAGAAATTTTTTTAAATTGGAGAATACTGTGCTTGATAATGTTGTGATAATTTCTGCTGTACAACAAACATCATGAATTAGCACCACTGTAGGCATTTTTACATGTACAGTTCACTGACATTAAGTGCATCCACACTGTTGTACTTAATGTTGTGCTTGATTGTACTCCACCACCACCTGACTCCAGAACTTTTTCATCTTCCCCAGCTGAATCTCTGTACCCCGTATGTGGGTCTTCCCAGATAGCTCAGTGGTAAAGAGTCCACCTGCCAAGCAGGAGACAGGGGTTTGATCCCTGTGTGGGGAAGGTCCCCTGGGGAAGGACATGACCAACCGCTCCAGTACTGCCTGGGACGTCTCATGGAGTCACAAAGGAGCTGGATTTAGCGACTAAACAACAACAGCTCTTTAAACACTAATGCCTCCTCGTGGCAACCCCTATTCTACTTTTTGTCTCTTTGTGTTTACCGATTCTACGAGGTTTTTTTTTTTCTTTTCTTTTAAGGGACTGTTCACAAAGGTGTGGGTAGGGTTTAGGAGAAGCAATGAGGTATGGGCCATGGCCTGGGGTTGGTAACTCAAGTGCTGTCTTCTCAGGGGAGGGAGGGGTGGCTGGAGGTGCCCTCAGGGGCTCAGGGAAAGGGTGGAGGGAGGAGGCCTAGGAGCTACTGGAAGATGCTGAGCTCAAAGAAAGCCTGGGAAAGCCTCCAAACTGTTCATAAGGGCGCTAAAATAAACCACAGAGGCAGGGACGAAATCAAAAGGCTCTCTTGGCCATCTGTATACTGTGGGAGAATGACAATGGGAAGGTGTGATCGGTTCCCATTTCCTCCCCAAGGCGCCCAGCCTGCTTCCCGCTTCCTGCTTCCTCGAACTCAGGGATTTGTTTGCAGGATGAGAGGTGCTTCCCTGCCCTCCAGTGTTGGATACTTCACTCCAATCAGCCGGCACCTCTGATCTCACAGCCACAGCCAAGTCAACTTCAGCCTGCCCCGAACTCCACCCTCCCAGAGATGCAGAGAAACGGGGATGCTGGCGAGAGAACAGCAAAGCAGAAGAGGCTGTTTCCTGACTCCCCTCACCTATCCCTGGGCTGCAGCACCTTAGCTACGCTGGGTGACTGACTCCTCGCTACAGCCTCTCCAGCACCTCTGTATACACATTAGGTTTCTTTCTCCTCTCTTTCTCCTTCATTTTCTTCCTCTGTATCCTTCAATATCCTAGGCCCAGCCCGTCCATCTGAGAACTCCCCTCACTCTCAGACACTGGGTTGCCCAGTGCCTTCCTGCATCTATCCCTGAGCTGATGGGTGAATTCTGACTTCGAATGACTAGCGGAAAAAACCCTTAGGAAATCCTAAGCTCTTGCACCCCTGACTGAGATGGCGGAGTAGGGGGTGCTCAGGAGGGAAGCAGTCAGTGTAAGGGGCAGGAATTCCCATGTTGTTCTCACCTTCTCGTCCAGTACTGCCTGGGACGTCTCATGGAGTCACAAAGGAGCTGGATTTAGCGACTAAACAACAACAGCTCTTTAAACACTAATGCCTCCTCGTGGCAACCCCTATTCTACTTTTTGTCTCTTTGTGTTTACCGATTCTACGAGGTTTTTTTTTTTCTTTTCTTTTAAGGGACTGTTCACAAAGGTGTGGGTAGGGTTTAGGAGAAGCAATGAGGTATGGGCCATGGCCTGGGGTTGGTAACTCAAGTGCTGTCTTCTCAGGGGAGGGAGGGGTGGCTGGAGGTGCCCTCAGGGGCTCAGGGAAAGGGTGGAGGGAGGAGGCCTAGGAGCTACTGGAAGATGCTGAGCTCAAAGAAAGCCTGGGGAAAGCCTCCAAACTGTTCATAAGGGCGCTAAAATAAACCACAGAGGCAGGGACGAAATCAAAAGGCTCTCTTGGCCATCTGTATACTGTGGGAGAATGACAATGGGAAGGTGTGATCGGTTCCCATTTCCTCCCCAAGGCGCCCAGCCTGCTTCCCGCTTCCTGCTTCCTCGAACTCAGGGATTTGTTTGCAGGATGAGAGGTGCTTCCCTGCCCTCCAGTGTTGGATACTTCACTCCAATCAGCCGGCACCTCTGATCTCACAGCCACAGCCAAGTCAACTTCA
Organism: Tragulus kanchil; assembly: GCA_022376925.1. NCBI lineage: Eukaryota > Metazoa > Chordata > Mammalia > Artiodactyla > Tragulidae > Tragulus > Tragulus kanchil. The sequence continues at coordinate 112,677,261 of JAIOJX010000032.1, read as the reverse complement.
GCCTGCCCCGAACTCCACCCTCCCAGAGATGCAGAGAAACGGGGATGCTGGCGAGAGAACAGCAAAGCAGAAGAGGCTGTTTCCTGACTCCCCTCACCTATCCCTGGGCTGCAGCACCTTAGCTACGCTGGGTGACTGACTCCTCGCTACAGCCTCTCCAGCACCTCTGTATACACATTAGGTTTCTTTCTCCTCTCTTTCTCCTTCATTTTCTTCCTCTGTATCCTTCAATATCCTAGGCCCAGCCCGTCCATCTGAGAACTCCCCTCACTCTCAGACACTGGGTTGCCCAGTGCCTTCCTGCATCTATCCCTGAGCTGATGGGTGAATTCTGACTTCGAATGACTAGCGGAAAAAACCCTTAGGAAATCCTAAGCTCTTGCACCCCTGACTGAGATGGCGGAGTAGGGGGTGCTCAGGAGGGAAGCAGTCAGTGTAAGGGGCAGGAATTCCCATGCTCCATCCTGTTCTCACCTTCTGTGTCTATAATTAAAAACTGTCTTGGGCTGATTACTCTCTGGGAATTTTGCACACATTTATAAACTCATTTAATTATCACAACAACCCTGCCCAGGAGGCTTTATTCCCATTTTGCGGAGGAGAACTTTGGCGATGAGAGAAGTCAAATGACTCATCAAAGGTTGCACAGTTGTCTGTCACAGAGACTTGAATGTAGGTAGATCTGTCTCCAAAGCACTTTTCAATCAGTTCTGGAAGTAGTGAGTTCCTGGTCTCTGGAAGCATGTAAGCAGAGGTGGAACAGTCCCATCTTGGAGAGAGCACATCCAGCAGGACTTTCCTTCTTATCCTGAGATGCTAAGTCTCTAGGACTAGATCTGGGTTCTGATTTGGATTTTGTTTAATTGGCCCGTGTCTCTTGAGAAGCAGTGTTGGGGCAGGCCCCTCAGTGAGGTCTGCTCACACAGGGAGGCAGACATCTTGGGTTGCCGGGGCAGAGGGCAGGGTGTTCAGGAGAGGTAATTGGGTAATTCTCTCTTCTTCCTGTTCTTGCTAGTTTTTCCTTGTTGCCCTGAGCTGATCTTGGAGTCAAAGAAGGGTGAAATTTTAAACTCCATTCAAGTTTGAAGAAAAGTGTCACCAGGGTTGTGATGTGTCTTGCAAACAAGCAAGTCCAGGGATCAGAAGTGCTGGCTTTAATTCTGTTGCTGCCGCAGGTTTGTGGTGTGATGCTGGGCGACCTTCCCCATGTTTAATGAGGGCTTGGGGAGGTGACAGCCCAGGACCCTCCGAGTTCTGATGTTCCGTTCTCCTGGAGGGAAGCAGGCTTGCATGTGTGTCGATCTGGAGTTGCCCCAAGGGGCTCCACAACATGCAGGGTGTGACCAGTGTTGACTCAGTTTCCCCTGCTCTTGCCAGCCCCCAGATTCCCATCCCAGCTAAGCTGCTCGCACACTCCAGACCCTCAAAACTGCAATGGTACATGTGGCTTTAAGCTTCTCTGGGGAACTTGTTACACAGCAACAAACAACCAAACACACAGGGTTGACCAGTGCCTTCCTGCATCTATCCCTGAGCTGATGGGTGAATTCTGACTTCGAATGACTAGCGGAAAAAACCCTTAGGAAATCCTAAGCTCTTGCACCCCTGACTGAGATGGCGGAGTAGGGGGTGCTCAGGAGGGAAGCAGTCAGTGTAAGGGGCAGGAATTCCCATGCTCCATCCTGTTCTCACCTTCTGTGTCTATAATTAAAAACTGTCTTGGGCTGATTACTCTCTGGGAATTTTGCACACATTTATAAACTCATTTAATTATCACAACAACCCTGCCCAGGAGGCTTTATTCCCATTTTGCGGAGGAGAACTTTGGCGATGAGAGAAGTCAAATGACTCATCAAAGGTTGCACAGTTGTCTGTCACAGAGACTTGAATGTAGGTAGATCTGTCTCCAAAGCACTTTTCAATCAGTTCTGGAAGTAGTGAGTTCCTGGTCTCTGGAAGCATGTAAGCAGAGGTGGAACAGTCCCATCTTGGAGAGAGCACATCCAGCAGGACTTTCCTTCTTATCCTGAGATGCTAAGTCTCTAGGACTAGATCTGGGTTCTGATTTGGATTTTGTTTAATTGGCCCGTGTCTCTTGAGAAGCAGTGTTGGGGCAGGCCCCTCAGTGAGGTCTGCTCACACAGGGAGGCAGACATCTTGGGTTGCCGGGGCAGAGGGCAGGGTGTTCAGGAGAGGTAATTGGGTAATTCTCTTCTTCCTGTTCTTGCTAGTTTTTCCTTGTTGCCCTGAGCTGATCTTGGAGTCAAAGAAGGGTGAAATTTTAAACTCCATTCAAGTTTGAAGAAAAGTGTCACCAGGGTTGTGATGTGTCTTGCAAACAAGCAAGTCCAGGGATCAGAAGTGCTGGCTTTAATTCTGTTGCTGCCGCAGGTTTGTGGTGTGATGCTGGGCGACCTTCCCCATGTTTAATGAGGGCTTGGGGAGGTGACAGCCCAGGACCCTCCGAGTTCTGATGTTCCGTTCTCCTGGAGGGAAGCAGGCTTGCATGTGTGTCGATCTGGAGTTGCCCCAAGGGGCTCCACAACATGCAGGGTGTGACCAGTGTTGACTCAGTTTCCCCTGCTCTTGCCAGCCCCCAGATTCCCATCCCAGCTAAGCTGCTCGCACACTCCAGACCCTCAAAAACTGCAATGGTACATGTGGCTTTAAGCTTCTCTGGGGGGAACTTGTTACACAGCAACAAACAACCAAAACATGCACACATCTGTGATCATATGGCAAAGATGGCCTCGCTCACGTGCCTGGTGGGTGGCTGGTTGGCTGACGGCCTGGGATTCTTCACGAGGGGCAGTCCCGGGCTTCCCAGAGCAGGGAGGGAGGCCGAGTCCCAGTGTGTACGTGCTTTCTAAGCCTCTGCTTGCGTCACATTTGCTAACAGCCATTGGCCAAAGCAAATCACTTGGCCACCTCGTGTTGAGAGGGTGAGGACACAGACTCCATCTTCTGAAGGTTGGGGAGAAATTTGTGCCATCTTTTGCAAGTACAGAACATGAAGCTGCTGTATGAAACACCCCTGCCTTCTCCTCTTCCTCACTCTCAAACAGTCTCCCTTTTCTAAGACCCCGTCCAGATCAGCTCTTACCGGGCACCTGTGATACAGCAGGTGCTTTCACCACCATGGCCTTCATTAATCCCAGACAATAGCCCTCGCAAGATAACCTGCATTGTGGATGAGGAATGCAGGTTCAGAAAGACAAGGTGGTGGCCTGCAAACAGCTGGTAATGCAGAGCCAGGATCCAGTCCACATCTAGGAATTTCAAGTTTGGCATCAGTTTTACTTTCCCTGTCAGGATGCCCAGAACTTTCCATTTAACTCAGTTGTTTCAGATATACGCAGGCAGAATATGTGGAGGCTGGTCCTGGCTGAGTTCTCCCCTGGAGTCCCTGTTCTGGGACAGCTGGTCAGGGCTGAAGGGGATCCCTCAGACTGGGGCAGGAAGTTCGGGCAAAATGAACAGACTCTAGGGGGCGACAAAGGCCAAGGCGCCTTCTCATTGCTACCCTATTGCTCATTGCCTTGGAGCAGAGTGATGCTGGCAGTTAGGAGAGAAAACTGTCATCTTCAGGCTCTAAGACACAAGGAAAGGGACGGGAGGAGGGAGGAAGGAAGAAAAGGAGAGAAAAGAGAAGGAGGAGAAGGGAGAAGAGACAGGCATAAAAAGGTAAAAATAGAAGGGAAATAATGAAAACACATAGAGAGATAGAGGCATAAGATGGAGACCTGGTGAGAAAGAGAAGAAAGAGAGGGGCAGATAGAAAAGTAAGCTCCAAAGACAGGGATGGAGAGAAGCAGAGATAGAAAAACAGAGATGCATGAGAGATAAGGGAAACGATAGAGAAAGGTCAAAGGGAGAGAGAAAGGATGTCGGCAGGGTGGTGGACTACGTACGTCGAGGAAGGGGAGGGGCGAAGGAGGGTTTAGTCATGCTGTGTGACTTTGGCCAGTCAGGTCAGCTCTCTGAGCCCCATTTCCTCATCAATAAAAGAGGACTGCCTTCCGAAGCAGTTGTGTGAATGACCTGAGCAAACACTCATGAAGATTTTGGAAACGCTAAAGCACTCTACAAATCTACACTGCTCCTACTGGTAGTGTTATCACTCTCGTGTTACAATGGGAGAATGCAATGCTAGCAAAGAGTGTCAAAACAGGGGACAGAACGAGGATCATGTTGGCCCCCACCTGGCATCAGCTCAGCCTCCGGCCCCCACATAATCTCCCTTGCAGCCTGAGGGGGCGAATCAATTCAGGCATGGCTGCAGGGTTTTGTTTTGCTTTTTAAATTTATATTGCAATGTTTCCAGGCAAAATTTTGTCAGCACGGATGGTATTTTCAACCCCAAGGCTCCAAGTTTCACACTCCTGATGTCAGGGGAAGCACACTGACTGACACCATCCACCCTAGCCAGGTACCATAGTAACCATTTGTGTGAGTTATTTTACAACAGGAGGTCCTAGTAAGGAACACAGAACTAACAAGTTACCACCAACTGGAAGAATTTGGGAAAGGTCAAAAGGAAATGCCATGGGTCCTTCCACCTCCCAGAATTCTTCTGGCTGGCCATGCGTGCACCACCAGGAAGGATCCTGAGTCATAATGACTGGTGACTTTGGGAGCGGGGAGAGTTGCCACATTATAGGTGCATAAGAAAGAAAAGTAACTGAGAGCACATAGTCGTTCCTACAGCTGTTCGCTTTTGTTTTTCAGGACGACAGTGTTTGAGTGGACACCGGAATGTCTGTCTATAGGATACACTGTAGATCCCCTCAGGTCATCATGACTTATGCAGAATGTCATGGCGATGGTGCTTTTGTGTGTCTCATGTAAAAGATGAACAGTATAGGGACTTCCTAGTGGTCCAATGGTTAAGACTTTGCCTCCCAATGCAGGGGGTGCGGGTCTGATTCCTGGTCAGGGAGCTAAGATCCCACATGCCTTGGCCAAAAGCCAAAACATAAGACAGAAACAATATTGTAAACAATTCGATAAAGACTTTAAAAATGGGGCTTCCCTGGTGGCTCAGTCCATTGCAGGAGACATGGTTTGATTCCTGATCTGATGAGATCCCATATGCTGCACAGCCACTAAGCCCATGCACCACAACTACTGAGCTTGTGCTCTAGAACACAGGAGCTGCAACTACTGAAGCCCATGCACTGTAGAGCCTGTGCTCTGTAAGAGAGATCACTGCAATGAGATGCCTTCGCACAGAAACTAGAGAGTAGCTGAGCAGCAGCAGAGACTCAGCACAATGAAAAAAACTTTTAAAATGGTCCACATAAAAAAAAAAGACTTAAAAGATTAACAGTATCATCTCAAGACATATTGAAGATCAAGGCTGAAGGCAGGAGGAGAAGGGGATGACAGAGGGTGAGATGACTGAATGGTATCACTGACTCAACTGATGTCAGTTTGAGCAAACCTGGGAGATGGTGAAGAACAGGGAACCCTGGGGTGCTGCAGCCCGTGGAGTCAGAGTCGGACACAACTTAGTGACTGAACAACAACAACATTGGTTTTTCACGTGGATTTGCTTTGGATAAATACACAGTGCCCCTCTCCTCTTCATGAACTGCATTGCATATTGCTGGAGGTTAAACAGCTTTTCTTGAAAATTAGCTGGAAGCTTTTGACAGGTAGGTGTTTAGTGTCTATGTTATAGGACTTGATGGATCAATTTGTCAGACCCTCCCACCGCTCAGAGAATTCTCGGAAAAAAGTGCTTCGGCTGCACCACCAGGAAGGATCCTGAGTCATAATGACTGGTGACTTTGGGAGCGGGGAGAGTTGCCACATTATAGGTGCATAAGAAAGAAAAGTAACTGAGAGCACATAGTCGTTCCTACAGCTGTTCGCTTTTGTTTTTCAGGACGACAGTGTTTGAGTGGACACCGGAATGTCTGTCTATAGGATACACTGTAGATCCCTCAGGTCATCATGACTTATGCAGAATGTCATGGCGATGGTGCTTTTGTGTGTCTCATGTAAAAGATGAACAGTATAGGGACTTCCTAGTGGTCCAATGGTTAAGACTTTGCCTCCCAATGCAGGGGGTGCGGGTCTGATTCCTGGTCAGGGAGCTAAGATCCCACATGCCTTGGCCAAAAGCCAAAACATAAGACAGAAACAATATTGTAAACAATTCGATAAAGACTTTAAAAATGGGGCTTCCCTGGTGGCTCAGTCCATTGCAGGAGACATGGTTTGATTCCTGATCTGATGAGATCCCATATGCTGCACAGCCACTAAGCCCATGCACCACAACTACTGAGCTTGTGCTCTAGAACACAGGAGCTGCAACTACTGAAGCCCATGCACTGTAGAGCCTGTGCTCTGTAAGAGAGATCACTGCAATGAGATGCCTTCGCACAGAAACTAGAGAGTAGCTGAGCAGCAGCAGAGACTCAGCACAATGAAAAAAACTTTTAAAATGGTCCACATAAAAAAAAAAAGACTTAAAAGATTAACAGTATCATCTCAAGACATATTGAAGATCAAGGCTGAAGGCAGGAGGAGAAGGGGATGACAGAGGGTGAGATGACTGAATGGTATCACTGACTCAACTGATGTCAGTTTGAGCAAACCTGGGAGATGGTGAAGAACAGGGAACCCTGGGGTGCTGCAGCCCGTGGAGTCAGAGTCGGACACAACTTAGTGACTGAACAACAACAACATTGGTTTTTCACGTGGATTTGCTTTGGATAAATACACAGTGCCCCTCTCCTCTTCATGAACTGCATTGCATATTGCTGGAGGTTAAACAGCTTTTCTTGAAAATTAGCTGGAAGCTTTTGACAGGTAGGTGTTTAGTGTCTATGTTATAGGACTTGATGGATCAATTTGTCAGACCCCCTCCCACCGCTCAGAGAATTCTCTGGTTTATTTGGGAAGGCTGGGCAATTTTTACTGCCAGTAACTGCACGGACTGGTGGGTGGCAGGCCATTTCTTGCATAAACAGTAACTTTTTTTAAAAAATATTGCCATGAGATCTTTTTGAGGACATTTAAAGCAGTATTTAGGGTTCCAAATGTAAGAACCGACTCTCTCATTGTAAATCACACATCTGAAGTAACACGGTGTAAACATGACAACTACCAATTTATTCTTCCTCTTGAAGGCTGATCCATTATAATACACATTCTGATTTCAGAAATTCTAAAGTGTAAAGAAGAACAAATCTAGGAAATGGTAGTGATTAATGACCTGATACATCTTATTGATAAGAGAAAAACAAATGTTTTAAAAAGGTCATAGTTATATCTGTTAAAATAATTCAAAATTGAGACTTGGGATGCTTGCCTCACTTGAATGAGATGCTATGCTTGCAATACTCATTGGCACCACCAGGTGGTGGTAGTGTCTTCAATGGCCTAAGTGTCTGAACTTCATGTGGTCTATCAAGTGTCCGAGATTCATGGCACTTCTCTAGCCAGTCATCACCCCGCTCACCCACTAAAATAAGTCTGGTGTGAGTTATGGTTCTGGCACTTATAGCTGTGTGGTCTTGGGTAAGTCAGCTTTATCACTTGAGGGGAGGGGGATAAAGAAGTGCCATCCAGGTGTTAGGCGTTTTATATTTGTAGAGCACTTCCCACCTTACCAAGAACCCGCAGATTGTGTACTTCTAGGTGCCTAGACAGCCTGGCATGAGGGTGATGTTCACAGCTCAGCTGTGAGCTGTGTAGGGCAGGGAGCATAATTTATAAGTGGACTAGCCCTTACATTGGTACATGGATTAATTAGCACAACAGTACAGTAGTAGCTACTCTTACACAACAGTAGTAGCTACTCTTACACAACAGTAGTAGCTACTCTTTCTGAGCATGTACTCAGTGCCCATCTCAATACCAGTTCTTTTAATCCTCACAGAAACTCTGAGATCAATATCATCGTTATGTTCATTTCACAGAGGAGAAAACCCCCGGTTTGTGGGAAGATTAAATAATTTAATGTACAAAACTTGATAGCGCAATGCCCAAGACATGGCAAGTGCTCAGTACTTACACTGCTTACTATTAGCAGGTGAGGGGATGAGGCTTGTAAGTGGGGAGTATAAAGCAACAATGTACAAGGGGCTGTAGAAGCACAGAGAAGGGGACAGTGAATTCTTCACTGGAAGGGATCCAGGAGGCTTTGAGAGGAGGTGACGTGCAAACTGGATGATAAAAGACAAGTAGGGATGGCTGAGTATGTTGCCTGTTTTCCCAGTTCTGTTTTTCTCCTCTTACTTTTTTTTTTTTGCCTCTTACTTTTCATAATAGGAATGCCCCTCCCAGTGAAGTTACTTCGCATGGTTGGAATGAGGAAGTGCTGTGGATAGATGATTTCGGCCATGAAGGGATGACAAAACAAAATAGAAGGAATCTGGGTCCCTGGATGACTTTGAAGAGCATGGCTGGCTTGGATCACATGCCTGTCTCCAAACCACTGCATGTTCAGTTGCTCAGTCGTGTCCAACTCTTTGTGACCCCATGGACTGCAGCATACCAGACTTCCCTGTCCTTCATCATCTCCTAGAGTTCGCTCAAACTCATGTCCATTGAGTCGGTGATGCCATCCAACCACCTGATCCTCTGTTGTCCCCTTCTCCTTCTGCCTTCTATTTTTCCCAGCATCAGAGTCTTTTCCAATGAGTCATCTCTTCGCATCAGGTGGCCAAAGTATTGGAGCTTCAGCTTCAGCATCCATCCTTCCAATGAATATTCAGGGTTGATTTCCTTTAGGAATGACTGGTTTGATCTCCTTGCAGTCTAAGGCTCTCTCAAGAGCCTTCTCCAACACCTCAGTTTGAAGGCATCAGTTCTTCAGTGCTCAGCCTTCTTTCTGGTCCACCTCTCACATCTATACATGATTACTGGAAAAACCATAGCTTGAGGGAGACATAAACTTGTATCTTGTTTGGACTACTGTATTGTTGGCTCTCTCATCTAAAGCCTATTACTTTGTCTGAAGCCCAAACAGTGTAGGTAAAAACAGAGGAATACTTACTTAGAAGGTAGAAGAAATAGCACGTGCCAAGACCTGAAACATGGAAGAAGTTACAAAGCTTTAGGAAACTATCTCACAGAGCATTTTTGAGGATCAAGATAAATGTACATAATGTGCTTATTAGCACAGCACCCCTCACACACTAAGTGAAGTCATATTTGGTTCCATCTGATGTACATGGCTTCTCAGAGCCTCAGATGTGAAATAGGGATAATGTCACCTGCAGGATGAAAACAGAGGTCTGGACTTTTCTGTTCTACAAGAGCATGAATAACATGGAGAAACTGTATTAGGGAACAAGAAGTAAAAGATAATCAATTATAAAAGAGTAGTGAATACCCTGTGTTCCCACTGGTTTAAATAATTTAACAAAACTTCTGGTGCTCTCTTCTCACTCTAGTCAATATCTGCCCTGCTCAGGAGCCCCTAAACACCATGAGCAGTTCCTGAAGGAGCTCGTGATAGCCAGTGCTCCATGCTGTTCACAGGCAGCTTTGTCAGTTCTTCCTCCTTCCAGGCACCTCACAAGACTCTGCACAAACATTATTACCTCTGCTGAGACCTACCTTGACCTTCTGGGAAGATCTGCCTGATTCTCTGCTTGGACATAACAGGCATCTTTATCATGGTTTTGTTTTCTTATTATTGATTCAGCTGCCGTTTTCTCCGTCTGGAGTGTGAGTTCTCCCAGGGCAAGAACATGAGTGTTTCATTTTTGCTTCCACAACACCCAGCCAGGGTAGGAGTTCCGTTCATATCCACTGAATAAATGAGGTGTTCTTGGGTAGATATGCAGTTGAAGGGGTGGATTTAAGAGATGTTAGACAGTCAGAGGTACAAAAGAGAACTGGCTTCTCCTCTGCACAAGAATGTCTGAGTTTTGCCATTTAGGCACAGTTATTGCTTTTCTGGTGTTATTTACTGGTGGTGAGAAGTTGCTGGTGGGGAGTCTGAAGAGGTAGTTTGAAGAGTGAGGGACCACTGACTTGGCCGTCAGACCTAGCTTCTAATTATGGCTCTCCACTGACCTGCTGAATAAACTTGGGCAAGGGCCCTCTCCTCTGGGGTTCAGCGTCCTCAGCTGTAAAATGAGGCAATGAAACTTATCTCACCAAAATAGGTGGTTAGCAGCTCACAGGTTTTTAGTATGGAAAAACGAATATCACAGAGATAGAAGTTACAAAGCTTTAGGAAACTATCTCACAGAGCATCAAGATAAATGTACATAATGTGCTTATTAGCACAGCACCCCTCACACACTAAGTGAAGTCATATTTGGTTCCATCTGATGTACATGGCTTCTCAGAGCCTCAGATGTGAAATAGGGATAATGTCACCTGCAGGATGAAAACAGAGGTCTGGACTTTTCTGTTCTACAAGAGCATGAATAACATGGAGAAACTGTATTAGGGAACAAGAAGTAAAAGATAATCAATTATAAAAGAGTAGTGAATACCCTGTGTTCCCACTGGTTTAAATAATTTAACAAAACTTCTGGTGCTCTCTTCTCACTCTAGTCAATATCTGCCCTGCTCAGGAGCCCCTAAACACCATGAGCAGTTCCTGAAGGAGCTCGTGATAGCCAGTGCTCCATGCTGTTCACAGGCAGCTTTGTCAGTTCTTCCTCCTTCCAGGCACCTCACAAGACTCTGCACAAACATTATTACCTCTGCTGAGACCTACCTTGACCTTCTGGGAAGATCTGCCTGATTCTCTGCTTGGACATAACAGGCATCTTTATCATGGTTTTGTTTTCTTATTATTGATTCAGCTGCCGTTTTCTCCGTCTGGAGTGTGAGTTCTCCCAGGGCAAGAACATGAGTGTTTCATTTTTGCTTCCACAACACCCAGCCAGGGTAGGAGTTCCGTTCATATCCACTGAATAAATGAGGTGTTCTTGGGTAGATATGCAGTTGAAGGGGTGGATTTAAGAGATGTTAGACAGTCAGAGGTACAAAAGAGAACTGGCTTCTCCTCTGCACAAGAATGTCTGAGTTTTGCCATTTAGGCACAGTTATTGCTTTTCTGGTGTTATTTACTGGTGGTGAGAAGTTGCTGGTGGGGAGTCTGAAGAGGTAGTTTGAAGAGTGAGGGACCACTGACTTGGCCGTCAGACCTAGCTTCTAATTATGGCTCTCCACTGACCTGCTGAATAAACTTGGGCAAGGGCCCTCTCCTCTGGGGTTCAGCGTCCTCAGCTGTAAAATGAGGCAATGAAACTTATCTCACCATAGTGTTGAGAGAATTAAGTAAGTGTGTAATAGCAGCTCACAGGTTTTAGTAGGAATATTGGTGCTATCAATCACATCTCTTAGGTCACCCTCATCCTTGCCTCCTCCCTATGAATTCCTGACTGTATGGTGATCGGTAGTGTCAAGTTTTGAACCGAACTGTCTGGGTTACCCACAATTCCTAGACATTGACCTTCAACAAGTCAGCTCACTTCTCTGGGGTTCAGTTTCCTCATCTAAAAACTGATAAGCACCGACCTTAAAAGGTTCTTATAAAGAGTAAATGTGGGCTTCCCAGATGGTGCAGTAGTAAAGAATACATTAATAATAATATCTATTATATACATATACGTACATATGATTTTATATATATTCATATAAACCTTTCGATAGTGCCTGGCATGAGGCAGCCACTGCCCAAGCATGTGTCAGTGTTCTCCCCTGGTAGAGGAAGGTGCGCTAGTGGTAAAAACCCATCTGCCAGTGCAGGAGACGGAAGAGACCTGGGTTCCATGCCTGGGTTGGGAAGATCCTCTGGAGAAGGAAATGGCAACCCACTCCGGTATTCTTGCCTGGAGAATCCCCAGGGACAGAGAACCCTGGAGGGCTACAAGCCATAGGGAGGCAAAGAGTCAGACACGATTGAAGTGACTTAGCCTGGACAGGAAGGTAGACAGCAGAAAGGCTCTAGGCGTCTGAGAACATGGGGGTTAGTTAAGCAGAGAGTGAGGCCAAATGGGAGTTGTGGCCACCGAGGGCTTCTCTCCATCAGATCTTACTTGGGAACCTGCACGTTGGACTCACATGGAATCTGCTGCCAAAAACCAATGAAAGAACCAAAGTTCACAAATGATTTTTCTCTTTCTTTTAAGAAATCCAGAGGAATTCCGGGTCACCTCTCCAAAATAATGCTCTCCAACTCCTTCCCTTGTGAAGTGCTTGCTTGGGCCTCAGAACAGTCATGGGGACCTGAGTATGCCCCAGCCATGCCACCTGGGTTACCTGCCAGAGCCCCTCCCTCTGGACCCTCCTGGGGCAGTGAACCCTCGCTTTGTACCGAGGGATAAAAATGGCTGAGGACTCCTGGAATGGATAATGCAAATCCCCAGATAATCCCAAATTCCATATTTGCCAGTAACTTTCACTTCTCACTCTGCAGCTGAACCTTTACCAGAGCTTCCTGAAGGGGGTCTGTTTACCTTGCCTTCCTTTTCCAGGCCAGGACCTCAGTGAGCACATTCCCTGGCACACTTGGGAGCCACTTGCTTGGGCGTGTAGCACTCGGTAGTGTCAAGTTTTGAACCGAACTGTCTGGGTTCCCCAATTCCTAGTTTCCTCATTTTTTAAAAACTGATAAGCACCGACCTTAAAAGGTTCTTATAAAGAGTAAATGTGGGCTTCCCAGATGGTGCAGTAGTAAAGAATACATTAATAATAATATCTATTATATACATATACGTACATATGATTTTATATATATTCATATAAACCTTTCGATAGTGCCTGGCATGAGGCAGCCACTGCCCAAGCATGTGTCAGTGTTCTCCCCTGGTAGAGGAAGGTGCGCTAGTGGTAAAAACCCATCTGCCAGTGCAGGAGACGGAAGAGACCTGGGTTCCATGCCTGGGTTGGGAAGATCCTCTGGAGAAGGAAATGGCAACCCACTCCGGTATTCTTGCCTGGAGAATCCCCAGGGACAGAGAACCCTGGAGGGCTACAAGCCATAGGGAGGCAAAGAGTCAGACACGATTGAAGTGACTTAGCCTGGACAGGAAGGTAGACAGCAGAAAGGCTCTAGGCGTCTGAGAACATGGGGGTTAGTTAAGCAGAGAGTGAGGCCAAATGGGAGTTGTGGCCACCGAGGGCTTCTCTCCATCAGATCTTACTTGGGAACCTGCACGTTGGACTCACATGGAATCTGCTGCCAAAAACCAATGAAAGAACCAAAGTTCACAAATGTTTTTTCTCTTTCTTTTAAGAAATCCAGAGGAATTCCGGGTCACCTCTCCAAAATAATGCTCTCCAACTCCTTCCCTTGTGAAGTGCTTGCTTGGGCCTCAGAACAGTCATGGGGACCTGAGTATGCCCCAGCCATGCCACCTGGGTTACCTGCCAGAGCCCCTCCCTCTGGACCCTCCTGGGGCAGTGAACCCTCGCTTTGTACCGAGGGATAAAAATGGCTGAGGACTCCTGGAATGGATAATGCAAATCCCCAGATAATCCCAAATTCCATATTTGCCAGTAACTTTCACTTCTCACTCTGCAGCTGAACCTTTACCAGAGCTTCCTGAAGGGGGTCTGTTTACCTTGCCTTCCTTTTCCAGGCCAGGACCTCAGTGAGCACATTCCCTGGCACAAGGTGGGCACTTGGGAGCCACTTGCTGAATGAGAGAGGGACACATTGACTGTTGTAGGGAATACGGCAGCTGCCCCTGCAGACAGGAGTCCACCTCCGCATTTGCTCATTTCATGTGTGCCATGACCTGAGAAAATGGAGAGTGTTATCCCCACAATACAGATGAGGACACTGATTCTTAGAGAGGCTAGGCAGCCTAGTCACGACAGTGGCAGGCTCAGAAAACCATGCAAAGCTTGAAAAATACAGGGCCAGCTAGAAAGGGCAGAGGACCCCAGGGATGTCAGAGGCTCCGATGCAAAACAGAGAACACATTTCTCATCGATACAGCGATGCTGGGGATCACCATTAGAGGGAAAAGAAAAGGCAGTTTCATAGAAGGGAAACTACCTAGTTTAGGAAACAGGAGGCCTGGCCTCCCAACCAATTCTGTCCAGGAAGCATCTATGTGACCCTCTTAAGTGTCTTTCCCTCTCTGAACCTTACTTTTGGCCATTCCTTTCCTAGTCTTCTAATTTTGCTCAAGTCACTCAGAGATTCCCGGGGCCCCGTTGGTCTAGAGGAAAGCACAGTCTCGGCTCTCTCAGGGGCCCAAAGGATGCCGTGCAGCCTTCCATCAGCCAGAGATGGCGCTGGCCACCCTGCACTGTCCCTCCCCTTCCTCTGTATTCCTCTTCCTCCTCCTCCTTCTTCCTCGCCCTCTCCCCTCTCCTTCCCCCGTCGTCCTCCCCTTCTTCCGTACCTCTTTCCGTCTTCCTCCCCTCGCTCCTCCCTCCCTCCTTCCCCGATCCGGCGGCCGGGGCGCGGGCTGGGCGCGCGCTGGGTGGTCCGGCGGCCGGGGGCGGGCGGTAGCCTGCAGGCGTAATTGGCATGCACGCCGTTGTAGCTGAGACCGCTTAATAAAGCATTACATATCTCACCGCTTCCATATTTCATTACCTCACGCGGAGCCTGTGAGAGGGCCCTAATGGGAGTCAGCTGTGTTTTTACTTTCTGTTGTCGGCCGGGGACGGGTTTCTCTGCGGATTCTTTGAAATGAAATAATGTGATGCACGCCGCGATAAGGGCCGGCCCCGTAATGAGGCCCAGGCCGCGGGGCGGCTGCTATTGCTCCAGGTGTCGCGTATTTGGGCTCCGAGGACGACGAGGAGGAGGGGGCGGCGCCGAGGAGGAAGGGGAGGGGACGACGGTTGGGGGGTGAGGGAGGAGAGGAAGGGAGGCGAGGGGAGGGTTTGGGGGCCGCGGGGAAGCCAGTGAAGGCGGAGACAGCAGCGGGATGCTGGAGAACTGACGGGTTCTGGGAGAGTGAGATGAGAGTGCCGGGGCCCAGGTTCAAATCCTGATTGGCTTCGGATCGTCACTGCGAGAGAGCCTTTTGCCCCAGAATGTTCATCTCGCAGTGTTGTCGTGCTGAAACAAATGAAAGGGGTTTGTAAACTGCGGAGGGCAGCCTCACGTTGAAAAGTTGGAATCAGTTATTGAGAAAGGAGCTGATACCCTTTGAGCAGCCCCTCTGGGCATGTCACCTGCCAACAATTTCAGCATATTTGCTTGCTAAGTATTGTTACCTCTCCTTCACAGAGGAGGAGACCGAGGGTCAGAGAGGTGAGGGACTGGCTCCAAAACACTTCATAAGAGGCTGGGGACAGCCCTGGGCATGGAGCCAGAGACAAGGAGATAGAGGGAAGGAGATAAAGTCAGAAGAAAGCCTGGCCACTGCCACTTGATGTGTCTAAGCCCCTCCCCGCCCTGAGAGCAGGGCTGTCTCCTCCATCCAGGCCTGTGGGTCTCCTTGCCTGGGCTTGGGGCTTTGTCTTCCTCACTGGGATGGAGAGGAGGGTGGGCAGGCTTATGGGAACAGGAGGAGGATGGAGAGCTTCCTAGCTGGGGCGGCAGCTGGGTATGACAGGTGTGGGGGCCTCAGGAAGTTCCCTCTGTTCTGAGCACTCTCCTCTGTTGAAAATCTCGTAGCTACAGTTTGGGGGGTTAAAGATGGCTCTTTGTGCTTTGGCCATACAGGTTAAAAATCATCAGGACTGTCTACTTCCAGGTTCACTCTGTCTCCATCTCTATTTTCTCCTCTTGAAAGCGATGCTTTGAAGAGTCTTGGATCTCCTTAGTGTCTCTTGAATTCTCCCTGTCCCTCCTGGCATGGCCCTGGGTTAAGCCTGCAGCCTGTTTCTCCCCCGATAGGGCTCTTCCTTCAGTACCAACTCGATGCTGCTGCCCACAGGCCCCCCTACTACCCTCAAGAGCTTCCCAAATATGCCCACACAATCTCCCCTGCCTGGATTCAAGGACCTGCCGCACTTCCCAACTCCCTGTCTGCCGCACTCCACCACAGACTGAAAGACCAGGTGACTCGTCTTTCTCCACGCTCACCCGTGACATCTGGGCCCTTGCCATGCCGTCCCTCTGCTCAATATGTGCTTCCCACCTGGACTTGCCTCTGGAGTCCTGCTCACTCTCCAAGCAAGGCTCAGCACAATGGCTGGGAAGGCGTCTCTCCAAGAGCTCCCTCTGCCCTCTACTTCCAAGCTGGTCCTGCTCTCTTCTTTTCTGAGCCTCAGATTCTCCATACGTACAATGATGGGGTAGGGGGCTGTAGGGGGCTGATCCTTGGGCCTCGCGATCTCATGAAGTGACCCTCTTGGGTGGTAGTTTCTGCTAAAGATAGTTTGAGTGTGTTGATGCGTTGGATGATCACCGTATTATGTGTGTCTACGTGCTTCACCCTTTATATGCAATAGGTACCTGTTTTGCTCAGAGTCCTGCAGCAGCACATGGAAAAGCTGGCGTTTGAAGCAAGTCTCTGGTCCCTGAGCCTGTGCATATGTCTATATGTACACACGCACACATGAATGTGTCTGTGAACATCGAAAACAATGGTACCCAATACTGGTGGAGCATTTTAACTTTCTTACCTCCAGGAGAGAGCCCTTTGAAGCAGGCAGGGAAGGGATGGTAGGGCTATGGGGCGACTGCCTTAGTTATGCTGCTGTTGGGAGGAGACCCAGGGAGCAGGAGACCTGCCTTTGCCTTGGGAACTGAGCTGCACCCTCTGGTACAGGATTCTTCAAGCTTTGACTTCTGGTTGACTTTGCCAGTATTGTTTCCCAAAGGCCTGCCTCCTGTACATCCTACCTTTCTGCATACAAGGCTGGCTTCGGAGCCTTTGCTTGAGCTCGTCTCCATCTGGAAAGTTTTTCCGCAGTACCTGCCTGTGGACCGTTTACTCATCCTTCAACACCTGGATCAAATGTCTCCTCTTCACAGAAGCCGGCTGGGATCTCTGTGCTGGACCATCTCTCTCTCTCTTTCTCTCTCTCCCTCTCTCTCTGTTGCAGGCTTTGTACACACTTCTCTGGCCCAGCTTATGGTCTGTCAGCTTGGAGCTTCTTTGATTCAGGACCCTGAGTTCCTGGGTCAGAGGTGGAGCCCCACTCTTGATCAAGCAAGAACTAGCTGGAAATGGGCACTGGATAGGCTTGTGCATGCCAGGCCAAGTGGGGCATGCTTTGAGGATCACTGAGCATATCTGCAAGTTCCACTCAGAAAACACTTGATAAACGGCAGCTCCTGGTCCTGTCATGATTCATCCCGGGCTCTTGCTTCGGGTCAGGTTTTGTGTCACAGTCTGTATTTTATTTAATTTTTACAGCATCTTGATGAGACTGCCATTATAACCCCATTTTACCAACGAGAAAACTGAGGCTCAGCCAAGCTAAATAACGTACCCAAGACTACAGAGCTAACCAGCCGCAGAGCCAGGGCTCACGTCCAGTTCTGTGCGTCTCCTATCGTCTTTCTGCACACAACACACGCATCCTATTGTGAGCTGCTTTGCTCTCCGCGGTTGTCTGACTTGCTGCTCTACTGATTAACATGCAAATGGTTTTTGGAGAGAGGGCTTAAGTGTCGTCGGTCCCAGCCAGCCCCAACCGAGACTTACAGCCCAAGCTCCAGTCCTCACCAACCGCTCGGCTATCAGGTTTTCATCTCTAGAGTGATTGACGGGTATTTTTTTCCCTCCCTGACCCAGAACGCCAGGCCTCAATACTACTGAAATGTTTGCACAATCTTGAAGCATTTATTTAAAAGTTGCTTTTCCCCAAAGGGCCCGGCCTCAGCCAGATCATGCGCCAGATCCAAAAAAACAAACAAATCCTATCTTTACAAGCTCCTCGGCTGGGCTTTGCCAGTATTGTTTCCCAAAGGCCTGCCTCCTGTACATCCTACCTTTCTGCATACAAGGCTGGCTTCGGAGCCTTTGCTTGAGCTCGTCTCCATCTGGAAAGTTTTTCCGCAGTACCTGCCTGTGGACCGTTTACTCATCCTTCAACACCTGGATCAAATGTCTCCTCTTCACAGAAGCCGGCTGGGATCTCTGTGCTGGACCATCTCTCTCTCTCTTTCTCTCTCTCCCCCTCTCTCTGTTGCAGGCTTTGTACACACTTCTCTGGCCCAGCTTATGGTCTGTCAGCTTGGAGCTTCTTTGATTCAGGACCCTGAGTTCCTGGGTCAGAGGTGGAGCCCCACTCTTGATCAAGCAAGAACTAGCTGGAAATGGGCACTGGATAGGCTTGTGCATGCCAGGCCAAGTGGGGCATGCTTTGAGGATCACTGAGCATATCTGCAAGTTCCACTCAGAAAACACTTGATAAACGGCAGCTCCTGGTCCTGTCATGATTCATCCCGGGCTCTTGCTTCGGGTCAGGTTTTGTGTCACAGTCTGTATTTTATTTAATTTTTACAGCATCTTGATGAGACTGCCATTATAACCCCATTTTACCAACGAGAAAACTGAGGCTCAGCCAAGCTAAATAACGTACCCAAGACTACAGAGCTAACCAGCCGCAGAGCCAGGGCTCACGTCCAGTTCTGTGCGTCTCCTATCGTCTTTCTGCACACAACACACGCATCCTATTGTGAGCTGCTTTGCTCTCCGCGGTTGTCTGACTTGCTGCTCTACTGATTAACATGCAAATGGTTTTTGGAGAGAGGGCTTAAGTGTCGTCGGTCCCAGCCAGCCCCAACCGAGACTTACAGCCCAAGCTCCAGTCCTCACCAACCGCTCGGCTATCAGGTTTTCATCTCTAGAGTGATTGACGGGTATTTTTTTCCCTCCCTGACCCAGAACGCCAGGCCTCCAATACTACTGAAATGTTTGCACAATCTTGAAGCATTTATTTAAAAGTTGCTTTTCCCCAAAGGGCCCGGCCTCAGCCAGATCCTGAGCCAGATCCAAAAAAACAAACAAATCCTATCTTTACAAGCTCCTCAGCTGGGCTGTGTGGAGAGGGTGGGGGCGGGGGTCCCCTGGGTCCTACCTTTCCCTCGGCTGGCTGGCTGGGGTGAGGAGCCCGCTCTGGCCTGTTTATAGCCCTTTCCAAGTCACAGGCCAAACAGGAAGGGGTGGGGCCTAGGGGAGGGAGCCAATGTCAGAAATCACAAATAACACAGTTGCTCCTCAGAGCTACAGGATTGCGGAGGGGTGGCTTTCTTGACTGTTCTTGGGGGGCAGGATGAGACCCTGCTCCCAGTTGGTGGGCCCCGGCTCCACATGCTCAGCCCTCCACTAGCGCCATGGCCAGGGCAGACGTCCCTGAGTGGGCAGTCAGTGGATCTGGTGGTTGGCCTGGGTGGGTCTGCATCCCACTTGGCTCAGTTGGAAGAGCCCCTTTTGGCTTCAGCCATCATGGGACCACCTAGGCGGCTGATCTGTAGCCCTGGGACTCTTTGAATACTGCCCTTTGGAGACTTTTCTCCTGGGTAAAGCAGGAGGAGGAAGACAGAACCCCCATTCACCGAGGGCATGTTGTGTGCCAGGCACGAGGCTTGGGCACTTTTGGAGATGATCTCATTTACTTGTCACAGCCACCCTGAGAGGTGCTGCCGTTAACCCTTTCTGCGGGTGAGAAATCCAGGCCGGGATTGAAATGCCTAGTCGGTCTGGCTCCCTCATCTCATCTCTTAGTACCTCTCAGCGGAGCACGGGCACCAGGCTGGGTGACAGGCGTGGTTTGAAACAAGGGCTACTGTGTGCAGAGTGCAGTGGGGCGGCCTTTGTGTGCCCTGTGATGGGACCAAGGGAGAGGAAGTACCCTGCAGAAAGGGAAACTGAGGCCTGGGGAGTGGAGTCTCTCACCCAACCTCTCATAGTGCCTGTGGGACCATCTGGCCACTGAGGCCTGGGAGGGCTCAAGCCAGTCTGCTGAGGTGCTAAGAAGTGGGGCTCAAACATGTTGGTTATTTTTTCCAAAACCTCCCCTAATGTGCACCCCCCAGGGTGCCCAGTGAGGTTGGCTGTCTGCTGACCAGAAGAAATCAAACTCTTGAATGGCCTCCATGCACATCTGCTCACTCCAGCCTGCGCCCCCACTGCAGCTTCGTGTCACTTCTCACATCGACTGGCTCTGCTTTCTAGAGTACCTCCTGTGCCATCCTGGTCACGTGACTTCAGCTTCCTCATCGACAAGAGGAGCCTTATGCAGGAGTGGATGTCGGCGGGCTTTGCGACCATGAGTCCAGGCTGATGTCGGAGGCCTCGAGGTCACTAATGCTGTTTTCATTGTGCTGTTCTGAGTCTGACCAGGAACTGCTGTTGAGTGACTGCTGAACTGACTGACTGCTTTTTGCTCCAGCCAGCTCCTTTGTGAGCTGTTTGTGCCTGAGTTTAGGCTTAAAAGATGCTGTGGAACAATCATGGGCACATGATTGCTGGGAGATCTGGAAAGAGGCAAAAGAAAGAACTAGTTTGCTATTGGTTCCCTATTGCCGGTCCCCAAACCTTGCACGTGTGGCATAGGGGCCACCTGGGGGAGTGGAACGAACCGGCCAGGTTCTACTTCTCCTCAGCCAGGAACCCTGGAGGAGATGGGACCATTCGGATTTCTCCCTCTATCTGCAGAGTTCAGCACGGAACCTGGCACTGGACTCCGTGCGGCAGGCACTCACTAGTATTGTTGTACACGACCTGGATGTATCGTCAGACCTAGCTATTGTAGTGGGTATCACAGCCACCCTGAGAGGTGCTGCCGTTAACCCTTTCTGCGGGTGAGAAATCCAGGCCGGGATTGAAATGCCTAGTCGGTCTGGCTCCCTCATCTCATCTCTTAGTACCTCTCAGCGGAGCACGGGCACCAGGCTGGGTGACAGGCGTGGTTTGAAACAAGGGCTACTGTGTGCAGAGTGCAGTGGGGCGGCCTTTGTGTGCCCTGTGATGGGACCAAGGGAGAGGAAGTACCCTGCAGAAAGGGAAACTGAGGCCTGGGGAGTGGAGTCTCTCACCCAACCTCTCATAGTGCCTGTGGGACCATCTGGCCACTGAGGCCTGGGAGGGCTCAAGCCAGTCTGCTGAGGTGCTAAGAAGTGGGGCTCAAACATGTTGGTTATTTTTTCCAAAACCTCCCCTAATGTGCACCCCCCAGGGTGCCCAGTGAGGTTGGCTGTCTGCTGACCAGAAGAAATCAAACTCTTGAATGGCCTCCATGCACATCTGCTCACTCCAGCCTGCGCCCCCACTGCAGCTTCGTGTCACTTCTCACATCGACTGGCTCTGCTTTCTAGAGTACCTCCTGTGCCATCCTGGTCACGTGACTTCAGCTTCCTCATCGACAAGAGGAGCCTTATGCAGGAGTGGATGTCGGCGGGCTTTGCGACCATGAGTCCAGGCTGATGTCGGAGGCCTCGAGGTCACTAATGCTGTTTTCATTGTGCTGTTCTGAGTCTGACCAGGAACTGCTGTTGAGTGACTGCTGAACTGACTGACTGCTTTTTGCTCCAGCCAGCTCCTTTGTGAGCTGTTTGTGCCTGAGTTTAGGCTTAAAAGATGCTGTGGAACAATCATGGGCACATGATTGCTGGGAGATCTGGAAAGAGGCAAAAGAAAGAACTAGTTTGCTATTGGTTCCCTATTGCCGGTCCCCAAACCTTGCACGTGTGGCATAGGGGCCACCTGGGGGAGTGGAACGAACCGGCCAGGTTCTACTTCTCCTCAGCCAGGAACCCTGGAGGAGATGGGACCATTCGGATTTCTCCCTCTATCTGCAGAGTTCAGCACGGAACCTGGCACTGGACTCCGTGCGGCAGGCACTCACTAGATATGTGTTTGTGAACGAACGTAGCCTCGGGATAGTTATTTCAGTTCACTGAACCTCAGTTTCCTCATCTGTCAAGTGGAGATACTATTCCTACTTAACTCATGGGTTCATTGTAAGGATTAAGAATAACAATCCATAAAAAGTACTTAGGATATTGACTTGTATGTGATGATAAGGATCTCATGTGCTTAGAGAAGTCAATTGCTTTGTTCAGTATCACACAGAAAGTGCAGATCTAGGAATGGAACTCAGGGTCGTCTAATTTCAGAATCTGAGATATTGGTCACTGTTGTGTAGTATGTGAGGTAGAGATTACTGGTTGACCCATAGCACCCTCCTTCTCTCTGTTTCCAAGGAACAGAACCTCCATATGTTAGTTAAGCACATGCCCAGCTGGCATGGACGACATTTTCCAGTCTCCCTTGCAGCTAGGTATGGCTGTGTCATCAAGTTCTGGTCAAGGAACTGCAGTGACATGTGGAAGTTACCAGAAGTGGCCTGAAAAGGGGTGGCTCACGCATCCCTTCCCCTTCTTTCTCTCTGATGCTTGGGACTGTGACCTAAGAGCTGGAGCGCCTGCCAGCAGGCATCACAGTTTCTGACGTGACAGAGAATGAAGTCACACGTGGCAGCCAGAAGCAAGGAACCTGGGTCCCTGGCAGTACAGGGTTCATCACATTGGCCCGTTGTGCAAGTCGGAGAGAAACGTTAATCTGTTTCAGTCACCATTATTTTGGGTATGAAGGTGATCCTAGCTAATGCTTTTCCACGGCAGACCATCAATAACTAATTGTGCCTTACCATCACATCGATCAGACTGTGGCATTCTAAACTTTGTCTTTGTCACAAGATCAGACTCTGGTTCTCTCCCTGCATCTTTCCTGATTGGTTCCCTGTCAGGCACCTGGCAAGTTCAGTGGTTTCTGTCATGTCAGCTCAGCTAAGCCAGAACCCTGTTTCCTAGAATGCCCTTCCCTCCCTAGCTCTAGGTTAGCAGGGGCTGCTGGCAGAAACCTTTTGCTTGAGATCTGGAATGTGGCCGTGAAACAGCACCCATGTTCCTTTGTGCTGTGAAGATCAGGGCTGGGCCTGAGGTCATGTTCTTTGTCACGTATCTGCTGGCTCCCCTTGTTGACGTGGAGCCAGGGCCTACCGCATCTCTTCCTTCACCTTCCTTGAATCTTGGGGCTAGTGTGTATGCAGCTCCAAAACAAAGGGAACCAGATTTTCCTGGAGCACATCCAGTCCTCAAAGTTAGAGGCACAGTGTGACGAGAAGCCTTGTGGTTCCAGTCTGTCCTGCCTTCTGTCTATTATCTACCCTTCCTCATTGCCTGATTGCCTGCCCTGTGGACTTCAGGTTCAAGATTAGACACGGAAGCCTGCAGAATATCTGATCATTTCTACCACTGCCTATAAAATATCCATCATTCTAATCTGGGGTCTGTTTCTTTGATCAAATCCTGATTGAGAGCTTCTTCCATATTTGTTAGGTTAAGCACATGCCCAGCTGGCATGGACGACATTTTCCAGTCTCCCTTGCAGCTAGGTATGGCTGTGTCATCAAGTTCTGGTCAAGGAACTGCAGTGACATGTGGAAGTTACCAGAAGTGGCCTGAAAAGGGGTGGCTCACGCATCCCTTCCCCTTCTTTCTCTCTGATGCTTGGGACTGTGACCTAAGAGCTGGAGCGCCTGCCAGCAGGCATCACAGTTTCTGACGTGACAGAGAATGAAGTCACACGTGGCAGCCAGAAGCAAGGAACCTGGGTCCCTGGCAGTACAGGGTTCATCACATTGGCCCGTTGTGCAAGTCGGAGAGAAACGTTAATCTGTTTCAGTCACCATTATTTTGGGTATGAAGGTGATCCTAGCTAATGCTTTTCCACGGCAGACCATCAATAACTAATTGTGCCTTACCATCACATCGATCAGACTGTGGCATTCTAAACTTTGTCTTTGTCACAAGATCAGACTCTGGTTCTCTCCCTGCATCTTTCCTGATTGGTTCCCTGTCAGGCACCTGGCAAGTTCAGTGGTTTCTGTCATGTCAGCTCAGCTAAGCCAGAACCCTGTTTCCTAGAATGCCCTTCCCTCCCTAGCTCTAGGTTAGCAGGGGCTGCTGGCAAAAACCCTTTTTGCTTGAGATCTGGAATGTGGCCGTAAAACAGCACCCATGTTCCTTTGTGCTGTGAAGATCAGGGCTGGGCCTGAGGTCATGTTCTTTGTCACGTATCTGCTGGCTCCCCTTGTTGACGTGGAGCCAGGGCCTACCGCATCTCTTCCTTCACCTTCCTTGAATCTTGGGGCTAGTGTGTATGCAGCTCCAAAACAAAGGGAACCAGATTTTCCTGGAGCACATCCAGTCCTCAAAGTTAGAGGCACAGTGTGACGAGAAGCCTTGTGGTTCCAGTCTGTCCTGCCTTCTGTCTATTATCTACCCTTCCTCATTGCCTGATTGCCTGCCCTGTGGACTTCAGGTTCAAGATTAGACACGGAAGCCTGCAGAATATCTGATCATTTCTACCACTGCATATAAATGCCTATAAAATATCCATCATTCTATGTGTTATCTGGGGGTTCTGTTTCTTTGATCAAATCCTGATTGAGAGCTTCCCTGGTGGTCCAGTGGGTAAGGACACCGCCTTGCAGTGCAAGGGGTGCCGGTTCGATCCCTGGCACAGGAAGATCCCATATATCGTGGAGCAGCTGGACCCGTGTGTCCAATTCCGAGCCAGCACTCTGGAGCACATGCGCCCAGAGCGGGTGCTCTGCGAAAACAGAGGCCACTGTGATGGGAGGCCCACACAGGCGAAAGAACAAAGATGGATGAAACTAGATAAATGAAAGACCAATAGAAGTGGCCTGCCCACCCCCTTCCCTCCCCAACCTGCCCCCGCCCCCCGCAAAAAAAAGTCATAAAAAAAAAAAATCTTGATTGACCCAGAGACATTCTATAAATACTTAGAAAGGGCTTACCTGATTGGCCCTCTGATACGTGGTAACTTCTAATGGGCATCTATCTCTACCTGCTTGGAGGCTCCAGCAGGTGGAAGAAGGACTTGGGATTTATGTCTAAGACCAAATATTCCCCTGTCTTCGTGGACACTGCATGTTCACGTGAAGTTAGAGGGGCTAGAGACCTATCAGGAGCGAGGGTGGGGATGGGGGAGAATATAAGATGGGGGTTTGGGGTCATTTCTTGGGTGGCCTGGATGCTGGTCCTAGTCATCGGATGGGGTGACACACTCACCTCTGGTCCAGACTGGGGACCTCAGATCTAGGGAACCTTCTGTTTTTCTTTTCTTTTTCTTTTTTAAGGCACTGGCAGATTCAGAGTCTAAGCGCCCTCTTCAGAGTCCTAGGCGGAGAGAGGCGGTCTTCCAGCTGGGCTCTCACAAGGCAGAATCCTTCTGTTTTTCTGATCGGCCCTTTCAGAATAGACGGAGGACTAGCCAAGGTCAATGCCTCTGACTCTGCAGTCTCACTTTCACTTAGAGGACTCGAGATGTTGGTGTCTCCTTTTGATGCCAGAGAACCCTTCACTTCATCCCTGTTGGGCTCACGATAAAGGTTGAACTTCTTAAATCTGTGCACAAGACTCTCTGTGATCTGATTACGGCCAACTGGAGTTCTCCTAGAACCCAGCCTGTGTAATAATGCACCTCATCTCGCCTATACCTTGGTGAAATTGGATGAGTCAAGATGTGGAGGTCTGTGCACCTAGGACTTGTTATCTGGGCCATCAAGAGCCTCAGTTTTTAAAACTTAAGTTTTTCTGGGTCAGGTGATTCTTCTTGGAGGTGGGTCAATAGAGTTCCAAAGTTTATTTTCCTTAAGGGAGAGAAGCTGTTTGTCCATTTACCTGTCCATCCATCCGTCCATCAATCCATCCATCCATGTAACCACTTAGCCATCCATTCATCCATCTGTCCATCCATCCAACTACTTATCTATCTTTCCAAATGCTCTGATTCTCCTCTGGACCAGGTCCTGTGCTGAGAGCTGAGGACCCAGAGGTGAATCAAATGCACTCCCTGCTCTCCAGCAGCCTGCAAGAGGACAGATACGTAGAGATGATGCAAACAGACCATAAGGCTATAAGCATCTGAGTGCCATCTTGAGAGCATTCAGGAGCTGTAGGAGCAGAGAGGAGGTCCTAACTGAGTAATGAGACTCAGAGAGGGCTTTGTGGAAGAGAGGACACTAAAACTTGCCTTGAAGGGCAAGAAGGCCTTAGCGAGCCAGAGAGAGAATGGCTGAGCTTGGGGTGGGGATGGGGGAGAATATAAGATGGGGGTTTGGGGTCATTTCTTGGGTGGCCTGGATGCTGGTCCTAGTCATCGGATGGGGTGACACACTCACCTCTGGTCCAGACTGGGGACCTCAGATCTAGGGAACCTTCTGTTTTTCTTTTCTTTTTCTTTTTTAAGGCACTGGCAGATTCAGAGTCTAAGCGCCCTCTTCAGAGCCGTACGCGGATGGATGCGGTCTTCCAGCTGGGCTCTCACAAGGCAGAATCCTTCTGTTTTTCTGATCGGCCCTTTCAGAATAGACGGAGGACTAGCCAAGGTCAATGCCTCTGACTCTGCAGTCTCACTTTCACTTAGAGGACTCGAGATGTTGGTGTCTCCTTTTGATGCCAGAGAACCCTTCACTTCATCCCTGTTGGGCTCACGATAAAGGTTGAACTTCTTAAATCTGTGCACAAGACTCTCTGTGATCTGATTACGGCCAACTGGAGTTCTCCTAGAACCCAGCCTGTGTAATAATGCACCTCATCTCGCCTATACCTTGGTGAAATTGGATGAGTCAAGATGTGGAGGTCTGTGCACCTAGGACTTGTTATCTGGGCCATCAAGAGCCTCAGTTTTTAAAACTTAAGTTTTTCTGGGTCAGGTGATTCTTCTTGGAGGTGGGTCAATAGAGTTCCAAAGTTTATTTTCCTTAAGGGAGAGAAGCTGTTTGTCCATTTACCTGTCCATCCATCCGTCCATCAATCCATCCATCCATGTAACCACTTAGCCATCCATTCATCCATCTGTCCATCCATCCAACTACTTATCTATCTTTCCAAATGCTCTGATTCTCCTCTGGACCAGGTCCTGTGCTGAGAGCTGAGGACCCAGAGGTGAATCAAATGCACTCCCTGCTCTCCAGCAGCCTGCAAGAGGACAGATACGTAGAGATGATGCAAACAGACCATAAGGCTATAAGCATCTGAGTGCCATCTTGAGAGCATTCAGGAGCTGTAGGAGCAGAGAGGAGGTCCTAACTGAGTAATGAGACTCAGAGAGGGCTTTGTGGAAGAGAGGACACTAAAACTTGCCTTGAAGGGCAAGAAGGCCTTAGCGAGCCAGAGAGAGAATGCGCGCCCTGCGGGAGGAAGAGCACGTGAAGAGGCCCAGCTGTGTGCAGGAGGGGGTGGTGGAGGAGGGTGGGAGCGAAGTCAGAGCTACAGCTGGTCCAGATCTCTGGACCCGTGGATCTGCTTCTGGCGTTTCTGGAACAAGTGGGCAGTTGACAGGGAGGAGATGCAGACGGAGGCCCCCCAGAGCCAGAGTGCCTGGTCCTTGACAACTGGAACCGGATATGAGTGAGTGCTCACAAAGGCTGAGCTCCTTGGGCAGGAGGTCTGAGGAGGCTCCATGTCAGGCCGTCCCACCGGCCAGATGTTCACGAGGCAGACACTGTAGAGAGAGGCAGATGGGGCCAGTTCTCGACGCTTCACAGACCAGTGACCTTGGACAGATCTCGTTTCCAAGCCTCATTTTCCTGTGCCTCCTCAGGGCTCTGTCCTTAACCACAGTGATGCTAATACTTAATAAACATAACATTGCTTCCTGTCCTCTTCCTTTCAGGATGGCGCCACCTTGTCGTTCTAGGTGAGCACCAGGCTCACCCCTTCCGTCTCCGGACTAATGTTCCTCCGTTCATCTTGGTCAGAATGCTTGTCTAAAATACAGCTCTGAATGCGTCATCTGCTCCTCAAGGGCCTTTATGAGCTCCCTAGACACACGGAATAAAACGTAAATTTCTTAGTAGGTCAGTCCAGAAATCCCAGACTTCTTAATATAATCTGTCTCTTCTCCATCTGTCCACCCATCCATCTATCTGTCTGTCCATCCCTTTATCTATCCATCCACTTATTCACTCAACAAACACCCATTTCTTGTCTCACCCTCCTCTGCTTCTGCTCTTTATGCTGTCTCTCAAAATGGTCAGCTTCCTTGGTCTTACGCCTGTGTGGGCAGGCTCTTCCCCCCTGTTCAAGGGGTGGGGGCTGTTGCTCCCCCTCTTTGCATATCCCTTCATCCTTTTTCTTGAAGGACAAACTCAAAGGTCACTCAAGGTCATTTCAAGGTCACTTCCTCCATGAAGCTTCCTACCCTGCCAATGGTCCTCCCACTGGACTTCCCCTTCCAATAGCTTGTCTTTCTGTGGGACATGTATTCATGTCACTGTTTCTAGATGTCTGTTACTCACTGACTTGCACCCCACCTCACCAGGGTGACCTCTGGGTACAGTTGTTTAGGTTGCACACTGCACACGAACACCAGGGAGCCACCTCTGCCCAGAGGAAGGGGTGGTGTTGTTTTTTCTAATTCATGCCAAGATACCAGCTCCACATGATAGGGTCAAGTGTCTGAACCCACCTGCAGGGGACACACATTTTTCATTTCCCACAGAGGAGTTATTTGAGTTAGTGGTGGCCCTGTCCTGATTCTAAGCTCTTGGAGGTCAGGACCCTGTTGGGTGCCTCCCTGTTCCCTCAGCTCCTAGCCCAGCAGCACCAGAGACCTCTGTGGATGCTCCTGAGAAGAAAGGAGGAGAGGAGGAAGGAGACAAGTGAAGACTGTCAGTAGCAAACTTTGGTTCCTTGGCCTCAGAGGGGCAGGACTCACGCTTACCTCGCTGAGAGAGGGGGCTTCTGGGCTGGCGCAGGGGAGGAGGCAGAGTTGTTTGGAAATTCCCCAGTAAGTGGGGTTCTTGGGCCCGTCACCGAGGGAAACGAGAGCTCGCTGGAGGACCTGCAGACCAGGGCTCCTCCAAATATTGTTCTAAACTGATTGATGCCACGCCAGCCAGAGAAGGGGCAGGCATTTTTCATACATGAAAAACAATACATTCTAGGGCCAAAGCGAAGTTATTTTACATTTATACAATCACGGGCAGGGAGACAAAGACGATGTGTGAGGACGTCTAAACCCTCAAAATCATTAGTCACTGTCCCAACGGGCTAC
Source organism: Tragulus kanchil (assembly GCA_022376925.1). NCBI lineage: Eukaryota > Metazoa > Chordata > Mammalia > Artiodactyla > Tragulidae > Tragulus > Tragulus kanchil. The sequence continues at coordinate 112,648,321 of JAIOJX010000032.1, read as the reverse complement.
ACAAATGAATGATCAATGCACAGAAAAACAAGACCCTCCGAGGTGTTTGCCCAAGACCACTTATGTGTCAAACAGACTTATTAGATGTGAAGGGAATGATTATTTGTACAAAGTGAAATGAACATGTGCAATAATATTGTAAAATGTTTATTAGTCTAGAGTGTGCTGAATGTTCCTAAAATATATCAGGTTCTCAGCTTGCATTTAATATACTGTTATAAATGATATCACATCCTTCCAAGCCGATTTTCCGCTTAACGCTAAGCTTCTTTGCTGGGGAAATCGTGTTTTCAGAACTCAAGTATGAAAACACTGTGGGGTTAAACTCTTCCATCTACTCCCCGTCCCCACCCCAGTCAGTTCCCTCCCTATAAAACTTGTCCTGGGTCTGGCTGGGTACAGGGCACACTGCACACGAACACCAGGGAGCCACCTCTGCCCAGAGGAAGGGGTGGTGTTGTTTTTTCTAATTCATGCCAAGATACCAGCTCCACATGATAGGGTCAAGTGTCTGAACCCACCTGCAGGGGACACACATTTTTCATTTCCCACAGAGGAGTTATTTGAGTTAGTGGTGGCCCTGTCCTGATTCTAAGCTCTTGGAGGTCAGGACCCTGTTGGGTGCCTCCCTGTTCCCTCAGCTCCTAGCCCAGCAGCACCAGAGACCTCTGTGGATGCTCCTGAGAAGAAAGGAGGAGAGGAGGAAGGAGACAAGTGAAGACTGTCAGTAGCAAACTTTGGTTCCTTGGCCTCAGAGGGCAGGACTCACGCTTACCTCGCTGAGAGAGGGGGCTTCTGGGCTGGCGCAGGGGAGGAGGCAGAGTTGTTTGGAAATTCCCCAGTAAGTGGGGTTCTTGGGCCCGTCACCGAGGGAAACGAGAGCTCGCTGGAGGACCTGCAGACCAGGGCTCCTCCAAATATTGTTCTAAACTGATTGATGCCACGCCAGCCAGAGAAGGGGCAGGCATTTTTCATACATGAAAAACAATACATTCTAGGGCCAAAGCGAAGTTATTTTACATTTATACAATCACGGGCAGGGAGACAAAGACGATGTGTGAGGACGTCTAAACCCTCAAAATCATTAGTCACTGTCCCAACGGGCTACACAAATGAATGATCAATGCACAGAAAAACAAGACCCTCCGAGGTGTTTGCCCAAGACCACTTATGTGTCAAACAGACTTATTAGATGTGAAGGGAATGATTATTTGTACAAAGTGAAATGAACATGTGCAATAATATTGTAAAATGTTTATTAGTCTAGAGTGTGCTGAATGTTCCTAAAATATATCAGGTTCTCAGCTTGCATTTAATATACTGTTATAAATGATATCACATCCTTCCAAGCCGATTTTCCGCTTAACGCTAAGCTTCTTTGCTGGGGAAATCGTGTTTTCAGAACTCAAGTATGAAAACACTGTGGGGTTAAACTCTTCCATCTACTCCCCGTCCCCACCCCAGTCAGTTCCCTCCCTATAAAACTTGTCCTGGGTCTGGCTGGGAGGGATGGGACAGTTGGTCAGGCCAGATGGTGACTGGAAAAGGAAAAGAGGGTGAGTGAGCCGTCGGGGTGGGAACAATGCCAGAGGCTCAGATTTTAGGATCTGCTCACTGAGCCCCTGCTGTATGACCTTGGGAAAGTCTCTTTCCATCTCTGGGCTCCCGTCATCTCAATCAGAAAATACGAATAGTATCTAAAGAGACTTCCAGAGCTAAACATTTACATGTTCTAAATCCCTGCTTGTTGAGTCATGAGTCTGGAAGGCCAAATGAGACACTGGAAGTGAACAAATAAAGAGCTATAGAAAAAGTCTTAGTTTTCCTTTGATGCTGGCAAACTTCTATTCATCCTTCAAGGCCCTACCCAAATGCCCTCCTCTGGGAAGGCCTGACTGATCCCTGAGAATCTATCAGTATATCTTTTGGCTCTAACAGCACCTCATCCTTGTGTTCTCTATTGACTTCTCACCTCATCAGCCTGTGGTGTCTCCATGATTCTGCCACCCACGTCAGGCACAGAGCTGATGCTCAGGGATTGATTAGTCGATGTCAGAGAAAGGGGGGCAGAGCTGATGTGGCCTTTAGAGGTTATCCACTGCCTGCCCTGCATTTTAAAGGAGGAGTTTCAGCCCAGAGTAGGGGCATTGGCCCAGGTTTGTCCATTAGCACAATCAGAATTCTAGGGAGGAAGAGGGGCTGCAGGGGCTTTCTGGTCGGAGAATCAGGTGGAACATTTCTTACAAGTGTCACCTGCCCGCCTGTCGGGGACTGCATGTCTGTGCCCCCCAGATCACATGTTGAAACCCTATCCCCAGTGGGATGGTGTTAGAGGTGAGGCCTTTGGGATGGATTAGGTTGTGAGGGTGGAGCCCTCATGCTGGGATCAGTGCCCTTCTAATTTCAATGTTCTCAGCTTGCATTTAATATACTGTTATAAATGATATCACATCCTTCCAAGCCGATTTTCCGCTTAACGCTAAGCTTCTTTGCTGGGGAAATCGTGTTTTCAGAACTCAAGTATGAAAACACTGTGGGGTTAAACTCTTCCATCTACTCCCCGTCCCCACCCCAGTCAGTTCCCTCCCTATAAAACTTGTCCTGGGTCTGGCTGGGAGGGATGGGACAGTTGGTCAGGCCAGATGGTGACTGGAAAAGGAAAAGAGGGTGAGTGAGCCGTCGGGGTGGGAACAATGCCAGAGGCTCAGATTTTAGGATCTGCTCACTGAGCCCCTGCTGTATGACCTTGGGAAAGTCTCTTTCCATCTCTGGGCTCCCGTCATCTCAATCAGAAAATACGAATAGTATCTAAAGAGACTTCCAGAGCTAAACATTTACATGTTCTAAATCCCTGCTTGTTGAGTCATGAGTCTGGAAGGCCAAATGAGACACTGGAAGTGAACAAATAAAGAGCTATAGAAAAAGTCTTAGTTTTCCTTTGATGCTGGCAAACTTCTATTCATCCTTCAAGGCCCTACCCAAATGCCCCTCCTCTGGGAAGGCCTGACTGATCCCTGAGAATCTATCAGTATATCTTTTTGGCTCTAACAGCACCTCATCCTTGTGTTCTCTATTGACTTCTCACCTCATCAGCCTGTGGTGTCTCCATGATTCTGCCACCCACGTCAGGCACAGAGCTGATGCTCAGGGATTGATTAGTCGATGTCAGAGAAAGGGGAGCAGAGCTGATGTGGCCTTTAGAGGTTATCCACTGCCTGCCCTGCATTTTAAAGGAGGAGTTTCAGCCCAGAGTAGGGGCATTGGCCCAGGTTTGTCCATTAGCACAATCAGAATTCTAGGGAGGAAGAGGGGCTGCAGGGGCTTTCTGGTCGGAGAATCAGGTGGAACATTTCTTACAAGTGTCACCTGCCCGCCTGTCGGGGACTGCATGTCTGTGCCCCCCAGATCACATGTTGAAACCCTATCCCCAGTGGGATGGTGTTAGAGGTGAGGCCTTTGGGATGGATTAGGTTGTGAGGGTGGAGCCCTCATGCTGGGATCAGTGCCCTTCTAAGAGACACCAGAGCATTCGCTTCCCCACCCCACCCCACCAGGTGAGGACATCCGGAGAAGGTCCTATCTGCAAGCCAGGAAGGGAGAGCGTGCAGAACCCGGCCAGGCTAGCACCCTGATCTGGGGCTTCCCAGTCTCTAGAACTGTCAGAGAGACATTTCTGTTGCTTCAGCTCCCCAGTCTGCAGCGATCTGTTACAGCAGCCCAAACCGATGAAGAGATCCCCGGAGTGGGGAGGCAGTGGGACCCCCTCCAAAGGGCTGGAGTCCTCTGCACTCAGCTGGCCGACGGGGGCAGAAGTGCAGGAGAGTGTGGGGCGAGTTTTCTGGCTCAGGCCTGAGGGACGGGAGGGCAGAATTAGCACCCTTAGACTGAAGGCTCAGAGTGCCAGTCCTCCTTGCCTAGTGCCACACAGCTAGTGGGTGGCCCGCACCCTGTCCCCTGGCTTAGAGTGCGTGCCTCCAGCAGGGAGCAGACTGGCTGTGCCAGCCTTGCCCTCCACCCTCCCAGCCCGGGGTCCTTTCAGATGCCTTCTTGTCATCAGGGACCTGGTTGTTGCTGTCAGATGGCTGCATCTGGAGGGTGAAGCCACATCTGTGCATTTCTGAATCTACCTCAGTGGACAGGTGGAGCCTGGTCTGAGCCTGGCACAGGTGACCGAGAAGGACTGGGTTTGCAGAAACCATGGAGCAGAGGAAGGAAGGAGCAAGTGAGCGAGAGGGTGCATGATAGCGTGAGGGTATCTCCTGAAGGAAAGTAGGCAGCCGCCGCCATTCCTGGGCTGACTCCCTTCAGCAGCCCCCACTGCAGGCAGAATAAAATCCCAGTTCCTTACCTCTGCCCAGCCACACCGGCCGGCTCTGACTGCTGGGCCTGGAGAGGGGCCTTTTTCAGCCAAAGAAGGGGCCTCATGCCGGTCAGTTTCAGTCCCTTTACCAGGAATACTTCTCTTCATTGAACTCACAGTGTTTGAAATGTTTGTCTGGCTTCCTCCTCTGGAACAGCTCGGAGAGCAGAGTTTTATCTGTGCCCCCAGATCACATGTTGAAACCCTATCCCCAGGGGGGGGCAGAACCCTGGGATCAGTGCCCTTCTAAGAGACACCAGAGCATTGCTTCCCACCCCACCCCACCAGGTGGGGACATCCGGAGAAGGTCCTATCTGCAAGCCAGGAAGGGAGAGCGTGCAGAACCCGGCCAGGCTAGCACCCTGATCTGGGGCTTCCCAGTCTCTAGAACTGTCAGAGAGACATTTCTGTTGCTTCAGCTCCCCAGTCTGCAGCGATCTGTTACAGCAGCCCAAACCGATGAAGAGATCCCCGGAGTGGGGAGGCAGTGGGACCCCCTCCAAAGGGCTGGAGTCCTCTGCACTCAGCTGGCCGACGGGGGCAGAAGTGCAGGAGAGTGTGGGGCGAGTTTTCTGGCTCAGGCCTGAGGGACGGGAGGGCAGAATTAGCACCCTTAGACTGAAGGCTCAGAGTGCCAGTCCTCCTTGCCTAGTGCCACACAGCTAGTGGGTGGCCCGCACCCTGTCCCCTGGCTTAGAGTGCGTGCCTCCAGCAGGGAGCAGACTGGCTGTGCCAGCCTTGCCCTCCACCCTCCCAGCCCGGGGTCCTTTCAGATGCCTTCTTGTCATCAGGGACCTGGTTGTTGCTGTCAGATGGCTGCATCTGGAGGGTGAAGCCACATCTGTGCATTTCTGAATCTACCTCAGTGGACAGGTGGAGCCTGGTCTGAGCCTGGCACAGGTGACCGAGAAGGACTGGGTTTGCAGAAACCATGGAGCAGAGGAAGGAAGGAGCAAGTGAGCGAGAGGGTGCATGATAGCGTGAGGGTATCTCCTGAAGGAAAGTAGGCAGCCGCCGCCATTCCTGGGCTGACTCCCTTCAGCAGCCCCCACTGCAGGCAGAATAAAATCCCAGTTCCTTACCTCTGCCCAGCCACACCGGCCGGCTCTGACTGCTGGGCCTGGAGAGGGGCCTTTTTCAGCCAAAGAAGGGGCCTCATGCCGGTCAGTTTCAGTCCCTTTACCAGGAATACTTCTCTTCATTGAACTCACAGTGTTTGAAATGTTTGTCTGGCTTCCTCCTCTGGAACGGAAGCTCGGAGAGCAGAGTTTTTATCTGTCTTGTTTCCTTTTGTTGTCCCCTGTGCCTCAGACGGTACCTGGCAACAGAGGAGGTGCTTATTATACATGCTTACTGAGTTTATAAATGAAATAGATGTCATGTTCAAATCAGTGAGTAGCATGAATGAATGAATGAATGAATGCATGGATGGGCAAGTAAATAATCTGAATTAATTTGAAGATGAATGAATTGGGCAAGTGTGTGATGAATGAATGAATGTATAGACATGTGAGGGAAGGAAGGAAGGAGTAAGTGAATGATATGGGAATGAGGGGCTGGGCTTGTCTGAAGAGCTAGTCAGGAGCCCAGTGTTTCTGTCCCCTAGGTGGCAGGACAGTGGCATTTTGGAATCCAGGAAGTGAGGTGGAGTCCCTGCTCTATGTGTGTGTATGTAGGGTTTGTGGCTCTGTGGGGGCTGGGCTGCGGCACTGTGAGCACCCTGCCTTCCTGATGAAGGTCAGCATGGATGCACCTCCTCTGTCCCCAGGGCAGTGACTGTAGGTCTTGCTTTGGGGCCCTTGCTTCCCTGACTCCAAGTGGCTCTTTTTCCCACCCTGTCAGACATCTTCAAGGAGATAGGATCTTAAAAAAAAAAATTTTGTTCTTTTATTTTTTATTTATTTATTTTTTTAAACGTTGGCTTCTTCCATTGGTTTTTTATTTATTTGTTTTCATCCATCTTTACTCTTCGTCCTGTGTGGGCCTCCCAATGCAGTGGCTTCTCTTGTTGCAGAGCACCGGCTTTGGGGGCACGCGCTCCAGAGCGCTGGCTCATAATTGGACACGCTGGCCCAGCTGCTCTGCGGCACGTGGGTTCTTCCCAGGCCAGGGATCCAACCAGTGCCCCTTGCACTGCAAGGCGGACTCTTTACCCACTGGACCACCAGGGAAGCCCTGTTCTTTTATTTTTAAAACATTTATTTTTGCCGCACTGCACAGCATGCAGGATCTTAGTTCCCCAACCAGGGATCAAACCCATGTCCCCTGCAGTGGAACCACTGGACTGCCAGTGAAGTCCTAGAGACAAGGCCTCCATAGAGGCAATTAATTGAACATGAAGTGTTTGAAATGTTTGTCTGGCTTCCTCCTCTGGAACGGAAGCTCGGAGAGCAGAGTTTTTATCTGTCTTGTTTCCTTTTGTTGTCCCCTGTGCCTCAGACGGTACCTGGCAACAGAGGAGGTGCTTATTATACATGCTTACTGAGTTTATAAATGAAATAGATGTCATGTTCAAATCAGTGAGTAGCATGAATGAATGAATGAATGAATGCATGGATGGGCAAGTAAATAATCTGAATTAATTTGAAGATGAATGAATTGGGCAAGTGTGTGATGAATGAATGAATGTATAGACATGTGAGGGAAGGAAGGAAGGAGTAAGTGAATGATATGGGAATGAGGGGCTGGGCTTGTCTGAAGAGCTAGTCAGGAGCCCAGTGTTTCTGTCCCCTAGGTGGCAGGACAGTGGCATTTTGGAATCCAGGAAGTGAGGTGGAGTCCCTGCTCTATGTGTGTGTATGTAGGGTTTGTGGCTCTGTGGGGGCTGGGCTGCGGCACTGTGAGCACCCTGCCTTCCTGATGAAGGTCAGCATGGATGCACCTCCTCTGTCCCCAGGGCAGTGACTGTAGGTCTTGCTTTGGGGCCCTTGCTTCCCTGACTCCAAGTGGCTCTTTTTCCCACCCTGTCAGACATCTTCAAGGAGATAGGATCTTAAAAAAAAAAATTTTGTTCTTTTATTTTTTATTTATTTATTTTTTTAAACGTTGGCTTCTTCCATTGGTTTTTTATTTATTTGTTTTCATCCATCTTTACTCTTCGTCCTGTGTGGGCCTCCCAATGCAGTGGCTTCTCTTGTTGCAGAGCACCGGCTTTGGGGGCACGCGCTCCAGAGCGCTGGCTCATAATTGGACACGCTGGCCCAGCTGCTCTGCGGCACGTGGGTTCTTCCCAGGCCAGGGATCCAACCAGTGCCCCTTGCACTGCAAGGCGGACTCTTTACCCACTGGACCACCAGGGAAGCCCTGTTCTTTTATTTTTAAAACATTTATTTTTGCCGCACTGCACAGCATGCAGGATCTTAGTTCCCCAACCAGGGATCAAACCCATGTCCCCTGCAGTGGAACCACTGGACTGCCAGTGAAGTCCTAGAGACAAGGTCTCCATAGAGGCAATTAAGTGAACATGAAGTCTTTACAGTGGGTCCAAATCTGACATGACTGAAGTCCTCTTAAAAGGGGAACTAGGAAGTAGACATATACACACACACAGAATGCCATGTGAAGGGGAGGGCAGAGACGGACGACTGGTTTCCATAAGCCAAGGAATGGCCAAGGTTACCAGCAGACCCTCCGAAGCCAAGAGACAGGCGTGCGGCACATTCTTGCTCACAGCCTTCAGAAAAATCAACCCTTGACACCGTGATCTTGGACTTGCAGCCTCCACAAACTGTGAGACAATGAAGTTCTGTAATTTAAGCCTCCCTACCCAGTTAGTGGTATTATGTTACAGCAGCCCAAGGAAACTAATAAACCATCTCTGAACTACAAAATTCTAGAGTTTCAGAGGTGATGACTTACTACGTGCAGGCTTGGAGAGGCAGCACCGTGTGGCGGAAAGAATGGGTCGGGTCTGGGGACAGGGACTGAGCCCACATCTGCCGTTGACTTGTTGGGCTCAGTCTTCCTGCCAATGAGTCAAAGGCATAGGGTCCCAAGATTTGTGGAGTCCCTCCTAGCCTTAACTTGCCCTCCTTGTAGAAGAGGAGGCCCAGTGAGGTCAGGAGGCCCAAGTGGGGTCTCCCAGCATGTTAGCAGGGAGTGGGCCTGGGTGTCAGCCTTTGCCTCTGCCATGGTGATGGGCCCTTTGACCCCAATGCCTCTTAGCTGAGTCTACGGTGAGCTGAACTTTCTCCTTGGAGACTCTTCTGAGACCCTGGGTGGCCTTGGTGATGTGTGTGTGTGTGTGTGGGGGGGTGGGGGGTGCGGTGGGCAGTGAGGCCCTGGCTGTTTGGAAAGGCAGCCTGCTGGAGGAGGAGACAGTGTGTAGGGCCCTGCTGGTACCCTGTGAGTTCCGGCACTGCCTCTCCATGCTGCCTGGGTGGAAGGCCTGGGTGACCGGCAGCCCTTAACTCGCAGTGCAGAAGCACAATATGTCTTTGTCTGACCAGGACTTCTGAGGACCATGGAGTCTGATCACATACCCACCAGTATTTTCTTGGGGTCCCTTGTGGGAGGCTAGATGCCCTAGCTGTCTTTCTGGCTTTCCTTCCTGTCTGCCTCCAGTGCCTTCTGAGAGCCAGGTTTGGGAGTCAGGCCACTCAGTGCCAAATGGATAGCAGCATTCTAAAACGAGCACTGTGCAATTGTCAGATTGCTGTAGAACCGTTCTCTGCCTCTTTGCCTTTCGGGGCTTGAAAAGCTATATCCAAGCAAGGCCTCCAGTGAGGTGCTGCACGTCTCTGCTCTTAGCCAGGGCTGCTTCATTGGCTACCAGCTGTTCATGTTAATTTCATGGCGCTGAAAGGGAACATGGAGATGCTGGTTGGCAGAACCAGCACTTACAAAGGTTCCGTGTTTGAAAACACAGGTTTGAAAAGTGGCAGCCTGAATGTAGGGTAATGGGTTTACTTCAGAGTTCTTTGTATGAAAAGAATCTGGATGTGGTACCCAAGCTCAGTATAAGTTGACAATTCAGAGCAAGCAACATGATTGAGGCTGTATTAATGAAGGTCTAGCTCCCTGAACAAAGAGGTAACAAGACGATTGCTTCTGACTATCTGAGTCCCTGTTCATCAAACCTGAGAATTCTGTCCATAAGCCTCCAGTGACAAGGAGTTCTCTCTCTCCTATGGTGGCTCTGTCTATTAGAAAGGGTTTCCTTGTATTCCATCTCTTGGAATCTTATTTGGTACTCTTTGTCGAGTTCCTCTTGGGTGCCATACTGTTTTGGTCTCTGCCCTCTGACACTCATTAAGCACATCTGCTCTCTCCTCCTCGGAACGTCTTCTGCATTTTCCAAACATTAACCCCTTTTCCCATGCCTTCTCTTCTCTGGGGAGAACAGTCCTTCTTCTTCATCAGTTGTTCCCAGGACATGGCTTTGAGAACCTTTCCTTCTTGATTGTGACCCACTTTATCATTTGCCCTTTAGCCTTGATCTTGAACTCTTTGTGGAGCCAGATGAGACCATCACTCCCCTTGTTCTGATGACAAAACTCCTGCGGGGGCAACCAGAGATGGGAGGGCCTGTCCTGGACACTGCTCAGACTCCATGACCATGGCTGGTAACCCTGAATGTTTCTTCAGCAATGGTTCACTCATCCTTTCCTGAAAGGGCTTGTGCTGAGTTACACAGTGAGTTCAAGCGCTGGACTCTTGTTTCAGTCCTATTCAGGCTGCAGCCTTTCCTTTCCCTCCTCCTCCTTGCTGTTGTACTAGAACTGACGCCTCCCCTAAACTCCCTCATCAGGGCTTTCCAATTCCAACCTGTCTCCACTGAGAAGGGTTAATTACTTGGAATGCTTTATGGCCTGGCTCAGAAAGTCACCGTCTCTCTCTCGGACTCTGCTTGCCCTGTGGGAAACGAGGAGACTAGTCCAGCTCCCTTCTAGAGCCTCCATTCTCCTCCCCCACCAGCCCTGATATCTAATGTGTGCTACGTGCTCAATGTGGGCACGTCTGCTCCCATGACCCGCCAGCAAGATCAAGGCTTTGTGGGCGCCACTTACATCACACACGGCGTAGGCGGTTCAGCCAAAGCCTCCTTCAAGAAGCCAACGGGTAGAAAAGTCCTCTCTCAGTCGTCCATGGAGTTTAGGGAGAAACCCCTACCCACGGGGAGAGTAGACATTAGTATCCGTGCGGTCATCCCTTGGAGGTGCACAGATTAAGGCTAATCAAAGGCAGGGATGTATGCTTTGTCGGTGATTCCCCGTGGTCTGGGAGCAAATCTCCCTCTTGGCAGGAGGGACTCTCAACTTGATGGGGCTGAGTTCTACGAACGACTGTAAATTCTCAGTCAAACAGCCCCATTGGGCCCAATTTCAGCCACTTAACCCAGAGGTTGCATTCTTGATGTGCTCTGCCAAACGCATTCATCTCCTGGCTCGGGAGAGCACGGATCCTGAGCACTCTCTCCCGCAGCAGCTGCATTGCCACCAGCCTTTCTGTTCTCACCTGTATGAGCCCAAACTTGAGACTTGGGGTCCCCCAAGTCCCCTTTTTTTCCACTCCCACATGAGGGAGCCTTCTAGAATGGCTTCTCCGCAAATGCAGGTCCGTGCTGGCCACGGCTGCTGCCGTCGGTTTGAGACTAAACAGCTGGGCAGCTCAGTGAAAACCTGCTCAGCTTTGGAGAGCGGGTCTGAATGCCTGTTTCAGTGAACTGCAGCGTCGAGTGAGCCAAGGGATAGCTGAGACAAGCAAGAAGAGCCCAAATGCCCGGTCAACTCAGCTAAATATCAGTCGCTGGCCCCAACAGCCCCAAACAAGCCATCAGCGTGGCCCAGGAAATGGGTATCTTCAAAACAACAGGGTCAAACCTTAACAACAACATTCAAAACTCAAAATCAATTGTTCCGCTTAGCCAAACAACTCTGGTTTTTGCCCGGGGTTTTGGGAAGAAAGTCACCGTCTCTCTCGGACTCTGCTTGCCCTGTGGGAAACGAGGAGACTAGTCCAGCTCCCTTCTAGAGCCTCCATTCTCCTCCCCCACCAGCCCTGATATCTAATGTGTGCTACGTGCTCAATGTGGGCACGTCTGCTCCCATGACCCGCCAGCAAGATCAAGGCTTTGTGGGCGCCACTTACATCACACACGGCGTAGGCGGTTCAGCCAAAGCCTCCTTCAAGAAGCCAACGGGTAGAAAAGTCCTCTCTCAGTCGTCCATGGAGTTTAGGGAGAAACCCCTACCCACGGGGAGAGTAGACATTAGTATCCGTGCGGTCATCCCTTGGAGGTGCACAGATTAAGGCTAATCAAAGGCAGGGATGTATGCTTTGTCGGTGATTCCCCGTGGTCTGGGAGCAAATCTCCCTCTTGGCAGGAGGGACTCTCAACTTGATGGGGCTGAGTTCTACGAACGACTGTAAATTCTCAGTCAAACAGCCCCATTGGGCCTAATTTCAACCACTTAACCCAGAGGTTGCATTCTTGAAGTGTTCTGCCAAATGCATCCATCTCCTGGCTCGGGAGAGCACAGCTCCTGAGCACTCTCGCACGCAGCAGCTGCGTTGCCACCAGCCTTTCTGTTCTCACCTGTATGAGCCCAAACTTGAGACTTGGGGTCCCCCAAGTCCCCTTTTTTTCCACTCCCACATGAGGGAGCCTTCTAGAATGGCTTCTCCGCAAATGCAGGTCCGTGCTGGCCACGGCTGCTGCCGTCGGTTTGAGACTAAACAGCTGGGCAGCTCAGTGAAAACCTGCTCAGCTTTGGAGAGCGGGTCTGAATGCCTGTTTCAGTGAACTGCAGCGTCGAGTGAGCCAAGGGATAGCTGAGACAAGCAAGAAGAGCCCAAATGCCCGGTCAACTCAGCTAAATATCAGTCGCTGGCCCCAACAGCCCCAAACAAGCCATCAGCGTGGCCCAGGAAATGGGTATCTTCAAAACAACAGGGTCAAACCTTAACAACACATTGTCTCATTCTGAATAACGACTCAACTTGTTCAAGTAATACGAAAGCAATTGTTCCGCTTAGCCAAACAAGCAATCAACTTGATCAAACAATTCACAAACAACCTGTCTTTAGAGTTAAACAAAGCCAAAACACCAAACCGACTCAACGACTAGCCATTAGGTCAGACAATGGCAGAACAACGGGTCAGCTGGGTCAGCTGATAGCAACGCACCCGGTCTGTTGTAAACAGCCAATCGACTGCCTCAAACAATGTCAAAATATTTGGATTAATTCACTCAAACATCCAGTCAGTTCAATCAAACCCAACCAGCCCCGTTAAATGAATGCCAAAACACCCACCCAACTTAAACAACTGGTCAAATGGGACTAACTGTGACGGACCAACTGGTCAACCTGGTGAAACCCCCAATCACCACAGCCAAACAAGCAGTCAGGCCGATCAAGCTAAGCAAAAGCCACAGGTCACCCTGGTCACCAAGCCGTAACAAAACACCCACTCCGTTCTGTCAAACAACCTCTCAAGCGGGAGAGGCTGTGTCTAAACATTCAGTCAGTTCTCTGAAGAGCCAGTTGCCTCGATAACCGTGAAACCCAAACAACCACTTAACTTGGTTGAATTCATGACAGGGCCAAGTACTTAGAGAGCACCTCTGCTCTGTCCAGCCTTCCCAGGCAAGTGACGCCAGGAAGGTGGTCGACACAGCCCAGAGAACGGGTCGCTTCTTTAAACTTCACCAAACGCCCATCGGTTCAGTCTCAAACACCCAGAGAGAAATCAGACCTGCCACTTGACGGGATAAATAAACTCTCCTGCTTGGAGATTGGGTTTCTTGGAGAGAATGGTGGAGGGTGGAGGGGGAGAAGGTTTGTGAGAGCTGTTTCTGTCCCTCCCGGTGAACTGTGGTAGAGTGGGAGGAAGACTCCTCCAGCGTCCCTCACTGCAGAGTATTTGGAGTGGTGATCCTGTATGCCAGGGGCCAGACTGGGAGAGGCGAGGCTGCTCATCACTGCACTGACCTGGTGGTAAGCCTGCCGAGCCCTATGTGCTGGATTAGTGACGTCTCAGAGCAAGGCACTAGCCCCGGAGCACAAGCCTTTTGCTCAAGGCCTGAGGCCCTCACTGGGGTAGAACTCTGCTCAAGGGCAGGAGCTCAGCTCATCACCACAGCACAGGAGTCTGGTGATGACAGTGTCCTTACTGAGCTTTCGTAAAAGCAGTAGCGTGCCAAGGACTGAGCGAAGAGGCCCTTTTTGTATTTCATCACGTTATCTTTGCATATTTGACGAAGTCAGCATGGTTATTACCTCCATTTAATAGATGCGGTTTACAGGAGCTCATAGAGGTGAAGAGAGCTGTCTAAGGTCACAGAAGTGGAGGCCAGGGCCAGGGTTCAAAACCAGGTCTATCCTTAGGAGCCAACTGTATCTTCAAAATACTTATTGAAAGAAAGGGGGAAGGAACGAGCCTGCCTGAGCTGCAGAGCGCTGGTGTAACGGTGCATAAGGAACCTCTGTGTATGTCTGATTTGTCGGGGCTGTAAGAGAAGAGACCCTTCATTCTGGAGGAGACTCAGCTGGAGACAGGTTGGAAGCCCGAATTTCAGTAAAGCATTCTCTCAACTTAGGTTCCACCTTGGTGCTAAGCTCTCTCGCCCAGGAATGCTAAACGGGCATTACTCATTCCCCCGGAGGCCAGCGGGTTCTGGGGTACCTAGACCTACAGGCAGCCTCGAGGTCTGGCTTACAGGACAAGGGGACAGGCGACTTCCTGAGCTCTGCCCAATCCTCGCCACTAAAAGCCCCCTAGGCGCCTGCCTCCTGGCGCGGCCATGGGTCTGCGCCACCATTGACCACAATCGACACCCTCCCTTCATTCAGGGAATGCTTGCTGTTGACTAACTCCCGACGTTCGGCACAGACCATTTTATTGAACGCTAACGCAAATCACCCGGGCAGGAAATGTCGTAAAGAGAAAAGTAATCTTCTGACGGAAAAATAAATTATCAGCCGTGTTCCGAAGGAAAAGAAACATTCTTAAATAATTTCTCTTGCTGTTGGTATTGGCTGGCAGTGTGGGGCAGCCAAGCAAATGGTAATTTCCAAATTAGATTATACATTATGTCATATTAGTTTTATGTTAGAAAAACAAACGGGATCAGAGGAGAAGTGCCAAGGTTGGCGGGCTGGGCTCCCCACGTGACTGGCTGCATTTCCACTGCAGAACGTTTCATGATTCTGGGGGAGGTGGGGGAGCAAATGTTCAGACCAGAATGAGGCCTGCGCGGATGGACCTCTATGAATGTGGGTAGCAGCCAGGGCGGGAGGCAGGGAATACCCTCAGCACATCCTCTACTCTCTGGGGCTCTGGCTCCTCCTCAAGGGGCTGGCTCAGAGCACTGGCTTCCCAGTAAGTGTTCATGGAAGCAGCAGGTGGAGGTGCCAGTGGGTGGAGGTCCCAAGAGAAGACCTGGTGGCCCCCTGTTGCTGCCCCACTTTCCTGTAGAGTTGTCCTTGGGGCTGGGATGGGATGCAGCTATATCTGTGTCTTCTGGAGCCCAAAGCCAAGGTAACCTGAAGAGGTGGACTTTGGCCTGGGGTCATCTTGCAGCTCACCTTTATGGGGGCCTACCATGTGCAGGTGATGTACCTGTACTTACTTGACTCCTCAGGTGCTGGTAGAAATGGAGAGCTGCAGAGGTTGAGTTGCCCAGGTTAACTTGCATGACTGGAAAGCAGCAGAGCTTGCAGGGCCTGAAACCTCAGCCACCAACCCCTGGGTGATGCTTGTGCCAAGAAACGCGATGCCTCCCTGGTAAGGATGCCTGGCAGTGGCAGGGACGGGGATGATGAACCGGTCAAGGGGGTTCCTGCAGCTGCTGCAGCATCAGACCCCTCACCTCTGAAGCCCTTTTTTCCCCTAAGACCGTAGCTCAGATTTCTCCAATCGCTTGTCTATCAATTGCGGTAACTGGCTTTCACCAAACTGTGAGCTTTTCAAGGCCGAGGATCTTGTTTGATTATCTCTGCATACTCAGTACTCAGCACAGAGCTTGGTACTGCAATCAGGGTTCACAGCCAGGACAGGAAAACAGGAAACCTGGATGGCTTGGGGAAGGGGCATAGGAGCCTGGGTCCGGGTCTCTGACCTCTGCTGGGTCCCAGGCTGCCTCCTGGCCCGTGGTAAGCATCGGTCATCAGTCACAGCTTGCCTGCCCTGACAGTTCTTCTCAAACAGTTACTGCCAGGCCACCTATTGTTGTCATGGTGAGGAAGCCTATGTGCCAAGATTGAAACAGCCCACCTTCTAGTTTGCAACTGAGAATACAGACAGCTTAGGAAGGGAGAGGCAACACAGCCAGTCGTGGACAGAGCAAAATCCGAGCCCCTGGCCAGAGCATGCAAAGAGGTGAAGAGAGAAGACTTAGAATGGATTAATTAGCAAGTACCTGACGAGAAAGAGCATGAGCCCAGCTTCAGCTGCATGGAGTCTGGATGAAGAGGTAAAACAGAATGCGGGGAGCATTTGGACCCTCATTCTCAAAATATTTTCCATCTTCCTCAGGACATTGGGGTTCTGCTTCCAGCTCTTTCCTTTGAAGGCTGTGTCTTGTATCTGGACCTCAAAGTTTCCATCTGTTACATGAGGGCAGGCATGGGGCTCCCTAAGATGTAAAATCCCTCCGCTGTAATGTGCCAGGATTCTGTGCTCCCAGATTCAGCTCCGATTCTCCCACGTCTCCGCTTGAGGTGAGTCGGGCCCCCAGGACGCTGCAGTAACCTGCTCAGTCCACCAGGGAGGAGTATTCTGCATTGTAATTTCTACTGTCTCCTGGTGGCAGAAAGCACGGCTGATGAACCTGAACCCTGGGTGATGCTTGTGCCAAGAAACGCGATGCCTCCCTGGTAAGGATGCCTGGCAGTGGCAGGGACGGGGATGATGAACCGGTCAAGGGGGTTCCTGCAGCTGCTGCAGCATCAGACCCCTCACCTCTGAAGCCCTTTTTTCCCCTAAGACCGTAGCTCAGATTTCTCCAATCGCTTGTCTATCAATTGCGGTAACTGGCTTTCACCAAACTGTGAGCTTTTCAAGGCCGAGGATCTTGTTTGATTATCTCTGCATACTCAGTACTCAGCACAGAGCTTGGTACTGCAATCAGGGTTCACAGCCAGGACAGGAAAACAGGAAACCTGGATGGCTTGGGGAAGGGGCATAGGAGCCTGGGTCCGGGTCTCTGACCTCTGCTGGGTCCCAGGCTGCCTCCTGGCCCGTGGTAAGCATCGGTCATCAGTCACAGCTTGCCTGCCCTGACAGTTCTTCTCAAACAGTTACTGCCAGGCCACCTATTGTTGTCATGGTGAGGAAGCCTATGTGCCAAGATTGAAACAGCCCACCTTCTAGTTTGCAACTGAGAATACAGACAGCTTAGGAAGGGAGAGGCAACACAGCCAGTCGTGGACAGAGCAAAATCCGAGCCCCTGGCCAGAGCATGCAAAGAGGTGAAGAGAGAAGACTTAGAATGGATTAATTAGCAAGTACCTGACGAGAAAGAGCATGAGCCCAGCTTCAGCTGCATGGAGTCTGGATGAAGAGGTAAAACAGAATGCGGGGAGCATTTGGACCCTCATTCTCAAAATATTTTCCATCTTCCTCAGGACATTGGGGTTCTGCTTCCAGCTCTTTCCTTTGAAGGCTGTGTCTTGTATCTGGACCTCAAAGTTTCCATCTGTTACATGAGGGCAGGCATGGGGCTCCCTAAGATGTAAAATCCCTCCGCTGTAATGTGCCAGGATTCTGTGCTCCCAGATTCAGCTCCGATTCTCCCAAGTCTCTGCTTGAGGTGAGTCAGGCCCCCAGGAAGCTGCAGTAACCTGCTCAGACCACCAGGGGGAGAGGGAGTATTCTGCATGATTCCTGCTTAATTTCTCTACTGTCTCCCCTGGTGGCCTGGAGGTTAACTGCAATTCCTGACTTGCTTCCTGTGTCCTCCTGTGGTACTCAGCTCCTGGGGATCATCTGATGTAAAAAACGCGTGTATTTACTCATCAAATACACTTTGAGTCCCTCCTCTGGACTGGGCTTCTTGTTATTGAGTGATAGGGCCCCCGTCTCTGGCCTTGGAAGAGCTCACAGTCCAGTGGCGGAAGGGTGGTGGAAGTGCATGGGGACCCCCCAAGGCACTGTGTACTGTGACTGGGGTATGTATGTCCCATGGGAGTGCAAGAGAACTTTCCTGGTAAGTCTTTCTGGAAGGAGGGTGTCTGAGCCTGATCATGAGGGATGGGGCTGGCTTTGGCAAGAAGCGTGGGACAGGGGAAGGGGTGTGTGCTCCTGGTAGAGAGAATAGCATAAGTGAAGGCCCAGAAGTAGGAGGCAGAGTGCGTCGCAGGTAGAGAGTAGGGTGGTGCTGTGCACTAGAGGCCAGGCTGTGGGCGTTACCTGCAGGGGAGCTGAGCAGGGACAAGCATTCTTTTGCTCACAAGCATTTATTGACTGTCTACGGAACACCAGCTTAAATTGTGAAAAGCCTGGAACGACATTTCCAAATCCCAGATTTCCCTTCCTGGGCCCTGGCCTGTGTGCCTGATAACATTTATGATAAGACTTTGTTTCTATATTTAGTTAGTTATGTTTGGCTTCCTCCGTCTCCCCTCGGGGACAGCTGCACCTGAGGGTGTTGGGACAGGAAACCAACGTCCAGACCGGAGCCAGCCGTCCAGGACAGGTGAGCTAACAGAGGCGGGAGCCACAGGCCTGGCCTGGCCAGCTGGCCTCTCCACCTGGCCTTCGCTCTCGCCTTGGCTGCCCGTGTCTCCCTAAGGGTGAGATCCAGCAGCCTCACTGTGCCCATAACTGCCCTTTGCTCTCATCTCCAAAGTCGGTCCCATGTCTGGACATGTTTGTTCCTGAGGCAAAGGTGTTTACAGGTTTGGAGCCAGGGTCCCCCTCAGGAGTGCATGGGTGGGGAGCACGCTGGGCTGGCTGAGAATAGAGGCTGAGCAGGAGTGGCTGGAGGAGCTGGAGGCCAGAGAGGACCCTTGGGACAAGAGCTTTGAGAAGGAAAATCCTGGGACAGGAAGGAGGTGGTGTCTCAGCCAGGAGGGAGAGGCCCAGGAGGAGAGGACCCTGATGGCGGGAGAAGTGGTCCTGAGGGCAGGGAGTCCTCACTCGCGGCATGATTCCACTGGGCCGGGAGCTTTGCTCACATCCTTTCACAAGATGCTCCAATGACCTTGTGAGGGAGGGTGATGTCCGCATAGTGGGGTTGGGTTTGACAGTAATGACACAAGCGAGAGAGGTGAAGCAAGCTGCCCAAGGTCGCACAGTCAAAAAGTGGTGGCACGGGTATCAGTCTGTCTGGCTCCCGGGTCCCTTCTCCTTGTGGCACAGAGTGTGACTGCGTTTCTCACCTCCTTCCTTTCCTAGTCCCTGTCGGTTCGTTGCCCTCTCGTCTGAAGGCCCAGAAGTAGGAGGCAGAGTGCGTCGCAGGTAGAGAGTAGGGTGGTGCTGTGCACTAGAGGCCAGGCTGTGGGCGTTACCTGCAGGGGAGCTGAGCAGGGACAAGCATTCTTTTGCTCACAAGCATTTATTGACTGTCTACGGAACACCAGCTTAAATTGTGAAAAGCCTGGAACGACATTTCCAAATCCCAGATTTCCTTCCTGGGCCCTGGCCTGTGTGCCTGATAACATTTATGATAAGACTTTGTTTCTATATTTAGTTAGTTATGTTTGGCTTCCTCCGTCTCCCTCGGGGACAGCTGCACCTGAGGGTGTTGGGACAGGAAACCAACGTCCAGACCGGAGCCAGCCGTCCAGGACAGGTGAGCTAACAGAGGCGGGAGCCACAGGCCTGGCCTGGCCAGCTGGCCTCTCCACCTGGCCTTCGCTCTCGCCTTGGCTGCCCGTGTCTCCCTAAGGGTGAGATCCAGCAGCCTCACTGTGCCCATAACTGCCCTTTGCTCTCATCTCCAAAGTCGGTCCCATGTCTGGACATGTTTGTTCCTGAGGCAAAGGTGTTTACAGGTTTGGAGCCAGGGTCCCCCTCAGGAGTGCATGGGTGGGGAGCACGCTGGGCTGGCTGAGAATAGAGGCTGAGCAGGAGTGGCTGGAGGAGCTGGAGGCCAGAGAGGACCCTTGGGACAAGAGCTTTGAGAAGGAAAATCCTGGGACAGGAAGGAGGTGGTGTCTCAGCCAGGAGGGAGAGGCCCAGGAGGAGAGGACCCTGATGGCGGGAGAAGTGGTCCTGAGGGCAGGGAGTCCTCACTCGCGGCATGATTCCACTGGGCCGGGAGCTTTGCTCACATCCTTTCACAAGATGCTCCAATGACCTTGTGAGGGAGGGTGATGTCCGCATAGTGGGGTTGGGTTTGACAGTAATGACACAAGCGAGAGAGGTGAAGCAAGCTGCCCAAGGTCGCACAGTCAAAAAGTGGTGGCACGGGTATCAGTCTGTCTGGCTCCCGGGTCCCTTCTCCTTGTGGCACAGAGTGTGACTGCGTTTCTCACCTCCTTCCTTTCCTAGTCCCTGTCGTCGTGTGCTCCTCTTCTGTCTGGAACACCACCTCTTCTGTCCACATCCCGGACCTGCTGATAGTGTCATTTTTTTTAAGGTCTGGTTTTTATGTCCTTTGTAAAAGTGTCTTTGATCCTTCCAAGTAGATTTTTATTTTTTTAGTCATTTAGGCTTTGGCCTGCGAGATCCGAGTTTCCTGATCAGGGATTGAACCTAGGTCACCTCAGTGAACATGCTGCATCCTAACCACTGGACTGCCAGGGAATTCCTGGATTTTATCATATTTTATCATCCATCCCTCCTCTACCATCCATCCCTTCACTTGTTCCAGAAGGATTTCTGGTCTTCTGGGTAGAGTTCGTGGCTGCCTCCTCTTGTGCGCTCCGCAGCACTTTGTCACACAGGTGAGCACCCCTGCTTGACCGGATGTTCACACGTCTGTTGGCCCACCGGCCTGGGCGCTCCTGGGGGCAAGAGTGGTCTGACTCTGCTCTTGGCATTGCCCGGCGGACGCTGCTTCCTATCTGCCTCACCCTGACTCTTGTTTTGCACAAAAGCATTCTCAAATTTGGTCTGTTTTTCAAAGAGAGAACTTTGGATGTCTGGAGTGACTTTGGATTGAAATGGAGAGTTTTGTTAGTTTTGTTTTTCTAATGTCAAGAGAGATTCTACCAAAATGCTGCTGTGAGATGAAAGAACTGAAACAGAGGCACTATTAAGAAGTGGTTTCATTTGCTTTTCCCCAGGACCATGGGATAATGCTGGGACCGTGGAGAATTTTGGACATTTTAAGGACCCTCCGCTCACCTTAGTAGCCTGGGTTGGGTAAGTCTTTGCCCAGAACTGGGGGAGGCCTGGGAGCTCCGTGTGTCCCTGGGGGCTCAAGGTAGGATGCTGGGGTACAAGTTGTTTCTGCATGGGAATGGACTGAACACTAGTCAGTATTTTCTCGGTTATGTTGTGGTGACAGACACACCAGAGCAGGCCCCAAATAGGGGCTCTACAATAACAAGTTTACTTTTCGCTCACATTATATTTTGTCTGTGGTGGCTGTGGGTTGACTGTGGCTCTGCTCCATGCATCCTCTTTATCCCAGGATCCTTGTGAAGGATCTGTCCCTATTTGGGACATGACATACTCAGGACACAGAGCAGAAAGAAAAAGGGCTGAGCCATGCACGAGCTCTTCACTCCCATCTCCGGGGCCAAAGCAGGGCAGTGGCTGAGTCCAATGTAAACTCTTCCCACAGAAGGCGATGGAAGCCACTTGGCAGTGGGTAGGGAAGCAGAAGCCTCTTACATGAAAGGAGAGTGAATAATCAAGAGCAATAACATGATCTATCACAGGGCAGAACCATCCTTTGGACTCAGATCCCGTCCAGAAAACATTCTTATTTCAGAGTCTGGTTCTAAAAGTCACCTCCTCTAAGAAGCCCTCCTTCTGAGTCAGACTTGGTGGTGTTCCTCTGTGCCCCCATGCCCTTTTGCTTTTCTCATTCCACACGAATCACGCTGTGCATGATGTCTACGAATGTGTATGAATCTCTAGGCAGCAGGATGTTGGAGCCGGCTCTTGAACCTTGATGGCATGCACCTGTTCCCAGATCCATGACTGGAGACATCATGTGAGGAACTTGAAATTGGCCAGGCTGGAGTATTTGCATCATAGAAAGTAGCAAATACTACCAATAAGGACTATTTTCCTTCTGCCAAAGCGGCTAAACACTGGCCATCGGCCGTTGCCCTGGAGTATGGACAGTGTGAGGGCCAGGTGTGCTGTGCTCATCTCTGCCTTCTGGTGGGGTCTGGGGGCATCAGCTGCTCCACAGTGATGATGGGCAGCCGCAGTGAGTAGGGGAATGAGTGGGCACACACTGGGGTAGTGGGACAGAGCAGTGAGTGAATGTGCGTCTGGTGCCCTGGAGTTCCAGTCTGTCTCTCTCGGATCCTCTCCCACTCCCAGGGCTCATTGCCTTAGGGGTGGAGGGTTGGGAGGGGAGGCATGTGATAGGCAGGCGGTTGCAGTCAGTGTGGGCCAATGTCCTGCCTCCTTCCCCACACCTTGATATCACATAAGATCCCCGAAATGTGCAATGACCTCAGGAGCATGGGGTAAGAAATTACGTTACAGGAAACAAAGAAAGTGGCATTTCTTGCCCCCTTATTCCCAAGCCAGTTCCTGAGATTGAGACCTGAGGGTTATACGTGCCGCTTGTGAGTGATTTAGATGAGAGGTTGGCAAGCATTCTGTGTCGAGGGCCGTATAGTAAATCATCTCAGCTCTGTGGGCCCCACGGCCTCTGTTTAACTCCTGCCTTGCAGGAGAACGCAACCACAGACAGATATAAATGAACAACGTGGCTGTGTTCCAGTAAAACTTCATTTGTGGGTGTAAATTTGAATTTCATATAATTCCCATGTGTCTTAAAATATTCTTCTTTTGACTTGTTTCCTAACCATTTTAAAGTGTAAAAGACACCAGACTTCCCTGGCGGTCTGGTGGTGAAGACGTCACCTTCTCATGGCGGGGGTGCAGGTTCGATTCCTGGTCAGGGAGTTAATATCCCATATGCCCTGCAGCGGAAAAACCAAAACATAACAACAACAGCAAGAGGCAATATTGTAACAAATTCAGTAAAGACTCTTGAAAAAAAAAATGCAGAAGACAGTGCTCATTCCCAGGCGATGCCTGGGTGTGGCCTGTGGACCATCGTTAGTGAACTCTGATCCAGACTGAGTGCAGCAGAGAGCCAGTTGTGCATCACAAGTGAGGAGGGCAGAGGGAGCAGAAAGCAGACTTGCGTGAGGGGCACAGCATGAATCTGTCTGGAGGGAGGATGCCCTGTCCTCTCTTCCTCTGCAGCCCCCTCCCTTCAGTCTTGCTCTGGGTCCCCGGGCCCTGGTGCATTCTGCAGCCGTCCATGGCGCCTGCCTGCGAGAAGCTGGACCCTCCGTGGGCGGGTGGCCCGGCAGCTGGACTCGGCGAGGCAGGCGGGCTGGCCATGTTCAGTCTCTGGGAAATGAGTGTGGACACGGCTTGGGCCCCGTGGGGCGGCCCACCCTCATCTACCCAGATCAGGTTCCTGGCAGCGTCGGAGCACTGTAAACACAGAGGCTGGACAGGCCACTTCTCCTGAGCCCCGCTGAGGGCGGCCCTGCCCAGGAGGGAAGGATTGGGGCTGACAATTTGACATAAACCACGGGTCAGAGTCTGTTGGCCGGGGGTGCAGGGAGACCCCCTCCCCAGTGCTCCCACGCTCGGCATAGTGGCAGCTGCTCCTAATTACCGTCCCCTGTGGAACAAGGGGTTTGTAGTGTGGGGTGGCCCTCAAGAGATGCCCCAGCTACGCCTCCTGGCAGAGGAGGGGAAATGGAGGCCCACAGACGCTTGCTTGAGACCAGGTAGTCGTCGACAGACTGGGGCTAGAAGCTTGGTCCTCAGCCTCCTACGATAGGGCTCTGGATCCCTCCCAGGATGATCTGGAGAAGAAAGTCTCTGGAGGGGCACCTGGGACCCTGTCCCTTAGCCTTCAGCTGCCTCCTGGGAGTCGGGTGGACAGTTTCCTTTGGACCTGATCCATCCAGAGCCGTGGGCACCTGACCCCCACATGCAGCCCTGACCCTAGAGGTTTACAGTGCTCATTTCCAGCTGAGGAAACAGCCTAGGAGTGGTAAAGTGACTTGCCCAAGATCACAGGGCTCGTTAAAGAGAGAGCCATGATCCACACCCGGGCTGCTGGATGTCTAAGTCTTTAATCAAGGCTCCTGTTCTAGCCCCAGCCCTGAGCTTGTCCCTGTTCCTCTGGATGCTGTGGGTGGTCTCCAAAGGCTCTCCAAACTCTTGGGATGCTTAGCCTGCTGCTCATCTGAGGATGCCTCTGCAGTGGCAGAACTGGCCACTCCAGATGCCCTCGAACAGACCCCCGTCCCTCGCCTCGTCCCTCTGACATCGTGGGGATCTCATGCCCTGGACCCCAGCCTTCTGCCCTGGACCATGTGGACTCAAACTGCCATGGTACCTCGGCCAGACACCGTCAAGGCAGACACTTGGGCAAGTGTGCTGCGTGCATTTGCACGCATAGGGGAGTGGCCGTGGGAAGCACAGATGACAAGCCCCAACTGTGGGTCCGGCTGGTAGATGCTTAACCCATGCCATCTCTCGTGCATCTTGTAGCCAGGCAGCTGTTCCATGGGAGCCCATCCATGGTAGATGTACGCACGTGCACGCTGACCCGAGTGTGCAATCACATGTACAGACACACGCACGTGTCCACACTCGTAGTTACTTGGGTCCTGGTATGAGGACCACCCCCCTGGCCTTCTCTCTCATATTTCTCCATGCGCAGCTGTGGCAGGCGCGGCGCCACCAGGACCCACAATTAACAGTCTTCTCTGGGGTCCCTCACCTTCTTGACATGTTTCAGAGTTCTGTTCAGACTTAGATCTGAGGGTTGGGGGCTGGGAGCCCCAAGAGTGGAAAAACAGGCAATTTGAGCTGTCATGTTGGAGCTCTGTCCAAAAACACCCATGGGAGCCCAAGAGGGGTCTGCCGACAGCCAGCCTTGGGCGGGCCGCCTGCCTCCCCCGGCCCGGCCCGGACTGTGTGCTCACACTGAGCCTCGCACACTATGGTCGCCTCCCCCCGTTGAGGGGTCCTGTGGGGAGCCCTGGGCACGCCCCGTTCACGCCACCCTGGGTCAGGCTGCCCCCACCAGGCCCGCCCTCCTCTAAGCTGACAGTCACAGCCAGTGACTCCGAGAGCCAGCTGCCTGACTCTGAGCACTTTCCTTTGACAACAAACCTGTACAATAGGAACTATGGCTGTGTCCATCCTATCAACACAGAGAGGAGGGGCAGTGAAGCAGCTGGCCGTTAGTCACACAGCCAGGAAGTGGAAGAGCTGGGCTTCACATCCCAGCCAGCTGGCTTCAGGGTCACTGTCCTATTCACTCCCCCGCACTGCCCCTTGGGACACGGGCAGGTTCACCTGGAGAGGTGCCCGGAGCTCAGACCCTTAGGCAGGACGAGAGGGAGGACGTATACCTCTTGTGGCCTACTGTGAGCCAGGCGCTGTGCTGGGAGTGCTCACTGGCCCCGCCCCGGGTACCATGTGGACTCAAACTGCCATGGTACCTCGGCCAGACACCGTCAAGGCAGACACTTGGGCAAGTGTGCTGCGTGCATTTGCACGCATAGGGGAGTGGCCGTGGGAAGCACAGATGACAAGCCCCAACTGTGGGTCCGGCTGGTAGATGCTTAACCCATGCCATCTCTCGTGCATCTTGTAGCCAGGCAGCTGTTCCATGGGAGCCCATCCATGGTAGATGTACGCACGTGCACGCTGACCCGAGTGTGCAATCACATGTACAGACACACGCACGTGTCCACACTCGTAGTTACTTGGGTCCTGGTATGAGGACCACCCCCCTGGCCTTCTCTCTCATATTTCTCCATGCGCAGCTGTGGCAGGCGCGGCGCCACCAGGACCCACAATTAACAGTCTTCTCTGGGGTCCCTCACCTTCTTGACATGTTTCAGAGTTCTGTTCAGACTTAGATCTGAGGGTTGGGGGCTGGGAGCCCCAAGAGTGGAAAAACAGGCAATTTGAGCTGTCATGTTGGAGCTCTGTCCAAAAACACCCATGGGAGCCCAAGAGGGGTCTGCCGACAGCCAGCCTTGGGCGGGCCGCCTGCCTCCCCCGGCCCGGCCCGGACTGTGTGCTCACACTGAGCCTCGCACACTATGGTCGCCTCCCCCCGTTGAGGGGTCCTGTGGGGAGCCCTGGGCACGCCCCGTTCACGCCACCCTGGGTCAGGCTGCCCCCACCAGGCCCGCCCTCCTCTAAGCTGACAGTCACAGCCAGTGACTCCGAGAGCCAGCTGCCTGACTCTGAGCACTTTCCTTTGACAACAAACCTGTACAATAGGAACTATGGCTGTGTCCATCCTATCAACACAGAGAGGAGGGGCAGTGAAGCAGCTGGCCGTTAGTCACACAGCCAGGAAGTGGAAGAGCTGGGCTTCACATCCCAGCCAGCTGGCTTCAGGGTCACTGTCCTATTCACTCCCCCGTACTGCCCCTTGGGACACGGGCAGGTTCACCTGGAGAGGTGCCCGGAGCTCAGACCCTTAGGCAGGACGAGAGGAGAGGACGTATACCTCTTGTGGCCTACTGTGAGCCAGGCGCTGTGCTGGGAGTGCTCACTGGCCTCCCTGCCCCCGGGTTCTCCCACAGGCTGTCCTGGACCCAGGAGGTGGAGGATCTTTCCTAAAGCCCAAGCAGGCCCGGCTGGCTCAGCCTCTCTGGACAGCACGGTCTCCTGCAGGGTCCCGAGCTCCACATGCCAAGAGCTTCCAAGGGCAGGGCTGAGAGGGAGAAGGCCGTGGTAACGGTCCTCCGGGTCCTGCCGCGGCGTGGCAGCCGCCCCAGAAGCGGGCGCACTCTCTGTCTCGGGCCCTGCCTACCTGCCCTCCCGCCTGCCGTCCACATGGTGGAAATGCCGAGGAACAAGGGCCTTCCTGTCTTCTCTTGCCCCTTTTCTAAAAATAAGCTGGAACCTTCCCCTCATCTGCCCCCAATTTTCTCCTGCTTGACCCCCGCGACCCTCTGCCCTCCGAAGAGGCCACATGTGTGCCCACTGCTGGACAGATGGGCCGACCCTGCGGTGCAGATGGTGGGAGCCTGCGCTGGCCTCTGCCCCAGCCCCGCCGGCCCCTCCAGCTATGCCCAGAACAAAGCACCAAGCCAGCCTCTGGTCTGTGGGCAGGGGGAGGGAGCACTTGTTTATAACAGGAAGTTCCGCCCCGGGGTTTTTTGAGCTGTCATGATAATAATAATCATCGCTCTCATTTGTATACACGAAGCACTTTCACATCTGTTACCTTCTTTAGTGCATGTGACACGTCCTTGAGATGGGTATTATTGTTGTTAGTACATAGATGGAACAGATGAGGAAACAGAGAGGCTGATTTCCTTCCCTAAGGTTGCACAGCTGGGCCAGGAGTTAAGTCCAGATCCTCAGATTTGAAAGTCTGCCCCCTGACACCCTCCCGCCCGCTTGCTGACATCTGCACCAGGCAGCGGTCTTGGTGCTTTGTGTCCAAGGATCCTGATGTTTGTCTTTTAGCTGGCATTTATGAGGGTCTTTGCATGTGCTGGCTGTTGTGTTTGGAACTCTTTTCAAACAGGAGGAAGGAATTATGGAGCGTCGTTTTGAAGAGGAGGAGGAGGACGTATACCTCTTGTGGCCTACTGTGAGCCAGGCGCTGTGCTGGGAGTGCTCACTGGCCTCCCTGCCCCCGGGTTCTCCCACAGGCTGTCCTGGACCCAGGAGGTGGAGGATCTTTCCTAAAGCCCAAGCAGGCCCGGCTGGCTCAGCCTCTCTGGACAGCACGGTCTCCTGCAGGGTCCCGAGCTCCACATGCCAAGAGCTTCCAAGGGCAGGGCTGAGAGGGAGAAGGCCGTGGTAACGGTCCTCCGGGTCCTGCCGCGGCGTGGCAGCCGCCCCAGAAGCGGGCGCACTCTCTGTCTCGGGCCCTGCCTACCTGCCCTCCCGCCTGCCGTCCACATGGTGGAAATGCCGAGGAACAAGGGCCTTCCTGTCTTCTCTTGCCCCTTTTCTAAAAATAAGCTGGAACCTTCCCCTCATCTGCCCCCAATTTTCTCCTGCTTGACCCCCGCGACCCTCTGCCCTCCGAAGAGGCCACATGTGTGCCCACTGCTGGACAGATGGGCCGACCCTGCGGTGCAGATGGTGGGAGCCTGCGCTGGCCTCTGCCCCAGCCCCGCCGGCCCCTCCAGCTATGCCCAGAACAAAGCACCAAGCCAGCCTCTGGTCTGTGGGCAGGGGGAGGGAGCACTTGTTTATAACAGGAAGTTCCGCCCGGGTTTTATGAGCTGTCATGATAATAATAATCATCGCTCTCATTTGTATACACGAAGCACTTTCACATCTGTTACCTTCTTTAGTGCATGTGACACGTCCTTGAGATGGGTATTATTGTTGTTAGTACATAGATGGAACAGATGAGGAAACAGAGAGGCTGATTTCCTTCCCTAAGGTTGCACAGCTGGGCCAGGAGTTAAGTCCAGATCCTCAGATTTGAAAGTCTGCCCCCTGACACCCTCCCGCCCGCTTGCTGACATCTGCACCAGGCAGCGGTCTTGGTGCTTTGTGTCCAAGGATCCTGATGTTTGTCTTTTAGCTGGCATTTATGAGGGTCTTTGCATGTGCTGGCTGTTGTGTTTGGAACTCTACCACAACCAGGGAGGAAGGAATTATGGAGCGTCGTTTTGAAGAGGAGGAGGAGGCTGAGACTCAGAGATGTAGCTCAGCTTGCCAAGGCCATTCTGTAACAAGAGCTGGCATCAGGGTTTGGATTAAAGGCTGCCTGACCCCAATGCTTTTCTTCTGCAAAGTAGTTCACAGTCGTTGGTACCACGTCCTTCATTTTAATTCATTAATTCAACAGAACATCTTCCAAGTGTCTGCGTGTGCCGAGCATAAGGACACAGGGGTGAACACAAGACACACGGGTCCTACCCCTGTTGGCTTCGTGATAGAGCGGAAATGGACGTGAAAACGGCAATTACGGCGCAGGGCGATAAACCATTATTAGCCGTAATAGCTAGCTTTGCACAGTGTTTATAGCTCACTGAGGGCCCCAGATGAACATCTGGTCATTTCCTTGTCTGCTGAACATGGTCTAAAGGCTTCCCCGTGGCTGCAGCATCACATCTGAGCCTCCTGGCCTGGGAATCAAGGCCCTGTGAGGTGGTAGAGCCCACCTCTGTAGCCCCGCTGGCCCCTGGCCCACTTTGTGCTCCAGCACCAGCACCAGCGACTGCGAGGACTGTCTCCCACACGAGGGTGCTTCTCACCTCCATGGCGTCATCACTCAGCATCTCCTCCTGCAGTGCCTTCTTTCCCACGCTTCACCTTCTCCTGGCCGCCTCTTATTCTGCAAAACTTAGCTCAGAACCGCCTCCCCAGGCTGATTGGAAGGGAGTTTCTTGTTACAGGAGACATGTGAGCCAAGGATGGATGATCAGGGCAGGGAGATAAATCACTTAACTGTTATGGACCTCAGTTTTCTTTTCTATAAAATGGGTCCAAGAGCAAGCCTAACTATAGGAGGATAAGGGTCTTGTTAGAGTGGGGAAGCACCACGGTCTGTGGGGGCTAAGAAGAGTATAAGCAGCCTGGGGCTCAGGAAGGCTTCCTGGAGGATTTCCCCGGGGAGGAGCTCAGGTGGTATTTTTATTAGCAGTGAATGCTCACATGTGTGGTCCGTGTGTGGAGTACTGCTCTAGGCCCTGCAGACGTGTCATGTCATTTACTCTTTGTGAAGGCAATGTGAGGCCGTCACTGTTATGATCGCCATTTGATACATTAAGACCTTGAGGCCCAGAGAGATAAGGCAACATGTTTGGAGTCACACACCTAAGACGGGGCGAATCCTGAATTCCAGCCCAGGCACTTGGGCTTGTCCTTACGAGGGGAGCAGGAGGAGTGGAGGGTGGGGTCCACTTGAGCTCTGGGGTGGGGGTCACTGTGTTTGCTGACGACCATGCTCCAGGGGACTGGCCATGCCCTCTGGACCCTCGCGGGCCAGGGAGCTCTTGCTCTGACGCCGCTCACCCCCGGAGCCAGCAAGGCCTCTCTATGAGGGGTAGTAGGGCGTCGTCTCGGGGGCACTGCCTCCCAGTGATAACCGCCCATCGCAGGCGGAAGAAACATTCTTCTTATTTCACAGTGAAGGAACCGAGGCCCAGCGAGACAGGAAAGGATGCGGCAGTCTCCAAAAAGGCAACTCGAAGCTGAGATTCTGGACTCAGAGGCCAGAGCCTTTCCTTAGCAACAGGGGTACCCATCCTCCCCATTTCCTGGGCCCTGCTATGTGATGCAAATCAGATGGGAAAGCCTTTGTCAAACACCTATGGCTAGGCCTGCTCTTGACACCTGCTTGGTCCCTGGACAGGCCCTTTCCTTCCCTCAGGAAGTGAGTGAATGAGTGAATAAATGAGTGAAGGAGTGTAGACATCAGCTAGAACCTGCGGAAGCTTTCTGGCTGCTGTGGGCTCTTGATGCTCCTGCCCGGCTTGCTGGCCTGGGCAGCGGAGCGCGGGCGGCATCTGCTCAGCTCTGCCCCCTCTCCTCCCTCCTCAGAGCTCAGAGCCCTGTGTGTTTATTCTTACTCATCTCACAGTCCTTCCCTCTCCCCCTAGCCTCCCAATTGCCAAGCTGGTGTGGGCACCCGGGAGTCACTGGAATTGTTCTTCTGACCTGGAGTCATTTCTGGCTGGGAACCTGGGGGCAGCACTCAAGCTGTGAAGAGCCATGACAAAGGTGATTCTCCTCCCTCTCTTCCCATTTGTAGGGGCTTTTCCAGCTTTCCCGTCACCTTTCCTACCTGTGACCTAGGGCTATTTTCACAGCCCATTTTATCAGAGGAAAAGGCCAAGACAAAGGAAAAGATTTGATCAAGATCAGAGGCCAGAACGCAGGACTTTTACCACAAAATCATGATGGTTCCCACCTCCCTTCCTTCTCCCTCCTGTCTTCTCTCTTCCTTTTCATTCTTCTTTACACACATACTGACGTGGAGGAGGAGGGGAAATAGGAGAAAAGTACAGGTGGGCATGACAGAGTGGAAGGAATACTGGGTAGGAGTCGGGAGCCCTGAATTCTGGTCCTGGATTTGCCACTAATTTACTGTGTGTGTTAGTTGCTCAGTTGTGTTGGACTCTGCAACCCCGTGGACAGTAGCCCGACAGGCTCCTTCATCCATGGCATTCTCCAGGCAAGAATACTCGAGTGGGCAGCCATGCCGGTCTCCAGGGGATCTTCCCCATGCAGGGCTTGAACCCTGGTCTCCTGCATTGTGGGAAGATTCTTTACCGCCCGAGCCACCAGGGAAGCCCGTTAATTTGCGACACCTCCTTAAATAAGTCACTTTCCTTCTCTCCATCTCCTGTGTTCATATTAACAACCCGGGGCAATGTCGCTTCCATTCTCACCCCTGAGAGAATTGTTGTAAGAATACCTTCAATGAAGCAATCTTTTATTTTCACTTCTGCTCATCCACCTGACTAACAGCATCCACCCATCCATCCACCCGTCCTTCCACTCACTCATTCATTTATCCATCCATCCATCCACCCTCCACCCACTCCCCATTCACTGCCACCACCCCCCGCCCCCCCATCCACTCATCCATTCATCCTTTGTGCCCCTGCTGTGCGCCATACACAACACGAGCAAGACCAGACTATGACCTGGCTTGCAGCCATCTCCTCAGGTGCCTTCCCACCCGTGGACACTGACTGCCCACCCCATTTCTTCCTGGACAGTGTCTGTCCCTTTGTTCCAGTGAGTCCTGGACCAGCCAGAGGCCTGCTCCAGAGTCATCACCTCTGCGGGCTGGCCGGCTGGGCCACCTTGCCCTGCCCCTGTCCGGGGGCAGCACTCAAGCTGTGAAGAGCCATGACAAAGGTGATTCTCCTCCCTCTCTTCCCATTTGTAGGGGCTTTTCCAGCTTTCCGTCACCTTCCTACCTGTGACCTAGGGCTATTTTCACAGCCCATTTTATCAGAGGAAAAGGCCAAGACAAAGGAAAAGATTTGATCAAGATCAGAGGCCAGAACGCAGGACTTTTACCACAAAATCATGATGGTTCCCACCTCCCTTCCTTCTCCCTCCTGTCTTCTCTCTTCCTTTTCATTCTTCTTTACACACATACTGACGTGGAGGAGGAGGGGAAATAGGAGAAAAGTACAGGTGGGCATGACAGAGTGGAAGGAATACTGGGTAGGAGTCGGGAGCCCTGAATTCTGGTCCTGGATTTGCCACTAATTTACTGTGTGTGTTAGTTGCTCAGTTGTGTTGGACTCTGCAACCCCGTGGACAGTAGCCCGACAGGCTCCTTCATCCATGGCATTCTCCAGGCAAGAATACTCGAGTGGGCAGCCATGCCGGTCTCCAGGGGATCTTCCCCATGCAGGGCTTGAACCCTGGTCTCCTGCATTGTGGGAAGATTCTTTACCGTCTGAGCCACCAGGGAAGCCCGTTAATTTGCGACACCTCCTTAAATAAGTCACTTTCCTTCTCTCCATCTCCTGTGTTCATATTAACAACCCGGGGCAATGTCGCTTCCATTCTCACCCCTGAGAGAATTGTTGTAAGAATACCTTCAATGAAGCAATCTTTTATTTTCACTTCTGCTCATCCACCTGACTAACAGCATCCACCCATCCATCCACCCGTCCTTCCACTCACTCATTCATTTATCCATCCATCCATCCACCCTCCACCCACTCCCCATTCACTGCCACCACCCCCCGCCCCCCCATCCACTCATCCATTCATCCTTTGTGCCCCTGCTGTGCGCCATACACAACACGAGCAAGACCAGACTATGACCTGGCTTGCAGCCATCTCCTCCAGGTGCCTTCCCACCCGTGGACACTGACTGCCCACCCCATTTCTTCCTGGACAGTGTCTGTCCCTTTTGTTCCAGTGAGTCCTGGACCAGCCAGGGAGGCCTGCTCCAGAGTCATCAGACCTCTGCGGGCTGGCCGGGCTGGCCCATTCTTTCCTGGTCTGGCCTGCTGTGTCAGTCCCCAGCACTGCTCTGAGTGACGGTCAGGTGTCCCCGCAGTGCCTGCAACGTGTCACTGGTCCCTGTGGGCCGCCCTCCCCTGCCCCCAGCACGGGTCCTGCACTTGTTGGGCGGGCTGTCAGCAGAGGTGGTCTCACTCCCCTGGCGCTCCCTCCCTGAGTCTCTCGCGAGCTGTTGGCCACATTGGAAGAATTAGGGGCTTCTGGCAGAGGGAGGTAGCGGGTTCCCATGGCAGGGACTGTGCACAAGTCCTGACACGTTGGTACTGTGTGTGCACTGGCCGTGGGCAGTGGGTCCTGTCTGTGTGGATGCTGTCCCAGCGCCTCTGTGCCCAGGGCCTGCCCGGAACAACTTTTTCTCTGATGGACCTCATCGCTTTTTTTGGACCAGGGAGAAGCCTCCAGTATTTGTTAGTTTTGCATTTGTTATGGGTTCTGCTTATCACGAGTGGAGGGGCTCCACTCTGGGATCTTCCTCTTGGGTTGACGATTCTCTGTGTGACCTTGCAGGATCCCTTTCCTTTTCAGGTTTCCATTTGCTCACAGGGCTGCTGTGGTCCTAGAAGCCCCTCAGTGGACTGACTGGGACGCAGATCTTCATGTCCACGAGGGCCTGCTGTGTACCTGATCCTCTGGGGCTGTGGGGTAGGTGGGGCCCATGGTTCCTGCCTTCATTGAATGAGAGAGCCGGGTTCCAGGAAATAGTGAGTGCTGCCGGACGGGGTCTCCTGTGCCTATAGGAGTGGTCTGGGCAGCCAGGGCTGGGGGAATGGGTGCAGCCTGAGTCCCTAAAGACTGCACTTGCAGAGACGGGGGCTCCAGACAAGGACGAGACGAGGGACAGTGCTGAGGGCAGTGGTGATCATGTCATCGTCCTTCTGCCTGGAAAACTCTAGGAGCTGACTTGCTGCCTCCCTCCCCATTTGTGGTAATTTGACAAGACCTCTGCCCTTCTCTTTTGACCACTAAGAAGTACCAATACCTAAAAATGTTCAGCAGGCCAGCTCCTTGTGTAAAGCCTTTTACACGTCACATACAGCCACCCGTTGGACAAAGTCCTCTTATTACCCACAATATAGAGATAGGGGGACGGACTCGGTGGGACGGAGGCCCGGGCTTGAGGTCTTACAGTTCCAAGTGGCCAAGCAGCGATCTGATCCCCAGTCTGAGGGCCGTGTTACTCTCTCAGCACCAGGCCACTTCCTGGGGAAGCAGGAAGAGCAGAAGTCACCACTGGTTAGTCCCAGCTCCGCTCAGGCTGAAAGCAATCAGATGGGCGTTGTGGGACCTGGGAGAACCTGGGCGAGGACATCAGGCATGCCCTCACCTCTCTGGGGTTCTCGGTTGGCTTCTCTGTCCAGAGGGCTGACTTTTGGAGGCTCCCAGGAGGTGCGGACAGGCTTTGAGGCCTCTAGAGTCTGGCCCCACCAGTGAAGGGGGGCGACTGTGGGTCCGGCCTATTAGGAGAGGCAGGACTGCTCCATTCTGGGCGGGGCCTGCATCCTTTGGTGGCATCCAGCGCTCACCTCACAAAGCGCCAGGCCCGGAACTGGCGACACATGGATTTGATTGCTTGGGAAATCTGCTTGGGGGGTCTGGGGAGGGGAGCAGGGGTGGAACAGCTGATCGGCCTAAAAATAGCACAGCCTGCAATTCTGAGGGGCTTGAGGGTGCTCCATTCCAAATTTGGAAGTGACCCAGAGTGCTCTTTGTAGCTGGCACCCTACGTGGGTGGCTTTTCAGCGCTGAGGGAGCAGCAGGGAAGGTCGGGGTCGGCCCTGGCACGGCCTCTCACCGGCTGAGCAACCTGGCAGAGCAGCCCTACTGCACCTCCACTTTGGCCGCCTCATAATGCCTGCCTGGCCACCTGGCAAGCTGGCTAGGAGGGTGCATTTGGACAAATGTAAACGGCTGAGTGCTGTATATGTGTCTGCTCTCACTGTAAAGGTGGGGGTACCCTGGGAGGCCGATTTCATGATAGGTGCTGGGTGTCAGACAAGCCTAAGCTCTCTGATGAGGTTCATTAGTGTTCTTTTCCTCTTCTCATAGACCTCTCCTTTGACCACTAAGTTTGTCAGCAGGCCAGCTCCTTGTGTAAAGCCTTTACGTCACATACAGCCACCCGTTGGACAAAGTCCTCTTATTACCCACAATATAGAGATAGGGGGACGGACTCGGTGGGACGGAGGCCCGGGCTTGAGGTCTTACAGTTCCAAGTGGCCAAGCAGCGATCTGATCCCCAGTCTGAGGGCCGTGTTACTCTCTCAGCACCAGGCCACTTCCTGGGGAAGCAGGAAGAGCAGAAGTCACCACTGGTTAGTCCCAGCTCCGCTCAGGCTGAAAGCAATCAGATGGGCGTTGTGGGACCTGGGAGAACCTGGGCGAGGACATCAGGCATGCCCTCACCTCTCTGGGGTTCTCGGTTGGCTTCTCTGTCCAGAGGGCTGACTTTTGGAGGCTCCCAGGAGGTGCGGACAGGCTTTGAGGCCTCTAGAGTCTGGCCCCACCAGTGAAGGGGGGCGACTGTGGGTCCGGCCTATTAGGAGAGGCAGGACTGCTCCATTCTGGGCGGGGCCTGCATCCTTTGGTGGCATCCACCCTCACCTCACAAAGCGCCAGGCCCGGAACTGGCGACACATGGATTTGATTGCTTGGGAAATCTGCTTGGGGGGTCTGGGGAGGGGAGCAGGGGTGGAACAGCTGATCGGCCTAAAAATAGCACAGCCTGCAATTCTGAGGGGCTTGAGGGTGCTCCATTCCAAATTTGGAAGTGACCCAGAGTGCTCTTTGTAGCTGGCACCCTACGTGGGTGGCTTTTCAGCGCTGAGGGAGCAGCAGGGAAGGTCGGGGTCGGCCCTGGCACGGCCTCTCACCGGCTGAGCAACCTGGCAGAGCAGCCCTACTGCACCTCCACTTTGGCCGCCTCATAATGCCTGCCTGGCCACCTGGCAAGCTGGCTAGGAGGGTGCATTTGGACAAATGTAAACGGCTGAGTGCTGTATATGTGTCTGCTCTCACTGTAAAAGGTGGGGGGTACCCTGGGAGGGCCGATTTCATGATAGGTGCTGGGTGTCAGACAAGCCTAAGCTCTCTCTGATGAGGTTCACAGCTTCTAGTGCCTTCCCTTGCCTTTTAGCCTCTTCTCATAGATGTTCCTTGTTGCTTCTTCATAGGAACTGCTTCCGTTGAATGAGCTAAAATCAGAACATTCCAACCATCAAATTAGCTGTGTTGATAGGTAGTGAGCTTTCTGTCACTGGAGGTATTCAAGACAAAGTCAGACAACACCTGATAGGGAAATTATCTATGACTTGGATGCTGCTGAACTTCCTCTGACCCCAGAGTCTGGCCATTTGTCCTTAGGGCCTACCCTCAGGCAGGGAAGTGCCTTGTCCAGACCTGAGCCTCTACCCCAGCTCCCCTGCCCTGCTCCACACTAAACGCAGCACCCTCACTGCCTCTCCCTGCTCAGGGTCCAGTCCTTGCCATGCTTGAGCCTCCTCATCTGGGCATGTTCTAGTGCTCTGGTCACGTTATCCCTCAGGGCCTTAGTTTCCCCATCTGCAAATGGAGTTGCTGATACTTGGCTTTGCAGGGCTGAGCAGGAACAAGATGATGTTAATTCACAGGTGCGTCAGGTACCACAGAATCCGATTCTCCTCTAGACTCTTCT
Source organism: Tragulus kanchil (assembly GCA_022376925.1). Classification (NCBI taxonomy): domain Eukaryota; kingdom Metazoa; phylum Chordata; class Mammalia; order Artiodactyla; family Tragulidae; genus Tragulus; species Tragulus kanchil. The sequence goes on along the minus strand of JAIOJX010000032.1, from coordinate 112,612,240 downwards.
CCAGAGGGCAGGCGGGGGCCTTGGGACAGGGCCCCCCGCTAGGCCACGGAGGAGACAGCACAGCAGAGCCTGCTCTTGAATCTGGTGCCTTGGTGTCCAGTGTTGTCCTTGGAACACCCTCGAGCACGAACAGGGGATGTCACCATTATGAACCCAAGTTTAGTCTTGCCACCTGCTGGCTGGGAGGCTTGGGGCGAACGACACCCCTCTGGGCTTCAGGTTCCTGTCGTCACATTATAATGACACCTGACAGTCACTGAGGGGGTTGGGCATGATCACGTGGGCAGAAGGGGCCAGATTCTAAGGCCCGGGCTGTGGGAGGCAGTGCAGCACAGCTGGATGGACGCTCCTGAGCACCCGGACATGGCAAGAGGGTGGGGCTAGGGATTTGCAAGGCTTTGTGGGCAGGGAGGGAACAAGGTCCTCACCAGGCCTCTCTGTCCAGTGGCTACTCATTCTCACAGATCTCAGGTCAAAGGGGCCTCTTCTAGACGTCCTCCTGGAGCCATGAGCAGAGCTGGCCCCCAGGGTCCCTTGCACTTTGTGATGCCAGCTGACAGAAAGCTTCTTGAGACTGTGGGCGACACACAAGTTTGGGTTGGAGGACCTGACCAGCCCTGTTCTCCCAGCTGTGAAGAGGACGCTCACAGATCACCCTCACAGATACGCTGTGACGACAACGTGATCTAATATTGAGGATGTCCTTCTGCACAAAGACCACGATGGTGATGGCTTTTGTTCAGTCATTAATTCACTCTTTTGTTTGTTCCAAAGCCCTAGACACACCCTTCTCTGAGCTCTGGCTGGGCATTAGAGAGACAGCATTTCATCAAACAGTCCCTGACCTTCCTGAGAGCTCAGCATCTAGGGGAACCACCTGCACACCTACCATTCTAAACCCAGAACAGTGCAAGCTACCGTGCGTCCTCTAAGATCCAGAGGACACATGGAAGGAGCAAACCCCCGCCTGCCGCTCCCCACACCAGGCTACCAGCAGGAGTCAGGGAAGGTCTCACAGGGAAGGAAGGCCCTGAGCTGAGAATGGAAGGATGGGTTGACGTTGGTCAGATGGGCTAGCTGGGGAAAGGCTTCCTGGGCCAGGATGTAGAATAGACCACACCCCAGAGGTGAGAGAGGTGATCAGGACCCCTAGGCAGATGGAGGCGTCTAGAGCATAGAGTGAAACCCTGGGCCCAAGATAGAACCAAAGTGTGGGGACCCCTTCCTCACCCAATCGTCCATAGAGTCGTGGCCACGAGGACCCTCAGGGGGGTTTGGCTGATGACGGTGATGCTGAAGACGGTGTGGCAGTGATTGATGTTGTGGGTGGCACTGTCCAGGGCCTGCTCCCCACATAGTGCCACTCGGAATGGGCTGGCACTCCCCAGGCCAGGGGGTACGGCTCTGGGAAGGGCTGCCGCTCAGGGCTCCAGGTAAGCGGCAAGGAGCTCTACAAGCAAGGATGATCCCTCCCCGCATTCCAGCTTGGAAGGGCGCTGCGTTGGCTGACGTCCCCACCGTGGGGCCATGTCCAATCTGCGTCCCCTGTGCCTAGCACACGGTGGCCCCAGCAGGCATTCGCACATGTCAAAATCGCGTCCCCTCATGGCCATTCAGGTGGAGACTGGGAGGGTCACAGTGAGAAAAAGTGTCCCCTGCTGGCCTTCTCTGTTCCACCAGTCCTGTTCTCCCAGCTGTGAAGAGGACGCCACAGATCACCCTCACAGATACGCTGTGGCGACAACGTGATCTAATATTGAGGATGTCCTTCTGCACAAAGACCACGATGGTGATGGCTTTTGTTCAGTCATTAATTCACTCTTTTGTTTGTTCCAAAGCCCTAGACACACCCTTCTCTGAGCTCTGGCTGGGCATTAGAGAGACAGCATTTCATCAAACAGTCCCTGACCTTCCTGAGAGCTCAGCATCTAGGGGAACCACCTGCACACCTACCATTCTAAACCCAGAACAGTGCAAGCTACCGTGCGTCCTCTAAGATCCAGAGGACACATGGAAGGAGCAAACCCCCGCCTGCCGCTCCCCACACCAGGCTACCAGCAGGAGTCAGGGAAGGTCTCACAGGGAAGGAAGGCCCTGAGCTGAGAATGGAAGGATGGGTTGACGTTGGTCAGATGGGCTAGCTGGGGAAAGGCTTCCTGGGCCAGGATGTAGAATAGACCACACCCCAGAGGTGAGAGAGGTGATCAGGACCCCTAGGCAGATGGAGGCGTCTAGAGCATAGAGTGAAACCCTGGGCCCAAGATAGAACCAAAGTGTGGGGACCCCTTCCTCACCCAATCGTCCATAGAGTCGTGGCCACGAGGACCCTCAGGGGGGTTTGGCTGATGACGGTGATGCTGAAGACGGTGTGGCAGTGATTGATGTTGTGGGTGGCACTGTCCAGGGCCTGCTCCCCACATAGTGCCACTCGGAATGGGCTGGCACTCCCCAGGCCAGGGGGTACGGCTCTGGGAAGGGCTGCCGCTCAGGGCTCCAGGTAAGCGGCAAGGAGCTCTACAAGCAAGGATGATCCCTCCCCGCATTCCAGCTTGGAAGGGCGCTGCGTTGGCTGACGTCCCCACCGTGGGGCCATGTCCAATCTGCGTCCCCTGTGCCTAGCACACGGTGGCCCCAGCAGGCATTCGCACATGTCAAAATCGCGTCCCCTCATGGCCATTCAGGTGGAGACTGGGAGGGTCACAGTGAGAAAAAGTGTCCCCTGCTGGCCTTCTCTGTTCCACCAGTCCTGTTCCCCACTCCCAGCCTGATGCTCGGGGTCCTTCCGGGGAAGCGTCGGGGCAAGCTGGACAAGCAGTCCCTCTGCCCTCCCCAGATTGGAGCCCTGACCCCGGCGACTGCTCTTGGGCAGGCGGCAACCTTCCTAGGGCTCCTCGAAGCCATCCTCGTCTTCTTGACAAAAGGCATCTGGGGCCTGCCAGCCCCTCCTCCATCCGGGCGGGGAAACACAATACGCCGATAATGATCTAATATTTATACAACGCCTTTCTACCAGATGCATCCCAACCAAGTTTACAAGCTGTCCCTGCTGACGGCACAATGTATTCCAGACCCTCTCCCAGGCCCCTGCCTGCCCCCACCTCCCACCCCGCTCATCCTCGGGTCTGAGGGCCCGCAGAGACTCCCTCGTCCACCTGAGGGATGGAGAACCCAGCTGGCCGGAGGGCCCGCCCCTCCCATGCCCTCCCATTCCACACTGCCCGGTGGGGTGATGGTCTGTGCTCCTGACTAGGGGGGAAATAGCCATCCAGAGGAAGGCGGGGCTGCCCTCGGGTTTTGAAGTGTGCCCAAAACTCACAGCACCCCGAGCCTTCTCCCCAGACCTCCGTAGCCTCAGACCTGCAGGAGGGACCGGGGAGGGACGGGGGAGGGCCGGGCTGGCTGCACGAATGTGCCTTCTCAGTCACTTCCTCTGGGGCGGCTCCATGAATGAGGACTTGTGTTCATTCCCTCCCATAAATTGCCCCTGGTCACAGGGCCATGTTCTGTGTCAGCGTCCCTGACCACCGGCCTCGGACAAAACCTGCTTTGTGAAGTCAGGGTGGAAGACACACAGATGATTGTTACCTTCACGTATCCCCTCCCCCACCTTCTTTTCTTGGCCTGGAGTTAAGACCTTTTTTCTCTGTCAACAATCTTGACTTTGTTCCCGGAGAAGGAAACAGCTCCTGGGGGGACTTCACAAAGATGCTGCCTACAAGAAAACTGTTGGGGAGGAGGGTGAAAAAAGACAGAGGTTACAGGAAATGGCAGACATTTTTTGTTGAATTAAACCATTAGGAGTGACCCCCAAACCAGAGCGAGGCAGAGGGAACAACTGGATACATTTAGGTCAGGACAAGCAGCCAAGAGAGGAGCTGAAACCAATTACCATAAATGAATGTTTCTCTTTTATTCACGACCACCGTGCCTGTTCCCAGGATGCTCTTGGGCGTCTTATAAAAACAGATGAACTCTCTGGTTTTGTTCGGGGAGTTATTAGCTAATGCAACTGTTGGGCAATTTATCAAACATTAGCACATGCTACGATTAATGACCAAGAGAAACCTGGTCACTCGATGGTCCGAAGCCACAGGGGCTGCCTGGACTTCAGGGCTCACAGAAGGGTCTTCTCCTTGGTGGGCCCGTTTACTTAGGATGTTGGTGACCAGGGAGTAAGAGCACGCTCAAAGCTTGCACCCTCCCAACCCCAAGGGTCCTTGAGGCTGTGACTCTCTAATGGTCACTAGATTGAGAAGATGGTCCCCACACTTTGGTTTCATCTTGGGCCCAAGGTTTCACTCTCTTTTCTGGACACCCCCATCTGCCTAGGGGTCCTGATCACCTCTCTCACCTCTACGGTGTGGCCTAGGCTGTGCCCTGGGCCAGGGCCGCCTTTCCCCAGCTAGCCCACCTGACCAACGTCAACCCATCCTTGGGCTGTCAGCTCAAGGGATGCCTTCCCTGTGAAGCCTTTGCTGACTCCTGCGGGCTGCCTGGTGGTGGTGGTGTGGGGGTGTTCCTTCTGTGTGTCCTCTGGGCTTTAGAGGCTTACACTGTACTGATGTAAAACAGTGGGTGTGCAGGTTATCCTCCTGGACCCTGAGCTCCTAGGAGACAGAGACTGTCTGATGATCTGCAGTCTCTCTAGTGCCCAGCCGGAGCTCAGAGAAGGGCTTTCCAGAATTTGTGAACACATGAATGAGTACGTGTACAGCAGTGCCCTCCTGTGAGTCCTGTGGTCTTAGGTTTGGGCACCTTCACGTTAAGACCTTTTTCTCTGTCAACAATCTTGACTTTGTTCCCGGAGAAGGAAACAGCTCCTGGGGACTTCTCAAAGATGCTGCCTACAAGAAAACTGTTGGGGAGGAGGGTGAAAAAAGACAGAGGTTACAGGAAATGGCAGACATTTTTTGTTGAATTAAACCATTAGGAGTGACCCCCAAACCAGAGCGAGGCAGAGGGAACAACTGGATACATTTAGGTCAGGACAAGCAGCCAAGAGAGGAGCTGAAACCAATTACCATAAATGAATGTTTCTCTTTTATTCACGACCACCGTGCCTGTTCCCAGGATGCTCTTGGGCGTCTTATAAAAACAGATGAACTCTCTGGTTTTGTTCGGGGAGTTATTAGCTAATGCAACTGTTGGGCAATTTATCAAACATTAGCACATGCTACGATTAATGACCAAGAGAAACCTGGTCACTCGATGGTCCGAAGCCACAGGGGCTGCCTGGACTTCAGGGCTCACAGAAGGGTCTTCTCCTTGGTGGGCCCGTTTACTTAGGATGTTGGTGACCAGGGAGTAAGAGCACGCTCAAAGCTTGCACCCTCCCAACCCCAAGGGTCCTTGAGGCTGTGACTCTCTAATGGTCACTAGATTGAGAAGATGGTCCCCACACTTTGGTTTCATCTTGGGCCCAAGGTTTCACTCTCTTTTCTGGACACCCCCATCTGCCTAGGGGTCCTGATCACCTCTCTCACCTCTACGGTGTGGCCTAGGCTGTGCCCTGGGCCAGGGCCGCCTTTCCCCAGCTAGCCCACCTGACCAACGTCAACCCATCCTTGGGCTGTCAGCTCAAGGGATGCCTTCCCTGTGAAGCCTTTGCTGACTCCTGCGGGCTGCCTGGTGGTGGTGGTGTGGGGGTGTTCCTTCTGTGTGTCCTCTGGGCTTTAGAGGCTTACACTGTACTGATGTAAAACAGTGGGTGTGCAGGTTATCCTCCTGGACCCTGAGCTCCTAGGAGACAGAGACTGTCTGATGATCTGCAGTCTCTCTAGTGCCCAGCCGGAGCTCAGAGAAGGGCTTTCCAGAATTTGTGAACACATGAATGAGTACGTGTACAGCAGTGCCCTCCTGTGAGTCCTGTGGTCTTAGGCTGTCTCTCCATCCACCAAAGGAACGGGACTGTGGTTCTCCTAAAGGCGGCTTCTCTCCACTGCACAGTTGCAGGAAGTTGGGCTCCAGCTAATAGCCTCACAGAGGAGCACATGGGGAGAAGGAAGACCAGGGTGTGGCCTGGTGCAACTATTTTCTCTGTGTAGGCTTCCGTCTTCTCATCTGTGAAATGGGCTAATTAACCCATCTCCGAAGCTTCTGGAGAGAAAAGCTACAGGGGAATACATGTTCTTGGGGGCATTCCCAATCCAAAAGGGGCGAGAAGGCAACAAACCAAATTGAAGCTGCCCTCCTACTTCCTGTGAAGAACTCTAACTTGAGGAGAATGATTTACCTCCTTTACAGACTTTTGGCTAAAAAGCCTCTGTGTGGAGGGTGGAGGGAAAGAGCTCCTCTTCAGAATCAGGAGGGGCTGGGTCCAGTCCTGGTTACCTGTACCCTTGCCGTGTGACCTTGGGCAATACACGTCATCTGTTGGAGCCTTGGTTTTGGTTCTGAAAAATGGGACAGTAATGCTTCCCACCCTAGGGTGTGTGAATGTCTGACAAGTAATGAGTCTGGCTTCGGGCCCAGAGCAGGGCCTTACTACATAGTAGCTTGTCTTATTGTTATTAATTCCATTAGCAAATGCCGTTAGCAGGAGAGGCGGGGAGGGAGCAGCCCTGTCTGTCGTCTTTGTTTTTTTTTTTTTTTTCCCTTGCAGGCAGACTCTCAGTGTTGCAGAATTAACATTCTTCCTTTCTGCTAATTCCACTAAAATGTGTTTCCAACCTAGCAGCTACCCTGTCCCCGGCTGGGGCTGACATCTGCCAGAGAAGCAGACCACCTTCTCGGATTTTCCGTTTGCAGCTGGGAGGGCGGGCTGGCAGAGCAAATTACAAAGCAGGCTCCGGCTCCAGCTCCTGCTTGGGAGGGGCAGGCCCCTCGGGTGGTGGGCAAGCGCCTGCCAGGAGCTGGCTCGAGATGGGCCTGGAGCAGCAGGCGCCCACACGTCTGGGCAGACAGGAGTCCCCACGTGTCGGTAGGCCAACAGGGAGGACAGGGAAGGATCCCGGCTGCTGGAAGATCCAGGTGAGTCCTGTGGTCTTAGGCTGTCTCTCCATCCACCAAAGGAACGGGACTGTGGTTCTCCTAAAGGCGGCTTCTCTCCACTGCACAGTTGCAGGAAGTTGGGCTCCAGCTAATAGCCTCACAGAGGAGCACATGGGGAGAAGGAAGACCAGGGTGTGGCCTGGTGCAACTATTTTCTCTGTGTAGGCTTCCGTCTTCTCATCTGTGAAATGGGCTAATTAACCCATCTCCGAAGCTTCTGGAGAGAAAAGCTACAGGGGAATACATGTTCTTGGGGGCATTCCCAATCCAAAAGGGGCGAGAAGGCAACAAACCAAATTGAAGCTGCCCTCCTACTTCCTGTGAAGAACTCTAACTTGAGGAGAATGATTTACCTCCTTTACAGACTTTTGGCTAAAAAGCCTCTGTGTGGAGGGTGGAGGGAAAGAGCTCCTCTTCAGAATCAGGAGGGGCTGGGTCCAGTCCTGGTTACCTGTACCCTTGCCGTGTGACCTTGGGCAATACACGTCATCTGTTGGAGCCTTGGTTTTGGTTCTGAAAAATGGGACAGTAATGCTTCCCACCCTAGGGTGTGTGAATGTCTGACAAGTAATGAGTCTGGCTTCGGGCCCAGAGCAGGGCCTTACTACATAGTAGCTTGTCTTATTGTTATTAATTCCATTAGCAAATGCCGTTAGCAGGAGAGGCGGGGAGGGAGCAGCCCTGTCTGTCGTCTTTGTTTTTTTTTTTTTTTTCCCTTGCAGGCAGACTCTCAGTGTTGCAGAATTAACATTCTTCCTTTCTGCTAATTCCACTAAAATGTGTTTCCAACCTAGCAGCTACCCTGTCCCCGGCTGGGGCTGACATCTGCCAGAGAAGCAGACCACCTTCTCGGATTTTCCGTTTGCAGCTGGGAGGGCGGGCTGGCAGAGCAAATTACAAAGCAGGCTCCGGCTCCAGCTCCTGCTTGGGAGGGGCAGGCCCCTCGGGTGGTGGGCAAGCGCCTGCCAGGAGCTGGCTCGAGATGGGCCTGGAGCAGCAGGCGCCCACACGTCTGGGCAGACAGGAGTCCCCACGTGTCGGTAGGCCAACAGGGAGGACAGGGAAGGATGTGGGCAAGGCGCCGAAGGTCTTTCTGGCTGCAAGGAAGGATCCAGGTAGAAGCCCTCTCTCTGGAACTTCATGCAGGCTGTTTTGTCTTTTTCAGACTCAATTTCCTCTATCTGTAAAATGGGAACAGATGTAGGTCTGCTGTTCCTTTTCCGACCTGTGTGGGTCCAGATCTGGTTTGGAGTTCAGAATCTTTTTTTTTTTTTTTTGGCCACTTCTATTGGCCTTTCATTTATCCATTTTCATCCATCTTTGTTCTTTGGCCCGTGTGGGCCGTCCATTGCAGTGGCCTCTCTTGCTGCAGAGCACTGGCTCTGGGTGCACACACTCCAGAGTGCTGGCTCAGTAGTTGGACATATCGATCCAGTGGCTCTGCAGCACGTGGGATCTTCCCAGGCCAGGGATCGAACCAGCGCCCCTTGTACCGCAAAGCGGTGTCCTTACCCACTGGGCCACCAGGGAAGCCCTGGAGTTCAGAATTTTTAGAAAATGATATTGTGTATAGATCATGCTCTATTAAACACCCCTGGTAGCTCAAGGAGAGCAGCTTATAAGCAAACAGATAATGATTTCTGCAGTGAAATGTATGAATAGTTACATTAAGTGGGAATAATAAAGACCATAAATGGCCTCATGTGGGTTCAGCTTGAGTTTTTTGACGCCAGATGAATTTCTGCCAATTTATGGAAAAACTCTCCTTTTTCAGAGTTTCTTGGATTTCAGAGTGATGGATAGAAGACTGCTGCACCTGTCACGTCTGTGGGCTAGGGTCGTAAAAATGGTGTGAAGTAGAGAAGGTAAGGCGGCTTGTGGATTCAGGAAATGGGAGGTCCTGGTTCTCTTGGACCAGTGGGTCTCAGTGCATATTGGAGCCACCTAGGGCTTCAAAACCACGGATGCCCAGACCCCACCCCAGTCAGCTTTAAATTCAAGCCTATGGACCTGGAGCCTGGCAGCTGTGCTTCAGATTACACCTTGGGGGGCTCCTTTTTGGTAACTTTATTGAAACATAACTCATGGATCAAATTGTTCGCTGGCAGCTGTGACAATTGCCCCCCTGCAGGGATCCAGGGTGGGGAAAAGGGCAAGGATGTGGGCAAGGCGCCGAAGGTCTTTCTGGCTGCAAGGAAGGATCCAGGTAGAAGCCCTCTCTCTGGAACTTCATGCAGGCTGTTTTGTCTTTTTCAGACTCAATTTCCTCTATCTGTAAAATGGGAACAGATGTAGGTCTGCTGTTCCTTTTCCGACCTGTGTGGGTCCAGATCTGGTTTGGAGTTCAGAATCTTTTTTTTTTTTTTTTGGCCACTTCTATTGGCCTTTCATTTATCCATTTTCATCCATCTTTGTTCTTTGGCCCGTGTGGGCCGTCCATTGCAGTGGCCTCTCTTGCTGCAGAGCACTGGCTCTGGGTGCACACACTCCAGAGTGCTGGCTCAGTAGTTGGACATATCGATCCAGTGGCTCTGCAGCACGTGGGATCTTCCCAGGCCAGGGATCGAACCAGCGCCCCTTGTACCGCAAAGCGGTGTCCTTACCCACTGGGCCACCAGGGAAGCCCTGGAGTTCAGAATTTTTAGAAAATGATATTGTGTATAGATCATGCTCTATTAAACACCCCTGGTAGCTCAAGGAGAGCAGCTTATAAGCAAACAGATAATGATTTCTGCAGTGAAATGTATGAATAGTTACATTAAGTGGGAATAATAAAGACCATAAATGGCCTCATGTGGGTTCAGCTTGAGTTTTTTGACGCCAGATGAATTTCTGCCAATTTATGGAAAAACTCTCCTTTTTCAGAGTTTCTTGGATTTCAGAGTGATGGATAGAAGACTGCTGCACCTGTCACGTCTGTGGGCTAGGGTCGTAAAAATGGTGTGAAGTAGAGAAGGTAAGGCGGCTTGTGGATTCAGGAAATGGGAGGTCCTGGTTCTCTTGGACCAGTGGGTCTCAGTGCATATTGGAGCCACCTAGGGCTTCAAAACCACGGATGCCCAGACCCCACCCCAGTCAGCTTTAAATTCAAGCCTATGGACCTGGAGCCTGGCAGCTGTGCTTCAGATTACACCTTGGGGGGCTCCTTTTTGGTAACTTTATTGAAACATAACTCATGGATCAAATTGTTCGCTCACAGGATACCATTCGGTGCTTTTAGTATAGTCACAGAGTGGTGCCGCCACCACCATCATCAATTTCACAACATTTCATCACCCTGCCCACCCCGCATCCTCAACAACCGTGAATCTACTTTCTGTCTCTGTGTATGTGGGGGCCAAGTTGCTTTAGCTGTGTCCGACTCTTTGCAACCCCATGGACTGTAGCCCGCCAGGCTCCTCTGTCCATAGGATTCTCCAGGCAAGAATACTGGATGGGGTTGCCATGTCCTTCTCCAGGGGATCTTCCTGACTTAGGGATCAAAGCCTGGGCTCCTGCACCGCAGGCAGATTCTTTACTGCTGAGCCATGGGATTGTTTATTCTGGACATTTCAAATATATAGAGTCGTAGAATATGTGGTCCTTCGATTCTGGCTTCTTTCACTTTGCATAGGGTTTTCAATGTTCATCTATGTTGTACATGTGCCAGTACTTCATTAAGTTTTACGGCCAAATAATATTCCTTTGAATATATATATATATATATACCACATTTTGTTTATCTATTCCTCTGTTGATATAAATTTGATATAATACTGAACATTCATGCACACTTTTAAAAAATATTTTTTGGCCTCTTTTTATTGATCTTTTAAAATTTATTTTTCATCCATCTTTATTCTTCAGCCTGTGTGGGCCTCCCATTGCAGTGGCCTCTCTAGCTGCAGAGCACCGGCTCTGGGTACATGTGCTCCAGAGTGCTGGCTCATAATTGGACACACCAGTCCAGCCGCTCCATAGCATGTGGGATCCTCCCAGACCAGGGATTGAACTGGCGCCCCCTGCACTGCAACGTGGGGCTCTTCACCCACTGGACCACCAAGGAAGCCCCATGTACACATTTTTGTGATGATCTATGTTTTCATCTTGAAACTAAGTCTAGGAGTGAATTTGTTGGATCAAATGATTATGGTTAACTTTTTAAAGAAATGCCATTTAGCTTTCTACAGTGGGTGCACTACTTTATAGTTCCACCTGCAGTATATGAGGGTTCTGATTTCTCCACATCCTTGCCAACACTTGTTAGTATTCAACTTTTTGATTATGAACTTGATATTGGATAAGGAGTGGATGGTACCTCATTATGGCTTTGATTTGCATTTCCTTGAGAACTAATGATGTTGAGTGTATTTTAAAGTGCTCGTCGGCCATTTGTTGAACCCAGGTCTCTCATACTGCAGGCACATTCTTTAGCATCTGAGCCACTGGGGAAGCCTAAGAATACTGGAGTGGTTAGCTTATCCCTTCTCCAGGGGATCTTCCCGACCCAGGAATTGAATCAAGGTCTCCTGGGAAGTCCCTTGTATATGTTATTTGGAGAAATGTATTTTCAGACTCTTCATTCATTTTAAAATGGGTTCTTCATTTATTTTTGAGTTTCAAGTGACTTTATGTGTTTAGAGAAAAGCGCCTGATCAGCTACATGATTTTCAAATATCTTCTCCCATTCTGTGGATTGTCTTTTCACTTTTGATGGTGTCCTTTGAAGCAAAAAGTTTTAAATTCTGATGGAATCTAGTTTATTTATTATTTTCATTTATTGCTTATGCTTTTGGTTTCATATCTGAGAAATCATTGCCAAATCCAAGGTCATGAATATTTACCCTATGTTTTCTTCTAAGTGTTTATGGTTTTGCATTGTACACTTAGACCTTTCATCTATTTTAATTTTTTAATTATTTTTAATTTTTTATTTTTGGCCACTTCTATTGATCTTTCATTTATTTCCATCTTTGTTCTTTGGCTGTGTGGGCCTCCCATCGCAGTGGCCTCTGTCACTGCAGAGCACCGGCTCTGGGTGCATGCGCTTCAGAGCTCTGGCTGGATAGTTGGACACATTGGTCCAGCCACTCTGTGGCACGTGGGATCTTCCCAGGCCAGGGATCAAACTGGCACCCCTTGCAGTGCAAGGCAGTGTCCTTACCCACTGGACCACCAGGAGAAGCCCTCGTGTTCACTCTTGACCCTGCCCAATCTAGGTAATAATCCTCTGGCTGTCGACTGCAGTCCCTCGGGTGTGCATCGTCATCCCTCCTCTTGGGATGAAGAAGCAGCCCTTTCCTGTCCTGGCCCCAGCTTCTGCCATCCCATTTTGTTGAGTATTCAACTTTGATTATGAACTTGATATTGGATAAGGAGTGGATGGTACCTCATTATGGCTTTGATTTGCATTTCCTTGAGAACTAATGATGTTGAGTGTATTTTAAAGTGCTCGTCGGCCATTTGTTGAACCCAGGTCTCTCATACTGCAGGCACATTCTTTAGCATCTGAGCCACTGGGGAAGCCTAAGAATACTGGAGTGGTTAGCTTATCCCTTCTCCAGGGGATCTTCCCGACCCAGGAATTGAATCAAGGTCTCCTGGGAAGTCCCTTGTATATGTTATTTGGAGAAATGTATTTTCAGACTCTTCATTCATTTTAAAATGGGTTCTTCATTTATTTTTGAGTTTCAAGTGACTTTATGTGTTTAGAGAAAAGCGCCTGATCAGCTACATGATTTTCAAATATCTTCTCCCATTCTGTGGATTGTCTTTTCACTTTTGATGGTGTCCTTTGAAGCAAACAGTTTTAAATTCTGATGGAATCTAGTTTATTTATTATTTTCATTTATTGCTTATGCTTTTGGTTTCATATCTGAGAAATCATTGCCAAATCCAAGGTCATGAATATTTACCCTATGTTTTCTTCTAAGTGTTTATGGTTTTGCATTGTACACTTAGACCTTTCATCTATTTTAATTTTTTAATTATTTTTAATTTTTTATTTTTGGCCACTTCTATTGATCTTTCATTTATTTCCATCTTTGTTCTTTGGCTGTGTGGGCCTCCCATCGCAGTGGCCTCTGTCACTGCAGAGCACCGGCTCTGGGTGCATGCGCTTCAGAGCTCTGGCTGGATAGTTGGACACATTGGTCCAGCCACTCTGTGGCATGTGGGATCTTCCCAGGCCAGGGATCAAACTGGCACCCCTTGCAGTGCAAGGCAGTGTCCTTACCCACTGGACCACCAGGAGAAGCCCTCGTGTTCACTCTTGACCCTGCCCAATCTAGGTAATAATCCTCTGGCTGTCGACTGCAGTCCCTCGGGTGTGCATCGTCATCCCTCCTCTTGGGATGAAGAAGCGAGCCCTTTCCCTGTCCTGGCCCCAGCTCTGCAGGCTTTCCTTATGCTCTCCTTCAAGGAGGCACTTCGTGGTCCCACGCTGCCAGCCTGGCCAAGCCCCTGTGGCTAGGAGGGAGCTGAGCGCAGCCTGCAGAACCCTTGGAGACCTCTAAAGTGAAGGGAGGACCTTGAAACCACTCCGCAAGTCATTAGACACATGTTCACTCTGCTAAGTGGAGCCTAGGAAGCCAGAGACATCACTGGCGGTTTCTTTCCAGCCGGTGTAGTCTGGCCACTTAACTTCAGTTCACCTCTCTTTACTTCATTATAGTAGATAAACTCACCTTCTTTCCACTCACTCACTGATTCATCCAGCGAGTCCCTCATTCCCTGATTGCTGTGTTCAATGAGTTCTTACTGTTTGTGTCGTCTGATTGTGCCAAGCAGAGGTCACTTGGTTGCCCTTATCCATCTGTGTTGTCTTACATCTGGGTGTCTGTGAAATATGGCTTCTTGGTGTGGTCGTGGAGGTGGTTAAACCATGGAAGACCCACCCATGAGCTTTTTTTTTTTTTTACTGTAATCAGCATGGCTGTGGTGAAACTGGACTGGGAGATGAAGCACTAGTGTTTGACACTTGGACTTGATGGCCTCCAAATGAGTGTCTGCCTTTTGAAAATTATAGATAAGCCTACTTTGGAATTTTGAGCAAACACCAGTCACAGAACCCAATGTTTTGGATTTTATGAAATTAACAGCCAGAAGAGGAGGAGGAAGAGGAAGAGGAACGGCTGGGAAGACTTCCTGGAGGAGGAGTCTTTGAAGGCCCGTTCCCGGTAGAGAGAGCAGACCTGCCCTAGGGCCTCTGTGGGAGAGAACAGGGAGGCAGGTTTCTAAAGCACATGGAAGGACCCTCCTGGACTCAGTTTTTTCCAAGGATGGGATAGTTTGACTTGGACAGTAGTGAGCTTCCCAATCTGTGAGATTCGTGAGCAGAGTTGAATAGCCAACTACGAGGGAGGCTGCAGCGGGGCTTCCTGTTCTGAGCGGGTAGTTGGAGTGAACTTTTAGGTGCTTCCAGGACTCGTATCCTAAGCTACTAAAGAGATATCAAGGTTAAACATGTCACATCATTGCCCCTCCCCCAATGCTGAGACACCCACACCCTAAGGACCCAAATGACGAAAATTATTATTAGGTCATAATAACAGTGTTCCAACTAACGAATTTACAGTGAAAGGACAGACTCTGCTATCACCCACCATTTTGTAATATCCAACAAGTGAATAGATCTCAGCACTGAGCATCAGTGGGTGCTGACCATCTTGGAAAGAGACCCAGCTCCGCATCACATGCTCGTGGTGAAACCACACAGCCCCAGCTGTCATCTAGTCAAAGCAGTCTGAGCTGGAACCTCATCTACCCTCTGGATCCAGCCCCCGATTTGAAGGACAAGCAAAGAACAAATACATGGGGTGAAGGGCGTCATGGATATTCAGCCAGCAAAATCTGGAGTGTGGGGTCTCTGTGGTTCACGGAGCTGGGGTGCTTCAGCAGATCAACTGTCAGGAAACATAAGAGACGGAGGTGGAAATCTGGGGAGCAGGAGCGACCTAAGGGATGTTCCAAATATAGGAAGTGGGCAAAGCTCAATGGCAGTGTCTAGGGATGCACATTTGAGTGATAAAATTGTAAGGAAAAGCAAGAACGTGATGATTATAAAAGTTAGGACTGTGGTTAGTTTCAGGGAAGGGAGAGGACTGGGCCTGGCAGGAGGACCCGGAGGGGCCCGTGCCGGGCTGGCCCTGCTCTCTTTCTTGATCTTGGTAATTTTACAGGCATGTTCACCTTATAACGATCCATTACGCTGTCTGTTTGCTTTGTGTGGTTTCCTGTTATTTTATAATAAAAAGGTTAAAAAAGAGTAAGTCGCATCTGTACTATTTTGGAATTTCTCCTTACGTGCCAGTATGCTGGCAGCATCTCTTCTGCTGTGAGTTAGATGACCCTGACTGGCTGGCGGTAGCCTCTTTCTGCCAGCCTCCCACGGGTACTGAAATGAAGAGATAAAGAAAGAAAGAGAATGGAGAAAAATGGCTAAGATGGAGAAAAAAAACATTGCTTGAAAACACCAGTGACAGCAAGAACCAGAAAGAAGCGCATTTGCAAACTTGCAGGTCTCCAGTTCAGAGGATGTGTCCTTTCCTAACTAAGCCCTAGCTGAGTGACAGTTGGTGCGGGTCCAGGCTGGAGAACGGGGGAGGTGGTGATGGGAGCTGGAGGCCCGAGAGAGGCCTGAGGCTGGCTTGTCCTTCCTGTCTCAGGGGAGCCCCTTGGTTCGACAGGGCTGCCCTGAGAAGCTCAGCATGTCCCCTGGCTCCCTCAGCCCTCTGGGACAGGTGCTAATCCACTTCCTGTGAGATAAGGCACAGGAACATATTTAGATAAGAACAAAATCAAGTTGAAATTCCCCTGAGGAATTTCAGTGGCACCAGCGTTTACAGCCTGGTGAACAGGGAGTCTGAGCCTTGTCCTGTGCTGAAGGCAGCACCAGGTCACCCAAATAATGTGTGTGTGCGTGCACGCGTGCGTGCGCACATGCCTGTGTCTTCATGAATGTGTGTCCCTGTGTTGGGTATCCTGGAAGAGATGGGCCTGGCTTCTGCCCAGAGAGGCTCAAATGAGGTTCCCTGGGATGGACCAGGCAGCCGGTGCGTTGGAGAAACTCAACTCTGGGACCTGGGAGGTCCAGCAATGTCCTAAACACTGCCCTAAACACTGCTGTGTGACTCCAGGGAAGGCCCGTGACTCCTCTGGTCCTCAGAGGAGGAAATGAAAAATGCGGCGGATGGTGGGATAAGATGGCCTAGTGGCCCCCCACTTTTAACAGTAAGGGACTCTAAACTGGAGGATTTCTCAGGTTCATATTTCTTAGACTTTCATCCTGGGCACCAAAGAGCTTTGTTTCTATGAAAAGTCTCCAGCCTGTGCTTACGCCTCTCTCCTGGCGGAGTTGCTGAGCTGCCTTGACACCCAAGCTTCTCATTTTTTAGGACCCTTGGAAAGAAGGCACATCTCAGCTTTCTTGACTTGCTCCCAAAGTCGGTGGTGCCCACATACCTTGTGAGAATTAGAAAAATCACCCTAAAGCAGGCAGAGCCCAGGGTGCTCACGGTTCCGTTGATGGAGAGGCGATGGGGTCTCTCTGCAGCTTAGAAAGGGGAACTCTTTATTCCACCTAGAAGATACGACCTCGTGGAAGCACACACAGCTTGGAGAGCAGAACAAGAGCTGAATGTCAGTCTCCACTCATCCCCTTGGCAGGGTGTCTTGGACAGTGAACGACACCTACAACTGCACATGGCAGACCATTTTACTGTCGTGTATTCCTGAAGGGGCCAGACCTCCAGTCTTGCTCCTCCAAAAAAAAAACAAGCAGAGAGGAGTCTCTAGAGAACTTTCCACATGAGCTTCAGTGCCCAGCGCAGGGCCTGGAGGAAAGTAGAAAGCAAGGGGCTTCATGGAACCCATAGGCGAGCTGTGGTCCTGCAGGACGATTCCAACCTTAAGTCCCAGCAGATGCCCTAACTTCCTCTTCATGGAGAACCAGAGCCCAGTACGTGGGGTCTCCCTCGGCTTCCTGCCCCAGAGCTAGGAGGCTAGTTGCCTGCCTGCCATCCTCACCATCTCCAGCCATGCAACTCTGCATTTTCTGGATTTCTTCCCTCCTCCTCTCCCCAGACCTAAGTTATCTATTCACTTTCAGATCTCCTTGAGCATAATTTCTTCCGAAGCTAAGGGGAGGCTGAGCTGGGGCTTCCCCTGAAATGGGAGAGGTCCGCCTGCTACAAGTTCCAGTTACTTTCTGCACTTCTTCACGACACTCTGTGCTGGTGATTTTCTCTTCTTGCCTGATGGACTGCAGGCTGTCACGGGCAGGGGTGGTGCCTGCCGTGTTCGTCGGCTGCAGCCTCGGTGCTTGGCCCCCAGTCTGCACGTGGAGAGGGCGTGAGCGCGGGCAGTTATGACTGTGACTGAACCGATCAGCAGCCTTGCAAGGGAAGTGAGATTTAACCATTTGTGAGTGGATTCTCCGAACTCCTGTGGCTTGCTTACCTGCAACATGGATCTCTGGACTCCTCAAAGGTGAAAAATGGGAGGAAGATACAGCTCGTCTAGGCTCATCCTGCTACTCCACAGGTTAGGAAATGGAGACCCCAGGAATGTAAAGGAGGAGGAACCCGCCTGAAGTCACTCAGCGGGGAGGGCAGGGCCCGGGCTCCACTGGGGTCTTCATCCTGGCCCAGCGCCTGTGGGAGAGACTGTCTAAGGGACAAGTTCTTACCAACAGCTGCCTCCACGCACCTGACACTTTATAGTTTCCAAAAGCCACTCCTGCACCCTCACGCCAGGCCTGTCAGGTAGGCAGGCCGTGCGCAGTGGGTTATCCTCAGAGTTCAGGTGGAGAGCCCGAGCCCAGTGCCTCTTGTGTGTGGCTGAGGTTGCTACTTCCCTCCCAGCTCCCTGGAGAAAGGCATCTCAGCGGACGGTGTGGGTGGGGGGCCCTGAGACCTAGACATCACCAATTTCATGATAAGTCTGCTTTTGAAAGTCCGTGTGTGCACGTAAAAGAGAGAGAGAGAAATGGGAATGGTGGCCGCCTCAGTTGAAGTGGAAGTGGGAGGCTAAGTCAAGTGTGGCGAGATTTGGAATCCCGGAGCGGAAGTTGGGTTTTCCCAGCAACAGAAGGGAAGCCACGGAGGATGGTGTTTGATGCCGGGGTGACCTGCTCAGAGCGGGTGTGGGGAGGGACCCCGGGTAGAAGTGAGGACTGGCGGGTGAGTCCGAGCCAGGGCAGAGCGAGGTGTGAGGATGACGTCTCTCTTCTGCTGGGTGGGTGCCGGCAGGTGGAGGGGTGGCGGGGGTAACCTCCACCAGGACGCCACCAGCCTTTGGCCTGTGGAGGAACAGTGAGCTCCTGATTCTGGAAGCCATGAAGTAGCAGGCCAGCGCGCAACCTGGGAGCAGGCTGCCTGGCCACACACTCTGCGGCCACATATCCACCCGCTCCAAGCAGCCTCTGCAGGGGCAGCCACTGCAGCGAGGAGAAGGCAGGCAGGGCCAGGCGGCAGGCACTGCTGGGAACCTGGGTGGATGCTGGGGAGAGGTTTCCAGGGCCACCCTTAACCATGCTTGCAGAGGCACCCCGGGAGAGTGAGAGAAGAAGGAGAGGTGTGCACGAGTGTGAGGTTGTGTGTGCACAAGCAAGAGGACGTGCGTGACACTGAGCGTGGGTGAGTGGGAGGTTACGTGAGACCACACACGCACAAGCATGAAACGGCGCAGTGTGTGTGTGAATGTGAGCCTGTGTGCTACCCCATGTGAGGTGTTGAGATTGTGCTGTGTGTGTACACCCAGGAGTGACGCAGGGGCGGAGAGGGCTGGAGGGGGCGGCCAGCTCTGAGCCCAGAGGCCCTTCTCCGGTCAGAGTGTCTGGGCTGCCAAAGCGCTCGGAGGCCCTGCCTCGTAGACGAACGCTGACGTCAGTCTGCAGCAGGGCCAGGGGCATCCTGTGGCGCGGCCTCCCTGCCCAGGGCTCTGCCCACCGCGTATGCTGCCAACCTAGGCTGCTCCCGCCAGGAGCCGGACCCAGGGCCGCGAGGGTAAAGGGCATCTGGAAAGTCTCGCCAAGTGAGCGACTTCTGGAGCTGGCGGCGGTCCCGGCGTTGGCTGCGGCAGGGACTTCAATCCCAGTTTGGCTCTGAGTGAAGAAGCCAGCCCAGTGCTCGTAACAAAACAAAACAAAACAAAATAAAGCTTTCACTGGAGGGCAGGAGGCATGGTCTGAAGGTCCAACTCTGTCACAGACCTGTTGCATGCCCCTGAGGAAGCCCCTTGCCTTCTCTGGATGATGGATTAACGTGGATGCCTCTCATCTTGAGCTCAGATTGAACAATGAGGCTTATCTGATCTCCAAACTTCAGAGGCAAAAACCCGTGATCCAGTTGGGTGAGATGATCTCTAAGCTCTTGAGGGACGGTATTAGAGCACAGGCCTGGCACACAGTAGGGCCTCAAGAGGTGTTTGATGAGCTGGAGCAGTGAGTCATACCCTCTTGGGGAAGGCCAGTGGGGCTGTGCTCCAGGGGACTGGGCTGAGGACAGACCTCCATCCCAGGCTGTGGAGAGAGGGAGAAGCCGAGGCAAGGCCATTGTGAGCCATCATGGAACTTTGTGCTATCTAGAAAATGGAGTGCCCGTCTCTGGTGGCACAGACCGGTAAAGAATCCCCCCACTATGCAGGGCTGGATCCCTGAGTTGGGAAGATCTCCTGGAGAAGGGCATGGCAACCCACTCCAGTATTCTTGCCTGGAGAATCCCATGGACAGAGGAGCCTGTCGGGCTGCAGTCCATGGAGCCGCAAAGAGTTAGGCACGACTGAGCCACTAAGCACAGCACAGCACAGGGTTGGCGCCTCATAGCAAGAACAGCATCCGTGAAGGTTCTGGGAGCATCTGCCAGGTGCCAGGGAAGGCCTGGGCTTCTTTCCGTTAACCCTCACCACGACCCTGTGATCCCGGGGGCGGAGGCTTGATCAGCCCCAGCGGTGGGCTGGGCGAATGGAGGCTCCGCAGGCAGGAGCGCGGTGGGGCCGGCTGCGCACGGAAGGCCAGGCGCCCTCCCGCCTCGCGGGCCTCCGCCAGCCCAGCGCTGACCTGCCCGGGCAGGGCCGAGGATTTTCACAGCCCAGCTTCCCGAGAGAGAGAGCGGGATTAGGAGGCACCGCTCGGGTGGGCCCGCGCCAGGGGCCAGGGGGAGGCCGGGCGGAAACCCAAAACCTCCGCAGCTGTTTCCAGTTTGCCCTGCGGAGTGAGGCGCAGTGAGGACGGAGCGCACCTCCCCAGCCTCTCCTGGCCGTCGCCGAGGGTCCCTCTCTTGTCCTGTCTCCATGGCTCTCAGTCCGTCTCTCTTGTTCTCTCACCTTTCTTGATCTCGCAGAATCCAGGCAATCATTGAGGTCTCTGGTCCCTCGGAAAGCAGAAAATCACCCACCCCCCAGCTTCTCTGATCTCCAAACGGCCCCCCTGTGCGGGGAAGCTGAGGTGGCTCAGGTACAGAGTGGCTGAGGAAGCCCAGGCTGAGAGCCCAGCTTCAGGGTGGTGAAAGTCAGCTTCACGGCTTCCTAGCTGCACTGTCTCGAGCAGGACACGGTTGTACCCTGAGCCTCAGCTGTAGAAGGGGCAGTCCTGGGACGGGAGCAGGCACAGTGCGCGATGCTGAATAGGCTTCAGGTTCCAGGAGCTGGTGCTCCATCCCTCTTCAGCCTGAGACGCCATATGACCTCAGCACTCTCATGTTCTAGCACGCTCCTTGGCTCCCCAGCACCTATAGAATCAACCCCACCCTCCTGCCCCACCTTCTGGCAGTCCAGGCCTCCCGCTATGGCTGTCACACCTGCCTTTGAAGGTCTTGTCTTGTAAGCACTCGGGAGAAATTGAAACAACACACTGTGGAGTCTCCCACTGCCTCCTCCCCTCCAACCTCTATCTGCTGCCTCCCGCTTGTCCACATATTTATGCCACATACGTTCCACAGGCCTTCCACGATGTCTTCTGTAGCCATACAGTCAGAAGGATGTTTAGTTGCTGCTTCAGCTGACCTTCCTAGAGCTTCTCTGGTGGCTCAGACAGTAAAGCATCTTCCCACAATGCGGGAGACCTGGGTTTGATCTCTGGGTGGGGGAGATCCCCTGGAGGAGGGAACGGCTACCCACTCCAGCATTCTTGCCTGGAGAATTCCAAGGACAGAGGAACTTGGCGGTCTACAGTCCGTGGGGTCATGAAGAGTCAGACAGGACTGAGTGACTGACACTCTCTCTTCACTTTTTACTTGACCATGCAGCTTCACAGAGAACCAACTTGGTGCCAGGCCCTGGGCACAGAGAAAGAGCCAGAACAGCCCTGCTCCAGTGTAGAGCTGGGGATGAGCTTCACCCGTGGCGTCTGAACAGGAGCAGGAGATGTGCCAGGAGAGGAGCACCGGGAAGGCAGAGCTGAGGGCAGCTGGCAGGGCTTTGCCACCTGTCTCGCAGAATCCAGGCAATCATTGAGGTCTCTGGTCCCTCGGAAAGCAGAAAATCACCCGCCCCCCAGCTTCTCTGATCTCCAAACGGCCCCCCTGTGCGGGGAAGCTGAGGTGGCTCAGGTACAGAGTGGCTGAGGAAGCCCAGGCTGAGAGCCCAGCTTCAGGGTGGTGAAAGTCAGCTTCACGGCTTCCTAGCTGCACTGTCTCGAGCAGGACACGGTTGTACCCTGAGCCTCAGCTGTAGAAGGGGCAGTCCTGGGACGGGAGCAGGCACAGTGCGCGATGCTGAATAGGCTTCAGGTTCCAGGAGCTGGTGCTCCATCCCTCTTCAGCCTGAGACGCCATATGACCTCAGCACTCTCATGTTCTAGCACGCTCCTTGGCTCCCCAGCACCTATAGAATCAACCCCACCCTCCTGCCCCACCTTCTGGCAGTCCAGGCCTCCCGCTATGGCTGTCACACCTGCCTTTGAAGGTCTTGTCTTGTAAGCACTCGGGAGAAATTGAAACAACACACTGTGGAGTCTCCCACTGCCTCCTCCCCTCCAACCTCTATCTGCTGCCTCCCGCTTGTCCACATATTTATGCCACATACGTTCCACAGGCCTTCCACGATGTCTTCTGTAGCCATACAGTCAGAAGGATGTTTAGTTGCTGCTTCAGCTGACCTTCCTAGAGCTTCTCTGGTGGCTCAGACAGTAAAGCATCTTCCCACAATGCGGGAGACCTGGGTTTGATCTCTGGGTGGGGGAGATCCCCTGGAGGAGGGAACGGCTACCCACTCCAGCATTCTTGCCTGGAGAATTCCAAGGACAGAGGAACTTGGCGGTCTACAGTCCGTGGGGTCATGAAGAGTCAGACAGGACTGAGTGACTGACACTCTCTCTTCACTTTTTACTTGACCATGCAGCTTCACAGAGAACCAACTTGGTGCCAGGCCCTGGGCACAGAGAAAAGAGCCAGAACAGCCCTGCTCCAGTGTAGAGCTGGGGGATGAGCTTCACCCGTGGCGTCTGAACAGGAGCAGGAGATGTGCCAGGGAGAGGAGCACCGGGGAAGGCAGAGCTGAGGGCAGCTGGCAGGGGCTTCCTGGGGTCCACCTGTCTCCCTGGCAGTCCTGCCCACCAGCCCTCATCACTTTCCAGCTCACTGACAGTGCACTTCCATGGGTAAGCTTAGACTTTAGACTCTAAGTTATAGGCCAAGTGCCAAGGCCACTGGTCACCACTGAGGCAGGAAGGCTCACAACATTACCAAGGGGAAAGGGGAGTCGGGTACACCTGTATTGCTTCTGTGATTTCCTAACCTGAAACCCTCAATCAAATACATATATATATTTTTGGCCGCACTGGGTCTTCATTGCAGCCTGAGGGCCTTCTCTACTTGCGGCTCTCAGGCTTTGTTGCTCCTTAGCATGTGGGATCTTAGTTCCCCTGCCAGGGATTGAACCCACATCCCCTGCATTGGAAGGTGGATTCTTTACCACTGGACCACCAGGGATGTCCTCCTCATCTATTTAAGATAAAGTTTCTTCTCTGAGAAAATAGGAATAAAGGAGATAAGGAAGAACCTCTGGTGTGCATCCTCTGGAAAGCTTGTTAAGACAAACTGCTGGCCTCCACCCTCCCAAATCCTGACCTGGTAGGTCTAGAGTAAATCATTTGCATTTCCAGCCCGCTCTCAGCTGATGGTTGATGCCGCTGGTCCACAGCCTGTGCAGCCCTGCCTGGCATCCATAGAGACACATGGGCCAGTGCTGTGAGAGCTGCTGTTACAGTGTCACACGACAAGCATCTGGTGTCTCACCCAGTGGCCCTCCTTGGGGCAATACCCTGCTTTGTTTATTCCCCCTCCCGATTTGGCCCATGTTACCCGGTTGGGCTTTCAGTAACAGATACTCTCCCAGCCCCACAGCAAAAAAAAAAAATTTGGCCACACCGTGCAACATGTGGGATCTTAGCCCCCAGACCAGGGATGGACTCCACACTCCCTGCATTGGAAAGTGAAGTCAACCACTGGACCACTAGGGAAGTTCATTTTGAAGTTTTTTTTTTTTTTAAAATGAAACCTTTTGTCCATGAAGTACTTTTATCTTGTGAAGCTCTGAACCCTCCATGGATATTTATTTAAAATCTGGAGAAGGAAATACTGCAAGTCCCCAAGATAGGACCCTTCAAGTTGCAAGCTTTCAGAGACACGAACATGCTTACCTTCCGGCTCTACGTCGCTCACCTCCTTTCCTTCCTCCAGTCAGTAAGTCTTCCTGCCTGTTCATTCGATGCCAGCCCCTGGATGCCAGCTGTTGTAACATACGACTGTACTTTTCAAGATACTGTACTACAAGATTAAAACTGTTTTTATTTTTTGGGTTTGTTAGTTTTTAATGCATTATTTGTGTGAAAAGTATTATAAACCTATTACAACACTAGATCACTGATTGTGTTAGCTGGGTACCTAGGCTAACTTTGTTGGGTTTATCCACATACTGAACTGACAAATGCCCTCTTGAAACAGACCTCGTTCATATGTAAGGCACTGAAGACTCCGTGTTTGTTCAGAAAAACATGACCTAAAATATCTATAACAAAACACATTTAAAGTCACCATTAACCTTGTGAGTCTCCCTGTCTCAAAGGTCAGGACAGAGAACGTGTCCAGAGGTTCTCTAAAAAGAAAAAAAACCGGGAGGCTTGTTAAGACAAACTGCTGGCCTCCACCCTCCCAAATCCTGACCTGGTAGGTCTAGAGTAAATCATTTGCATTTCCAGCCCGCTCTCAGCTGATGGTTGATGCCGCTGGTCCACAGCCTGTGCAGCCCTGCCTGGCATCCATAGAGACACATGGGCCAGTGCTGTGAGAGCTGCTGTTACAGTGTCACACGACAAGCATCTGGTGTCTCACCCAGTGGCCCTCCTTGGGGCAATACCCTGCTTTGTTTATTCCCCCTCCCGATTTGGCCCATGTTACCCGGTTGGGCTTTCAGTAACAGATACTCTCCCAGCCCCACAGCAAAAAAAAAAAATTTGGCCACACCGTGCAACATGTGGGATCTTAGCCCCCAGACCAGGGATGGACTCCACACTCCCTGCATTGGAAAGTGAAGTCAACCACTGGACCACTAGGGAAGTTCATTTTGAAGTTTTTTTTTTTTTTAAAGTGAAACCTTTTGTCCATGAAGTACTTTTATCTTGTGAAGCTCTGAACCCTCCATGGATATTTATTTAAAATCTGGAGAAGGAAATACTGCAAGTCCCCAAGATAGGACCCTTCAAGTTGCAAGCTTTCAGAGACACGAACATGCTTACCTTCCGGCTCTACGTCGCTCACCTCCTTTCCTTCCTCCAGTCAGTAAGTCTTCCTGCCTGTTCATTCGATGCCAGCCCCTGGATGCCAGCTGTTGTAACATACGACTGTACTTTTCAAGATACTGTACTACAAGATTAAAACTGTTTTTATTTTTTGGGTTTGTTAGTTTTTAATGCATTATTTGTGTGAAAAGTATTATAAACCTATTACAACACTAGATCACTGATTGTGTTAGCTGGGTACCTAGGCTAACTTTGTTGGGTTTATCCACATACTGAACTGACAAATGCCCTCTTGAAACAGACCTCGTTCATATGTAAGGCACTGAAGACTCCGTGTTTGTTCAGAAAAACATGACCTAAAATATCTATAACAAAACACATTTAAAGTCACCATTAACCTTGTGAGTCTCCCTGTCTCAAAGGTCAGGACAGAGAACGTGTCCCCAGGGCTCAGAGATGGGTGAGGCCTGCCTCGGTGCTCCTCTCCTGGGAAGTTTGAAGACGTGGCTCCAGGGCCTGCAGCTCTAGTTTCTGGGTTTTATTTCTCAAGGGACATGTGTGTGAATGGATGTTGCCTTGTGTGCTTGTGAGTCAGAGTGTGCGTGGGTCTGTGCCCGTGTGAGCACGAGTGTGTGATACCTGTGCAGGCTGCGTGTGGCCTGCATGAGCGTGTTGGGTGTGTCTGACGTCCTGCTGGGTGTGCAGGGGTGGTGTGGGTTCCGGGAGCCTGGGTGGTGACTTGGAAAGGTCGTGAAGCTCTGTGTGGGTTGCAGGCCTCTTTGGGAGTTTGTTGTGGGTTTGTGGGAGGCTCTGTGAGTTGGGACTCTGTTACAGAACTGACTGGGACCTGATTAGGACACTAAACAAATAGAAGAAACATCTGATTCTCTTATGACCCCAGAGCTGAGGTTTGGGTTGATTAAAAAGGCAGCAGTTGGAAAACAGACCATCAAATGAGACCATTTCTGACCACTTTTTGCTTTAAAAAGAAACCAGGCCCAAATGGCAGTGCAAAACCAGGCCCAAATGGAAAAGTTCTGGCTTTGACCGAGGACATCTCGCTCCAGGGAGAGATGAGCTCAGAGCCCGCCCCAGAGTCAGGCACTGCTCCTCTCTCTCAGCCCAGCAGCCCCCACAGTTGGGCTTTGGAGTGATGCCCTGATGTGCTGGAAAGAGCATGAGCCTTCGTGCAGCACAGATCCAGGTTCAAATCCCAGCTCTGCTATTCACGTGGTATGTGACTTTGGGCAGGTATATTCCTCTTCTGCCTTAGTTTCCTATCTGTAGGCTGGGCAAGGGTATCATCTTGCAGGGTTATTAAGGGAATGAAGGACCCACTGTGTGTGTCGCAGTTTCTGGAACATAGCAACCGATGCTTGCTCACTGAGCTAGTTATTCTCCCTTTCCCTCCCACCCTCTCGGTGACGCTCCCCAATCCATCGTCTGCCTTGTTCTTTGCCCCAGGAGGTTGACGTTGTGGACTACATCACCTGGGCTTCCTGTTGCGTTCAACCATGGAAGACTCTTGCAAGAATTGGAGGGCTGGGGAGAGAGGCCAGGGCATTCCTTGCTTCCTTCCCTGTCAGGCAGACCCTCTCCATGGCTGCATCTCCCACTAGCACTTCTCTGGAGGGAGCAGAGGTGGTAAAGGCTGGTGTACAGTATAGTTCACCATACCATGCTGGTCCTTCGACACCTGTCCACACCTGTGTAAACAGACCTTCGTTAAATCCCCAGAAGTCAACCCTCTGGTCGAGCCATCTGTTTCCTGCAGGGAACTTAATGGGCACACTCATTCATCACTCATCCTGGCTTGGTCTAGTACCTTATCCTTTAAGGAGCTGCAGGAGAGACAGAGATGAATTCAATGGATTTTTGCAAGCTTAGATTGTCATAATTGGCATCCAGCTTCTCATTTTGCCAGTGGGAGAAAAAGAGACCCAAAGTAGGACCAGACAGCATATGACTGAGAAAGAGTGAGCAGATGGAATGAGAACTTAGGACTCTTACCTCCGCAACCCCGCAGACCCATAAACATTGATAATAGCTTCAGTCGTATTAGAAAACAAGTGTGTATTACTGCTTACGCGTGCCATGAGCATAGTCTCTGACAATATTGCAAATTATTTAGAGCAGAAATCCTGACATATATTCTAAACAACCCCAAGGCCTCACAGTGCTCTCTTCATGTAGTAGAGACTCAATACATGTTTTATTTAATTAGCAAACATCTCTGAGTATTGGTTAAATCACCGATGGCTAAACATGAGCCTTCGAGCTTTCAAATCCCAGCTCTGCTATTCACGTGGTATGTGACTTTGGGCAGGTATATTCCTCTTCTGCCTTAGTTTCCTATCTGTAGGCTGGGCAAGGGTATCATCTTGCAGGGTTATTAAGGGAATGAAGGACCCACTGTGTGTGTCGCAGTTTCTGGAACATAGCAACCGATGCTTGCTCACTGAGCTAGTTATTCTCCCTTTCCCTCCCACCCTCTCGGTGACGCTCCCCAATCCATCGTCTGCCTTGTTCTTTGCCCCAGGAGGTTGACGTTGTGGACTACATCACCTGGGCTTCCTGTTGCGTTCAACCATGGAAGACTCTTGCAAGAATTGGAGGGCTGGGGAGAGAGGCCAGGGCATTCCTTGCTTCCTTCCCTGTCAGGCAGACCCTCTCCATGGCTGCATCTCCCACTAGCACTTCTCTGGAGGGAGCAGAGGTGGTAAAGGCTGGTGTACAGTATAGTTCACCATACCATGCTGGTCCTTCGACACCTGTCCACACCTGTGTAAACAGACCTTCGTTAAATCCCCAGAAGTCAACCCTCTGGTCGAGCCATCTGTTTCCTGCAGGGAACTTAATGGGCACACTCATTCATCACTCATCCTGGCTTGGTCTAGTACCTTATCCTTTAAGGAGCTGCAGGAGAGACAGAGATGAATTCAATGGATTTTTGCAAGCTTAGATTGTCATAATTGGCATCCAGCTTCTCATTTTGCCAGTGGGAGAAAAAGAGACCCAAAGTAGGACCAGACAGCATATGACTGAGAAAGAGTGAGCAGATGGAATGAGAACTTAGGACTCTTACCTCCGCAACCCCGCAGACCCATAAACATTGATAATAGCTTCAGTCGTATTAGAAAACAAGTGTGTATTACTGCTTACGCGTGCCATGAGCATAGTCTCTGACAATATTGCAAATTATTTAGAGCAGAAATCCTGACATATATTCTAAACAACCCCAAGGCCTCACAGTGCTCTCTTCATGTAGTAGAGACTCAATACATGTTTTATTTAATTAGCAAACATCTCTGAGTATTGGTTAATAATACCTATCATTTGTTGAGTGCTTTCTGTGGGTCAAATATTAAGTTAACTATTTTATATACATGTTATTCTTGAAGTCTCACTTTGTAGACAAGAAGTCTGAAGCATAGCAAAGTAAACTGGAAGTAAACTAACCTTCCCAAAATCCTGGGGTTGGTAAGTGGCAGAGCTGGGGTTCTTCTAAGCACTTTCCTCTCTTCTCTCCTTATGATATGTCAAGGTCTATGTCAGATGAACAGACTTTATTTTCTTGGGCTCCAAAATTACTGCAGATGGTGACTGTAGCCATGCAATTAAAAGACACTTTCTCCTTGGAAGAAAAGCTGTGGCAAACGTAGACAGCATATTCAAAAGCAGAGACATCACTTTGCCAAAAAAAAAAAAAAAATCCATATAGTCAAAGCTATTGTTTTCCCAGAAGTCATGTATGGGTGTGAGAATTGGACCATAAAGAAGGCTGAGCACCAAAGAATTGATGTCTTTGAACTGTGGTGTTGGAGAAGACTCTTGAGAGTCCCTGGGACTGTAAGGAGATCAAAGCAGACAATCCTAAAGGAAACCAACCCTCAACGTTCACTGGAAGGACTGATGCTGAAACTGTAGCTGCAATACTTTGGCTACCTGATGCGAAGAGCTGACTTGATGGAAAAGACCCTGATGCTGGAAGAAATTGAGGGCAGGAGGAGAAGAGGATCACAAAGGACGAGTTGGTTGAATGGTGTCACTGAGTCAATGGGCATGATTTTGCGGCTTCCCTGGTAGGTCATTGGTGAAAAGTTTGCCCACCAATGTGGGAGACACAAGTTTGATCCCTGATCCAGGAAGATCTCACATGCTGTGGAGCAACTAAGCCCATGATCCACAACTATTGAGCCTGTGCTCTAGAGTCCCAGAGCTGCAACTATTGAGCGCATGTGCTGCAACCATTGAAGCCCGTGTACCCTAGAGTCCGAGTTCTACAAGAGAAGTCACCACAACAAGAAGCATGCTCACCTCAACTAGAGAGTAGCCCCTACTCCCTGCAACTAGAGAAGAGCCTGTGGCAGCAGTGAAAACCCAGAATAGCCATAAATAAATAAATAAACAAAAATTAAAAAAAAAAAAAGACATGATTTTGAGCAAGCTCCGGGAGATGGTGAAGGACAGGGAAGCCTGGTGTGCCACAATCCATGGGGCTGCAAAGAGTTGGACATGACCGAACGACTGAACTGAACTGATGTCAGCGGAAAGAGTTCAAGGACTTATCAGACATAGCTTCTGCTCTCAGGGAGTTCATGACTGAATGGGAGAGATGTGTGGGAATAGATATTCCGGGGACATACAAACCCAAACACATGGCCTGATACCTGATAAGATGACAAAATAGTCAGATGTTGGATCCTTCCCCCAAACTGAGCTTTGAAGTTGTCCCAGATTCATTGAGATATGGATTATTTTCAGATGATAAAAACTGTGAGAACCCCCTGGAGGATAGACTAACAGAAGGTAGCAGGGTCCTGGAGGTGGGAGGAGTGGGTAGACTCCTGAAGTGGAGACCGTAGATGGGGGTAGGCTGGGGAGAAGATTAAGTAGCATCCTTGAGTCTCCCTCACATTGTCCCTGATGAGTCGCTGCCCATTCTTTTGCCATCACGGAACAGAAAACACCAGCGACAATGATAACAACACGTTGCAGGGTTGGCCCCGGAGCACGCCACCTCCCTTGTCCCTGCTAGTCCTCATCCTGAGACACAGAGGACTGCACCTGAGGAAGATAGTGAACGCCCCAGAAAGATCGAGAATTTAAAACAAACACGTGAGTGTCCCCAGAGAGATAGAGTGGGGTATATCTCACTATATAGCATGAGGCAGGTTCAAGCAGTTGTTAGAGGAGAAACAAGGGGAGATCCTAACTATGAGAGAGTTTATCACCAAAAATCTTCTGAAAGGCCTAAAGGATATATTTGGGAAGAAAGCTATTGAACTCAGAAGGAAGGAATTGTGTTGGGGAAAAAAAAAAAAAAAAAAACAGGAAAAAGAAAAGTAAGTATAAATATAAGTCTATACACTGTGTCAAATAATAATTGTATAATGTTAAAATTACTATCAATTTGGGGGTAACAATCAAGGTAGAACACAAATTCTATGTAGTAGTATCATTTAAGAAGGGAGGAAGAATGATTTAAGTTGAAGCATTCTAAAGTCTGCATAGCTGGAGGGGAGGGAAATAATTAGAAAATTTTTGAATACTTTAATTTTAGCTTTTAAAAAGCATGCATATTAAAAATTTAAGAATAACTAGTAAAAACATAGAAATAAAATGTTTAACTTATTATCAATAAAGAAAAACTTAAAGAAAAAGCTTGATTAATTCTGAAGAAGACAGAAAGACAAAATTCAAAAAGAAGTCTAGGAGAAACAAAAAAAGTAAGAAATAGAAAGTAATATAGCAGGCATAAATCCAAATATATCAGTAAGTGTAAATAAACTAATATCTTCAGTTTAAAGGTAAGGATTTTCATTTTAAGTCAAAAAGGAAGAAAACAACTCTCTGACCATACTCTGGTTGTATGCCATTTACCCAAGACACCCTTAAAACGTGCAGACAGAAATAGTGAAAATCAGGGTATTAAAAATATACTGTAAATACGGATAAGATTAATGAATGACTCCTGAATTGCCAAATCCAGCAATATTTATTAATGATACATTGAGCAAGTGTGTCAATTTCATTAATGCAAAGATGGTGTAGCATTTTGAATTCTACTAACTCAGTCCCAAATATTAGCAGGTTAAAACAGAAAGTGATTATCTCAGTGAATTTAGAAAAAGAATTTGGTAAAATGTTGTGCCTATTTATGATACGGATATGAAACTATTATGGAAAGGACATTTCTGAACAGAAAAAATAGTTTCTACCAGGAATTAGGCCAGAACACCAGCTCTTGCTACTTGTATTCAACATTGTACTAGAATTCCTAGCCAGAATAGCAAGGCAAGACAAAGAGCTAAAAACCAGACTGTGAGTGATTATGATAGAAAATAACAACCCATACAGGAGTATAGGGCATCTGCAGACAGGATCTCAGCAAACTTGTTGAATATAAATAAGGACAATGTACAAAAATCAGTTGTGCCCTTATGTGCCACAATAAACTAGTAAAAATTACTATCAATTTGGGGTAACAATCAAGGTAGAACACAAATTCTATGTAGTAGTATCATTTAAGAAGGGAGGAAGAATAATATAAGTTGAATCATTCTAAAGTCTGAATAGCTGGAGGGGAGGGAAATAATTAAAAAATTTTTGAATACTTTAATTTTAGCTTTTAAAAAGCATGCATATTAAAAATTTAAGAATAACTAGTAAAAACATAGAAATAAAATGTTTAACTTATTATCAATAAAGAAAAACTTAAAGAAAAAGCTTGATTAATTCTGAAGAAGACAGAAAGACAAAATTCAAAAAGAAGTCTAGGAGAAACAAAAAAAGTAAGAAATAGAAAGTAATATAGCAGGCATAAATCCAAATATATCAGTAAGTGTAAATAAACTAATATCTTCAGTTTAAAGGTAAGGATTTTCATTTTAAGTCAAAAAGGAAGAAAACAACTCTCTGACCATACTCTGGTTGTATGCCATTTACCCAAGACACCCTTAAAACGTGCAGACAGAAATAGTGAAAATCAGGGTATTAAAAATATACTGTAAATACGGATAAGATTAATGAATGACTCCTGAATTGCCAAATCCAGCAATATTTATTAATGATACATTGAGCAAGTGTGTCAATTTCATTAATGCAAAGATGGTGTAGCATTTTGAATTCTACTAACTCAGTCCCAAATATTAGCAGGTTAAAACAGAAAGTGATTATCTCAGTGAATTTAGAAAAAGAATTTGGTAAAATGTTGTGCCTATTTATGATACGGATATGAAACTATTATGGAAAGGACATTTCTGAACAGAAAAAATAGTTTCTACCAGGAATTAGGCCAGAACACCAGCTCTTGCTACTTGTATTCAACATTGTACTAGAATTCCTAGCCAGAATAGCAAGGCAAGACAAAGAGCTAAAAACCAGACTGTGAGTGATTATGATAGAAAATAACAACCCATACAGGAGTATAGGGCATCTGCAGACAGGATCTCAGCAAACTTGTTGAATATAAATAAGGACAATGTACAAAAATCAGTTGTGCCCTTATGTGCCACAATAAACTATTAAAAATTAAAGTTTACAAAGGCTTTATTTATAATTGAACAGAAAACATAAGGTACCTGGGAATCAATCTAACAAAATATGTAAGAGATGCTTCAAGAGATAATTATGAAATTTTATTTTGAGGTAACAAAATCCAAGTAAATGGAGAGATGGACCTTTTGGATTTCCTAGGTGACTCAGTGGTAAAGAAGCCATCTGTCAATGCAGGAGATGCTGGAGACCTGAGTGCGATCCCTGGGTCAGAAAGATCCCCATAGAGGATGAAGTAGCAACCCACTCCAGTATTTTTGCTGGGATAATCCACGAACAGAGGACCCTGGCAGGCTACACTCCATGAGTCACAGAGTTGGACACGACTGAGTGACTAAACATACACACACATGGAGACATGGAAACAACCTAAGGGTCCATCGATGGATGAATGAATAAGCCAAAGGTAGAGTGTGTGTGTGTGTGTGTGTGTGTGTCCACCTTAAAAGAAAAAGAAATCTTGCCATTGTGGTAACATGGATAGCATTATGCTAAGTGAAATAAGTCAGACAGGGAAAGACAAATACTGCATAATCTCTCTTATATGTGTAGTCTAAACAAAACAAAAATAAACCAGAGATACAGAGAACAGACTGGTGTTTGCCAGAGATGGGGAGCTGGGGAGAGGTACAATGGGTGAAGGCAGTCAAAGATAGAAACTTCTAGCTATAAAATAAATAAGTTATGGGGTTGTAATGTATTCCATGGTGACTGTAGTTAACAGTACTATAGCACATATTTGAAAGTTGCTAACAGAATAGATCTTAAAAGTTCTCATAATAAGAAAAAATTGCAACTGTGTATGATGACTGATGTTAATTAGGAATATTGTTGTGATCATTTCATAATGTATACAAATATCGAATTGTAGCTAAGCATGATGTTATGTGTCAATTGTATATCAATTTGTAAAAAGGATGTTTGGGAGAACAACATATAAACAAACAAACCACCCAAGTGAAATTTTAAAGTATTAAATAAGATAAATAAGTGATTATGATAGAAAATAACAACCCATACAGGAGTATAGGGCATCTGCAGACAGGATCTCAGCAAACTTGTTGAATATAAATAAGGACAATGTACAAAAATCAGTTGTGCCCTTATGTGCCACAATAAACTATTAAA
Organism: Tragulus kanchil; assembly: GCA_022376925.1. Lineage (NCBI taxonomy): Eukaryota > Metazoa > Chordata > Mammalia > Artiodactyla > Tragulidae > Tragulus > Tragulus kanchil. The sequence goes on along the minus strand of JAIOJX010000032.1, from coordinate 112,578,852 downwards.
AATTAAAGTTTACAAAGGCTTTATTTATAATTGAACAGAAAACATAAGGTACCTGGGAATCAATCTAACAAAATATGTAAGAGATGCTTCAAGAGATAATTATGAAATTTTATTTTGAGGTAACAAAATCCAAGTAAATGGAGAGATGGACCTTTTGGATTTCCTAGGTGACTCAGTGGTAAAGAAGCCATCTGTCAATGCAGGAGATGCTGGAGACCTGAGTGCGATCCCTGGGTCAGAAAGATCCCCATAGAGGATGAAGTAGCAACCCACTCCAGTATTTTTGCTGGGATAATCCACGAACAGAGGACCCTGGCAGGCTACACTCCATGAGTCACAGAGTTGGACACGACTGAGTGACTAAACATACACACACATGGAGACATGGAAACAACCTAAGGGTCCATCGATGGATGAATGAATAAGCCAAAGGTAGAGTGTGTGTGTGTGTGTGTGTGTGTGTCCACCTTAAAAGAAAAAGAAATCTTGCCATTGTGGTAACATGGATAGCATTATGCTAAGTGAAATAAGTCAGACAGGGAAAGACAAATACTGCATAATCTCTCTTATATGTGTAGTCTAAACAAAACAAAAATAAACCAGAGATACAGAGAACAGACTGGTGTTTGCCAGAGATGGGGAGCTGGGGAGAGGTACAATGGGTGAAGGCAGTCAAAGATAGAAACTTCTAGCTATAAAATAAATAAGTTATGGGGTTGTAATGTATTCCATGGTGACTGTAGTTAACAGTACTATAGCACATATTTGAAAGTTGCTAACAGAATAGATCTTAAAAGTTCTCATAATAAGAAAAAATTGCAACTGTGTATGATGACTGATGTTAATTAGGAATATTGTTGTGATCATTTCATAATGTATACAAATATCGAATTGTAGCTAAGCATGATGTTATGTGTCAATTGTATATCAATTTGTAAAAAGGATGTTTGGGAGAACAACATATAAAGCAAACAAACCACCTCCCAAAGCTGCCCAAATTTTATTTTAAAGTATTAAATAAGATAAATAAGTGAAGAAACATATCATATTAATGGATAGGAAGACTCAATGCTATAAAAATATGTATTCTCTAAGTTAATAATACATTTATTGAGATTAAAACGAAAAACTCACATTATGTGTACATGTATATACAATTTTTATTTTATTTTTTGGCCGTGGTGCATGGCATGTGGGATCTTAGTTCCCCAACTTGGGATTGAAACTGTGCCGGCTGAACTGAAAGTGTGGAGTCTTAACCACTGGCCCACCAGGGAAATCCTGTGTGTGTAATTTCTAAAAAGTTCACTCTAAAATGTATATGGAAAGTTGAGATTTAGAAACAGTTAAGAAACAATTGAATAGTATGAATAAGACAGCTAAATTTTCCCTAACTAAAAATAAGACTTATTTTAAAACCTTTGTAATTAAGACATTGTGTACATCTGGAATAGATATGGTTGTATAAAGCAGCATTTTTCCCCTTCTCCTAGAAACCATCCAAAACCAACAAAAAGAGTGAAAAAATAAACTCTGTTTTTGGCAAAACTTGAGGACAGGTATTATCCAAGACTCCAAAATATGTGTAAGAATAGTCCAAAGAAACTGAGATTAGGAAGAAAATAAATAGGAGGAAATGAAGAGAAAGCAGCTCAGAGGAAGATTTCTTTGATGAGATAGCCAGGCAAACATATTCTTCCTAAAAGTAAGGGATATACCCAGAGAGGGAAAAACTATATTTCCTGTTTTTGAAAACAGGTGCAGTGAGAGAAGTGAAATGGGATAAGGGGAAAAGGCTTCTTGGATCTGAGTTAGTTGAGAAAAGCTGAAGAGCTTGGGATACCCAAAAAATCATAAGGATGAAGTCCTTTGTGGAAGCAATTTGGTTCTGTGGCAACAGAGAAGAGACTATTTCTTGTGAAAACCAGCCGTTCTGGAATTCTATCTTGCTACCCACTTTCTTCCCCTAACCAAAGCATCTTTCTGTTAGTGGTAAGTCCAGGTAAACTGACTCCAACTCATCTAATCCTAACAAAGATCTTTAGTGCTATTATAGGGAGTAGTAACAAGAATCTAAGTATCAGTACAATAATACTATAGGAAAAGAAGATAAAACATTCAGAGAAGTTTATTTAAATAGCAAAGACTTCTCCCTATAGAAAGGTTACAGCAGAACAGACGAAGATTGGGACCACACATTTTATTACGAATTTAAAAATCTTGATAAAACAATTATTTTTTTTACAAAATACAGCAACAAAGCAAACATGAAAAAAAAAAAAACCCAGGGCAAAAAGAACAAAGTCAAAGGAAGAAAATAATACATGAACTGGTAAAATTCAAGAAAGAAAAAAGAAGAAGAAAAAAGTCATTCAGAAATGAAGACAGCTTAGAAAGAGCACAAGGGAGAATGGACACTGAAAAAGATATGTTAAGTGACCTAGAGAATAAAGAAGAGAAAAAGCAAAAAAAAAAAAAAAAAAGAAAGAAACATAAATATTTTTTTAAAAAAGAAGATTTGAGAGAAAATGATTAATATAAAAATAGACAATGAAGACTCAACTTACATACTTTTGGGGTTCCCAAAGCAAAGGAACCTCTTGATGAGGGTGCAAGAAGAAAGTGAAAAAGCTGGCTTGAAACTCAACATTAAAAAAACTAAGATCACAGTATCCAATCCCATCACTTTGTGGCAAATAGATGGGGGAAAAGTGGAAGCAGTGACAGATTTTATTTTCTTGGGCTCTAAAATCACTGTGGATGGTGACAGTGGCCATGAAAGCAAAAGACACTTGTTCCTTGGGAGAAAGTTGTGACAAATCTAGACAGCACTAGAAAAACATCACTTTGCAAACAAAGATCCAAATAGTCAAAGCTATGGTTTTTCCAGTAGTCATATGAGAATGTGAGAGTTGAACCATAAGGAAGATTGAGTGCTGAAGAATTGATGCTTTTGAACTGTGGTGCAGAAGAAGATTCTTGAGAGTCCCTTGAACAGAGTAGATCAAACCCCTCAATCCTAAAGAAAATCAACCCTGAATATTCATTGGGAGGACTGATGGTGAAGTTCCAGTACTTGAGCCACCTGATATGAAAAGCTGAGCTATTGGAAAAGACCCTGACGCTGGTAAAGATGCAGGCAGGAGGAGAAGGGAGTAGCACAGGATGAGATGGTTGGATGGCATCATTGACTGACCGGGCATGCGTCTGAGCAAGCTCTGGGAGATGGGGAAGGACACGGAAGCCTGGCGTGCTACAGTCCATGGGGTCGCAAAGAGCTGGACACTTAGCAACTGAACAACTACAGCAAAGCAAACAATCAAAATAATTGCACCTAATAAATATTTAAAGGTTTAACTCAAGGAAACTTTTCATGAAATAAAGTTGATTGGATTCTATATATTTATCCATCATGAGAAAATCAAGACATAGCTTAGTAAGTTTTTCCTTCTTATAGAGATAAAGAGTATTTTGGCAACCCAGTTAAGTCTGGGTCATATATAAGACAAGAAAAATCAGAATAGATTCTGACTTATTCAAGTTAACTTTTAATGTTATCAGACAATAGAACAATATCTACAGGAAAGAAACTAACACCTTCAAAGAAAGAAAATGAGGCCGAAGAATTGTTTTATACATCCCAACTAAACTTTAATGAATTGTTCTTTAATTTTAAAGGCTATAGACAAACAATTTAAATATGCATGATTTCAGGATGATCAACCCATAGTAAATTAGGAAAATTACAACAATAAAACTATGGAACTAAAATTATGATGGTTAGACTGAAGACCAAAATACATTGCATTCTAAAAATATAGAAATGATACAACTATAAATGATGTAAACTGTGCAGGAATAGAAGTAAAAAGGTTGGAGGTCGAGTATTTGCTGTCTCAGCTTTTATAACTGACAGTAAAAGTGTATATTCTGAAGCTGACAAGTCAGTAGTTGAAGTATATATATATTTAACTGAACAGAAAATGATAATATAATCGACAAAAATAAAGGAGTAGAGGAAAGGAGGTAGAAGGGGAAGAACACAACACACAAATTTTTACTGTTGTTCAGAGGAGGCAGCTAGTAGATGCTATATCAAGAAATAGAGAACCATGGGGCTTCCCTGGTGGTCCAGTGGGTAAGGACACCGCCTTGCAGTGCAAGGGGCACTGGTTTGATTCCTGGCCTGGGAAGATTCCACGTGCCGCAGAGCGGCTGGACTGATGTGTCCAATTACCAAGCCAGAGCTCTGGAGCGCATGCGCCCAGAGCCGGTGCTCTGCGACAACAGAGGCCACTGGGATGGGAAGCCCACACAGGCCAAAAGAACAGAGATGGAAGAAAATAGACAAATGAAAGACCAATAGAAGTGACCCACCCGCCCCCTCCCTCCCCACCTTAACCCCCGCCAAAAAAAAAAAAGAAAAAAAAAAGAAATAGAGAACCAGAGGAGTCAAATAGAGTTATGAGTGTAATTACTAATACAAAAACAAATCTTTTTTTCTAGTATCAGAAAATAACTTTACACACACACAATAAGGCGAAGAGATTGCATAGTAAAGACCTTGTGAATGACTTCATAATTGAAAACGTGCAGATCAAACATGTCAGCCTTATCAATTAATGTGAACAAGCCAAAGTCACCTATTAAAAGAAAACGATTTGAGGGGATTTCCCTGTGGGTAAGATTCCTCACTACCAATGCAGGGGGCCCAGGTTTGATCCCTGGTCAGGAAACTAGATCTCACATACCACAACTAATACTTCACAAGTGGGAGCAAAAAAGGTTCCTCATGCTGCAAATAAGATGGGACATCCCACGTGCTGCAACTAAAATATGGCACAGCCAAATACACAGATAAATAAATACATTAAAAAAAGAAATAAATACATTAAAAAGAAAAAGATTTTCATATTGGATCACAAAGAAAAAACATTCGATGCAGTGTGAAAGAGACATGCCTAAAGGAAAGCCATTAAGAGAGGAGACGGGTGGGGACCATGGATATGCATATGACTGATCTGGGAACATACATGTCTGTGAACAACAAAACTCTGTAAAACCTTTAAAATAAAGAATAAAAATAAATTTAAAAAAAAATATATAAGTTTTGACAAAAATATATCACAAAAAAAGTAGACAAAATCAGACAAGAAGGACTTAAGGCCAAAAAGCATTCAATGAGTCAAATATTATATAATCACATTCTCATGTATAGTTTGCCACGTACAAAGAACATTTACTACTTATCTACATTTATTACTTATCTATGGGTATGTGTCAAATTGTCTGAAACGCAGAAGTTTAAAACAGAGACATTTATTACCACATAGACTTTCTGAAGATCAGGAAACCTGGAGCAACTTAGCTGGACGGTTCTGGCAGAGTCGCTGAGGAAGCTCCAATCAGTTGGCCCAGGGCTACAGGTAGCTGAGGGCCTCCCTGGTACTGGCAGACGCAGTTCCAGCCTCATTCACCTGACTGTTGGCGGGAAGCTTCAGTTCCTCATCACGTGGGTGTGTTCAAACGTGGCAGCTGTCTTCCCCATAGCAATTACTGGGGGATGAGGGATGGGCGGAGAGAGGGAATAGAAGTGGGGTAGGGAGGGAGAGAGAGATAGAGAGAGAGAGAACGGGCCCAAGATGAAAGTCATGGTATCTTTCACAAACCATTCTGAGAAGTGATGTGTATCCTCACTTCTGTCATAGTTTGCTGGTCAGAAAGACCACCAACCTTGGGGGTAGAGTGGGAGGGGACTACATAAGCATGTGAACACCTGGAAGCATTGTCCATAACAGTTATGAAGATCTATCTCTGCACAGAATAATATAGCATCAGCATTCATAAAACTGAAGCTATAGGAGACATGAGGAGAAATAACCATCAATGCACCAGCAGTGAGAGATTTAAAGTAGCAATCTCAGTACATATGAGAAATAATTAAGGCTAGAGAAGACTAAATATTATTTTTAAATGCATGCTGTAATATAGATAACCCACCTATTTTATTTAATTGCCCATTAAGTTTTCATTAAAATTAATATTAACTCACAAAGAAAACCTTGAAAAATTACAAAGAGTAAAAAATAGTTTGAACAATATTCTTTGGTTACAAGTCTAAATTAAAAATCTAGTTGTAAAATCAGCAGAGTCCCTCTACCTGGGAAATTAAAACCAATAACAATAACAAAGAGAAAAAACCCTCAAATTGTTGAATATTTAGGAAATTAATTCTGATAACACTGCCTGTCAGAGCCCATCACATACAGCTGGTGATGCTGCTATGCCAGTGCTGCTTAGAAATGAGTAAATCAGATAAAAGCCACGTTTTCTAATATCTAATCCTTATCAGCAATAAAGTGATATTATTGCCTCCTTCTTTGTTACTTTCAATTGATTCAGAATTTGGGCAAAGAAAGATATTATTTGGTGGGCTTTCCTAAGATCTCAATACCGCTAGATGATGCAATGGGACAAAATAAAAAACATGAGAGGTGTAAAATATGGGAAAGAGGATGTTAAGGATTCAGTATTTCCAGATGATTGTAATCCTGGAAAACCTAAAGAACCCACTGAAAAGCTATTCCCAAGAGTGAGAGGACTTAGCAAGATGGCTGTGTAAAGTCAGTCAGCAAGAATCTACTTTCATGCATCAGTATCACCATCAGGAAGACATACTGAATGAAAAGGTCTTGTTTACAAGAAGAATGACAATAACAACAAAAACAACAATGAAATCGACCACTTTGCAATGAGGTTAACACAGAGGAGCAAGATCTATACAAAGAAAATGATGAAACACTTCTAAGGAAACAAAGAGTTTTGAATAAATGCAAAGACTATGCTTTTGGCTAGGAAGACTCATCAGCATAAAGATGTCAATTCTTTCTAAGTCAATTTCTAAATTTAATGCCACCCCAATAATATGCCAATAGTATTAAAAAACAAAACAAAACAAATGAGCTGATTCTACAGTTCATGTGAAAAACAAAGTAACTAAATGTTCAAATAAATGCTGAAAAGAGGAGCAATATCAAGGGACTAACTCTACAAGATATTATAATATATTATAAGTCTCAATAATTGAAATAGTGAGGAATGGACGGATGCATATCAAAACAGGTCAATCACCCATCATAGAAAGTCCAGAAGTAGAAGTGAATACACATGTGGGAATTTAGTACATGAAAAATCTGGCCTCTAAAATCGGTGGAGGAAATCATTAACTATTCAGTACATGTAGGTGGGGTCACTGGATGGCCATGTGGGAAAAAGATAAAGTTTGGTTCATATCTCACACCACATAGGAGGATAAATTCTAAGTGCCTGTCAGAGCCCATCACATACAGCTGGTGATGCTGCTATGCCAGTGCTGCTTAGAAATGAGTAAATCAGATAAAAGCCACGTTTTCTAATATCTAATCCTTATCAGCAATAAAGTGATATTATTGCCTCCTTCTTTGTTACTTTCAATTGATTCAGAATTTGGGCAAAGAAAGATATTATTTGGTGGGCTTTCCTAAGATCTCAATACCGCTAGATGATGCAATGGGACAAAATAAAAAACATGAGAGGTGTAAAATATGGGAAAGAGGATGTTAAGGATTCAGTATTTCCAGATGATTGTAATCCTGGAAAACCTAAAGAACCCACTGAAAAGCTATTCCCAAGAGTGAGAGGACTTAGCAAGATGGCTGTGTAAAGTCAGTCAGCAAGAATCTACTTTCATGCATCAGTATCACCATCAGGAAGACATACTGAATGAAAAGGTCTTGTTTACAAGAAGAATGACAATAACAACAAAAACAACAATGAAATCGACCACTTTGCAATGAGGTTAACACAGAGGAGCAAGATCTATACAAAGAAAATGATGAAACACTTCTAAGGAAACAAAGAGTTTTGAATAAATGCAAAGACTATGCTTTTGGCTAGGAAGACTCATCAGCATAAAGATGTCAATTCTTTCTAAGTCAATTTCTAAATTTAATGCCACCCCAATAATATGCCAATAGTATTAAAAAACAAAACAAAACAAATGAGCTGATTCTACAGTTCATGTGAAAAACAAAGTAACTAAATGTTCAAATAAATGCTGAAAAGAGGAGCAATATCAAGGGACTAACTCTACAAGATATTATAATATATTATAAGTCTCAATAATTGAAATAGTGAGGAATGGACGGATGCATATCAAAACAGGTCAATCACCCATCATAGAAAGTCCAGAAGTAGAAGTGAATACACATGTGGGAATTTAGTACATGAAAAATCTGGCCTCTAAAATCGGTGGAGGAAATCATTAACTATTCAGTACATGTAGGTGGGGTCACTGGATGGCCATGTGGGAAAAAGATAAAGTTTGGTTCATATCTCACACCACATAGGAGGATAAATTCTAAGTGGATCAAAGGTTTATGAGTAAAATAATCCCACAAATATGCTAGAAGTAAACCTGAGGAAATTCTTTTGTAGTCTTAAAATAAGGGTAGATTTTTCAAATAGTGGCTCAAAATAGAGAAGATAGAGAAAAAAATAGAAGAATTAAACTGCATTAAGGAAATCTTTATGTAAAAGGCAAGCAGAGTCAAAAGATAACTAAATGGGAAATATTATTTGATACTCATGTTTTATCAGATGGTGGTTCCAACTTATAAGGTGGGCCTAGAAATCAGTGAGAAAGAACTAAATGCTCAGTAGGGAAACAGGCAAAGGCTATGAACAAGTGAGTCACAGAAAAGGGTTCAAGCATAAAAATAGAAATGGAGATTAAAACTACCCCAAGGTATCATTTTCTTGTATCCTGTCAGAATGATAAATATACTGGAGACTGAAAGCATGCTCTGTTGAGAAGGTAGAGGAAGACATGCTTGTAGGTGTAAATTAGTAGAGTCCTCCTGGAGGGCCATCTGGAGAAAACCTACCCAAATTACACACGTGCATGTATATATTTTTTGTATTAGGATTCTCCAGAGAAATAGAACCAATAGGATATATATGAGGAGATGTATTATAGAAACTGACTGGTGGTTATCGAAGGCAAGAACCCCCACAATCTTAGCCTTCTCCATGCTGGAGAAACAGGAAAGTCAGTGGAATAATTCAGTTTGAGTCCAAAGGCCTGAGAACCAGGGGAGCTGATGATGTAACTCTTAGTTTTAAGGTGAAGATCTATGGACCAGGGGGCTACTGGTTGGTTTAAGTCTCAGTGTCTGAAAGCCCAAGCAGGAAAAGATGAACATCTCAGTTCAAGAAAAGAGAGGGATTTTGCCCTTCTTTTATCTTTTTATTCTATTTGAACTCTCAGTGCATTGGGAGATACCCACCTATGCATGATCACCCAAGGCTCATCTTCCTTACTCAGTCCACTGAATCCAGTGCTAGCCTCCAGTGTTCTAGAAACACTCTCACAAACCACCCAGATACAATGTTTTCCCAGCTATCTGGGCATCTCTCAATCCAGTGAAGCTGACACAGAAAATTAAAAAATCGGGACTTCTCTGGTGGTTCAGTGGTTAGGACTCTGTGTTCCAAATGAGGGGGGCCTGGGTTCGATCCCTTGTTGGGGAACTGGATCCCACATATCACAACTAGGACCCAGTGTAACCAAATAAATAAACAAACAACAACAACAAAAAAAATCACATTCTCTGACCCGGCCATTCCATTTCTAAGAATCTACTCTGAAAATAGATTTGTACATAAAGCAAATGACATGTGCAGAGTTATTTGTAACAGAAAATCGGAAGTAACCCAAGTGTCCATCATTAGGTGCATGGTTTTTAAAAACTATGGCAGACGTGTTATTTCTACATGAAGGAAACCAGAAAACCACACAAAAGGGTGAGGAATGTAAGAAAAGGGGATCCTGCAGGGGTGCTGTGCGATGGCCTGGAGGGGTGGGATGAGGGGGATATACATATGACTAATCTGGGGTCATACATATATGTAAACAACAAAACTCTGTAAAAGTAAAAAGTAAAATAGAAATTAAAAAAAAAAAAGAATGAGAAAGCTGTCAGTGTGCTGACATGGAAAGGTCTCAGACCCTAGTGTCATGTGAAAAATCTAGTGTATTTGGTACATTACTCTTTGTGTAAAAAGATGGAGGGAGGAAAAAAAATATATATATATATATATATATATTCCTATTTCTTGAATATACATAAAAATGTGTTTACCTGTTCTAAAGTAGGATAGGGACAGATGTGGGACTGAGAGCTTTCATTTTATACTTTAAAAATTGTGTCCTATATCAATGCAATTCAAATAATTAAATACTTTAATGAAATTTTTAAAATTTCAAAAGTGAAAAAAGTGTAGTGCTCAGCACAGGTTTAGAGAATGGAACAATGGATCAGAACAGAGAGACTAGAAACAGACCCCTGATTATATGGAAGCTAACATGGGAGAGGGAGCCTTCCAAATCGGTGGGAAAATGATGGGCAATGCCATCAATTATGTTGGGAAAACTGTTCTCTACATTGAAAACTTAATATTGGACCACTTCTTCTCATTCTGTACAAAAATTAATTAATCAATATGGAAACGATGGCAAACAAAACAAATGCTTTTAGAAGAAAATATAGGAGAACAGCTTTATGACCTCTAGGTATAAAAGGATTTCTTATACAGTTCACAAGAACACACAAACAGGATGGAAAAGGATGGATACATTTGACCACATTAAAATTTAAACATTCATGTGCTTTCAGAGACAGAATAAACAAAGTAAAAACAGAAGTCACAGACTGGGAGGCGGTATCTGCAACACATATAACCAAGAAGAGTGATGAGATCCCAGAATGTATAGAAGACCTACAAATCAATTAGAAAATGCAAAGAACCCTACAAAGAAAATATAGAAAGAGTCAGTTCACAGAAAAGAAAACCTGAATAGCTAATGCACGCTTGAAATGGTGCTCAGATGCCCTACTAATTAGTGAAAAATAACATTAAGTCATACTATGAATATATTATGGGTAATGTAAGAAAAGGGATCCTGCATTAGGGGGGATATACATATGACTAATCTGGGGTCATACATATATGTAAACAACAAAACTCTGTAAAAGTAAAAAGTAAAATAGAAATTAAAAAAAAAAAAGAATGAGAAAGCTGTCAGTGTGCTGACATGGAAAGGTCTCAGACCCTAGTGTCATGTGAAAAATCTAGTGTATTTGGTACATTACTCTTTGTGTAAAAAGATGGAGGGAGGAAAAAAAAAAAATATATATATATATATATATTCCTATTTCTTGAATATACATAAAAATGTGTTTACCTGTTCTAAAGTAGGATAGGGACAGATGTGGGACTGAGAGCTTTCATTTTATACTTTAAAAATTGTGTCCTATATCAATGCAATTCAAATAATTAAATACTTTAATGAAATTTTTAAAATTTCAAAAGTGAAAAAAGTGTAGTGCTCAGCACAGGTTTAGAGAATGGAACAATGGATCAGAACAGAGAGACTAGAAACAGACCCCTGATTATATGGAAGCTAACATGGGAGAGGGAGCCTTCCAAATCGGTGGGAAAATGATGGGCAATGCCATCAATTATGTTGGGAAAACTGTTCTCTACATTGAAAACTTAATATTGGACCACTTCTTCTCATTCTGTACAAAAATTAATTAATCAATATGGGGAAACGATGGCAAACAAAACAAATGCTTTTAGAAGAAAATATAGGAGAACAGCTTTATGACCTCTAGGTATAAAAGGATTTCTTATACAGTTCACAAGAACACACAAACAGGATGGAAAAGGATGGATACATTTGACCACATTAAAATTTAAACATTCATGTGCTTTCAGAGACAGAATAAACAAAGTAAAAACAGAAGTCACAGACTGGGAGGCGGTATCTGCAACACATATAACCAAGAAGAGTGATGAGATCCCAGAATGTATAGAAGACCTACAAATCAATTAGAAAATGCAAAGAACCCTACAAAGAAAATATAGAAAGAGTCAGTTCACAGAAAAGAAAACCTGAATAGCTAATGCACGCTTGAAATGGTGCTCAGATGCCCTACTAATTAGTGAAAAATAACATTAAGTCATACTATGAATATATTATGTACATAATATAATATATTTGCAAAGATATGAAAGCTTGATAGTTTCAAGTGCTGAAGAAATCATAGACAATGGAAGTGCTCATATGCTGCAGGTGAGAAGGTAAATTTGTAAGGTTACTTTGAGTGTAAGCTGGTATTATCTGATAAATACACACATACACATATGTATATTTCATACTTCATATATATATATATATATATATATATATATATATATATATATATATGCTGGGAAAGATCGAAGGCAAAAGAAGAAGCGGGTAGCAAAGGAAGAAATGGTTAATAGCATCACTGAGTCAATGGACATGAATGTAAGCAAACTCCAGGAGATAGTGGAGGACAGAGGAGCCAGGTGTGCTGCAGTCTATGGGGTTGCAAAGAGTTGGACACAACTTAGCGACTGAACAACAACGTGATTCTCACCCAAGGAAGCATTTCCAGGAACATGTCTTACAACATTGTTTGAAAGAGTAAGTAACGTTTGGATTCAACTTAAATGCGTATCAAGAGCAGAACTGGTGAGTCAATTGTGTTGTAAGTTGAAGCTGGAAGGCCCTGTTTATCAGTGAAGCTAAAAGAGCCCGAGCTACATAAATCAACATGGCTAAACCTTAAAAATACAATATTGAACAAAACCAAAGCAAAACAAAAAAAGCAAATGGCAGAAGGATAGATACTATAATAACATTTGTATAAAGTTTAAAGACAGGCAGGATGAAACTACGTTTATGCTCATATGAATGGGATGTCATGCGTGCACGTGGGTAAGAGTATAAGCGCATTCGCAATAATACGCACAGTAGGCGTTCATCACACTCATGACCTCTGTGGGGAGGGAGAGATATGGGGTGGGAGAGGTTCTTAGAGATCTTCAACTGTGTGTATATTATTTCCAGTATGGACAGTGAATATATGAGTTTTTTTTTCTTCTTATTTTCGGAACCTTCTGATGTCAGCTTTATGTTATAAGTGCATAAGATTAAGTGCTCCTTAACAACCGTAGTAACTAACTGGAAAATGTAATTGTGTGTATGATACCTTTAGTTTTTCTTTTCTTTTCTTTCCTTTTTTTTTTACAATAGCAGCAAAAAGTATTATGTATCTGGGAATTAATTTGTTAAGAATGTGTAAGATCTTTATGAAGAAACATTTTAAACTTTACTAAAAGACTGGAAGTGGCACTGAAAAAAAGACCTAAAGAGACATCTATCCAAGGAAGACATACAGATGGCCAAAATACACATGAAAAGATGCTCAATGTTGCTTACTATTAGAGAAATGCAAATCAGAACTGCAATGAGATATCACTGCACACCAGTCAGAATGGCCATCATCAAAAAATTTACAGATAATAAATGTTGGAGAGGGTGCAGAGAAAAGGGAACACTCTTGCATTGCTGGTGGGAATGTAAATTGATACAACCACTGTGGAAGACAGTATGGCCATTTTTCAAAAAACTAATAGAAGCACCATATGACCCAGAAATCCCACTATTAGGCTTATACCCTGATGAAATCAAAATTGAAAGAGACACCTGTACCCCAATGTTCATTGCAGCACTCTACACAATAGCTAGATCATGGAAGCAGCCTAAATGTCCATCGACAAATGAATGGATAAAGAAACTCTGGTACATATATACAATGGAGTACTTCTCAGCTGCAAAAAAAAATGCAGAAGATTCAGTCCTAATGAGATGGATAGATCTAAAACCTATTATATAAAGCGAAGTAAGTCAAAAAGAGGACAAATACAGTATACTAACACATATATAAGGAATTTAGAAAGATCATACTGATAAATACACATGCAGAGCATCGATGGAAAAACAGTCATGGAGAGCAGACTTAATGGATATTGGGAAGAGGGAAAAGTGGGTGAGAGATATGGAAAGTGCAACACTATCTTATGTAAAAGAGATAACTATTGTCAATGCACTGTGGATTAGGGGATAGTACGTGGGGGCTATGTGATGGCCTAGAAGGGTGGGATGGGGGGGAATGGAATATACATATGACTAAGCTGGAATTACACATTTCTGTAAACAACAAAGATCTGTAAAATCAGAAAAGCAAAATAAAAAAACTTGTGATTGTGGGGAAAAACCCCACTAAAGATGAAAAAAAAAACAAATAAGCAAGCCACTCAACACAAAACAAACTTACTAATGGGAAGCTTAGGCATCAATAATAGTCTTTTGAAATTAGATTGCCCTGAAGATAAGGGTTATCACACTCTATTGATTTTTACAGTGCATTTGTTTTCAAATTATATCATGTTTAAAATTAAAAGATATGTAATGACTTGTGGTATCTTATTATAATTAGAAGCAATTTCTTTCTTTTAATTGTAAATGGTGTCTTACTAATGATGGACTAGTTTTGACAAAATACAGTACTAAAAACTGTTACATGATCTAAATAAATGTCTAAATGGCAGATTGTTTTAAGAAAAAGACCAGAAGTGTTATTCGCTCAGTCAGGTCTGACTCTCTGTGACCCCCACAAACTGCAGCCCACCAGGCTGCTCTGTCCATGGGATTCTTCAGGCAAGAATACTGTCATGGGTTGCCATTTCCTTCTCTAGGGAATCTTCCCAGGTCTCCTGCACTGCAGGCAGATTCTTTACTGTCTGAGCCACAAGGCCTGAAATAAAGGACCAGAAAAGACCTTAATGAAAGAATAGATACACTGTGTTGATGGACTGCATAGCTGTTACTTCTCTCCAGATTTATTTACAAACTCAGCGTATCACCAAATAAAATTTCCATCTGCCTTCACCCTCACCCTACTCTTTGATGACTACAGTTGACGTTTTCTAAGTTTTACGAGTTGACATCTGAAGTTCTGGGCAAGTGTCCCACATAGAGCAAATGTGGGTTAAATGAGATCAATTAGGATTGTTCAACCCATAACCCTACCATAGGACTTCTCATACTTTGGCTTTGTTGGGGACTTCTAAAAGGTCAGGATACCATGAATGTCAATGGAATAAACAACAAATCATTTACTCATCAAGGGTGTGTGTGTGTGTGTTTATGTATGGTTTACAAAATGAGAAAATAAGGCCTTGAGAGGGGAATTGTCTCATCCATGTGCATAGCAGGTCAGCAGCTGGGGTTGGGCTGAGAAAGAGAAGGAGGGAAGCAATAAAAGGAACTGGTGAGGAAGGAAGGAAAGTGGGGAGAAGAAGGGATCCTATAGTGAGGCAAGCAGGCTCCATCCACATAGGTCCGCTGGCTCACTCGTGATGGGAACAGAATGTCTCTTCTTCCTCACTCTGTGGGGGACACCTCCACCTCCTCTTCTGGGGGAGCTGACTTGTCCATCTTCATGGTGGTCTTTCATTTTCCTGACCCAGTAGTGTCTTCTAACCAGTTGAGCACTTCCAACTCTGATCTCACTTCTTTGCATTCTCATGGAACACCACAAGATCGCCAGTACAAGGCTGGCCCCCTGGGAGTTTCCAGCACAGTCTTGGGTGAGGGTGAGAGGTGAGTGCAGGGCGTTTTCCCAGGCCATATGTGATGCCTTGCACAACACGGTCATCAGTAGGGCTAGAGGGGTCCCCAATCTGGGGAGGGTCGCCAGGGATCTCAAGGCCTGTGGGCGGGCTCTCTGCCCTAGGCTTGTAGGCAACCCACTGTTCACTTCACCTGCCCCTTCAGTCAGACACAGCTGTGTCTGCAGTCACAGGAAGTGAAGAGCAGAGATTGTGGAGTTAGAGACTTCTTGAAGGAAAATACCACATCCCTATGGAGGGAACTGAATTCTAGATGTAAAGCAGACACGTTAGCTCTCAGGCTGCTGAGGACTGCCTCTCACTAGGGGAGATGGGGGCTGACCAGGAAGTAGGAGAGGGTATTGGTTTCCTTTCTGGGTTCTGAATTCTGTAGTGAATCATCGGCATACCAATTCTACAAGGTGGGTGTTATTAATTTCAGATCACGGAAGAGTAGAGCAAGGCTCTAAGAGGTGAAGTAACAGAGCAAAAAAACGTAGTGGGTCTTTTTTGGATCGGGGGGTGGGGGTGGGTTGGGGAGGGAAGGGGGGTGGGTGGGTCACTTCTATTGGTCTTTTCATTTATCTATTTTCATCCGTCTTTGTTCTTTGGCCCGTGTGGGCCTCCCATCGCAGTGGCCTCTGTTGTTGCAGAGCACTGGCTCTGCGCGCATGCGCCCCAGAGCTCCGGCTCGGTAATTGGGCACATCGGTCCAGCTGCTCCATGGCACGTGGGATCTTCCCAGGCCAGGGATCGAACCGGCGCCCCTTGCACTGCAAGGTGGTGTCCTTACCCACTGGACCACCAGGGAAGGCCTATAGTGGGTCTTTGGGGCTGGTGGCGACAGAGACAGGATTTGCGGACAGGGACAGCTGGTTGTACAGCTAGCTCTTCTGCCCATATGCAGTGATGCGTTGTGCTGAAATCACGTGGGAGATAATAGCACTAGAATTACTGTCTGAAAAAGACACACAAAATTCAGGGGAGATGGCTGGGCTATAGGACAATGATGGAATCCCGCAGTAGGACTCTGGAGAAACCACCTGCTACAGGTCCCAGTGGTCTGGACCCAAGGTCGACTGGCCTTGCCTCCAAGTTCTTCCTGCAGGTTGTGAGTGCTCAAGGCCACACACTCTCTGGAAAATCATTTTCTCACATCAATGCTGGTGTCTCTCCCGTCTCAACCATCATCACCCTCTGGGAGGGGCCTGGGTCCGTGGCCCAGAGGCTGAGCCCAGCCTCAGGCATGGATATCCTTGGTCCCCACATGGAACTCCTCCTGTGAGGGAGGGGCTGACCTCCTCAGTAGGCAGGGATGGGAATACTTGAGTGGAATGGTGGCAAGGGACCATCCCTCCAGGCTCAGGGGGAAGGGATCCTGCTCAGGGGAGCCTAATCTAGGGTCTGTTAAAAGTCATCATCTCTCGGGCTTCCCTGGTGGTCCAGTGGGTAAGGACACCACCTTGCAGTGCAAGGGGCGCCGGTTCGATCCCTGGCCTGGGAAGGTCCCACGTGCCGCGAAGCGGCTGGACTAATGTGTCCAACTACCGAGCCGGCGCTCTGGAGCACATGTGCCCAGAGCCGGTGCTCTGCGACGACAGAGGCTGCCATGATGGGAGGCCCATATGGGCCAAAGGGAAAAAAAAGATGGATGAAAATGGACAAATGAAAGACCAATAGAAGTGACCTGCCTGCTCCCCTCCCTCCCCACCCCTACCAAAATAAATAAATAAATAAATCTTAAAAAAAAAAAAAGCAGTCGTCATCTCTAGTCTACGATTTTCACATCTGTGTTCCTGCCTCTGGTGCCCCGTGGGTATGTGTGTTCATGTGTGTGTCTAGCATGTGTGTATGATCAATGTGTTTGTGTTCACAGTGGGTTTGTGCATGTGAATTTTTTTTGCTGTGTGTAGTGACATTTTTCCTCATCCTCTTATAGTCATTGACTAAGTCGTACAATCTTACAGGGAGAAAGCCACAGGCCCTTCTCTGGACCCCACTTGTGTGGGATGAAATCTGATCCTCTGTGAAGTATTCTGGCCCTCCCCGACCTGGCCTCAGTAGCTCTTGGTCTCTTCTCTTGCCATTTCCAAGCACAGTCCCTACTACCTCTTTCCCCTGGAGTTTTTCATTTTCTGTGTGCACTATGCTTACTTACCCCAGTGCTTTTGCACATACAGTCCCTCTGGTTGCAATGTCCTTTCCCCATACCAGTTCTGCCCGATATAGTCAAGGGCCACTTCCTCCAAGAAGTCTTCCCTGACTGACCAGGGTGGACTGGCTGTGTGAACCTCTCTCATGGAAGTTTCCCATGCTCAGTCAGGTCCCTGCCCTGCCATAACCACACATTTCTGTGTCTGTTTTTCTTTCCTTTGGCTGTGACCTCATTGGAAGACCTGGGTCTAATCCATCAGTGCATTTCTAGAGTTCCACCCAGGACCAGAGAGTGTAGGTGTCCAAGGAGTGATGAATGAATGGAGGAGTGACAAGATGTCAGTGTTATGAGTGCCGAGCTGGAGCTCCGCTGCTCGGATTGGAATCCCAGATCCTGCATTTAACTGGGTGCAGCCGTAGATGAGTTACTCGTCTTCCCGTGCTTTCGTGACTCATCTGAAAAATGGGGCCAAATAGGAGTGCCTACTTCAACAAGAGGTTATTGAAGACTCAATGAGTCGATATATGAAACGCAATTCAAACGATGCACGGTCCATGGTTAAGTGGCAGGGGAAATATTAGTTGCAATTATTGTTGTCACAACAAAATTATTTGTTTATTAATTCAATCATCACTTATTCATTTTCCATAAAATATTTCATCTGATGCCTTCCCTATGTAACATTAGACTGGTCCCTGGTGTCACAGATATAAGTTAAATAGTTTTTGTCTTCAACATGGGCAGGGATCAAGGGAAGATGAAACCAGGTACTGGTAATTACATCCCTGGAGAGATGCCCAGTGGTCAGAGGGGCGTGGCACAGGGTCTGCAGACAGAACCCCCTGGCCTAGGCCAGACAAGCCCTCTCCTCTTGGGGCTTACCAAAGATTCAGTGGCTCTAGGGAGAAACGTTGAGAGTTGGACCTGGGAGCCTCTGCTCAGCCTTCATGGACAGTCGGGCCCTGAAATTCAGAATCTTTGATATTTCATTGACTAATGCTGCATTTCATTGATAGAAGCTTCCTGTTAAATCAAAACAGATGCGGTTTTAAAAATAATTCTAATTGATTCCATCCCTGGAGTTCAGATTGATAGCTCTTGGACCCAGCCAAGATCAGAGTCAGGTGCATGTGCGTGTGTGTGCGTGTGCACCTGAGGGTATGTGAGGACAGGTGACAGCAGTGGTCACTCTTCAAACACCTGTCCTGGTGCTCGGCATCCTCCTAGCACTTGATTTCACTTGGTTCTCGCACCACTAGCAGTAGGACCATTGTTAGCATCATTTTGAACTAAAGAGACTGGAGATTAGAGACGTCAAGACACTTGCCCAAGATCATAAAGATGTACGTGGTAGTCAGGGCTTGATCTCGGTCCCTTCTAATTTCAAAGCAACACATGGTGAGGGAGGATGAGAGGAGTAAGAAGGCATGAAAGTCATTGCGCTTGTTCAACGAGGCAAGGTGTCCAAGAAGCATGGGCTAAGAGCAAAAAATAATCATGATAGATGCCATCTGGTAAACCCACCCACTGTGTGTCAGGCACTGGCACTGGCAATTTGAAGAGACTTAGATTCTCACATTCTTTCAGTAACTACTATCAGTCCCATTTTCAGATAAGGAAATTGAGGTTCAGAGGATTAACAAAGCCCTTCAAAGTCACGTTATTAGTCAGTGTTTATGACTTCAAGTCCTCTTTTCTTTATAGCTATTACATACATTATGTGCACATGTGTGTGTGGCAGGGAGGTATGAATTGTGACTGTTTCTTCAGAACTATGCATTGAGTTCTCACACTGGAGGTATGAACTGCTGCAGTCATTCATCGATTTGGTCATTTTACGCCTGGTCTGTCCCCTCTCTGCAGGTGCTGGGGTACTTGAGTACAGGAAGTCAGAGTGGAGAAAAAGATGGGCAATGTGCCAGCTGGTCAAGAGGCGGGTCAGATGCAGACAACAAGCCCCCGCATCAAGACACCAGGAGAATGCCAATCGACTGGGGGTAGCTGTTTTGGTAGGTCCATGTAGGAATAATGAGACATTTACAAAGAACAACGGGGTGGTTTTGGGGAGGAGCATTCTAAGCGACAACTTAGAGGAGACAGCTACTGCAGAGGTCCTGGGGCTCGAAGCTTTGGTGTGTCCGAGGACCGGAAGGCACGGGGCTGGGAACAAGCAAGGAGGTGAAGACAAGTGGCAGGTGTCTGGATTAAATAGGGCCTGGGAACCAGCACAAGGAGGTTGGATTATGTTTTAGTTGCTATAGGAACCAGTAGTTTTTAGCAAGGGTGTGACATGTGTGAGGACTTCTCCGGTTTTGGGGCTGTGAGGTGGAGCATGTTGGGGGAAGAGGCAGCTAGGAAGCTGCTGCAGGGTCCAGAGAGAGAGGGCAGTGACTTGACTGAGAGTGGACAGACTGGAGATATGTTTCTGAGGAGCAAAGCTTTCTGATGGATTGGGGTGTGAGGGGAAGAGGAATCAAAGATGATCTTAGGGTGAGCAGCCCGGTGGATGGCGGAGCCTTTGCTTGAGATGCAGGAAGATGAGGAGGAGCAGAATTTGGAGGTGTCAATCAAGATGGGGATAGGGAAGTGGGCAATGCCATTTAGATACCTAAGGTGATGCACATTGAGTCCACAGCTGTGGAATTATATTTGGTTGTCATCAGCATAGAGACATTTAAAACCAAGAGATTGGCTGAGATCACCTAAGGGAGTTATTGTTCAGTCACTAAGTCATGTCTGACACTTTGCGACCCCGTGGACTGCAGCATGCCAGGCTTCCCCGTCCCTCACCGTCTCCTGGAGTTTGTTCAGACTCGTGTCCATTGTGTGGGTGAGAACATCCAGCCATCTCATCCTCTGTCATCCTCTTCTCCCTCAGTCTTTCCCAGCATTAGGGTCTTTTCCAATGAATCAACTCTTCGCATCAGGTGGCCAAAGTATCGGAGCTTCAGTTTCAGTATCAGTCCTTCCAATGAGTATTCAGGGTTGATTTCCCTTAGGATTCACTGGTTTGATCTCCTTGGTGTCCAAGGGACTCTCAAGAGCCTTCTCTAGCACCACAGTTTGAAAGCATCAGTTCTTCAGTGCTTAAAGCCTTCTTTATGGTCCAACTCTCACATCCGTACAGGACTACTAGAAAAACCATACCTTTGACTATATGGACCTTTGTTGGCAAAGTGATGTCTCTGCTTTTTCAATTTGCTGTCCAGGTTTGTCATAGCTTTTCTTCCAAGGAGCCAGTGTTTTTTACTTTCATAGCTGCAGTGATTTTGGAGCCTGAAAAAAATTAAAATCTCTCATTATTTCCACTTTTTCCCCATCTATTAGCCATGAGGTGATGGGACCGGATGCCACGATCTTAGTATTTTTTCATGTTGTGTTTTTAGCCACTCCATGGACAGAGGAGTCTGGTAGGCTACAGCCCATGGGGTTGCAAAGAGTCAGACACAACTGAGTGACTAACGCTTTCACTTTCACCTATGGGAATGCAGAAGGCAAATTTCAAATAAGTCATCTGGGAAACCAGATGCTGATCCTTAAGTTGTCCAGGGTTCTCTTTCAAACCAGCAAGTCCCAAGTTTAGCCTCATATGGATCTTTCTGGGAAGCCATGGGGAAAGCAGACAGGCTTCTAAGGAGAACAGTGCTTTGATCTCAGCTCCGTTATTTCTATCATTTTCTATCTACAGTGACTGCTGTTCACTGAAGCTCAGTTCATTTATCTCTACAATGGAATAATAATGTCCGCCAGAGAATGGGTTGAGTTAATGGTTGTGAAAACACTTCAAGCACGAGAGACTCTACTGTTGCTTTAGAATGTCCTGAGAAAGAAGGACGGTGGTGCAGCTACTTTGAGGCTCTAAACTTGTTTCTCTCAAGATTTTGATAAATCAGGCCTAATGTAGATTCGAACCAACTTCAAATTCATCCTTAAATCACCTCCTTTTTAGGTTTTCTTTAATTTCCCAAGGATGCTCCTTCAGGCTGCTCCCTGGGGAATAGGGGGAGGGAAGGAGGAACATATTTTTTTCTTCACCCCAAAAACATTTTATTGGGCTATAGCCAATTAACAATTTTGTGATAGTTTTAGGTGAACAGTGAAGGGGCTTGGCCATACATATATATGCATCCATTCTCCCTCAAACCTCTCTCCCATCCAGGCTGGTACATAACATTAAGCATTGTTCCATGTGCTATATAATAGATTATTGTTGGCTATCCATTTCTAACATGGCAGTGTGAATTTGACTTTCCAAAGTCCCCAACCATCCAGGAGGGACATGTCTTATTGTGGAGTTGGGGAAGAGGAACTGGGCTTGAGTAGCTCAACTCTCCCTGCTCCTCAGGGATCAGTCTGCTTGCAGAGCATCTGTCCAGGTGGCTCAGCCTCTGATCTGCCAAGTCCACTGCGGGCTTCCCAGAACATGACTAAAGAGTCTGCCTGCCAATGTAGGAGATGCTAGTTTGTTCCCTGGGTTGGGAAGATCCCCTCGAGAAGGAAATGGCAGCGCACTCTAGTATTTCTGGTATGAGGGCAGGGACGGCGCCATGTCCATAGCCGCATGTGTTTCCTTGGCTCGGGGTACAGAACTAGCCAGGGAGCTGGCCTGTAGAGGAAGAACTGAATGAGGGAATGAGGCAGTAGCCCTGTAGCATCCCTGTGTGGGCGGGGTATCTCAATGCGACACAGGAAGTAGTTCCCCGGGGCCCTGTCCTGACTGCGTAGCCCTTACGAGTGGCTTTAGGGCTTTCTGAGAACTGTGGGAGGACTGCATGCCTGGTTACTCCTAATTCTAGGCCTGGAGTTTGAGACACAGGGGACCAAAGGAGTTGACTATTTACACAGGGAAATTGTAAATGGGAAAGATAAACGCTGGAAAATTAGGCACTGACCAATGGGCTCACTGCTGGGGTGGGAAAACCTGAGCTGAACTCACGGAAAAACTATGACCAGTGCCGGCTGAGCCACACTGGCCCAGAAAAGCAGACGGGGCAGTCATAAAACCTGACCCCTTTGAGTCAGCCAGGCTAGGCCCCACACTATTTTTAGACGCCAGTATTATTTTAAAGCATTCCTCCTTTAAACACTACCCTTTGCCCCCTCCCAGTGCGGTGGGATCAGGGGCAAGGGGCCTGACTTCTATGGGCCTCCTCCTCTCTGTCCTTGGACTGGGGTCATCTGTTTCCGGTCCTGTCCCCAGCATGGATCTACTTGAGTTGAGAAAGAGCACTGTTGACTGGAACATCCTAGAACTCTGAGGTTTTGACTCCCACCTTCATGTTTTGTTTTGTATTGGAGGAGAAAGAGTAAGGGTGTTGGAACAAGGACGTCAGCACTGGAATTTTCCTCCCTGTGTGATGTTACTTACTTCGGGCATCTAGAGAAGGGGGACTTAGTGGGAATGGACAGCTTTCTCCAGCCTCATCTTAACCTCCCTTTCTGTCTGCTTTGTCACTCTCCCCCGACATCCTGTCTCCGTGGAACACCCTGTCTGGAATTCTTGCCCCTCCGTGGCCCCCATTCCCTCCTGCACTGACACTCCTCTGCCATGGGCTGGGAGATAAGTGTTGGGCTGTGGGGCTCAGCCTGGGGACTGAGTGCTTCCCATAGATGATCGTGCCTGAATGGGTGTTGAGAAGGGAACTGGGACTCACAAGGAGGCCAGTGGGAGACAGGTATTCCAGGCCAAGGGGGCAGTGGAAGCAAGAATGCAGAGAGGAGCAAAGCCTGGGATGAAATCAAAGGAAGTGCTTTGATATCTCAGGCTCATCAAGTGCAGGGTGAGGTGCGGATGGACGGTTCCAGAGAGGTACTGTACGGCCGGAAGAAGGCTTTGCACTTCTTCTGCCCGAGTGTGATGGGCAGTCATGGCAGGTGTTCAGGGAGGGGAGGGACAGCTAATCGGCCATCCTCTCTCTCCTCCTGTTGGCCCCAAGCTGACCCAGGGCCATATGGACTTTTTCTCTGGGTGCTTCACAGCTAATCCAGGGGCCAGCAAGTTTTGTCCTCTTCTATTCAAGTTCTGGTCCTAACCTCCAGATGTCAAGTTGTCCTAGGGTAGAACTCGTCCTTAAAGGTCGTCTAGTCCAAACCCTTATTCTATAGATAGAGAAACTGAGAGCCAGAGAAGGGCAGATTTAGGACTAGGTCAAAGTCTTCTGATGTCCAAGTAGGGACTCTGCCACCCCATGCTGCTCGTCTCAGAGTCTGACGCATCCTGGGCATGGTGGGAAGGAAGAGAGGAGGGGCTGTGCCTGGTAAGCTGTGTGTGTTGGGTCACTTCTTGGGATTCAGTCAGTCTCCAGAGGGACCCCTTCACATCCCATCTCCTCCCATCCATTTTAAGGGCAAGTTGCTCGTAAAACAGTCAAGATTAAGTCATTTATAGCTTAAGAGTTTGGGAGGGGTTATAAAAAATGTGTGGCTGGGGGAGGTGTAAGGAAATGTTTTTCTTTTTCCATTTCTCCTTGGGCTTTTTCTTTAAGACTTAAGCTGGAATTGTCTGGAGCCCTGTAAACTTCTGAGAAATGAAAGCCAGGAAGGGCCCAGTTGTGGAAAACTATGGGGACTGGGCATCCCTGAGGCAGGTACTTCTGGAAAACGCTGGGCGTGGGCATCCACAGAGGAGGAGGCTGGGAGTCCTGACCCTCGAGTGCCAGGTCTGCAGGCCCAGGAGCATCTCTGAGGAGTTTCTCAAGAAGCAAGAGGGGAAGACATGGGAGAAGTTAAGGAGAGAGTCAGTGAGGAGATTCAAACTGAAACCCGAGTTGGGGAAAGACAGAGCCCCATTGGGCAGGGGTGGAGGCGAAGGCATCGTGGTGCGGGTAAATGCTTCCAGCTGAGTGTTGAAAGACTGGTCCAGTCGCCGCTGCTAACTCTGCAGGATGGTCAGCATCTCCCAGGAGCAGGGTCCTTGTTCCCCTAAAGTGGAGGCTGATTCCTGACCTGCCCCGTTGGTGACGAAAATCTAAAGAGATTATGGAGAGGGTAGCATCCTGTTAAGGTCTCCTGAAGAAGGGGAAGCACTGAGCATCACTGTTACTGTTCCCAGAGGACAATCGAGCCTGGGCTTGGGCTCTGAGAAGAGTTGCGCTTGAACCCACGACAAGGCTCTGAGCCAGGTGCTTTGCCCCACGGCCCTGTCCTACACAGTCACTGCTCACGTGGAACTTGATCGAGTTGTCATGCAGCAAAGCATTTCTCCGTGTCTGGTCTCCACCCATCTACCATCTCACTGAGTCCTTGCCCCAAGCCAGGAGCTGGTGGCCAGAGATCATCTATAACCTCAGAGGGCAACTTGCCCTAAACCATACCAAGGCTAAGTGGGTGAGGCAGGTCTGGAGCCTTGACTTCAAAGGCCAGCCTCTTGGGCCTCTGGCTCCCTTGGTTCCCCAACAAATGAAGGTGACCTGCCGTCACAAACAGTATTGGCATCATTCATGGCCCTGGTCAACCTGAACACCTTCTCTGTGCTAGGTGCTCTCCTAAGCTCAAAGCATCACACTGTCTTGTTCTCCTATCGACCCTATGAAGAAGGTGCTGTTATCCTATATTTTATGGGGAACCAAGAGGGTACATAACTTGCCTGAAGTCACACAGTCAAGAAGTCGCTGAGTTGGGATTTGAACCCAGGCAATCTGGTTCTCTTGGATAGCAAGGAGATCAAACCAGTCAATCTTAAGAGAAATCACTCCTGAATATTCATGGGGAGGGACTGATGGTGCAACTGAAGCTCCAGTACTTTGGTTACCTGATGTGAGCAGCCAACTCATTGGTAAAGTCCTTGATGCTGGGGAAAATGGAGGGCAAAAGAAGAAGAGGGCATTGGAGGATGAGATGGCTGAATGGCATTGCTGATGCAATGGATATGAACTTGGGCGAGCTTTGGGAGATGGTGAGGGACAGGGAAGCCTGGCGTACTTCAGTTGATGAGGTTGCAAAGGGTCAGACACGACTGGGCGAGTGAGCAAAGAGAACAACAATCTGGCTCCAAACTCCGTGCACTAGCCTTGTGCAAATTCCTTGGGGGAGAGGTCCCGGGGGGCATTTCCTGGAAGGGAGTGGCATGTGATAACCTGATTGTTTCCTGAGATCAGCTCTCGACCAGGGGGCTGGAAAACCGGGGACCTGTGGCAGGAAAGGCAGCAGAGTCCTGGCAGAGGTTTATTTGATCTCTTGGTATGGGTGGGTGGGGGTAGGGGGGAGAGAGACCTCATGGATCACGTGCAGTTGGCAAGAGCAGGGTGCCTCCAGACTCTCAGGCTTCCTAGTTCTGCAAGAGGTACCATCATCCACCCAGTCTGGAAAGCCAGAAACCTTGGCAGAATCCTGATTCCCCTGGCCCTTTGTCTTCCTCTCCCTTAGCCTGTCCATCTGCAGTCAGTTCTATTGGATTTGTTCACCCCTCGCTGCCTCCCCTGTCACTGCCATCATGGATTAATAGCTTTCCAGTAGGTCTCCTTGCATTCCCTCTCACCCCGCTACCATCCATTCTCCACACAACTGCTGGAGGGATTTCCTTAAAATATAAATCAAATCACATCACTCTATAGCTTAAGAACTCTTCATTGTACTTAAATAAAATCCAGATTTCTGGCCATGGCATAGAAGCTCCTGCATGACCTAGCCCCTGTGAACCTCTCCAAATTCCTCTGTGCCGCTTTACCCCTCAGCCCCCATGTTTGAGACAGACTGATTCAGTTCCTGCAGCATACCACGTGTTTTTCCTTCCCAGGGCCTTTGCACATGCTGTTGCCTCTGCCTGGAACAATTGTCTTTCGTTCTTCCTGAAATTAAGTCCTTTACATAAACATCACCTCCTCAGAGTGGTCGTCTCTGGTCACCCTCTTATTGGTTTCCTTTTTATCACTTGTTGGGCGTTCCCAGGTGGCTCAGTGGTAAAGAATTCAATTGCCAAGCAGAAGACTCAGGTTTGTCCCTAGGTGGGGAAATACCCTGGAAAATAAAATGGCAATCCATTCCAATATTCTTGCCTGGAAAATCCCATGGAGAGAGGAGCCTGACGGGCTGTCGTCCACGGGGCTGCAAATAGTCGGACATGGCTTAGGGACTAAACCACCACCGCTTGTCATGACTTGGAATTCTTTCAGCTATTTGTCCACATTTGACCTTTCCCTATAGATTGTAAACTCTGCAGGCAGAAGGGCTGTGTCCGTCTAGTTTCTGTTGTATCCCTGGCGCCTAGCGTCAGCTGGTACATGGTAGAGATGCTCTATTTATCATTGGATGAATTAGTGAATGAACGAAATCTGAATAACCGAAGGAAGTCTATGGAAACCCAGGGCAAACAGACACTTCTGCTCTCCCAGCCCCGGGGAGCCCCCTTCCACTCACAGATAGCACCTCTGCTGTGGTTGCCTTTCCTTTCTCAGGCTCCTTGGAGGGCACACCTGCCCTTGTTTCCTGGAACAGCCCCATCATTCCTGCCCCAGGCAGGCTTTCACGAGCCTCACACGACCAGCCTTTAAGGTAGGTGCAGGGATTAGTCCCATTTTACAGGTGGGAAATGAAGAAAGGCCAGGGCCCAGTGCTGGAGAGTGGAGGAGTCAGGACTCAACCCCAGAGACGGCCAAGAGCCTTTGGATGTGGCGCTCTCCCGTGGGGCACTGGGCAGGGACTCAGCATCTCACCCAGCTGTGTTTTCCAAACTTGCCCGACTCCTCCAGGGCCCTTCATATCAGTACAGATTCCCAGGTTCCTGGCCTAGAGATTGTCTCTCAATAGGACTGAGGGGGAGGTCTGGAAATCTTTATCTTCCGTTGTTCATATTTGTGCCTTCTTTTGAAAAACTGAAGTATAGTTGTTTCACAATGCTGTCTTAGTTTCCGGTATACAGCAAAGTGATTCAGCTTTTCACATGTGTATTATTCTTCAAATTCTTTTCCATTACTGCTTCTTACAAGATACTGGATGTAGTTCCCCATGTGCTCCAGTAGGCCTTGGTTGTTTATTTGTTGTGTATATAGTAGAGAGTATCTGCTATTTCTTGGGTGGACAAGAATTGTGAGAAAATAGTATTCAGCCCAGTATACACTCTTTTTCTCTATGTGGTATGCCTTCTTTGCTCTTTTTGAATATAATACTTTTCCCTTTTATCTGGTTCCGAACTCCTAATGGACCCCCTCTCCCACTTTCCCCTTTGGTAATCACACGTTTGTTTTCTAAGTCTTTCAGTCTATGTCTGTGCAACTAAGTTCCTTTGTATCCTTTCTCAGAGGGAGTCTGCAGTTTTAACAATGGCCGCAGAGGATCCTGAGGAGCAGGCAAGTCTGAAAGGCACTGGTCTACAAGATGCAGCCACATTCACTCACACTACCCTGCAAGGCCTTGGATGACACAGCCCCTGTGCACCTATCCATCTCCGTGGGCCACCTAAACCAGGCTCCTCACTGTTGCCTGAAGACTCCACCTGGGCTCCAGCCTCTGGGCTTCTGCCGCTGAGGGGTCCTCCCCTCTCCCCGTACTGCCTTCTTCTTCCCTGACGGTCCTGACCAACGCTGACCCCGTTGGCTGACTCGTCTTGTTTCCCAACTAGCTTGTAGCCCTTGTGGCAAGGTCATGCCTGGGGCTTAGAATTCCAGAACCTCAAAGCCAAAAGAAACTTGGAAACCCACCACCCAACATTTCTTTTTGACAAATAAATCGAGTTCCAGTGAGAGGAACAGACCCACCTGAGGTCACAGAGTCTTGTGGCAGAAGCAGGATGAGGTGGATCTGGGGACTCGTGCTGAGTTCAGTGAATTTTTCAGACTTGCCGTTCAGTTGGGGACTTCTAGTAAAATCCATTCTCTTGTCCTGAAACTGCAGGGTCAACAGCAGGCTGCTTAGTCACTTACGCAGTCAACACTGAGCTCCCGCTAAGGGCCCAAGGGTGGTGTCCAGTCTGTGCTGGGAAGCTCACAGACTAGGGCAGTGATGGGACACAGGTGTTAGGAAACACAGGCGTCTCTCCATCAGCACCACGGTCACTTGGTCCCAGTCTGTGTCATGGCTTTTATTGGGTGACTACTATATGCCAGCTTTTGAATTAATGCTCGCTCCTCGTCATAATCCCATGAGGTGGGCCTTGTTACCGTCCACACGTCAGGGCAGTACCTGCTCTGAGCCTTGAATCAGGGCCCATGCATGGGGAACCAGAG
Organism: Tragulus kanchil; assembly: GCA_022376925.1. Lineage (NCBI taxonomy): Eukaryota > Metazoa > Chordata > Mammalia > Artiodactyla > Tragulidae > Tragulus > Tragulus kanchil. Next base: position 112,549,950 of record JAIOJX010000032.1, on the reverse strand, counting down.
AGGAGCAGGGGAGAAGAGGAGCTTCCTGAGGGCGGGTGGGGTGGGAGGATGACTTGTCTTGAAGTAAGTAGCTTGGTCTAGAGGATGCAAGATGAGGAGGAAGTTCCTAGGGCCCAATTTGCATGGGGGGAAGAGAGGGAGGTAGTTGCAACTAAGTTCCTTTGTATCCTTTCTCAGAGGGAGTCTGCAGTTTTAACAATGGCCGCAGAGGATCCTGAGGAGCAGGCAAGTCTGAAAGGCACTGGTCTACAAGATGCAGCCACATTCACTCACACTACCCTGCAAGGCCTTGGATGACACAGCCCCTGTGCACCTATCCATCTCCGTGGGCCACCTAAACCAGGCTCCTCACTGTTGCCTGAAGACTCCACCTGGGCTCCAGCCTCTGGGCTTCTGCCGCTGAGGGGTCCTCCCCTCTCCCCGTACTGCCTTCTTCTTCCCTGACGGTCCTGACCAACGCTGACCCCGTTGGCTGACTCGTCTTGTTTCCCAACTAGCTTGTAGCCCTTGTGGCAAGGTCATGCCTGGGGCTTAGAATTCCAGAACCTCAAAGCCAAAAGAAACTTGGAAACCCACCACCCAACATTTCTTTTTGACAAATAAATCGAGTTCCAGTGAGAGGAACAGACCCACCTGAGGTCACAGAGTCTTGTGGCAGAAGCAGGATGAGGTGGATCTGGGGACTCGTGCTGAGTTCAGTGAATTTTTCAGACTTGCCGTTCAGTTGGGGACTTCTAGTAAAATCCATTCTCTTGTCCTGAAACTGCAGGGTCAACAGCAGGCTGCTTAGTCACTTACGCAGTCAACACTGAGCTCCCGCTAAGGGCCCAAGGGTGGTGTCCAGTCTGTGCTGGGAAGCTCACAGACTAGGGCAGTGATGGGACACAGGTGTTAGGAAACACAGGCGTCTCTCCATCAGCACCACGGTCACTTGGTCCCAGTCTGTGTCATGGCTTTTATTGGGTGACTACTATATGCCAGCTTTTGAATTAATGCTCGCTCCTCGTCATAATCCCATGAGGTGGGCCTTGTTACCGTCCACACGTCAGGGCAGTACCTGCTCTGAGCCTTGAATCAGGGCCCATGCATGGGGAACCAGAGAGGAGCAGGGGAGAAGAGGAGCTTCCTGAAGGCGGGGTGGGGTGGGAGGATGACTTGTCTTGAAGTAAGTAGCTTGGTCTAGAGGATGCAAGATGAGGAGGAAGTTCCTGGTAGAGAGAACATCGCTGAGAAAGGCTTGGGAGGGAGGGATGTGTTTGCAGGGACAAGAAGTGACCAGGGCAGGGAGGAGCCTGTGGAGGCGACTGCTGGCAGGAGGGCATGGCCAGGTGTGAAGCTCACCTCACTTTTCCTGAGGACGGGACCCCTGGCCTGCATCGCCACCACGGCCATTATTAACAGCACCCACAGCAGGGGCCGTAGTGTGCCTGAATGTGGAAATTGGGGTTAGGGTGCCTGGGAGGCCTGGCCACAGTGACCTTCCAGGGGACGATCAGGGACAGCATCCCCCCTGCTCACCCTTCCTGGGACCAGCCTACAGGGGTCTCCTCGGGGGTGGGTGTGAGAGGAAGCCAGGCAGGCCTCCTGGCGTAGCAGCTGTGAGGGCACGTGTGTACCTGGTGTGGAGCGGTGTGTGGATGCACACGCACATGCAAGTGTGTGTGTGTGTGCGTGCTCTGGGTTCTGCAGTCTGTCTGTCCCTGTGGATGGATGCCTGTGTCTGTGAGTCCAGCCGGTGGGCTGAGTGTGTGTGGCACGCGTGTGGGCCATGGGGGTGGGGCTGTCCGGTGCACACACGCTCCCCTCGGCCGGTGATAAACACTCCTTGGACAACTCACTAGGTAAACATTCAATAATGTAATTTGGAAGCCCGTCCCAAGGGCCCCTCTGTGTGGCCGGGCAGCTGGCGGGTGGTGGCCAGATTAAGATATTAGCGCATTAATGCCATATCAAAGCGTGGCGCCCTGGGCCGCGGGAGCGTCTGCTGCCAGCCCTGCCGTGCCCGGGGCCTCGTGGGCTCGGCAGCCCCCGCCACGTCCCTCTCGGAATCACAAGGAGGCCTTGTGCTCAAAGCCCACTCCGAGAGCCCCGGAGCGTCGCAGACATGAGCTCATGCCTGCCGCTCCCTCTGGGAGGCAGTGGGTGGCCTGACAAGCCACCAGGCCTCAGACCCACAGCAGGGGCCAGGCCATGGGAGCGGCGGGGGAGCTGGGCTTTGGAGTGGTGCTGGTCTTTTGACCTGACAAAGTAGGTCCTTCTGTGTTTGTTGAATGAATAAATGAATGATCATCTTTCCAGGAACTTTTTTGAAATTCTACAGTAACAGGTACCAAGTTCCTCTCACCTTGGTATTGCAAGGGTCCAGCAGTGTTTGGGGTACAGCTGATGCTCTATTATTGTGCATTGGATGGATACACTGCTGTCAGAGAGAGGAGGACTGGGCTGGAAGTTAGGAGACTGATCTGCTTGGGCATAGCTGGCGATGTAAACAGTGACGCTAAGACCAGCCTTTAGCGCCAGCCTCTGAGGGCTGAGGGTGGTGGCTGCATCTTTTCCCTGGGAGTCAAATCTGTGTAGGGTTCAGAATAGTGATGCCAGACCTCTCCAGAGGAGGTCCTCAGGGCGGACCACAACAGGCAGGGGCCAGTGCAGAGTTCTCCACAGCCGACCAGAGTTGAGCAGGGAGGAGTGTGGGGCTCAGGTACATGGCTGTGGGTGTCTGAGCAGGGTCTGTCTCCAAGATGAGTTAGCCCGATCCTCCACTTTGCAAACTGAGGCCCAGAGAAGAGAAGAGAAGAGATGTATGCAAACGCCCCCGGTAAAGCAGGGTCCAAGCCAGGACAAGGACCAGTCCCTGAACAGGGACAGTTGGCCCTCTGACTGCTGCCATCCAGATGGAAGGAAGGGGGGAGGTGTCCTAGGGACAAACTGTACCTTTCCATCCATTTACCCAGGGCCTACCCTGGCTCAGATGCAGAAGGACATGGCAACCCACTCCAGTATTCTTGCCTGGGAAGACCCATGGACAGAGGAGCCTGGTGGGCTACAGTCCATGGGTCGCAAAAGTTGGACACAACTGTGCATGCACCCCGGCTTAGCGGTGAAGAGGCATTTTCTGACAAGTAAGCTGCTAAACAAGGGCCAGGTTTATCAGTAATAATAGGAATAGGGAAATGGGGTTGGTGCTAGGAATAGAAATAACCTTTCCTGAAGTCTTACTGAGTGCCAGGTATTAGGTACTCTGCACATCAGACCTGATGACTTGTGACTCAATTGTTCTATTATTCGAAGAGTCTCGGGTTCCTGTGAATCTCTACCCCTGAGAGTCAAGGAGCTTAAGGATTTACATCAGCTTCTACCAGACTTTGCTATTGATCATTTGCTCCTTCAACCTTGAAGGGAGCTGCTGATAAAAATAAGGGAACAGTCTCAGAGGCTCATGTTCACTTTCCTGCCCAAAGAACAGTCATGTTCAACAGCACATGAAGGACAGAAAGGAAAGGGAATGGTCTCTGCTTTGGCAGGCTCTTGATTCTTGGAATCCTAGTTTTCAGAATTGGATGGATACACTGCTGTCAGAGAGAGGAGGACTGGGCTGGAAGTTAGGAGACTGATCTGCTTGGGCATAGCTGGCGATGTAAACAGTGACGCTAAGACCAGCCTTTAGCGCCAGCCTCTGAGGGCTGAGGGTGGTGGCTGCATCTTTTCCCTGGGAGTCAAATCTGTGTAGGGTTCAGAATAGTGATGCCAGACCTCTCCAGAGGAGGTCCTCAGGGCGGACCACAACAGGCAGGGGCCAGTGCAGAGTTCTCCACAGCCGACCAGAGTTGAGCAGGGAGGAGTGTGGGGCTCAGGTACATGGCTGTGGGTGTCTGAGCAGGGTCTGTCTCCAAGATGAGTTAGCCCGATCCTCCACTTTGCAAACTGAGGCCCAGAGAAGAGAAGAGAAGAGATGTATGCAAACGCCCCCGGTAAAGCAGGGTCCAAGCCAGGACAAGGACCAGTCCCTGAACAGGGACAGTTGGCCCTCTGACTGCTGCCATCCAGATGGAAGGAAGGGGAGAGGTGTCCTAGGGACAAACTGTACCTTTCCATCCATTTACCCAGGGCCTACCCTGGCTCAGATGCAGAAGGACATGGCAACCCACTCCAGTATTCTTGCCTGGGAAGACCCATGGACAGAGGAGCCTGGTGGGCTACAGTCCATGGGTCGCAAAAGTTGGACACAACTGTGCATGCACCCCGGCTTAGCGGTGAAGAGGCATTTTCTGACAAGTAAGCTGCTAAACAAGGGCCAGGTTTATCAGTAATAATAGGAATAGGGAAATGGGGTTGGTGCTAGGAATAGAAATAACCTTTCCTGAAGTCTTACTGAGTGCCAGGTATTAGGTACTCTGCACATCAGACCTGATGACTTGTGACTCAATTGTTCTATTATTCGAAGAGTCTCGGGTTCCTGTGAATCTCTACCCCTGAGAGTCAAGGAGCTTAAGGATTTACATCAGCTTCTACCAGACTTTGCTATTGATCATTTGCTCCTTCAACCTTGAAGGGAGCTGCTGATAAAAATAAGGGAACAGTCTCAGAGGCTCATGTTCACTTTCCTGCCCAAAGAACAGTCATGTTCAACAGCACATGAAGGACAGAAAGGAAAGGGAATGGTCTCTGCTTTGGCAGGCTCTTGATTCTTGGAATCCTAGTTTTTCAGAATTGGAGGGTTCCTTGGGGGTCACTAGCCTGAGGCCTGCCCACATTGCTTCTCTAATTCCTTTTACTCCACTCAGTCCAATTTATTTTGGTCTACTCAGCTTAACTCAGTGCCATGGAACCCATCTCACCTTAACATGCCACAAATCCAACTCAACCAACACACCCAACCCAACTGAAACCAAATGAATGGAACAGAACTCAACTCAGACCAGTGAATCACTCCAGTCAACTCACCTCAACTCCTTGCCACTCAGCTCACATTCAAAGCAGGAGGAAGAGCATAAGCAAAGATAATTAGGCCAGAGTTCTTGCGTCGGGGGCAGTGGGGATGGGAGCCCGGTAAGCTGGGTCAGTGGAAGGGAACAGGAAGTGATAAGATGGCATGGATTCAGAGGGACCTGGGCCCTTCCTGCCACCCCTGTTGGGTGGAGGAGCACCTTTGCCCACCTTCTCTGGCTGGTGCTCGGGGTTCCTTGGAAGAGTTCAGCCCTCCAGAGAGAGTACAGCCTTGGAGTTCTACCTGGGACCCAAGAAGCAGCCCCTTCCTGAGGAGGACATTATGAAGCAGTCGAGACACCATCATTCCCCCTCTGCCCCCACCATAAGGCTCTCCTGAGGGAACCAGAGCTGGGCATAATCTGGAAGCCGAGGCTGGCTTCCTTTTCCAGGCCCTCCAGAAACAAAGGAAGGAAGTGCCTGGAGCAGGCTGGGGATGAGCACACCACTATGCATGGCATCCATCCTGGCTGCTGGTTGGTGCTGTGAGTGGCTCCAAGTGAGTCACGCTGTTTCCCTGGGCTTCAGTCTCCACATCTGTCACATGGAGCTCCTTCATGGTATTATTTATATACAGGAAGAGGCCTTCAACTCGGCACCAACCACCGTGTCTGGCACCCGGCAGTCAAAAACCAAAGAACAGAGCTCCCACCTAACTTCCAAACACACAACCAGACACCTGGCCATGGAGAATGCCGACCTTGGTGAGCCTCCTACCTCTGCTACTTATACCATTGCTGTGATCCCGGAGAAATTGCACACCTCCTCCTGAGCTTCAGTCTTCTCAAGTGAAGACAATACAGTGTTTATCTCATCGCATGATGGGGCAGTTGAGCACGCTTAAAATGCTTTTATTATTACCAGCCTCCGTCTATCCTCAATAGAAGTTGCAAAGAGTAAAAAGTTAATTTCCCTCTTTTCTGAGCATCTACGTCCCCATCTGTCAAGTGGGCGTGCCAAGTTCCTTTTCCTGATATTCTAGGGTTTCCAGGTTATGGTGACTCAGGAGTCTCAGGGTCAGATAAAGGCAGAGTAGGGAGCAGTTCCCAGTCGACTGGGGTGGGGTCCAGTAGGGCCCTGAGCCGCACCCCATCTGGGCCCAGGGAGCCCTTCTTACCTCCCCGAGCTGCCATGGGAACCATGCAAAGATAATTAGGCCAGAGTTCTTGGCGGGGCAGTGGGGATGGGAGCCCGTAAGCTGGGTCAGTGGAAGGGAACAGGAAGTGATAAGATGGCATGGATTCAGAGGGACCTGGGCCCTTCCTGCCACCCCTGTTGGGTGGAGGAGCACCTTTGCCCACCTTCTCTGGCTGGTGCTCGGGGTTCCTTGGAAGAGTTCAGCCCTCCAGAGAGAGTACAGCCTTGGAGTTCTACCTGGGACCCAAGAAGCAGCCCCTTCCTGAGGAGGACATTATGAAGCAGTCGAGACACCATCATTCCCCCTCTGCCCCCACCATAAGGCTCTCCTGAGGGAACCAGAGCTGGGCATAATCTGGAAGCCGAGGCTGGCTTCCTTTTCCAGGCCCTCCAGAAACAAAGGAAGGAAGTGCCTGGAGCAGGCGGGGGATGAGCACACCACTATGCATGGCATCCATCCTGGCTGCTGGTTGGTGCTGTGAGTGGCTCCAAGTGAGTCACGCTGTTTCCCTGGGCTTCAGTCTCCACATCTGTCACATGGAGCTCCTTCATGGTATTATTTATATACAGGAAGAGGCCTTCAACTCGGCACCAACCACCGTGTCTGGCACCCGGCAGTCAAAAACCAAAGAACAGAGCTCCCACCTAACTTCCAAACACACAACCAGACACCTGGCCATGGAGAATGCCGACCTTGGTGAGCCTCCTACCTCTGCTACTTATACCATTGCTGTGATCCCGGAGAAATTGCACACCTCCTCCTGAGCTTCAGTCTTCTCAAGTGAAGACAATACAGTGTTTATCTCATCGCATGATGGGGCAGTTGAGCACGCTTAAAATGCTTTTATTATTACCAGCCTCCGTCTATCCTCAATAGAAGTTGCAAAGAGTAAAAAGTTAATTTCCCTCTTTTCTGAGCATCTACGTCCCCATCTGTCAAGTGGGCGTGCCAAGTTCCTTTTCCTGATATTCTAGGGTTTCCAGGTTATGGTGACTCAGGAGTCTCAGGGTCAGATAAAGGCAGAGTAGGGAGCAGTTCCCAGTCGACTGGGGTGGGGTCCAGTAGGGCCCTGAGCCGCACCCCATCTGGGCCCAGGGAGCCCTTCTTACCTCACTCCTCCCCAGAGCTGCCATGGGAACCATGCAAGTCAGAGCGTGGCAGTTTGTGATAAATATGCATGAGTGGGCTGCAGTCCCACCCGTCCTCGGGTCCATTTGGGGCACCTCAGTGAGCTAATTGAGGGCGGTCATTGTCCCTGCTCTCCCAGCGCCTGGGCCCGTTTTCACATTCAAGTGCTTGGCCTTGGTTTAAAGTGGCCGAGTGGCGGGTGCTATTTTATTCAACAAAAGCCCCTTGAGTGGATGGACAGAGAACTCTGTAGGCCAGCCCTTCGCTTGAGCCCATTCCTATCCCGGGCCGGGGGAGGGTGTCCCACCAGACCACCTGATGGCCATTGAGGCCGAGGCGGCAGGGCGGGCACAATGCGTGTTCAAGAGGCCCGTTCAGCTGCTGGGATGAATAGTGAGGACGCTGTCCATCAGCCTCCCAGTACAACCTGGTATAATTTCCCCCGGGGGAGTGGGAGGGGAGCTCTCCCGGACGAGAAGGGGCAGGGGAGAGGACAGGCGGGAATAAAGCCAGAGGCGCTCTGAAACCACCCCACAGGCCCTGCTTCTCTGCCCCCTCCCCCTGCCAGGAAGATCTCTGCTTCGTCCACAGCTGACGCAGTGGCTCTGAAAAGGGGCAGGAGAGCCCGGGGACCAGAGAGGAGAGGAAGAGTGCAGTCAAGGCGTGGGGTGTCTCCCCCCCCACAACCCTCAGCTCCCAGCATGAAGGGGCTTTTAGCTAACAAGCAAAGAGGAAGAGAGCCTTCCCTTCCTCTTTGGGTGACACGCCCTCACCCCCGTCAGTTGCAGTCACCTTCAAACACGGGGCTAAAGATTGCGGTGGGCCATGAAAGTCAACCTTGTGTTCTGGCTATAAAGCGAGTGTCGCCAGCAGTGGGGAGAGGGCAGGAAAGTCGGGGGGTTGCATTACTTACTTTCATTTCATCTGCCCCACATCAGGGAGCACGAAGCTGGCAGCAAGGCTGGTGCCCTGAGTCCTTCTGCTCCAGCACCTCAGAATCCCACCAGCCCACAGGACATCAGCCCCCCGGCTTAATGATGAAGAGAGTGAACTCAGAGAACCGAAACGGCTCACCTGAGAGCAAGCCCCTGAGAAGGCCGCAGAGCCCCGGTAGAGAAGAGCCCGGCTTCGGAGGTGGGAGGTGTCGGCTCAGGCTGTGAACCCCCCGGGCTCAGCCACCAGGTGGGTGGTCAGAGCCGAGAACAGACCCTGGGGAGCTGAACAAGCTGAGGAATCAGAAAGAGGAAGTGGTCAGTGAGAAGGACTGGAGTGAGCAGTGTCCCAGAAACCAAGAGGAAAGAAAATATCAAGGAAGAGGGAATGGCCAGCAGGATTAAACGTATCCCCACAGGAACAGACAGGCCGTCCCCACCAGGGAGTTTCTGGGGAACAGCCCTGGCTGGGGTTCTGCTTTTGTGCTTACCTCCTGGCTCCCACTCATTTTGTGAGCTTGGTTCTGTAGTCTTCCCCTTCATTCTGGGGATCATTTGAAGAAAGAGGGTGGGCAGGGATCATTTTCCCCTGCCCTTCCTCTTCTTCAAGTTAGTCAGAAGTGGTTTCTATTGCTTGCAGCCGAGACCTGTGACTGGTCCATCTGGAGACTTACTGTTAGAGCCACGCTGAAATACTAATTCATACTTAGAAGTGAGCGGTTGATAGAGCTGGGAGGGCCTTTAGAGGTTACTAAGTATAGCTTTCTGTTATTGTAGACGTTGGGGATTCTAAGGTCCTAAGAAGCAAAGACATGAACCTAGAACGTTTTGGTTGCTCAGTTGTATCTGATTCTTTGCAGCCATATGGACTGTAGCCCACCAGGCTCCTCTGTCCATGGAATTTTTTAGGCAAGAACAGAAATGAACCTAGGATCACACAAAGTTAATGTAAAGGTTGTAGCTTGAATGCTATACAAGGTTTTCATGAATGATAATCCTTTTGGAGACATTCTTTGAGGCCTTCTATATCTTTCCTAAAGGAACAATGATTATCATCTTGCACGAGTCCTTTGTGGGTGGATTTGAGTTTATGGTGGATATTTTCAGTGCAGGAATAGATCATGGGGGCACATTTGTGTTGGGCTCTGTATTGTAGTCTCCTTGCCTGCTGGGCTATGGTAGAAGCCCCGCATGGTAAGGGGGCTCAGAGAACCGAACGGCTCACCTGAGAGCAAGCCCCTGAGAAGGCCGCAGAGCCCGGTAGAGAAGAGCCCGGCCGGAGGTGGGAGGTGTCGGCTCAGGCTGTGAACCCGGGCTCAGCCACCAGGTGGGTGGTCAGAGCCGAGAACAGACCCTGGGGAGCTGAACAAGCTGAGGAATCAGAAAGAGGAAGTGGTCAGTGAGAAGGACTGGAGTGAGCAGTGTCCCAGAAACCAAGAGGAAAGAAAATATCAAGGAAGAGGGAATGGCCAGCAGGATTAAACGTATCCCCACAGGAACAGACAGGCCGTCCCCACCAGGGAGTTTCTGGGGAACAGCCCTGGCTGGGGTTCTGCTTTTGTGCTTACCTCCTGGCTCCCACTCATTTTGTGAGCTTGGTTCTGTAGTCTTCCCCTTCATTCTGGGGATCATTTGAAGAAAGAGGGTGGGCAGGGATCATTTTCCCCTGCCCTTCCTCTTCTTCAAGTTAGTCAGAAGTGGTTTCTATTGCTTGCAGCCGAGACCTGTGACTGGTCCATCTGGAGACTTACTGTTAGAGCCACGCTGAAATACTAATTCATACTTAGAAGTGAGCGGTTGATAGAGCTGGGAGGGCCTTTAGAGGTTACTAAGTATAGCTTTCTTATTGCGAGACGTTGGGGATTCTAAGGTCCTAAGAAGCAAAGACATGAACCTAGAACGTTTTGGTTGCTCAGTTGTATCTGATTCTTTGCAGCCATATGGACTGTAGCCCACCAGGCTCCTCTGTCCATGGAATTTTTTAGGCAAGAACAGAAATGAACCTAGGATCACACAAAGTTAATGTAAAGGTTGTAGCTTGAATGCTATACAAGGTTTTCATGAATGATAATCCTTTTGGAGACATTCTTTGAGGCCTTCTATATCTTTCCTAAAGGAACAATGATTATCATCTTGCACGAGTCCTTTGTGGGTGGATTTGAGTTTATGGTGGATATTTTCAGTGCAGGAATAGATCATGGGGGCACATTTGTGTTGGGCTCTGTATTGTAGTCTCCTTGCCTGCTGGGCTATGGTCACATAGAGAGCCAGCCCACTATTTTGAGACCAAATCTGAATTAGACTGGGCTTCCCTGATGGCTCAGGTGGTCAAAAATTTGTCTGTCATGCTGTAGACCTAGCTTTGATTCCTGGGTTGAGAAGATCCCCCGGAGAAGGGAATGGCTATTCATTCCATTATTCTTGCCTGGAGAATTCCATGGACAGAGGAGTCTGGTGGGCTGTCCCCTCGTCCATGGGTTTGCAAAAAGTCAGACTTGACTGAGTGACTAACACACACACACACACCACACTGAACTGGACAAGTGGTAAATTTTGACAAAAGTCCCACAAATGGGAAATTCAGGAAGTCTCCTTTATCTCAGAGATAAAGGAAAAGAAATCCAAAGAAAGGACAAAGTTAAGAATGTTTTAGAGAAGAAGGTGAGGAGGTGAGTGAGACTGAAGAGAAGAGAGCTGTTACAGACCAGAGAAACTGGCTATGGTCTGTCTGGAGCCTCTCTCCTGTGGGATAGGATGAGGCGACAGACGCAAGGTCCCAAACCCCACATTAGGAAGCTCTCAGGAGAAAGAACTATGCCACAGTGGAGCTAAGACTCCTCAGGTAGTGAGGTTACCATCCATGGAGGTGTGCAATCAGGGACTGGGGCTTCCTGGATGGAGACTGAACTAGATGCTTCCATATTTCTTTTGCCAGGATCTAGAATTTTCTCAGACATTGAGAGTGGTGTGGGTTTGCTGAGTGAAATGAAACCACCTGGAATAGCTTGGCAAATAAGCACCAGGGGAAAGGCCGCCCACTGTGCCAGGCCAGGAGGAATGCCCACAAGAGAGCCATAGCAGATGGGCCAGACCACAGCCTTGGCAAGACCAGATTCTTCCATCACAACTCACAGGCGTTAATGTAAAGGTTGTAGCTTGAATGCTATACAAGGTTTTCATGAATGATAATCCTTTTGGAGACATTCTTTGAGGCCTTCTATATCTTTCCTAAAGGAACAATGATTATCATCTTGCACGAGTCCTTTGTGGGTGGATTTGAGTTTATGGTGGATATTTTCAGTGCAGGAATAGATCATGGGGGCACATTTGTGTTGGGCTCTGTATTGTAGTCTCCTTGCCTGCTGGGCTATGGTCACATAGAGAGCCAGCCCACTATTTTGAGACCAAATCTGAATTAGACTGGGCTTCCCTGATGGCTCAGGTGGTCAAAAATTTGTCTGTCATGCTGTAGACCTAGCTTTGATTCCTGGGTTGAGAAGATCCCCCGGAGAAGGGAATGGCTATTCATTCCATTATTCTTGCCTGGAGAATTCCATGGACAGAGGAGTCTGGTGGGCTGTCCCCTCGTCCATGGGTTTGCAAAAAGTCAGACTTGACTGAGTGACTAACACACACACACACACCACACTGAACTGGACAAGTGGTAAATTTTGACAAAAGTCCCACAAATGGGAAATTCAGGAAGTCTCCTTTATCTCAGAGATAAAGGAAAAGAAATCCAAAGAAAGGACAAAGTTAAGAATGTTTTAGAGAAGAAGGTGAGGAGGTGAGTGAGACTGAAGAGAAGAGAGCTGTTACAGACCAGAGAAACTGGCTATGGTCTGTCTGGAGCCTCTCTCCTGTGGGATAGGATGAGGCGACAGACGTGCGTCAACCGCACATTAGGAAGCTCTCAGGAGAAAGAACTATGCCACAGTGGAGCTAAGACTCCTCAGGTAGTGAGGTTACCATCCATGGAGGTGTGCAATCAGGGACTGGGGCTTCCTGGATGGAGACTGAACTAGATGCTTCCATATTTCTTTTGCCAGGATCTAGAATTTTCTCAGACATTGAGAGTGGTGTGGGTTTGCTGAGTGAAATGAAACCACCTGGAATAGCTTGGCAAATAAGCACCAGGGGAAAGGCCGCCCACTGTGCCAGGCCAGGAGGAATGCCCACAAGAGAGCCATAGCAGATGGGCCAGACCACAGCCTTGGCAAGACCAGATTCTTCCATCACAACTCACAGGCGTTGCTAGGATGGAAGAACTCTGGGGGCCATTCAGAAGAAACTGGGCCACTGGGATTTATGGCCGGGGAGAGGGGTGGCTCTGGGCATGGCTGGATCCCTGTCACCCACAGGTGGGGACCTGGCCAAGTGGGTGGGGTGGGCGTATGTGCTCAGTAGGATCCCAGCCTCGCCATCAACTGATACGTCAACAAATATTTTATTGAACAACTGTTACCCGCTGGGCACCGTGCTGGGAACTGGAGGTCCCACGGTGCATGTGAAAAAGCTGGGCCTTGCTCTCAGAATCTAACAGGAAGACCCATAAACATGGTAATAAGAGGTAACCTTACAGAGTGGTTACGCTCTGCCAGGGCCTGTTCTAAATGCTCTATCAGTCAGGATAGGATAGGTATGCTGCAGAAACCAACAGCCCCTTAATCCCAGTGACTTGAAATGACAAAGTCTTATTTCTGGTTCCTATCACATGCTCATTATGGGTCAGCAGGAGGCCCACAGCACATCTTCCCTCATTCAGGGTCCCAGAGAGGCAGAACAAGGGGACACGACAAACTGCACAGTGCCTCTTAAGACTTCCTCCGGGAAGCGGCACACATAACTCGGCTCATGTTTCATTGGCCAAAGCACATATCACTTCAGAGGTGAGTTCAGTCCTGTCGTATGCCCAGAGGAGGGGAAAACAGCCCTGGGGACAGGCACAGGGCTATGTGTTCACTACAGATTTACACTTCACCTCTGCTGAAAGGAGGAGGTGACTTTACTATACCCACTTTATTGATGAGGAGACTGAGGTGCAGAGCAATCAAGAGACCATTCTGAGTTGATAGGTGGCAGAACTAGGATGTAAACCAGGCACTTTGGCTCCAGAGTTCATGCTCTTTTTTTTCTGTCCCTCCCAATCCCTCCCATCCAGGCTGGTACGTTAAGCAGAGCACCGTGTGCTGCTATATAATAGATTTTTGTTGGTTATTCATTTCAAACATGGCAGTGTGTATTTGACTTTCCTGAAGTCCCCAACCATCCCCTCCCCGCAGCCATGAGGAAGGGCCATGTGGGGAATGCCCACAAGAGAGCCATAGCAGATGGGCCAGACCACAGCCTTGGAAGACCAGATTCTTCCATCACAACTCACAGGCGTTGCTAGGATGGAAGAACTCTGGGGGCCATTCAGAAGAAACTGGGCCACTGGGATTTATGGCCGGGGAGAGGGGTGGCTCTGGGCATGGCTGGATCCCTGTCACCCACAGGTGGGGACCTGGCCAAGTGGGTGGGGTGGGCGTATGTGCTCAGTAGGATCCCAGCCTCGCCATCAACTGATACGTCAACAAATATTTTATTGAACAACTGTTACCCGCTGGGCACCGTGCTGGGAACTGGAGGTCCCACGGTGCATGTGAAAAAGCTGGGCCTTGCTCTCAGAATCTAACAGGAAGACCCATAAACATGGTAATAAGAGGTAACCTTACAGAGTGGTTACGCTCTGCCAGGGCCTGTTCTAAATGCTCTATCAGTCAGGATAGGATAGGTATGCTGCAGAAACCAACAGCCCCTTAATCCCAGTGACTTGAAATGACAAAGTCTTATTTCTGGTTCCTATCACATGCTCATTATGGGTCAGCAGGAGGCCCACAGCACATCTTCCCTCATTCAGGGTCCCAGAGAGGCAGAACAAGGGGACACGACAAACTGCACAGTGCCTCTTAAGACTTCCTCCGGGAAGCGGCACACATAACTCGGCTCATGTTTCATTGGCCAAAGCACATATCACTTCAGAGGTGAGTTCAGTCCTGTCGTATGCCCAGAGGAGGGGAAAACAGCCCTGGGGACAGGCACAGGGCTATGTGTTCACTACAGATTTACACTTCACCTCTGCTGAAAGGAGGAGGTGACTTTACTATACCCACTTTATTGATGAGGAGACTGAGGTGCAGAGCAATCAAGAGACCATTCTGAGTTGATAGGTGGCAGAACTAGGATGTAAACCAGGCACTTTGGCTCCAGAGTTCATGCTCTTTTTTTTCTGTCCCTCCCAATCCCCCTCCCATCCAGGCTGGTACGTTAAGCAGAGCACCGTGTGCTGCTATATAATAGATTTTTGTTGGTTATTCATTTCAAACATGGCAGTGTGTATTTGACTTTCCTGAAGTCCCCAACCATCCCCTCCCCCCGCAGCCATGAGTTCATTTTCTAAGTCAGAGTTCCTGCTCTTAAACCGCTGTGCCCCACTGCGTCACGGTCACACATCGAAACAGGAGCGGTAGGGAACTATGGCTACAATGGCCCAGGGGACCAAGGGGACCCCAGTGTGGTAAAGGGGTGGCGACAAGGATGGCCTCTGAGAAGGTGACCTTTGTCCTGAGTCAGGAGGCATGAGCTTCTGCAGCCTGGGTGAGGTGAGAAGGTGGGCGTCTGGGCTCAGGGAAGAGCACCCATGACAGTCGAGGGAGGGAGAGAACGTGGCACACTGAAGAGCCCGTGAAGCAGGAGCCAGCAACTGCAGTGCCAAGACTTGGCGAATAAAGCACCCACGGTCAGGTGGTCATTACAGAGATTTAGCGGAGCTGGAAGTAGGGGCTGTGAGAGAACAACATCCAGCCTGGGGTCATCAAGGAGGGCTTCCTAAAGGAGGAGGCATGTAAGCTGGATAAAAGGGTAGAGGAGGATGCACATGTTTTAGAAATAAGGAACAGCACTAACACAACCTGGGATGAAGGAGGGGGCAGAGGAGCAGGCATGGAGAGCCTGGGGAAGTGTGGTGGGCTCCACCTGCGCGGAGCTGATGGAGGGAGGTGAGGCATGGGGAACAGAAAGAGACTCACAGCAGAGGGGGCGTCTCCGCTTCTCTTCACCCTGGTCGCTGGGAGGCTGGGTTTCACGGGACAAAGAAAGAACTGTCTAATCAGACACTGACTGAGAACCTACTGTGTGCTGGCCTTGGACCTGGAGCTCTCCCAGCCCCTACCTCCTGGCCTTCAGGGTGTGCTGCCTTGCAGTCAGCATGCTCCCTTCTTACCTGACTTCCTTGCAGAGAAGCTGCCAAGCGGTTCTGAGATCTAGCCTGGTCTCCATGGGCAGATCACTGGCGGACGTCAGGGCTCCAGGAATGCCATCTCTGCCCTTTCTGTTCTCTGTCTGCAAGGGCTACCAGACTCTCTGTCTCAGCAGGCAAGCAGCACACATTAAATGTTCCATCAGAGGACGAAGCCGGGGCCCCGCAGAGGGCAGCTGGTACGCTGTGTGTCTCTGGACAGGGTTCCCTGGCCCGACATACTCTGGATAGCCCACTTCAGGTTTTTGATTAGATTGCTCCTCCTCCCAGCATTGGGTTTTCCCTCTGGCTTCGTGGTAAAGAACCTGCCTGCTGATGCAGGAGTCATGGGTTCCACCCCTGGAGAAGGAAATGGTGACCCACTCTGGTATTCTTGCCTGGGGAATCCCACGGACAAAGGAACCTAGCGGGCTATATCTATGGTATTGCCAAAGATTCGGATGTGACTAAACAACGTCAACCTCTCAGCATAGCCTCCAGGCCCGTCTCGAGCCTCAGGGGAGGGACCGACTGGGCCTTCAGGAGCAGGGGGACACGCCTGCTCTGTTGGAATGAGGAGACACATCACTTCCATTTAACTTAACGGCACACCCACCACGTGCTCCAGCCCTTGCTGAGCACTCAGGAGAAGCAATTGCTTTATGGCGGTTCCTTGCTCTGTCCCACCAGAAGCTGCAACAGGTCATGCGTCCAGAGAAAAACGAATCCTCTTTGGCGCGCACTGGTCAGCAGGTGGGAAAGTCCAGAGGAATTTTTTAATGCCACTTTCCCCTCCTGCATCCAGCCAGCTGCTAAGTCCTTTCAGCTCTCCTAAGCAGGCCTCCAGCCCATCCCTCGCTCTCAGCCCATCTGCTCTGTCGCGTGCAGGCTGTCGCAGTTCTCCTGCAGAACTTGGGTTAGCCTCTTGACGGGTCTCCGCACACCACACCACAACCGGGGGACCCTTCAAACGGAGATTTAATCATAGTTTAATGATAAGTATCTCCTTATAATCTGCTTGAAATCCTTTAATAGTTCCCTGTTGACCTCAGGATAAAGTCCAAACTCATTAGATTGGTATTTGAAACCTTGTCTCAATGCCCGGACTGCCCTTTTTCTCCCATGTGAAACTGGCCCAGCACTTATTTGTTGCTTAGCTAAGCCATTCTTGTCATTCTGGGCTCCACTCCAGCCTGTCCTCTTCCAGGAAGCCTTCTCAGATCACCCAGGACTCAGAGATTTCTCCCACCTCTGCCAGCCCTCGTGTCTGTCTGTCTTAGCTCTGTCCCAGATAACTTCAGCTGTTTACCCCTTCCTCCCTCTCATCAGTCTTAAACAGATATATCTGGCTAGTTAGATTGGAGGTGCTGGTGAATGAATGAATGGAAATAGAGTATGATAAGAAGTGTTACAATAGAAGGAATTTAGGAGGCTGTAGAAACAGAAAGGAAATGTATCTGACTCCTATCCAGTAGCATATATGTGCATAATCGCTTAGTCTTGTCCGACTCTCTGTGACCCTGTGGACTGTAGCCCGCCAGGCTCCTCTGTCCATGGGATTCTCTGGGCAAGAATACTGGAGTGGGTTGCCATGCCCTCCCCCCGGTGTCCGGATGGCCTCAGGAGCAGGGGACACGCCTGCTCTGTTGGAATGAGGAGACACATCACTTCCATTTAACTTAACGGCACACCACCACGTGCTCCAGCCCTTGCTGAGCACTCAGGAGAAGCAATTGCTTTATGGCGGTTCCTTGCTCTGTCCCACCAGAAGCTGCAACAGGTCATGCGTCCAGAGAAAAACGAATCCTCTTTGGCGCGCACTGGTCAGCAGGTGGGAAAGTCCAGAGGAATTTTTTAATGCCACTTTCCCCTCCTGCATCCAGCCAGCTGCTAAGTCCTTTCAGCTCTCCTAAGCAGGCCTCCAGCCCATCCCTCGCTCTCAGCCCATCTGCTCTGTCGCGTGCAGGCTGTCGCAGTTCTCCTGCAGAACTTGGGTTAGCCTCTTGACGGGTCTCCGCACACCACACCACAACCGGGGGACCCTTCAAACGGAGATTTAATCATAGTTTAATGATAAGTATCTCCTTATAATCTGCTTGAAATCCTTTAATAGTTCCCTGTTGACCTCAGGATAAAGTCCAAACTCATTAGATTGGTATTTGAAACCTTGTCTCAATGCCCGGACTGCCCTTTTTCTCCCATGTGAAACTGGCCCAGCACTTATTTGTTGCTTAGCTAAGCCATTCTTGTCATTCTGGGCTCCACTCCAGCCTGTCCTCTTCCAGGAAGCCTTCTCAGATCACCCAGGACTCAGAGATTTCTCCCACCTCTGCCAGCCCTCGTGTCTGTCTGTCTTAGCTCTGTCCCAGATAACTTCAGCTGTTTACCCCTTCCTCCCTCTCATCAGTCTTAAACAGATATATCTGGCTAGTTAGATTGGAGGTGCTGGTGAATGAATGAATGGAAATAGAGTATGATAAGAAGTGTTACAATAGAAGGAATTTAGGAGGCTGTAGAAACAGAAAGGAAATGTATCTGACTCCTATCCAGTAGCATATATGTGCATAATCGCTTAGTCTTGTCCGACTCTCTGTGACCCTGTGGACTGTAGCCCGCCAGGCTCCTCTGTCCATGGGATTCTCTGGGCAAGAATACTGGAGTGGGTTGCCATGCCCTCCTTCGGGGGATCGTCCCAACCCAGGGATGGAACCCGTGACTGCTGTGTCTCCTGCATTGGCAGGATGGTTCTTTACCTGCTGAGTCATCTTATCCAGCAGGAATTCAGGCAAATCTTCCAGAGAAGGTGAGAATTGAATCAAGTCTTGAAGAGGGGTAGAGTTCTCTTCCCTCTAGGAGGGAAGAGTTCCACGTAGAAGGAACAGCATGTGAAAAGCTGGAAGGGGCAGTAAACAACCCACACTCGTCCGTGCACGTGGCTGGACCACAGAGCGTGAGAGTGGAGGTGGCCAGAGATGGGACTGAAAGGCCGGGGCAGCTAAGCCAAGGCCAGAACATGGGGAGTCTTGTAGACTTTGACCTTGACTCCAGCGGGGAGGTTTCAAGGAGAGAGAGGCCTGACCTAAGCTTGTCTTGGCTTTAGAAAGATGACCCCAGCTGCACTGTGGAGGGAAGGCTGGGGCAGGGGCATGGGCAGAGGCTGCTCTGGTGATTCTGCGGAGTAAACCGGTTCCAGAGACCTTTAGCAGGTAGACCAGGAGACTGAGCAGATGGGGGCGGGGATGTGGGGAGAAGGGTGAGTGAAGGTCATCACTGTGGAAATCCCAGGCCTCTGGGCTCTGACCAGTCTGGACTAGGTCCTCTCAGTGCCTGGACACTGTCCCTGCGGCTCTCAGCTTGGAGTTTCTGATGTCATTTACACTGAACAGACCCTCGTGTCTTGTCTGACCCCAGTGGCTGGCCCAAGGGCTTCGTATGCTGGAGTGTCTTGGCAGAGACGCATGGGGTTTGAGGCGTGAGATATCAGCACAGCATGTTCACATCCCTGTCTGCTCCAAGGGATGTCAGGGTGGGCGGGATGGGACGAGGGAGGAGAGAGAGGCCAGTGTCTTGTCAACCAGAGAGATAGCAGATGCCAGGCAGGCTGACTTCTCCAGGGGGCTTGGAAAAAGGGCATACATCAAGGTCAGATTGACAAGCATTAATTGAGCTCCTGCTATGTGCCAAGGACTGTGCTAATTGCTGGGGAGTCAGAGAGACACATAGCTCTGCCCTTGAGGAACACTCAGATCAAGAAACAAAACGCACTGAAGGATCTCGGACTTTTTGCAGCCCTGGTGTGGGGGGCAGGTGACCGGGGGAGGGAGCGAGGCCTCAGGAGGGTCGGTGAGGGCAGGGGCAGCCCTTGCTCCAGCTCTGTTGTCACTCTGCTTCCATTCGCCAAGTCCTGGCCTGCACCCCGCCCCCTCATCCCTCTTGACTCTGGCAGACTCTAGGACTGACTTCTGACTGCTGGAGGTTAGCCCGAGGCCGATGTTCTTCATGGGGCACATCCTTCCTCATGTGACACTACCAAGACCTTCTCCTTCTCTGCCCCACCAGCCTGTGGATGCCTACCTTTGAGAACTCATGCGGTGTGAGCGCTGGTTTTGTTCCTGAAACCTTCGGGCTCCTTGCCCCTCCTGAGATCTTTGCCCCTGGGATCTTGGTCTCTCTCCCCCATTCATATATTCTTTCATTCATTGATTCACCAACTCTGATTATCTTTCCATATGGGCACTTGAGCAGGCGCTGGGGATACAGTAATAAACAAAGCATTCAAGTGCCTGTTTTCATAGAACTCAGTCCAAGAAGGAGCAGACAGTAGATAATAAAATGGAGTGTGAACAAAGCCTTGAGAGCCCAGAGGCGAAATTTGCTCCTGAGTGGGGAGTTCAGAGTCAGCCTCTCAGGCCAAGGCTGTCTAAGCGGAGACTCTAGGAGGGGTTCCTTCCATGAAGTGTGAGGAGGAAGGCTCCAGACAGAGGAAACAGCTTTTGAAAAGGTACAGAAATTAAGAGAGAACCCGGGGGGCTTTCCTGGTGATCCAGTGGGTAAAGAGTCCGCCTTGCAGTACAAAAGGCACGGGTTCGATCCCTGGCATGGGAAGATCCCACGGGCCATGGAGCGGCTGGACTGGTGTATCCAATTAGGAGCCAGTGCTCTGGAGCACATGTGCCCAGTGCTCTGCAGTGAGAGAGGCCCCTGCGATGGGAGGCCCACACAGGCCAAGATGGATGAAAATAGAGAAATAAATAAACCAATAAAAGAGGCCAAAAATTAAAAAAGTAAAAATAAGAGAGAACACTGGTATGCAAACACTGAAGGATGTTCGTGACTAGCATCAGCTGTCTGATACCCATCAGATGTTACCAGCTATCTCTGCCCTCCCCTTCTGAGCACGTGAGAGGGTTGCCCTTCTTGAGCTCCTTGTCGTTGGGTGGTTCCATATGACTAGTTAAGCCCAGTAGTGAAGGGACCTGAGTCACCACCAGGCTGGGGCATTTAATCGTCAGCGTGAGTCTTTAACATACACAGTGAGGGACAACGTTCAAGACGGTGGATGCTCCAGGAGCCCGGGGTCCTAAGGGACTGTGACGAGCAGAGCCCCCTGCCAGCCCTCAGGGGTCATGGACTAAAAGTGAGAAACAGCGATATTTTCAGCTGCTGAGATTTCTGAGATGTGTGTTACTGCAGCCTCACCTAGCCCATTTAGATTGCACAGTGACAGAATAGGGACTATTTCCCAAGGATTGTTAATTACAAGATTTTAAGCAGAGAGAAACCTAGTAAGATGTGATGGTCCTGGCTGCTAGGTACAGGGTCTGGACATCGTGTGAAACAGGCTGTGGTGAGTCAGACATGGGAGGTGCGGAAGTGGGGGAGGTGTGGGAGTGGGGTGACTGATTTGAGGAGTCTAGGGGAGGAAGAAGGGACAGGGATCCAGGTCTTGGGAATGGGGAGAAGGGGGCAAGAGAGATGTTGGATGAGTCCTTGGTTTCACGGTGCTGGTGGGTACCAGCAGTGCCTCCCCTGAGGTGGGAACACTTTGGGGGATGAAGAGTGGGAACTAGCTGGGGCTCAGGGGCTGTGAGACATCAAGGAGGGGGTGTCCAGCAGAAAGTGGGAACCATGGGTCTGAGCCCAGGAAAGTGGGAGAGCTAGGCTGGGGGTAAAGCTCTGCAGGTCAGAAGCATAGGGGTGGTCGTCAAAGCCACCACCAGGGAGCTTGATCTCAGCATGAGAAGAGCAGGTCCCTGGGACAGCTGTCGGGGCAGAGAACAAAGGTCGTGGAGAGCACTGAGGACCCCAAATGGAAACACCCACCCCTGTGGTCAGCACCATGCCGGGGCAGGGGCTCTTGCCCAGAGGCACCCTTGGCTGGGGTAGAGGGCCTCTCTACACGCGCTCCAGGGCTCTCACATGTGACATGGGCTCAGGGCCTCTCTGGGTCTCAGTCCCTCCTAGTTTCACCAAACCTGCTACAGCAAATCAGTTCGTCCAAGGCCATACTGAGTTCAACATTCAAACCCTCTGTATCATTGGAAAAGATCCTGATGCTGGGAAAGACTGAAGGCAAAAAAGGAGAAGGAGGCGGCAGAGGATGACTGGGTTAGATAGCATCACTGACTCAAAGGACATGAATCGGAGCTAACTCTGGGAGATGATGAGGGACAGGGAAGGCTGGTGTGCTGTCCATTGGGTCGTATGGTTTAGTGACTGGACAGGGAGCAGGAAAAGACTAGAGTTCCCAGGAGCTAAGATTCCAGACCTCTGCTAAAGTTAGACCCTCAGATCTTCAGATCCTGGTGTTCTGAGACCCCAAGATGTGGGCCCATGTTCACATCTTCCATCTCAGAGCTCTGGTGGTCGAACAGACAGAGTCAACAGGTTTGTTGATATAGTGTATCACATTGATTGATTGATTTGCGGTTATTGAAGAATTCTTGCATGGAACAGGGATCCCAGGTACAGGGTCTGGACATCGTGTGAAACAGGCTGTGGTGAGTCAGACATGGGAGGTGCGGAAGTGGGGGAGGTGTGGGAGTGGGGTGACTGATTTGAGGAGTCTAGGGGAGGAAGAAGGGACAGGGATCCAGGTCTTGGGAATGGGGAGAAGGGGGCAAGAGAGATGTTGGATGAGTCCTTGGTTTCACGGTGCTGGTGGGTACCAGCAGTGCCTCCCCTGAGGTGGGAACACTTTGGGGGATGAAGAGTGGGAACTAGCTGGGGCTCAGGGGCTGTGAGACATCAAGGAGGGGGTGTCCAGCAGAAAGTGGGAACCATGGGTCTGAGCCCAGGAAAGTGGGAGAGCTAGGCTGGGGGTAAAGCTCTGCAGGTCAGAAGCATAGGGGTGGTCCAAAGCCACCACCAGGGAGCTTGATCTCAGCATGAGAAGAGCAGGTCCCTGGGACAGCTGTCGGGGCAGAGAACAAAGGTCGTGGAGAGCACTGAGGACCCCAAATGGAAACACCCACCCCTGTGGTCAGCACCATGCCGGGGCAGGGGCTCTTGCCCAGAGGCACCCTTGGCTGGGGTAGAGGGCCTCTCTACACGCGCTCCAGGGCTCTCACATGTGACATGGGCTCAGGGCCTCTCTGGGTCTCAGTCCCTCCTAGTTTCACCAAACCTGCTACAGCAAATCAGTTCGTCCAAGGCCATACTGAGTTCAACATTCAAACCCTCTGTATCATTGGAAAAGATCCTGATGCTGGGAAAGACTGAAGGCAAAAAAGGAGAAGGAGGCGGCAGAGGATGACTGGGTTAGATAGCATCACTGACTCAAAGGACATGAATCGGAGCTAACTCTGGGAGATGATGAGGGACAGGGAAGGCTGGTGTGCTGTCCATTGGGTCGTATGGTTTAGTGACTGGACAGGGAGCAGGAAAAGACTAGAGTTCCCAGGAGCTAAGATTCCAGACCTCTGCTAAAGTTAGACCCTCAGATCTTCAGATCCTGGTGTTCTGAGACCCCAAGATGTGGGCCCATGTTCACATCTTCCATCTCAGAGCTCTGGTGGTCGAACAGACAGAGTCAACAGGTTTGTTGATATAGTGTATCACATTGATTGATTGATTTGCGGTTATTGAAGAATTCTTGCATGCCTGGGATGAACCTGGCTTGATCATGATGTATGAGTTTTTTGATGTGTTATTGAGTTCTGTTTGCTAGGATTTTGTTGAGGATTTTGGCAGCCAAATTCATCAGTGAAATTGGTCTGTAGTTTTCTTTTTTTGTGTTGTCCTTATCTGGTTTGAGTATCAGGGTGATGGTGGCCTCATAGAATGTGCTTGGAAGTGTTCCTGTGCAATTTTTTGAGAGAGTTTTAGAAGGACAGGCATTAACTCTTCTTTAAATGTTTGGTAGCATTCACCTGTGAAACCATCCGGGCCTGGGCTTTTATTTTCGGGTGGTCCATGGGTTTGGACTGGCTCTGTCCTGACTGCATGTGGCCCACGTGCATGAGCTCATCTCTCGCTAGGTCTCCCAGATGTGGTAGACGCTGCCTTTTCAGCCATCACCTCTGAAGATGTGTGAGCCCTTGGGGCACATGGAGACTGGGAGAGTCAGGCCTACAGCGCCCCCTCTGTGGCACTGGCTTCAGTCTTTTTTGAGTCCCTGAATCCAGAAGGCACCAAGAACCCAAAAGATCTTTGCAAACAACTGTTCTACAAGCAACTTCCTCTCCAGGGCAGCAAGTGGCAGGCGAGGAGAAGAGCCTAGAATTCAACCTGAGCCTATTGGTTGGGAGGAGGTGGCTGGGGCGTCCAAAGAATAGGCTGGTCTGGGCTCCGACCTGGGCCCTGGTCTGTCCCTACTGTCCTTTGACTGTCTGTGTCTGAGGCTCGGGCCATAGTAATGATTTAAGGAACAATTATTATAAAGCCGGGTTTCTTTTTATGAAGGCCAGTGTTCCCTCCTGCAATGAGTTCCAGATGGCGGGAGACCTCGGTGAGGGAACTGGCTCCTCCAAGGACGGCCTTCTCCCTGCAGAATGACAGCAGCCCTGGACCAGCCAGTCGTCTCCTGACGCTCGGGCCTTCACGGTTACCCGACCCTTTCCAGTTCCCCTGCAGATGTTCCTCCGGGTGAGCGATCTCCAAAATGTTTCACATCTTCCATCTCAGAGCTCTGGTGGTCGAACAGACAGAGTCAACAGGTTTGTTGATATAGTGTATCACATTGATTGATTGATTTGCGGTTATTGAAGAATTCTTGCATGCCTGGGATGAACCTGGCTTGATCATGATGTATGAGTTTTTTGATGTGTTATTGAGTTCTGTTTGCTAGGATTTTGTTGAGGATTTTGGCAGCCAAATTCATCAGTGAAATTGGTCTGTAGTTTTCTTTTTTTGTGTTGTCCTTATCTGGTTTGAGTATCAGGGTGATGGTGGCCTCATAGAATGTGCTTGGAAGTGTTCCTGTGCAATTTTTTGAGAGAGTTTTAGAAGGACAGGCATTAACTCTTCTTTAAATGTTTGGTAGCATTCACCTGTGAAACCATCCGGGCCTGGGCTTTTATTTTCGGGTGGTCCATGGGTTTGGACTGGCTCTGTCCTGACTGCATGTGGCCCACGTGCATGAGCTCATCTCTCGCTAGGTCTCCCAGATGTGGTAGACGCTGCCTTTTCAGCCATCACCTCTGAAGATGTGTGAGCCCTTGGGGCACATGGAGACTGGGAGAGTCAGGCCTACAGCGCCCCCTCTGTGGCACTGGCTTCAGTCTTTTTTGAGTCCCTGAATCCAGAAGGCACCAAGAACCCAAAAGATCTTTGCAAACAACTGTTCTACAAGCAACTTCCTCTCCAGGGCAGCAAGTGGCAGGCGAGGAGAAGAGCCTAGAATTCAACCTGAGCCTATTGGTTGGGAGGAGGTGGCTGGGGCGTCCAAAGAATAGGCTGGTCTGGACTCCGACCTGGGCCCTGGTCTGTCCCTACTGTCCTTTGACTGTCTGTGTCTGAGGCTCGGGCCATAGTAATGATTTAAGGAACAATTATTATAAAGCCGGGTTTCTTTTTATGAAGGCCAGTGTTCCCTCCTGCAATGAGTTCCAGATGGCGGGAGACCTCGGTGAGGGAACTGGCTCCTCCAAGGACGGCCTTCTCCCTGCAGAATGACAGCAGCCCTGGACCAGCCAGTCGTCTCCTGACGCTCGGGCCTTCACGGTTACCCGACCCCTTTCCAGTTTGTTTAAAACCTTTTTCTTTTTCCATGCAGATGTTCCTCCGGGTGAGCGATCTTTATAGTTTTGAAAAGATTATATCAGTTTTCCATGAGATTGGGTTACTGTATTTCTTGGGCTCCCCCCTTTTTAATAGCGCTGGAAAGGCCAACTCCTGCATCAGGCGTCACGAGTGGAATGTAGAGAGCGAGGTTGAGCGGCCAGGCGAGCTGGGAGCACTAAAGCCCAGGGCTCAGAGTAACGCAGAAGGAAAACAGACTCCCAACGACGCCTTCCAGAGGCGGCTGTTATGGTCAGAAAGCTGAGAAAACTGCTTGGGCCGCGCATTTTTCGATGATTATCAAAGGTGTTAAAATAGAGACAGAGAGGCACATGTTTGGCTCGAGGGCGGGAGAGGCCGCCACAGAGGCTTGCAGGCTTCAGCTGTCTTGAATCAAAACTATCACTTTGATACTGGAAAATTATTATGAAAATGTTAGTCTTGGGCCTTGGAGCACAAAGCAAAGATTGCTTGGAAGGCTGAGGGCTCTTCATTTAGCATTTGTGTCAGGTCCAAAAATAACCTCTCCCAACTGTTGAATTTCACCTTTATCCAGGCTTAGCGGTGGCTCCATCCTGCCCGCAGCCTCCAGGGCGCATGAGCGCCACGGAGGCCACCTAGATTTCAGGCTCTGCAGAGCGTGGTGGGGGCCGGGGCAGGGACGGCTTCCTGGGTGAGGCAGATTAGCTCCAGGCTTCTACCAGGCAGGAGGCAGGAACCGAGCAGGGGACGTTTTCCGAGGGCCTAGCCTGCAGCCAGCTGTTTTATAGGTGAGGTTTAGAGTGGTTATGTCACACCCTGGGGAACCTGGTGGAATGAGAGGAGGTTCAACCTGCCCTTGCCGAACGACCCTGGGCCAAGAAGGGGCGGGGGAAGAAGTGTGCATGCCTGGGGGAGTGGGATGGACCGCCTTTAATCGTCTGGGTTACAGTGTGAGCCTGGGAGGGCAGCCGTGACCCTGAGAGCCTCCAGTGGGCATCAGGTGAGAACCGAACGGGACTGCTCTGTGAATTCTAAATGATGATTTTCTTCTATTGTAATTCACTTCAGGGTTAACCCGACCCCTTTCCAGTTTGTTTAAAACCTTTTCTTTTCCATGCAGATGTTCCTCCGGGTGAGCGATCTTTATAGTTTTGAAAAGATTATATCAGTTTTCCATGAGATTGGGTTACTGTATTTCTTGGGCTCCCCCCTTTTTAATAGCGCTGGAAAGGCCAACTCCTGCATCAGGCGTCACGAGTGGAATGTAGAGAGCGAGGTTGAGCGGCCAGGCGAGCTGGGAGCACTAAAGCCCAGGGCTCAGAGTAACGCAGAAGGAAAACAGACTCCCAACGACGCCTTCCAGAGGCGGCTGTTATGGTCAGAAAGCTGAGAAAACTGCTTGGGCCGCGCATTTTTCGATGATTATCAAAGGTGTTAAAATAGAGACAGAGAGGCACATGTTTGGCTCGAGGGCGGGAGAGGCCGCCACAGAGGCTTGCAGGCTTCAGCTGTCTTGAATCAAAACTATCACTTTGATACTGGAAAATTATTATGAAAATGTTAGTCTTGGGCCTTGGAGCACAAAGCAAAGATTGCTTGGAAGGCTGAGGGCTCTTCATTTAGCATTTGTGTCAGGTCCAAAAATAACCTCTCCCAACTGTTGAATTTCACCTTTATCCAGGCTTAGCGGTGGCTCCATCCTGCCCCGCAGCTCTCCAGGGCGCATGAGCGCCACGGAGGCCACCTAGATTTCAGGCTCTGCAGAGCGTGGTGGGGGCCGGGGCAGGGACGGCTTCCTGGGTGAGGCAGATTAGCTCCAGGCTTCTACCAGGCAGGAGGCAGGAACCGAGCAGGGGACGTTTTCCGAGGGCCTAGCCTGCAGCCAGCTGTTTTATAGGTGAGGTTTAGAGTGGTTATGTCACACCCTGGGGAACCTGGTGGAATGAGAGGAGGTTCAACCTGCCCTTGCCGAACGACCCTGGGCCAAGAAGGGGCGGGGGAAGAAGTGTGCATGCCTGGGGGAGTGGGATGGACCGCCTTTAATCGTCTGGGTTACAGTGTGAGCCTGGGAGGGGCAGCCGTGACCCTGGAGAGAGCCTCCAGTGGGCATCAGGTGAGAAGACATCATCCTGTTAGATACTGGAGGATTTCACTGCTCTGTGAATTCTAAATGATGATTTTCTTCTATTGTAATTTTTTTAATTAGAGGAGAATTACTTCGCAATATTGTGATGGTGTCTCGCCATGCATCAGCATGAATGGGCAGTAGGCATACATACGCCCCCTCCGTCTTGAGCCGCCCTCCCACGTCCCTCCCCATCCCGCCCCTCTGGGTTGTCACAGAGCACTGGCTCTGGGGCCTCGGTGTCATGCGCTGAACCAGCTATTTCACATGTAGGAACATGTCTGTTTCTGTGCTATTCTCTCTTAGGATCCCACCCTTTCCTCTCCACTGTGTCCAAAATGTCAATGTCTCCTTTGTTGCCCTGCAAGTAGGGTTGTCAGTACTGTCTAGGTTCCACGCGCACGTGCGTGCTAAGTCCCTTCAGTCGTGTTTGACTCTGTGGGATCCTGTGGACTCTAGCCCCCAGGCTTCTCTGACCATGGGGATTCTCCAGGCAAAAACACTGGAGTGGGTTGGGGATTTTCCCGACTCAAGGATCAAGCCTGCCTCTCCTACGTCTCCTGCCTTGGCCTGCAGGTTCTTCACCACTAGCGCCGCCTGGGAAGCCCTTGTAGATTCCGTATAGATGCGTTAATATTTGATATTTGTCTTTCTTTTTCTGACTTGCTTCACTCTGTATAACAGGCTCTAGGTTCATCCTAAATTATTATTATTATTTTTCATGCTCCAAGGCCTTTTGCTGGACTCTCTTCCCAGAAAGGGAAGTGGAAGAGATCTAGCCATTCGCTCCCACTGTGTGCTGAGCCCTGGGAAATGGCTAAGCACAGATCCTGCCCTGGAGGTTCATGGTGTCCCCAGAAAGGCAAACAGGGAGTTTTCCGAGGGCCAGCCTGCAGCCAGCTGTTTTATAGGTGAGGTTTAGAGTGGTTATGTCACACCCTGGGAACCTGGTGGAATGAGAGGAGGTTCAACCTGCCCTTGCCGAACGACCCTGGGCCAAGAAGGGGCGGGGGAAGAAGTGTGCATGCCTGGGGGAGTGGGATGGACCGCCTTTAATCGTCTGGGTTACAGTGTGAGCCTGGGAGGGGCAGCCGTGACCCAGGAGAGAGCCTCCAGTGGGCATCAGGTGAGAAGACATCATCCTGTTAGATACTGGAGGATTTCACTGCTCTGTGAATTCTAAATGATGATTTTCTTCTATTGTAATTTTTTTAATTAGAGGAGAATTACTTCGCAATATTGTGATGGTGTCTCGCCATGCATCAGCATGAATGGGCAGTAGGCATACATACGCCCCCTCCGTCTTGAGCCGCCCTCCCACGTCCCTCCCCATCCCGCCCCTCTGGGTTGTCACAGAGCACTGGCTCTGGGGCCTCGGTGTCATGCGCTGAACCAGCTATTTCACATGTAGGAACATGTCTGTTTCTGTGCTATTCTCTCTTAGGATCCCACCCTTTCCTCTCCACTGTGTCCAAAATGTCAATGTCTCCTTTGT
This sequence comes from Tragulus kanchil, assembly GCA_022376925.1. NCBI lineage: Eukaryota > Metazoa > Chordata > Mammalia > Artiodactyla > Tragulidae > Tragulus > Tragulus kanchil. The sequence goes on along the minus strand of JAIOJX010000032.1, from coordinate 112,521,168 downwards.
TGCCCTGCAAGTAGGGTTGTCAGTACTGTCTAGGTTCCACGCGCACGTGCGTGCTAAGTCCCTTCAGTCGTGTTTGACTCTGTGGGATCCTGTGGACTCTAGCCCCCAGGCTTCTCTGACCATGGGGATTCTCCAGGCAAAAACACTGGAGTGGGTTGGGGATTTTCCCGACTCAAGGATCAAGCCTGCCTCTCCTACGTCTCCTGCCTTGGCCTGCAGGTTCTTCACCACTAGCGCCGCCTGGGAAGCCCTTGTAGATTCCGTATAGATGCGTTAATATTTGATATTTGTCTTTCTTTTTCTGACTTGCTTCACTCTGTATAACAGGCTCTAGGTTCATCCTAAATTATTATTATTATTTTTCATGCTCCAAGGCCTTTTGCTGGACTCTCTTCCCAGAAAGGGAAGTGGAAGAGATCTAGCCATTCGCTGCTCCCACTGTGTGCTGAGCCCTGGGAAATGGAAACAGGGTAAGCACAGATCCTGCCCTCTGGAGGTTCATGGTGTCCCCAGAAAGGCAAGAGGAGGGAGGGGGCTTCTCACTCCTTATGAGATCAGAGGAGTCCTCCTGGTGGAGGACTGGGCGCCTGCTCTGAGCTTTGGAGTTCGGAGGATATGGCTGAGCTGAGCCTTCAGGTATGGTAGGAGTGGACCTAAGGAAGAGGCTGGGCAGGGAGTTGTTAGCACTTGGGAAGCCAGGGCTCGTGTGGCTCCAAGGACGTGGGGAGAGGGGCCCCCACGTGACAGGGTTCTTGAGGGACCTGAGTCCAGGCTGTCCCAACAGAGACAGCATTAGGGAAGTGCAGGTCCCCGGCTCTGTGGACTCTGAGTGGCTCAGACACTGAGGAGGGACCTGTGGTCCTTGCTGGAAGGAGACTCTCAGAGGTGGGGGAGGGACTGGGAGCGCTTCACAGAATGATGGTCACAGGCTTGACAGTTTTCCCTGAAGATGCGCAGGCTCAGGGCAGAGTTGTGGCCTTTAGATCTCGTCAGGCGTGTTTGGGGCAGAATGAGCAGATGTGCTGTCAGAATGTGGCCCCGGCGATGGCCCTGGATGGACTGGGTTGGTCATCAGCCTTGGGGTGGTCTGCCAGGTGTCCAGATGTTGCTCTGGTGCCCCCACATATACCATTCCCTGTCATTCTGCACCTCGCTCAGGCCTTCTGCCTGTGACCCTCTGTCTCTGAAATCTCCCTCCCCCATCCCAATACTTTATCTCCGCCTTCCAGGCTGCCTGTTTCTGAGCGGCAGGTGTCCCTGGAGGCTGTTCATCCTTAGGAACAATCTGATTTAACCTCAGGTCAGAGAACGAGGGATTAGGTCCACTGACCTGCTGTGTGACTCGTGAACACTCTCACGTCCCTGGATCTCAGCTTCCTTCACTGGCTCAGGGTACGGAGGATCCCTGTGTTATCTGCCTCCCTCTCCCAGAGTTGGACGGATCGAATGAGGTCAAGGATGGTGCAGCACATAGTAACTGTCAGAGGCAGCCCAGGGCCAGGGAAGGAGCTGCGAATATCTTGGTTCCTGACACGCGCTGGCCTCGGTTAATCCCTTCACATCTTGAGCTTCCGATCTTGGCAGTTCTTTCACATCACAGACGAGGAAGTTCCATCCATGATCTCAACTCACCGGCAAAGTCATCCTGTAAAACTGGGAGTGTGGGATGGTGCGGAGGCTCTGTTGAAAATGCTTCAGGAGTCTTCTGCTGTCCCCAGACCCAAATGTCATGTGGTTGCCTCCCCAGAGCCCCTGCCTGATCTGTTCTCTGCTGTTCTGCCTCATGCCTCTCCTTCCTCCCTCCCTGCTTGCTGCCCACACAGAGGACACCAGTCGACTGCTCTCCTGCCTCAGGACCTTGGCATGTGCAGCTGTTTTTCATGGAGGCTTCTACCCCAAACCCTCCCTCTGACTCAGCATACAGGCCTCAGCTTAAGAATTATTTCTATGGACTTCACTGGTGGCCCAGTGGTTAGAATCTGCCTCTCAATTCAAGGGATGTGGGTTTGATCCCTGATAGGGGAACTAAGATTCCTCATGCCTTGGGGCTACTGAGCTAGTGCACTGTAACTATTGAGACAGCATGCTGCAACTAAGACCCAATACAGTCAATAAATAATATTAAAAAATAGAATTAATATATATGGAACCTAGCAGGATGGTGATGATGGCACACGCAGTGAAGCAACGGAAAGACAGAGATGGACAGTGGACATATGGACATTGTGGGGAAGGAACAGAGGGTGGGAGGCGTAAAGGAAGTAGCATGAAGGCCTGTACTATCATAAGTGATGAAAATAGCTCTAGTCATTGCTCTGTGAGAAAAGGGGATCATTCAGGGGTGCTGTGTGATGGTCGGGAGGGGTGGGAAGGCGGGGATATACATATGACTAATCTGGGAGCATGCATATCTGTAAACAACAAAACTCTGTAAAAGTTAAAAGTAAAATAAAAGTTTAAAAAAAAAAAAAAGAATTATCCCTTCAGCTAGGCCTTCTTCAGCCCCAGTCACACTGTGAGCTCTCTGCACCTAGCATATTCTTTTCAAAACATTGACTTCAGAAAAAACAAAAAAGCATTGACTTCATTTTCAAAATTGAATATCTGCTTTTGTGGAGGTTTGTTTTGTCTACTTCTATAGACTGAAAACTCTATAAATTTAAGGATAATGTCTGTTTTTCTCCACTGTAGTCCCAGTACCTAGTCCAAAGCTTGACTTACAGTAAATTCCCAATAAATATTTGTCCAGCTGAATGAATGAACTATCCTGTCATCTTCGAGGTCATTATTAATGTGCCCATGTTGCTTAGAGCTGTTAAAATGCTTCAGGAGTCTTCTGCTGTCCCCAGACCCAAATGTCATGTGGTTGCCTCCCCAGAGCCCCTGCCTGATCTGTTCTCTGCTGTTCTGCCTCATGCCTCTCCTTCCTCCCTCCCTGCTTGCTGCCCACACAGAGGACACCAGTCGACTGCTCTCCTGCCTCAGGACCTTGGCATGTGCAGCTGTTTTTCATGGAGGCTTCTACCCCAAACCCTCCCTCTGACTCAGCATACAGGCCTCAGCTTAAGAATTATTTCTATGGACTTCACTGGTGGCCCAGTGGTTAGAATCTGCCTCTCAATTCAAGGGATGTGGGTTTGATCCCTGATAGGGGAACTAAGATTCCTCATGCCTTGGGGCTACTGAGCTAGTGCACTGTAACTATTGAGACAGCATGCTGCAACTAAGACCCAATACAGTCAATAAATAATATTAAAAAATAGAATTAATATATATGGAACCTAGCAGGATGGTGATGATGGCACACGCAGTGAAGCAACGGAAAGACAGAGATGGACAGTGGACATATGGACATTGTGGGGAAGGAACAGAGGGTGGGAGGCGTAAAGGAAGTAGCATGAAGGCCTGTACTATCATAAGTGATGAAAATAGCTCTAGTCATTGCTCTGTGAGAAAAGGGGATCATTCAGGGGTGCTGTGTGATGGTCGGGAGGGGTGGGAAGGCGGGGATATACATATGACTAATCTGGGAGCATGCATATCTGTAAACAACAAAACTCTGTAAAAGTTAAAAGTAAAATAAAAGTTTAAAAAAAAAAAAAAGAATTATCCCTTCAGCTAGGCCTTCTTCAGCCCCAGTCACACTGTGAGCTCTCTGCACCTAGCATATTCTTTTCAAAACATTGACTTCAGAAAAAACAAAAAAGCATTGACTTCATTTTCAAAATTGAATATCTGCTTTTGTGGAGGTTTGTTTTGTCTACTTCTATAGACTGAAAACTCTATAAATTTAAGGATAATGTCTGTTTTTCTCCACTGTAGTCCCAGTACCTAGTCCAAAGCTTGACTTACAGTAAATTCCCAATAAATATTTGTCCAGCTGAATGAATGAACTATCCTGTCATCTTCGAGGTCATTATTAATGTGCCCATGTTGCTTAGAGGAAAACTGAGACACAGAAAGGAGAGGCAACTTGGCCAACTTCTTCTACCAGGCCAGCAGGGGCTGCGCTTGGTGGACAGACTGAAGCTCTCTCAAGTTCCTGCCGCCTACAGGTGCAGCCCACATGAGCAGGTGAAAATGCAGAGGTGCTGACAGCTCCCAGCCCTGCGCGCCCGGGGGCATCTGGTTTGGATTTGGTCAGGGTTTTTACTAGTTGTTTTAGAGACACTTAAGCCTGCACATTACACCTTGAGCCCACCGCATGGCTCCTTCAGGGCCTCATCAAGCCACCCAGGGGCGGGGAAAGGGCATCCCACAGACCTGCCATGAGGAGAAGATGTCCCTGCCAGTGCCCCATCGTGGACCAGGCAATCAGCTATCCCTCCTGACCTCTGGCCATGCGTGGGCTATGGCTTCCTGAGATGGGGGAGACACATGCAGAGCTGCCAGAACTTCCATCGTTAGATCTCAGTGTCCCATTCCAGCATCTTTCTCCAAGTGTCTCTCCATGCCCTTGACAGCTAGAACACTCCCCTTCGGAGAACATGCCCTTTGCCTCCAACCTCTCTGCCTTTAAGGACATGCTTGTCCTTGCTGCAACTGCCCTTGTCCTGGAGGGGACAAAGAATCATACATCTTCTTCTATTCATCCAGCATTTGAAGAGGGCAGAGCCAGGAGAGGATGTGGAGGTCACTCCAACTCCCTTCAGGCAAGACTTTTCTCAGAGCCATCCAGTCAGGCCCACTTGTCTGCCTCGGATTCACCTGGGATTGGGAAGTCTTCCGTTTGTAGGAAATGGGGTTGATCAAGAAGGTCTGTGGCCTTTTCTGACCCCGTCAGGAGTCTTCTGGCCTTGATCTTCATGTTAGAGGCTTGAAGGACCCCTGCCATGTGCTCCCATTCTCATTCTTCAGACCAATTTCCTTTCCCTGGCATATGTCCTGGCTGCCACCGCGCTCCTCGCGTGGCACTAGCAACTGCTTTCCTTCGCTAACGTTTGCCTACCATGGCTGGTTGACCAGGCCGTGAGTTCTGGTGACCTCCAGCAACCCCTGTTGGTTCTATGGAAACTTAAGGTTCTATATTTGCAAGGCCTTGCGATTTTAGATTCGGTTTGTCTAATGTCTTACAATTCTGTTATTTTATACTTTTAACTTAGATTCCATGACACTCAGTTTGTAGGATTATCGGACTCTAGACGGGCCTGTATTTGCAAATCTCCAGGGTCTGACACTTCATATACATTCAATAAATGTTTGATGTATGAATCTCTGATTTTGTTATTCTCACACTCTGTTTATTTCCAAATTTCCTGAGCTCCTTAGGCCACACTTTGCCATTTCATTCAACAGTGACAGAAGCTGAATTTTCCACTTTCCAATCGATTGGTGCAGAGACAGCTTTGAAGAGGTGGTGGTGAGTGCTTTGGAGGCAGTAGGTAGAGAGGATGGTATGCCACATGAATGGGTCGCTTCCTTTCTAACCCATTTCCTCTATTTAGATGTGGGCAGTTGGACAGAATCTTTGGGGTCAGCTTTCACTGGGGCAGGCTCTTGTACTTGACAGAGTGTGGCAGGAGTCAGCATTTATGACCTGACATCACACACACCCCATCCTGTGCAGATGGCATCTTAGATGGGTACTGCTCAAATGAGCCACTTGCCAGCACAGGCCTTGGCAGAGCTCCTAAGCGCTCCTTGCATCCCCTGGGACTCTCATAAAAGGAGATGGGAAGCTTCAGGGTCTCTGGGCTCTCAAGAATGAATCCCTGGATATCTGAGGACAAAAGGGACGCTTCCGTGCTTTCCCCAGTGAGGAAACATGGGCAGCTTCTAGGCTGTCCTTTCATTTGCATGTTCTGGAGGTGAGGTCTGCCCTGGAATGAAATTCCCTCTCAAAGATTCAAGGCACTTTGGGTTTGACTCAAAACTGAGCATTTGCAAGTGATAGTCAGCCCGTCTCTGGAGCATAATCCCTTAGGGCATGAGTGATGGAGTCAGTATTCAGAGAATAATAGAAGAACCCTGCCCAATGGTTGTGGGGAGTCCTTGGGAGGGAGAGGCCAGCCTGAAAATCAGAACTATCCAATCATGCCACCACAGGGAGTATGCAAGGGGCTGCTGGAACCCCAGTCCCATTGCCGTGGAAGGAAGGTTGGTCAATGGACTTCAAAGGTTTCTTTCTGTTGAGAGAGTCTGTGACTGAATTCAGGATGTCAGAGCAAGAGAGCTTTCAGAATAACTGAGGGTCATTTTCCTGATTGTGTATGAGGAAACTGAGACCCCAAAGAGGACATGACTCACTGTGTGACTTGATGGCAGAGCTGAGACTAAATACCCATGAGTTTGTCCCTAGTTACGGTGAGCTTTTTGTTATTAGCAAGAAGTTAAAGATATGACACTCTCACAGCCCCTGGAACAGAGCAACCAACGGTAAGTAACAAACCTTCACAGCAAGGAGGATCTGGGTTTGAGGACCAGCTAGACCCTTTGGATGGATGGACCTGGGCAAATTAATCCTCCCAAGCTCCAATTTCTTATATATAAAGTAGTAATCATAAAGGCAACCTCAGAAGTTTCCACACCCCCGCATCTCAAACTGTTAATGGTGAAACATTATTTTTTAACCTCAGTCTTTGGTTGACCAGTAATACTTTTGTGAAATACCATGAATTTTGTCACAGCAATCCAATAATCTATACACATTTCTGACGGCTTTCTTTTGGTTTCTGCAAACTAGTTGCAAAGTGGTAACCAAGCAGGCAGGGGTGGCCAGTACCAGGCCCTGGAAGACGCTTGGCGTGGGGCTGATTCAGGCTGTGAGTATGCTGGTGTTTCTTCAGTGCATTCAAAGCAGAGGAATGAATCAGCGGAAATCACAGAATTCTCATATACTAAGCACCTGCTCAGGGCCTAGTTGCTACATACATTATTCTGTGTGAAATCCTTCTCGCCTGCTTGGGTGGCATGGTGATCTCATTCTGTAGCTTCTAATGGTTTCCGTGTTCCTTCTCCTGAGAGGAACGCCCTGGAAGATGATCACATCATACTGTCTCTGTTCTCTGTTGTGCTCTGGAATTGGGGCTGCCTGGGTTTTTTGGGTTGACAACATGAACATTTCCTAATGCTTGTTGGGGGTGGGGGGAACGCCTCCCTGGCGCTGGTTGAGAAGCCATGGGTCCCCATCCGGAACAGATGGCATGGCCCAGGCACCTCTCCCGGCTCCTCTGGTAACTGGCCTGGCCCACAAGGGGCTTCCCAGGCACTCAACCCCTGGGAGACTGGGCACAAGACTCTTCGTGTTGGCAGGAGAAACAAATTTATGCCTTGCCCTGCCACTCTGAATGCACACTGGACGGAGATTTATGGTGGCAATCTGGGGGAAGGGAGAGTTTATCTTCTAAATGAAAACTTTGGGAAGCCTCTGCTTGGGACCCAGACCTCACAAGGATCTAATTAAAGGCCTATTAGTCAAACTAATTCCCGACATGACATCGGTTTGCGTTAGACAAACATCTTTGACTTTTCAAACACTCTCTTGGGAGCCAGGACTTGATTGTGTGACATCTATTGATACATAATCGGGGAAATGGCTGACAAGAAATCGGGCTGTCTGATGCCAGGAGGGTGGAGTGCGGGAAAAGCGTGAGGGCTGCTTTTATGTGGTTGGCAGGTGTTCAGCTCATAAACCCCGTGGGGCCTCATTTCTCTGCAAGGTGATCCCTCCTGTTGGTTTGTTGATTAAGTAAATGATTAAAGATCTAATTGAGCCCTTGGTGGTGTCAGGGACAGACCATCGCCTGTTCATCTCCTTGTCCCTGTGACCAGACCAGGACCCCGCATCCAGTAGGTGCTCAGGAGTGGGGCGGAAAAGTAGGGCTTGGTTATAGCCGCCTGGCTGGCAGGCAAAAAACCACACTCTTCTGTCCTTGTGGAGAGCTGAGGCCAGTGAGGGAGGCGTGCACGGGAGCAGTGAGGCGGTGACAGAGGGCTCCGGCGGGGCAGGCGCAGGCTGTGAGCACCTGTGAGGGTGGGTCGGCCCACACTTCCAGAGGCAGAGGCTGCCGCTGTCCTTGTGCTGTTCCCAAAATAATCGGCCTCCCTCATGTTGAGAATCTGGACATCGCTCCAGGCACCCTGAGACCCCGATGCACACCCATGTGCCCTCTCCTTCGTCCCACAGTGATAGGCATCTGTTTGTGAGGCCATGGATCAGCGCAGGGCCAGGGATGACCAGGATCAAGGCGCAGTCGATACAAGGATTAGGATTCAGTCTGCCTCGAGGTCTCATCTGAGTTGGGCCTAAGTCTTAACCTATCACTAGAGTCAGGGCTCAGCTGGCATTCAAGATCAGAGGTGAGTCTCTAAGGGAATGGGGACTCAGACTCTGGTCTGGATCCAGGCTCAGTCAATTGCCAGAGTCTGGGCTCACACTCAGGGGCAGGGCACAGCCTGTTTTCCCTTCTGAACATTTCTTGGAGGCAGAAACCAGTCCCTCTTCTCAAGATTTTGTTGCACTCTGAGTTCTCAGACGGTATTTATTACCTTGAACTCTGCCGACTGGAATCAAGAATGACTGAAGTTTTGGTATGATTGTTTTGTGGTAAAGGAAACAAAGGGTATTTTCTGAGGGGCCATGCATAGAGTGCTGCCCCATAGCTCTGAGAGGTAGTGAGCTTCTCGTCCCTGGAAGTGTGTAAGCATGGTCATCCCACAGCAAGCTAAGGGAACAAGGAGGGGATGAGGCACAGTTCAGAGGTTTGGATCATCAACATCCAACTCTGTGACACCAACCACATGACCAAGAATCTGTACAAACAGAGGCTGCCCAATCCATTGCCACGGGCCGGTCCCAGGCTTCCAATTGTTCCCCGTGTCTTCGGCTCGCCAGGGTCAGCTTCATCTATCAGCAACGCTGCCTGTCATCGGCCCTCTGACAGGCCTCTAGCCACCAGGGTCTGCTGGCTGGTGAAAGCTCTTATTAAAATTAATCTCATTTTTACGACAGCATCATCTATCTTCTGTCCAGTGGGAACTCAGGGGTCACTGTATTTTTGTTTACTGTCAGCCTACTTCCTTTGGCCATAAATTGCCTTCCTTCCCAGCTGAGCTGGAGCCCTAGAGACCAACCCGATCTTTTTTTAAAAGTCATCTCTACTTGGGTTGCCTCATTTCTCTAGCCTCTGCTGCTGCCCTCCCTCTGCTCTCTATTTGGGGAGTTTAACGATCTCAGTTTTTCTTGTCTCGAGGTGGCAGCCACCCACACTCTGTCCTCTGTTTCTCTTTTCTTGTCTAGAGAGTCGAGATTTTCTGCAAGTTCAAGAGATGTGGGCTGAGCATCTGCCATGGACAGAGCTTTGTGCTGAGGACCCTAGGAAGCAAAATCCAGCAGGAGAGACTGAGAGTACGTGTGTGCTGCTGCCGTTCCTTCTGCGTACTCTTTCTCCTGAAGAACTCCTACTCATCCTTCAAAATCCAGCTCCAATAATGCCTGCTGGGAAGCCTGTTCTGATTCCTCTCCAAGGCTGCCTTACTTACTATGTCCTTTGTGTCTGCACAGAAGATTTCTTCGTATTGGAATATCCTCATGTTGTTCTATGATTATTTGTATATTGCTCCTTGAAAGTAGAGAACATTCTGGCATTAGTTTTCAGAATTGCCAAACACCCCGCTTATTTAGCTTATATGCAGAGTACATCATGCAAAATGCAGGGCTGGATGAGTCACAAACCAGATGACACTACTCTAATGGCAGAAACGAAGAAGAACTCTAGAGACTTTTTTTTGCCATTTTTATCCTGTTTTTTTGCTTTTACAGAATTTTGTTGTTTCAGAAAACCGATTAGATATGATATCCACCCAAGCAAGCTAAGGGAACAAGGAGGGATGAGGCACAGTTCAGAGGTTTGGATCATCAACATCCAACTCTGTGACACCAACCACATGACCAAGAATCTGTACAAACAGAGGCTGCCCAATCCATTGCCACGGGCCGGTCCCAGGCTTCCAATTGTTCCCCGTGTCTTCGGCTCGCCAGGGTCAGCTTCATCTATCAGCAACGCTGCCTGTCATCGGCCCTCTGACAGGCCTCTAGCCACCAGGGTCTGCTGGCTGGTGAAAGCTCTTATTAAAATTAATCTCATTTTTACGACAGCATCATCTATCTTCTGTCCAGTGGGAACTCAGGGGTCACTGTATTTTTGTTTACTGTCAGCCTACTTCCTTTGGCCATAAATTGCCTTCCTTCCCAGCTGAGCTGGAGCCCTAGAGACCAACCCGATCTTTTTTTAAAAGTCATCTCTACTTGGGTTGCCTCATTTCTCTAGCCTCTGCTGCTGCCCTCCCTCTGCTCTCTATTTGGGGAGTTTAACGATCTCAGTTTTTCTTGTCTCGAGGTGGCAGCCACCCACACTCTGTCCTCTGTTTCTCTTTTCTTGTCTAGAGAGTCGAGATTTTCTGCAAGTTCAAGAGATGTGGGCTGAGCATCTGCCATGGACAGAGCTTTGTGCTGAGGACCCTAGGAAGCAAAATCCAGCAGGAGAGACTGAGAGTACGTGTGTGCTGCTGCCGTTCCTTCTGCGTACTCTTTCTCCTGAAGAACTCCTACTCATCCTTCAAAATCCAGCTCCAATAATGCCTGCTGGGAAGCCTGTTCTGATTCCTCTCCAAGGCTGCCTTACTTACTATGTCCTTTGTGTCTGCACAGAAGATTTCTTCGTATTGGAATATCCTCATGTTGTTCTATGATTATTTGTATATTGCTCCTTGAAAGTAGAGAACATTCTGGCATTAGTTTTCAGAATTGCCAAACACCCCGCTTATTTAGCTTATATGCAGAGTACATCATGCAAAATGCAGGGCTGGATGAGTCACAAACCAGATGACACTACTCTAATGGCAGAAAACGAAGAAGAACTCTAGAGACTTTTTTTTTTTGCCATTTTTTATCCTGTTTTTTTTTGCTTTTACAGAATTTTGTTGTTTACAGATATGTGTAATCCCAGATTAGTCATATGTATATCCCATCCCCCCTATTTCACCCCTTCAGGCCATCGTATTGCCCCCATGTAAGACCCATTAACCCACAGCACATCAACAATAGTTACCTCTTTTATATAAGATAGTATAGGGTTCCATGTTGCACTTTCCATATCTCTCACCCACTCTTCCCTTTTCCCAATGTCCATAAGTCTGTTATGTCTGTTCTCTATGACTGTTTTTCCATCGATGCTTAAGAACTTTTTGATGAGAGTGAAAGAGGAGAGTGATAGAGTTGGCTTGAAACCCAACATTCAAAAAATGAGATCATGGCATCTGGCCCCATCACTTCATGGCAAACAGAAGGGGAAAAAGTAGATAGAGTGACAGATTTTATTTTCTTGGGCTCCAAAATCACTGCGGATGGTGACTACAGCCATGAAATTAAAAGATGCTTGTTCCTTGGAAGAAAAGCTATGACAAACGTAGACAGCATATTCAGAAACAGACATCACTTTGCTGATAGAAGTCCATATAGTCACAGCTATGGGTTTTTCAGGAATCAGGTATGGATGTGAGAGATGGGCCGTAGAGAAGGCTGAATGCTGAAGAGTTGATGCCTTTCAACTATGGTGCTGGGGAAGACTTTTAGAGTCCCTTGGATTGCAAGTAGATCAAACCAGTCCATCCTAAAGGAAATCAACCGTGAGTATTCATTGGAAGGACTGATACTGAAACCGAAGCTCTAATACTTTGGCCACCTGATGCGAAGAGCTGCCTTATTGGAAAAGACCTGATGCTGGAAAAGGCTGAAGGCAAAAGGAGAAGGGGGCAGCAGAGGATGACATGGCTAGATAGCATCACCAACTCGGTCGACTTGAATTTGAGGAAACTCTAGGAGACAGTGGAGGACAGAGGAGCCTGGTGTGCTGCATTCCATGCGGTGACAAAGAGTTGGACAGGACTGAGTGACTGAACAACAGCGGTACTAAGTACCACAAATTGAGTGACTGGAAACAACAGAGATTTATTTTATCAACAGTTCTGGAGGCTGGGATATCCAAAACGAAAGTGTTGACAGGGCTACATTCTTTCCGAGGCTTCGAGGAAAAATTCTTGCCTTGTCTGTTTAAGTCTCTTATATCCCCAGACACTCCTTAGCTTGCAGCCCCGTAACTCAGATCTCTGCCTCTCTTGTCACTTGAGATTCTCCCCGTGCGTCTGTGTCTCTTTTTCTCTTCTTAATACCAGATTAAGGGCCCATTCAATTCCACTATGACCTCATCTTAACCAGTTACATCGGCAACGACTTTGTAGCCACACGAGGGCGTGTTTTGAGGTACTGGGGGTTATAAATTCAGTTTATCTTTTGAGGGACATAGCCAAAGTCCTAACCACCTCTTATCTGTTATATTCTAACATCTTCCACATCCTTGACATAGGGCAGGTGCTCAGGATATTATGTCCAATAAATGAATACTTTCTTAAATGATTAAACAAATACACAAAATACAATGTAGTCAAGTATGTAAGCCTCAGTGCGGGAGATAAATGAGCGTTATACCCACCAAGTGAAAGCTAGATGAACTCCACCTGAGGGCCCTGAGAGGGCATTTCCTTGGGACTTGGAGGAATAAGTAGAAATTCAGTGGATGGAAGATTTAGGAGAAGGCAACAAAGTTGCTAAGACATGAACACACCATAAGGACTCCACATTGACCTGGTGTGTCTAGGCCTGGAAGGCAGACTGTGTTTTAGAGTCACACAGCTAGGGAGTGGCAAGAACAGCACTGAATCCCACATTTCTCCACTTCTTCTTGGATTTCTCCAGTATTGTGTTTCTCTCTTGCATTAAAAATCGAGCTCCCTTTGTGGTCCCTGAAAAACCCATGGCTCCTTTGTTGAGAATCTCTGTCTTGCCTCAAATAAGCAAATCACGGATGCTCCTCGTTGAGACTTGCTTATGTTCTTACTGTGGGTCTGTGGGTCCATGTTCGCCTCCATTTTGAAAGCCCACTTTCCAGATTGGCATGTGAAGGCAGAGAGTGTGGTAGTGTTCCCCTTTAGGTCCCTATGATGTTACTTACTGTATCTGGAAGGACAACAAAGGAAAGACCACAAATTTAGTGACTGGAAACAACAGAGATTTATTTTATCAACAGTTCTGGAGGCTGGGATATCCAAAACGAAAGTGTTGACAGGGCTACATTCTTTCCGAGGCTTCGAGGAAAAATTCTTGCCTTGTCTGTTTAAGTCTCTTATATCCCCAGACACTCCTTAGCTTGCAGCCCCGTAACTCAGATCTCTGCCTCTCTTGTCACTTGAGATTCTCCCCGTGCGTCTGTGTCTCTTTTTCTCTTCTTAATACCAGATTAAGGGCCCATTCAATTCCACTATGACCTCATCTTAACCAGTTACATCGGCAACGACTTTGTAGCCACACGAGGGCGTGTTTTGAGGTACTGGGGGTTATAAATTCAGTTTATCTTTTGAGGGACATAGCCAAAGTCCTAACCACCTCTTATCTGTTATATTCTAACATCTTCCACATCCTTGACATAGGGCAGGTGCTCAGGATATTATGTCCAATAAATGAATACTTTCTTAAATGATTAAACAAATACACAAAATACAATGTAGTCAAGTATGTAAGCCTCAGTGCGGGAGATAAATGAGCGTTATACCCACCAAGTGAAAGCTAGATGAACTCCACCTGAGGGCCCTGAGAGGGCATTTCCTTGGGACTTGGAGGAATAAGTAGAAATTCAGTGGATGGAAGATTTAGGAGAAGGCAACAAAGTTGCTAAGACATGAACACACCATAAGGACTCCACATTGACCTGGTGTGTCTAGGCCTGGAAGGCAGACTGTGTTTTAGAGTCACACAGCTAGGGAGTGGCAAGAACAGCACTGAATCCCACATTTCTCCACTTCTTCTTGGATTTCTCCAGTATTGTGTTTCTCTCTTGCATTAAAAATCGAGCTCCCTTTGTGGTCCCTGAAAAACCCATGGCTCCTTTGTTGAGAATCTCTGTCTTGCCTCAAATAAGCAAATCACGGATGCTCCTCGTTGAGACTTGCTTATGTTCTTACTGTGGGTCTGTGGGTCCATGTTCGCCTCCATTTTGAAAGCCCACTTTCCAGATTGGCATGTGAAGGCAGAGAGTGTGGTAGTGTCTGGTCCCTTCAGGTCCCTATGGAGTATAGAGGCGTAGAACAACTTACTACTTAACTTGCTCCCTAAAGGGCATCCACCTATTCCTGCAGCATTTCACTGAAAGCGTGTATTCATAGGACCATCAGCAAGGAAGTATTATCCATTAACCTCTTTCTTGGGAAAGCCCTGCCAGTGACTAAGTCCACTGACTCAGCACGTCAGCGAGAGTGTGCAAGGAAGAGGGCTGGGTCTCGAGTGACAGACAGTCAGGAGGAGGGATCCAAGCGTAGACTTCAAAGCTGAACATTTTGGGGCTTGTATCTTGGCTTCTCCATTTCTCAGCCAAGGCCTTTGCCTTAGTTTCATCACCTGTGAGGACCATGGTCATATCCTTCCCACGGGGACTTCTGTGCACATCAGAGGAGCTCACAGAGGTGAAGAGCTCAGAGCAGTGCCAGTCACAGCGGAGCCCTGGCAGAGTGGTCGCTGTTATTATTATCAATGTGACTGAACCGAACCGAATTTCACATAGTGAGACGAGACCAGGGTTGGAAGGTTTGGGTCTGTAATAGGTTGTTTATGACCATGATACCCCTTGGCTGTAGACCTTCAGAAAACTCTGGCCTCATGTCAGTCGCCCTGTCCTTGCTTAAAAAGACTGCTTCGTGACACAAGGGGCTGTTGAGAAAGAGTGAGGGGACAGAGTTTTCTTGAACCAAGGCCTTGAGGCAGCAGGGTGATGGTGCTTAGGTGTGGGAGAAAACCAGAGATTTAGAAAGTAATCGCATACCATCAACGAGACTAAGGGAAAAGCACCAGTGGATGCCTGTCTGTGTTTTATTTCAGTCTTGCTCATCTTTTTAAAATCTCGCTTTATATATTCCTGTAACCGAGTTTAGCTTAATCTTTTAAAAAGTTGCTGTTACTTGAATATGAAAAATGGCCAATAACTCAAGCTGGGGAAAATCAGAGGATTCTTTGAGGTTGGCTTCACGTTCAGCATCCTCCGTGGGAAATCACTTGCCAGATGCCTGATTCTCTCTCCCACCTTCACATCTGTCCCGTCTCTCCATCTGTCTGCTCTGGCCTCGTCTGCTTCGACCTGCCTCACAAGTGTCCTCCTCTCACGGAGGCCGATGGGAAGGGTGTCAGGTCCCTTCTCCTCCCCTTCTCCTTTCCACAGGGAAGAGCTCTGCCGCTGCAGAGCTGGGTGAGTGGAGACTGGCATTTGAGGCCCCCCAGGCTCTGGCCCCAAGCTCTCTTTCCAAACCTCTTTCCCACTCAGCCTCAACCATACCCTTCCCTCTCGCCACACTGGACAGCTCGTATGCGAAAAGAAAGGAAAAACCATTAGGCCTCGAGTGCAAAACCACATTAAAAAATATTCATGTCTCTATAAAGCTTGTGATCCTTTTTTTTTTCTCACCACGGTTTCCTGAGATGACTTCCCAGCTTTCTCCTCATTCTATCTACTGAAACTCTTTCCACCCCTACCCAGCTGTCCCAGCTTGACTTAGCTGGCCAGTCCACCTTCCCAGGCAGACCAGAGACATTTGTGTCTATTCAGAGCTTCTGCAGCTCTTAATTTTTCCATTTCTTTCCCTTTTATCACTTTCTGCCTTGTATTATACTTTTTTTGGGGTCTGAAATCCTTGAAGAAAGAAGTTCATTCTCATTCCTTACCTCATTCATTCATTCCATCGAATGTTCAAAATGCCAGATCTTTTCCTAGGTTGGGATGATACTGAGACTAATAAGATAGGTGTTTGCCTCAGAAGAGTTCAACTCTCATTAAAAAGTTAAATTAAAAAGCCAGTGGTTCTTAGCCTTCTGAAGTCTTTGACCCCATGGATACGTAGTGCATGTGTCCGCTCACCAGCAGGAGGGTACCTACGGAAGATGGCCCAGCACTCGTGGCGTTTCCAGACCAACCGAAGTCCTGGGGCAGGCTTGGGAGCTCTGGATCTCAGGGAACGGAGATGAACAGAGCACTCACCACGTGCCGGCTCCGTAGAAGAGGCTTTACCAATGCTCTCAGCCACGCCCACCAGCTCCCCAGTGCAGGCTGGCTTCCGTGTGCCCTGTGCCGGCCGAGGGGCCTGGTGCCTCCAGCACGTGAGGCCACGGCTCGGGCCACTCAGGCCTTCTCTCTCCCGCTCCACTGAGGGACGGAGCGCTGGAGAGGAGGCTGTGCTCAGAGGCAATGGCGCTCTGTTTCTCTAAGAAACAGCTTCCTATTTTAGGACTTGTTGCTGGAACAGGACGGCCTCTGGCCAGCCAGCCTCGCAGTGGGGAGGGGACTCAGTGGGAGTTAAAATGTCACAGGCCCATCTCAGGAGAGCCCGTGTCTGGGCCTTCCCGCCATGCACGCCTGGGTCGGCTCATCCCAGCCCTGAAGCAACAGGAGTGGGCAAGAAAAGTCGCTCCGAGCCACCCTCCCAGTCAGCTGTGGAAGTAAGGGCAAGGGTCAGCTTGGAGAGAGGGGCTCTGGCCTCAAGGACTACGGCACAGACGCGAGACCCTGGTCCTTGTTTGTGGCCGTCTTGGGGATTGTTTGCATGGAAGAACAATCTAGAAGTCTCTTCTTGGGCTCTTTGCCTTTATTCTCCCTCCAGCAGAAGATTTGTGGTATCTGGGGAAAAAAAGAAAGGAAAAACTATTAGGTCTGAATGTAAAACCACAAGACTTTAAAAAAAAATGTTTATTTTTCTGCAAAGTTTGTTTTTCTTCCAATGGGAGCCAAGACGCTCTCTAATGCCGGCCTCTGCTGGCAGCTGGGAGCAGTGGAAAAGATTGCTCTATATGGAAGAAGTTTGCTGATTGGGAAAGAGCAGGCCCGCGTGGAATGGGTCTGACTCACGTCTTCCGGCGGGTGGCTCATGGGTGGCAGGAGGAGGTCGTGACTGAGAAGGAAGGGGACGAGGAGTACTGGGGGACCTGTCGTCACTCGAGAGAGAGCTTTCTGACGGAAAGGATGCCTGCCGGCTGCCGAGTGCCTGCTCGATGCCAGTCCTGAGCTAGGTGCTTTCTGTTGCTTCTTCACCACAAAACTGAGGCATTGTCATGATTATCTCCATTTCACAACAGGGAAACTGAGGTTAGAATGTATAAGGAATGATCTTGTAGTAACTAAGGACAACTAGGATTTGAACCTAGGACTAGTCTGATTACCATGCCGTTGATCGGAAGTTCTATGTCACACAGTATCTGCTAAGTGACCTTGAGCAAGTGACGGAACCTTTCTGTGCCTCCGTTTCCAGATATGTAAAATGGGTATAATGGAACTTTTGAGGCTTCAATGAGAAGACTGGCATAGAACACTTGGAGCATTGCCGTGTGCACAGTCACGACATAAGTGCTTACACTCCTGACAGTGATTCTTCTTACACTGCTCAGAGGCTTGTATTTGGCAACTTGGTGCAGAGGGATGGGAAGGGAAAGGAGGCTGGCCCCTGGCCTCAAGGGGTGGGATGCACCCCCAGTTGCAGGGATAGCCCGCCTCTGTTCCTCCTAGAGCTGCGCTCTCCTGGCAAGGTCCTGAGCGCCAAGGCCTCAGTGATGGAGACGTCGTCCTTAGCTTCCTGTTCACAGACGTGTGCTGTCTTCCCAGGGCGAGCCAGTCTGTGGGAGGGTCTCACGCAGCCACTATCCTGGGGTAGCACACGGCTCGCTGCGGGGAACAGATGCGTCAGCGGCAATGACAGCACAGGGTACTTGATGCCATGATGCAGGGACACACTCTGACCACGTCTGCCCTGACCTCTCTCCCTGGCTCTGGTTTGCATGTTTCCTCTTCCTAGAAGCCCTCTCTGCTTCTCCATGCTCAGCGAACCCCTCCCTTTCCCAGGGTGGACTCAGCTCTCATGTCCTCTGAGAGGGCTCTCCTGACTCTCACCGCCTCCTCTTGGGGTTGGGGACCCTCTTCTGTTCTCTGCTCTTGGTGCACGTCCTTGCCAGTCGGAATCTCTGTCACAGCCCTGTCCTCATCCACGCTTGGTCAGGCCCTTCACAGGGAGGCACTCAAGTACCCAACATCTTACCAAGCATGTGCTCAGGGAGTCCGTTCATATTTTTAAATAATTTTTACTGGACTATAGAGGGGTTCCCAGGTGGCACAGTAGTAAAGAATCTGCCTGCCAATGCAGGAGTTCATGATTATCTCCATTTCACAACAGGGAAACTGAGGTTAGAATGTATAAGGAATGATCTTGTAGTAACTAAGGACAACTAGGATTTGAACCTAGGACTAGTCTGATTACCATGCCGTTGATCGGAAGTTCTATGTCACACAGTATCTGCTAAGTGACCTTGAGCAAGTGACGGAACCTTTCTGTGCCTCCGTTTCCAGATATGTAAAATGGGTATAATGGAACTTTTGAGGCTTCAATGAGAAGACTGGCATAGAACACTTGGAGCATTGCCGTGTGCACAGTCACGACATAAGTGCTTACACTCCTGACAGTGATTCTTCTTACACTGCTCAGAGGCTTGTATTTGGCAACTTGGTGCAGAGGGATGGGAAGGGAAAGGAGGCTGGCCCCTGGCCTCAAGGGGTGGGATGCACCCCCAGTTGCAGGGATAGCCCGCCTCTGTTCCTCCTAGAGCTGCGCTCTCCTGGCAAGGTCCTGAGCGCCAAGGCCTCAGTGATGGAGACGTTCGGTCCTTAGCTTCCTGTTCACAGACGTGTGCTGTCTTCCCAGGGCGAGCCAGTCTGTGGGAGGGTCTCACGCAGCCACTATCCTGGGGTAGCACACGGCTCGCTGCGGGGAACAGATGCGTCAGCGGCAATGACAGCACAGGGTACTTGATGCCATGATGCAGGGACACACTCTGACCACGTCTGCCCTGACCTCTCTCCCTGGCTCTGGTTTGCATGTTTCCTCTTCCTAGAAGCCCTCTCTGCTTCTCCATGCTCAGCGAACCCCTCCCTTTCCCAGGGTGGACTCAGCTCTCATGTCCTCTGAGAGGGCTCTCCTGACTCTCACCGCCTCCTCTTGGGGTTGGGGACCCTCTTCTGTTCTCTGCTCTTGGTGCACGTCCTTGCCAGTCGGAATCTCTGTCACAGCCCTGTCCTCATCCACGCTTGGTCAGGCCCTTCACAGGGAGGCACTCAAGTACCCAACATCTTACCAAGCATGTGCTCAGGGAGTCCGTTCATATTTTTAAATAATTTTTACTGGACTATAGAGGGGTTCCCAGGTGGCACAGTAGTAAAGAATCTGCCTGCCAATGCAGGAGATGCAGAAGATGTGGGTGTGATCTCTGGGTTGGGAAGATTTCCGGGAGGAGGAAATGGTAACGCACTCTGGTATTCTTGTCTGGAAAATTCCATGGACTGAAGAGCATGGCGGGCTACAGTCTATGGGCTAGAAAGAGGTGGGTACGACCGAGCACACATGCAGCACACACATTGGAGTATAGCCGATGGACGGTGCTGTGTTAGTTTCAGGCATACAGCAGAGTGATCAGCTGTCTATATCTACATCTGTCTATCTATCATCTACCTCCACTGTCTTTTAGATCCTTGGATGAATTTCCATGACTCTAAATTCTCCCCCTCAAAAGTCTGTTTGCCTTTTTCCCCAATCACACGAAAGAAAACAGAGAGTGATGTGTCTGCTGGCCGGGGAAAGGCTTTTTGGCCTGGACCTGAAGCCACGCTCTTTGGAGGAGGACAAATGTAGCTCAGAGACCAAGCTTGTCACACATTCACTGATGGCCTTGATGCCTTGTTGGGTCTCAGTTTCCATATCTGTAAAAGGGGTAACACTAGTATCTGCTTCACAGCCTTGTCAGAAACGTAAAAGAGATTGTAAATGCAAAGTGCTTAACACACAGTAACTGGCACATGGTCAGAATCCACTGTTGTTGTTCAGTTTCTCAGTCATGTCTGACTCTTGGCGACCCCATGGATTGTAGCCCACCAGGCTCGTTTGCCCATGGGATTTTCCAGCCAAGGAGACGGGAGTGGGTTGCCATTTAGTTACTGTAGCTGCTGTTATCATGGCCATGGGGACAATGGCCAACCAAGGCTGGCTGGGTTGGGGCATGGCAGCAGTGAACTAGTTTATCTTTTTAAGACTGACTTCCTCCAGACATACAGACAGAGCCCTTGGGCTGTCATGCTCCTTGCTGGAGGAAAGAGAAATGCAGGTCTCTCTGTAACTGTCATCCGTTAAAAACACAGCACCTGAGTGGGCTCCTCCTCCAGGAAGCTTTCCCTGATCACACCAGTTCAGCCATTCTCTCCTGTGCGCTTTCCTGGCACGCACTGTCGAGTTGCCCATTTAGGGCTGATTACAGACTATCCGGCTTGCTCTCTAACTGCTTTCTCAGGGTATGGGCCTGTCTGCCCAGCGACATCACAAGATCGGCAAGAATAATGATTGCATCTCATCTTTGTCTCTCAAAACACCTAGCTCTGTACTTACTACCTGGTAGGAACTTTGTAAGTGATAGGCTGATGGCTGCTTCACCAGTCATAGGAGAAACGCTAAGAGCAGAATTACAGAAACGGAAATGCAGATGGCCTAGAAATGTGAAAAAGTGTTTAATCTGGCTTATTAGAAATCAAAGCAAAGAAAATGAAATTGAGGCGCCATTTTCCTTATTCATAAGCACCTCATTCAAAAAGATAAAAATGCTGGGGTGGCAGTGAGTGAGGGGAGCGCTCTCACATGTGGCTGGTGGGAGGCAACGTAACTCTGTGACAATCTGCATCATGCAGCAAGAGTCTAAAAAAGTCCCTGCCCTCTGACTCAGTAATTCCACTTCTAGAAATCTTTCCCAGGAAATACTAAGAAATACAAAGACTTATGTACAAAGATGGTCATCACACTGTTATTTTTAACAATGAATTTTGAAAGACGTGCTACATAAATTATAGCATGGGTATATTAAGGCACACTAAAATAAATGTTTATTTTTAATTTGAAAAGATGTCGACACCTCTATCATAAGAGAAATGAAAATTAAAACAAGACACTATTTTAAACTACAAATAGAGAAAAAAAAAAAACATACTCTAGGAGAACAGACATTTTAACCTACTGTTGGAATAATCATCATCAATGACAAGGTTTGCAAAAGTCAAATTTTACAAATTTTGTGCGAATTTTAAAAATGTATATACATTTGGGCTTCCCTAGTGACTCAGGTGGTAAAGAATCTGCCTATAATACAGGAGACCCGGGCTCGATCCTGGGTTGGGAAAATCCCCTGGAGGAGGGCATGGCAACCCACTCCAGTATTCTTGCCTGGAGAATCCCACGGACGAGGAACTTGAAGGGCTGCAGTCCATGGGGTTGCAAAGAGTCAGACACAACTGAGTGACTAACACTCAATGTATATGTGTGACTAAGTACACACACAGATACATTTAGAAATTGTGCCTCTAGGAGTCTAATTTATAGATACGCCCACATTTATATGCACAGAGAGAGCCCAGGGTCATTCCTTGAGACACTGTGAGTGCAAAAGAATTTAAAACAATGGAAATGTAACTCAGTAGAAGACTAAAGAAAGAGACAGAACTTAGCTGTGCAAAGGGAAAGCGTGTCAAGGATGTGAAGTGGGAAAAAAGTATAGGGGAAGATCTGTAAATTATATTGTTAAGTGAATAGTTACAATCGGTATATATAACACGCCTTAATTTGTGCAAAATTAACAGAAAGCATTTAGACAAAGACAAAAGTATAAATATTGATGGACAGATTTTGGAAAGACAGTATATATAGTGTCTAAAAGCAGAGATTTTGAACCCAGACTACTTGGGTTTAATACCCATCTCTGCCACTTAGGAGCTGTGTGATCATGGAGGAGTCACTTAACCTCTCTGTACTTCATTTTCTCATCTACAAAATACTGTATGTGTGATCTATTATTACTATTTTAAAGAAAAAAGTAAACTTCTGAGGGGTGGTCATCTTTGGGCAGTGGACCTGGGAGGCTAAGTTTTATTGTCTAACTTTTGGAACTGCTTGTTATCACAGCACATGAAATTTTATCCATGCAAGTGTTACATCAGTCAGGGTCCCAGCAGGAAGCAGATGGCATGATTAACCAGGGTAATTAGGTAAGAGGTTAACAGAAAGATGTCTTAAGGGAGTATCGGCAGTGTGGAGAGGGCAGCACTCTGAGTCCAGCAACCACAAGGAGTTGCAGCACCTGGCTGCCTGTGGGCCAGGGGAAGGGCTTGGTTAGCCAAAGTTGGAGAAGGCGCTCGGTGGGGAGGGCTTCTGATGGGGACCGTGGCCGGGGTGGGGTGGGGGTGGTCAGGTAGCCGACTAGCAGCCGGCCCAGCAAGGAGGGAGCCCATGGGATAAGAACTGATCTCCTGCCACGTCTCCTATTGGTGGAACCCAACAGAGGGCCAAGGAGTGGGGGGAGACGGTGCCTACCCATCAGCATGGTGAGCCTGGGGCAAGGAGGAGAGGGGAGGGGAGCAGATATGGAGCCATCCAAGCACCTGCGGTTATACAAGAGACCTCCCCGTCTCACCCCCACCCCACCTCCACAGAGAACTTGAGAACTAAATGAGTTAACATCTATAAACTCCTGGAAAACAGTAACTAATCAATGAAAGAAGGTGAAAGAGGAAAGTGAAAAAAACTGGCTTAAAACTCAACGTTTAAAAACAAAGATTGTGGCAGTCGGTCCCATCACTTCATGGCAAATAGATGGCAAACAATGGAAAGAGTGAGAGACTTGATTTTCTTGGCTCCAAAATTGTGGCAGATGGTGACTGTAGCCATGAAATTAAAAGCCTCTTGTTTCTCAGAAGAAAAGCTATGATAAACCTCGAGTATTAAAAAGCAGAGACAGCACTTTGTCTGCAAAGGCCGGTGTAGTCAAAGCTATGGTTTTCCCAATAGTCATGTAAAGATGTGAGAGCTGGACAGTAAAAAAGGCTGAGCACCGAAGAACTGATGCTTTCGAACTGTGTTGTTGCAGAAGACTCTTGAGAGTCCTTGGGACTGCAAGGAAATTAAACCAGTCAATCCTAAAGGAAATCAACCCTGAATATTCACTAGAAGAACAGATGCTGAAGCTGAAGTTCCAATACTTTGGCCACTTGATACGAAGAGACAGCTCATTGGAAAGGACCCTGATGCTGGGAAAGATTGAAGGCAGAGGAAAAGAGGATGACAGAGGATGAGATGGTTGGATGGCATCACTGAGTCAATAGACTTGAGTTTGAGCAAGCTCCGGGAGATGGTAAAGGACAGGGAAGCCTGGCGTGCTGCAGTCCATGGGGTCACAAAGAGTCAGACATGACTGAGAAACTGAACAACTGGTATTTTTCTCTGGGTATTAAAGCCAAATGAATACAACCCACAGTGTCTTATTTCCATAATAGTTTAAAAATTATGTTTTGAAGAATTTTTAATGACACAAGAGAGTTCCTATGGTATGACATTAAGAGAAAAAAATGTACAATTGTATCTTGGTAATGATTTTAAATTAGTGAGAACAAACCACAAGGCTAGTACTTCATTCATATTTGCACGGGATAAAGAGACTAGGAAAACATCTAAGTGTCTGCTGTTTCTGAGCGGTGGGATTGTGGGTGATTTCTAAGTGATCTTCTTCATTCTTTTCCACAAGAAGTGTGAATTTCCAACAAGGGGAATGTTTGCTTTTACAAATTAAAAGGACAAAAAAGAAACATTTAAGAGAACGCACAAGATAGCTGATACCTCCAGTGGCTCTTCATAGATTAAAAAACACTCATGCTTTCATTCTCACAATCAGCTTGTATTAAGTTCTATTGTTACTCACCCTATTTGGATAAGAGGAAACTGAGGCACAAACAGATAAATGACTTGCAAAGTTTACCCCCGTCAAGAAATATTGGAGCTGGGATTTGATTGAGGAGTCTGGTTCCTGAGATTGCCCTCTGCACGAACTTGCCACAGGGCTGCCTCCTTAGTGGAAGAAGCCCAGACTTTGTCTGAAGCCTTTCACCAGTGCAGCCTCACATCTAGCCACTCTGCCTCTTTCCACTTTGCCATCCCCAGGATGCCAGCGCTGTCCCACTAAGTCCAAGTCTCTCTTGGAACCATTTTTGTCACCTTGTTACCTGACTGGCTTGCTTGTGTGCTCAGTCACTTCAGTTGTGTCTGACTCTCTGAGACCCCATGGACTGCAGCCCGCCAGACTCCTCTGTCCATGGAATTCTCCAGGCATGAATACTGGAGTGGGCTGCCATGTCCTCTTCCAGGGGATCTTCCCAACACAGGGATCGAACACAGGTCTCCTGCATTGCAGGTGGGTTCTTTACCGAGCGAGCCACCAGGGAAGCCTGTTACCTGGTTGGCCTGTCTTCATTCTTCAAGACCCCAGCTGGATGTCCCCCTGTGAGTAGCCCTCCCCTGGGTTAGGTGTCTCTCCTAAGCTCTGAGAGCCCCTGTGCTAATACAACCCACAGTGTCTTATTTCCATAATAGTTTAAAAATTATGTTTTGAAGAATTTTTAATGACACAAGAGAGTTCCTATGGTATGACATTAAGAGAAAAAAATGTACAATTGTATCTTGGTAATGATTTTAAATTAGTGAGAACAAACCACAAGGCTAGTACTTCATTCATATTTGCACGGGATAAAGAGACTAGGAAAACATCTAAGTGTCTGCTGTTTCTGAGCGGTGGGATTGTGGGTGATTTCTAAGTGATCTTCTTCATTCTTTTCCACAAGAAGTGTGAATTTCCAACAAGGGGAATGTTTGCTTTTACAAATTAAAAGGACAAAAAAGAAACATTTAAGAGAACGCACAAGATAGCTGATACCTCCAGTGGCTCTTCATAGATTAAAAAACACTCATGCTTTCATTCTCACAATCAGCTTGTATTAAGTTCTATTGTTACTCACCCTATTTGGATAAGAGGAAACTGAGGCACAAACAGATAAATGACTTGCAAAGTTTACCCCCGTCAAGAAATATTGGAGCTGGGATTTGATTGAGGAGTCTGGTTCCTGAGATTGCCCTCTGCACGAACTTGCCACAGGGCTGCCTCCTTAGTGGAAGAAGCCCAGACTTTGTCTGAAGCCTTTCACCAGTGCAGCCTCACATCTAGCCACTCTGCCTCTTTCCACTTTGCCATCCCCAGGATGCCAGCGCTGTCCCACTAAGTCCAAGTCTCTCTTGGAACCATTTTTGTCACCTTGTTACCTGACTGGCTTGCTTGTGTGCTCAGTCACTTCAGTTGTGTCTGACTCTCTGAGACCCCATGGACTGCAGCCCGCCAGACTCCTCTGTCCATGGAATTCTCCAGGCATGAATACTGGAGTGGGCTGCCATGTCCTCTTCCAGGGGATCTTCCCAACACAGGGATCGAACACAGGTCTCCTGCATTGCAGGTGGGTTCTTTACCGAGCGAGCCACCAGGGAAGCCTGTTACCTGGTTGGCCTGTCTTCATTCTTCAAGACCCCAGCTGGATGTCCCCCTGTGAGTAGCCCTCCCCTGGGTTAGGTGTCTCTCCTAAGCTCTGAGAGCCCCTGTGCTAGTCTTTCCTGCATTTAACTCTCTTTTTAAAACTCATGCTGCTGCTGATGGCTGTTGTTTGTTGTTTTGCTTGAAGTATTCCTTTTCTTCCATCAAAGCAGAAGTCACAAGTTCAAAGCCTACGGGCTGAACAAGGCCTGTAGAGGCTTAAGCTGCAAAAGTCATAAAGGGAATTACACTGTCAACATTTAAACACTGGGAGAGATTCCATAGATATCTTGATTTTTGGCCTCTCTTAAAAACTCTATCAGGAAAGACTGGGTATGCAGTCCTCAGTGACAGCTATTAAAAGGAGTTGGTAGAGGCTATGTCTCAGGCAAGGACAGTTTGCCATCATCTCCACTACGGCCCACTGTCTTACACCAGGCTAGTTTCACTTCTTTACTTACTGACCTGGCTCCTGCGGTAGAGGACTCTGTATTCAGCAGTGCCTTAAGTGGTTTTTTTTTTTTCTCCTGAATTTGTTGTTGTTGTTCAGTCACTAAGTCATATCCAACTCTTTGCGACCCCGTGGACTGCAGCACACCAAGCGCCCCTATCCTCCAGTATCTCCTGGAGTTTGCTCAAATTCATGTCCATTGAATCAGCAATGCCGTCCAACCACCTCATCCTCTGCTGGTATCAGCCGTCTGTCGTTGGCTGGCTCTTGGATGGAGCCATGAGGCGACATGATTCTCATCAGCCAGGAGGCTAGCCTGGGCTTCTTCATTGGGCAGTGGTAGCAGGGTTCCTAAGAGCAGAAAGGGGGAGATTTCATTGTCCATGTGCTTTACAAACCAGGTGCCACTGGCCCAAAAAGTTCCTGAGGGCAATCCAGAGTCAAAGGGTAGAGGACTGAATTCCATTCTTTGATTGGAAGAGTTGCAAAGTGACAGTGCAGAGATGCTGGCATCCAGTGGTGGGACGAATTTGTCATTTTTGCAGTCCACCAGAGGCAAGGACCTTTTCTTGTTTATCTGTCATTGTTGGCAAAATGCAGGGCCTGACCTGTGGGAGGACAATCAGTAAATGTTTGTTTAATTAAATGGAAATGAATGCAGATGAATCTATTTACCTCTGGCGTTGAAATCTCTTCTCAGCAGGCTCTTCCAAGCCTTCATTAACTTTCCTTGCATCTTCAGATGCGCCTTATGCTGAGGAGAAGGAGGGAAAGTGAGACCTCTTAGGATCCCAAAGCCAAAGACCCTGGTAAGTGCTTGCTTTGGGTTAAGGCCCGTCCCAGTTGAGCTGTCTGGAGTGAGAAGCAGTTGGATCAGTAGCCGCTCTGGGCCAATGCCAATGAAGCCACAGCACTGGCTCTAGCTTATTAGACTTGCCTGCCTACGATTTTGAAGTTGTGGTGAGAAGAACATTTAACGATGATCTTCAATCTGGGTGGGGAAGTGAGAGAATTCTCCCGCTAATGGGGCTGAGTCTGCCTTGCAGTCTGGCCCTTGCTCCTGGTGTGGCATATTTCCCACAGATGAGGCCACCACCCACCCACTCTAAACTGCAGGCAGAGGCATGGTGACGATAAAGTAGCCCAGACCTGGTGAGACAGCCAACTATGAGGCCCAGTCCTGTGAATTCTCATTTCAGGCCAGCCGCTAGCATGTTCTCCCTCTGAACAGACTTTGACAGTCAAGTGGAGTTGGGGCGGGAAATGGTTGCATGACTCCCTACATGTCTTTCCAATGCTGAGATTTGAAGAGCTTGTACACATGCACATTTTCATATTTCCTTCCTGTCCCAGGACACTCACGGAGCCCATGAATCTGCTCACAGGCCTCAGTTAAAATCCTCACCCTCCATCTTGGATGGAGCCATGAGGCGACATGATTCTCATCAGCCAGGAGGCTAGCCTGGGCTTCTTCATTGGGCAGTGGTAGCAGGGTTCCTAAGAGCAGAAAGGGGGAGATTTCATTGTCCATGTGCTTTACAAACCAGGTGCCACTGGCCCAAAAAGTTCCTGAGGGCAATCCAGAGTCAAAGGGTAGAGGACTGAATTCCATTCTTTGATTGGAAGAGTTGCAAAGTGACAGTGCAGAGATGCTGGCATCCAGTGGTGGGACGAATTTGTCATTTTTGCAGTCCACCAGAGGCAAGGACCTTTTCTTGTTTATCTGTCATTGTTGGCAAAATGCAGGGCCTGACCTGTGGGAGGACAATCAGTAAATGTTTGTTTAATTAAATGGAAATGAATGCAGATGAATCTATTTACCTCTGGCGTTGAAATCTCTTCTCAGCAGGCTCTTCCAAGCCTTCATTAACTTTCCTTGCATCTTCAGATGCGCCTTATGCTGAGGAGAAGGAGGGAAAGTGAGACCTCTTAGGATCCCAAAGCCAAAGACCCTGGTAAGTGCTTGCTTTGGGTTAAGGCCCGTCCCAGTTGAGCTGTCTGGAGTGAGAAGCAGTTGGATCAGTAGCCGCTCTGGGCCAATGCCAATGAAGCCACAGCACTGGCTCTAGCTTATTAGACTTGCCTGCCTACGATTTTGAAGTTGTGGTGAGAAGAACATTTAACGATGATCTTCAATCTGGGTGGGGAAGTGAGAGAATTCTCCCGCTAATGGGGCTGAGTCTGCCTTGCAGTCTGGCCCTTGCTCCTGGTGTGGCATATTTCCCACAGATGAGGCCACCACCCACCCACTCTAAACTGCAGGCAGAGGCATGGTGACGATAAAGTAGCCCAGACCTGGTGAGACAGCCAACTATGAGGCCCAGTCCTGTGAATTCTCATTTCAGGCCAGCCGCTAGCATGTTCTCCCTCTGAACAGACTTTGACAGTCAAGTGGAGTTGGGGCGGGAAATGGTTGCATGACTCCCTACATGTCTTTCCAATGCTGAGATTTGAAGAGCTTGTACACATGCACATTTTCATATTTCCTTCCTGTCCCAGGACACTCACGGAGCCCATGAATCTGCTCACAGGCCTCAGTTAAAATCCTCACCCCTTCCAGCTTTCTCATCTGTTCCCCTGGCTCCAGTGACCCACTTCCACGGAGTCTCTGCTCATATGGCACCTTCTTAGTGAGACTTATGTGGACCACCCTGTTTAAAACCGTAGTTCACTCCCTCTCACTGCTCCCCCAGGTAGATTTTCTTTTTTGCATCATCCTTATAATCTTCTAAATAAATGTAGAACTCACTTTGTATATAGACGGCAACTGCCATTGGGCAGAGAGCCTTGATCTGTTGAAATATCAGTGCCTAGTACAGATTTTCTTGGCACATCAGTAAATAGCGGCAGTAAATACGCTAAGTCTCTATGTGGGAACTCCCCCAGTCCACGCCTTCAGCTCACTTCTGTGGCCTGCGGGCTTTCTGCTGGATTGATTGAGCATTTTTATGATATTGTTTATCCCCTCCATGAGCTTTGCTGTTTTACCTTCTTTTAATGATTTATCTAAAGATATAAAAATGTATTACTGACTTATCAAACAGTATACTCTATATAAATGTATATGTTTACTTTTTCCTGAAAATACAAGGATCTTAGAATATTTTTATTTCATTTACCCTCTTTCAAATTTAATGCTATTCATTTTGTTTTCATAGTCTGTATTTCTAAACCACATAGGGCATTACTGTTGTCATTTTGCTCCATCAATATTCCTTTATACTTACTCCTATATTCACCTTTTCTGTTGCTCTTCACTTCTTCCTGCCTTTCCAAACTTCTCTCTGGAATCATTTCCCTTTAAGAACTCCCTGAATATGTTTGGTAGTTCAAGTTTCCTAGTGATAAACTTTTTTTTTTTTTTTAATTTTGGCCTCTTTTATTGGTCTTTCATTTATTTATTTTCATTCATCTTTGTTCGTGTGGGCCTCCCATTGCAGTGGCCTCTCTCATTGCAGAGCACCAGCTCTGGACACATGCGCTCCGGAGCGCCGGCTAGTAATTGAACACACCAGTCCAGTTGCTCCACTGCACGTGGCATCTTCCCAGGCCAGGGATCAAACCAGCGCCCCTTTGCAAGGTAGCCTCTTTACTCACTGGACCACTAGAGAAGCCCGATAAACTCTTTTAATTAAAAAAATTTGTCTGAAAATATCTTTACTTTATCTCTGGTTTTAAAGTCATGTTAGGTGGAATTGAATTCTAGGTTAGATCATTTTTGTCAGCTATCTAATATTATTCAATTGTCTTGTTGTTTCCACTGTTTCTATTGAGAAGTAAACTGTTAGTTGAATTGTTGCTCCTTAGAAGGTAATATGTCTTTTTTATCTGGTTGCTTTTAGGATTTTTCTGTTTGTCTTCATTTTTCATCAGCTTAACTATAAGATGGTGTGGTTTACTTTCAATTAACTCTTCTATGGTTTTGCAAAGATTATTGATTCTATAGCTGTTTTTTTGGGCAGTAAATACGCTAAGTCTCTATGTGCCCCCTTCGTTTGGCTGGGGATTGATTGAGCATTTTTATGATATTGTTTATCCCCTCCATGAGCTTTGCTGTTTTACCTTCTTTTAATGATTTATCTAAAGATATAAAAATGTATTACTGACTTATCAAACAGTATACTCTATATAAATGTATATGTTTACTTTTTCCTGAAAATACAAGGATCTTAGAATATTTTTATTTCATTTACCCTCTTTCAAATTTAATGCTATTCATTTTGTTTTCATAGTCTGTATTTCTAAACCACATAGGGCATTACTGTTGTCATTTTGCTCCATCAATATTCCTTTATACTTACTCCTATATTCACCTTTTCTGTTGCTCTTCACTTCTTCCTGCCTTTCCAAACTTCTCTCTGGAATCATTTCCCTTTAAGAACTCCCTGAATATGTTTGGTAGTTCAAGTTTCCTAGTGATAAACTTTTTTTTTTTTTTTAATTTTGGCCTCTTTTATTGGTCTTTCATTTATTTATTTTCATTCATCTTTGTTCGTGTGGGCCTCCCATTGCAGTGGCCTCTCTCATTGCAGAGCACCAGCTCTGGACACATGCGCTCCGGAGCGCCGGCTAGTAATTGAACACACCAGTCCAGTTGCTCCACTGCACGTGGCATCTTCCCAGGCCAGGGATCAAACCAGCGCCCCTTTGCAAGGTAGCCTCTTTACTCACTGGACCACTAGAGAAGCCCGATAAACTCTTTTAATTAAAAAAATTTGTCTGAAAATATCTTTACTTTATCTCTGGTTTTAAAGTCATGTTAGGTGGAATTGAATTCTAGGTTAGATCATTTTTGTCAGCTATCTAATATTATTCAATTGTCTTGTTGTTTCCACTGTTTCTATTGAGAAGTAAACTGTTAGTTGAATTGTTGCTCCTTAGAAGGTAATATGTCTTTTTTATCTGGTTGCTTTTAGGATTTTTCTGTTTGTCTTCATTTTTCATCAGCTTAACTATAAGATGGTGTGGTTTACTTTCAATTAACTCTTCTATGGTTTTGCAAAGATTATTGATTCTATAGCTTGTTCCTGTCCTATTCCCTCTACCTGGGACTCTGATTATAGATATGTAAGACCTGTATTCTTTTTGGTTTTTATACCCTTTCATCTCTCTGTATGTCATTCTGGACATTTTCTTCTAACCTGTCTTCTAGATCACTAATTCTATCTTCAGCTACATTTAATGTGCCATAAAACTGACCCACTAGTTTCTTAATTTCAGATAGTTTAATTTTCAATTCTGGGATTTCCAATTAATTCTTTTTCATTGCTTTGTTTTCCCTATTGAAATTCTTCATCCTGACTTAATTCCTTAAACACCCCAATCTTGATTATTTTAAAGTGCATGTTCAATCAACTGAAATTTCTAGCTCCCCTGTGGATCTGTTTCTATTGCCTTTTTTAAAATTCACACACTCTTGTATGCCTAGTTATTTAGATTGTGTTCTGAATGTTTTATGTGAAAAATTGTAGAGATAAACTGTGGTTTGGACTGACATTATTTTGGAACAGAGAGGATTTACATTTGCTTAGTGCAGGTAGTCATGGCTGTGGCTCAGGCTATGGCCCTAACTATCCTGGTTCACATTCACCTAGTCAGGAATTAAGCTCATTTAAAACTGGGCTTCCATCCCTGTCGGGATAGTGCATTTCCTGTTCATTCTTTCTTACAGGGTGTAGACCATTAGGATCTCAACCAAGCGCCTTCTTGGCAGGAATGGGACTCCTAGTTTTTTCCCTCTAGTCTTGTGAGCCTGTTGAAAGCTCAGTTCAGTTTCTCAGCCTTGTAACTGCCTCTTGTGGAATCAACAGATATACCTACGGAGGAAGCAGCCTCAAAGAGTCAACTAGCTGTCTATCCCTTCCTAAGTCAGTTTTGTTCCCATGACTCTTCACTATCTTGTTGGCTCCCCAGGGCCTTCAAACATATGTGTTTTGTTTTTCTTATTCAGTTTTTCTAGTTGTGCTTATCACAAGGGTTTGGTCTGAATTAACAAGTCTGCCAATATCATAAGCCATGTTGAATAATCTGTATAACAGCAATAATACAGTTAGAATGACTTGACCACAGCTTAACTATAAGATGGTGTGGTTTACTTTCAATTAACTCTTCTATGGTTTTGCAAAGATTATTGATTCTATAGCTTGTTCCTGTCCTATTCCTCTACCTGGGACTCTGATTATAGATATGTAAGACCTGTATTCTTTTTGGTTTTTATACCCTTTCATCTCTCTGTATGTCATTCTGGACATTTTCTTCTAACCTGTCTTCTAGATCACTAATTCTATCTTCAGCTACATTTAATGTGCCATAAAACTGACCCACTAGTTTCTTAATTTCAGATAGTTTAATTTTCAATTCTGGGATTTCCAATTAATTCTTTTTCATTGCTTTGTTTTCCTATTGAAATTCTTCATACTCACTTAATTCCTTAAACACCCCAATCTTGATTATTTTAAAGTGCATGTTCAATCAACTGAAATTTCTAGCTCCCCTGTGGATCTGTTTCTATTGCCTTTTTTAAAATTCACACACTCTTGTATGCCTAGTTATTTAGATTGTGTTCTGAATGTTTTATGTGAAAAATTGTAGAGATAAACTGTGGTTTGGACTGACATTATTTTGGAACAGAGAGGATTTACATTTGCTTAGTGCAGGTAGTCATGGCTGTGGCTCAGGCTATGGCCCTAACTATCCTGGTTCACATTCACCTAGTCAGGAATTAAGCTCATTTAAAACTGGGCTTCCATCCCTGTCGGGATAGTGCATTTCCTGTTCATTCTTTCTTACAGGGTGTAGACCATTAGGATCTCAACCAAGCGCCTTCTTGGCAGGAATGGGACTCCTAGTTTTTTCCCTCTAGTCTTGTGAGCCTGTTGAAAGCTCAGTTCAGTTTCTCAGCCTTGTAACTGCCTCTTGTGGAATCAACAGATATACCTACGGAGGAAGCAGCCTCAAAGAGTCAACTAGCTGTCTATCCCTTCCTAAGTCAGTTTTGTTCCCATGACTCTTCACTATCTTGTTGGCTCCCCAGGGCCTTCAAACATATGTGTTTTGTTTTTCTTATTCAGTTTTTCTAGTTGTGCTTATCACAAGGGTTTGGTCTGAATTAACAAGTCTGCCAATATCATAAGCCATGTTGAATAATCTGTATAACAGCAATAATACAGTTAGAATGACTTGACCACAGTAGTGTGCTGGTAAATGTTTAAAATTATTTCTCAGAAATGTGTATATATATGTGTGCTTATTATAAATTTTACTGATATAAAGAATCTGCAGGGTACAATTTATAGACTATAGATGTCTATAGGCATAGATAGATATATAGATATCTATATCCACAGAGAGATACAGAGGTCTCTATATACATAGATAGATATAGAGCACAGGTATCTATATGCATAGATAGATATAGATATCTAAATGCATAGATTATAGATAGGCATATAGATATCTATATGCATAGAAATAGATATATAGATATCTATAGAAGTATCTATATCTATACATAGAGAGATATATATGGATATCTCTATGCTTAGGTATAGAGAGAGCTATCAAGACATCTCTATGCATAGACATCATCTAGATATCTGTCTACATAGAGAGAGATGTACAGGCATCTCTAAGCATAGAAAGACATCTAGAATCTCTCCACATAGAGAGAGATGTATAGATATATAGATCTATAGATACCTATATACATAGATATATATAGATATATAGATGTCTATATGCATAGATAGATATAGAATATAGATGTCTATATGCCTATATAGATATATGTATATGCATAAATAGATATATAGATATCTATATGCATAGAGAGATATAGAGGTATCAATATACATAGATAGATATAGAGCACAGGTATCTATATGCATAGATAGATATAGATATCTAAATGCATAGATTATAGATAGGCATATAGATATCTATATGCATAGAAATAGATATATAGATATCTATAGAAGTATCTATATCTATACATAGAGAGATATATATGGATATCTCTATGCTTAGGTATAGAGAGAGCTATCAAGACATCTCTATGCATAGACATCATCTAGATATCTGTCTACATAGAGAGAGATGTACAGGCATCTCTAAGCATAGAAAGACATCTAGAATCTCTCCACATAGAGAGAGATGTATAGATATATAGATCTATAGATACCTATATACATAGATATATATAGATATATAGATGTCTATATGCATAGATAGATATAGAATATAGATGTCTATATGCCTATATAGATATATGTATATGCATAAATAGATATATAGATATCTATATGCATAGAGAGATATAGAGGTATCAATATACATAGATATAGGTATATAGATATCTATATAGGTAGAGAGATATAGATATAGATATCTGCATAGATAGATATGTACAGATACATAGATATCTAACTGCATAGGTATAGATAGATATATAGATATCTATGTGCATTGAAATAGATACAAAGATTTATAGATATCTCTATGCCAAGGGAGAGACGCCTGGATACCCCTCATGACAGAGATAGATTTACACAAATAAAATACACAATCCTTTAATCCATATAGTCTATTAATTCTCCTAGAATGTTTTCTTGTTTATTTTGTATTCAATCTATGGTTGCAGTGAATGAATAAGCACTGTTTTGAGATAGGTATTATTGATGATTTTGTTTATATCAACAAGGGAGATACAAGTGAAACAGCAAAGATATATGTTGGACCTTCAGGCATTCATCTTCAATGTGGACAAATTTTTTGTTAAATCACATCATAGTTTTTGAATACTAGAAGAGTATTTCTTCAACTTTTGGTATTAGAGCCATGACACACTTTTAAGGCTTAATTTCCATATTAATATTTTCTCCATCACCTTCTTCATTCTAGATGATCAAGAAAACAATAAATCAAGTCCTCATTGGTAGCTTTTGCCAATTTCTAATGTGTAAATTGGGCTTCCATGGAGGCTCAGTGGTGGAGAATCTGCCTGCAATGCAGGAGCCGCAGGAGGTGTGGTTTCGATCCCTGGGTCAGGAAAATCCCTTGGAGGAGGGCATGGCTTCCTACTCCAGTATTCTTGCCTAGAGAATTCCATGGACAGAGGACCCTGGTGGACTACAGTCCAGACAGTCAACAGTTTGACAAAGCGTCAGACACAGACACAACTGAGGCGACTTAGCAAGCAGGCACTGTGTACATTAACCGTGGTTTGTTCTAAGCTACCAACATGAGATCTTCACGCAAGAGTTGTGTGGGAAGGGATTCATAGTAGCACAGCATCAGACAGCACTTCCACCATGGAAAAACAATGATGGAAACAACCTCAGTGCGTGGATAATAGCAAAATATAACTATTTATGAAATGATGGACTTTGAATATTATAATTATTAAAAATAAAATTTCTTTGTCATTTTGTCTGATTTAATGTTTAACAGTTGTTGCTTTTAACAATTGGCTCTGAATAACAATACAATCCCTGAAAATTTAACAATCAGCTCACAAGGATGTGGTATAAGTTCGCTGCAGCATACGACTTGACTATCAGTTGCTATACTTACCTCTGTGTCAGGCACCCTGCCTAATTCTACACATTCATTATCTCATGTAATCTTAACTATATAAAGAAAGTTCAGACATGCCCTCTTTTTGAAGGTACAGTGTCTGAGCCTCAGAGAAGTTAAATACTTTGTCCAAGGATACACAACTTGAATCTAGGTCCATATGACTCTTGACCATTGATGACAAGAACGATAATGATGATAGATAGATAGACAACATGTACTGAGTACTAGATTTGTGGACCATAAAGAAGGCTGAGCACAGAGCTGATGCTTTCAAATTGTGGTGCTGGAGAAGACTTGAGAGTCCCTTGGACAGCAAGGAGATCAAACTAGCCAAATACTAAAGGAAATCAACCCTGAATATTCATTGGAAGGACTGATGCTGAACCAGAAGCTCCAGGACTTTGGTCACCTGATGTGAAGAGCCAACTGACTGGATAGGACCCTAATGCTGGTATGGAGGGCAGGAGGAGAAGGGGGTCAACAGAAGATGAGATGGTTGGATGGCATCATCAACACAATGGGCATGAGTCTGAGCAAGCTCTGGGAGATGGTAAAGGACAGAAAACCTGATGCACTGCAGTCCATGGGGTCACAAAGAGTCTGACACAACTTAGTGACTGAACAGCAACAACTTCGTGTTGGAGCTCTATCTAGATGAGTTCTTGTAATTTACTTGCTGTTTTTTAACCATCGCCTTTGTTCTTCTTCACAGTGAATGCAACCAGTATTTTAGGGACATACAAAGCTCTTCTGCAGGAGGCAGAGCCCAGGGGGTGGGAGGGTGACAGACGGCAGGGCAGGGCCACCTCCCTTTCACAGTCTTGGCTCTTTGATCCTCTCAGGACAGTCAGTAGGGAATCTCTGAGGCTCTCTTTGTCATTACCTGCTTGCCGGTGGGCCTTTCCAGATGGAAGGTCTGAGCACCACCCAGCAGAAGCACAGTCCCTCGGGCATCGTTGTCCAGAGGGGGGAAAGAGGCCCCGGGAAAGGCAAGTGAAAATTTGACAATCAGCTCACAATGATGTGGTTTAAGTTCGCTGCAGCATACGACTTGACTATCGGTTGCTATACTTACCTCTGTGTCAGGCACCCTGCCTAATTCTACACATTCATTATCTCATGTAATCTTAACTATATAAAGAAAGTTCAGACATGCCCTCTTTTTGAAGGTACAGTGTCTGAGCCTCAGAGAAGTTAAATACTTTGTCCAAGGATACACAACTTGAATCTAGGTCCATATGACTCTTGACCATTGATGACAAGAACGATAATGATGATAGATAGATAGACAACATGTACTGAGTACTAGATTTGTGGACCATAAAGAAGGCTGAGCACAGAGCTGATGCTTTCAAATTGTGGTGCTGGAGAAGACTTGAGAGTCCCTTGGACAGCAAGGAGATCAAACTAGCCAAATACTAAAGGAAATCAACCCTGAATATTCATTGGAAGGACTGATGCTGAACCAGAAGCTCCAGGACTTTGGTCACCTGATGTGAAGAGCCAACTGACTGGATAGGACCCTAATGCTGGTATGGAGGGCAGGAGGAGAAGGGGGTCAACAGAAGATGAGATGGTTGGATGGCATCATCAACACAATGGGCATGAGTCTGAGCAAGCTCTGGGAGATGGTAAAGGACAGAAAACCTGATGCACTGCAGTCCATGGGGTCACAAAGAGTCTGACACAACTTAGTGACTGAACAGCAACAACTTCGTGTTGGAGCTCTATCTAGATGAGTTCTTGTAATTTACTTGCTGTTTTTTAACCATCGCCTTTGTTCTTCTTCACAGTGAATGCAACCAGTATTTTAGGGACATACAAAGCTCTTCTGCAGGAGGCAGAGCCCAGGGGGTGGGAGGGTGACAGACGGCAGGGCAGGGCCACCTCCCTTTCACAGTCTTGGCTCTTTGATCCTCTCAGGACAGTCAGTAGGGAATCTCTGAGGCTCTCTTTGTCATTACCTGCTTGCCGGTGGGCCTTTCCAGATGGAAGGTCTGAGCACCACCCAGCAGAAGCACAGTCCCTCGGGCATCGTTGTCCAGAGAGGAGAGGCCCCCGGGAAAGGCAAGTGCTCTGCCCTGGGAAGCGGGAGTAGAGACCAGAATCCCTTGCAGGGAGGTTGTGACTCCTGTCCTCCTCCTTGTCCCACACGCACATCAGATCCATCTGCAAATCCCGTTAGTTCTGCTTTCAGTGGTCTAGAACCTGTTGATCATGTCTTCGGCTACTGCCCTGGTCCAAGCCTCTCGCAGCTCTTGCTGAGACCCCGACAGACAGTGACTGCCTAAATGGAGTCAGTCATTTCATGTCACTCCTTGACCCACACCTCCACTGACTCCTAGCCCACCAGGAGCAGAACCAACATCTCCAGACTGTGGGGCAGTCAGGGCCTGGCTCCTTTCTATCCTGCCTCATCTTGTCTCTGGTCCCCCGACAGGTGAAAGGGAGCCTGTCACCTGGCAGTTAATAAGCAGTTTCTGAGCCAGTGATGGAGGCTGGCTTTCAAAATCAAGTCTGATTCTTTGAAAAATGCAGTGGAGTCAGAGAACGTGGAGGCCCATTTCTCCTCTTCCTCCTGGAGTTCCCGGTGCCTCCCTCTTCTTGTGCTCCTGCCAGCGCCAGCCCTGCTGCAGCTGTCTCCCGAAGGGCTCTTTCCTCCTGAAGCCCAGGGCCCACATCATGCCCACCCCACCCCAGGCCTTCCACAAGGCCCGGTCCTATGGGGGCTCCGTTGACCTGTGTTCGCACACCCACCAGAGGTTCTGAGACCCTCTTCTGTCTAGGAAGCAGGAGAGGAGGCTGGTTTGCATGACGGGCTCTGGGATTTGAACTGTCCCTGCATCTGCTCTAAATTAGCATGGAAGCAACCACGTCTTAGAGAAGGAAATGGCAACCCACTCCAGTATTCTTGCCTGGAGAATCCCATGGACAGAGGAGCCTGGTGGGCTACAGTCCATGGGGTCACAAGGAGTTGAACACGACTGAGCGACTAAACAGCAACAAAACTATGTCTTTGCACATGGACTTGAGCCAACTCCAGGAGTGGTGGTGACAGGGAGGCTTGGCATTCTGCCGTCCATGCTGTTGCAAAGAGTTGAACACAACTTAGCAACTGAACAACAGCAACAACCCCGTCTTTCCTTTGGGGTCATAGCTGTTCGGTTTTCTCCCTCACAGGATTCCTGGCTGGGTGGCATGGGTTCCTGCTTGTTTCCTCCTCTCTGGTGCCTGGGTCTCTCTCCCTCATTCTTCTCAGGCCCCTCCTCCCTCTGGCTTCTCTAAGCACCTTTCCGCTCCCTCTGTGTTTCCACTTCTCTCTTTTTCTCTCCCTGACTCTCTGCCTTCGCTGTTGTCTGCCTTGCTTTTCTCCTCTCTAGGCCTCGCTCTCTCTGCCTTGCCATCCCTGGTACTGTGTTTTCTTCCTGAGGGCTCTCCTGAGCCCCTTTATGACTCAGGCTTAGTCCATGAGTCTTTCTCAGCTTTCCTGCCTGACTCTTGGTGTATCAGTGCCTCCACACCTGCACATCTCTGCCTCTCTCCATGCATCTCTGCATCTCTGTCTCTGTCTCAAAGGCCCATTTCCTGTCTCTGTGCCTCCTCCACCCTGGACACTGAGAAGGCCAGAGGAGGGCAGCCAGGAAAGACTTCCCTTCCCTCACCCACTGGGAACTCCAGGGCTCTGCCCACTCCAGTGTGCTGAGGCTGAGTTCGGGAGCTGAGGAAATGCAGCTGCCATTTCTGTTGGAAAGGGCTGCTCCCAGGAGGCCTCTGC
This sequence comes from Tragulus kanchil, assembly GCA_022376925.1. NCBI lineage: Eukaryota > Metazoa > Chordata > Mammalia > Artiodactyla > Tragulidae > Tragulus > Tragulus kanchil. Next base: position 112,481,856 of record JAIOJX010000032.1, on the reverse strand, counting down.
CCTCCCTCTGCGCCCCCTCACCTGCCCATGAACTCTGGGAGCACCTGAGGGAGAGCTGCTTGCGGGAAGAGGGTTCTAAGGGGAGAAGTCTTCCAAGGAAAACACGCCTTGATAGATTATGTGCTGGGAGGGAGCTGTTCTTCACACTGTAAATTGCCAGCCTGACCTCCTCTGCACGGCCGGTAATGCGGGGGTGAGGGCAGCCCCCAGACTGAGTTTCTCCTCTTGGCCAACCCAGGAGGATGGGAGCCAGAAAATTGGAGCACACCTAAAGCTTCCTGGAGCTCACAGTTACAAAGCGTTTTCACTGCCAGCACCTCTCTATTCTCAAATCAGGGGCACTTCCCAGCTCCACTTTAGGGAAAGAGGCCCTAAGATTCAGAGAGGGGCAATAACTGTGAAAGGTCCACAGCGAATTTGAGACAGAATTGAGAATGTGTGGCTCAGAATCCAGTCCCACCTCCTCTTCTCTCTCCTCCCCCATTTATTGTCTGAGAAGATTCCTGGAGTGGTAGCTTGGCCTGAATCCCACAAGCAGAGATCTAACTGTCCGACTAACCTCTGTTTAGGAACAGGGCAGTGCAGCTTCCCTGGTGTTTCAGGGGACAAGAATCTGCCTGCCCATGCAGGGGACACGGGTCTTATCTCTGGTCTGGGAAGATCCCACACGCAACAGAGCCTCCAATCCCATGCGCCACAGTGACTGACCCTGCGTGCTGGAGCCAGCAGGCCGCCACGACTGTAGCCCACGCCCGAGGGCCTGTGCTCTGCAGTAAGAGCAGCCGCTGCAGCAGGAAGCCCATGCACTGGGAAGAAGAGGAGTCCCGGCTCACGGCAACTAGAGAAACTCTGCTCATGACAACGAAGGCACAATGCAGCCATTAAAGAAAGAAGAACAGAGGAGAGGGCTAGGGAGCCACCCATTCTGGGGGAAGGCGACAGGGACAGGTCCAAGGGGGAGCTGCTGCCAGCTCGGCTTTTCCTCTCTCTACCCCGTGTGGTTGGTCTGTGCGGGCTGGGCCGGGAGTCCCCGCCTGCTCCGCCCCCTTCAGGAGAAGCTCTTCCCTGAGTGAATCTACTCCACGGAGAGCCAGTAGCTAACACTGCTCCCCAGCCCTCGGCCCAGGCACAGACCTGTCACGGGGCCAGCCCTGGCCCTGAGGAACAGAACAGACATGTGTGCACGTGAGGCCACGCTGCCTGACTGCCCGGGCGGGGCTCCACAGACCCAGGCACATGACAGGCGCACCTGGTATTCATGGGTGGGTGCAGAGACCCTCCATGTCCTCCAGTGAACCGTGTCTCTGTCCACAAATGTTCAGACAGGAGCCACTCACAGTCTGCCTACAAATACATGCATAAACACACCTCCACACACAACCACAGATGCGAAAGCCAAAGCGCGCCCATGTGGACACACTTGCTGGAGGTCATCCACACACAGACACGTGTACCCACGGATCCCTCTGCATGCTGACATAAATGCACGTCACAGCACACACCCCTCATATCTAGAGGTAACTGACACATAGTTACCCAGAGCCTGGTCATGGGTCGCTGAGGAATGGTGCTAAGCCCTGGAGGACGCAGCAGTCTTTCAGGTGGTGTGTTCGTCGGCTGGAGCAGCTAAACCAAAGCACCAGGGGCTTAAACAACAGATGTCACCGTGTCGTTACTCCGGAGGTCCAAAGTCAAGGTGCTGGTGGCGCTGGTTTCCTCTCAGCCTCTCATGCTGGCTTGTAGACGGCCCTGTAATTTCACCTGCTCTGCCTCTGTGAAGGTCTGTGTCCTCATCGCCTCTTCTTAATAACAGATTGGGCCCAGCCTGATGACCTCATTTTCACGTACTTATCTCCTTAAAGGGTGCTCCATCTACAAATACAGTCACATTCTGAGGCACGATGGGGTTAGGGCTTCAACATAGATGTTTTGAGGGGACGGCACTCAGCTCCCAGCAAGGAGCTGACCTCTTAGAGAGAAACTAGACCCAAGAAACAGAGATAGACTCAATTACGATAAAGGCCATGAACAAGCACGCAGGGGCTGAGGGAGCGACCACAGAGGAGTGGCTGCCACCTTAGACAGGGTGGTTGGGTTGGAGTCTGCACCAGAGGGGTCTCCTGTCCTGTCCTGGGCTGAAGGCACACAGCAGGGGCTGAGTGTCTCTTCATTGTGGGCCTGGTCTGGACCGTGGCTCAGCAAGTGTGCTGGAGGTGGACAGACAGGTGAGTGGACCAGCGAGTGTGGCGCTCCCTGAAGAGACCCCACGATTGTGCAGGAAGACCCCGAAGAAGACACCTGGGGCCTGAGTGCCTGGGTGATCAGACAGGGTGTGGACGGCCTGACAGGAACACAGAGCCTGAGCCTGAGAAGGAAGTGAGAGGGAGGGATGGCTAGAGATGCCAAAGGCTGCCCAGAACGCCAATTCTGGGTCTGCTGTGTGACTTTGGGCAAGTTACCTAACCTTTCTGAGCCAGTTTCCTCATCCTTAACATGGGGGATAAAATAGTAGCTACCTCACAGAATTGCTGTGAGGATTAAATGAGATCACGTGTGTGAAATGCTTAGCACATTGCCTAGCACATAATTAGTAGGTAATAAATGCTAGCTAATATTGCCATGATTATTGGTACTATTTCTGGAAAGCAAACACACCACATACCTGAGTCATTCTTGGCTCCACCTCTCCCTTACCACACACAGCCACCAACCACCCAGTGCTTGCTAATTCTGCCTCCTATATGGGCCTTCAGTCTGGTGATACCTTCTCCATTCCTCAGAGGACGGCCCCATCAGCTCTCATCTGGACATCCCTCCAGCCTCCCCCTTGATTCCCAGCCTCTAGCCCTTCAGTCACCAGTCCAGCCTCCAAACTGGCCTCCAGAGAAACTCTCTCAGCTGCAAATCCGGTCATATGACTTCCAGGCTTAAAATCCTCCAGTGCTCAGTGCCACCCACAGGATAAAGGGCATTTAAGGCCTTTCAGGCTCTGGCCTCAAATTCCAACCACAGTCAACACATGCTATACCCATTGTCATGCTTCCCGGACTCCAAAGGGCTTAGGTTTGCTCAGACTTCTGGGCCTTTGCACATACGGTCCCTCAACTTGGCAGGCCCTTCCCATCTCCTCTACCCTGGCAGTTCTTGCTGATCTCCCTTCAGGACTGAGCTCACGTGTCAGGAAGGCCTGCCCTGGCCAGAGTCGACTAGCCCCCTGGGGGGGGGCCCGGGAGCTGGGTTTCTCTGCTGCACGGCTGCCTTCTCCAGAGCCCTAAGAGCGGGAATTGGCCCTGCTCCGTCAGATGTCCCGGCACCTGGACTGTGCCTGGTTTAGGAGGCTCGCAGGACATCCTTTGAATCACTGAATGAGGAAGGCCTGACCCTGTGAGGTAGAGACTGTTCTCTTAGTTCTATAGATAAGTAAACTGAAGTTCAAAAATGCTAACCCATCTTCCAAGCTTACATAACCAGGTGAAGCCACATGCACCTCCCTTTCTAACACAGTCTCTGCCTGGATTGCTCTCCCTTCTCTTTTCTGCCTCATTCTTTAACCCCAGCTTAGACATCACTGCCTGTAGGAAGCTTCCAGCCTCTTTCTTCTGGGCTCACCCCACACTTCTCACTTTACTGTAGAGTAGACTGTTCTTTCCATGTGGATTGTGAACACAGGGCCCAGGGCTGTCTCTAGGGTGTTCAGGGTCCCTGTCTATAGAGACAATGAGTCCTGCAAAATCAGCACATCGGCACCATTCTGGAGACCTGATCTTGTGGGCACCTACAGAAGAAATATCACATCGGCTAGTGGAAGTGATCCATTTGCCAGGCTGCTCTGCTAGGAGAGAGCTAGGCTGGAGAATCCCAAGTTCAACTCATTCCTCAGAGGACGGCCCCATCAGCTCTCATCTGGACATCCCTCCAGCCTCCCCCTTGATTCCCAGCCTCTAGCCCTTCAGTCACCAGTCCAGCCTCCAAACTGGCCTCCAGAGAAACTCTCTCAGCTGCAAATCCGGTCATATGACTTCCAGGCTTAAAATCCTCCAGTGCTCAGTGCCACCCACAGGATAAAGGGCATTTAAGGCCTTTCAGGCTCTGGCCTCAAATTCCAACCACAGTCAACACATGCTATACCCATTGTCATGCTTCCCGGACTCCAAAGGGCTTAGGTTTGCTCAGACTTCTGGGCCTTTGCACATACGGTCCCTCAACTTGGCAGGCCCTTCCCATCTCCTCTACCCTGGCAGTTCTTGCTGATCTCCCTTCAGGACTGAGCTCACGTGTCAGGAAGGCCTGCCCTGGCCAGAGTCGACTAGCCCCCTGGGGGGGGGCCCGGGAGCTGGGTTTCTCTGCTGCACGGCTGCCTTCTCCAGAGCCCTAAGAGCGGGAATTGGCCCTGCTCCGTCAGATGTCCCGGCACCTGGACTGTGCCTGGTTTAGGAGGCTCGCAGGACATCCTTTGAATCACTGAATGAGGAAGGCCTGACCCTGTGAGGTAGAGACTGTTCTCTTAGTTCTATAGATAAGTAAACTGAAGTTCAAAAATGCTAACCCATCTTCCAAGCTTACATAACCAGGTGAAGCCACATGCACCTCCCTTTCTAACACAGTCTCTGCCTGGATTGCTCTCCCTTCTCTTTTCTGCCTCATTCTTTAACCCCAGCTTAGACATCACTGCCTGTAGGAAGCTTCCAGCCTCTTTCTTCTGGGCTCACCCCACACTTCTCACTTTACTGTAGAGTAGACTGTTCTTTCCATGTGGATTGTGAACACAGGGCCCAGGGCTGTCTCTAGGGTGTTCAGGGTCCCTGTCTATAGAGACAATGAGTCCTGCAAAATCAGCACATCGGCACCATTCTGGAGACCTGATCTTGTGGGCACCTACAGAAGAAATATCACATCGGCTAGTGGAAGTGATCCATTTGCCAGGCTGCTCTGCTAGGAGAGAGCTAGGCTGGAGAATCCCAAGTTCAACCCATAGGAATGAAGACTGGAGGTCCTCAGGACATCTGGTCAACCTCATTTATGAAGCAGAGCGTGGGAAAACCCCCCAGTGGGGAGAAATGGACCAGAGTCCCTGCAGGTCTCAGTCCAGGCTCAGTCCCAGCTGTATGACGCTGCTCGCCCTGGACAGTCCTAGGCATCCAAATGGACTTGGAAACTTTTGAGGAAGACACTCCAAAGTGTGCGACTGCCTGAGGAGTGGGGCAGGGGCAGGAGTCTTCGCTCACATCAAAAAGCAGTCGTGTTAGGGACCACATGCATCCTATGCACCAGTGGGCCAGCTTAGCTATGGGACCATGCACATGGCCAAACCCGACAAGAGACTATGGAGTCATGAAGTTGCTTAAAGTGTAGGTTGCATTCACAGAAGCATAGTCTCTAGATCAACGGAGGGCAGCACCTGCTATTTTCTGCCGACCAGTGCCTACCTAGACCTTAGTGTTCAGTGATGAATTCCCGGTTTGAAGAGGAGCAGGGAGGAATTAGATTGTTTAGCTATTAAGGGGTCACTGCATAGGAAGAAAAACAGAATTAATATCGTGAGAGGCAGAGGGCAGAGCCAGGGTGGGGGATGAAGTGGGGAGATTTCAGCTAGATTTTAGGAAGTGTATTCTAATAATCCCAGCTCTTCAGAACTGGACGAGGCTGCCTGGGGAGCTAGTGAGGTCCCTGTGCCTAGAAGCGCACAGAGTGGGTGGATGGGCCACCCTCTGAGAGGCCTCAGGGCAGATTCCTGCCCTGGGAGTGGTTCAGTTAAACTCTCTGTAAGATCTCCCCAACCCTAAGCTCCTGAGACAAGCGTTCACTGAGAGTCTACCTTGTGCTGGATATCATGGGGGTGAAAACAAACCAGAGAGTTGGAGCTGCAGGCCCCAAGGAGCATGTGTCATTGGGGGGGGGGCGGGGGTAGGAGTAATAGAGGACCTAGCACCTGTGGAAGCCCAGAGTGAAAAGCCAGCTTGCACCATGATCACGATGATGCCTTTGAAGGCTGACGATGCTGACAACTGAAGACAGTGCTGTCCAACTGGACTTGCTAGGATGACTGAAATGTTCTATCATTTGCTATCCAGTAGGACTGCTCTTGAAACGTGGCTGGAAGACTGATTTTTTTTTTTTTTAAATTTTGGCCTCTTTTACTGGTTTTTTATTTATTTATTTTCATCCATCTTTATTCTTTGGCCTGTGTGGGCCTCCCACTGCAGTGGCCTCTCTTGTTGCAGAGCACCGACTCCTGGTACATGCACTCTAGAGCGCTGGCTCGTAGTTGGACACACTGGTCCAGCCGCTCCAGGGCACGTGGGATCTTCCTGGGTCAGGGGTCAAACCAGCGCGCCTTGTGCTGCAAGGCAGACCTCTTCCCCACTGGACCTCCAGGGAAGCCCAAGGCTGAATTTTTTATTGAATTTAACTTGCTTGCAATAGCCATCTGTGGTGATTGCCTGCTGTAAAGGGCAACAAAGTTACAGAATATCTCCATCATTGTAGAAAATCCTTCTGGACAGCAGTGCTACAGAGAGTTTCAGCAGATAGCTCAGTGACTGAGGCCAAGAAGAGATTCTGCCCTGAAAACCCTTTCCTTCCTTGCCTTGTGTGTCAGTAACCTAGAGGGGGAAGGCTCTAGACTGGGAGACAGAGCACCTGCTTCAGCACCGGACAGGCTGGCTTGCTGTGTGACTTTGAATAAATGCTTTCCCTCTCTGGCTTACAGTTTCAATCAAAGGTGTAACAGGGCTTTTTTTCCTCTTCAGAACTGGACGAGGCTGCCTGGGGAGCTAACCCTGTGCCTAGAAGCGCACAGAGTGGGTGGATGGGCCACCCTCTGAGAGGCCTCAGGGCAGATTCCTGCCCTGGGAGTGGTTCAGTTAAACTCTCTGTAAGATCTCCCCAACCCTAAGCTCCTGAGACAAGCGTTCACTGAGAGTCTACCTTGTGCTGGATATCATGGGGGTGAAAACAAACCAGAGAGTTGGAGCTGCAGGCCCCAAGGAGCATGTGTCATTGGGGGGGGGTAGGAGTAATAGAGGACCTAGCACCTGTGGAAGCCCAGAGTGAAAAGCCAGCTTGCACCATGATCACGATGATGCCTTTGAAGGCTGACGATGCTGACAACTGAAGACAGTGCTGTCCAACTGGACTTGCTAGGATGACTGAAATGTTCTATCATTTGCTATCCAGTAGGACTGCTCTTGAAACGTGGCTGGAAGACTGATTTTTTTTTTTTTTAAATTTTGGCCTCTTTTACTGGTTTTTTATTTATTTATTTTCATCCATCTTTATTCTTTGGCCTGTGTGGGCCTCCCACTGCAGTGGCCTCTCTTGTTGCAGAGCACCGACTCCTGGTACATGCACTCTAGAGCGCTGGCTCGTAGTTGGACACACTGGTCCAGCCGCTCCAGGGCACGTGGGATCTTCCTGGGTCAGGGGTCAAACCAGCGCGCCTTGTGCTGCAAGGCAGACCTCTTCCCCACTGGACCTCCAGGGAAGCCCAAGGCTGAATTTTTTATTGAATTTAACTTGCTTGCAATAGCCATCTGTGGTGATTGCCTGCTGTAAAGGGCAACAAAGTTACAGAATATCTCCATCATTGTAGAAAATCCTTCTGGACAGCAGTGCTACAGAGAGTTTCAGCAGATAGCTCAGTGACTGAGGCCAAGAAGAGATTCTGCCCTGAAAACCCTTTCCTTCCTTGCCTTGTGTGTCAGTAACCTAGAGGGGGAAGGCTCTAGACTGGGAGACAGAGCACCTGCTTCAGCACCGGACAGGCTGGCTTGCTGTGTGACTTTGAATAAATGCTTTCCCTCTCTGGCTTACAGTTTCAATCAATGAGAAGTCAAACTGTAACAGGGCTTATAAATTTTTATTTTTTTCAAATAAAGACTCCATAAGACTGAGATTTGGAGGGTCTTTTCCTGTTCACTCAGGAGAGGAGAGGAGGCCTTTACTCCTGACCCCGCTTCTTCCTCTCTCTTTTCCTCCATTGCTCCAACCTTCCACCACCCAGACCTCAGCTCCCAGTGACCTGGAGAACTTTTGTATTTACTGCTAAGCACTTGCTGTACGGGTCTATGACCTTCTTTAGAAACTTTTTCTTTATGAGTTTATTTTGGCTTGTGCCGAGCATTCATAAAATTCCTAGGGAACTGGGGGTTTAAAAGTTGGGCTTGTAAAAGGAGTAGGTGGGAGGGGGTGGGAACCAGGCAGAGAAGGGGGAGCGGGCGGCGGCCAGCCCTGGGAAGCCAGAGGAAAAGGAGAGGTCTTCCATTCTCCACTCAGGCCTTCCATCTGTGAGCTCTGAGTTGGGTCATAAAAGGGGAGAAACAGTGCAGAAAAGAGGAAAGGATGGATGGTGGGCTGGCAGGGTTGGAAAGAAGAAATTGGAGGCACAGAGGCTAAGAAGCTTCTGGGGATGAGCAGGCCCGGGCCCTGTTCTGATAAGGGGTCCCTCTGGCTTGTCTTGAGTTTTCCTTATCATTCATCTCGCCCTTGGCCTGGCAGCTCCTCAGCAGGTTGGAGACACTGGTGAATGGCTCAGAGAGCACGGGGCATATGAAACAAATTAGGTCTCCGTTACAGCCACCCAGAGGCGGGTGATGGGTGGGGTCCTACGTTCACGGCAAAGCTAATTGGCAACACACAGAGACATCCAAGAAAGTGTATTATTTTGCCAGACTTTGGAGTCACTGGGCTTTTTTTTTTTTTTTTTAAATTGTAGAACATTATACAGCCAGAGATAAAAAGCACAGTGAAAGTTTTCAATCTAATAAAAGCATTTGACTGCAGAGTAAAAATAACATACACAGAGCAGTTGGATATGGATTCAGGTTTTATTAATGTTCTTTCATTGCAAAATGTTTCCAATTAAAAAACAATTCTGAGAGCACCACATTAATAAACTGCTTGTCTTTAGGAAGGGCCAGAGGTTTTGAAATGCAGGGTGGACAAATACACACATACACATACATATACAAACACACACACACTCACACAGTGCTACCAGGAGGTTATTACAACAGCACCTAATAGGTTCCAAATTGGAATTCAGCTCAGACCTGGAGAGTGGTGAAAAAACCTCGTGGCTGAGCTTGGAGAAAAAGAACCTGAAATTCATTCAACATCACCCTGATCCAAGGACCCCCAAACCATCCACAAACCTGGCCTACATGTCATCAGCAGGGATTAGTGACGACTGGAACATTCTTGGCTTCGGTTCCCCCACTTACCAAACGTGGCGTTGAGTTCAGTGGTCTGTAAGGGTTTCAGGATTCCTCCAGGGGAATCCTTATGGATTATCCCCAAAGGTTTCTTTTTTTGTTCTTTTGGTCGGGGGGCATGGGTGGGGGGAGGCGAGTTGGAGAGGGAGGGAGGCAGGCAGGCCACTTCTATTGGTCTTTCATTAATCTATTTTCATCCATCTTTTTTGTTCTTTGGCTCCTGTGGGCCTCCCATCGCAGTGGCCTCCGTTGTTGCAGAGCGCCGGCTCTGGGCGCATGTGCTCCAGAGCTCCAGCTGGGTAATTGGACACATCGGTCCAGCCGCTCCGCGGCGCATGGGATCTTCCCAGGCCAGGAATCGAACAGGCGCCCCTTGCTCTGCAAGGCGGTGTCCTTACCCACTGGACCACCAGGGAAGCCCACCCCAAAGGTTTCTTAATCCTCACTCTAGGAAAGGTTGACTAAACCTGAAATTGATGAGCAATAAAGATATCAAATCATGGTTGAAACCTGTCCAACCTGGGGCTGGTGGTTGTGGCTAGTTTTCTGTAAAGAGTAACTGCTAGTTTGAATGATTTCAATTGGAAGTCTGCAGAATAATCAGTCATTTGAAGAATATGGTCCGGGTGGGGAGGTGGGCTGTCAGGTTATTTTTAACAGGGTGGCTTTCAAAGGAACTTTGTCAAGTGAGGGGTAGATTAATCAGTTCCTTGACTAATTGTTTTTAGAATAACTGGTCATTTTCAATTCAAGCACATATTTAACTATATCCAACTGTTTGGTTTTCTGCCCCCGCAGAAGTGCAGTTTCAGTGCAGATGGAGAAATATAACTCTAATGTGGTACTTTTTGGGGTGATGAGCTGTTTGCCTCCCCCCAGGCCTGGCCTACATGGGTCAGTTTGGGGGAATTGATATCTCCTTAGCAGACCTCTCCCACACTGATTCCTCCTGGAGAGGGGGCAGGGGCGGGGGCCTCAGGAATGCTGGTCATAAATCTAAAAATAAGCACCTCTTTCCCCGAAAGTAAGATGCCAGTTCTTTGTTCCCTTCTGGGAGGGGGTCAGAGAGGGCCCGACTCAGCTTTCCAGCTGTTTGCAGATGTGACAGCTGACTCTTCATTCTTATCCCTTAGCCCCTACAGTCATCTCTCCCTTCCAACCTCCGGCCCGGGACCCTGGTCTGGAGCTCTGTAGAACCGAGCAAAGACACCCTCGAAATTCACAGTGGCACTTGGTCAAGACAGACCCCAGCTGCCAGGGCTCTTACCATCAGGACCCAGGGCAGCCAGCAGGGCATCAGCTTAAAAGCTCTTCCTGGGTCAGCTTTTCAAAGAGAAGAGAAAGGGAATAAAGTCATTTTCCCTTGGGTGGCTCCTGATCCTGCTTCAGCTCGCCCTTCCCATACCTTCCACGTTTCATAAGGACTTCCGGGGTCCTGGCGAAAGACCACAAAGTGCAGAGCTGGATTTGAGAAGGGTCAACCCACCTCTCAGCCCACCACATGACCCCAAGACCCCTCCTGCCCCCTGTATCCGACCCACACTCCAAACGCCTCTGAAGGCTGATTTAGTCCGGCGCTGACCACTGCCCTGGGGCTCTCTCCTCTCCACCTTCCCAGGGCCTGGATGGCCTTTGAGTAAACAGATAGCCCAGCGAGGTATGTGATCAATTAGCTTTGCTGAAAATACAATCATTTTGTTATTCCAAGCTGATGAGAAGGCCTCTTCAGCCTGCTCTCCCAGCCTCCACATGCCAATCAGCCCGTGTCACCGATATAATTTTCCACATAAACACAACCTTTGTGCAACATCTACTCTTGTAAATAGATGTAATTCCCAAACCAAATAAGGCACTTGGAGGGGAAATGGATATTATGCATGCAAAAAGAAAAGCCGGCGATTTTTACACTTTCCAGGCAACAAAAGATTACCCCTAATTGCGCCGGGGGTGGGGGCGAGGGGAGCACGCGGGGGAGGGGGCGGCGGCAGGGGCTTTTGGGAAGCCGGAGGCCAGCTTCCAGGCGGGGTTCTTTCCCCTCCCTTTGCACATGTGTGAGAGCGGACCACCAGGAACTGCTCAAGCCCGGGATTTGTCCTGTTTAGGCATGGGGAGAACGTGGTTGTTGTTGTTGATATCTTAAAGGAAACGAAAAGTTACTTAATTATAAGGTTCGGTCTCCCTTGCCAGGAGGGACCCTCCCTCCAAACCCGAAACTGTACACAGCCTGGTACAGAAATGTCCCCCGACATTCCTGGTCGGGAATGGCCCCGGTGGGCCCGGGGAGTCTGTGCGTTCCTCTGAACCGCCCTGGTGAGCCTTTCTCAATGTTCTGCTCGCTTGATTCCTGAATTAGACGTTGAAAGCAGCGGAAGTTCCCGGGTCGCCGGGAGGGAGAACGCCGCAGAACCCACTGTGTAATCCCGGCCAGGTTCTGGGCACGGGCAGCCTCCTGGGCCTCCGTGTGCCACGGAAATGAAAGCACGCCCCCTCCCGCGCCTCTGGTCTCCGCATGTCTTCTGATGTTGGAAGGAAAAAGCCTTTTGGGGTCACAGTCAGACCCCCGTACGGTCCCAGGCCAGCCATGGGGAGGGGCGTCAGGGGTGCTCTAAAGGGGGCGATCAGTCTACAGGAGGGGGTAGGGGGTGGGAGGAAGCTGCAGGCTTGCGTCTGCCAGGATCCTCAGCCAACGCCACTCTGGACCAGGCAGTGCGATACACCTTAGAGCTTTAACCGGAGGTGATATCTGCACCGTGATAGTCCCAGAAGATGCTGAGGAGGATTTGCAAACTGGCTTCTATCAGCAGGTGAGTGATACAATCATTTTGTTATTCCAAGCTGATGAGAAGGCCTCTTCAGCCTGCTCTCCCAGCCTCCACATGCCAATCAGCCCGTGTCACCGATATAATTTTCCACATAAACACAACCTTTGTGCAACATCTACTCTTGTAAATAGATGTAATTCCCAAACCAAATAAGGCACTTGGAGGGGAAATGGATATTATGCATGCAAAAAGAAAAGCCGGCGATTTTTACACTTTCCAGGCAACAAAAGATTACCCCTAATTGCGCCGGGGTGGGGGCGAGGGAGCACGCGGGGAGGGGCGGCAGGGGCTTTTGGGAAGCCGGAGGCCAGCTTCCAGGCGGGGTTCTTTCCCCTCCCTTTGCACATGTGTGAGAGCGGACCACCAGGAACTGCTCAAGCCCGGGATTTGTCCTGTTTAGGCATGGGGAGAACGTGGTTGTTGTTGTTGATATCTTAAAGGAAACGAAAAGTTACTTAATTATAAGGTTCGGTCTCCCTTGCCAGGAGGGACCCTCCCTCCAAACCCGAAACTGTACACAGCCTGGTACAGAAATGTCCCCCGACATTCCTGGTCGGGAATGGCCCCGGTGGGCCCGGGAGTCTGTGCGTTCCTCTGAACCGCCCTGGTGAGCCTTTCTCAATGTTCTGCTCGCTTGATTCCTGAATTAGACGTTGAAAGCAGCGGAAGTTCCCGGGTCGCCGGGAGGGAGAACGCCGCAGAACCCACTGTGTAATCCCGGCCAGGTTCTGGGCACGGGCAGCCTCCTGGGCCTCCGTGTGCCACGGAAATGAAAGCACGCCCCCTCCCGCGCCTCTGGTCTCCGCATGTCTTCTGATGTTGGAAGGAAAAAGCCTTTTGGGGTCACAGTCAGACCCCCGTACGGTCCCAGGCCAGCCATGGGGAGGGGCGTCAGGGGTGCTCTAAAGGGGGCGATCAGTCTACAGGAGGGGGTAGGGGGTGGGAGGAAGCTGCAGGCTTGCGTCTGCCAGGATCCTCAGCCAACGCCACTCTGGACCAGGCAGTGCGATACACCTTAGAGCTTTAACCGGAGGTGATATCTGCACCGTGATAGTCCCAGAAGATGCTGAGGAGGATTTGCAAACTGGCTTCTATCAGCAGGTGAGTGATGCCACCGTGGGCTTGATGCTTTATTTCACCGAAGTTCAAAGCATGCGTGAGGAGTCAGGTAGGGGGCGCTGGCTTGTACAGGAAAGCGTGGGCCAGCAGAGAGGAGCAGGCACCGGTGACCACCGGGCTCCCTTCCAGAGGGGTGGGCATGCCCGGTAACACTTCAGCTACAAAAGATTTTTCTTTCTGACCCCCGCCCCCACCCCAACCCTCCCCCTGCCCATGAAACTCGGCCTAAGAACCCTTATCCCCCAGCTTCCACCAGTCCCGGGCTGCTGAAGGCCATCTGAAACTCATTAGCTGCTTGAAATGATTGTCATGGGAGCCCTTGATGGAGAACAAGAAAGGGAGAGGGATACTTTTAAAGGACAGCAATCGGGACCCAAACGCTGGCAGATGTTTGGAAACGGGGCTGCTGAAGAGAGGCCACCTGGAGGCATGGGGGCCACTCCCGGGCCTGACCCTGCGCCGCGCCCCGCCTCCACACGCCTTGGTCTTGGAGCAGCTTCAGGAGCCCAGGCTCTTTCACTGAGGAGGAAAGCCCAGCCGCCCTGAGACGCTGCAGCCCAAACAGGACGTCTGTGCTGGCCGCTTTCTTCAGTTTCAACTCAATCCATGTACTTTGTAGACGAAGCGACTTGGAGTTTTTAAGAATGAAATCATAAAATATAAGAAATGTTGGAATTATGAGAGTATACAATTTTAAAATCATGGAACTGTAGGCTCTTAAGAGTCTATAGAACTATGGAATTGTAAACTTAAAATATAGAATTTGGAATAAAAATATCTTTGCATTGTAGTGTCTAAGAAACCCAGATGAGTAGAATATATTCAGAAATATAGACTTAGGGTTCTCTCTTTTTTTCAGATTCTTGAAAAAATAATTTATAGAGTTTCAGAAATGATTTAGATTCTTAGTAGCATAAAGCATTAGAATTATGCGATTTTAGGATTATGGAATCAGAATTCTTTGAGCAAAAATGTTTTGAAAATTTTAAACAACCCACTGGCCTGCGATACACCTTAGAGCTTTAACCGAGGTGATATCTGCACCGTGATAGTCCCAGAAGATGCTGAGGAGGATTTGCAAACTGGCTTCTATCAGCAGGTGAGTGATGCCACCGTGGGCTTGATGCTTTATTTCACCGAAGTTCAAAGCATGCGTGAGGAGTCAGGTAGGGGGCGCTGGCTTGTACAGGAAAGCGTGGGCCAGCAGAGAGGAGCAGGCACCGGTGACCACCGGGCTCCCTTCCAGAGGGGTGGGCATGCCCGGTAACACTTCAGCTACAAAAGATTTTTCTTTCTGACCCCCGCCCCCACCCCAACCCTCCCCCTGCCCATGAAACTCGGCCTAAGAACCCTTATCCCCCAGCTTCCACCAGTCCCGGGCTGCTGAAGGCCATCTGAAACTCATTAGCTGCTTGAAATGATTGTCATGGGAGCCCTTGATGGAGAACAAGAAAGGGAGAGGGATACTTTTAAAGGACAGCAATCGGGACCCAAACGCTGGCAGATGTTTGGAAACGGGGCTGCTGAAGAGAGGCCACCTGGAGGCAGGGGGGCCACTCGCGGGCGTGACCCTGCGCCGCGCCCGGCCTCCACACGCCTTGGTCTTGGAGCAGCTTCAGGAGCCCAGGCTCTTTCACTGAGGAGGAAAGCCCAGCCGCCCTGAGACGCTGCAGCCCAAACAGGACGTCTGTGCTGGCCGCTTTCTTCAGTTTCAACTCAATCCATGTACTTTGTAGACGAAGCGACTTGGAGTTTTTAAGAATGAAATCATAAAATATAAGAAATGTTGGAATTATGAGAGTATACAATTTTAAAATCATGGAACTGTAGGCTCTTAAGAGTCTATAGAACTATGGAATTGTAAACTTAAAATATAGAATTTGGAATAAAAATATCTTTGCATTGTAGTGTCTAAGAAACCCAGATGAGTAGAATATATTCAGAAATATAGACTTAGGGTTCTCTCTTTTTTTCAGATTCTTGAAAAAATAATTTATAGAGTTTCAGAAATGATTTAGATTCTTAGTAGCATAAAGCATTAGAATTATGCGATTTTAGGATTATGGAATCAGAATTCTACAATATTAGAGCATTGTAGAAAATTGGAAATATGGAAGATAAATTTATAGAAATCTAGAATTGTGGTCTCATAGAATGTAGGAATGGTGGAATGTTAGAAGATTAAATTAAGGAAACACTGAGTGATAAAATCTTAGAATCACAGAATACTGACTTCATGGAATAGTAAAATTAGAAAACCATAGACTTTTACAGTCATAGCAATTTATAATTATAGACTCATTGGCTTATAGACTCTTAGAATCACAGAAAATTAGACTCAGAGATTGTATGTTTTGTTAAAGAAGTAGAGGATCTATGAATTACAGAATTTTGGAATTACAGGCTTTTAGACATAGCCTTGATGAATTTTAGAGGCAAAAGGGATTTAGAGGTCATTTAGCCTTAATGTGGTCCAGCCCAAACCTTTACCTCAGTACACACACACACACACACACACACACTCCTGTGCTTGTATCTAGACAAAGCAGTCTGATTTTATCATTCCCTGCATCTCCCTCAGCTGCTGATGCCCTCACTGCCTCCCCTCTTTGCTATGTCTCTCATCGTTACAAACTCCTTCTCCCCTTGTGTTTTGATGGACAGTTTGCTTTTCCGTCTGAAAATCACCCAGTGTCTTCACTCATAATGCCTGTGCCTTGCAGGACAAGACTATTTCAGTGACTAACATTTTAGTGAACTGAAGCTTTGTCCCCTTTGGGGTGTGGGCGGTGGGGAGCCAGGTAGATGGACAGACTTGTGTGTTGTGTTTCTGTGGCCTCCGTCCCAGAAACAGCAGCTAGCAGGTCCAGGTTTGAAACTACACTGCCCATGCCTTCCGACATGAGAACCACAGCCGAGGCTGAGGCCAAGAGCGTGGCTGGTCTAGGTGAGCGGAAGTTGGAAACTATACACCATGGCATGCTTATTTGTTTTATGAGCCTCATGGGCTGGGGTGTACCCAAATCAGACAGCATGTGGATTAGATAATTTGCTAGGAATTAACAGCCTCTGATGGTTATCAGTCTTGGGGGTGACGGAAGCGGAGTGGACGAGGACGGTTCAGCGATGAGTTAATGATGATATCATGTCCTCCTCAGGGTTTGGAGAGAGGTGGGGGCTCACCACCCGCCAGGAATCCCCAGAGGGGAACAGTGCACACATTGCGGGGCGAAGGGCAACCCAGGATTTTAGTACGATGTTAGGAACACGCCAGAAGCAGGGCGATCAGCTTCAGAGTCGCCTCTTACTTAGAAAACATTCACTTCCTGGTGAATTCATCACAAAACTCCGTAAAAAGGACTAGCCAGAGCCAATTTAAATAGGGAACCTCCTGATTTTTATTCAAGCCTCTTAAAGAGAGAGTCTGTGTAGTGGCTGCTTAAATTGGAGACTACCTTCCATTTTCTCTAGCTCAGCTCAGGCACAGAATCCTGGTTTCAGGTTCATCTGAAGTGCCTTAAGGCTCCTTCGGGAAGAGCAGCTCGGGTTAGAAATGCTGAGAGATCTTGCAATTTTTCCCATAGCTGAAACTTTGTAAACACCCCTTTTTACCAATTGAAAATCTTTTCTTAAAAATCCATTTAGTTTAGAAACCCCAAAGCCTCAAAATCAAGTTGCATTGTCCAACTGGTTATAGTAATACTGTTTCGCAGTAGCCAAAAATGTTCCCAAATGCCTGTCCAGGGACATTCCAGGGCACGCTCCTTCTCCCCTTGTGTTTTGATGGACAGTTTGCTTTTCCGTCTGAAAATCACCCAGTGTCTTCACTCATAATGCCTGTGCCTTGCAGGACAAGACTATTTCAGTGACTAACATTTTAGTGAACTGAAGCTTTGTCCCCTTTGGGGTGTGGGCGGTGGGGAGCCAGGTAGATGGACAGACTTGTGTGTTGTGTTTCTGTGGCCTCCGTCCCAGAAACAGCAGCTAGCAGGTCCAGGTTTGAAACTACACTGCCCATGCCTTCCGACATGAGAACCACAGCCGAGGCTGAGGCCAAGAGCGTGGCTGGTCTAGGTGAGCGGAAGTTGGAAACTATACACCATGGCATGCTTATTTGTTTTATGAGCCTCATGGGCTGGGGTGTACCCAAATCAGACAGCATGTGGATTAGATAATTTGCTAGGAATTAACAGCCTCTGATGGTTATCAGTCTTGGGGGTGACGGAAGCGGAGTGGACGAGGACGGTTCAGCGATGAGTTAATGATGATATCATGTCCTCCTCAGGGTTTGGAGAGAGGTGGGGGCTCACCACCCGCCAGGAATCCCCAGAGGGGAACAGTGCACACATTGCGGGGGGCGAAGGGCAACCCAGGATTTTAGTACGATGTTAGGAACACGCCAGAAGCAGGGCGATCAGCTTCAGAGTCGCCCTCTTACTTAGAAAACATTCACTTCCTGGTGAATTCATCACAAAACTCCGTAAAAAGGACTAGCCAGAGCCAATTTAAATAGGGAACCTCCTGATTTTTATTCAAGCCTCTTAAAGAGAGAGTCTGTGTAGTGGCTGCTTAAATTGGAGACTACCTTCCATTTTCTCTAGCTCAGCTCAGGCACAGAATCCTGGTTTCAGGTTCATCTGAAGTGCCTTAAGGCTCCTTCGGGAAGAGCAGCTCGGGTTAGAAATGCTGAGAGATCTTGCAATTTTTCCCATAGCTGAAACTTTGTAAACACCCCTTTTTACCAATTGAAAATCTTTTCTTAAAAATCCATTTAGTTTAGAAACCCCAAAGCCTCAAAATCAAGTTGCATTGTCCAACTGGTTATAGTAATACTGTTTCGAAGTAGCCAAAAATGTTCACACACCGAAATGCCTGTCCAGGGACATTCCAGGGGCACGAGCTCAGCCACACTAGTGATGCTGTGTGCCTTTAGGCAAGTAGACCACCTCTCTGGGCCCCATAGGCCCACCTAGAGATAGAAAGCTGGATTAAAGAATCTAAATGGGGAAACAAAAGTAATAGACACAGGAAAAGAACAATTTGGCTTTGTTTCCTTTTCGTGCGTTGAATTTCAAATTAGTCAGGCCCCTTATTTTTGAGGCAGTTCATCCAAGAATTGCTGTTTTCATGGCTCTAGCTTTTGATTTCTGATGCTAAACAACGAAACCACGACCCCAAACTTCCTCAACTACTGATGGCAGCTTTTGTACACATTTTCAATGGAGCGGCATATTGGGTTAGCACAAATGCCAAATGCTGTAGCCTTCTCAATAAGAAAGAAACAAGAGCGTGGAAAGGAGCTAATGGACAGCCAGCTGGATGTCAAGAGGTCTTGCTGTGTGACTCTGTTTCCCTACCTATAAAGTGGGGAAGGGACTCAGGCAAGAGCATGTCTAAATATGCTCTTCCAACCCCAAAGCAAAGTCCGAGTTTCTGGAGCTTCAGCCCTGCGTCTGAGCCTGAGAGTGGGTGTATTTTGCCCTATTCCATTCGCAGCCCCTCGGGGGGCCACCCCTGCTGATCCTGGTCATGGGCGGGGTGGGGCCCAGGGAAATGAGAGCCTTTACAAAGGGGACAATGACAAATCCTCAATCTGTGGATGAGGCCCTTTCACTGGGAGTCTGAAAAGGCTGAGGAGGGGTGGGCAGGGTGAATGGGGCAAAAGGGGTGAGGACCCTCTTGTCGTGGCCTCATTGAAAGTCCCTGGACCTGTCAGCAATGAAAGGAAGTGAGCTAAAGAGGCACATGAGAGGCTGTGCTGAGGGCTCGGTGGTCCCCTAACACGAACTAGGAGTAACACTGGAGGGCTCATGGACGCATGGATGGCCAGGCAGTCCGGGCTGCCCAGCAAGGCTGGGGGACAGGCAGTGGGCTGATTTGCCAGCTCCTTAATCCGGCTTTCTGCTTTCTTGATGTGAAGGCCAGTTTTCAACATACAACAATACCATGTGTGCTTCTGCAGTGGTCGGTGTGGGGTTTGTGGCTGGAACGTTTGAGACCGGATCTCTTCGGGAAGGCCCGCGTTGGCAGGAAGGTTGAAGGGTGGGGTTGGAATCCGCTGGTTTGACTACATGCCCCCGACCTGTGCATTTAGCCAAAATATCCTACAGGACACCCCGCCAGCTGAGTCCCCTTGGGGCGGCCTCCGGGAAAAGTCCCTAGTTCAACTTCGGGTTTGGCTTTTTTTGGAATTTCAAATTAGTCAGGCCCCTTATTTTTGAGGCAGTTCATCCAAGAATTGCTGTTTTCATGGCTCTAGCTTTTGATTTCTGATGCTAAACAACGAAACCACGACCCCAAACTTCCTCAACTACTGATGGCAGCTTTTGTACACATTTTCAATGGAGCGGCATATTGGGTTAGCACAAATGCCAAATGCTGTAGCCTTCTCAATAAGAAAGAAACAAGAGCGTGGAAAGGAGCTAATGGACAGCCAGCTGGATGTCAAGAGGTCTTGCTGTGTGACTCTGTTTCCCTACCTATAAAGTGGGGAAGGGACTCAGGCAAGAGCATGTCTAAATATGCTCTTCCAACCCCAAAGCAAAGTCCGAGTTTCTGGAGCTTCAGCCCTGCGTCTGAGCCTGAGAGTGGGTGTATTTTGCCCTATTCCATTCGCAGCCCCTCGGGGGGCCACCCCTGCTGATCCTGGTCATGGGCGGGGTGGGGCCCAGGGAAATGAGAGCCTTTACAAAGGGGACAATGACAAATCCTCAATCTGTGGATGAGGCCCTTTCACTGGGAGTCTGAAAAGGCTGAGGAGGGGTGGGCAGGGTGAATGGGGCAAAAGGGGTGAGGACCCTCTTGTCGTGGCCTCATTGAAAGTCCCTGGACCTGTCAGCAATGAAAGGAAGTGAGCTAAAGAGGCACATGAGAGGCTGTGCTGAGGGCTCGGTGGTCCCCTAACACGAACTAGGAGTAACACTGGAGGGCTCATGGACGCATGGATGGCCAGGCAGTCCGGGCTGCCCAGCAAGGCTGGGGGACAGGCAGTGGGCTGATTTGCCAGCTCCTTAATCCGGCTTTCTGCTTTCTTGATGTGAAGGCCAGTTTTCAACATACAACAATACCATGTGTGCTTCTGCAGTGGTCGGTGTGGGGTTTGTGGCTGGAACGTTTGAGACCGGATCTCTTCGGGAAGGCCCGCGTTGGCAGGAAGGTTGAAGGGTGGGGTTGGAATCCGCTGGTTTGACTACATGCCCCCGACCTGTGCATTTAGCCAAAATATCCTACAGGACAGCCCCCGGCCAGCTGCCTCAGTCCCCATCTCCTCCCGACAGACAAAACAGCCGGTCGGCTCCTCCAACAAAGGGTCAGTTTAGCTAAACAACAGGTCGGTACAACCAAAACAATCAGTTCAGTTATAAAAATGATGGGGGAATAAAGGCAACAGAAAAACAACATCAGTTTTTTGAAAGTAACCATGCAACGTCCTTGACTGTTCTACAAGGGAGCAGCCCATCAGCTTGTGGACACACTTGCTCTGTCTTATTCAAATAGTCAATAGCTTGGCCGTGGAGGTGGAAACATTAAGGTGGAGGTGGAGGTGGCCGTGGAGGTGGAAACATTAAGGTCCAGTCCAGCAACACTGTGGCCATGGACATCTCCCTGTCCAACACAGACACCCAGCCAGACATTCTCTAGTAGGGGAAATATTGTGGAGGCTTCTAAGTGCCGCCAGAGGGGACTTGGAGCCCCCTGAGCGTTTCCCCATGGCCCACTACCTTCTTTGGCCCACTTGTATTCATTGCACTAAACAAAACCGGAAAATGAATTCAAACAAAACAAGGGGAAACCTCACCATCCATGAACCATCTTAGTTAGCTGGTTAGGGAGAGAAGAGGACATAGTAACTTTCCTTCTTGTGAGACGTAAAAGAGGAGAGAGAGGAAGGGTCAAAGAGGTGTGAGTGGGAGAACAAAGGGGAGTGACAGGGAATAGACAGTGGAAATAACAGATCCAGTTGCCCGCATAGAGCACTTCACAGAGAGAACACCCTGGACAGTGGACTTTGTATCCCTTAACTTAGAACTGATCTTTGATAATTATGCCCATTTTAAAGATGGGGAGATTGAGGTCTAGAGCAGCCAAGTAACTTTGCCCATGTTCCCACAGTCAGTTGATGGTAGACCTGGGTCTCCAGCCCCTTTTCTCATGTGCGAATCTCAGAATTATATTGTTGTTAGAACATGGAGTCACACGGTCTCACCCTGCATTGTAGGGGTGGGGAGAGGAAGCTCACGCAGAGGAACCCATAGCCCTTACCGAAAGTACTCAGGACGTTCCCCGTCTTTCTCTGTGCTGTATGTCCCTCAGGGGCAGGAAGTTCTTCCTTGTGTCTAACCAGATCCTCTCTTGCTGCAGGGCCAACCTGGAAGCTCCTCCTCATGGCCCGTCTCTGGAGGTGAGTGTGCCAGGTATGCCCAGCCTGGGAGTGAGCTGCAAACCCCACTTCCCCTGAGGCAGCAGAGGGTCTGGATGGCGGAGGAGAGCCCAGAGGACCGGCTCTGTGTTTGGTGAGTAAACATGGGAGTCGAGTTTCTGGCCTGTCACTCTGCAGCCTTTCAGCGAGTGAGAGGCCAGGTGGCCCGGAGGGAGTTCCCGCTGGGGGCGCAGGAAGAGGCCAGGTCTGCAGGGCTGGGGCCGGGGGAGAGCCGGCTCTGGACAGCCAGCAGAGGCAGCCTCGGCAGGCCGTGGAACTTCACACCTTTGAAAGGCTCCGGAGCGGCCCGCAGGAAAAATAAACCGTTCCTCCCATCCGTGGCCGGTCGGCCATCCTTGGGGGCTCCCCATCACGCACGCCGAAACCCTGTGAAAGGGCCCAGTGTTTCCTTTTCCACTCCCCAAAAGGATGCGTGCTGGGCCTCGCGAGGATGGCTGGGCCGGGCGAGAGCGCTCTGTCCACGGCCAGCAGGCCTGGTTCCAGGCTGCCTGTGGGACAAGCCACCCAGCTCTGGAGCCTTGGTTTACACATCTGGAAAAGAGCAAAAAATAAAAACGTCTCCCTTAGCGTTATATTCTTCTGTGTGCTCGGTGATGCAGCAAGTCCAGTTTCCTCTCGGAGTCTCCAGTTCCTCCGCGTAGAGTGGGACGGCCGCCTCGCTCGTCAGGGTTCGGCGAGCCTGGGGTTAGCACGGTGCCTGGCACGCGGAAGGTGCCCCAACAGTAGTTTCTTCCTCTTGTCCTCCTTCCTGTGCAGCCTCCCTCTGGGTTTCAGGTGCATCATCTTCAAATGGAAATTACAGTGAGCTCCGGGTCTAGCGTGCCCTGAGGATTCATGTGATGCCACAGGCATTCGATGTGCATCGCAAGGCCAGGGAACTGTAGGAAAGAGGGCTCAAGCCACTTGGAAAGTGAGCAGAAAGAATAGAAGGGTCAGAGGGCCGCAGGGTTATCCTAACAACTCTCACCCCAGGGCACAGCACTGGTCTCGTCCAGTGATGGCTCAGGATGGGGGACCGGGAGCTTTGAGGGCAAAGGGAGGTTCTTGCTGCCTGATGGCACCACAGAGGACATCCTGGAGCAGTGCTCTGTGCAGAAGGGAGGAGCTGAGCCTCTCCATGCGGGTCTAGTTTGCTGCAAATGCTGGGCTTCCCTGGTGGCTCAGACCGTGAGTAAACATGGGAGTCGAGTTTCTGGCCTGTCACTCTGCAGCCTTTCAGCGAGTGAGAGGCCAGGTGGCCCGGAGGGAGTTCCCGCTGGGGGCGCAGGAAGAGGCCAGGTCTGCAGGGCTGGGGCCGGGGGAGAGCCGGCTCTGGACAGCCAGCAGAGGCAGCCTCGGCAGGCCGTGGAACTTCACACCTTTGAAAGGCTCCGGAGCGGCCCGCAGGAAAAATAAACCGTTCCTCCCATCCGTGGCCGGTCGGCCATCCTTGGGGGCTCCCCATCACGCACGCCGAAACCCTGTGAAAGGGCCCAGTGTTTCCTTTTCCACTCCCCAAAAGGATGCGTGCTGGGCCTCGCGAGGATGGCTGGGCCGGGCGAGAGCGCTCTGTCCACGGCCAGCAGGCCTGGTTCCAGGCTGCCTGTGGGACAAGCCACCCAGCTCTGGAGCCTTGGTTTACACATCTGGAAAAGAGCAAAAAATAAAAACGTCTCCCTTAGCGTTATATTCTTCTGTGTGCTCGGTGATGCAGCAAGTCCAGTTTCCTCTCGGAGTCTCCAGTTCCTCCGCGTAGAGTGGGACGGCCGCCTCGCTCGTCAGGGTTCGGCGAGCCTGGGGTTAGCACGGTGCCTGGCACGCGGAAGGTGCCCCAACAGTAGTTTCTTCCTCTTGTCCTCCTTCCTGTGCAGCCTCCCTCTGGGTTTCAGGTGCATCATCTTCAAATGGAAATTACAGTGAGCTCCGGGTCTAGCGTGCCCTGAGGATTCATGTGATGCCACAGGCATTCGATGTGCATCGCAAGGCCAGGGAACTGTAGGAAAGAGGGCTCAAGCCACTTGGAAAGTGAGCAGAAAGAATAGAAGGGTCAGAGGGCCGCAGGGTTATCCTAACAACTCTCACCCCAGGGCACAGCACTGGTCTCGTCCAGTGATGGCTCAGGATGGGGGACCGGGAGCTTTGAGGGCAAAGGGAGGTTCTTGCTGCCTGATGGCACCACAGAGGACATCCTGGAGCAGTGCTCTGTGCAGAAGGGAGGAGCTGAGCCTCTCCATGCGGGTCTAGTTTGCTGCAAATGCTGGGCTTCCCTGGTGGCTCAGACCGTGAAGAGTCTGCCTGCAGTGCAGGGCACCTGGGTTTGATCCCTGGGTTGGGAATCTCCCCTGGAGAAGGGCATGGCAACCCACTCCAGTATTCGTGCCTGGAGAATCCCATGGACAGAGGAGCCTGGTGGGCTACAGTCCATAGGGCCGCAAAGAGTCGGACGGGACTGAGGAACTGACACTTTCACTTTGCAGCCCAGACTGCTGGTGGCTCCCAGCAAGATGGGAGACGCCCCGGAAGTGAACTCATTCTCCCACGTGGGCTTTTCGGATCCTGGGGGAGACAGAACAAGGATCAAGAGGTGGGCAGATGCAAAAGCAGATTCCAACACGAGCCCTCCTGTCACCGCGGGTGTCCCCAGGGGCTGGGGACTGTGTGATGTGGATGGAAGAGGGACCAGGCCCTGGGTGTGAGGTGGGAATAGCTGGGAGACAGGGCTTGGAGTCAGGCACATCTGGGCTCAATGCTCTGGCTTTGCCGTTCACCCCGTGTGACCTTTGGTTAGTCTCCTAACCTTTGTAAAGTCTCAATTTCCTCAGAGGCAAATAGGCAGTAATTCCTACTTCAAAGAGTTGTTTTGGAGATTAAATGAGATAATGCATGTAAAGCATTTAGCGGTGTCAGAAACACTCCGGCTTTCGCTGTTACCGTGGAGAGACTAAGGTCCAGTAGGCGGATTAGGGGGTTAGGATCCTTTACGCTTGAGGATTCTGAAACCAGAGACTGTTTCCATTTACTTAACAGCACACTTACATAATGCTTGTGCCAAACACTTTCCTAGGGGGTTTACAAATATTTGCTCACTTAATCTTCACAACAGCCCCATGAGATCAGGACTAATATGATCCCCAATTTGAAAGAATTGGTTTGTATTGGTGTATTGCTGATTTCCAAGCGTGGTCTAGTGATGGCTCAGGATGGGGGACCGGGAGCTTTGAGGGCAAAGGGAGGTTCTTGCTGCCTGATGGCACCACAGAGGACATCCTGGAGCAGTGCTCTGTGCAGAAGGGAGGAGCTGAGCCTCTCCATGCGGGTCTAGTTTGCTGCAAATGCTGGGCTTCCCTGGTGGCTCAGACCGTGAAGAGTCTGCCTGCAGTGCAGGGCACCTGGGTTTGATCCCTGGGTTGGGAATCTCCCCTGGAGAAGGGCATGGCAACCCACTCCAGTATTCGTGCCTGGAGAATCCCATGGACAGAGGAGCCTGGTGGGCTACAGTCCATAGGGCCGCAAAGAGTCGGACGGGACTGAGGAACTGACACTTTCACTTTGCAGCCCAGACTGCTGGTGGCTCCCAGCAAGATGGGAGACGCCCCGGAAGTGAACTCATTCTCCCACGTGGGCTTTTCGGATCCTGGGGGAGACAGAACAAGGATCAAGAGGTGGGCAGATGCAAAAGCAGATTCCAACACGAGCCCTCCTGTCACCGCGGGTGTCCCCAGGGGCTGGGGACTGTGTGATGTGGATGGAAGAGGGACCAGGCCCTGGGTGTGAGGTGGGAATAGCTGGGAGACAGGGCTTGGAGTCAGGCACATCTGGGCTCAATGCTCTGGCTTTGCCGTTCACCCCGTGTGACCTTTGGTTAGTCTCCTAACCTTTGTAAAGTCTCAATTTCCTCAGAGGCAAATAGGCAGTAATTCCTACTTCAAAGAGTTGTTTTGGAGATTAAATGAGATAATGCATGTAAAGCATTTAGCGGTGTCAGAAACACTCCGGCTTTCGCTGTTACCGTGGAGAGACTAAGGTCCAGTAGGCGGATTAGGGGGTTAGGATCCTTTACGCTTGAGGATTCTGAAACCAGAGACTGTTTCCATTTACTTAACAGCACACTTACATAATGCTTGTGCCAAACACTTTCCTAGGGGGTTTACAAATATTTGCTCACTTAATCTTCACAACAGCCCCATGAGATCAGGACTAATATGATCCCCAATTTGAAAAAGAATTGGTTTGTATTGGTGTATTGCTGATTTCCAATGCTGTGCTAGTTTCTGCTGTACAGCAAAGTGAATCAGCTATATAGACACATCAGTCAGTTCAGTCGCTCAGTCGTGTCCGACTCTTTGTGACCCCATA
This sequence comes from Tragulus kanchil, assembly GCA_022376925.1. Lineage (NCBI taxonomy): Eukaryota > Metazoa > Chordata > Mammalia > Artiodactyla > Tragulidae > Tragulus > Tragulus kanchil. The sequence continues at coordinate 112,455,928 of JAIOJX010000032.1, read as the reverse complement.
GACTGCGGCACGCCAGGCTTCCTGTCCGTCACCATCTCCTAGAGCTTGCTCAAACTCATGTCTGTTGACTCATCTCCCCTCTTGTGTAGATTCTTTCCCCGCGTAGGTACCCCTAATGTAGAGATAAAGTAGCTGAAGCAGAGAAAGATAAGTAACCTATCCACAGTCAGGTAGCCAAGGAAGTGGTGGAGCCGAGACTGGACAGCAGTTCCAGAGCCTGTGCACAGAAGCGTCTGAGACCACATGGTTCCAAAACCACCCCGGATTCCAGGGAGCTCAGTAGTGTAGAACTTCATTAATGAAAATGGACATCCATGATGAGAAGTTTCTAGAGCAGGAGTGGGCACGCGTTTTCCTGTGAAGGGCTAGACAGTACATATTTCAGGCTTTGCAAGCCCTCTGTCATAACACCCCGTCTCTGCTGTTGAGGCCAGTAGCTAAGTGAGTAGCTGTGCCCATGTTCTAAGAAAACTTCCTTTCCACACAAAAAACAGGTGGCAGGAGGCGCTGGCCCTCAGGCCCTAGTTGGCTGGACAAAGAGAGAAAGACAGACAGTGGCGGGGGCTCCCTGCAGAACAGAGGCTTTGGAGAGGCAGAGGCGTGGCTCCCCAAGTGGGGGTGCCTCTGAGGGTGGCTCGCGATCTCTGTCCTGGAGAGGCTGTTGAACAGGCTCCTCTTTCCAGCAGCGGAGCTTCATTACTCGTGGGCTGGAAAACAATGTTAATTTCCCCCAAGCGGGAAGCAGCTGCACTTGTGAGCCGGGGCTCATTTTGCTGCATGAATATTTATGGCATGTCCCCTAATTAAGCCCAGAAATCACATTTACCCTGCTCATGGGGGCCACGGAAGATGAGAAGGCTGTGTCAGGAACCAGCCTCCTGTGCTTGTGAAGTAAGGTTGTTAATGAAACATTTATGTCCAGAGCCCTGTGGCCAGGGCCAGTGTCCTCAGGCCAGGGAGGCGGACACTCCCTGGCAGGTCACACACCCTTGCTGTGGTCACATGCAGGGGTAAAGGGATACCTTGGCCACCTCGCTGAGCCTTGCTTGTGTAGCTATTGTCCCTGATCTTCCTGGGGTGACACAGAGGTGGCCACAGGCCAGAGCCCCAGCAGTGGTTTCTTTTTTTCCTTTTCTTTTTTTCTGACTTGAGGATTTATCATTGGCTTTGAAGGTCACTCTAGTGGCAACAGCTCAGGGAGGGAGGGCCCCTGGCTGGCAGCTAGGTTTGCGTTTTTCCTCTGACGTTGATTCTATACGACCTGGGAAGGACCCCCAGCCATGCAACCTCGGCTGCCCCATCGTCACAGTGATGGAGGAAATCGTGGGAACATCAGCCTCGTGGAGCCTTAACTGAGCCTCAAGGCAGGTGATGGAAGAGAAGGTATTTGGGGGTGGGGTTTCCACCAGGATTCTGGGGTATGTCCTTTGCCTCCGGGCCCTCCCCAGCTTAAACCTGAGGGCTGAGGAGAGCCCACTCTGCCCAGTCCAGTAACCTTGAGGGTTTCCAGAAACCGTAAATCTTGGCTTTTCTTCGAGGGGTCCTGTCTCCAGAGACCTGCTGGGGCCCTCATATCCTCTTCCGAGGAGCCAATAAACCAAGCAAATACTATAAAGCTCCTGCCCCAAAGCCCAAGCCCTGAGGGGTGGATTCAGAGTTTCAGAACGTGACCATCAATCAAGTTGAACACCAATTTCCCCCTTTTCATTCCAGAATGGCACTTGCCTTTGATTTCTCTCTGCTGTTGTCTTTTCCATTGTTTGCCTCTTTAAATTCTCCACAGCAGCTAAGAGGTCCCACCCTGTGCTCCTGCCCCACCTCCAGGCTGCTGGTAGGGACAGGAGCAAGGAGGATGCTTTCCTAAGGTGGGTCAGGTGTGCAACCATCCCTGAGCCTCGGCAATCAGCACACCTAGTAAATCTGAAGGTCAACAAGATGTGAAAGCAGTGGGGACCTCCAGGCTGGAGAGGAGGAAGTCAGGCGGGGGTGGTGAGGGTGGGTTGGTCAAGACTGGCTTAGGGGCCGCTGTCTCCCTCCACGCCCCGCCCCAGCTCCCGGCTGGCCCTGCCCAAGGAGCCCTGTGGCCACCTCCCCCCTGAGCACATTGCTTGTGGGAAAGGCTATTGTCCCCTGATCTTCCTGGGGTGACACAGAGGTGGCCACAGGCCAGAGCCCCAGCAGTGGTTTCTTTTTTTCCTTTTCTTTTTTTCTGACTTGAGGATTTATCATTGGCTTTGAAGGTCACTCTAGTGGCAACAGCTCAGGGAGGGAGGGCCCCTGGCTGGCAGCTAGGTTTGCGTTTTTCCTCTGACGTTGATTCTATACGACCTGGGAAGGACCCCCAGCCATGCAACCTCGGCTGCCCCATCGTCACAGTGATGGAGGAAATCGTGGGAACATCAGCCTCGTGGAGCCTTAACTGAGCCTCAAGGCAGGTGATGGAAGAGAAGGTATTTGGGGGTGGGGTTTCCACCAGGATTCTGGGGTATGTCCTTTGCCTCCGGGCCCTCCCCAGCTTAAACCTGAGGGCTGAGGAGAGCCCACTCTGCCCAGTCCAGTAACCTTGAGGGTTTCCAGAAACCGTAAATCTTGGCTTTTCTTCGAGGGGTCCTGTCTCCAGAGACCTGCTGGGGCCCTCATATCCTCTTCCGAGGAGCCAATAAACCAAGCAAATACTATAAAGCTCCTGCCCCAAAGCCCAAGCCCTGAGGGGTGGATTCAGAGTTTCAGAACGTGACCATCAATCAAGTTGAACACCAATTTCCCCCTTTTCATTCCAGAATGGCACTTGCCTTTGATTTCTCTCTGCTGTTGTCTTTTCCATTGTTTGCCTCTTTAAATTCTCCACAGCAGCTAAGAGGTCCCACCCTGTGCTCCTGCCCCACCTCCAGGCTGCTGGTAGGGACAGGAGCAAGGAGGATGCTTTCCTAAGGTGGGTCAGGTGTGCAACCATCCCTGAGCCTCGGCAATCAGCACACCTAGTAAATCTGAAGGTCAACAAGATGTGAAAGCAGTGGGGACCTCCAGGCTGGAGAGGAGGAAGTCAGGCGGGGGTGGTGAGGGTGGGTTGGTCAAGACTGGCTTAGGGGCCGCTGTCTCCCTCCACGCCCCGCCCCAGCTCCCGGCTGGCCCTGCCCAAGGAGCCCTGGGACTTCCTGTTCTCACCCTCCACCTTCACATCCTGAGCTCAGACCTGATCATAACAACAGCCCAGACCCTGAAAGCGTCCTGAGGGGCCTTCCTCTCACGCCCTCTTACTACTTATAGAGAGGCTACACATAAAGGGTGGGCTTGGCAAGGTCAACGTCAGGGCATAGGTAGTGGCCATAACACTGGCTCGGGGTCAGGAGGCCTGGACTCTGGTTCTTGCCTTGGCTGAACCCAGACCAGGCCACACACAGAGCCCGGATCCCCCTCTCTGTTGGGCCCTGACCCCACTGCAGGTTGTTGCCCTGTCTTCCAACCACAGGTCACTTGGAGGCAGGAGGAGAGATCACAGCCTCTGATGGCCCATCTCACCCACAGGACCCACTCACTGCTCTTTCCACCCAGAACACTCTCTTTCCTGAACCAGGAAGCCCTACTCTTACTGGCTTGGAGTTTGATGCAATGGACCCTTCAGAGAAAATGAGCAGAGGTGTGACTTTGGGAAAAGTCTCTGGACTTCAGTTTCCTCACCTGTAAGTAAAATGGGAATTTTAATCTGCTCCCCACGACCTTCCATTCTCTTGGTTTCTTAGAGGATCAAATGAGATACTGATTGAAGGTGCTTTGTTAGCTGAAGGTTATTACATATGAGAGAATAAGTTTTGAAACAATCCCATTGTTTTCGTCATCACTAGAGGTCTCATCTCCTTCCTGGCTAGCCTGGCTAGAGGATGTGGTCCCCTCCAGAGACCTAGGCCCAGGAGAACGTGCTTCCTAGTCAAGGGGCCAAGAGGAGGCCAGGAGCTCTGCCAGGGCCCTGCAGGGCCCAGAAAACTCGAGGACCTGCAGAGTCAGATGGCTGAACATCTCTTGCCTTGTCGAGATCCACACCTGTGCGCTGGAACCATGGCACCACATAGCTGGCACCTCCTCAGTGTGTTGTCTGGTGTTAAGATAGGCCCACAGGTGAGCTCAAAGGAGCTGAGTGCCCAGGCTTGGGCCCTCTGTGTCCACATCCCACAGAAACCCCCAGTCTCTTCCTGAGAGACAGGGAGACTCTGGTGGGTCCTGGACACACAAGCTCCTACACCTAAACACTCACCTGATTTCCACTAGCTTATGTGTTTGGGAGAGGAAAACGTAATCTATAAACTTCTGATTCATTTGCATGAAAACCATCACAAAGCTTTGTAAAAGCCATTTGGGTCCTGTTGGGGAATCCTGGGGCTTCCCAGGTGGCACTAGTGGCAAAGAACCTGCCGGCTGATGCAGGAGACCTAAGAGATGTGGTTTCGATCCCTGGGTCAGGAAAATCCCCTGGAGAAGGGCACGGCAACCCACTCCAGTATTCCTGCCTGGAGAATCCCATGGACAGAGGAGCCTGGTGGGTTATAGTTCATGGGGTCGCAAAGAGTCAGACATGACTGAAGCGACTTAGCAAGGGAAATCTTAGCCATCTTTGACGGCCTTTTCCTCCTCCCAGGGGAAAGGGAAGTCACACTGCTCCAGGCACACCCAGTGGAAACCTTCAATGCTTGCTTGCCCCACCGGCCTCTGCACAACTGGAAATGAAAGACCTAAGTGAGTATTTGCAAGTGGGTTTTTTGACTGTACTGTGTGCCTCACCTGTAAGTAAAATGGGAATTTTAATCTGCTCCCCACGACCTTCCATTCTCTTGGTTTCTTAGAGGATCAAATGAGATACTGATTGAAGGTGCTTTGTTAGCTGAAGGTTATTACATATGAGAGAATAAGTTTTGAAACAATCCCATTGTTTTCGTCATCACTAGAGGTCTCATCTCCTTCCTGGCTAGCCTGGCTAGAGGATGTGGTCCCCTCCAGAGACCTAGGCCCAGGAGAACGTGCTTCCTAGTCAAGGGGCCAAGAGGAGGCCAGGAGCTCTGCCAGGGCCCTGCAGGGCCCAGAAAACTCGAGGACCTGCAGAGTCAGATGGCTGAACATCTCTTGCCTTGTCGAGATCCACACCTGTGCGCTGGAACCATGGCACCACATAGCTGGCACCTCCTCAGTGTGTTGTCTGGTGTTAAGATAGGCCCACAGGTGAGCTCAAAGGAGCTGAGTGCCCAGGCTTGGGCCCTCTGTGTCCACATCCCACAGAAACCCCCAGTCTCTTCCTGAGAGACAGGGAGACTCTGGTGGGTCCTGGACACACAAGCTCCTACACCTAAACACTCACCTGATTTCCACTAGCTTATGTGTTTGGGAGAGGAAAACGTAATCTATAAACTTCTGATTCATTTGCATGAAAACCATCACAAAGCTTTGTAAAAGCCATTTGGGTCCTGTTGGGGAATCCTGGGGCTTCCCAGGTGGCACTAGTGGCAAAGAACCTGCCGGCTGATGCAGGAGACCTAAGAGATGTGGTTTCGATCCCTGGGTCAGGAAAATCCCCTGGAGAAGGGCACGGCAACCCACTCCAGTATTCCTGCCTGGAGAATCCCATGGACAGAGGAGCCTGGTGGGTTATAGTTCATGGGGTCGCAAAGAGTCAGACATGACTGAAGCGACTTAGCAAGGGAAATCTTAGCCATCTTTGACGGCCTTTTCCTCCTCCCAGGGGAAAGGGAAGTCACACTGCTCCAGGCACACCCAGTGGAAACCTTCAATGCTTGCTTGCCCCACCGGCCTCTGCACAACTGGAAATGAAAGACCTAAGTGAGTATCCCTTGGTGTACAGTCAAGTGGGTTTTTTTTTTTGACTGTACTGTGTGCCTTCAGGATCTTAGTTCCTGAACCAGGGATCAAACTTGTGCCTCCCTGCAGTGAGAGCATGGTGTCTTAGCCACTGGACCTCCAGGGAAGTCCCCAGCAAACCATTATGATGAGAAAGCAGGGCCCTCCATGGTCTGACCCACCCTGTCTGTATAGCAGACAGCCCCTAGCGGCCTACCAGGAAGGGACTATTTGCCATCAGAATTCTGTGATGTTCATTTCGGCCTCTGCCATGCTGTTCCTTTACCATGATGACACCCCTTCCCTGCTCTTCCTAAACTTTTATCCATTCTTTGAAGCCCAACTTCCACCCAGTCTCAACCTTCCCTTGATCATTTTGCCTAAAGGGATTTCCAGCCCAGGTTTGGTTCTCAGTGACAGCAGTAAGTGCGTATTGAAGAATCAAAGAGTGAACAGATACAGGGAGTGGATAGATGACAGGCCTTAGATGAGGTATCTCAATATTTCCTTCTTGCCTCTTCTTCTGAAATATGCCAGGCCCAGAATTTGACACCTGCAGAGGTTTGACAAATACCTGAAGGAAAGAATGAGCATGTAGTAAATGAATGAATACAGGAATTTATTTATAGAGTATGTGCTTGGGTTTTTTTTACCTGCACAGCATGTGAGATCTTAGGTCCCCAGTCTGGGATCAAACCTGCACCCGCTGCACTGGAAGTACAAGTCTTAATCACGGGACCACCAGGGACGTCCCTAGAGGAGGTGCCATGGGCCAGATGCGAGTGACAAGACATGATCCCTGGGTGAGGAAGATCCCCTGTGGAGAGCATGGCAACCCACTCCAGTATTCCTGCCTGGAGAATCCCATGGACAGAGGAGCCTGGTGGGTTATAGTTCATGGGGTCGCAAAGAGTCAGACATGACTGAAGCGACTTAGCAAGGGAAATCTTAGCCATCTTTGACGGCCTTTTCCTCCTCCCAGGGGAAAGGGAAGTCACACTGCTCCAGGCACACCCAGTGGAAACCTTCAATGCTTGCTTGCCCCACCGGCCTCTGCACAACTGGAAATGAAAGACCTAAGTGAGTATCCCTTGGTGTACAGTCAAGTGGGTTTTTTTTTTTGACTGTACTGTGTGCCTTCAGGATCTTAGTTCCTGAACCAGGGATCAAACTTGTGCCTCCCTGCAGTGAGAGCATGGTGTCTTAGCCACTGGACCTCCAGGGAAGTCCCCAGCAAACCATTATGATGAGAAAGCAGGGCCCTCCATGGTCTGACCCACCCTGTCTGTATAGCAGACAGCCCCTAGCGGCCTACCAGGAAGGGACTATTTGCCATCAGAATTCTGTGATGTTCATTTCGGCCTCTGCCATGCTGTTCCTTTACCATGATGACACCCCTTCCCTGCTCTTCCTAAACTTTTATCCATTCTTTGAAGCCCAACTTCCACCCAGTCTCAACCTTCCCTTGATCATTTTGCCTAAAGGGATTTCCAGCCCAGGTTTGGTTCTCAGTGACAGCAGTAAGTGCGTATTGAAGAATCAAAGAGTGAACAGATACAGGGAGTGGATAGATGACAGGCCTTAGATGAGGTATCTCAATATTTCCTTCTTGCCTCTTCTTCTGAAATATGCCAGGCCCAGAATTTGACACCTGCAGAGGTTTGACAAATACCTGAAGGAAAGAATGAGCATGTAGTAAATGAATGAATACAGGAATTTATTTATAGAGTATGTGCTTGGGTTTTTTTTACCTGCACAGCATGTGAGATCTTAGGTCCCCAGTCTGGGATCAAACCTGCACCCGCTGCACTGGAAGTACAAGTCTTAATCACGGGACCACCAGGGACGTCCCTAGAGGAGGTGCCATGGGCCAGATGCTGGTGTGACAGCTGAAAACAAGACATGCTTTCTGCCCTTATGCCCTTATGGTTCAGCTGAGAAGTCAGGCTCACACAGCGAGTTGCAGAATTCATTTCTTATTTCTGGTGATAAATGCCACGAGAGAGGAGAACCAGTGAGTAAATAACTGAATGAGTGAAGGACAAGTGAAGACAAGCCTAACCAAACAGACTGAGGGAGGAATGAATGCATAAATGAAAAGCAGGGAGAATAAATGAAGGAATGATGAGTAGGGACACATCAGTGACTAGGGAAAGCATCCATGCTGCATGATCCAGAGTTATGGACATGAAGCCTAGAAGCCAGAGTTGCCCAAAGTTAGCCTTTCTCCTGCTTCCCTGGGAGCAGAGGCTGCAGGCTGGGTGGGAAGGACTTCCAGGCCAGTGAGCTGGGCCCTCTGCAGCCTGAGGTCAGCTTTGCTACCTCGGCATCTCCAGAATTGGAAGTTGGACTTAGAAAGGTCTGAAGACTTCAACATAGAGAATATCAAGGCATTGTAAGGTCTGATTTTTTGGTCAGCATAAGGAATAAACCTGAAAGCTTTTACAGTCTCATTCAGCAGCACTCATAGCATTCACAGTGAGGAATCAGGGTCAGAATGAGTAAAGGGCCTGCCCAGGGCATATCACCAAGCCCCTGACTTCAAGGTGCCTTAAGGAGTCTTTGCTGAGATGCACAAGGTCCGTTGTAATCCAGCTCTCTTTTCAACTCTGACCTCTTCCCCTCGTCCTCTCCTCAGGCACATGCTAGCCCCGAGCCTTTGCACTCCTGATTCCCTCTGCCTGGGGCACATCCCAGACATCTGTAGGACTGGCCCTCTCACTTCCTCCAGGACTTTGCTCAAAAGCTACCCTAAGGCTTTCTGTGGCTCAGCATCTGTAATTTTATCACTGACCTCTTTCTTCTATATCCCCTTCCCCTGCTTCGATTTTTCTCCATAGCACTTATGCTGACCCAACACACTATTCATTTGCTAAGTCATATTTGACTCTTTGCGATTGTAGCCATGCGACTGACCCATGGACTGTAGCCTGCCAGGCTCCTCTAACACACCGTACATTTTTCTTATTTATTGATCACCTGTTTTTCTCACTAGGATGCAGACTCAAGGAGGGCAGGGGTTTTGTATGGCTTTGTTCCCTGCTGTATCCCAGCAGCCGACATAGAGCCTGCCCACTACCTATGTGATGAATAGGTAGGTGCCCACTGCATGTGTGCATACTGAATGGGTAAATGAAGTGATGTCTCCAGTCTGGCCTCTCCTCTCTGCCTGAAAGCTACGGTTGCTATCTTTTCTTGTCTAGGGAGAATAAATGAAGGAATGATGAGTAGGGACACATCAGTGACTGGGGAAAGCATCCATGCTGCATGCTCCAGAGTTATGGACATGAAGCCTAGAAGCCAGAGTTGCCCAAAGTTAGCCTTTCTCCTGCTTCCCTGGGAGCAGAGGCTGCAGGCTGGGTGGGAAGGACTTCCAGGCCAGTGAGCTGGGCCCTCTGCAGCCTGAGGTCAGCTTTGCTACCTCGGCATCTCCAGAATTGGAAGTTGGACTTAGAAAGGTCTGAAGACTTCAACATAGAGAATATCAAGGCATTGTAAGGTCTGATTTTTTGGTCAGCATAAGGAATAAACCTGAAAGCTTTTACAGTCTCATTCAGCAGCACTCATAGCATTCACAGTGAGGAATCAGGGTCAGAATGAGTAAAGGGCCTGCCCAGGGCATATCACCAAGCCCCTGACTTCAAGGTGCCTTAAGGAGTCTTTGCTGAGATGCACAAGGTCCGTTGTAATCCAGCTCTCTTTTCAACTCTGACCTCTTCCCCTCGTCCTCTCCTCAGGCACATGCTAGCCCCGAGCCTTTGCACTCCTGATTCCCTCTGCCTGGGGCACATCCCAGACATCTGTAGGACTGGCCCTCTCACTTCCTCCAGGACTTTGCTCAAAAGCTACCCTAAGGCTTTCTGTGGCTCAGCATCTGTAATTTTATCACTGACCTCTTTCTTCTATATCCCCTTCCCCTGCTTCGATTTTTCTCCATAGCACTTATGCTGACCCAACACACTATTCATTTGCTAAGTCATATTTGACTCTTTGCGATTGTAGCCATGCGACTGACCCATGGACTGTAGCCTGCCAGGCTCCTCTAACACACCGTACATTTTTCTTATTTATTGATCACCTGTTTTTCTCACTAGGATGCAGACTCAAGGAGGGCAGGGGTTTTGTATGGCTTTGTTCCCTGCTGTATCCCAGCAGCCGACATAGAGCCTGCCCACTACCTATGTGATGAATAGGTAGGTGCCCACTGCATGTGTGCATACTGAATGGGTAAATGAAGTGATGTCTCCAGTCTGGCCTCTCCTCTCTGCCTGAAAGCTACGGTTGCTATCTTTTCTTGTCTGGACACTGCAACAACCTCTTCCCTGACCCTCAGCCTCTTCCTCACTCCTAGTCTCCTCCTGAGCCCTAGTCTCCCTCCTGACTTCTCAGCCTCCTCTTGACCCCCAGATGCCTCTCTGATCCAGAGTGACCTTTCCTCTATTATAAGTGTGACCATACTCCTCTTCTGGGAGCTGTTTCCTATTCTTTCTTTCCTCTTCGTTTGATCCTGTCTTTCCTCATCCCGTAAAATGATACACAAGAAGTGTCTGACACCCAGCACACAGGGGGTGGTGCCTACCCTCATCCCTGGTGCGAAGGTGTTCAGTGAAAGCTGCGGTGAGGAGGGAGGGAACCACCTCATGGTGTGGAGGTGTGTGAAGACATGGACAGGCACGTGGGGATGGCTGCAGTGGTCAAGAGCACCATGGTAGACGAGGCTTGCCGGCAGACTGACTTCTGTGGGAGAATTCTGACCACTGGGTGAGAGGCGTGGTCGGGTCAGATCCCAGACAGTATTGACTACAAAACCAAGATGCTGACTACAAAACCATTCTGCAGCTGCAGAAACCTCCGAGAGCTCCTTCCCAGCTTCCAACAGTTGGCAAGCCTGGTGAGGAGCCCCGTGCTGCAGTCCACACTTTCATGTGCAGGCTTGAGAAGAATTCTTGTAACAATCCTTTGAGACCTGTATTATTGTCCCCATTTTATGTATGTGGAAACCAACACTCAGAAAGGTTGAGGAACTTTCCGGACAACCTCATAGAGCAGATATTTGAACCAACACTTGGAAAATTTTCTAAGTCATATTTGACTCTTTGCGATTGTAGCCATGCGACTGACCCATGGACTGTAGCCTGCCAGGCTCCTCTAACACACCGTACATTTTTCTTATTTATTGATCACCTGTTTTTCTCACTAGGATGCAGACTCAAGGAGGGCAGGGGTTTTGTATGGCTTTGTTCCCTGCTGTATCCCAGCAGCCGACATAGAGCCTGCCCACTACCTATGTGATGAATAGGTAGGTGCCCACTGCATGTGTGCATACTGAATGGGTAAATGAAGTGATGTCTCCAGTCTGGCCTCTCCTCTCTGCCTGAAAGCTACGGTTGCTATCTTTTCTTGTCTGGACACTGCAACAACCTCTTCCCTGACCCTCAGCCTCTTCCTCACTCCTAGTCTCCTCCTGAGCCCTAGTCTCCCTCCTGACTTCTCAGCCTCCTCTTGACCCCCAGATGCCTCTCTGATCCAGAGTGACCTTTCCTCTATTATAAGTGTGACCATACTCCTCTTCTGGGAGCTGTTTCCTATTCTTTCTTTCCTCTTCGTTTGATCCTGTCTTTCCTCATCCCGTAAAATGATACACAAGAAGTGTCTGACACCCAGCACACAGGGGGTGGTGCCTACCCTCATCCCTGGTGCGAAGGTGTTCAGTGAAAGCTGCGGTGAGGAGGGAGGGAACCACCTCATGGTGTGGAGGTGTGTGAAGACATGGACAGGCACGTGGGGATGGCTGCAGTGGTCAAGAGCACCATGGTAGACGAGGCTTGCCGGCAGACTGACTTCTGTGGGAGAATTCTGACCACTGGGTGAGAGGCGTGGTCGGGTCAGATCCCAGACAGTATTGACTACAAAACCAAGATGCTGACTACAAAACCATTCTGCAGCTGCAGAAAACCTCCGAGAGCTCCTTCCCAGCTTCCAACAGTTGGCAAGCCTGGTGAGGAGCCCCGTGCTGCAGTCCACACTTTCATGTGCAGGCTTGAGAAGAATTCTTGTAACAATCCTTTGAGACCTGTATTATTGTCCCCATTTTATGTATGTGGAAACCAACACTCAGAAAGGTTGAGGAACTTTCCCGGGACAACCTCATAGAGCAGATATTTGAACTCAGGTGACTTGAGATCTTTGTGTCTTTTTGTTCCCCAGAAGCCCTTGTTATTCTTTGTTATTTAGGCACTCAGTCGTGTTTGATTCTGCGACTCCATGGTCTGGATCCCTCCAGCCTCCTCTGTCCATGGGATTTTCCAGGCAAAAGTACTGGAGTGGCCTGCTATTTCCTTCTCCAGAGGATCTTCCTGACTCAGAGATCAAACCCACCTCTCTTGCCTCTTGCAAGTCTTCAGCGTTGCAGGTGGATTTTTGCCCACTGAGCCCCCAGGGAAGCCCTCCTCCAGAGTCCTAGATGTAACGTGAAAGTCACTCAGTCATGTCCAACTCTTTGCGACCCCATGGACGAGCCATGGAATTCTCCATACAAGGATACTGGAGTGGGTTGCCATGCCCTCCTCTAGGGGATCTTCCCACCCCAGAGACTGAACCCAGGCCTCCCACATTGCAGGCAGATTCTTTATCCTCTGAGCCACCAGGGAAGCCCAAGAATACTGGGCTGTGTAGCCTATCCCTTCTCCAGGGGATCTTCCTGACCCGGGAATTGAACCGGAGTCTCCTCCTTGCAGGCAGATTCTTTACCAGCTGAGCTACAAGCCTAGTACTCTTCAAATGCTTGTTGACTGAATGCCAGTTTTGCCACAGAGCAGTCCCCGCTACCGAGGAAAGGCAGATGATGCTTCACGAACGTCACAGCAGCTCCTTCCTCCTTCCCGGAACAGCCTCCAAAACTCCAAGCTGTGAACTGGGCCTTCACACTGCCTTTTGTGGCCTTGGGAGCCGAGGAGAGAATTCACAGTACTTTGGAAAACACATTTTCTTTTAAGGAAGAATTTTTTGTTTTCATTTCAAACAGCCCTCGCTGGTGACGAGTGGTGAGGAGAGGTGCCCTGTTTTCCATCCTAACACCTATTTCCAGGTGGGGGCAGGGAAAGCTCCAGCCCAAAATGTTATTTCAAAACCTTTCCGGGCCTTGCAGCTCCATTTCCAGGCCACATGCCGCAAAGAAAAGCACCATTTCCCATTACGTCGTGTTGCCCTTTCTGGTCTGAGCCCCCTTCAAAGAGGAAAGACACAGCCTGCTCCAACACTCCCCCTCCTACCCCATAAATAAAGCCGCACCGTCAGATGTGGGGCTCCCGGTGGCCACGCTCTTGATAGGTGCCCATGCCAAGAGCAGCAAACACAGGCCGCTCCTCCCAGGCCCTCCAGAGACAGACGACCAAACTGGTGTGACATGAATGCTGCCCGCCCGCTTCTGCCATCGGAGGCACATTCCTAAAAGAAGCAAGGCCAGCAAAGTCTTGTCCTCTGTCGGGGGTGCGGACGGAGACGGATGACGCGCTCCCTGCCAGAGAGGGCCACGGTCAGACACTCCCAGATAGCCAGCTGCCACTTTATTAACAGCAAATATCCCCATCTGAACCAGGCTGGGAAAGAAAATATTTACGCTCGCCTGTCAGGAGGACTTTCATTTTTCTTCTGAGGGAGCCAGCCAGGGTGCTGGCCCAGGGATGGAGAAATGTGACATGTCTGGGGGCTGCTCCAAGCCCTCCTGTGGCCTAGGGTTGAGGAAAACTCTGGAATATCCTCAGGAACATTCTAGACAAGTACAGGGGCTTCAGGAGGGCTGGGCGTGGGAGCCTAGGAGAGGCAGGGTCAGGGCAGACAGAACACTCCCTGGACCCTGTGAAGCCGTAAATGAGATATCTGGGTGTGGATGTGGGGGCCGCAGTTAGAAATCCAGTCCAAATGCACCATGAAATGACTCCAGTATTAATTAAAAACACAGAGCTGTGTTAATCTGAGAAGCGACTCTACGGAAAATAAAATAATCTTGTTAGAAACTGTCAACCAGGGAGGTGAGCCCGTCATTTAACTGGGCACTCATTAAAACCAGTTTGTGTTATTACTCTGATCGTGGTCATTAGTTCAGACAAAAGGCACAACCAGTTCTTTAACGGCTTCAGGGGTACCTGTGGGTCTGAGCGTGGGAAACCAAGCAGCACTCTGGGAGACAGCGACACAAACCGATGATGGTGATTGAGTCATAAGGCGCAGTGCTGAACAAGCCACGTGGCCCTGGTTAATGGAGGCTTTGGCCTCATGGCCAGAGCAGGATTGAGAGGCTCATGTGCCTTAGCCCTCAGTGCTCGGTGGCTTCTTTCTGATGGTGCATGCACATCGGAGTCAGGAGCATGCATGCCTGCACACTAAGTCACTTCCGTTGTGTTTGATTCTTTGTGACGCTATGGACTGTTGCCCGCCAGGCTCCTCTGTCTATGGGATTCTCCAGGCGAGAATACGGGAGTGGGTTGCCATGCGGTCCTCCAAGGGGATCTTCCCAACCCAAGGATCCAACCCACAGCTCCTGCAGCTCCTGCATGGCAGGCAAATTCTTTACTGCTGAGCCACCAGGGAAGCCCTGGGGCCAGGAGGCCTGGGTTCAAACCCTGGTTCTACCATGTAGCAGTTGTGCAACTAACCCTGAGTCAAGATTTACCCTCTCTTGATATAATGGAGCTAATAAATGTCTCCCTCGTGGGGAAGGGGCCTTTCTTGAGAATGCTGTGAGCTCACTACCTTTGTGAAACACTCTGCACAGTGAGAGTTCAGCAGGTGATTTCCGCAGCAGTGATAGGGGTGGTACACGGTCACTCCCCCTCTGGAAGTGTGTCAGTAATTTTTGCAAGTGTGTGCAAGTGGAATTCCTAGTTCATACCTGTCTTAGTCTGCTTGGCTTGCTATAACTCAGTACCACAGACTGAGGGGCCTGAATGACAGGCATTTGTTTTCTCATAGTCCTGGAGGCTGCCAGGCCTAAGGTCAAGGTGCTGGCAGACTTGCTCCCTTCCTGGCCTGCACTCGGCCACCTTCTAACTATGTCCACACATGGCACCGAGAACAGCTCTGGGCCCTCTTCCTCTTCCTATAAGAGTATTCATCCCATCCTAGGGCCCCATCCTCATGATTTCGTCTAACTTAATTGCCTCCCAAATGTCCTGTCTCCTAATACCAGCACACTGGGGACTGAGGCTTCTACATATGAATTTTGGGGGGGGGGGACACAAACATCAGTCCTTAACAGTATCTTTATGTGATATCTGTTCATTTGTATGTATATCTGCTTATAAACTGGTGTGTTGTCTTCATATCCACCTGGGTATCGTACGTTAAAACACAGAATGGTGGCAGAATGGGGGCTTAGAGACTTCTTGTGTGCCTCTGTGCAGACATATGTGCACATGAGAGCCCAGCACAGGTGGCAGTTATGGGCTCAGACTGCCAGTGTGCGTGATCCATGTGCGGCATGTGTACACATGTGTGTACAAGCCTGGGAAGGGCATGACTCGGGCCTCTGTAGGCAGCTGCCCCTCAGTCCAGCCTGGCAGGGCTCCTGCTCCTTCCAGCCCCTAGCAGCTGCTGAAAGGAAGTGGGCAGAGGGACTCAGAGGTTCTCTCGGACCAGGGCTCTGTCAAGCCTGAGATCCTCAGCATCAGGTCTGATTGTTCTATACTGCAGAGGACCCCCAGCTGCTGAGAGCAGACAGCACCGTGTACTGGGGAGAGAGGACCCAGAGCCTGTTCTTGATGTGGGGAATTTTATCATCTCATCTTCATCCAGCATGAGACCCAGCTTCACCTATTCAAATGAATCATTTATCTCATTTAGAGCCTTCCAAGCTTCAGCCCAAATGACATTTGCTTAGCAATTGGCCTATTTGAAAAGCCAATGTATTAGAGCCAAATGCTGCACCATTTTTCTGAGCTGGGGGCGCAGGGAGACAGGCCCGTGGGATACAGGAGGAGGGAGGTGGGGGATAGTCAGTCGGTCAAGGATCCCACGGAAACAGGCAAACACATTATCCACTCCAACACAGGCAATTTCTCCCCCCAGGATGGCTCATTAGCTGGCGGCTGCTCGAGCTCTGTACTTGACGTGCAGAATTAGAATGCTCAGCACAAAGATCTGTGCTTAGCCTCAAAATCATCGTCCCTCTTCTCCAACTAGGAGAGGAGCTCGCACTGCGCATTCTGGGTCCTGGAGACTGCTCCACTGACATTTCAGGGGCCAGAATGGAGCTCCTTCTCCATAGAGACTCCTGCCTTGTTGGAGGCCTCAGAAAATGGCAGGCTCATCAATGCAGGCCCATAGGACACATCCACAGACAGGCCTAAAAACCTCACATAAACATGGTGCGGAAGCACAGTCATAACAAATTCACCCGGAGACCTAGGCACCCACCCTCGGAGACACGCCTATGCTCCCAGTCCATCTGCTCACAGATACCCAGGGACACCCTGAGACCTACCCCCAGACACACACAAAGAAGCACATACTTGCACATGTGCACGCACACACATACCTGGAAGTACGTATACACACACACACATACACATGTCTGTGGTACATCCGCTTCACAGGCTCCCTGGAACAGCACATGCATGGAGACAGGAAAGCTGCTTAACCAAATCAGTAGAAAAGAAAAAAAATCCTCGGAACCTAACTTCAGTGATTGTCAATCAGAATCTCAAGTCAAAACCGGGTATGAGAATCAGATATGAGACTGTGTATGAATGATACACCAGATGAGATAGCTGGCATCCAACTCAGAAATCAAGCAAACCAAGAATGCTCCTGTCAGTATCATCGGGGAGTTTTATATAAATCCTCAAAATCTGATAAGCCACTGGGCGAGGCTCGTGATAAAGGGGGAGTGTGGTGAAGTTTGAAAAGCTCCCTTGTGTAATGAACAAAGAACAGTTTTATCATTAAAAAAAAAAAATGACATGGCACCTTGCTGACTCTTAGAAGGAAGAACCATTTGATTGAGTGAGGACAGTTAGGACTTTTTAATTAAAAAGTGATGGCGTTTTTATTTTGTTGTTTTGAGAACATAAAATCGTTCTGAACTTTTCCTGGTTGGTTTCTTTATGCCTTCATGGAATAGGAATGGTGACAACAAATACACCTTGTCCAGGTTCTGATTCAACTACAGATATTTCAGATTCACTGTCTAGCTTGGAGGTCCCACCCCTTCTTGCTACAGAGAGGGAAACTGAGGAGGCCCAGGCAGGGCAAGCTACTGCTCGGACTCATCTAGGTATTTCCGATTTCTGTGAGCTAATGTCTGTCTGGCACGCCCACAGTAGGAGCTCAGCAAGTATGAGCTGCTGTATTATGATGATTATTGTTAACATTCAGTTCAGTTCAGTTGCTCAGTCATATCCAAGTCTTTATGACCCTATGGACTGCAGCACGCCAGGCTTCCCTGTCCTTCGCCTGAACTCCTGGAGCTTGCTCAAACTCATGTCCGTTGAGTCAGTGATGCCATCCAACCATTTCATCCTCTGTCATCCCTATCTCCTGCCTTCTATTTTTCACAGCATCAAAGTCTTTTCCAATGAGTCATCGTTTTGCATCAGGTGGCCAAAGTATTGGAGCTTGAGCTTCAGCATCAGTCCTTCCAATGAGTATTAAGGGGTGATTTCCTTTAGGACTGACTGGTTTGATTTCCTTGCAGTCCAAGGGACTCTCAAGAGTCTTCTCCAGCATCAACATCATTGCTATCCTAATCATAAGTCCTTATCACCGGCAGAAAAAGGCCGAGAATCCGGATCTTCCTCCCACCTAGTTTATGGGTCTCAGGATGGCCTTCCCAGTTGAGAAGACACAGAGGGGGCGGCAGAACCTGGGTCCCCCGCCCAGCCCCTCTTCTCTAATTATGTCCCGATGGAGGTTCTCCAGTCCTCCCATCTCCCAGGAAAAGGCGCAGAGGATGGTTGCTGGGGATGAACCTTGCAGGGAGGAAAGTTCCCCTTCTTGGTCAGGGGCTTCAAGGGACAGTGCTGACTTCTGCCGTGTTTGGAGAAGCATGCCTTCAGATATACTACTTTTGATCAGCACCTGGGAGGACAGAGAGGCCGCAGGTACCAAGACTGGAGCACCCTTTTGCCTGCGGCTCCCTGGAGAGTTTCCTCAGGCCAAAGAAAGCTTTGTTCTAACCACTTCTCCCTCAGTCAGGGCTGCTGGGTGGTCTAGGGGCAGGAGGGCGAATGGGGGTGGGGCGGGGCAGGCCCTGGGTGCGGTAGGCGTATGGGGTCCAAGACCAGGGGTGGGGTGGGGGAGGAAGAGAGTGGAATCCGTGTGTGGGGTGGTGAGGGAGGGTGCAAAGGGAGCGCTGGGTCAGCATAGGAAGGCCTGGAGGCCCTTGGGAGTAGGAGGGATCAGCAGATGCCAGAACCGTGGGAGGGTCCAGGGAATTAGGTGGGGGCTGCGAGGGTCAGGGCATGGACCAAGCCTCCCTCCTCAGACCCTGCTGTCCCAGGTGGCTGGCGGGAGGGGTGCACCGCGATGCTGGGCCCCCTGCACTTTGTCTCTGAGGCTCCAAAACATATGGCCGACCCCCTCCCCCCACATCTCCCCACCCCCGCCGAAGGGCTGCCATTTGGAACGCATTTGCAGACACATGGATTGTTTTTAAGTTAATGCTTTTTAATTCACTCTGTTTCCCAGTTGTCGTTTTTTATTGAAAAGGCGGATTCTGCCGGTGTGTGTTCCTTTGCGGGGGCGGGGTGGGGGTTCACCAACAGAGATCCGAGGAGAGGCAGAGACAAAGGCGGTGCGAGGAAATAGGGTCAGAGAGCAAGCAAGAAACAGACTGGACGGGAGCCGGGACAGGGGCCGGAACCCTCCGAAAGGGAGGCAGGATAGGGCAAGTGTGCAGAATCCGGATCTTCCTCCCACCTAGTTTATGGGTCTCAGGATGCCCAGTTGAGAAGACACAGAGGGGGCAGAACCTGGGTCCCCCGCCCAGCCCCTCTTCTCTAATTATGTCCCGATGGAGGTTCTCCAGTCCTCCCATCTCCCAGGAAAAGGCGCAGAGGATGGTTGCTGGGGATGAACCTTGCAGGAGGAAAGTTCCCCTTCTTGGTCAGGGGCTTCAAGGGACAGTGCTGACTTCTGCCGTGTTTGGAGAAGCATGCCTTCAGATATACTACTTTTGATCAGCACCTGGGAGGACAGAGAGGCCGCAGGTACCAAGACTGGAGCACCCTTTTGCCTGCGGCTCCCTGGAGAGTTTCCTCAGGCCAAAGAAAGCTTTGTTCTAACCACTTCTCCCTCAGTCAGGGCTGCTGGGTGGTCTAGGGGCAGGAGGGCGAATGGGGGTGGGGCGGGGCAGGCCCTGGGTGCGGTAGGCGTATGGGGTCCAAGACCAGGGGTGGGGTGGGGGAGGAAGAGAGTGGAATCCGTGTGTGGGGTGGTGAGGGAGGGTGCAAAGGGAGCGCTGGGTCAGCATAGGAAGGCCTGGAGGCCCTTGGGAGTAGGAGGGATCAGCAGATGCCAGAACCGTGGGAGGGTCCAGGGAATTAGGTGGGGGCTGCGAGGGTCAGGGCATGGACCAAGCCTCCCTCCTCAGACCCTGCTGTCCCAGGTGGCTGGCGGGAGGGTGCACCGCGATGCTGGGCCCCTGCACTTTGTCTCTGAGGCTCCAAAACATATGGCCGACCCCCTCCCCCCACATCTCCCCACCCCCGCCGAAGGGCTGCCATTTGGAACGCATTTGCAGACACATGGATTGTTTTTAAGTTAATGCTTTTTAATTCACTCTGTTTCCCAGTTGTCGTTTTTTATTGAAAAGGCGGATTCTGCCGGTGTGTGTTCCTTTGCGGGGGCGGGGTGGGGGTTCACCAACAGAGATCCGAGGAGAGGCAGAGACAAAGGCGGTGCGAGGAAATAGGGTCAGAGAGCAAGCAAGAAACAGACTGGACGGGAGCCGGGACAGGGGGACACACAGGGAACCCTCCGAAAGGGGAAGGCAGGATAGGGCAAGTGTGCCGAGGAATCCTGCTCCGGGGGGCCCAGGGCGGATCCCGCCACCTCCAGCTGAGGCTCCTGCGGCTTTCCCCGGCTACCTGGTTCCCTTCCGCGTAGACTAGGCGAACTGGCCTCAGGGAGTGGGCTTGAAGGACGCGGCGCGCCACGGGCTGAGTACGCAGGACCAAGGTCTTGGAGGGCATAGGGGTCCGAGATCCAACAAAGGGAATCCGGGAGTCGGAAGAGTTCTGCCCCAGTCCCCTTGGCCCTCCTGTTTCAGAGCCAACTCCAGTCCAGCGCCTCGCGGCACGCCTGGCCGGCTGCGCCGTCTGGAGCGGGCGCCCCAACCTTTCTGAGCCCTGGCTCGGCCACCTGTGGACCCAGAGGCTCGCTGGGGGCCGAGGGGCTAAACGGCGCGGGGGCGTGGGGAGCGGAGCTGGGCAGACAACACCGGTGACGGCAGAAGTCCTGGGATGTTCTGTCTTGGCCGCTGCCCCGGGGGGCTCATGTTTATGCAGGATTGGTGGGGACGGGAGACAGCGGCCCGGGCGCTTCCTTCCTTCGCAGCTGAGAACCATTTGGTTCTCCTCCCACCGCGCGACCGCCCCTCTCTCCTTCTTCGCCAGGTTCGTGCTCAAACGGGCGAGTGTGGACACACAGCCCCAGACACACAAAGACGCTCACAGGTCAGCCCGTGGCGGTGGTGTAGACGCGTGGGCACACAGATAACGCGACGCAAGGTCCCGGGGACTGGGATAGAGCCGGCTGCCTGGGCGGAGGGTGCGTTCACCCCAGGGGTCTAAAACCCGTTGGCGGGGAAGCACGCGTGAGGCATTTGGAACGCATTTGCAGACACATGGATTGTTTTTAAGTTAATGCTTTTTAATTCACTCTGTTTCCCAGTTGTCGTTTTTTATTGAAAAGGCGGATTCTGCCGGTGTGTGTTCCTTTGCGGGGCGGGGTGGGGGTTCACCAACAGAGATCCGAGGAGAGGCAGAGACAAAGGCGGTGCGAGGAAATAGGGTCAGAGAGCAAGCAAGAAACAGACTGGACGGGAGCCGGGACAGGGGGACACACAGGGAACCCTCCGAAAGGGGAAGGCAGGATAGGGCAAGTGTGCCGAGGAATCCTGCTCCGGGGGGCCCAGGGCGGATCCCGCCACCTCCAGCTGAGGCTCCTGCGGCTTTCCCCGGCTACCTGGTTCCCTTCCGCGTAGACTAGGCGAACTGGCCTCAGGGAGTGGGCTTGAAGGACGCGGCGCGCCACGGGCTGAGTACGCAGGACCAAGGTCTTGGAGGGCATAGGGGTCCGAGATCCAACAAAGGGAATCCGGGAGTCGGAAGAGTTCTGCCCCAGTCCCCTTGGCCCTCCTGTTTCAGAGCCAACTCCAGTCCAGCGCCTCGCGGCACGCCTGGCCGGCTGCGCCGTCTGGAGCGGGCGCCCCAACCTTTCTGAGCCCTGGCTCGGCCACCTGTGGACCCAGAGGCTCGCTGGGGGCCGAGGGGCTAAACGGCGCGGGGGCGTGGGGAGCGGAGCTGGGCAGACAACACCGGTGACGGCAGAAGTCCTGGGATGTTCTGTCTTGGCCGCTGCCCCGGGGGGCTCATGTTTATGCAGGATTGGTGGGGACGGGAGACAGCGGCCCGGGCGCTTCCTTCCTTCGCAGCTGAGAACCATTTGGTTCTCCTCCCACCGCGCGACCGCCCCTCTCTCCTTCTTCGCCAGGTTCGTGCTCAAACGGGCGAGTGTGGACACACAGCCCCAGACACACAAAGACGCTCACAGGTCAGCCCGTGGCGGTGGTGTAGACGCGTGGGCACACAGATAACGCGACGCAAGGTCCCGGGGACTGGGATAGAGCCGGCTGCCTGGGCGGAGAGGGTGCGTTCACCGCGGCGTGGCTCTCAGGCCTGGAGCCTAAGAACTGAAAAAGCCCTGGATCATTAGAGCTAATTACGCGTGTGCAAACAGCCGCAGGCGAGGGGGCCGTGCAGGCCACCCCTTCCCCGGCCTGATCCCCCTGATTCTGCCCAGCGCGGGGGCTTTGGGGTGCAGCTCCGACAGGGCACGGTGGGGGCCCGCGGGCGGAGAGCCCCGGGGCAGCCGGAGTCGGGATGAACTCTCCGCTTCCAAAGCCCACCGGGTGCGCTGCGGCCCGGGAAGCCCAGGGATGGCGTTGGGCCGAGCTAGAAGCGAGGACCAGAACAGCGGTCCGCGTATCCTTGGCCCTGTGCTGAGCGGGCTCAAGCGGGAGGTCCGGAGCCTTTGCGCTCTTGGGTTTCGAGAGCCGCAGACTCCTGAACATTCCCGTCTCTGCAGAAGGTCCATCCCTTGTCCGCAGTGGTCAATGCTCCCAGGGAGCACTGGAGCTGAGGCCGCTGGACCGGGAAGGGACCGTCTGGTGCTGGCCTGGAGAGACCATTCCGTTTGGGCTCGAATGAGTCACAAGACCCCCGAAAGGGCGACCTCTTTGACACTTTGTTGGCGCGTCCGTAAAATGAGGAGGCGGAGACCTTTCGTGCAATCTCTGAGGGGCTTTGGCTGCGGAGTCCAGGGGGAAGGAGAAAGGAGCTCATTTCTCACGTGTGAATGAGGCTTTACAGTTTGTCCTGCCAGTCCGAATCAGCCATCTCATTTAGCGGTTTCAGGAGCCTTTGGCAAACTGGGTTAAAGCAGTATCGGGGAGGGAATTGGCCGCTGCCCCGGGGGGCTCATGTTTATGCAGGATTGGTGGGGACGGGAGACAGCGGCCCGGGCGCTTCCTTCCTTCGCAGCTGAGAACCATTTGGTTCTCCTCCCACCGCGCGACCGCCCCTCTCTCCTTCTTCGCCAGGTTCGTGCTCAAACGGGCGAGTGTGGACACACAGCCCCAGACACACAAAGACGCTCACAGGTCAGCCCGTGGCGGTGGTGTAGACGCGTGGGCACACAGATAACGCGACGCAAGGTCCCGGGGACTGGGATAGAGCCGGCTGCCTGGGCGGAGAGGGTGCGTTCACCGCGGCGTGGCTCTCAGGCCTGGAGCCTAAGAACTGAAAAAGCCCTGGATCATTAGAGCTAATTACGCGTGTGCAAACAGCCGCAGGCGAGGGGGCCGTGCAGGCCACCCCTTCCCCGGCCTGATCCCCCTGATTCTGCCCAGCGCGGGGGCTTTGGGGTGCAGCTCCGACAGGGCACGGTGGGGGCCCGCGGGCGGAGAGCCCCGGGGCAGCCGGAGTCGGGATGAACTCTCCGCTTCCAAAGCCCACCGGGTGCGCTGCGGCCCGGGAAGCCCAGGGATGGCGTTGGGCCGAGCTAGAAGCGAGGACCAGAACAGCGGTCCGCGTATCCTTGGCCCTGTGCTGAGCGGGCTCAAGCGGGAGGTCCGGAGCCTTTGCGCTCTTGGGTTTCGAGAGCCGCAGACTCCTGAACATTCCCGTCTCTGCAGAAGGTCCATCCCTTGTCCGCAGTGGTCAATGCTCCCAGGGAGCACTGGAGCTGAGGCCGCTGGACCGGGAAGGGACCGTCTGGTGCTGGCCTGGAGAGACCATTCCGTTTGGGCTCGAATGAGTCACAAGACCCCCGAAAGGGCGACCTCTTTGACACTTTGTTGGCGCGTCCGTAAAATGAGGAGGCGGAGACCTTTCGTGCAATCTCTGAGGGGCTTTGGCTGCGGAGTCCAGGGGGAAGGAGAAAGGAGCTCATTTCTCACGTGTGAATGAGGCTTTACAGTTTGTCCTGCCAGTCCGAATCAGCCATCTCATTTAGCGGTTTCAGGAGCCTTTGGCAAACTGGGTTAAAGCAGTATCGGGGAGGGAATTATAGTTCTGTATTTATCCATGAAGCTCAGAGAGGCCGAGCGTCTCAGTAGGGGTCACACAGCGGGGAGAGGCAGCTGGCTTTCCGGACTTAAAAGTTCAGACTCGGCGCGCCTCTCCTCTCGGTCTCCCCTGGAATCCGGGCAGGTCTCGGCGCTCTGCGGACGGAGCCTAGGAGCTGCGAGCTGGGGGTGCTGAAGGCGAAGAGCGGCCGCGGTCGTGGGCTTCCCTGCCCTGGCTCGCGGTGAGCCCACGGCGCCCCCTTGCGCTCGTGGCCGGAGGTGCAGCCGGCTGGCCTGGCCCCTCACGTTGAGCGTCCCACTCGCCTGCTTCGGTTTGCGACGGTGGTGGAGAGGGAGCCGCAGCGGGGGGTGACTGGAGGAGACGTGGGGATGCGCTTTTTATACCGTGCATTTTGTAACCTGTAAAGCGCGGTACGCATTCGGTCCCAGCGTTTGGACACCAGCACAGTATTCCGTGCGCTTCCACCTCTGTATTTGAGCAGTGAGGTTGGCAGGGAAGGCGTTACTATTCCCAGTGTACAAATGGGGCAGCCGAGATAGGTCCACGGCCACTCCTTGGCGAGGAGTGGAGGCAGTATCCAGGCTGCGTCTGCTTTCCCTCCCCGTACTGCACCTTCTCCAGCGGTGGCCTTCTCCTTCTCTTGGAGGTTAAGGAAGAGGACTTTGGAGTCAGACCCAGGTTGGAATTTCATTCTTGTACTGGCTGTGAGATCGCTGTCAAACCACAAAACCACTCAGGGCCTCAGTTCTGAACCTGTACGCTGGGATGGTGGTGACCTTAGGGACCCGGGTGGGGAGGGTGGATTAATGAGCCGGGTCAAGGGGCATGGAGGCCAGCGCCTGGACGGTGGAGGATTCCCTCCTGGGGTGGACAGTGAGCCTGGCACCTCAGGGGTCTGGCCACTTGCTGGGACCTTTCGTGCAATCGAGGGCTTTGGCTGCAGTCAGGGGAAGGAGAAAGGAGCTCATTTCTCACGTGTGAATGAGGCTTTACAGTTTGTCCTGCCAGTCCGAATCAGCCATCTCATTTAGCGGTTTCAGGAGCCTTTGGCAAACTGGGTTAAAGCAGTATCGGGGAGGGAATTATAGTTCTGTATTTATCCATGAAGCTCAGAGAGGCCGAGCGTCTCAGTAGGGGTCACACAGCGGGGAGAGGCAGCTGGCTTTCCGGACTTAAAAGTTCAGACTCGGCGCGCCTCTCCTCTCTGGCGCCCCTGGAATCCGGGCATGGCTCGGCGCTCTTCGGACGTAGCCTAGCAGCTTCGAGCTTTGGTTGCTGAAGGCGAAGAGCGGCCGCGGTCGTGGGCTTCCCTGCCCTGGCTCGCGGTGAGCCCACGGCGCCCCCTTGCGCTCGTGGCCGGAGGTGCAGCCGGCTGGCCTGGCCCCTCACGTTGAGCGTCCCACTCGCCTGCTTCGGTTTGCGACGGTGGTGGAGAGGGAGCCGCAGCGGGGGGTGACTGGAGGAGACGTGGGGATGCGCTTTTTATACCGTGCATTTTGTAACCTGTAAAGCGCGGTACGCATTCGGTCCCAGCGTTTGGACACCAGCACAGTATTCCGTGCGCTTCCACCTCTGTATTTGAGCAGTGAGGTTGGCAGGGAAGGCGTTACTATTCCCAGTGTACAAATGGGGCAGCCGAGATAGGTCCACGGCCACTCCTTGGCGAGGAGTGGAGGCAGTATCCAGGCTGCGTCTGCTTTCCCTCCCCGTACTGCACCTTCTCCAGCGGTGGCCTTCTCCTTCTCTTGGAGGTTAAGGAAGAGGACTTTGGAGTCAGACCCAGGTTGGAATTTCATTCTTGTACTGGCTGTGAGATCGCTGTCAAACCACAAAACCACTCAGGGCCTCAGTTCTGAACCTGTACCCTGGGATGGTGGTGACCTTAGGGACCCTTGGGGGAGGGGTGGATTAATGAGCCGGGTCAAGGGGCATGGAGGCCAGCGCCTGGGAAGGGCGGGGTGGAGGATTGTGCCCTCCTGGGGTGGACAGTGAGCCTGGCACCTCAGGGGTCTGGCCACTTGCTGGGACCTGAGCAGCGGTGCTGGTGGCCTACCGCCCCCAACCTTGCAAACCGTTGACCTTGTCCAGAACCTTAGGCAGGTTCTGGGAGGCCTCCTCCGTAGGACATGCAGGCCCTGAGACAGAAGCCTTGCCCTAGAGCCACAGGGAAAGATTTAGGGCTTGCCCCAGACACTTGGAGGGTGAGGAGGCAGGGTGGGTGAGGGCTGGGTCTTGGCGGGAAAGTGAGCAAAGGAAGAGGTGGCAGGTCGAGTCCCTGCTCTATAGAAGTAAGGCCCAAGAGGCTTGCAGGGGCCAGTCTCAAGGGCATTAAGAGGTGACACAGTAGAAGGCGGAGACATATTGGAGGCAGTTAATGAGAACGGAAAGGACTGAGGCGTTGTAACCCCTGCCCTCTGGGGAGATACTAGGTCTCTGGGGCAGGAACCCTCCTCAGGGTGAACCTAAGCCAGGGTGGGGAAGGTGAGATGCCTGAGCTGGCTTGGGGGCTGCAGATGCCTGGATGTGGATGTGAGGAAATGGAAGGAAGTAGTGCAGTTGAGCCCAGAGGTTGAGCATCAGGATCACTGGAAGATGGCTGCCCCTCCTCCGGAGTTTCTGGTGCAGGTCTGGTATTAGAGTTGACGTTTCTCACAAGTTCCTGGGTGATGCTCGGGGCTGCTGGTCTGGGGACCAGTTTTGAGACTCGAATTCCCCTGAGGCTCCCAGACTCATCAGTTCCACACTCACGGCACGTGAGTAAGTCTCAGTTTGATTGGTTTCAGAAAGCACATCCTGGTTTTGCCCCAGCTCGGAGGTGTTGGGCCTCCACGCCCCTTCTCCCAGTGTGCACACTGCAGTGGTTCAGAGAAGAGGAACTTCTTCGTCTGCCAGATGGGGCGGTCAGGCAAGCTTCCTGGAAGAAGCGGATTGAATTTGAAGGACTGGTAGAGGGAAATTAGGGTAACAGCTGGCCAGAGGCTGAGAGGTGGAGACTGAGACAGAGTAAGACCTTCCAATGAGTGTGTGTGGTATGGCAGGGACTTGGGGTTCTGCTCCAGTCTTCCCCCAGAAACACACACAGCCCAGGGCTAGGAACAGGGATTAGGGGACTGTAATAAGACTGAAACGAATGAGCTGTTGCCAGCGGGTCTGGCTGGGACAGGCTGAAGGGCTGCAGAATCCTTCCGACGGTGCTACCAACGGCGGCCAGGCAGACTGGCTTCAGTAGCCGCCCTTCCTGCCTTGGTTTCTCCATCTGAGGGATAAGCGTCACGTGTTTGCCGTTTCCCTGACCTTCCCAAGCTGCCAGCAGGATAATATATGGAAATTGCTTTGACCTCCTGAGAAAAGAGGGTCTCCAGGAATAGAAAGTTCACCACTAATCCTGTCCCCCCAGACTTCCCACTAATTCCTGCTTCCGATGTCAGCCTGGCAGGTTGAGTTTAGCAAAAGAAAGAACAACTTAGAGGGCTGATGGTTTTTCTAATGGCCCCAGTTCTCCAAACACATCCGTACGCAATCCACATGCACACAGAGCCTGGTCACAGGCCCACCCTCGCCACAGCCTCCCCCCATGCTAGCTCACACACAGGCCTCCCACGGAGCCATCATAATTGTGGAGAATAATTAGAACTAACATTTGCACAGTGCCCTGCCGTTGACAGAGCAGTTCCACCCTGTACTTTTGTTTAATCCTCACAACAACCGGAGAGGCAGGGATTACTGCTATTATTAACTGAGGCTCAGAGAGGTTAAGTGACTTGCCCAAGGTCGCTCAGCTAGTCAATGACGGGCATGGCTCCAGCTTGGGTCTCCCGACTTGCCATGCTCCTCGCCCGTGCTTTCCTGCCCTTTACCTCTGTGTGCTCACACATTCGCTCGTTCACTCCACAGATATCTGTGTGCCAGTCACGCACGAGCCTCTGTGCTGCACGGTATCTGTTTTCCTACATCTGCTCACCTCGTCCCACGACAGACGAATGCGCTGGGCACTTTTCCCATCCCGATGTCATGGTAGAGGAAACGAGGACCGGGAGACTGAGCAGGGGACAGAGTTGAGACTGGAGCCCACAGTGCGACGTGAGAGCTCCGGTCCCTTGGCCCTCCTGTGCCCACGTACACTCCACCTGGACCCACAATCACACCTCTGCCTGCGCACTGCCTGTAGACACCCTTCTAGTCCCGATGCGCCTAGGCAGGGGCAGCAAGCGACCTGTCCAGCCCCACAGAGCAGAGCCCCCAGCCTGTCCCCGTCACCCAGACATTTCAGCTGAACAAGCCCAGAAAATCAAGGATGGGATTTTTCTCCAAAATGCCACTGGCATCTCTGGGGACACGGTCACATTTTCCTACTGATTACACAACACCGTAGCATTTACCATAGTCGCTCGGTCCGTCAATATCCGTCGGAGGCAGCAAGAAACGTCCCTCCCCAGCCCCCACTCTGTGCTGACCCAGGCTGAGTGCGGAGGCGGGATGCAGGCAAGAGGGGACGCGGCCCCTGCCCTTCACAGGGCCTGGGATGAAGGGGAGACGTACCCCCGAGGGGTGGCCGAGGGGTTACTGTCACTAATGCCTGTGGATTTCAGAGTGACAACAGACTTCGATTCTGATCTAGGCTCTGCACTCTCTAGTTAGTAACCTTGGGAAGTTCAGTTACTTCTTTGCTAGGAGCCTCAGTTTCTTTGGAGGCAAAATGGGGACAAGGACACATCCATCCCAGGATGGTCTGTGCACACTGGAAGGACACCCTGTTCTGAGCGCTGGTGAGAGGGTAGATGAGCAGGCTGGTCCACCTGAGCTGAGGCTTGGTCTGGGACCCCAAGCCTGTCCTCTCTTGGAACAGCGAAGGCAACTGCCAACTAGAACTGCCTGGTGTCCCCTGCACTTTGCACCCCAAAGAGAATCTACGTGAAGGCCAGCAATGAAGGAGGGCGGCGTGTGTCCATGCCCTGGTTATGCCAGGGGCCTGTTTGGAGTTCCGAGCCCAGATGCTTCTCTTCCTGAGCCAGTGAGTCAGACAGTGCATAGATTAGCGACCTGACCCAGACAGCCTCAGCGAGCTGAGATGGGATAAGACTTTAAACGATGTGGGACCAGGGGCCCACGGACAAAGGTCACGGGTGTGCATGCCCAGGGGTGTGTGTGTCTGTCACTGTGAAAAGAGCCTGGGTTTCTGAGACTTGGGTTTCTTTCTTTATTTAGTGTGTGTGTTGAATACCTGCTATGTGTTAGGACTGTTCTAGATGTTGGGAGTACAACCATGAGCAAGATGGGCAAAGCTTCAAGCCTCTTGGAGGCTGGAGTCCAGCCCAGGAGACCGACAGTGTTCGTATCACATAGACACGTGAATCCTGGCTCTGTGGTGCCTCGGAGGAGTCTGCCTGGGCTCTCCGAGCACGAGTGTCTCCATGTGGGGTATTCCATAATGACTCCTGCCTCACAGAGCAATTCTGAGAGAGGGCACAGACACTGAAAATGTCTTGCTGCCTGGAAAGCCCCGTGTGCGCATGCCTGACTCTGGGTGTGTGTAAACGGGCGTGCTTGCTGGCATCCCTTCTCCTTCGCGTAGTGAACAGAGCACCTGTGGGACTCCGGAAACGGTCCCAAGTTCCGTAAGTCCACAACCCCTGCCACCAGGAATGTAGGGAGGAAACCGTATGGCTCTGATATCCTGATTTTGGTTTGGTTTTGCCCCAAGACAGCACATCCTGCGCGTTTCTCTGCTTGAAACTTATTTCTCAAGCCTCTTGCTCGAACTAGTTTCATCTTAAGGAGGGCAAAGGAGGTTGAATTGAACGCTGGACGAGCCCTGAGCCTGGGGATAGGGCCAACTTGGGCGAAGCGGGATACGCTGGTCACAGGTGGTGGGGTGGTAGCCCAGCAAGCAAGCACCGACAGAGGGGTCACCCTCAGCAACAGTCATCCTCCGTCCTTCTCTCCTAGCTCCCGTGGAGCATAGCTCTCACACTCTCTTGGAGGCAGAGATCTTGACAACAGTGTCCAAGCCTCAGCCCCAGGGTAGCTCCCAGCCCAAATCACCGATCCCCATCCAACCCCGCCAGCACTGCCCCGCCCAGCTCCATTCAGTTCGGCCCCACACATCCCAAACCTTCCAATTCAGCTGCATCCAGCTCATTCCAACCAGGTCGACCTGGCCCGTCCCAACTCATTCCAGCCGCTCCCCACTTAGCTCAGTGGTGGCAGATAGTGTGGAGTAACTCATTCAGCCTCTATTCCCCTCTCCTTTGATTGTGCCTTTTTTTTTTTTTTTTTAATCCTGTAAAGGCTGAAAAACTAAACACTACATTTTTCCAGACTGCCCTATAGTTAGTTTAAGATGTGATATAGGTTTCACCAGGTGCCACGCACTCACACAAGGCAGTTCATTCAGAAGTGGATCAAAATGGACCGAAAGGCAGGGTATGAGACATCCATCAATATGTGCAAAATACTATTTTCAAGAACATATGCAAAATTAGAAAAAAACAGTATGGGGTACGATTATGAACATTTCTTCTACTTTTGTGCTATCTAGCCCAAGAATTTCCTTATCATAGTTTTTTCCCCCCAGAGCAGACCCTGTCATGCTTTCATACTGAGTTGTGCATTTCTGCAGGTGTAGACATACAGAGGAGCTTGTCTGGAGCCAGAGGCTTGACTAGTGGCTTCCTGATTTGGCAGATGGCCTCCTGATGGTTGTAAAAGGAGCAACTGCCTTGGTGGTCCAGTTCTGCTGTGCAGCTTCGGGAGCTGATTCTGAAGATGCAGCCTAGAATCTGCTTCTTCAGCTCTTCAGCTATTACTGGAAGCCATTAAATACTCATTCATAGATTTATTTTGGCTTAAGCTCTCCAGAGTGGATGCTGTCTCTGCAACTAAACACTAGCCAGTCTCCAACCTCACCAATCCTCAACTCGATCTAACCTGCTCCAAACCAATC
This sequence comes from Tragulus kanchil, assembly GCA_022376925.1. Classification (NCBI taxonomy): domain Eukaryota; kingdom Metazoa; phylum Chordata; class Mammalia; order Artiodactyla; family Tragulidae; genus Tragulus; species Tragulus kanchil. The sequence continues at coordinate 112,425,337 of JAIOJX010000032.1, read as the reverse complement.
CATTCCCAAACCACTGCAACCCATCCAAGCCAGTTCAGTCCAGCCTGGCCCTAATCAAGGTAGCCCGGCCAAACCCAGTCCAAGCCAAGCTACCCTCTGTTCACCTCTTTCTACCTCAGTCGATCAGAACTCTATGCAACTCATCTCAAGCCAGCCTATACCAACTCTCTGTCTAAACAAGTTGCTTACTTCCAATTTGATGTGTATGATCCCAGCCAACTCATTCCAACTCAGCTCTAATCCCAGTCCTCCCAATGACTCTCAATGCAGCCCATTCCATGTGACCTGAGCAGCACAGAGTATTTACTACCAAGTATTTACAGAATGTGCTTTAGGAGCCCCCACAAGGAAGCAGAGCCAACTTGAACTTCTCTATAGATGTAAGCCTGTTCTCTTGTTAATATTTCTTAAGCCTACCCATTGTAGTGGGCGGAACCTCTAAAAGAACTTCCCAGAGATGTTCCAACCCTGGAACTTGTGACTATGATGAGGCGTCACTCCTGTGATCATGCTGTATCTTATGGTTCAGATGACTTTAAGATAGGGACGTTGTCCTGGACTAGGTGGGTAGCCCACTCTAATCACAGGAGTCCTTAGAGGCGGTGGGCTTTCTCCAGCTAAGGGAAGAGAGGGAAGTCACAGGTACTGGAAGCACAAGGAAGACTCGCCTCATTGATGCTGGCTTAGGAGATGGAGGAGACCACGTGAAAAACAACGTGCGTGACCTTGAGAAGCTGACAAGGACGCAGGGACCTCGAGCTATAACCGCAAGGAACGGGATTTTGCCAACAACCTGAATGAACCTGGAAGGGCATTTTTCCAGAGCCTCCCCCTAAGCTTCCCTTCACTGGCTGACACCTTGATTTCAGCCTCATGAGACACTGAGCAGAGGACCCGGGTGAGCCCACCTAAATTCCTGGTTTACAGCTGTGAGGTAATGAATGAGTGTTGCCTTTAAAAAATTTACTTGGCTAGACTGGGTCTTAGTTGTGGCATGGCCACATGAAAGATCTTCACTGCAGCACATGAACTCCTACTTGCAGCATGCGGGATCTCGTCCCTGACCAGGAAACAAACCTGGGCCCCCTGTATTGGGAGGACAGAGTCTTAGCCACTGGACCACCAGAGAAGTCCCAAGTGTTGCTTTCAGTCGCTAAATTTGTGACGGTTTGTTGCAAAAGAATAGAAAATTAGTCAGTGCATCCTAATATCCACTCTCTCAGAAATATCTTGATTTTTATATTAGTCAAGATGAAGAATTTAATATTACAGAATATTGGACACAGATACACCTGGGTTCCAATCCTGGCTCAGTCAACTGCTAGCCATGTGGCTTCAGCCAACTTATGTCACCTTTCTAAGCAGAACTTCATCATCAGTAATTATCAAGACAATAACTTCTCTAGCCACTTTGCTTAGAAGATTAAATATAATACATAGTATTAAATTCCTGACCCACAGCAGGGACTTAACTATTCTTTTGTTTGGGATGGCATTGAGCTAAAATTAAGTACTGGGTTTCCCTAGTGGCTTAGGCAATAAAGAATCCACTTACATTGCAGGATATTGCCTGCAATATAGGAGACCCAGGTTCAATCCCTGGGTTGGGAAGATCCCCTGGAAAAGGAAATGGCAACCCATTCCAGTATTCTCACCTGGGAAATCCTATGGGCAGAGGAGCCTGGCGGGCTACAGTCTACAGAGTCACAAATAGCTGGATACAACTGAACAACTGAGCACAGTAATCCTAGGTATTAGAGTAAATGAAACTATTGTTTTTCACTACCATCACTAACAGAGGAACAATTTTAGTAGAAGGCCTCCAATTTAAGCCAGAGGAAGAGCTAATTGTGGACGCAGGGCACTCTGATGTGGAGAGGTTCTGCAGAGATTGCCCTTTCTACCTGTGTTCGAGTCCAGGTCTTGGATTGGTGGGCTGGGAGCTCTAGGGGACCAGGCCACAGCAGGGAGGAAACAAGCCATGGAAAGGAACCAGTGTTAGGTAAGTAAATGAAGAAATGCTGTGCTCACGAAATGAACTCACTTGGTCGCCTTGTCTGGACCAAAGGCAGCCGAGTCCCTGGCCAACCTTAAAATTTTGAAGGGGATCCTTCACTGCAGCACATGAACTCCTACTTGCAGCATGCGGGATCTCGTCCCTGACCAGGAAACAAACCTGGGCCCCCTGTATTGGGAGGACAGAGTCTTAGCCACTGGACCACCAGAGAAGTCCCAAGTGTTGCTTTCAGTCGCTAAATTTGTGACGGTTTGTTGCAAAAGAATAGAAAATTAGTCAGTGCATCCTAATATCCACTCTCTCAGAAATATCTTGATTTTTATATTAGTCAAGATGAAGAATTTAATATTACAGAATATTGGACACAGATACACCTGGGTTCCAATCCTGGCTCAGTCAACTGCTAGCCATGTGGCTTCAGCCAACTTATGTCACCTTTCTAAGCAGAACTTCATCATCAGTAATTATCAAGACAATAACTTCTCTAGCCACTTTGCTTAGAAGATTAAATATAATACATAGTATTAAATTCCTGACCCACAGCAGGGACTTAACTATTCTTTTGTTTGGGATGGCATTGAGCTAAAATTAAGTACTGGGTTTCCCTAGTGGCTTAGGCAATAAAGAATCCACTTACATTGCAGGATATTGCCTGCAATATAGGAGACCCAGGTTCAATCCCTGGGTTGGGAAGATCCCCTGGAAAAGGAAATGGCAACCCATTCCAGTATTCTCACCTGGGAAATCCTATGGGCAGAGGAGCCTGGCGGGCTACAGTCTACAGAGTCACAAATAGCTGGATACAACTGAACAACTGAGCACAGTAATCCTAGGTATTAGAGTAAATGAAACTATTGTTTTTCACTACCATCACTAACAGAGGAACAATTTTAGTAGAAGGCCTCCAATTTAAGCCAGAGGAAGAGCTAATTGTGGACGCAGGGCACTCTGATGTGGAGAGGTTCTGCAGAGATTGCCCTTTCTACCTGTGTTCGAGTCCAGGTCTTGGATTGGTGGGCTGGGAGCTCTAGGGGACCAGGCCACAGCAGGGAGGAAACAAGCCATGGAAAGGAACCAGTGTTAGGTAAGTAAATGAAGAAATGCTGTGCTCACGAAATGAACTCACTTGGTCGCCTTGTCTGGACCAAAGGAGCAGCCGAGTCCCGCCAAGGCCGTGGCCCGTCAGTCCTTCTGGGATATAAAGGAAGCAGATACTGCAGTACCTTACTGATCATCGAGGAGGTTCCCGCACCCGACCAAGTCTGAACTTTACAAGTCATGGGACAGTACACAGAATGAGAAACTTGGGCTGCAGAGAAAGAGAGGTAGGCCAACGCCCAAGACCTGCTGTGCTGAAAAAGAACCGTGATGACCTGAGTGTGTGGAGCAGAAAGGCCCTTTTTAATCTCAGATGTCTCCCGGATTCTACATTTGTCTGGCCTCCTTCCTTCTGTGCCTCTGGACCAGCTAGAGGTCTCCAGGCTGTCGGAGCCTGCACTTTAGCCAGCCACCTGCCAGGGCTCGACATCAGTATCTCTGTCCTGCTCTGCTCTTCTGTAAGCTCACTTTGGTAGCTGCAAGTTGGCCATGAGGAATCTTTACTCCACAGAAACTAGCAAAGGCTACAAACCAGGCTTTATGCCCGCTGGCAGCTGGTGTTGGACATTCACCAGCACCAAAGCTTCCTGCTTTGGTGGGCTGGGGGGGAGGGCTTTCTAATCCTTTCCGGGCCTTACTTTCCTCCTTAGTCAAATGTGGGCTCTTTGGCTACCTCTAAAGGACTTTTTTTTCTTCTCCTCCCTGATTTTTTTTTTTTTTAAGTTCATTAGACACCAAGGAAAAGGGAGGAGGTACTAATAACAAAATTCCTATCTTCCTAGTCATACTCACACAATAAAATTGGTGCTCATAATACTCACTGTTAGAAGGAACTTGCTCTTGGCCAAGCCCTGTGCCACATCCTTCATCTCAGTCCTCTGTCTCATTCTGACCTTGCACACATCTTATTCAAACATCCAATGAGTTCCTTAGCACAGAAAACATGTTCCCTCTAGACTCTGAAATTTGGGCACTTGGATATAAATCTGGGCTTTACTTGTTTCTGAGTTACTTTGACTAAGATAATTAATTTCTCTGTCTCTGTTTCCTGATCTTTAAAATAGGAATAATAATAATAGCTTCTACTTCTTAGAGCTATGTAAAGTGAGAAAATCATGTCAAATGCTTAGGGTAGTGCTAGTCACATAGTAGTGCTAAACAGATGCTCAGTATTACCATCCTGGCACCTGCCCATGGTAGGCGCCCAATAGATGTTCATATAGGAAGACAGAAAGTGAAAGTGCTGGTTGCTCAGTCGTGTCTGACTCTTTGCGATCCCAAGGGCTTTAGCCTGCCAGGCTGTTCTGTCCATGAGATATTCCAGGCAAGAATACTGGAGTGGGTTGCCATTTCCTACTCCAGGGGATCTTCCCAACTCAGGGATTGAACCCAGGTCTCCCTCACTGTGGGCAGTTTCTTTACCGTCTGAGCCACCAGGAGAGCCCCTTAAAAGGGGACACTGTGGCTGCCTGGGCTTGGAAAAGAAGGACTATGGATAAAAGACGATTGACGGAATAATATTATTTATAATTAACTACATTAATTTCTTACGGTTAACAACTGAACGAATCCTTCACATTTACTTTCCTCAGTCTTTCCATTTATTTTTACTTACTTATTTCACTCTCTAGTACCCTTAGTGTTGGATGTTTTAGATAGAGTGGGGAATTCATTCATTTAGTCACTCAGCAAACCTTCTGGTGCCAGACTCTGGCTAGGAGCTCAGGAATGAGTTTTGGGTTCAGCTCATGAGTCACCAAGCCATCTGGACTTCCAGTGAGACTTCAGACCTGCCAGACAACACGAGCTTTGCTAGTAGAAGGAGTAATGCCAGGGTGCCCAGCTGCTGGAACAGGGCTATGTTCACACTGGAATCTGCCACTGTGAACTCAAAGGTTATGTGGCCCTTGGTTTGACCCTTGCTCTGCTACTTATGGGACTTCTTTGGTGGCTCGGACATAAAGAATCTGCCTGTAATGCAGGAGACCCAGGTTCGATCCCAGGGTTGGAAAAATCACCTGGAGAAGGAAACGGCTACCCACTCCAGTATTCTTGCCTGGATAATTTCATGGACAGAGGAGTCTGGCAGGGTACAGTCCACGGGGTTGCCAAGAATTGGACATGACTGAGTGACTAACACTTTCACTTTCTGCTACCTACGAGCTGAGTTACTTGTTTTTGGAAAGGCTCCTTCTAAGCCACAGTTTCCCCATACGTAGCGCTGGGGTAAAAACCTGCCGTGCTGTGCTTAAAGTTTGAGTCTCTGTGTGTGAGGGGGCAAGGGTGCTGTGGGCATACAGCACGCGGGTGTAACCAGTGCCCGGTTTTCCTCTCCCTGGGCCACAGTCTGAGGTCAGGGAAGGAAGCTGACATTTGTTAAGCACCTTCTAAGAACTATGTACTTTAATTACGTGAGAATTGGATTCTTCCAATGCCCTACCTGATACACCCCCATTTTTGAAGATAAAGCGAGACCCAGAGTGGAGGAACTTCCTGAGTTCCCCGACTTCCCACTTTTGTGTATAGCCAGGAAAACCCAACAATCCTATGTCTGAGCCACCAGGAGGCCCCTTAAAGGGGACACTGTGGCTGCCTGGGCTTGGAAAGAAGGACTATGGATAAAGCGATTGACGGAATAATATTATTTATAATTAACTACATTAATTTCTTACGGTTAACAACTGAACGAATCCTTCACATTTACTTTCCTCAGTCTTTCCATTTATTTTTACTTACTTATTTCACTCTCTAGTACCCTTAGTGTTGGATGTTTTAGATAGAGTGGGGAATTCATTCATTTAGTCACTCAGCAAACCTTCTGGTGCCAGACTCTGGCTAGGAGCTCAGGAATGAGTTTTGGGTTCAGCTCATGAGTCACCAAGCCATCTGGACTTCCAGTGAGACTTCAGACCTGCCAGACAACACGAGCTTTGCTAGTAGAAGGAGTAATGCCAGGGTGCCCAGCTGCTGGAACAGGGCTATGTTCACACTGGAATCTGCCACTGTGAACTCAAAGGTTATGTGGCCCTTGGTTTGACCCTTGCTCTGCTACTTATGGGACTTCTTTGGTGGCTCGGACATAAAGAATCTGCCTGTAATGCAGGAGACCCAGGTTCGATCCCAGGGTTGGAAAAATCACCTGGAGAAGGAAACGGCTACCCACTCCAGTATTCTTGCCTGGATAATTTCATGGACAGAGGAGTCTGGCAGGGTACAGTCCACGGGGTTGCCAAGAATTGGACATGACTGAGTGACTAACACTTTCACTTTCTGCTACCTACGAGCTGAGTTACTTGTTTTTGGAAAGGCTCCTTCTAAGCCACAGTTTCCCCATACGTAGCGCTGGGGTAAAAACCTGCCGTGCTGTGCTTAAAGTTTGAGTCTCTGTGTGTGAGGGGGCAAGGGTGCTGTGGGCATACAGCACGCGGGTGTAACCAGTGCCCGGTTTTCCTCTCCCTGGGCCACAGTCTGAGGTCAGGGAAGGAAGCTGACATTTGTTAAGCACCTTCTAAGAACTATGTACTTTAATTACGTGAGAATTGGATTCTTCCAATGCCCTACCTGATACACCCCCATTTTTGAAGATAAAGCGAGACCCAGAGAGTGGAGGAACTTCCTGAGTTCCCCCGACTTCCCACTGTGTGTGTGTATAGCCAGGGAACAACATTCCTATTCCGCTCTGGAATCCAAATCCTGCCCACAGCGCGGGCCCCTGCCCAGGCTGGAAGAGAAGCCGCCAGGGACCTCGGCCTGGAGACCACCAACTTTGCTCGGCCCAGGCAGGCGAGGGCCAGGGAGGCCATTCCTGGGTGGGGCAGGCCTAGGGCCCACTGGGGATGGCTCTAGGGCAGGGCCCGAGTTTCACTTTTCGCCAGCTCAGCCCCAGAGCTGGGGCTGCCTGAAGTTCAGAGAGATGATGTGGCTCAGAGGTCAAAATTCAGCTGAGAAGTCATCCTCAGGCCCCTCGACTGGGAGAAACATGTTCAAGCTGTTCCCCTCTTACTCGGGCTCTCTCCCCTTCCCTGGCCTTCCCGCTGCTCTGCTTGGCTGGGGCGAGGGCTAGGGAGCGGGTGCTGGCTTCAGCCCCACCCCCTGCAGGAAGTCTACCCTGAACACTCCTGCTCCCACCAAGCGCCCTTCACTCTGATTTCAATGAGCACCTAGTCTGTGCTAGGCTCTGAGCCAGGCACTGGAATGCTGAGAAGCATAAAACCCGCAGCGAAAGGAGCTCCTGGCTGAGCAGAACAGACAAAAGCAGATGTCAGTACAATGTGATAAGAACGAAGAGAATTGTAGCTTCTGTTTACTGAGTCTTGTTATGAAGTATAGGCTTTCTATGCTTTCTATCATTTGATCTTCAGGAGAAATAGAACCCTAGCAGAGTGGTGATTCCACTTGACAGCTGAGGAGACCAAGACTTCTGGAGAGGCGCTTGTCCAGCTGTGAAGTTGTGCTCTCCCTACCACCAGCTCCTGCCCAGGGACCGTGGGAAGCCTGAGGACCTCTTCTGGCTCTGGGGAGGAGGGGTGAGGAATGCCTTCCGGAGGCATCTTTGGAAGAGCAGGCCTGGGCTGGTTGGAAGAAGATGGATAGCAGAGAGGAGTCTGTGAAAGGCCCGGAGAGTTAACGCCCGTCTCTTCTTGGGGCCAGGCTCTTGCTGTCAGCTGCTTTCTCTTCGGTCTTTTGCTGACTTGTCCTCCTCTCCTGGGCCTTTACCTTTATCCTGGTTCTTATCTCACTCCATCCTCCTTCCCTACACAACCTCATCATGCCCTTGACTTCAGCTCTCTTTGCCAATGCCGTGTCTCTCCCCTCTCAGCTAAGAACCACACACAGGCCTCTGCCCTTCTTAAAGGAACCTGAAACACAAGCAGGCCCAGAGAGAAGGCCCATGCCAGGGCTTCTGTCTGTGTCTGTGCCCGGCACCTCAGCCGTCTTCAGGACAGTCAGCCTGGCACTTGGCTCCCTCCCCTCCCCAGGGAGACCACCACCGGGGCTTGTTGACTCTCCCTCCATCCACACTGCCTGTGCACCACGCTGCCGTGTCTGAGCTGTCATCTGTGCCAGGACTGTACCATCAGCCCTCTCGCTGGGCTCCCGTCTCTACACTCACCTAACAAGGTTACCCATGGGATCTTTCGAAAATACAGTCCTTACTGGTGCTTCCGTTCATGGCTTGCTAATGCTTTTGGGAGAAGATTGCAATTGCTTTGTGGTTCCCAGGGACCTGCATGATCTCCAGGCTGCCTACTCCTCCAAGTCTGCCTTTCGCTGTAGTACCATCAGACTTCCCAGGTCGTGCTGGCAGTAATCCCTACATGGGGAAGATCCCCTGGAGGAGGGCATGGCAGCCCACTGCAGTATTCTTGCCTGGAAAAGCCCATGGACCAAGGGTCGCAGAGTTGGACACGAATGAAGCGATCAGCTCGTGATGCATGTGGTACCGTAACACCACCCGCAGTGGGCTCCTCCTAGTTCTTTGAATGCTCCAGGTTGCCTCCTACCCAGAAATCTTCCGATGCACAGATTCCACCTCTAGGAATGCTGCTCCTGACCTTGGCCAGTCCCAGGCTAGTTCATTCCTCTGTTTATGCTAGTTCCCTCCTCAGGAGAGCTTCCCGACCCTCAGAGTAGACTACCCTCGCCTGTGAGGTGCACTCACTGTCTCCAGGCTTCTCTTCACAGCACTTCCCCACCTGTAATTACAGATTAGATGAACAAAGACGTTTCTCTGCTAGGGCAGGACCATGCATATTTTGCTCACCCCTGTCTGTGCCTAGCTCAATAAATATTTCTTTAGTGGAGTCCCCTTTCCTTTTGGGGCATTTTTTCCTCCCCCATTAGGTGGTGAGCTCCTCCAGGGCAGGGCTTGTCTCTGGTTCATCTCTGTCCTGCCTGCAGTGATCAGCCCAGCCCAGCCCCTGAGCCAGCATCTCCTTTGGTGGGGGCCCAAGAGCTGGTAAGGTTTGGCGGTGGTGGCTGTGGGAACAGGCTGAGGCTGATGTCAGCTGGGAAGTGCTAGGAGCCATGTGAGAAAAGCGCTGCATCTGTGACTGACCCTTATATCTCAGGGAGTAGATGGACTCAAGGTCTCAATCCTGGCGCGCTGTGTGACTTTAGGCAAGATCCTGTACCTCTCTGGGCTTTAAATTACCCAGGCTGCTGGACTCGTGACCTTTTGACTCGTCTAAGATTCCAAACCACTAGAAAAGGGATTAAGGATATTGAGGGCTCATTTGCAGACACCTCTGGAGAGAGCAGAATGATTCTGAGGCTGTGGACAAGGAAGATTTGGGGGCTTAGGGTCCAGAGGCTCCTTTTCATGCTCCCACAGCCCATGAGGAGACAACCAGTGACAAGCCTCACCTTCCCCTCCCCGCTCCCCCGTGAGTCCTGGCACTCACCTTGGGAGAGCAGCCCGGACATCTCCAGGGTAACTTTTGGACAGAGAATGTCACATCTTTGTTCCTAAAAGGTTAGTGGCTGGGATGGATTGAGACCCTGGCCTCCCAGAAAGGTGGGTACTGCCAGCAATGTATCTTTATTCTTTATCTCCGGCACCTGAATTATTATTTTACAGTTGGACAAACTGAGGCTCAGAGAGGGGAAAGTGTTCCTCTAGGGTCATACAGCCACACTGATGAAGGGTGGATGCGGGACGAGGACCAGTCCTCTGAGGTTGTTGCTCAGGGAGATGGGGCTTGGCAAGGCAGGCCTGGCTGTGCCCAGGGCAGGTGTTCTGGACAGAGACCTGGGCAGGGAGTCAGGAAGCCGGGGTTCTAGATGCTCTGACTCAGTGTTGTGACCTGGGCAAGTCACCCGACTTCTCTGGGCCCTGATGGGAGAAGAGCAAAAGCTCAGGACAAGTTGGCACATCAGCTGAGGGAGTTCTTGGTGGTCTCTCAGCACCCAGAGCTCTGAGAGGGTGTGGTGGGCCCTCTGGGGCCACAGCCTTTCCAGGAGAGCCCCACAGGGCTCCGGACCAAGCCCTTTCCTCTGTGCTCACTCATGTGTCACTTACTTACCAGGGCGGAGGGAGCAGGCAAAGACTTGGGCCTCTTAAATTGTGGCTAACAGCGCTGCTGGGGAGCTGGGGGTAGGGGGAGTGGAGGGAAGGTGCCCCCGCCCAAAGGCTGCCCATTTTCCTGGCTCCTCAGAACCTCTGTGCAGGCCCTCCTGGGCTCCGATAGCATTTTGGGAAGACAGCATCCCAGGGTCATCCACTGTGACAAACTACCCCGTGTGTTCCCTGGTGGCTTTGGGGCAGATACCAACCCCTCTTCTGACCCACTCTGTCGCCATTTCTGCTCAGAGCCCTGAGTCCAACTGCCTTGGTGTGCTGATTGGGAACAGAGCCACAGACGGCCAGAGTCTTGTCCCAGGAGACAACCAGTGACAAGCCTCACCTTCCCCTCCCCGCTCCCCCGTGAGTCCTGGCACTCACCTTGGGAGAGCAGCCCGGACATCTCCAGGGTAACTTTTGGACAGAGAATGTCACATCTTTGTTCCTAAAAGGTTAGTGGCTGGGATGGATTGAGACCCTGGCCTCCCAGAAAGGTGGGTACTGCCAGCAATGTATCTTTATTCTTTATCTCCGGCACCTGAATTATTATTTTACAGTTGGACAAACTGAGGCTCAGAGAGGGGAAAGTGTTCCTCTAGGGTCATACAGCCACACTGATGAAGGGTGGATGCGGGACGAGGACCAGTCCTCTGAGGTTGTTGCTCAGGGAGATGGGGCTTGGCAAGGCAGGCCTGGCTGTGCCCAGGGCAGGTGTTCTGGACAGAGACCTGGGCAGGGAGTCAGGAAGCCGGGGTTCTAGATGCTCTGACTCAGTGTTGTGACCTGGGCAAGTCACCCGACTTCTCTGGGCCCTGATGGGAGAAGAGCAAAAGCTCAGGACAAGTTGGCACATCAGCTGAGGGAGTTCTTGGTGGTCTCTCAGCACCCAGAGCTCTGAGAGGGTGTGGTGGGCCCTCTGGGGCCACAGCCTTTCCAGGAGAGCCCCACAGGGCTCCGGACCAAGCCCTTTCCTCTGTGCTCACTCATGTGTCACTTACTTACCAGGGCGGAGGGAGCAGGCAAAGACTTGGGCCTCTTAAATTGTGGCTAACAGCGCTGCTGGGGAGCTGGGGGTAGGGGGAGTGGAGGGAAGGTGCCCCCGCCCAAAGGCTGCCCATTTTCCTGGCTCCTCAGAACCTCTGTGCAGGCCCTCCTGGGCTCCGATAGCATTTTGGGAAGACAGCATCCCAGGGTCATCCACTGTGACAAACTACCCCGTGTGTTCCCTGGTGGCTTTGGGGGCAGATACCAACCCCTCTTCTGACCCACTCTGTCGCCATTTCTGCTCAGAGCCCCTGAGTCCAACTGCCTTGGTGTGCTGATTGGGAACAGAGCCACGAGACGGCCAGAGTCTTGTCCCAGGAGACAGCAAGGCACACATTTCCCAGTGGGGAGACTACCTGGTCTCTTTTCCCTCCAGACCCTCACCTGGTCACACTCACATGCTGATGGCTGCCATCCACAACCGGAGCCCTCCTGTAGCAGACTCACCGCAGGCAGCCAGGACCTGGCAAGCCGCACACGGCTGGGGCCCAGCCTCAGGGGTTTCGTCCCCGCTCCGATGCTGAACAAGCTCAGGCAACCGCCTTTCCCCCTCTGAACCTGTCTATGCCCATCTGAACGCCAGAGCTAAACAGATCTCAAAAGAGATCAGAGACCACTACTGAAGCACCCAGGTGAGTGCACGCCACATTCTCCTATGTCCCACCTGTTGAAAACTTGGTGTTTAAAGTCGCCTGTCCCTGGAGTTGCCACCAGCAGTATCGTGCAGAGGGAGAGCACAGCTGGCATCTCAGTTCCTCCAATCCCTGGCTTCGGTGGTTCTGGGAAAGTTGCTTCCCTGCTCTGTGTCTCAGTTTCCTCATTTCTGAAAAGCAGAGGAAAGAACAGACGCGAGGATTGAATGTGATATCATTGGAGCACTGGGCACTCCTGGGCATCAGCAGATACGAGCTAGAGCAAGTGTCCTCATGCTCACAGGTGGAGCTGAGAGATGACCCAGCCAGGAGGGGCGCTGGGGGTGGTGTGAGGCGTGAGACTGCCGCCCTGATGCAGAGCCGTCAACAGGCCGCAGTGACTCCCAGCAAAGAACCTCAGCCTCACTGAGACCTGCTGCCGCCGGCACCTGGTCCCGCACCATAGCCCCACCAGGGGCAAAGACGCACCCATGTCCACGTGCCTGTGTCCCCACACTGCTCAGCACCCTGCAAACACAGTGTGACCACCCGGGGGGCTCGGGAACACACTCCCCTTGTCCCGTCTGTGTCTGGGATGAGGCTGAGGCTGAAGGGGAAAGGACCTGGCCGAGGAAACAAGGCGATGGCAGAACCAGAACTGCATCAGGCTCCTGCTCCCCCGGCTGACCTGCTGGGGCTTACAGGCACGAGGAGCACACCCAGGCACTCTGGCGCCCTCACCAGCAGACCAAGCATTCAAGCGGGGGTCCCGGGAATCAAAGGCACCCCCGCAGCACAAACACCACACCACCCAGCCCGGAGCTTCCCCGGAAGCCCAGAAGGGAACACGGACCCAGACTGGGACGCTCTGAGACGCCCAGGGCCGGCCGGCGGTGCTCCTCTCTGTTCCCCCCCGCTGGTGCGACGGGCTTCACTTAACCTGGGCGCACGGGGCCGGCGGGGCCGGGGCCATTATGCAGGCGCATGGCCGGCCGCGCCGGGGCGCAGAGCAAACTTAACCTTCATTTGGGAGCGCCCAGCGGCCGGAGCGCGCGGCGCGGCCATCGATCGCCGCTAATGGCCTCGTCTAAATGCGGAGCCGCTGCCTCCGCCCCCCGGGTCAGCGCGCCCCCGCCCTAGCCTCGCGCTCTGTGTAAAATGGTGTTTACCAAAGTCAATATTGGCCGCCGCACCACCCAGGGCACCCGGCAGTCCCCGCTGGCCTCCCTGAGCCCGGGGCCGCATCCGGACTGCCCGGGCCTCGTCCTTGGTGTCGCCCCGGCTGACAGCCCCGAGGAGATGCCTGCCAGCCTGACCCGGCAGGCCTCGCCCAAGGTCGCCCAGGGCCCAGGACCCTTCGGGCAGCGCCCACCGTGGGAAGAGGCAGCAAGGCCGTGTGGCCCAGGGAGACTTAGGGTTGACTCCTGACCCGTATCTCTGTGTTATTTGCGCGGGTCCCTTCACCTCTGAGCGCTCACGTTGGTGAAAGAATCACATTGGAGATCGTGCAGGGCAGGTGCCCAGACAGAGCATGACCCGCGGGGGTGGGTGCGGGGAGGGGAGGGCGCTGCGTTTTGCTGAGTGGCAGCGCTGACCTCTAAGTGAGGTCAGGAGGTGTCCAAATCACTCCCGTCCTTGTCCCCACTCCCACCCCGACCCTCCACCCCACACTCCCGGCCCCACCCCAAACCCCATATACCCCTGTGTCCTCCTCAGCTTGTGGACAGAGCACACTCTGGAAAGTTCTCTATCTGAATCCTGGCCTCACTACGGAAGAATCTGAGGCAAATCCTTGACCCCTTAGATTCTCTGCTTTCTTTCTCATCTGTAAAGGTGGTGATAATTCTCACCCTTCCAGACGAATTGGGTGTCTGAGCTGGGAGCACGGGAGAACCACAGGGCTCCCAGTCAGCGGGGCAGGCAGCCCATAACCTTGGTGAGAAGCTCCAAGCCTGCTGAAGTCCTGAGGGATGGATGCCTGGCTCTGGTTAGCTTTCCAGGCCAAGCCATTAGGCATGGCATCATGTGAAGCTCCATAAACCACCTCTGCTCTGGCCCCGGGCGCACGGGCCGGCGGGGCCGGGGCCATTATGCAGGCGCATGGCCGGCCGCGCCGGGGCGCAGAGCAAACTTAACCTTCATTTGGGAGCGCCCAGCGGCCGGAGCGCGCGGCGCGGCCATCGATCGCCGCTAATGGCCTCGTCTAAATGCGGAGCCGCTGCCTCCGCCCCCCGGGTCAGCGCGCCCCCGCCCTAGCCTCGCGCTCTGTGTAAAATGGTGTTTACCAAAGTCAATATTGGCCGCCGCACCACCCAGGGCACCCGGCAGTCCCCGCTGGCCTCCCTGAGCCCGGGGCCGCATCCGGACTGCCCGGGCCTCGTCCTTGGTGTCGCCCCGGCTGACAGCCCCGAGGAGATGCCTGCCAGCCTGACCCGGCAGGCCTCGCCCAAGGTCGCCCAGGGCCCAGGACCCTTCGGGCAGCGCCCACCGTGGGAAGAGGCAGCAAGGCCGTGTGGCCCAGGGAGACTTAGGGTTGACTCCTGACCCGTATCTCTGTGTTATTTGCGCGGGTCCCTTCACCTCTGAGCGCTCACGTTGGTGAAAGAATCACATTGGAGATCGTGCAGGGCAGGTGCCCAGACAGAGCATGACCCGCGGGGGGGGTGGGTGCGGGGAGGGGAGGGCGCTGCGTTTTGCTGAGTGGCAGCGCTGACCTCTAAGTGAGGTCAGGAGGTGTCCAAATCACTCCCGTCCTTGTCCCCACTCCCCACCCCGACCCTCCACCCCCCACTCCCGGCCCCACCCCAAACCCCATATACCCCTGTGTCCTCCTCAGCTTGTGGACAGAGCACACTCTGGAAAGTTCTCTATCTGAATCCTGGCCTCACTACGGAAGAATCTGAGGCAAATCCTTGACCCCTTAGATTCTCTGCTTTCTTTCTCATCTGTAAAGGTGGTGATAATTCTCACCCTTCCAGACGAATTGGGTGTCTGAGCTGGGAGCACGGGAGAACCACAGGGCTCCCAGTCAGCGGGGCAGGCAGCCCATAACCTTGGTGAGAAGCTCCAAGCCTGCTGAAGTCCTGAGGGATGGATGCCTGGCTCTGGTTAGCTTTCCAGGCCAAGCCATTAAGTGCTTCTATGGCATCATGTGAAGCTCATTTGACAATAAACCACCTCCCTGCTCTGGCCCCTTTAATTATAGAATTGTTGATCTTTGGATTGATAAGAAAAACATTATACGTGCAGTTTTGTCTCCCGCCTCCTTTACTCTGTTCCCATCAGAGAAAGGAACTTTTAAATGAGCTCCAGAGAAGACTTGCTGGGCTGGATCCGTAACTGAGTTAGGGAGGAACCCATAACCCGAGGCCGCCATCTGGTGGCCACGGCCATGCGGACCGTCCTAGGCCTCGGAATTTAGACTCACGGGTGATGTCAGAAGCCACAGGTTCTGAGAATCACAAAGAGGTATGCTCTTAAAATTAGAGAAATTTTGATTCTTGAGACATTGTGGGCATGAAACTTTAGAAGAGTAAAAATAACCATAGGATGAGATGGTTGGATGGCATCACTGAGTCAATGGACATGAGTTTGAGCAAACTCTGGGAAATAGTGAAAAACAGGGAAGCCTGGCGTGCTGCAGTTCAGGGGGCTACAGAGTCAGGCATGACCTAGAGACTGAACAACAACAGTAACAGCCAGAGAGCTTTCTCTGTGCCAGGAACCATAGTCAGTGCTTTGTAAAGGCTGTTTTTTTGTCATTCTCTACAACATTATTAGTTTCAGCTCCATTATATAGGTGAAAAAACTGAGATTCTTGTTAAGCAGTCTGTCCAGAATGGTCCTCTGTTAAGCAGGGAGGTTGAAATGTGAGCCCCAGGTCTAGGACTCCACACCTGTGCTGTGAACCACCGTACCTTACTGTGGCATCTTAGAAGAGTACAATCTAAAACTTCAACGTTTTGGTATTACAGAATCATAGAGTATTAGAATCTTAGAGTTGGAGGCTTTCAAGATTTTCAGAAGCCTGAAATACCAGGAAGAGAGTATCTTAAACTTGCAGTCTTCATGGTTAGGGCTGGGAAGGTCTTTGGGGGTCCTTGACTTGAGGTCAGACAGGCAGTCACCTGCCTGGATGGTGTGGGACAGGGTGGGAAGTCTGGGCTTCCTGTCTTCTGACCCAGAGTTCTTTCCGCCGTGGGCTCCGGAATCAAGGCTTTTCCAATCATGTTCTCTTACAGCCACTGCAATAAAGCTGTGGACTTTTGCTCCAGCACAGCACATAAAATATCCCATTATTTGCCTCTTAACCTGAGCTTCTGTTTTACATCTTAAGTCTAAAGTGTAAGCCTCATAAAAGGTAATCATCTAAGGCCCGTTCAAAGCAAAGTCATAAATTGGCCATTTAGCTTAATCAGTCTTTATTGCACTCCTACGGGCGCCCAACCAGGACAAGCCTGTGTCCGTGGAGAGGATGGGGGAGTGTACACCCCACAGGACTATCAGCTGCTCAGCTGAACCTCCTCTGGGGAGGACCACAGAGATGCTGAGTCAGTCCAAGGAACATAAATGACAAGTCATGCCATTCCGTGGTTAGACACAAAGACCGGAGAGGCCAGTGTGGGCTGGGAAAGTGTAAAAGCAGATGTGGGAATTTGTGCTCGTTTGTTTTCCTTACTACTAATTGTCAAGTAATTACTGTGCACTTGACACTGTGCTAAGTATGTGATATACATTATCACGGAATCCTCACAGTAATTGTATGAGGTTGATGTATGGGCAACCCGAGGCTCAGAGAGGTGAAGTGGTATACCCAAATTCACTGGGTTTCCCTGGTGGCTCAGTGGTAAAGAATCTGCCTGCCAAGTAGAAGGTGTGGGTTCCATCCGTGGGTCAGGAAGATCCCCTGGAAAAGGAAATGGCAACTTTAGTATTCTAGCCTGGGTTTTGTCAGCATCTCCCTGACAGCGCCTGCCTCTGGATCTGCCTGTGATCGTGGGGACTCTGGGCCCTGAGGCCGCCCCTTCTTCACTCCCTCCCTCATACCCAAAGGGCACCAGATCCTGCCCGCCTTCCTCCTGAATTTCTCCCCATCCTCTTTCAAAACTCTCAACTATTCCCCTAAGTCTCAGCCCTGATTTCCTACCTAGAATAGTGCATGTGTCTTCACTGTCTCCTGTTTTACCCTCCACACAAACGTGCGTACAACCCAACTGAGAGCCCTCCCATTGCCCTTGGGGCCTCATCCAGCTCCTCTTGGGGCTTAAAGTCTCCTCATCGTCTACATCTGTTGACCTCTGTAGGCTTCCCCTTCTTTTGGGTCTTTTGTGTACAGATACACATCGTAGCCCTGGATTAGAATCGTAGCCTCATGATAGGCAGAATGATCTGGACCAAATTACCCAACCTGTATGTCTATAGACTGGGGATAATAATAGAACTTTCCTCATAGGGTTGCTACAAAGATTCAATAATCAAAAACTGTCAAGTGCTTATAACATTGCCTGGCACCTAGCGAGCACTCAGTAAATACTGAAGGTTAACCATCACCATCATCAAGATCTTCATCAGCTCACACTATCATGCTTCTATATCCGACCGCCTGTGAGTATCTTAGCTCACTCAGCTATTTCACCACCTCCTGGTTATTTAATGATCGAGGCAGATTCAAAACTGGCTGCACGTTCTTTGGTTCTGCTTCTTTCAAGAGATGCAGTCTGTGTCCCTTCTTCTTAAATGTGGTCTGGCCCGTGACTGCTTCACCAATAGAATATGGCACAAGTAACTGTATTCCAGTGTTGGACCTGACTTTAAAAGAGCAGACAGGTTCTGCCTTGGTCTCTAGGAACCTCGACCTGCAATAAGGTTATGTTATAAGTCTGATCCTATAGGAGAAATCCTGCAGACAGAGACTTCATAGACAGGGCCCAGTTAAATCCAGCTCTTCAGCCAACCCCCTCAAGGCACCAGGCATCTGAGTGAATGTGTCTGAGATCCTTCATCCCAGCCCAGTTGCTGGGGAAAACCTGTGCTACCCCAGTTGACATGGTGGAACAGAGGAACTGCCCTAATTTTCTGATATCTGAATTAAAACATAAATAAAATGTTGGTTTGAACCAGTAAGCTTTGGGATCATCTGTACATTGTAGTAGATAACCCAAAGAGTGACCAAGGGCTTGCAGAGCAAGTCCTACCACCTTTGGTATTAACATTTAAAATATATATCATTAAATACCTAACAATAAGATGTTAAAAGTTTTCCTGGGTGGGGGGAGGGTCAAGGGATATGCATATGAATGATCTGGGAACATGTACAAAAATAAATAAATTAAAAAAAAAAAAGTTTTCTTGAACATTTAAGCATGTTACACACTTAACCACGCACATTTCTTTTCATAGTTTAAACTACAATCACAAATTTGCAATATATTTTTGTACCCTTCAAACTCATGAAACAGATAAAATATACACAAAACAATAATTAAAACTTACAGCTATGTTAACATCTATCCTTATCCTGAAAACATCTGTTTCATGGGTTAATTTATTTCTTCATGTTTCCTATACTTAGTTTTAGATCTTCCTATTTTCTAAGATAATTTAATTAGACACCTAGCTAGAGTTGCAATAACTTTACAGATTGAAAAGAGATACTGACTCAGACCAGAATCTGGGTTTCCAACCATTTTGGTTCTTGATTGGGCATTGAGTGTGAGTACTTCTCCCAAAGGCTTTGAACAAGAGCTGCTAGTCAACAAAATGGGCTGTTCCTTTCTTTCTTTCCTTCTTTTCTTTTTTTTTGACTTAATCTTCATGTGTTAGTTATATCAGGCCTTTCTCACAGTCTTCAGTTTTTTGCAATGTGGTGTCCCTCCTCTAAATTATACATTGCAAATCTTACTTGATCAGCATTACATAGCCCGTTGTCTTGTTATTGTGACATGTGGATCCAGTCCATGAATGTTATTTAAGACTTCTTTATTATCTTATAATTACTAGGGTCATACAGAGGTTTCACAAGAGGTGAGGGATTGGGTTTGCACGTTTTTTTTTCTCCTCTATAAAATGTTAACCTAATCCATCACTGTGGGCCACCTGGCAGAATGCTCCTCTGCTCTGTTATTGGGTTCACATGCTGGTGGGGCCAGCCCACCTCAAGGTATCTTCTACCTGGTTGTTAGTGAGGCCATTGTTTGGGTTCTCAACACAGTTCCTACCTTTTCCATCGTTTCTTGACTTACTCATGACTCTCTGGGATTTTTCTTTCCTGTTTATATAGCTAGAAACAGATACATGACAAAGCTTTATAAAGACATATATTTATTGGAAAAATATGTGAGCATTATTCAATTTATTGAAATAATAAAAACGAATAGCTCTTATTGCATTCACATTTTAATTACAGCCACCTTTTTGTATTTTCTTTATACTGACTTTTTAAAAAGTGTCATGAGTTCACTGCCTTTCGTTAACTTACCTAATTCAAATAAACTGTGTTTTTTCCTCTCCTCTTGTCTCCTTTCTCTTTGATGTTCAGATGATCACAGCTTTGCCCGTGGAAGGCTCTTGAAGCAGACCTCTTATCTTTTTATATTCCACTATCTTTTAAGGCAATTCTGCTTCCTGGCAACAGCAGGATGCTGCATGTCCATCCATACTGTTCCTTTTTCTCCTCTAGGACATAGAACTACCTGTCCTCTAGAACACACTGAATCTTCATAGTGGAGAGGAGTGCTAGAGACCAGGATGTGGGCACTACAGAGACAGATGTGGTCTTGGTGCTGCTGTGACCCCAGCTTTTCTGGTTTGGACTCTTTTTTTTTTTCTGGTGGGGACTCTTATTTTTAATTTTGGCCTTTTAAATTGTTTTATTTATTTATGTATTTTCACCCATCTTTATTCTTTGGCCTGTGTGGGCCTCCCGTTGCAGTGGCCTCTCCTGTAGCAGACCACCAGCTCTGGATGTATGTGCTCCAGAGCGCCAGCTCTTAATTGGACACACTGGTCCAGCCAGTCTGTGGCACGTGGGATTCTCCCAGGCCAGGGATCGAACCGGTGCCCCTTGCACTGCAGGGTGGACTCATTACCCACTGGGCCACCAGGGAAGCCCTCTTATTATTTTTTTTAATTGAAGGATAAGAGCTTTATAGGGTTTTGTTGTTTACTGCCAGACATCAACATGAATGAGCCATAGGTATACCTACGTTCCCTCCCTCTTGAACTTCCCACCTATCTCCCTCCCATATCCACCCCCTAGGTTGTTACAGAGCCTCTGTTTGAGTTCCTTTAGTCCCACAGAAAATTCCTACTGGTTATCTATTTTACTTATGGTAATGTAAGTTTCCATGCTACTTTATGCATATATCTCACCCGCTCCTCCCTCCCCCTAATGTCCATAAACCTGTTTTCTATGTCTGTTTCTCCATTGCTGTCCTGCATACAAATTCACGGGTTGGGACTTTTACAATGCTGCCACATGGGGACCAGAGGCAATCATGCTTCAGACTCACAGTTTTTTTTTGTTTTAAAAAGTGTCATGAGTTCACTGCCTTTCGTTAACTTACCTAATTCAAATAAACTGTGTTTTTTCCTCTCCTCTTGTCTCCTTTCTCTTTGATGTTCAGATGATCACAGCTTTGCCCGTGGAAGGCTCTTGAAGCAGACCTCTTATCTTTTTATATTCCACTATCTTTTAAGGCAATTCTGCTTCCTGGCAACAGCAGGATGCTGCATGTCCATCCATACTGTTCCTTTTTCTCCTCTAGGACATAGAACTACCTGTCCTCTAGAACACACTGAATCTTCATAGTGGAGAGGAGTGCTAGAGACCAGGATGTGGGCACTACAGAGACAGATGTGGTCTTGGTGCTGCTGTGACCCCAGCTTTTCTGGTTTGGACTCTTTTTTTTTTTCTGGTGGGGACTCTTATTTTTAATTTTGGCCTTTTAAATTGTTTTATTTATTTATGTATTTTCACCCATCTTTATTCTTTGGCCTGTGTGGGCCTCCCGTTGCAGTGGCCTCTCCTGTAGCAGACCACCAGCTCTGGATGTATGTGCTCCAGAGCGCCAGCTCTTAATTGGACACACTGGTCCAGCCAGTCTGTGGCACGTGGGATTCTCCCAGGCCAGGGATCGAACCGGTGCCCCTTGCACTGCAGGGTGGACTCATTACCCACTGGGCCACCAGGGAAGCCCTCTTATTATTTTTTTTAATTGAAGGATAAGAGCTTTATAGGGTTTTGTTGTTTACTGCCAGACATCAACATGAATGAGCCATAGGTATACCTACGTTCCCTCCCTCTTGAACTTCCCACCTATCTCCCTCCCATATCCACCCCCTAGGTTGTTACAGAGCCTCTGTTTGAGTTCCTTTAGTCCCACAGAAAATTCCTACTGGTTATCTATTTTACTTATGGTAATGTAAGTTTCCATGCTACTTTATGCATATATCTCACCCGCTCCTCCCTCCCCCTAATGTCCATAAACCTGTTTTCTATGTCTGTTTCTCCATTGCTGTCCTGCATACAAATTCACGGGTTGGGACTTTTACAATGCTGCCACATGGGGACCAGAGGCAATCATGCTTCAGACTCACAGTTCTCTGTTAGAATGTGCTGTTGGCTCTGGGAAGAGATAGACACGCTCTTCCCTTTACCTTGCTGTGTTAACCTCCCCTTAATTTCTTAAGGAAATCCGAGAGTGTCTATGATTTTGGTTGAAGGCTCAGGGGCAATGGAGGGGCATTCACTCAATAATAACGTAAACTCTACTCTTTGTGGCTTCTCTGAGAGCCCTAAGGTCTGTATCCATTCTAAGACCATTTTCAAAGTATCCCTGCCTCATTCCAGTCTGTTTCTGCAAGGGAGACGCCAGCTCCCACCATGTCAGTTCCTACTAGTAAGAAGGAATCCACTGAGATGTCTTCATTAGAATTTTGGACCGAACATCTAAAGGTCTGATGAGTGTAGGATGTCAGTATCAGATCCAGTGGCTGCCTAGATGGTTGGCCATAGGAATGTCCACTTTCTAGCCATATTCAGAAGGCTGAGCTCTGGTCCTAAGGGCCACAAAGATGATCACATCAGACAGCAGCAACTGAACAACCACCAGCACGTTTCCCAGAGGCTGGGTCATTTCGCTTAAGTAGCCTATGGAGGGGGATTCCCAGGTGGTGCTAGTGGGAAAGAACCCACCTGCCAATGCAGGAAACATAAGAAATGTGGGCTTGATCCCAGGGTTGAGAAGATCCCGTGGAGGGGCCGGAATCCACTCTAGTATTCTTGCCTGGAGAATCCCATTGACAAGGAAGCCTGGCAGGGTACAATCCATAAGGGGAAAGAGCTGGACACAACTGGGAATGCCACTCTAGTCATGTCTATGCCTGGAAGAATCCCCATTGACTAGACTGAATTCCCTTTTAAAGGTTGTTACAGAGCCTCTGTTTGAGTTCCTTTAGTCCCACAGAAAATTCCTACTGGTTATCTATTTTACTTATGGTAATGTAAGTTTCCATGCTACTTTATGCATATATCTCACCCGCTCCTCCCTCCCCCTAATGTCCATAAACCTGTTTTCTATGTCTGTTTCTCCATTGCTGTCCTGCATACAAATTCACGGGTTGGGACTTTTACAATGCTGCCACATGGGGACCAGAGGCAATCATGCTTCAGACTCACAGTTCTCTGTTAGAATGTGCTGTTGGCTCTGGGAAGAGATAGACACGCTCTTCCCTTTACCTTGCTGTGTTAACCTCCCCTTAATTTCTTAAGGAAATCCGAGAGTGTCTATGATTTTGGTTGAAGGCTCAGGGGCAATGGAGGGGCATTCACTCAATAATAACGTAAACTCTACTCTTTGTGGCTTCTCTGAGAGCCCTAAGGTCTGTATCCATTCTAAGACCATTTTCAAAGTATCCCTGCCTCATTCCAGTCTGTTTCTGCAAGGGAGACGCCAGCTCCCACCATGTCAGTTCCTACTAGTAAGAAGGAATCCACTGAGATGTCTTCATTAGAATTTTGGACCGAACATCTAAAGGTCTGATGAGTGTAGGATGTCAGTATCAGATCCAGTGGCTGCCTAGATGGTTGGCCATAGGAATGTCCACTTTCTAGCCATATTCAGAAGGCTGAGCTCTGGTCCTAAGGGCCACAAAGATGATCACATCAGACAGCAGCAACTGAACAACCACCAGCACGTTTCCCAGAGGCTGGGTCATTTCGCTTAAGTAGCCTATGGAGGGGGATTCCCAGGTGGTGCTAGTGGGAAAGAACCCACCTGCCAATGCAGGAAACATAAGAAATGTGGGCTTGATCCCAGGGTTGAGAAGATCCCGTGGAGGGGGGCCGGGGAATCCACTCTAGTATTCTTGCCTGGAGAATCCCATTGACAAGGAAGCCTGGCAGGGTACAATCCATAAGGCGGCAAAGAGCTGGACACAACTGAAGCAGCTTAGCATGCATGCTGCCTGTGGAGGACATCTGTAATTAGTTCAGTCCGAGCTCTAAGTCAGCCTGGATAATTGTTACCACAGGTCCTGCAAACACCACTTCTGGACATCTCTGTTTTCAGCTTAGACTGTCTAGTGAATTATAATTAAATAAGATTACACACATCCACACATCCACACAAGCACAGTGTGTTTGCTTTCATACAAAGCAAAGATATATTAGTCATTTTTTCTTTTTGTTTTGAAGAAAGAATAATAAAATCTACAGAAATACAGCATATGCCATGCCACTTGCGACAACTGATATGACTATCTGCTTCAAGCTACTTAGATGTTCCTACAAAGGAATTTTGTAGGGGTTCCCTAAAAAATTGGTTCCTACAAAAAAAAAAAAAATGTTCCCTACAAGAAAAAATCTGGGGCTATTTGCTTTGTAAGATGTTACTACATGGCCAGTTCTTGTGTTTTCCCCAAACGATTGAATATTCCGCCCCACAATGATATATAGATTTTTAAAAAGTAATGCATTCCCATGACTCCAACTTCAGAAGTCATAAAAGGATACATAGTGAAAAGTTTCTACCCCCCCCCAAAAAAGTTTCCATCTCACCCCTGTCTCTGGCCATCCAGCCACATCCACCCAGAGAACGTATTGTCACCAGATTCGTATGCCCTTTTCCAGAGATATTTTATGCATTTTCACATGTATAAATTTTCAACACACAAAAGCTCTACACCATCTTCTCACCTCATCTTTTTCATCTGACAATGTATCTTGCAGAACATTCCACAGTCTCTCTAAAGAACATTCTTTATCCTTTTCCATGCCAAAGAGCAGCGTTGATGAAAAAATATTTAGCTCTTTCCTCTGGATTAACATCCAGGGCTTTCCCAGGGCTCAGCTAAAGCTTGCCAGTTTGCCTCAAATTGGAGGGGCCGGGGAATTTCCAACTCATTAGTAAATTCTAAGAAATGTGGGCTTGATCCCAGGGTTGAGAAGATCCCGTGGAGGGGCCGGGAATCCACTCTAGTATTCTTGCCTGGAGAATCCCATTGACAAGGAAGCCTGGCAGGGTACAATCCATAAGGCGGCAAAGAGCTGGACACAACTGAAGCAGCTTAGCATGCATGCTGCCTGTGGAGGACATCTGTAATTAGTTCAGTCCGAGCTCTAAGTCAGCCTGGATAATTGTTACCACAGGTCCTGCAAACACCACTTCTGGACATCTCTGTTTTCAGCTTAGACTGTCTAGTGAATTATAATTAAATAAGATTACACACATCCACACATCCACACAAGCACAGTGTGTTTGCTTTCATACAAAGCAAAGATATATTAGTCATTTTTTCTTTTTGTTTTGAAGAAAGAATAATAAAATCTACAGAAATACAGCATATGCCATGCCACTTGCGACAACTGATATGACTATCTGCTTCAAGCTACTTAGATGTTCCCTACAAAAGGAATTTTGTAGGGATTCCCTACCAAAAAAATTGTTTCCTACAAAAAAAAAAAAAATGTTCCCTACAAGAAAAAATCTGGGGCTATTTGCTTTGTAAGATGTTACTACATGGCCAGTTCTTGTGTTTTCCCCAAACGATTGAATATTCCGCCCCACAATGATATATAGATTTTTAAAAAGTAATGCATTCCCATGACTCCAACTTCAGAAGTCATAAAAGGATACATAGTGAAAAGTTTCTACCCCCCCCCAAAAAAGTTTCCATCTCACCCCTGTCTCTGGCCATCCAGCCACATCCACCCAGAGAACGTATTGTCACCAGATTCGTATGCCCTTTTCCAGAGATATTTTATGCATTTTCACATGTATAAATTTTCAACACACAAAAGCTCTACACCATCTTCTCACCTCATCTTTTTCATCTGACAATGTATCTTGCAGAACATTCCACAGTCTCTCCTAAAGAACATTCTTTATCCTTTTCCATGCCAAAGAGCAGCGTTGATGAATATACCTCAACATATTTAGCTCTTTCCTCTGGATTAACATCCAGGGCTTTCCCAGGGGCTCAGCTGAAAAGACTCCGCTTGCCAGTGCAGGAGATGAGGAGATGCAGGTTCGATTCCCTAGGTCAGAAAGATCCCTTGGAGGAGGAAATAGCAACTGGCTCCAGTATTCTTGAGTGGGAAGTCCCATGGACAGAGGAGCCTGGTGGGCTACAGTCTGTGGAGTCACGAAGAGTCAGACAGGACTGCTCTTCTGAACTGTGCTGATTAACATTTAGTTTGTTTCTAATTCTTTGTTTTTCTAATTGATGCTACAATGAGTAATTTCTGTGCTTACATGCATATGTATAAATAATCTGCAGAATCAAGTCTAACGATAAAGTTGCTGGGACACAGGATCTATGCAGATGAACTGTGATGTAGCCCAACTGTCATCTGAGGGAGGTGAACCAGTTACCACTGCCTGCTCCCCACGAGATCCCAGAAATGTGGGCTGTAGGTTCCCTTATATCTTTGCCAACAGAGTATGTTATCAAATTGTTTAATCATGACCAGTCTGATAGGTGAAAATAAATCTCAGGGAAGTCTCAATCTGCATTATTTTAATTGTAATCATGAATATATTTTTTACATGTTTAAAAGAAATCTATGTTGTAGTTCATTTTCTAGGAACTATTTGGTTTATCCTTTGCTCATTTTGGAGGATGGGATCGGGTGTGTATCTCTAGAAATGATTTTCTGAGCTTATATTTTAAAGGAAATTTGCTTTTGCTCAAGGTACGAGTTGAAAGTATTCCCCCCCCCCCATTCACTATTTGCCTTTCAATATTATATTATGAATATTTTTGCCATAGCTCACCCCTGTCTCTGGCCATCCAGCCACATCCACCCAGAACGTATTGTCACCAGATTCGTATGCCCTTTTCCAGAGATATTTTATGCATTTTCACATGTATAAATTTTCAACACACAAAAGCTCTACACCATCTTCTCACCTCATCTTTTTCATCTGACAATGTATCTTGCAGAACATTCCACAGTCTCTCCTAAAGAACATTCTTTATCCTTTTCCATGCCAAAGAGCAGCGTTGATGAATATACCTCAACATATTTAGCTCTTTCCTCTGGATTAACATCCAGGGCTTTCCCAGGGGCTCAGCTGAAAAGACTCCGCTTGCCAGTGCAGGAGATGAGGAGATGCAGGTTCGATTCCCTAGGTCAGAAAGATCCCTTGGAGGAGGAAATAGCAACTGGCTCCAGTATTCTTGAGTGGGAAGTCCCATGGACAGAGGAGCCTGGTGGGCTACAGTCTGTGGAGTCACGAAGAGTCAGACAGGACTGCTCTTCTGAACTGTGCTGATTAACATTTAGTTTGTTTCTAATTCTTTGTTTTTCTAATTGATGCTACAATGAGTAATTTCTGTGCTTACATGCATATGTATAAATAATCTGCAGAATCAAGTCTAACGATAAAGTTGCTGGGACACAGGATCTATGCAGATGAACTGTGATGTAGCCCAACTGTCATCTGAGGGAGGTGAACCAGTTACCACTGCCTGCTCCCCACGAGATCCCAGAAATGTGGGCTGTAGGTTCCCTTATATCTTTGCCAACAGAGTATGTTATCAAATTGTTTAATCATGACCAGTCTGATAGGTGAAAATAAATCTCAGGGAAGTCTCAATCTGCATTATTTTAATTGTAATCATGAATATATTTTTTACATGTTTAAAAGAAATCTATGTTGTAGTTCATTTTCTAGGAACTATTTGGTTTATCCTTTGCTCATTTTGGAGGATGGGATCGGGTGTGTATCTCTAGAAATGATTTTCTGAGCTTATATTTTAAAGGAAATTTGCTTTTGCTCAAGGTACGAGTTGAAAGTATTCCCCCCCCCCCATTCACTATTTGCCTTTCAATATTATATTATGAATATTTTTGCATGTTTACTTTTCTACAGGAACTGTAGAGTTCGTGGAGTTCAGGAAAATCCTATTGATATTTCTAGCAAATGTTTTGGCCATGACTCAAATTTGTTTTTGTAAAGTCAAATTTATCAATTTTCTTCATTTGTGGCTTCTCCATTCTATCATATTTAGAAATGCCATTCCTGTTCGGAGATTATAAGATCCTTCTCCTTCTGTGCCTCTTATAGTACTTTCAGTTTTTACATTGAAGTCTTTGATCCTTTTGGAATTTCTCCTGGGGTAACGGCTTCCACACTATTGTCTCCTGTGTCTGCCTTGTTCCCCTCAATAGACCGTGATGCTCTGCGGCAGGCACCACGGCTGAGACATGATCTTGTCACTAAGGTCCAACCGTATTGCTAAGCACCCAGCAGATTCTGGCTGAGTCCATGGCAGGGGACAGACTGACCCAGGTCCTTGACCTTAAATCTGGTAGATCTTAGAGACCTCAGAGCCCTGTCTGTTGAAAAGAAAGAGTTCAGAGACTCCCAGTCTCTGATGAGAGCTTTTATAGACTATTCAGGGAATATTTTAACCCAGATTTATTATTTTTTCCCATTTTTTCTTTTCTCTAAGGTTGTTCTAGTAAATTGGGGGATTTCTTCCAAATAGCATATAAATAAATAATAAACAAAGCTCTTTACAACGATTTTAGGAAATGAAAAAAGGAATCTTTCAGAACAACCACTAGGAATACTTCAGTCTTCTCTCATAATCTTTCCCCGTTTATATCTTTATTCTATATAGTTCAAAAATACTTCCTATACATGTTGTAATCTGTCTTTCTCTGCAACAAAATGGCTTGTATGTCCTCACATTATGATAAAACATTGATTTGTATTATTTTTCTTGCTGCATACTGTTTAGACAAGGGGATATGCCCAGGACTTACCCAGTTTTCTATTGTTGGGGAGGGAGGTTCTCATTAGATGCAATGACACATAGAATCTTTGTATGTAAAGCTCTGTACACATGATGGGATTCTTGGAAGGCCTTTTAAAGGACCTGATCCAAACTTCCAGAATAAAGCTCATGTCTTCAGAGATGGAGAAAAGGCAGCTGAATGCAAGTGACAGTCTTGCTTCCATTCACGTCATTTTCCCAGTACCCTACAAGCGCCCCTGGAAGAGCCTGCAAGACCCCTAAATATTGTTACTGCTCATGAACTACTTGCTACATTTTAATAACAACTGAAGTTATGGATAATATGGAGTAGAGAGGAACAGAGTTAGTGAGGGGAAGGAAAAGGGCAAAGTTTAGAGGAAGATACCACTTTAAACCACATCCCCTGCCCTCCCTTATGCTGTGGTTTTCTTTCTTAAAGTAGGCATTTAGGGAGTTGGACAAAGGGCATTGTCTCAAAGTCAGGAAAATGAGGCGTGAGAACCCAGAATGTGCCCAGAACACCAAGGAGAGCTGGCCATGGCAGAGTTGGGCTGGGCTGGACAGCGGTCGACTCCGCTAGAATCAGCCCCGCTAGGATCGGCCCATCTCACAAATGGACTCTAGGTGGCGCTGTGGCTGCAAAAGTTTTGGGACTGAGGAATTTTTTTTGGCAAAACTTGGACTCTGAGAGGAAGGGAAGGAAGAGGAATAGTGGGTCAGAGAGAAGGCTGGTGGGGGAAGGAGTGAGAGGGAGAGCGTAATAGAGACACAGATAAACAGAGACAGATAGAGGAGAACCAAAGAGATGGAAAGGGGACAGAGATGCATCAGCACAAGTTTGGTCCAGAAGAAATGAGGTAAGCAGAGGGCGCATTCATTCATTCACTCGACCAGCATTCACCAAGGCCCACCCTCTGCCTGTGGCTGTGGTAGACGAGGCGGGTAAATCGCTGGGCTGAGAGGCTCAGCCCCAGGGTCACGTTGCGTTGGAAAAGAGAGAGTGACTAGCACTAATTAACCCACACATGAGTGACCAGTGGCACCGTTGAGATGGGCTGTGAAGGAAGGAACGGGGACCTATGAAGGCCCATGACTAAGGAGGCGGCGTGGTTTTGGAGGAAGGGGAGGATTATCAGAGGTGATAGCCCAGTGGAAGGTACTCGAGGTGAGATCTGAAGGCAGCCAAGCGCGAAGGAGGGGGAAGGGGAAGTGGGCCATCCAGGCAGGGCCAGCCCCGCGTGCAGAACTGCTGGTAAGAGGAGACAGGGTGTGTCTGAGGAAGTGAAGGGAGATCTTGGCCGAGCCAGAGGGGGAGAGGGAGGAGAGGAGGCTGCAGGGAGGGTGGGTCCAGTCTTTACAGCACCTCATTCACAAAAGGAGTTTTGGTCTTTACCCTAAGAGCGTGGGAAGGGTGGAGGGTGTCATGCAGGGTGGTGACATGCTCCGAGTTGCTCCCGGAGGTCACTCTGGCTCATGCGTGGAGGCAGAGTACAGGACTTGACCAGGTACAGGGAGACCGGTCAGGAGACAATGCTGTAACTAAATGAGCTGCTCCAGCTAAATGGTGACTGTAGAAATGAAGGGAAATGGATGGGCCCCAAATGCTGAGGGGTGAAGTTGGAAAAACATGGTCAGCAAAGAGGAGGAGCCTACTCTTGACTCCTGGCATGAACACTGGGAAATGTTACCTGTGCCATCGCCAATAGGGGTTCTTGGAAGATGACCAAGTTTGAAGAAGACGACCACAAGTTTGATTGTGGACACAACTGTAACTGACCTCTCTTCCCAGTGTTCCTACATCATAGAGGGGTGCTCCCACCCTTTCGGAAGAGCCAGGAAAGACATCTTCCTCCTTCCTGCTCCCTCCCTCCAAAAGAATCAGAAAGGAACTCATTAGTGAGATGACAACAGCTGGACATGACCTGGCCACCTTCTCCTTCTTGTGGGGCCCTGCCCGTAGGATGGCTGTGCTCTGCTTTGCTCCCTCTTCCATGTGGACAGCACATGCGGACAGCGGCCCGCCTGCTTCTAGAGGTTATCTAGAGGCCAAACCCTCTTTGCTCCCATTTTCATGGCTCAGTGGAAAGATATGAATCTGCAGAATTATGTCTGCTCAAATGATCCAGATTGCCCCTGGGTGGATCACGCCAAGGACTGGAGTCGAGGTCAGTTTTATGGAGCAGAGTTGTGGCTACATGTTCAAGCATCCCGTCCCATCCAGATTCACCAGTGCTAAAGCTGCCATTTTTATCGTCACCTCCACAATTCCCGTGTCTTTCAGTTGGTGCAGAACGGAAGAAACAGGTGTGCCTTATTACCTTCGAGACATCCAAGTGCAGGAGTCAAACAGCTCTGAGGCTGAGAGAAGAGGTCTGGGTCAGGGATGTAAATGTGAGTCACCAGCAAGGAGGTCAGAGTGGAAGAGAGAAGAGGCCTTTAGACCGAGTCTTAAGGAGCTCTGGCATTTACAGGTTGGGTAGAGGAGGGTGATCTGGCAAAGCAGACAAATCTGGAAGGGTAAGAGGAGAGTCAGGCAGTGCTGAGGCTTGCCCTTCCAAAAAGGAGGGAGTCCCAAGGGGCAGGTCTGCTAGACTAAGTGACAGGATGGCCACGAGAGACCTTGGTAATCCACGGTTGGAGGTGATGGAGACCACGTAGGCTGGACTGCAGGGGAGGAAGGCCGTGGGAGGCGGAACAGAAGTGCCTGGTGTCGACCACTCTCTAGAGAAGCTTGTGCGAGCTCTAGGGGTCAACACCTGTCATTCCTCTTGGTTGTCCAGTAGCCGGCTCACCTCCCTGTATTTGGGGAATTCCCTTCTTATGAATCTTGCTAAGAAGCGGGGCCTCCTCCCACTGGATATGAGAAAGCTGTCAGATACCTGTCTTCCCAGCTGGCCTTGAGTGAAAGACAGGACTTACCAACCAGAAGCATCACTTCGAATTAGAAATGAGTGAAGCACAGAGGAGTGTTTTCTGAGCGTAGTGCTGTCATGGAAGAAAGAGTTTCTGGGCTGGTGGACATTCAGGGCTGGTTACAGTGGTGTAAGTGGAGCTACTCATGACCCCAGAAGAAAGGGCTATGGTGGTGGTGGTTATAGAAGCCAGCCCACACTGGTCTCCCCTTCTTCCTGGCAGTTCTGTAAGTCAACTAAATATCTACCTGCCTATCTATCTATCTATTGCCAGCTAGCTGTAACTTTTAGAATCGACTTTAGTTATGGTAGTTTGAATGTATTCAAAATGAACTTGAGATATAGTTCAATGAGTTTTTAAATATGTATATGCCTGTGTAACCACTACTGTAATCAAGATTCAGAACATTTCCAATACACCTCAAAAGTTTCCTCTAACCCACTATGGTCAAGTGCTTCCCTCCCCTCTGGTCCTACAGATTCCTTTTCATGTGAAGATTTCTTTTCACATCAATATTTTAAAATATTTTTCCGTGTTGCTATATGTTTACCCATAGTTCATTCCTTTTTGTCACTGAGTAGTATGCTACTCATTAACATACCACGCTCACCTGCTCATACACTCACCTGTTGGTGACTGTTGAAGTTTTGTCCAATTTTTGACTGCTGTCAATAGGCTGCTGTGAACATTTGTGCACTAGTCTTTTTGTGGACATGTGTTTCAATATGCACTTAATGAGTTCTATTTTTTTTGTTTAAACCAGCAAGGGCTGGCTTCTGTCACTTGTAGCCAAGAGACCTGAGTGCAACAGAAGTGAAGAAGAGAAATGAGCTGGTCTTTAGACAGGGATGTGGAGTCAAGTAGAGAATTTTATTTTTAAGATGCCAAACACTTAAACATATTTGAATATTGATGTGCATGATCTGCTTGTGTGCTAAATCACTCAGTCATGTGATCCCTCAGAGTGTCTCTGGCCAGGCTCCTCTGTCCATGGGATTCTCCAGGCAGGAATACTGGAGTCGGTTGATGTGCCCTCCTCCAGGGATCTTCCCAACTAAATCCACGGGCCTCCTCCCACTGGATGAGAAAGCTGTCAGATACCTGTCTTCCCAGCTGGCCTTGAGTGAAAGACAGGACTTACCAACCAGAAGCATCACTTCGAATTAGAAATGAGTGAAGCACAGAGGAGTGTTTTCTGAGCGTAGTGCTGTCATGGAAGAAAGAGTTTCTGGGCTGGTGGACATTCAGGGCTGGTTACAGTGGTGTAAGTGGAGCTACTCATGACCCCAGAAGAAAGGGCTATGGTGGTGGTGGTTATAGAAGCCAGCCCACACTGGTCTCCCCTTCTTCCTGGCAGTTCTGTAAGTCAACTAAATATCTACCTGCCTATCTATCTATCTATTGCCAGCTAGCTGTAACTTTTAGAATCGACTTTAGTTATGGTAGTTTGAATGTATTCAAAATGAACTTGAGATATAGTTCAATGAGTTTTTAAATATGTATATGCCTGTGTAACCACTACTGTAATCAAGATTCAGAACATTTCCAATACACCTCAAAAGTTTCCTCTAACCCACTATGGTCAAGTGCTTCCCTCCCCTCTGGTCCTACAGATTCCTTTTCATGTGAAGATTTCTTTTCACATCAATATTTTAAAATATTTTTCCGTGTTGCTATATGTTTACCCATAGTTCATTCCTTTTTGTCACTGAGTAGTATGCTACTCATTAACATACCACGCTCACCTGCTCATACACTCACCTGTTGGTGACTGTTGAAGTTTTGTCCAATTTTTGACTGCTGTCAATAGGCTGCTGTGAACATTTGTGCACTAGTCTTTTTGTGGACATGTGTTTCAATATGCACTTAATGAGTTCTATTTTTTTTGTTTAAACCAGCAAGGGCTGGCTTCTGTCACTTGTAGCCAAGAGACCTGAGTGCAACAGAAGTGAAGAAGAGAAATGAGCTGGTCTTTAGACAGGGATGTGGAGTCAAGTAGAGAATTTTATTTTTAAGATGCCAAACACTTAAACATATTTGAATATTGATGTGCATGATCTGCTTGTGTGCTAAATCACTCAGTCATGTGATCCCTCAGAGTGTCTCTGGCCAGGCTCCTCTGTCCATGGGATTCTCCAGGCAGGAATACTGGAGTCGGTTGATGTGCCCTCCTCCAGGGGATCTTCCCAACTAAATCCATATCTCTTACATTTCCTGAATTGGCAGGCAGGTTCTTTACCACCAGTCCCACCTGGGAAGTCCCCATGATCTGCTTGAGAGGGAACAATTGAGATCAGAGAAATTGGCTAGATGAATTTCTGTGAGGGTGGGAAAGGAGAGTCTCTAAGTCCAGTAGCAGGAAAGGGTTGGATGAGGGTGGAGTGGAGTCTCAAATGGAACAAGGGGCATACCCAGAGGATGGGGTGGGTGGGTAGGTAGGTATGGCATTTGGAAGTTTAGGGAGAGTTCATCTGAGAGCTTCAACTTTTACCATGAACGAGGAGTTAAAGTTACATCCCAAGAATGAGGGAAGAGAGAGGGTGTCAGAGGTTGGAGGATGAGGGAGGGTATGAAATGATCATCGTAAGGAGAGCAGAAGGGCAGTGAGCAGAGGAGTGAAATGGACAGACTGGACAGCGCTGGGCATCTGGTTAAGACCAGTGGTGATGATGTCAGAGTCCCCCAGTCATCTTTCCATAGGTGCTCAGAGGCAAGCCTACAGAAGGCGTGGAGTGCATGGAAGATTTTTCTAGAAGTTAGGAGGCTGGGCTGAAAATTCTTGCCCTATCCCCAGCGTCTAACACAGCACCCTGAGTGTGGCAAGTTAACTATGTGTTGAATGGATGAATGACTTTAGAGGGCAGGAGAAATTAGAGCTGAGCACTGGTCTGGCCCAACTTCCTCGTTATATAGAGGAAAGAACTGAAGTACAGAGAAGGGAAGGGACTTAGCTCAAGTCACACAGCAAGCCTGTGGCAGAGATAGGTTTTTTCCTCAGGTGTGTCTGATCTCAAGTCCAGTGTTCTCTCCACTAGAGCTTCAGTCACTTGGGTTGAGTAGACAAAGGTCTGCATTCTGTTCATGTCTCAACACTGGCTCACTTGCTGTATGGCTTTGCTAGGTCACCAAAAATAGGATTAAACCTCCATGCTCTTTGCAACATGCTTAGAAATTTTATTTACTTTATTTTTTAATTGTGGTGAAATATACATATCATCTTAACCATTTTTAAGTGTCCAGTTCCGTGGCACTGAGTACATTCACGTGGCTATGTAGCCATCATTGCCCCTCATATCTCCAGAACTCTTTCCGTCTTGTAAAATCCAAACCCATTGGTCATTAAATAATGACTCCCTTTCCTCCCCTTCCCCAGTGCCTGGAAACCATCATTATATTTTCTGTCTAAGAACTTGACTACTCTAGGTTAACATAAAAAGAGAACCATATCATCTCCGTCCTATCATGACCAATTTATTTCACTTAGCATATTGGCCTCAGGGTTCATCCATGATGTTCCATAGGTCAGGATTTTCTTCCTCGTAAGGCTGAGTAATATTCCATTGTATGTGTGTACCACATTTGTCTCTCTTCATCTGTTGATGAACATGGTGGACATTTGGGATGCTGCCACATTTGGGCCATGGTAATGGATGCTGCTGTGAACATAAGTGCACAATTATCTGTTGTAGTTGCTGCTTTCAATTCTTTTGGGTCCACTCCCAGAAGTGGAATTGCTGGATCCCATGGTAATTATTGGACTTACTCTGTGGCTCAGCAGTAAAGAATTCACCTACAATGCAGGAGATCTGGGTTTGATCTCTAGGTCAGGAAGACCCCCTGGAGGAGACATGGCAACCCACTCCAGTATTCTTGCCTGGAGAATCCCATGGACAGGGGCCTGGAAGTCTACGGTCCAAACAGTTGGAAAGGACTCAAGTGACTGAGCATGCACACACATGGTAGTCATTAGTGCATAGACACACAGCTAATTTTTGAATACGGATTTTGTATCCTACAACTTCACTTAGTTTATTAGCTCTAACAGTGTTTTGTTTGTTTATTTGGTTTTGGCTTTGGTTGAGTTTATAGAATTTTCTGTATATTGAGTGTTTTATCACAAAAGGGTGTTGATTTTTGTTAAATGTTTCTCTGTATCAGTCAACATGATGTTGTTCCCCACTCCCTTGATTCTGTTAATGTGGCATATTACAGTGATTAATTTTCATATGTTGAGCCATTCTTGCATTCCAGGGATATATCCCACTTGGTCATAGCATATAATCTCTTCGATGTGCTGTTGATTATTTGCTAGTGTCTTTTTGAGGATTTTTGCATCAACATTCATCAAGGATATTGGTCTGTAATTTTTGTTTTTTTTCAGTGTTTTTGCCTGGCTTTGGTATCAAAGTAAAGCTGGCCTCATAGAATGAGTTCTGAAGTGTTCCCTCCTCTTCAATTTTTGGGAAGACTTTGAGAGGGATTGGTATTAATTCTTCTTTATGCCATGTACTTTTCCTGTGAGGGGAGTGTACGTGCTTCTTCCATTGACACTGGGTGTGGCCATGTGCCTTGATCTGGCCAATGGAAAGTTGGTGGGTGTGGCACAGGGCAAAGACTGAAAGGAGCTTGGCTTCTGGGGACTGCCTTGGGAAGAGCAACTGTGGAAAGCCACTATACCTGCATCCTGCCACGCATGGACCAGACCCGACCCCCACCTGCAGCCTGAAGGTCACACAGATGACCTCCCCTGAGCAGATCTACCCACCTGCATCCAGACTACATGGTCAATCTGAAGTTGACCTGCAGTCTCATTAGCAGAGTAAACCATTTCTGCAAAGTTGGGCACTTTGTTTATAGGATCATTGTGGTTCAGCAGTAAAGAATTCACCTACAATGCAGGAGATCTGGGTTTGATCTCTAGGTCAGGAAGACCCCCTGGAGGAGACATGGCAACCCACTCCAGTATTCTTGCCTGGAGAATCCCATGGACAGGGGCCTGGAAGTCTACGGTCCAAACAGTTGGAAAGGACTCAAGTGACTGAGCATGCACACACATGGTAGTCATTAGTGCATAGACACACAGCTAATTTTTGAATACGGATTTTGTATCCTACAACTTCACTTAGTTTATTAGCTCTAACAGTGTTTTGTTTGTTTATTTGGTTTTGGCTTTGGTTGAGTTTATAGAATTTTCTGTATATTGAGTGTTTTATCACAAAAGGGTGTTGATTTTTGTTAAATGTTTCTCTGTATCAGTCAACATGATGTTGTTCCCCACTCCCTTGATTCTGTTAATGTGGCATATTACAGTGATTAATTTTCATATGTTGAGCCATTCTTGCATTCCAGGGATATATCCCACTTGGTCATAGCATATAATCTCTTCGATGTGCTGTTGATTATTTGCTAGTGTCTTTTTGAGGATTTTTGCATCAACATTCATCAAGGATATTGGTCTGTAATTTTTGTTTTTTTTCAGTGTTTTTGCCTGGCTTTGGTATCAAAGTAAAGCTGGCCTCATAGAATGAGTTCTGAAGTGTTCCCTCCTCTTCAATTTTTGGGAAGACTTTGAGAGGGATTGGTATTAATTCTTCTTTATGCCATGTACTTTTCCTGTGAGGGGAGTGTACGTGCTTCTTCCATTGACACTGGGTGTGGCCATGTGCCTTGATCTGGCCAATGGAAAGTTGGTGGGTGTGGCACAGGGAAAAGACTGAAAGGAGCTTGGCTTCTGGGGACTGCCTTGGGAAGAGCAACTGTGGAAAGCCACTATACCTGCATCCTGCCACGCATGGACCAGACCCGACCCCCACCTGCAGCCTGAAGGTCACACAGATGACCTCCCCTGAGCAGATCTACCCACCTGCATCCAGACTACATGGTCAATCTGAAGTTGACCTGCAGTCTCATTAGCAGGGAGTAAATGCCTGCTATTTTAAACTGCTAAATGTTGGGCACTTTGTTTATAGGATCATTGTGGTAATTACTAACTGATACAAGACCAGATCCTTTGCTAAGTACAGACTTGGGTTTCAGAAATGAATCAGATACTGTCTCAGTTCTCTGGAGCTCCCAATTCAGTGGAGGTGAGGATGGCATAACTCAAAATACTTTTTTAAATTAAAGTTTAATTTCTAAAATATGTATCTAAATCAAAGAGGCAAATACAAATTTTCTCAATACTTCTTTTATGGGCAACCTTACCATGTACTTGGAAGATAAAGTGAACAAATTAGAAAAAAAAAATTAGCGGGGTGTAGAGAGCACACAAATGGCAGAATCTAGTTTGCTCACAAGAGGCATCCATGCTGGCAAGGTGCCTTTCTTGAATGACACCATCTCAGAGCACATTTAATGAGCCTAAAGACACACAACTGGTTTAATGAATAAGGTTAGCTTTATTTTTACCCTTAAGTTATATGCAAGCATAGAGGTTAATGATGTGGCAGCTATTATTTGTTTTTGTTGTTTTATTTTGGTTTTGCTCAAATGTATAATGAGGTTTGGGAAAACACAGTTGTTTGCAAAATGCTTGAAGCAATTTTCAACAAAACAAGCATTTTGGGTGAAAGCCCACTGGAGCAGGGGTAGGCGGGGAGGAGAGGGCCTGCATCCAGGCCCTGAATTTGCTCATTAACTGAGAAAACCTCTTCTGCATGGGTTTGCCTCCCAGTGTTAATGGTGTCTTCGAAAGGGTGGATTTAATTAAGATATGCACGCAGTGATTTTAATATTTATCTCTTAGAGTACATTGTAATGAGGTTAGAATTGATTCTGAAGGCACAGATGCTCTTTGGAAAACCTCATAAGAAGCTGCTCGTCACTGTTTAAGGTCAAGTTGTTTTATTTGGTATTCCCTTGCAGGTTTGAAGGAGTGGTGTGCCGAGGTGGAAGGCACTTGAGCCCAATTTTTATACAGAAGGGAGGAGCCAAAGAAGAGGACAAGGATGGAGCAGAGAGGAAGACTGGTGGGTCAAAGCCCTGAAGGAGATGAGGGGAGAGTGCTCAAGAGGAGGGACCAGCCTTGAAAAGGAAGATTGATTCCCTCATCAGGTGAGACTCGGGCTAACTGCATAAAAGGAAAAGGCTTTTTGAGTTTTAAATCATTTATTTATTTTTTAAAATTATTTTTGGGTGTGCTGGGTCTCTGTTGTGACATGCAGGTTTTTCTCTAGTTGAGGGGAGTAGGAGACTGTTCCTTAGTTATGGTGCACGGGCTTCTCATTTTGGTGGCTTCTCTTGTTGTAGAGCATGGGCTCTAGGTGTGGACTTCGTAGGTCTGGTGCACAGGCTCGGTTGCCCCTTAGCACATGGAGTCTTCTCAGACCAGGGATCAAGCCTGCACTGGCAGGTGGCTTCTCAACCACTGGACCACCAGGGAAGTCCAACATATTTATTTATGCTTCACCAGACCCTGGACCCCTTGAGGGCAGGGTCTGTGCTGGATTTACCATCCCTGGCACTCATCACAGGGCCGAGCCAATCAGTGTTAGTTTCCATGGTTATCATGACTGTTTCCGGGGTGGTTTCTGTCACTGTAACTTTGAAACACGCCTCTTGCAGTGCATGATGTGGTAGCCCACAGTTAAGAAACACTGTGGTTAACTGGTTATCCCTTCTTATGGGGCCAGAGGGAAAAGTCTTTACTTCAGAGTCCAGTCTTCCTGAGGAACATGTATTATTTAACTGCAGGAAAATATACCCCAGGGTCCAGCTAAGGACTGGAACAGAGCATCCATCTGAGATCTGGCTGATGGATCAGTCCCTGAGTTAGGGCTTGGTGGCCAAGCCTCCAAATTGCCTGTAATTATACACATCCTTTTAAAAATGTAACCCTTGTTTTACCGCAGACAGAACTTTAAGAACTGATACCATAAATATTTTTTGAGAGTGGGCTTTGAGCCAGACAATGGAGATGGAGCAGAGAAAGAGCAGAGAAAGCGTGAACCCGGGGGTTGACGTTCTTGTCTTCGCAGGGCTGATGAGTGGAGGCATCAGTCTCAGGAAAAAATCTGTCATATAAGGTCAGGGAGTGAGTGTGATATGAAGAAAACCAAGAAAGGATAGAGAGCCCTGGGGCAGTATTTTGCAAGGCTAGCCTTCTCTCCAATCTGGCAGGCAGGAGAAGAGAGTGAGTGGAAGTCAGTAAAAACCTGGGGGAAAAGCATTCTGGGTAGAGAGATTCCTAGCATTGAAAGATGCCAGGGTGCTCCAGGACTGAAGAGGACACCACTGTGGCTGTGGGTAAGCAAGGAGAAGAGGGTCAGGAGTGACGCAAGAAAGGCAGGGCGGGCCTGGTAAGCCGAGGTCAAAATGGGGACTTCATTCTAAGTCTGGTGGGAAAGCACAGGGGGTTCTGATCAGGAGATTGGTGCAGCCTAGCTTACATTTAAGAGGATCATGTGGCCCTGCGGGGGTTGGGGACAACAGGGAAGCCAGTTGGAAGGCAGGAGAGATGAGGAGCACTCAGCTCAGGGGGGGTCGGAGTAGCCTGTTCCTGTATGTTCTGAATTTGCATGTGATCTGATTCTGTATATGTTCTGAAGAGACAGGATGGCAAAGACACAGGAGTTGCAGGGAAAAGACACCCAGATTGACTCCACAGTGTCTGTTCTGAGGGACCAGGTGAGTGATTACAAGCTTACTTTTGAATATGGCAACTTGGAATTGCCTTCTGACAACCATGTGTAGAGGTGCTGGTAGTATAGACATAGGCTGGGTCGGCCTGTGGTTTTGGGACTCAACACAGAATATGTAAATTCATGAGACTGGCCAAGGTCACCAAGGCAGTAAGTGTGGATGAGCGGGAGGAGGAGCCTTGAACCCAAGCAGTCATAAAAAACCTGGCTGCTTATAAATGAGATTCTATAATACTAATGGACATGCAAGGGAATGTCCGTGAGAGGGAAAGTCGTGTAGACTGATGGGGATTGCAGGAGAAGGAAGACTTCCTGGCAATCTTGGAGGGCTCTCTGAAAGATGGAGTTGGACTGGGAGGCCAAGAGGGTAGCTCTGGGCAGGGCAGATACTGGGTTCCCAAAGGCAGGGACTGGGCCTGGGCCAGTCTCTGGGGTAGAGTAGTTGAAAAATCACAGATTAGCATCTTATGGACCTTAATTCTGTTTTTTGTGGCCACTCCCTAGCTGTGAGGCTCCAAGAAAAAGCTCCTCAGCTTTCTAAGCCTCATCGTCTGTGGCTATACCACAGGGTGGGTAGTGCTGGCTTCTCAGGGCCGTTGCGGTGGGGATGAGAGAACAGCACCCAGCACCCTGCCTAGGGTGCTTCCCAGGTGGAGCTAGCGATAAAGAACCTGCCTGCTAATGCAGGAGACAGAAGAGATGTGGGGTTCTATCCCTCGGATTGGAAGACCCCTGGAGCATGGAAACCTGCTCCAGTATTCCTGCCTGGAGAATCCCTTCGACAGAGAAGCCTGGAGGGCAACAGTCCATAGGATCACAAAAAGTTGGCTATGACTGAAGTGACTTAGCATGCACGTGACCTGCCTTGGAACCTCAGGAGAAGGAGGGCACTATGAGAGGGGTGTCAGCTGTCTGGTTTCTTCCACATGAGGTGTGAACTTGAGTGCCGGATTTGTGAATCAAGGTCCTGTTTTAAGACATAGAGAAGCCATTTTCAAGGGTTTCACATGTAGAGTCCTTTGAGTAAAAGTTTCACTATGCTGGTGAGATGATGGCTTGCTTCTCTCTAGACTCCAGAATCTGGACTCTGATGATCTACCCAGTATGGATGTATTCATACAGCAAAACCGCAAGCTTTTTTTTTGCTGCTGTTGTTAAACTTGGACTTCTATGTGGGGAGTGTTTGAGTCATTTTGAAAGTTTTTATTGAATTTGTTCCAATATTGTCTCTGTTTTCTGTTTTGATTTTTGGCTGCAAGCCATGTGGGATCTAAGCTCCTGGGCCAGGAATTGAACCCCCACATCATGCATTGGAAGGTGAAGTCACTCCCTGAAGAGAGTCAGGGAAGTCTCATCCCTGATAACCTTTTGTGCAGACCTGTCCAGTAGATTTCCTGTCCCTATCAGCTATTAGAAGAGTTTCCTTTTCACATATTAAAGACTCCCACCTGATGAAAATCAATCTAAATTCCCCATCAGATTCAGTGTTTGTTTTCCCTACTTCCATATTAGCACAGAGTGAGTGCTAGAGCCTCTTGCCTTCGCTCGAGGCTGCAATGGCTCTTACACAGCTGGACAGGGAGACGAGATGAAAGGAAGAGAGACATCAGTGCCCTCTGTGTGGCCAATGTCCAAATGTTGGCTCTTTCTCTGGTTTGGGGGGGCATATGTGTGGATTTCTTCACGACCACTGGGCTCCTCCCTGATGTGGGCCAAGTCCTCCCTGGCTAGCGTCTTCTAGCTCCCCCAAGGTTCTTGCTCTGAGAGTCCATCCTCATTGCCTCCACACCCCCCATCCCCTCTCTGAGGGTCCTCTGGCCTCAATCCTACCCATAGGTGGATTGGTTGGGGAGGGGTGGTCTATGGGTGCTG
The DNA here is from genome assembly GCA_022376925.1 of Tragulus kanchil. Lineage (NCBI taxonomy): Eukaryota > Metazoa > Chordata > Mammalia > Artiodactyla > Tragulidae > Tragulus > Tragulus kanchil. Next base: position 112,383,790 of record JAIOJX010000032.1, on the reverse strand, counting down.
GGCCAGTTTTGTTTTCCCTTGGCAAGTCCTGCAGGGGTAGTCTAGCTTCCTCCTTCTGAACTGGAACACATTGCCCTTAGCTTTGGGGTCTCAGCAATGACTGCTGGACACCAGGAAAATTTCCAACAGTGTATTATACTTTAGCTTCTTTGTCTCAAATGCTCAACTTTTAAATATAGAAGAGTGGTTAGGTGTACAGGTTCTGGAATCTGACCTTGGTTAGGTGACCAAGAGTAAGTCACCTACCTTCTTGGAATCTCAGTTTCCTTATCAATAAAGCAGGGACAATGGTCTTTATTCTCCAGGATGTTGTAAAGATTGAACTGTGCTTTGTCTATCAGGTGGCGCATAGCAAGCCCTCAATAAATAGAAGCAAAAATCTGTGCATTTCTGAGGAGTCCTCGCTTCCTCCAACCCAGACTGGATATCAGTTCTTGAATGCAGAAGTGGCTCCCTCCTGCCACCTGCCTGGCCTGCAGGACTCTCTTTGATAAAAACACTTAAAAGTATCTCAAGCATCATTATCTTCTTTATACCTCATAATAAACCTGCAGGATCGATATTACCGTCATTCTCAGCAATAGATAACAAAACTCAGGCTCAGAGAGACTGAGTCCCTTCAGTTCAGTTCAGTTCAGTTCAGTCTCTCAGTTGTGTCCTACTTTTGTGACCCCATGGACTGCAACACACCAGGCTTCCCTGTCCTTCACCAGCTCCCAGAGTTGTTCAAACTCGTGTCCATTGGCTCAGTGATGTTATTCAGCCATTTCATCCTCTGTCATCTCCTTCTGCTTCTGCCTTCTATTTTTCCTACCATCAGGGTCTTTTCCAGTGAGTTATCTCTTCACATCAGGTGGCCAAATTATTAGAACTTCAGCTTCAGCGTCGGTCCTTCTAATGAATATTCAGGTTTGATTTCCTTTAGGACTGACTGGTTTGATCTCCCTTCAGTCCAAGGGATTCTCAAGAGTCTTCTCCAACATCACAGTTCAAAGGCATCAATTTTTAGGAGATCAATCTTCTTTATGGTCCAACTCTCTCATCCTTATATGACTATTGGGAAAACTATAGCTTTGACTATATGGGCTTCTGTTGGGAAAGTGATGTCTCTGCTTTTGAATATGCTGTCTAGGTTTGTCATAGTTTTTCTTCCAAGGAGCAAGTGTCTTTTAATTTCATGGCTGCAGTCACCATCCACAGTGATTTTGGAGCCCAAGAAAATAAAGTCTGTCACTGTTTCCATTGTTTGCCCATCTATTTGCCGTGAAGTGTTGGGACTGGATGCCATGATCTTCGTTTTCTGAATGTTGAATCCCTTGCACAGGGTCCAATAGCTTGTAAATAGAAGAACTGGGATTGTATCTGATTCTAAAGCCTGTCTGTGTTCTACCACTCATTTTACCTCCTTAACCTCCTTGCTCTTCATCTTGTCTCCTCGTTCCTTCTGCCAAGAGCTCTCTTTCACTCTATGCACATAAAAGAGCATCCGTATAAGTGAGGGCACTTCCTGTCTGGAGTGCACCCTGAAAACAGATCCCTCACTGCTCAGTAGAAGGACACTTCCTGTGTTGCGTCCGTACAAATCCCCATGGCAACTGCTTAGGGGCAATGTTGACATTGTCCACTTCCTGTCTGCTATTATTGAAGTTATATAAAGTTGCTTTTTCATGAAAAGGATCTAGTTATCACTGATTCCATATCAGTCTCGTGTCTGACACTGGATTAGTCACAAAGGGAAAAGTGTTTTCTGATATTATGCCTAGAATATATTTTGAGAGATTATCTAATGTAAAAAAGCTGCCAGCGATGTATGCAGTGGACCTCTGAGAAGGGGTGCAGGGGCTCAGGAACTTGAAGGCAGAGCAGTCTGGCAGCTGGGTGGGTGGGGGAGGTATAAGGTCTGGAAGAGGAAGTCACAGAGGGCTACCTGGGAACTCTGGGGCTGGTTTGAGCCTTGAAAGCGGGTAGGATTTGGATGGGTGAAAAGAAGGCATGGTTGGTCTGTTTACAGCAAAGAACAAGCAGGGGCTCAGAAAGGCAGGAGCCCAGCGTGGGTGCTGGTACAGTTCTTCCAAAGGAGCCTCTCTTTTATTAGCACGAGCCTCTTTGCTCCCTGCTTGGAGGATTTTTATGACCCCATCCATCTGTTTGCAGTCAGCCTCAGGTTTGCTTTGAAATTCAAAAGCTGAAAGGGAAGCGCTGTGTCGGAGCCAGAGCAGCGGGCTGGGCAGCTGTCCTCTGAGGGAGCCGCCTCGTGGAGCATAAACCACAGCAGGCGAAGCACCTCTTCCGGGTTGGCCTGAGTCTCTGGGAAGCACAGGACCAGTGCTTGGAGGGGCACTGGAAGGACTTCTAACAGGGTCCTGAGCTGGGTGCCTGTGTGCCCACCCATGAAGGTGCTGAGGCCAAGCGTGGACCTTCCAGGGTCCTCTGGTCAGGGCTTTGTGCCCAACTGGGATCTGTCGACTTGTGTTTTTTTCTCTCTCCTGCTCTGGCAGATGGGGCCAGGCCTGCTGTGAGAGTTGGCTCATTTCTCTGTGCCTTCTGAATTCCCTGGCCCCACTGCACCCCTTGCATTCCTCAGGAGCCTCAGTATCCCAGAGAGACGAGATTTCCCCCCCGCCCCCATCTTCTCAAATAAAAGACTTTTATTGATAGTCACTGACCAAATTCAACATTCACAGCAGGGACCTCCAACTCATGCTCCAGACCCATTACTTCCCTCAGCCNTACAACTGCTTAGGGGCAATGTTGACATTGTCCACTTCCTGTCTGCTATTATTGAAGTTATATAAAGTTGCTTTTTCATGAAAAGGATCTAGTTATCACTGATTCCATATCAGTCTCGTGTCTGACACTGGATTAGTCACAAAGGGAAAAGTGTTTTCTGATATTATGCCTAGAATATATTTTGAGAGATTATCTAATGTAAAAAAGCTGCCAGCGATGTATGCAGTGGACCTCTGAGAAGGGGTGCAGGGGCTCAGGAACTTGAAGGCAGAGCAGTCTGGCAGCTGGGTGGGTGGGGGAGGTATAAGGTCTGGAAGAGGAAGTCACAGAGGGCTACCTGGGAACTCTGGGGCTGGTTTGAGCCTTGAAAGCGGGTAGGATTTGGATGGGTGAAAAGAAGGCATGGTTGGTCTGTTTACAGCAAAGAACAAGCAGGGGCTCAGAAAGGCAGGAGCCCAGCGTGGGTGCTGGTACAGTTCTTCCAAAGGAGCCTCTCTTTTATTAGCACGAGCCTCTTTGCTCCCTGCTTGGAGGATTTTTATGACCCCATCCATCTGTTTGCAGTCAGCCTCAGGTTTGCTTTGAAATTCAAAAGCTGAAAGGGAAGCGCTGTGTCGGAGCCAGAGCAGCGGGCTGGGCAGCTGTCCTCTGAGGGAGCCGCCTCGTGGAGCATAAACCACAGCAGGCGAAGCACCTCTTCCGGGTTGGCCTGAGTCTCTGGGAAGCACAGGACCAGTGCTTGGAGGGGCACTGGAAGGACTTCTAACAGGGTCCTGAGCTGGGTGCCTGTGTGCCCACCCATGAAGGTGCTGAGGCCAAGCGTGGACCTTCCAGGGTCCTCTGGTCAGGGCTTTGTGCCCAACTGGGATCTGTCGACTTGTGTTTTTTTCTCTCTCCTGCTCTGGCAGATGGGGCCAGGCCTGCTGTGAGAGTTGGCTCATTTCTCTGTGCCTTCTGAATTCCCTGGCCCCACTGCACCCCTTGCATTCCTCAGGAGCCTCAGTATCCCAGAGAGACGAGATTTCCCCCCCGCCCCCATCTTCTCAAATAAAAGACTTTTATTGATAGTCACTGACCAAATTCAACATTCACAGCAGGGACCTCCAACTCATGCTCCAGACCCATTACTTCCCTCAGCCCTACATCCCCAAGACCATCTCCTAGCTCCGATCCTTTGCCTGGGCCCCCCACGTCCCATCAGCATGTTTCTCTGTGCCCTCCATCTCTGTTATTTACACAGCCAGGTATCAGGGGTTAATAGTCATTTCTTGAGGGAAAATCCTTCTGAAAGGCTCTCTCTTACCCGTACAGTTCATATCCCACACTCCCACAGCTGCTCTGCTCGCCTCCTGTTCCAAACACTCCCTGAGCCTGTTCTCCACATTGCAACCAGCCACAGTTGCTGGGCGTGCCTTTGGACCTGTTTAAAGATGGGCTCTGTTGGAATGTGGTTGGAGTGCTTCTAACATGGAGCTGGAGCTTCTTACCAAGACCTGAAGAAGTCCAACACCCCTTTTAAAAAGCCGGTCAAACTCCTAGGCTGGGAACTTCTAAAGGTGGCAATGAGTTGGTGAACTTTAGCCTTTGAAGTAAACCAACTTTTTAGAGGGGGTGGTATCAAAGCCTCGGAGCTGAGCTGAGAGGTTGGCGGGTGGAGAGAGCTCCTGCCATTCCAGCCTGTCAAAGCTAGAAGGCTCTCTAAGGCTCATCTGCTCTAATTCCTGCCTTCTTCAAAGAGGAAAACGGAGCCTCAGGAAGGGGATGCCACTGGCCTGCTGCTATTTATGAAGTCAGTGGCAAGGCAGGCTTGGAAGCTAGTTCTGGGGATGAATGAATCATAATCTCCCATTTACATAGCTTGGGGTTTCTGAGTGAAGGTTTAGGAGATGGTGAAAATTCATGACACCTACTTTTTTCTTCTTCTGACAATGATAATAGCCTGCATTCATGTGGACTTCACATACGAAGCACTGTTGTCTCAGTTAATCGCCACTCCCAGCTATAAAGTAAGTAAGTTGTCTTTATCCCCATTTCCCAGTTGAAGTAAGTAAGACTGAGGGTTAAGTCACATGCTCAAGACAAGATAACCAGTAAGTATCAAAAGAGTCTTCAGCCCAGGCCTCTTCCTCCTTGCAACAGATTATACTAGCTCCCTGTTCCTTGAAAGGTACTACTCTCTTGGCAAATCATGAAGAAAAGTCTGGTGTAGAAATTAGGATAAAAGATCACTAGCTCCAGACTCTAAGGACTGGTCCAACATCACAGGACTTTTCACTTCTCAGACTTGAAAGGCATATGTAGAACAGGGATTCTTAACCAATGTCCCCCTTTATTATAAGTACTTTATAATGCTCCTTTCTATACTGAAATACCTGGATAATATAACACACCTACACATATGATTTTAAAATTTAATATAATGTCCTAACTGCAGGGAAAAAGAGAAATTTAGCACTTCTCTCTGTATGGGAAGATGCAAGCGTCTGAGCACTTTCCTTTGATGTGCACCTTACCTATCTAGAACCAGTATCCTGTTTTTTGTTTTTGTTTTTCCCCATCCCTGAATCCCCACAGGGTGCAGTGACTGATGGTTTTAGGGCCAAAATGTCCTGTTTACTAATATGGCAGGAGACATTCTTTGTCCGTACACCGCTTCATTGAATGACACTGTGACTGTGACCCCTAAAATACAATACTGTCCATATGATGGTGTTCAGAAGTGCTGAATAACTCTTGGTAAAATTTGAAACAAAACAAAGTGCCTTTGTCTTTCAATGTGCAGGGCAATTGTATTCCTGGAAGATGCAGTAGATACAGAAACTTTGCAAAAACCTCACAATTTTGTGTTTACATAAAATGGTTTTAGGCTCAGATAATACAAATGGGTTTTTTTCCTCCCCCAACAAATGCCTAGAAGAGGTGCAAAAATTGTGCAGCATGGGGAGTAATTCTTGTCGCGGGATTCTTTACAGGATACCAAGCATCCCTGACCCATGAGCACAAGTCTTATCTTAGTGTTAGCTGCTCAGTCACACCCAACTCTTTGTGACCCCACAGACTGTAGCCCACCAGGCTCCTCCATCCATGGATTTTCCAGGCAAGAATACTGGAATGGTTTGCCATTTCCTTCTCCAAGGGCTCTAAGCCCCCTCCCAACAAATATATGAAAGTCCACCTCCCCCTATAGTTTTTCAAAGCACCCTGTGGGTGGTGACATTACTCCTATTGAAAAACACTGGCTTGGAGCACTTCTTGGAGCACTTCTCAGTCACCTCTTAACGCTTTGACTGGGAGGTAGGTGGGAACTAGGGAGGGATTGCCTGGGAAGACTGTGAGTCTCCAATCCTTGTCTGGGGACTTGTGTCTCCAGGTTGGAAATTTTATCCGTCTTTCTTTGTGACTGATCAGGGAGGAAGAAATGGAAAATACAAAGAGAGAAAGCATAGGAACTGTTTTGCAAGCCCAGAACTGACATAAAACAGGGTTTTATGAATTGTTTCTGAAAATAATTTCTTTTATGGTGCTGTAACAGTGGCTGGTCCGGTTCGCCTGGCCTCCTGGCTGCAGGGAGATGCAATTGGAGGGCCCCCCCCCTCTCTCGCCCCTCCCAGCCCCGCCCTGCCAGGAATTGGCCCGGCCAGCACGTTTCCTCCCTTGAGGCAGTCCTGAACGGTAATGAGGAGGTGAGTGAGGGGGGTTCCTGGACAGGTCACCCCTGGAGCTTCCCAAGCCCTCAGCTCAGGTGGCCAGAAGCTGGCAGGTCTACGCTTATGATTTCTGTCCACTCATAACCCAGACACGGCCAGGGCATTCTGGCTCCAACAGCCCCAATTAGGATTGTCCTGGGTACCAGTTCCGTGGCTGAAGTTCAAACGTTCCCAGTGTCAACTACAAATTGGCATTTACTAATTACATTGCCAATGACTGGACAACAAGGACATTTGCCCTCTGCCTCTGCAGAGACCAGACTCTGTGCTGTTGAGAGCTGCTGACCTTCAATACCCCCTGAAGGAGATCAGGGTGAGGTTGAGACTCCATGCTGTTGAAAGTTGCTGACCAATACCCCCTGAAGGAGATCAGAGTAGGGTAGAGGCACTCTGTGCTCCAAGGGATCTGGTGGGGCAGGTCTTTAGACAGGTGGTTGCTTTTAGAAACAACTTTTATTATCTCAATCCTTGCATCTCCTTATATTGAGAAAAGCAGTAGCCCACCACTTCCATCCAGGTTTTCACAGAATACTGGAATGGTTTGCCATTTCCTTCTCCAAGGGCTCTAAGCCCCCTCCCAACAAATATATGAAAGTCCACCTCCCCCTATAGTTTTTCAAAGCACCCTGTGGGTGGTGACATTACTCCTATTGAAAACACTGGCTTGGAGCACTTCTTGAGCACTTCTCAGTCACCTCTTAACGCTTTGACTGGGAGGTAGGTGGGAACTAGGGAGGGATTGCCTGGGAAGACTGTGAGTCTCCAATCCTTGTCTGGGGACTTGTGTCTCCAGGTTGGAAATTTTATCCGTCTTTCTTTGTGACTGATCAGGGAGGAAGAAATGGAAAATACAAAGAGAGAAAGCATAGGAACTGTTTTGCAAGCCCAGAACTGACATAAAACAGGGTTTTATGAATTGTTTCTGAAAATAATTTCTTTTATGGTGCTGTAACAGTGGCTGGTCCGGTTCGCCTGGCCTCCTGGCTGCAGGGAGATGCAATTGGAGGGCCCCCACCTCTCTCGCCCCTCCCAGCCCCGCCCTGCCAGGAATTGGCCCGGCCAGCACGTTTCCTCCCTTGAGGCAGTCCTGAACGGTAATGAGGAGGTGAGTGAGGGGGGTTCCTGGACAGGTCACCCCTGGAGCTTCCCAAGCCCTCAGCTCAGGTGGCCAGAAGCTGGCAGGTCTACGCTTATGATTTCTGTCCACTCATAACCCAGACACGGCCAGGGCATTCTGGCTCCAACAGCCCCAATTAGGATTGTCCTGGGTACCAGTTCCGTGGCTGAAGTTCAAACGTTCCCAGTGTCAACTACAAATTGGCATTTACTAATTACATTGCCAATGACTGGACAACAAGGACATTTGCCCTCTGCCTCTGCAGAGACCAGACTCTGTGCTGTTGAGAGCTGCTGACCTTCAATACCCCCTGAAGGAGATCAGGGTGAGGTTGAGACTCCATGCTGTTGAAAGTTGCTGACCAATACCCCCTGAAGGAGATCAGAGTAGGGTAGAGGCACTCTGTGCTCCAAGGGATCTGGTGGGGCAGGTCTTTAGACAGGTGGATGCTTTTAGAAACAACTTTTATTATCTCAATCCTTGCATCTCCTTATATTGAGAAAAGCACTAAATCTCCTCATGGTGACATCAGATCCTCGTGACTAACTGGGGACCCTTTTGTAAAATGACTGTTTAATGATATGAAACTGCCCCCCTCACCAAAATCCTTAAATATTGACCCTCTTCCTGCTGCCTCTTTGAAGCAGTCTCTCAGAGCTATCTGGGGTGCTGCCTCCCGGGCTACAGTCCTAATTATGCCCCAAATAAAACTTAACCCACAACTCTCAAGCTGTTCATCTTTTTCAGTCGACACCGGAGTCAGTGGATTTCCTGGGGCTCACACTCTGGTGGCCTTCTCGGCCTCCGGGTCCCTGTCATTGACCTCATTACCTCTGCTTCACTCCATGTTAACCTAGGCGGTGAAAAGCCCCTTCCATGATTCCCTCGTCCCAGATCTTCACCAGCAATGGAGAATATACTTGGGATCAGTTAGGGTTCTCACTGCAACCAGGTGAGGTCTGTTATCTGCAGGTTTTCTCTCTGACGTGCTGTGCCCACCTTCCTCAGTTTCTCTTTTTTCCCAGCTCTGCATTGCCCTTCCCTGCTTCTCTCGCCCTCCCTTTTAGAAGCAAAATAACAGAATTGCCTCCTTGGTAATAAAGATCATCTTCCTTCCACCTCCTTTGAGGTGGGAGTGGGTGGTGGCGGTTTTCTTCACCTGGGCGCCATAGAGGCAGCCTTCTACATGCAAATGGAAGTTGCTCTTAAAGGAATTTTAAGACGATGATCAGCTCCACCTCCTTTCATGTAAATAGAGACACAGGTCCGGAGAGAGGAAGAGCTTGCCTGAGGCCATAGTGCAGGCAGCGGCAGAGCCTGGAGCGCCTGGCCTGTGGTCCTCAGTGCGGGGTACAGGTGCAGCTGACACAGGGCCCTTGGTGCTCTGGGCCAGGAAGGAGGGGCCTCAGGGATATAGAAAGACGGAGAGGGAGCAAGGACATGGAACGGAGAGAGAGCTAAAGGAAGAGCCAGAGTCAGGGGAGATGCAGCGGCCAACCAGCCAGCCTTAATCCTGGGGTGGCGAACACTTTCTCACGGAGGCCTCCCACCCCTGGAACACACCTCCCAGAATCAGAGACCCCTCTGCCTTTTCACCACTGTGTTCTGGAAGGCTCTTCCCTACCTCCTCATGGTGACATCAGATCCTCGTGACTAACTGGGGACCCTTTTGTAAAATGACTGTTTAATGATATGAAACTGCCCCTCACCAAAATCCTTAAATATTGACCCTCTTCCTGCTGCCTCTTTGAAGCAGTCTCTCAGAGCTATCTGGGGTGCTGCCTCCCGGGCTACAGTCCTAATTATGCCCCAAATAAAACTTAACCCACAACTCTCAAGCTGTTCATCTTTTTCAGTCGACACCGGAGTCAGTGGATTTCCTGGGGCTCACACTCTGGTGGCCTTCTCGGCCTCCGGGTCCCTGTCATTGACCTCATTACCTCTGCTTCACTCCATGTTAACCTAGGCGGTGAAAAGCCCCTTCCATGATTCCCTCGTCCCAGATCTTCACCAGCAATGGAGAATATACTTGGGATCAGTTAGGGTTCTCACTGCAACCAGGTGAGGTCTGTTATCTGCAGGTTTTCTCTCTGACGTGCTGTGCCCACCTTCCTCAGTTTCTCTTTTTTCCCAGCTCTGCATTGCCCTTCCCTGCTTCTCTCGCCCTCCCTTTTAGAAGCAAAATAACAGAATTGCCTCCTTGGTAATAAAGATCATCTTCCTTCCACCTCCTTTGAGGTGGGAGTGGGTGGTGGCGGTTTTCTTCACCTGGGCGCCATAGAGGCAGCCTTCTACATGCAAATGGAAGTTGCTCTTAAAGGAATTTTAAGACGATGATCAGCTCCACCTCCTTTCATGTAAATAGAGACACAGGTCCGGAGAGAGGAAGAGCTTGCCTGAGGCCATAGTGCAGGCAGCGGCAGAGCCTGGAGCGCCTGGCCTGTGGTCCTCAGTGCGGGGTACAGGTGCAGCTGACACAGGGCCCTTGGTGCTCTGGGCCAGGAAGGAGGGGCCTCAGGGATATAGAAAGACGGAGAGGGAGCAAGGACATGGAACGGAGAGAGAGCTAAAGGAAGAGCCAGAGTCAGGGGGAGATGCAGACGGCCAACCAGCCAGCCTTAATCCTGGGGTGGCGAACACTTTCTCACGGAGGCCTCCCCACCCCTGGAACACACCTCCCAGAATCAGAGACCCCTCTGCCTTTTCACCACTGTGTTCTGGAAGGCTCTTCCCTACCTCCCTGTAGTTTCCTCCCTGGGCCTAGCTCTGATCTTTGTTTGTAGCTGCATAGAGAAGTCTCCTATCTGGGGCCACCCTACAGAGATGTGGGGCTGAGATGGGGCTCCCCTGAATCTAATGATGTAATATCAGAAGGAGCGTCTTGTTTCTCCCCAGAAGAGTGCATCAGGAGCCTGGCTGGAGCTCAGGCAGGAGGGGTGGGCAAGGCTCCCAGGGAAGGAGGGGCAGACTCGTAAGTGTATTGGGTACAAACACAGGGTCTCCCCTCTTGCCACCTGCTGCCATATGGCGAGCAAGGTGTGAGGGCCTCTGAAGAGTCCCTGGTCCTCTTGGTCACTCATTCCATAGTGGCTGAGACCACATTCCTGGGCCACAGTTTCTTGAACTGTGTCCCCCAGGGCAGGGCAAGGGCTCACTTTCCCGCTGAGCCTCTAGGGAGGTTGATGACCTTCCTTTTCTGAGCACAACCAGCGCTTGAGGGGCAGAGAACACAGGGTCACAGGCTACAGAAGCAATCCTGACACAGTCGATGCCAACTCCAAAGATCGCCACAGTGGGGCGGGGGCAGGTGGACAGCAGGAAGCTTCTTTCCTGGAGCTCTGTCCAGAGTCAGTGGGTGGGGCAGAGGTCTGGGCTGGCTCCGGGACCAGAAAGAGGCTCCCAAGCACTGGGCCTTGGATGGGGCCTAACCTCACACACGGTCCTGTGAAAGGGGAAGGCCGAGGCCTCCTCGCTCACATCGCAGGCCACAGCCAGCACAGCCGAGCTGAGTAAAGACGAAGAGAACAGCCCTGGAGCTGAACTGCTTGGGTTCCAGTCCAGGCTCCAGCATTTATAAGTTGTGTGACTATGGACAAGTACTTAACTTCTCTGTCTCAGTTACTTCATCTGTAAAATAGAGATAAGGAAGAAGAGTTGTGAGAATAAAACAATTTAAGACACAAATGCTTGGAAAGCCATCTGGTGCATAATAGATGCTCAATGAGTGTTTGCTTCCAATTGCATTGCCAGCTTTATCTGGGGGCACGGGGCCCCCAGGTGCAGTCCTCATTGTTCTTCACAGGAGCCTTAACCATGGTCAGTGAATGGCCTCTCGTGAAGGCTCTGGGATTTCAACACTAGAGACTTTGCCCACTCCCAACCTCTCAGTGACCTGCCCTCTTCTGCTGCTGAGTGCCCGGGGCCACATCTCTGGTGTGGCATGGACACCTTGTGCAGATCCTCGCCCGCTAACACCGTGGCATTTGGTATAAACGCTTTATGCGTTACCTGTCGTCTTCCCTCCCATTCTTCTGCCTCCCCTTCCTCATTAGCTGTGTTACGAGCGCTCGCTAGGTGTCAAATCCTCTGCTTTGACAATACAGCGATGACCTGCCACTGTGCCGGCCTCAGGAAGTTAAAGGGAAGGACAGGCACATGCAGGTCGTGTGCACAAACCGGGTACACAGTGAAGGCAGTGCTGTGGGGGCGGAGGGGCAGAGGGCTGCCTCGGCTTGAGGAGTCCAGAAAGCCTCGTGGAGCAGACTCCCCCGGAGCTGGATCGTGCAGGATGTGCAAGGGCAGTGAAGGAGGGGTAGAGATGCGCCAGGGGCAGGTGCGTGCAAAGGCAGGCGATGGGGGCGAGCAGGACCAGTTGAGAAACACGGAGGCAAGCAGCGACCTGGAGGGGTAGAACCCAGGAGAGGAATGGGCAAGATGGGAAGTTCATGCTGGGGACATGGACAGGCGAGGTCTCAGAGTGCCTTGTGTGCCCTCGACCTTTGTACTGGGAACCGTAAAGACAGGTGAGTTTTAAAAAGCCGGGAGGTTTGTGGTCGCTGTTGTGATTTACAGAGCTCACTTTGGTTGCTGGGAATGCGAGGAGAGAGAGCCAGAGGGCACACAGACCTAGGTGGCAGAGGAGCATGAAGATGCCTGAGCCAGGGTGACACAGAGGGAGGGAGAGAGGTGAGGAGTATTCATTTGAATCAGTGGAAAAAAAGAAAAAGAGGAAAAGAAAAAGAAAAATTGAATCAATAGGTACTGATGAGTGAGAGGTGGGAGAGGGGACCCCCAAGGGTGAAGCCAGGCTCCAGGTTGGTTTTTCAGGTGAACGTGGCTGGAGAGGGCTCTCTGGACCCCACTTGGTGTGAAGTCTCTTGAGCCACTGGACCCCTGCTCAAACCACCCTCCCCAAACCTGCCTGCACGTCTTACATGGAAAATGGGCACATGTCAGTTCCTCCGCGCCAACGCCTCAGGTCCTGGCCCTCCAAGCAAAGGGGGTTCCTCACAGGGTCCTTGGTGGGAGGAAGGGGAGTAGTCAGCACGCAGAAACACCGTCACATTGAAGTCATAATGTCTTTTATTAATATATTATGCTACAAAAATATTTTTGGCAAAATAACATTAATAGCATCTTTCTTTGTCTTCTATTATATTCTTAAAGAACTCTTCATGATAATTCACGGAGGTGAGGGGAAGAGGTGATTAAAAGCATGACATCAGGAATACCTTTCCAATACATTAAGATCTGAAGCTGTGTCACACAGTGAGAGTCAGGCCAGGATGTCCCACAATCTCTGAGGCCCAGGCGCTCTGGCTTCCTCGGCTTTGGGCTAGAATAGCCCTTGGCCAAGAGTCAGCCCCTGCCGCTCCAGCCACTGGGGGTCCAAGGGCGGACAGCCCCACCAGAAACTTCTCAGACTTAAGTCTTGTTCAGAGTCCACTTTTCCGCAATGGGATTTGGGATGGAGGGGCCCTTCAGAGGGTGCTACTCTGTCACTTTCCTTGCCTGCCACCTGTTCCTGATTCCCATGGCAGCCCTCAGGTCACGGGAGGAGAGTCAAGCACTGGGACTGAGGAAGAGGGGCACCTCGCCATTGTGGAGCCCCAAGATTGCACACAGCATTCCCCAGCAGGAAACAAAGTCTCCATTTGACAGATGAGGAGATGGAGGCTCGGAGAGGGGCAAGGACTTGCCTAAGGTCACCCAGCAAAGTGAAGGAGTCTCTAGGATATCTCTGGCAAGGAAAAGCCCACACTTGCATAAAGAGCAGAGAAAGCTGACAGACTTCCCCAGTGGCTCATTAGTAAAGATCCTGCCTGTAATGCACGACATGCAAGAGACGCGGATTCAATTCCTAGGTCGGGAAGATCCCATGGAGGAGGAAATGGCAACCTACTCCAGTATTCTTGCCTTGAAAACCTCGTGGACAGAGAAGCCTGGCAGGTACAGGTGAAAGGGTCGCAAAGAGTCAGATACGACTGAGCACACACGCATGCGTGAGAGCGGAGGGTGTGCTGATGTTCCTGGGAAAGGGCCAGGAAGGCTCAGGAGGCTCCCGTGTCCCCTTTTCTCTCCTCCAGTGTCTGGGGGGCAGGGAGGGAAGGTGCTCTGGGCTGGGAGCCGGGTCCTGGGTTCCAGTTTGGCCTTCCCCCCACCGCCCAGAAATCCCCCTGTCCCAGGGCCGCAGGCAAGCCTGCCAATTTGCATCAGGCCCAGCTGGGCTGTTGAAGAATAGGGGTGAGGAGTGGGGGGAGTGAGGCTGGACTGATTTCTGAAACTTACTGGCTCAGCCAGCCAGCCCGGGTGATTTTTTTGGCTGCTTAAATGAATTTTTGGAAAAATAACAATGTTCAAAGAACCTGAGTATTCAAGAGCCAGGAGGGACCCTACTCCGTTGCCTTGCCAAGACGTCAACGCTCCTACAACCGCTCCAGCCAGCAGGCCTACTGCCCCTGCTACACACTGCTCCTGAGGAGACACTTACCACTTCCAGGGACACCTGCCTCTGAGGGCAGCTTTGGCTTTGCAGAGACACTTCCACCAGCAGAACTAAGGTCTGCCTCTCTTCTTTCTTCCCCTCATTTCTTTCTTACTCCTTCCCTCTCTACACATCTCTTGGGTGCCATCTTTGTGTCCCGTGAGGATACAAAGATGAATTCCCCAGACCCTTGACATTGGGGAGCTTGCAGGATGATATGAGAGCAGAGACACAGTCAGTGCAAAGGGCTTCCTGGAAGAGGTGCTATCTGAGTTGATCCTCAAAGGGTGAGCAGTTTAGGCATTTCCAGACCTAGGAAGCAGCATGTGTATAATATCCTGTCTATTACGGATGACTAGTATGCTTCAGTCTGGCCAGGCACAGAGTGGGAGAGCTGAAAGGTGAGGCTGCATGGTCAGTAGGGCCCGATCGTGGAGAGTGTAGAAAGTCAGACTGAGTAGCATGTGGCCAACCCAAGCCTGTTGTCTGTCACACAGTTCAGTTCAGTGGCTCAGTCGCGTCCAACTCTTTGCGACCCCATTGACTGCAGCATGCCATGCTTCCCTGTCCTTCACCATCTCCCAGAGCTTACCCAAACTCATGTCCATTGACTCAGTGATGCCATCCAACCGTCTTATCCTCTGTCATCCCCTTCTTCTGCCTTCTATTTTCCCCAGCATCATGGTCTTTTCCAATGAGTCAACTCTTCTTATCAGGTGGCCAAAGTATTGGAGCTTCAGCATCATTCCTTTCAATGAATATTCAGGGTTGATTTCCTTTTAGGACTGACAGGTTTGATCCCCTTGCAGTCCAAAGGATTCTCAAGCATCTTCTCCAACATCACATTCAAAAGCATCAATTCTTTGGTGCTCAGCCTTCTTACGGTCCAACGCTCCCATCCATACACGACCAGAGGGAGCTCAGATGACAGGGCCACGCTGGTCTGACCTAGAAAGTCCCTTGGTCATTCAGTCAGCTCTCCTGGAGGATGGGACCCAGGGCCACCATGAACTGGCTGGCTCTCAGCCCTTGATCTCTGTCTGCTTCAAGATCAAATGTAAAAGTCCTCAGCCAGGGACACGATCCTCTCAGAGCACTAGGGGCATTTTTTTTTTTTTTTGGAGAGGGGAGAGGCACATGTGTCAGCACTGGCAGGTGGATTATTCCAAAGCATGTGAGTGACTGTGGATGAAGGGATGGCTCCCTGGCCCAGGAAGAGAGAATTCAAATGCCCCAGCCCTGTCAATTTCCGTGCATGTGCCTCAGGTCCTCAGGATGTAAGTTCATTTCAAGCCCTGGCTGGCGGGTGGTCCTCAGGGAATCAGTGTAACTCACACCGACTCTGGCTGTCCGTCAGCGCGTGTCTGCGGGTGAGCAGTTTAGGCATTTCCAGACCTAGGAAGCAGCATGTGTATAATATCCTGTCTATTACGGATGACTAGTATGCTTCAGTCTGGCCAGGCACAGAGTGGGAGAGCTGAAAGGTGAGGCTGCATGGTCAGTAGGGCCCGATCGTGGAGAGTGTAGAAAGTCAGACTGAGTAGCATGTGGCCAACCCAAGCCTGTTGTCTGTCACACAGTTCAGTTCAGTGGCTCAGTCGCGTCCAACTCTTTGCGACCCCATTGACTGCAGCATGCCATGCTTCCCTGTCCTTCACCATCTCCCAGAGCTTACCCAAACTCATGTCCATTGACTCAGTGATGCCATCCAACCGTCTTATCCTCTGTCATCCCCTTCTTCTGCCTTCTATTTTCCCCAGCATCATGGTCTTTTCCAATGAGTCAACTCTTCTTATCAGGTGGCCAAAGTATTGGAGCTTCAGCATCATTCCTTTCAATGAATATTCAGGGTTGATTTCCTTTTAGGACTGACAGGTTTGATCCCCTTGCAGTCCAAAGGATTCTCAAGCATCTTCTCCAACATCACATTCAAAAGCATCAATTCTTTGGTGCTCAGCCTTCTTTACGGTCCAACGCTCCCATCCATACACGACCAGAGGGAGCTCAGATGACAGGGCCACGCTGGTCTGACCTAGAAAGTCCCTTGGTCATTCAGTCAGCTCTCCTGGAGGATGGGACCCAGGGCCACCATGAACTGGCTGGCTCTCAGCCCTTGATCTCTGTCTGCTTCAAGATCAAATGTAAAAGTCCTCAGCCAGGGACACGATCCTCTCAGAGCACTAGGGGCATTTTTTTTTTTTTTTGGAGAGGGGAGAGGCACATGTGTCAGCACTGGCAGGTGGATTATTCCAAAGCATGTGAGTGACTGTGGATGAAGGGATGGCTCCCTGGCCCAGGAAGAGAGAATTCAAATGCCCCAGCCCTGTCAATTTCCGTGCATGTGCCTCAGGTCCTCAGGATGTAAGTTCATTTCAAGCCCTGGCTGGCGGGTGGTCCTCAGGGATCAGTGAACATGGGCTGCAGACGTCTGTGTAACTCACACCGACTCTGGCTGTCCCGTCAGCGCGTGTCTGCTGATCAGGCGGCTCATCCATCTGCTGCTTGTGTGGCTTTCTTTAACACTTTGAGTGCTAGGTGCAGGGAGAGCTTGGGATCTCCAAACCTGATCAGATGAGGGATCTGGGGTATTTGCCTGTGGGCAGGGGCCTGGACAAAATGACCAGTAAAGGTCCTTCTAAGAACCAAGGACTGGGCTGCTGTTGCATCTGATGATGAGTTCCTCTGGGCCAAGAAAGGCGGCTAGATTTGGCCCTGGCACAGCCTGGCACTGTGTGTCTGATAATCACTCACAGTATTAATTTGCCTCTTTGGCCCCATGCCTGGCACAGATCTGGGCATGCGGTCAGGTGCCTGGACAGTTTACCAAATGTTTCATCTTTAATTAACCTCGAGCGCCATCGCAATCCATCTCATGCCACACTCTGCCCTGAACAGAGGGAAATCTGGCCTGTGTGTTCTAATTCCTTTACACTTATCTCATCCAAAGAAAGCTCGGCACCATCTATTTGATGTCCATCAGGCCTTCTGAGCCTGCTTTATAAGTCAGCTAAGCCCCTTCCTGCTCAGAAGTAGGAAGTCACATTTCTGCCAAGGATAAATGGACTCCAGCCTTGGCTGGGGTCAAGTTTAGTTTACAGTGTGGTACCCAGGGCACTGGCTAGACCCTCAGAAGCAGAGCTTAGGGTTCCTGCCAGGTCTCAAGTTCAAACATATCCATCTGAGTCAGAGCTGAAAAGAATTCAACTGTCTTCCAAGATGCCCATAGGTCTTCTGATCATCCAATGAGCAGCCCAGAATTCTACTGTCTCAGAAGGGAGACTGCTGCCAAGCTGGGTACAATGGCACTGAGGCTAATCAGACACTACCAGCCCTGCCAGGGAAGCCTCTGGTGCAGGGTCGCTGAGGAATGCTGAGCTAGCTGGGGGTCAGCACACCTGCCCAGCTGTGTAGCCTTGGGGCAGTGCCTCGCCTCTCTGGGCCTTATTTTTATTCTCACTTTTGATATGGGTCAAATGAAGGGTCCTTTCTGCTCTTGTGTTCCAGGACTCTGTAACTGATGAGCTGCCAACCCAGTGTGGCTTCGGGGCTGGGAGGCAGCCGACTTGGGTCTTCTGCCTTCTCAGTCACCACCTTGGGGCCAGAGGAGCTGGTCAGTTTCTCTGAGTCTCAGTGACCTGGCTGCCCCTGTTTGGCCGCTCTGCCTCTGCACGTCCATCACAATTATCCTCCAGCCTCTCTGATTTGGCAAGGAAGCCTCTCACTGGCTCCAGAATAAGATAAGTCAGGGCATGGGACACGTGGCAGAGCCCGTTGCCAGAGCCCTCTGGCCAGAGGGACCAACACCATAGCTGTAGGCAAGCAGTCTCCCTGGAGGAAGTCAGAGGCGTGTGCCGGCCCACTTGGGTGAGATTTGCCTCCCTTGGAACTTCCCTGTGCAAAGGGACCCCAACAGATAAGCATCCAGGAGACAAAGTATCACTTTTAGATCACACTGATCTAGGGCCACGTCCTGGCTGGGTGACATTGAACAAGTTCCTTTAGCTCTTACGGGGCTCAGTTTCCTCATCTGTGAAATGGAGTCAATCACCTCTCACAGACCTGGGGGAAAAGAGGATGTTGCCTAGCTCGGCATCTATTTGATGTCCATCAGGCCTTCTGAGCCTGCTTTATAAGTCAGCTAAGCCCCTTCCTGCTCAGAAGTAGGAAGTCACATTTCTGCCAAGGATAAATGGACTCCAGCCTTGGCTGGGGTCAAGTTTAGTTTACAGTGTGGTACCCAGGGCACTGGCTAGACCCTCAGAAGCAGAGCTTAGGGTTCCTGCCAGGTCTCAAGTTCAAACATATCCATCTGAGTCAGAGCTGAAAAGAATTCAACTGTCTTCCAAGATGCCCATAGGTCTTCTGATCATCCAATGAGCAGCCCAGAATTCTACTGTCTCAGAAGGGAGACTGCTGCCAAGCTGGGTACAATGGCACTGAGGCTAATCAGACACTACCAGCCCTGCCAGGGAAGCCTCTGGTGCAGGGTCGCTGAGGAATGCTGAGCTAGCTGGGGGTCAGCACACCTGCCCAGCTGTGTAGCCTTGGGGCAGTGCCTCGCCTCTCTGGGCCTTATTTTTATTCTCACTTTTGATATGGGTCAAATGAAGGGTCCTTTCTGCTCTTGTGTTCCAGGACTCTGTAACTGATGAGCTGCCAACCCAGTGTGGCTTCGGGGCTGGGAGGCAGCCGACTTGGGTCTTCTGCCTTCTCAGTCACCACCTTGGGGCCAGAGGAGCTGGTCAGTTTCTCTGAGTCTCAGTGACCTGGCTGCCCCTGTTTGGCCGCTCTGCCTCTGCACGTCCATCACAATTATCCTCCAGCCTCTCTGATTTGGCAAGGAAGCCTCTCACTGGCTCCAGAATAAGATAAGTCAGGGCATGGGACACGTGGCAGAGCCCGTTGCCAGAGCCCTCTGGCCAGAGGGACCAACACCATAGCTGTAGGCAAGCAGTCTCCCTGGAGGAAGTCAGAGGCGTGTGCCGGCCCACTTGGGTGAGATTTGCCTCCCTTGGAACTTCCCTGTGCAAAGGGACCCCAACAGATAAGCATCCAGGAGACAAAGTATCACTTTTAGATCACACTGATCTAGGGCCACGTCCTGGCTGGGTGACATTGAACAAGTTCCTTTAGCTCTTACGGGGGCTCAGTTTCCTCATCTGTGAAATGGAGTCAATCACCTCTCACAGACCTGGGATGAGGATTTGTGATGAAGTGAGTGTGCAAAATGCCTGCCACACTGCAGGCTTTGGATAAATGGCAGCTCGCATTACAAGTATCATTCCCATGGGACTCCTAGAGGCCCTGTCCCTAAAACTGCCCTCCCGTGCTCACTTCTGTCCTTTGGTTCCCTCACGCCATTTGGTCGTGACTTCAACAGCCTCTCCTGTAAAACGAGTGGGATTAATGATACCAGAACAGGGCGGTCTGGACTCGCAGCCCGGATCTCCCACTTGCTTTGTGACCTTGGGCAAGTACCTTCCTCTCTTCGGTGAGTTGAACCATCTCAGCTTAACCGTCTGTCACATGGGCCTCGGGACTACCTCCCTCAGCACCAACATCCCTTCCCCCACCCCAGTGCTTTGGTCGGAACACGTACCGAGAGTTCTGGAGGGGCTGGTTCACAGACACTCAGGGTTTTCAAAATAGCAGCATTCTCTTTCCTAAAGTACCTTCCTGGCCCCTAATGCATCCAGGGGAAGGAAGGACCGTCAGCGCTCACATCTCTGCTGGCTCCCAAGTCCAGTTTCACAAAAGCTAAGCCTGCCGCATGCCCTTCCCTTGGAGGACCCCAGGGTGGGAGAAGTCACACTTGCACACTGGAGGACTCTGCTGATCCAGGAACAAGCCAGTTCGAAGCCACGGTCCCCGCGAGGTCACAGTTGTTCTGACAACCTGGGTTCACCTCCTGGGTTGGTGATGGGGCTAGTTATTAATATAGAAATCGTTTTATTGGTAGAATAAATACCTTTTTCTTTTTTAATATGGACATGTATTTTACAAAGGAGCCCCATAGCACTATGGGAAATTAAGATCCTTCTACAAAAAAGAAGATGTAACTTGGGCACAATAAAGCTCTAGTGTTCTAACGGATCCCGTCTGGACTGCCTGCGAGGTGTCAGGCGCCCCTGGAGGCGGTGGCAGGGGCACTGGGTGTGGCCGCAGACCCTCCCACTGGTTCCTCTGGCTTCTTCTCTGCATCCAGGAGACAAAGTATCACTTTTAGATCACACTGATCTAGGGCCACGTCCTGGCTGGGTGACATTGAACAAGTTCCTTTAGCTCTTACGGGGGCTCAGTTTCCTCATCTGTGAAATGGAGTCAATCACCTCTCACAGACCTGGGATGAGGATTTGTGATGAAGTGAGTGTGCAAAATGCCTGCCACACTGCAGGCTTTGGATAAATGGCAGCTCGCATTACAAGTATCATTCCCATGGGACTCCTAGAGGCCCTGTCCCTAAAACTGCCCTCCCGTGCTCACTTCTGTCCTTTGGTTCCCTCACGCCATTTGGTCGTGACTTCAACAGCCTCTCCTGTAAAACGAGTGGGATTAATGATACCAGAACAGGGCGGTCTGGACTCGCAGCCCGGATCTCCCACTTGCTTTGTGACCTTGGGCAAGTACCTTCCTCTCTTCGGTGAGTTGAACCATCTCAGCTTAACCGTCTGTCACATGGGCCTCGGGACTACCTCCCTCAGCACCAACATCCCTTCCCCCACCCCAGTGCTTTGGTCGGAACACGTACCGAGAGTTCTGGAGGGGCTGGTTCACAGACACTCAGGGTTTTCAAAATAGCAGCATTCTCTTTCCTAAAGTACCTTCCTGGCCCCTAATGCATCCAGGGGAAGGAAGGACCGTCAGCGCTCACATCTCTGCTGGCTCCCAAGTCCAGTTTCACAAAAGCTAAGCCTGCCGCATGCCCTTCCCTTGGAGGACCCCAGGGTGGGAGAAGTCACACTTGCACACTGGAGGACTCTGCTGATCCAGGAACAAGCCAGTTCGAAGCCACGGTCCCCGCGAGGTCACAGTTGTTCTGACAACCTGGGTTCACCTCCTGGGTTGGTGATGGGGCTAGTTATTAATATAGAAATCGTTTTATTGGTAGAATAAATACCTTTTTCTTTTTTAATATGGACATGTATTTTACAAAGGAGCCCCATAGCACTATGGGAAATTAAGATCCTTCTACAAAAAAGAAGATGTAACTTGGGCACAATAAAGCTCTAGTGTTCTAACGGATCCCGTCTGGACTGCCTGCGAGGTGTCAGGCGCCCCTGGAGGCGGTGGCAGGGGCACTGGGTGTGGCCGCAGACCCTCCCACTGGTTCCTCTGGCTTCTTTCTCTGCACCGGGCAGGCAGGTGGCCGAGGTCAGGAGGCCCCGAGGGTGTGCAGCAGGAAGGAGGCTGCTATGCTGGCAGCAATGGCAAGGAGGAGGCCCAGGGGGTGTTGGGAGTGGCAGGGTGTTGAGCTGCTGGTGAGTCCCGGCTCTTCCTGCTGCTGGAGTGGGTCAGAGAGCTGGATAGGGGGCTTGGTGGTCTCAGAGCTGTGCGTGGTCTGGAAGGGCAGCGGGGGTGGCGAGGCTGTGGTGCTGGAGGGAAAAAGATAGACAGAACGTGGAACAGCCGCTCAGCAGCCTTGTCCTCGGCGGTGGTCTTAGGGTTCAGATCCAACTTGTTATTGAATCTATTTTTTCCCTTATAAAATGGAGAAGGAGGGCTTCCCTGGTGGTGGTCCAGTGGGTAAGGACACCGCCTTGCAGCGCAAGGGGCGCCGGTTCGATCCCTGGCCTGGGAAGATCCCACGTGCCACGGAGCGGCTGGACCGATGTGTCCAGTTACCGAGCCGGAGCTCTGGAGCGCATGCACCCAGAGCCGGCGCTCTGCGACAACAGAGGCCACTGTGATGGGAGGCCCGCAGGAACCAAAGAACAAAGACGGATGAAAACAGATAAATGAAAGACCAATAGAAGTGGCCCACCCGCCCCCTCCCTCCCCAACCTGCCACCCCTCAAAAAAAATTAAAAAAAGAAAAACTTTAAAAAGAAAAATGGAGAAGGAGACAGAGGGCTCGGATGGGGAGCGTGAGCCGCCCAGAGCCACACAGAGGTCCCAAGAGAGCTGAGCCTCGGGCAGAAAGCAGCGAGCGT
The DNA here is from genome assembly GCA_022376925.1 of Tragulus kanchil. Lineage (NCBI taxonomy): Eukaryota > Metazoa > Chordata > Mammalia > Artiodactyla > Tragulidae > Tragulus > Tragulus kanchil. The sequence goes on along the minus strand of JAIOJX010000032.1, from coordinate 112,361,602 downwards.
CTCGGAGGTGATCCATCTGGGGTCCCACTGCGGCAGGCAGCCCCACACCTGTGCATGCAGGGGTCCTGGCCTTCTGCTGCCCTCCCCTCCCCTGTCTGATGTAAACAGAATACGAAACACAGAACAACCGCACCATCTCCCCCTCATCGTTGCTGCCACCATTTCCGGAGCACCCGCTGGGAGTCTGCCCTTTACACACAGCATCTTTGGTCCTCAAGACAAGCATTTAACGGTCTCAACAGCCCCTTTCACCAGATGAGAAAACTGAGGCTCTGTGGGGCCACCCAGGTCAGGGATGGAGTAGGGTGGGGTCCCGGTGGTCAGGAGCCGTGGTGACTTCACTCTGTAAAACCATAGGAAGTGTTGGTGAAGGGGATCCCTCATGAGCTGATAGAAATAGAAGCCAGTTTGGGAGCTCATGGGTGAGATTCTTGGCTCAAGAGAGCCCCTGTGAAAGAGAGAGAAGGACGGAGACCAAAAGGAAGACAGAGGAATAAAAAGGGGTGACGTACAGAAGGAACTGGCGGGCCAAGCCCTGCAGTTGGCATCAGGAAGTGGAGCGGAGGGCAGAGGGCAAGGACTGGGCTATCGGCTCAGATCCTGGGGAGACAGGAACTAATGAACCGCAGGGGCAGAGGGCAAGACCGGACTGGGGAAGAGACATGACAAGGACGGAGGCATACCAAAGCCAGGTCTGGGGGAGGGGGACCTGGGATGAAGGAAAGGCCTGGACTCCAGAGGCAATGGGCCCACCCCTGCCCTGTGAGACCTGGGCAGCGGGAGGCAGACGGAGATGCAGGTGGAGGATCGGACAACCCCCCTTACCCATGGAGGACAAAGCTGGGAGGGAAAGGCCGAGGCACACAGAGAGGCCCCAAGGCAGTGTGGAGCCAGGCTGGCCTCCCAGCAGAGGTGACACCGTCAGCTCTGAAAGGGGCGAGTCCAGCTTGCTTATGGCTGAGGGCGCCTCCAGTGGTGAGAAGAGAACTTACAAGCCGAGGGCCCTGCTCCGGCTGAGCCGGCACACAGGGCACCTGTATTTCTCAAGACAGAACCACGAAGCAGAGCCACAAAGAGGGTAAAGATTCGTAAGTCACTCCAGGACACACAGCAGGGACGAGATCTGAACCGGGCACCCAGTGGGTACTCACTCACAGCTGATGGCTCGCAGGACGCCTGCTCCTCCCTGGGCATCCACAGAATGTGTAACCTCCTCCCTGTAGGTCACTGTCCGCTCTCCAATGCTTACCCTCCCTCCCCAGTGGGCTGCTCCCTCCCCAGGTCAGCTAGGAGCCCCTGTCCCACCCTGGTCGTGTTCCCACGTGCCGAGCATGAGACTCCCCTCTCCCCCACTGGCCGCATCGCCGTGGCGAGCCCTGTACCCATCACCAGCCCAGCCCCACACCACTGGGCCGGCTACCGGGCCCTCTCACAGGGCCTGACTCAGCCTCGGCAGGCGTGGGGCTTGGGCGGGGGAGCCTGGGTGTCCCAAGCACACCCCTGCCTGGGCAGGGGCTGGGACCTCTGCTCTGGGCTCAGTGTCGGTGTGCACTCAGGAGAAGGGGGGGGAACTGTCACTCTCTGTCCCTCTGTCTCTGCTCTACTGGTCATCCTGTGGCTGCAGGAGCCCACCACGTCTTTTTGCGTGAGGTTCTTCTTACCCTGGATGCTACGACTGTTTCGTATACGTTTCTCTGTCTTTAGAAATTCCCAGAGAACTAATCAGGAGAGGAGGGAGCAAATGCTTGTCACGCACCATGGATGGCAGGAAGTGTTTCTGGACAGAGACTGTGGAGGTGGGGGGGACAGGCACCAGAAAAGGGCGGAGGCAGATGGCTCTGAATGCTCCTTATGCTTCTTATGACCCCCCTCTCCAGTCTGGCTGGTCATACTTCCCACCATGTGCCCGCCTTCAGGGCGCCTGAGACCTCTGCCATGACCGGGTGTGGGCTGACCTCATCTTCCCAGGCTCTCCCAGCTGCATGGTTCTCCCCCGTCACTGTCATCTTTGACTCACCTCTGAAGGCCTGATTCAACATCCCCTCAGCTGGAGGTGTCTTTGATCTGTCCTCTAAGGCCCCCTGGGAGAGTTGAGGCTCCCATGAAGCCGTGCACGCTTCTCACTATTCCCGCGGCGCCCTTGGCACCTACTTCTGCATGTGAGATTTGAGTGGGTTTTGTACATGAAATGTTAGAACAATGCCTGGTCCACTGGGACTGCCATACAGGGTTGGCTGTCTTTAGCACCATGATTACGTTTGTGCCCTCATCTCTCCCACTGATAGCATCCTCCATGTATGGAGCACTTCCTGTATGCTGGCAGACACTGGGCTTAATGCTGTATGTGTGTCATCTCCTTATTCCTGGGGAAACTGAGTCTGAAGATGTGCAACTGGCTGACTGCCTCCCCCAGCCTCAGAGGGGCTGAGGTGCCATCCCTAACTGTGGCAAAGGAGAGCCCAGGAGTGAATCGTGGAGCTTCCTGTCAAGCCTGGCACACCTGTGGGTGGAGGCTTGCCGGGGTGTGAGAGGCCGCCCCCTGTGGCCTCAGCCCCGGGAAGGGGACATGCCCAGGTCCAGCAGGGCCACTACCGCAGCCGCTTCCCTCCCTTCTTTTTTAATGAGAAGTCCCTTTCAATTGCTGCCCCATCTTTCCAGCCTGATAGCTGGGAGGCCAGGAAGGCTGGCCTCAGGAGGGGAGGCTGGGCTGCCCCCTGGGGGTGCCCAGAGTGGGGATCCAGGCTGGCTGCAGCCAGCCCCCCTGTAAGAAGGAAAACCAAGTAGAGATCATGGAAACTGTCTCACAAGGCGCCCCAAAGCATTTGCTTTCACACTTTGAAAACCAAAGATGCAAACTCCCCCTTGGAGCCCGAGTGGGGGTTTTATTTGCTTGGAAGGAGTCCCAGGGAAAGGAGGTGAGATTGCCGGGTAGGGGATGGACAGAAATCCCCTCCAGATGCCCCCCCCCCCCAGGCTCCCTCTACTCACAAAGCCCCGTCCCCAGTCCAGATCCCAACCCCGCCCCAGGCTCACGCTGGGTAAAAGCGTCTCATGGCAAAGCAACCTCGAAGCCAAACCAAACAGCCTGAGTGTTCCCAGGCTCTGCAGACGGCTGGCTCCGAGGGCCGGGCGTGCTCAGAGCCCACAGGGCCCCTGGCGTGGACAAGGGCCCTCTGCTGGGCTGTGGGCAGAAGTCTGAGGTTCCTGTTTGCTGCATGACTTTGGGCAACTCCTGCCTTCAAGTCCTCAGTTTCCCTAGGTATAATGAAGGAGCAGGAACAGACTCTTGGTTTTAAAATGTTTTTGAGCAGCAGAAACCAGAAGTGGGATCATAGGCAGAAGCCCAAGGCAGAAGGCCCAGGAAAGCAGGGCTGGTGGCTGACACGTGGCGGCTGACTACCCTGAGGCCCCTCTTCAGGGCTTCCTGGAGGATCCAGCACGAGAGGGGGGACCTGAAGACCTCCCAGGGCTGTGTCTGAGAGGTCTCGGGGCTGTGGAGGGAGTGGGCTACTTACAGGGTTCCAAGGAGACAAATCGAGATGGAGGGGGTGAGGGCACAGGTGAGGCTGGGCGGAGCTTGCAGCGTGATCGGGCTGGAACCGTCCGAGCAGCCTGGCACACCTGTGGGTGGAGGCTTGCCGGGGTGTGAGAGGCCGCCCCCTGTGGCCTCAGCCCCGGGAAGGGGACATGCCCAGGTCCAGCAGGGCCACTACCGCAGCCGCTTCCCTCCCTTCTTTTTTAATGAGAAGTCCCTTTCAATTGCTGCCCCATCTTTCCAGCCTGATAGCTGGGAGGCCAGGAAGGCTGGCCTCAGGAGGGGAGGCTGGGCTGCCCCCTGGGGGTGCCCAGAGTGGGGATCCAGGCTGGCTGCAGCCAGCCCCCCTGTAAGAAGGAAAACCAAGTAGAGATCATGGAAACTGTCTCACAAGGCGCCCCAAAGCATTTGCTTTCACACTTTGAAAACCAAAGATGCAAACTCCCCCTTGGAGCCCGAGTGGGGGTTTTATTTGCTTGGAAGGAGTCCCAGGGAAAGGAGGTGAGATTGCCGGGTAGGGGATGGACAGAAATCCCCTCCAGATGCCCCCCCCCCCCAGGCTCCCTCTACTCACAAAGCCCCGTCCCAGTCCAGATCCCAACCCCGCCCCAGGCTCACGCTGGGTAAAAGCGTCTCATGGCAAAGCAACCTCGAAGCCAAACCAAACAGCCTGAGTGTTCCCAGGCTCTGCAGACGGCTGGCTCCGAGGGCCGGGCGTGCTCAGAGCCCACAGGGCCCCTGGCGTGGACAAGGGCCCTCTGCTGGGCTGTGGGCAGAAGTCTGAGGTTCCTGTTTGCTGCATGACTTTGGGCAACTCCTGCCTTCAAGTCCTCAGTTTCCCTAGGTATAATGAAGGAGCAGGAACAGACTCTTGGTTTTAAAATGTTTTTGAGCAGCAGAAACCAGAAGTGGGATCATAGGCAGAAGCCCAAGGCAGAAGGCCCAGGAAAGCAGGGCTGGTGGCTGACACGTGGCGGCTGACTACCCTGAGGCCCCTCTTCAGGGCTTCCTGGAGGATCCAGCACGAGAGGGGGGACCTGAAGACCTCCCAGGGCTGTGTCTGAGAGGTCTCGGGGCTGTGGAGGGAGTGGGCTACTTACAGGGTTCCAAGGAGACAAATCGAGATGGAGCTGGGGGCACATGAGGGCCTTACAAGTGGCCCTGCAGGCTGGGGCGGAGCTTGCAGCGTGATCGGGCTGGAACCGTCCGAGCAGCCTGGATGGATGCCCGCAGAGGTCTAAAGTGACCGGCATGCCCACAGCTTCCCATCCTGATATCTAAGGGGCACAGCAGCCTCCAGGCCTTTGGCCACACGGTCTCCTCTGCCAGGACTGCCTTCACCCTCCCCTCAGCCTCCCTGGGTCACTTCACCCATCAGGATCCCTGCCCTGCCCGCCCCTGCCAGCTGGATCCTCTGCAGGCACAGGCAGACTGGCCGCGGCTCCAGGGCTCTTTCAGCGCACCATAGGCCGGAGCCGCCCCTGCCCGGCTGTGATCCCAGGCTCTTCCTGCTCTTGCCCCTACCAGCTCTGGATGCGGGCTGGGCACCCTGCGTGCGGCCAGCATGCTCTTGTCTAACTGTGCATTGCTCACCTAGGGGGGCTCATGGAAGCCCCAGTTGTGCTGACAGCCCAGAGGGGGCTTCCTGTTGGGAGACGGGGCGAATGGCATCCTAGCCTCGACGCTGAGAGTCAGCCGCCAAGGCAGGGACGGCTGCTCGGAGTGTCACCAGCGGCCTGATGGCAGCTCCCCACTTCACAAGCACCATCTTTTTACTCTAAGCCTCAGATCAAGGACAAGGAGGGGTGGGGGATTCTGCCCGAATTCATCTGTGCTTTTATCCACTGAGGGATCCTGTTCCCCATTTCTCCTGGGGGCATGGTCCTCTGATCAGATGGGGTCCTGGCCTTAAGCAGAGAGCCTGAGCACCTTGTATAGTCCTGGCGGATGGCCTGGCCCTGCTGGCAAAAGGCTGAGCTGGATAACCTCAGGGCAGGCCGGTGGGTCTGCAGAAGGTGCAGAGCCCTCCCATGGGCCCTGGACACTGTTCTCTCCCTCCCTCCTGGAACTTGGGCCATCTGCTCTAACCTCTGGGGAAATCAAGTCCCAGGAGGTCAAAGCTTATGCGTGTCCTGAACCCCAGTCCCTGCATGGCGGCACCTGCAGGGTTCTGCATACAGACTCCCACCTCTGTGCTTGGCTTCTGCTCGTTCCCAGAGCTCGGGAGGTGCCCTCTTCCTGCACGTGCTCCCTCATGCCTGTGTTTCCTTCCCGACAATGCTCAATGCTCTGCTTCCTTATTTATCCAGCTCCCTCTCCTTACACACACAGAGACACACAGCTGTGGACAGGGGGAGCAGCAGAGCTGGCGTGACCTGCGGAGGCCAGTCAAGCACTAACTGCAAAATGAGAGTCGAGGACTGTCGCAGGTCCAGCTGATTGGGTCTGTGGCCTGCACAGAGCCCGCGTGGGAGTGACCTCTGCCATGGCCTGCCCCCTGGCCACCCCACTGCTGTCCTGATGCCCCACCACCCCGGCTGTCTGATGTGGGGTTCCCGGAAAGCGCCCTGCTGCCGCTGCACAGCCATCTGGGGACACACGCCCAGTCCCTTCCACGGGTCCCCATAAATCATCCCGCCACGGGCTGCTGCTTCTCTAAACTTCCTTCAGTGTGTTTACATCTGGGGTAATGAGGGGTGAGGCAAGGCCAGCCTGCTCCAGGTGGCGTCCTGGTGGGCGCTTCGGTCCCCGCCCAGCTCTCTCTCCTCTTCTCTTACTCATGCATGCAGTCAACACATGCTCGGGGAAGCCGACGGTGACCCAAGAAGTCCAATCCAGCTCTGGTCCCCAGGGCCTCCCAGCCTAGACGTAAGTGAGGAACTGCCATCTCTGTGACCATGCGAAGACGGGGCATCCGTAAGACACCCCTGGTCAGCAGGGTGGGGGTGTGGGAGCGTGGAGCGGACAGCACAGGGAGCTTGTTGTGGGGAGGAGGGGGCGGAGCGGGGAGATGCTGGCCAGGCAAGGGCAGCAGGGGCGTCTGCACAGGGAAGAACGAATGTGACTCTCAGCATTGGACAGACCTGGTCACAGGTTCTGACTTCCTGCCTGACTTGCTGCGTGGTCTCGGGCGAGTCACCTGACCTCCCTGAGCCTCAGTCTCCTCCTTAGTCAAGCGAAGCCTGCTTCCAGGACTCTGGACAGGACTGGGGGGCATGATGGGTGAAAGCGACGGGCACAGGAGGAGCTCAGCATATGTCCACTCACATCCACTGCCCCCCACCCTGAGAAAGAAACAAGGGCAAAGGTGGTGGTGGGCCATGCACGGTCCGCTGGGGGCAGACACAGCTCAGCCAGGACAGGGCCCCGGGGTCCCCCAGGAAGAGGGCAGAGGCTGTGCATCCAAGTTTACCTGATGAGGGGTGGTGAGGGGGAAAGCACCAGGTCCCCTCCAGACAGCTCTCCTCTGTTCCCTCTTGGAGAATTGGAAATGGAGGAGGATGGGCGGGGTGGGGGAGCGACTGCAACTGGGCCTGGCACCTAGGTCCCTGCACCTCAGGGCTGGCTTGCCTGCGATGCAGAGGAACTTCCAACCAACAGGCTGCCAGTGGGTGGATATCTCCTTCTCTAATCCAACCAGATGGAAGAAAGATCTCCAACCACAGCTGACCTGTTGGGACTAAGAAGGGTTCCTCCAGTCAAAGAAAAGCTGTTTTCTTCTCCTGAAACCAGGCTCTGTGTTCCAGAGAGACGTGTTGGGGAAAGGAAACCGTTTGGAGTCATTTGCCGAAATTTACCTTTCAGACATGGTTAGGGGCGGGGGTCTGTGGCTGGAGTTGACAGCCCAGCCTGCTGTCACCCCTCAGGCCGGACCTGGTGCTGGCTGTGTCCGGTCACCGGGCGGGCTGATCGGGGCTGCGGTGAATGGCCTGACTAGAGGGCCTCATGGGCTGCCAGCCTCTCCCTGGCAGCCAGCGAGTCCTCCCCAGCGCTGAGGAGTGGCTCCCGGTAACTGGGCGCTCGTTCCCGCTTTGAAGGAGACAGCCCACATCAGCAATGGGAGCCAACTATGTCGAGGCCCATAGAGCGACACAGAGCCCCCGCCTTGGGCAGGGAGGGCCTGGGGGGCCCCTGTGGAAGCACATTTTCCAGAAACCCAGGTCAGGCACTCCGAAGCTAATTCAGGCCCAAAGGAGCAATGGACTCGACTCTCACTGGCTGGAAGGCTTTTTTTTGGCGGGGGGGCAGGTTGGGGAGGGAAGGGGTAGGCGGGCCACTTCTATTGGTCTTTCATTTGTCTATTTTCATTCGTCTCTGTTCCCTGGCTCTTGTGGGCCTCCCATCACAGCGGCCCCTGTTGTCGCAGAGCACCAGCTCTGGGCACATGCGCTCCAGAGCTCCGGCTCGGTGATTGGACACATCAGTCCAGCTGCTCCGCGGCACGTGGGACCCTCCCAGGCCAGGGATCGAACTGGCGCCCCTTGCACTGCAAGGCGGTGTCCTTACCCACTGGACCACCAGGGAAGCCCTGGAAGGCTTTTTAAGACATGGCAGACCTGGCACTTGAAGGCAGTGGACTGGACTATGTTAACTTTTTATCTATGACTCAGAGACCTGGCTGAGGGAAGACCATGAAGGGGATTCCTGTCGACCCTGGACAAGCCTCCACCCCAGGCCTTGCTTGGTTCACCATCTGTAAATGCAGAGTGGAGTCCATGTTTCCCAGAGCTGCTCAGAAGACTCCAGGGCACATGTAGCATACGGCTTCCCAGGCCCCCACGAGGCCTGTCCTGATACACGACGGGGTCTGGGATATCATTTAACAAGTCCCCAAGGAGCTTCCTTCTGGGGAGGCTGAGGAAAACCCCAGAGAAGGATCTTTAGGGTCCAGGTGGAGACTCTGAGTCTCCAAGGGCCTGGTGCTGGGACACAATGTCCAGGGCTGAGCTACCACTGTGGGCAAGACTCTGCCTTTCCCTGGTGGTCATCCCTCAGGACGTCCTGGCTGGCCTGGTGACTCTGCTCACCAGGTGTGGATGTTTCTGCCCCCAGGTGGAATCTAATGAGGCCCCTCACTTTTTTTTTTGTGGAGGTTGGAAGACCCCGTCTCGGTCACGGCAGGAGCTGTGGGGACTGGCAGGCCACGGGAGAGATACAGGGGACACGGGCAGAGGACAGAGAAGTATTTGTATGGTAAGATGATTTCTGTACTTGCTCATCCCAAACAAGGCTTATCACAAATCCTTCAGTCCCCCGAGACGGCACCCATGGCCGCCATCTGCCGTCTCTCTGAGCCAGGTGCAGCCTCCCTGCTAAGGGGCTGGCTGCTCAGACCGTCCAGGTTCAGGGAGCTCACAGCTTGCTGAGGTCACCGGCCTATTTCATGCTCTCTTCCTTTCACCTTCTGGCCCATGGGACAAATTGCGCCTGCTCTGCACCCCGGCACATCCAGGAAAGCGAAGACAAGGCAGACTTTCATCCCCCGTGCCCGAAGGAAGTTTCTATTCCCTCACCTTGAAGTGTGGAGAACTGAAAAGTCAGGTGTGAGCATGCTCCACACCCCCTGAAGAACAAACAGGAGCCTCCTCTGTGGACAGGGCCAGGCCAGCGTCTGACCAAGCACCCACCTGCCACGCTGTCTTAGAGCCAGGCTGGTAGATGACACAGTGTGTTTGACCCTGGGGGTGTCTGAGACAGGCTGGCCAGAGAGAGGCCCAGCGCCCGGCCGACCCGCCCTCCCAGCTCACCTGGCCCCGATGCGCACCCAGAGGTCGTTGAACTGCCGCGGCCGCTGGTGTTTATTCTGCCTCTTGTGCCACTTCTTCTGCCGTCCGAACTCCTCCAGCTGGCTGAGGCTGTCGGGGAGCAGCAGGTGTGGAGACAGGGCAGGGTCCTCCTCCTCAGGCGGGGCGGTGGGGGGCGCCGAGGCCGCCTTGGGCATAGCAGCAGCTGGGGTCGCTCGGGTGGGGCTGGACGAGGTCTCCTCGGGTGGAGGTGCAGGGCTCCGGGAGACAGGGCTGGAAAGGGACAAAGGCAGGTGAGGGAGGCGTGCTGGAGCATGTTCTTCATGTGTGATGGGGCAGGCAACTCGTCCAGGGCGGGGAATGCTGACCACTGTGGGCAAGACTCTGCCTTTCCCTGGTGGTCATCCCTCAGGACGTCCTGGCTGGCCTGGTGACTCTGCTCACCAGGTGTGGATGTTTCTGCCCCCAGGTGGAATCTAATGAGGCCCCTCACTTTTTTTTTTGTGGAGGTTGGAAGACCCCGTCTCGGTCACGGCAGGAGCTGTGGGGACTGGCAGGCCACGGGAGAGATACAGGGGACACGGGCAGAGGACAGAGAAGTATTTGTATGGTAAGATGATTTCTGTACTTGCTCATCCCAAACAAGGCTTATCACAAATCCTTCAGTCCCCCGAGACGGCACCCATGGCCGCCATCTGCCGTCTCTCTGAGCCAGGTGCAGCCTCCCTGCTAAGGGGCTGGCTGCTCAGACCGTCCAGGTTCAGGGAGCTCACAGCTTGCTGAGGTCACCGGCCTATTTCATGCTCTCTTCCTTTCACCTTCTGGCCCATGGGACAAATTGCGCCTGCTCTGCACCCCGGCACATCCAGGAAAGCGAAGACAAGGCAGACTTTCATCCCCCGTACCCGAAGGAAGTTTCTATTCCCTCACCTTGAAGTGTGGAGAACTGAAAAGTCAGGTGTGAGCATGCTCCACACCCCCTGAAGAACAAACAGGAGCCTCCTCTGTGGACAGGGCCAGGCCAGCGTCTGACCAAGCACCCACCTGCCACGCTGTCTTAGAGCCAGGCTGGTAGATGACACAGTGTGTTTGACCCTGGGGGTGTCTGAGACAGGCTGGCCAGAGAGAGGCCCAGCGCCCGGCCGACCCGCCCTCCCAGCTCACCTGGCCCCGATGCGCACCCAGAGGTCGTTGAACTGCCGCGGCCGCTGGTGTTTATTCTGCCTCTTGTGCCACTTCTTCTGCCGTCCGAACTCCTCCAGCTGGCTGAGGCTGTCGGGGAGCAGCAGGTGTGGAGACAGGGCAGGGTCCTCCTCCTCAGGCGGGGCGGTGGGGGGCGCCGAGGCCGCCTTGGGCATAGCAGCAGCTGGGGTCGCTCGGGTGGGGCTGGACGAGGTCTCCTCGGGTGGAGGTGCAGGGCTCCGGGAGACAGGGCTGGAAAGGGACAAAGGCAGGTGAGGGAGGCGTGCTGGAGCATGTTCTTCATGTGTGATGGGGCAGGCAACTCAGGGGGAGACGCCAGGCTGCCTGGCGGAAAGGCACCTGGGAAAACCATCGCCTGGTGTTGAGAGATGGAGCTATGATTCCTTCTTTCGTGTATTGAATCAATAAATACTTATTAAGCATCTACCCTGCACCTGGAACTTTCCACAGAGTAGGTGTCAGTAGTAACCAAAATAGACAGAGGCCCTGCCCTCTCAGTGCTTGCATTCCAAAGCAGGAGACAGAGTAAAACATGCATGATGTCAGATGGTGGTAATTGCTGAAGAAAAAAATTAAGCAGAGGCAGAAGGAAGAGCATGGGCTGTGGGCCTGGCAGGGAGGACAATCTGGTCCCTGTTGGTGACACTTGAGCCCTGACTAGTAAGGACTGAGCCCCGATTTGGGGGCAGGGTGTCTCTGCGAACATCTCGGATCTTGGTCAAGGCCTCGTTCACTCAGCAAGCTCTGACTGACAGTTACACACATCTGTAAACAACAAAACACTGTAAAAGCAAAAAATAAAATAAAAATTAAAAAGAAAAAAGCTCTGACTGAGAGGCTTGAGGCAAGTTGCTGAGCTGTGCCTCAGTCTCCTGCTCTGGAAAATGGGGATATTATAGCCATTCCCTCGCAGCGGCATCAGGAGGATTCTGTGAGCTAACACAGGCAAAGCACTCAGAATGCTGCCTGGCAAAGAGCGGCTGAACCACTCTAGTAATTAACATTCTTAAATGGGAGATGTTAACATAGTTGTTGTGTCATTTCTCTAACCACACACTCAAGCATTCAAGACGGGCCTCCTGAGCACCTCCAGCTGGCTGAGGCTGTCGGGGAGCAGCAGGTGTGGAGACAGGGCAGGGTCCTCCTCCTCAGGCGGGGCGGTGGGGGGCGCCGAGGCCGCCTTGGGCATAGCAGCAGCTGGGGTCGCTCGGGTGGGGCTGGACGAGGTCTCCTCGGGTGGAGGTGCAGGGCTCCGGGAGACAGGGCTGGAAAGGGACAAAGGCAGGTTAGGGACGTGCTGGAGCATGTTCTTCATGTGTGATGGGGCAGGCAACTCAGGGGGAGACGCCAGGCTGCCTGGCGGAAAGGCACCTGGGAAAACCATCGCCTGGTGTTGAGAGATGGAGCTATGATTCCTTCTTTCGTGTATTGAATCAATAAATACTTATTAAGCATCTACCCTGCACCTGGAACTTTCCACAGAGTAGGTGTCAGTAGTAACCAAAATAGACAGAGGCCCTGCCCTCTCAGTGCTTGCATTCCAAAGCAGGAGACAGAGTAAAACATGCATGATGTCAGATGGTGGTAATTGCTGAAGAAAAAAATTAAGCAGAGGCAGAAGGAAGAGCATGGGCTGTGGGCCTGGCAGGGAGGACAATCTGGTCCCTGTTGGTGACACTTGAGCCCTGACTAGTAAGGACTGAGCCCCGATTTGGGGGCAGGGTGTCTCTGCGAACATCTCGGATCTTGGTCAAGGCCTCGTTCACTCAGCAAGCTCTGACTGACAGTTACACACATCTGTAAACAACAAAACACTGTAAAAGCAAAAAATAAAATAAAAATTAAAAAGAAAAAAGCTCTGACTGAGAGGCTTGAGGCAAGTTGCTGAGCTGTGCCTCAGTCTCCTGCTCTGGAAAATGGGGATATTATAGCCATTCCCTCGCAGCGGCATCAGGAGGATTCTGTGAGCTAACACAGGCAAAGCACTCAGAATGCTGCCTGGCAAAGAGCGGCTGAACCACTCTAGTAATTAACATTCTTAAATGGGAGATGTTAACATAGTTGTTGTGTCATTTCTCTAACCACACACTCAAGCATTCAAGACGGGCCTCCTGAGCACCTTTCCAGGGCGAGCAGGGCAGTGTGGAGCTGGTTAGAGCTCACGCTGGAGGCAGACTGACACAGGTTCACCTCCTGGCTCTGCACCTTCCAGGCTGTAGGACGAAGGACAGGGACGCAAGTCTTCACGCAGCTGCTGGCTATGAGCGGGAATTATTCCTACTCACCTCATTGGGCTGTCATAAGGAGGAAAGAGGCGAGGCCTCACCATAGTGCCTGGCACAGACCCGCCTCTCTTTAACGTCGCCTGTGAGTAAATGGAGCTGGTTGCAGCAGGCACTGATGTGCGATTAGTGTGTGGTGTGGAATCTCTAGTCCTCGCAGCAGTGCAAACACCCCTCAGCCTGGGAGCACCCTCCACGCCTCTCCCTTTTATTCTTTCCTTCCTGTGGTCTGCATAGAATTCCTCCTGGGGACATCTGACCCTGGGGGAAGTTGGGCTTAGTCCCAAGAAGGGTAAAGGCAAAGTGGTGTCCAATGGAGCCTGTCCCCCCACTCCACTCCTGCATGCATGAAAGGGTGAAGGATGTCTCTCTGCTTGAAGGACAGAAGGCCATCAGTTCAGCCTGTCCTCCCCCAGCCCCCATGGCAACCCCAGATTCCCAGGGTCCAGGAGATGCCGCAGCTGCTGAGGAGATAATTCAAAACAGGCAGACAAAAAGATGGATCCAGGAAGCACCTGTGGTCGATGATGGCTTTTATTGTTGGGGCCTCCTTGGCCTCCCCGCCCCCTCACCCCACCCGCAGGATTTCAGCGGAGACTCAGGCTGAGAGCGGGCCTGGGGTATGAGGGTATCTTGTCCTCTGGTGCCCCAGCTCTGAGAGGCTTGAGGCAAGTTGCTGAGCTGTGCCTCAGTCTCCTGCTCTGGAAAATGGGGATATTATAGCCATTCCCTCGCAGCGGCATCAGGAGGATTCTGTGAGCTAACACAGGCAAAGCACTCAGAATGCTGCCTGGCAAAGAGCGGCTGAACCACTCTAGTAATTAACATTCTTAAATGGGAGATGTTAACATAGTTGTTGTGTCATTTCTCTAACCACACACTCAAGCATTCAAGACGGGCCTCCTGAGCACCTTTCCAGGGCGAGCAGGGCAGTGTGGAGCTGGTTAGAGCTCACGCTGGAGGCAGACTGACACAGGTTCACCTCCTGGCTCTGCACCTTCCAGGCTGTAGGACGAAGGACAGGGACGCAAGTCTTCACGCAGCTGCTGGCTATGAGCGGGAATTATTCCTACTCACCTCATTGGGCTGTCATAAGGAGGAAAGAGGCGAGGCCTCACCATAGTGCCTGGCACAGACCCGCCTCTCTTTAACGTCGCCTGTGAGTAAATGGAGCTGGTTGCAGCAGGCACTGATGTGCGATTAGTGTGTGGTGTGGAATCTCTAGTCCTCGCAGCAGTGCAAACACCCCTCAGCCTGGGAGCACCCTCCACGCCTCTCCCTTTTATTCTTTCCTTCCTGTGGTCTGCATAGAATTCCTCCTGGGGACATCTGACCCTGGGGGAAGTTGGGCTTAGTCCCAAGAAGGGTAAAGGCAAAGTGGTGTCCAATGGAGCCTGTCCCCCCACTCCACTCCTGCATGCATGAAAGGGTGAAGGATGTCTCTCTGCTTGAAGGACAGAAGGCCATCAGTTCAGCCTGTCCTCCCCCAGCCCCCATGGCAACCCCAGATTCCCAGGGTCCAGGAGATGCCGCAGCTGCTGAGGAGATAATTCAAAACAGGCAGACAAAAAGATGGATCCAGGAAGCACCTGTGGTCGATGATGGCTTTTATTGTTGGGGCCTCCTTGGCCTCCCCGCCCCCTCACCCCACCCGCAGGATTTCAGCGGAGACTCAGGCTGAGAGCGGGCCTGGGGGTATGAGGGTATCTTGTCCTCTGGTGCCCCAGCTCTGAGATGAATGGGAACTGAGGTTGCCCACCCCCGACTCTGTCTGGACAGACACAATGAGCTTTGAGGTGAAGGTCCTTGGGGCTGGGAGTGGGGGCTTGAGGAAGGCCTTGTCCCCGAGGCTACCTTGGGTCCCTCACTCCTCAGAGGCACGCCTGCCCTTGGCCCAGTACAGACTGATCTGTGTGGGGCTCAAGCAGTCAGGGAGAGCAATTTAGTCAGGCTGATTTCACCTCAGAAGAGGGAGGAGTTCAAGGTTTACGAGTTCCTCTAGAAGCATCATGGAGATAGGAGGGCATCAGCCTGGAGCTGGGGGACCAGAGGTTCAAGGCTCCAGGCCCGTCTTTGCGGAGGGAAGAGCAAGGTCACAGTCATTTCTTAGCACTTCCCACCCCTGAGCCCCAGCCCCAGCCCTTGAGGGAGTACAGGTTGTGGTGAGGACCTCAGGAAGGCCCTAGAGTCAGACTGCCATTGCCCTGAGCTGTGTGTCCTTCTGTGAGTGGCTTCACTTCTCTGGGCCTCACTCAGGTGCCTCGGTTTTAAGGTGGGGATAGCTATAGTTCCTGTCACAAGGGGTTGTTGTGAAAATTTAATGAGCTAAAAGCACTTAGAGCCTAGTACACTGTGCGTAGTCAATAAATATCAGCTATGATTACTCAGGGCCTTCCAGGTAGGGAGCTCATAAGGTCTCCCAGGTAGTGCTACTGGTAAAGAACGTGCCTGTCAGTGCAGGAGACATAAGAATGTGGGTGCGATTCCTGGATTGGGAAGCTCCCCTGGAGGAGGGCATGGTAACCCACTCCAGTTTTCTTGCTTGGAGAATCCCCTGGGCAGAGGAGGCTGGTGGGCTACAGGCCATAGGGTCAGAAAGAGTTGAACACAACTGAAGTGACTTAGCATGCACACACCCTTAGTTATTCAATCTTCTTTTGGACTCTGGGTTTTATAATATCATGGACAAGGGCCCAAATCCCTCTGGCCATCCCCGTGAGGAAGGCTCCCACTCAGGCTGACCTGGTTTGGGATTCTGTTATTGTTCTTCAGGCTGCCCAGCATGTGCTGATGCCTTTCCATGCCTGGCCTGGTGCTGGCACTGTGGACCACAGCTAACCCAGCTGGCCTCTGCTCTTGGGGGCTTCAGCCTAGATGGGGACAGGAAACCTCCACAGGAAGAAAGGATGGCCAGTATATGGGCTCTTTGGGCCAAATGAGCGTGCCATGGAGACAAAGTCAGGGGTGAAGGACCCGGGCAAGAGACAGCAATGAGAAGGTGTAGTCAGAGGACGGTGAGGACCAGGTGTGGGTCGGGCTGAGACTCAGGGAAGAGGCCCAGCCACTTCGTGTCCTCACCACGGCCCCATCTCAATTCAGAGCCCGGTCATCCACCAGGTCCTCTAGGCAGCAACCCGGGAGTCCTACAGAGTCCTTGCACCCCGCCGATCACAGTCTCTAAATCTTGAACATCTCTCAGAACTTAGCACTCCTCCCGTCTCCACCTTCGCTCTTTCCCGCCGCCCTGACCTCCTGCCAGGATTGCACACCGTCCTCCTTCCCAGTTTCCCCACCTCCAGCCTCGGCCCCGCTCTTGGGTGCCTGGTGAAGGCCGGTCCCTAGGAGGCCCCAGGGGCTTCTTCATGACCCAGCCCGGCAGGCCTGAGCGGGAAGGCAGTGTACAGCCTGCCGTGCAGCACACGGTCAGGCAGGGCCCGTGGACCAGCAGCAGTGGGCCGGCCAGTCCCCGCCCCGAGAGGTCCTGACGGCTTACCTATCGATGGTCTGCCCTGCGGGTGTGTGCTCCACCTGCAGCCCTGCCTGCCGAAGGACATCGATGACGGTGTTGTTCCCCAGAAAGTGACCTGGAACACAAGAGATAAAGTGGGCTCAGCCACATACCAGGTGACGGGTGACTGGAGAGAGCCTCCGGCCAATGACCGACACCAACGTCAAGGGCCAGACCCCCTGAAAGGCCCAGGGTGGGGTAGCTGGAAGATGGGTCACCCTGCCTGGGTACAAACCCGGTTCTGTTGCTCATTCCTTTACTGCCCTGTGTCCCTGTTTTCCCGTCTATAGAGGGGTAATGATTGTACAAGCAGCCTTGAGAGTCATTGTGATGGCTCCGGGAGCAGCGCCTGGCATGCAGGAAAGCCTCACTGTCCACCACACCATCGAGCTGGCCCTAGTTGTGGACTGTCCAGGCAGGGACAGCTTCTAGGAGTCACACAAGGACCAGCTCTGAGAATACTTCCTCCAATAGCCCTAAGGACGCAACTGGTCTATGGCTCATCTGTCAGTGCCACCAGCACCTCAAGGCTCCCCCCTAGCACGGGGATGGGGGTTCTCTGTGTGTGTCTATCTCCTTGCCAGGCTGCAGGAGACAGAGATCACATGGCCAATGCCCTGCACAAACTTGGTATGCCCTACACCCATTGGCTGGATCTAAGACTTTGAACATTCATTTGTTCACCATCTATTCAATATTTATGACCCAGGTCCTAAATGTGAGGACTCACTGAGGTGTAAGATTCTGGGGAAGGAGAGAATAACAGGACCCTGTGCGTTGGGGAGGGCCTTCACCCTGCATTGGGAGGACACAGGAGAGATGCAGGTTCAATCCCTGGGTCAGGAAGATCCCCTAGAGGCGGGCATGGCAATCCACTCCAGTACTCTTGTTGGGAGAACCCCATGGACAGAGGAGCCTGGTGAGCTATAGTCCATATCATCGCAAAGAGTCGGACATGACTGAGCTACTTAGCATGCACGCGTGTTTGTAGGCAGGGAGGGGGCTGGTCTCCATCTCACCCTCCACCCACTACCATTCATCCGAAAGACTTTAAGGACGCATTTGCTCTGTAACTAGCCCTAGGGCAGACACTGAGAACAAAGAAATGAATCATTTGACCCACTGCCCCAGACAAGACCAGGCACGACCCTTGGGTGGAATGTCGGTTTGAGATCTGGGAATACAGTGGATGCCCTTCTAAGAAACTTCCACTTAGGGAGACCCCTTGAGAGGCCAGTTCCTGTTGGGAGTTAGCCAGCTAGCCCTTCACCCGTGCTGGACCTCAGTCTCCCCACTGTTCAACATGGGCAGGGCGGTGGCAGCCCCCGCATGCTCCCGGCCCAGATCTGGCCCTGCAGCCCCACACCCGTGGGCACTTGGCTCCTCTCCTGCTCACCGTGCGTCCCAGAACCCGGGGGGAATTCCTGCACTGTCACTCTAATTGGCTGTGACGGGTGGTGACAGGGGGGAAGCCGGGAGGTCAGCATCATGACAGGCCAGTGAGGCCTGAGGAGCCCAGGAGGTGGATGGGCTGCTGGGAGCAGAGAGGCTCAGGCACAGAGGCAGGGAGGTTGGGACCGCCCAGGGGCTGGAGCAGTGCAGGGACGTGAGCCCTGCAGCACCCTCACTGGCCCGGAGAACGCACCTCTGGGCTGGCTTCAGGACCTCCCCGTGATCCCCCACCCCAACAGTCTCTCAGTGACCAGCCAGAGTCCCAGACATCCCAGCTCTGATCACTGCGGAAGATCACAGGGCTGGGGGCAGGAGTCTCGCACAGAACCTACCGCACTCACTCTGGGACCCCCAGCATTACGCCTGGATGCTCTCAACACCTCTCTGTGGACAGGGAGGGACTGGGCTGCACCATGGACTCCCCTGGCTACCACGTCCACAGGGAAAGGCGCTTGTTTACCTCCAGAGACGCTTGTGAAACTGTACTCTCCCTCCCTCCTTTTCTCTACTTAATCATTGCATTTATCTGAGTGCATATCCAGAGCTGGATGGTGGTGAACAGGTTCAAGGTACCTGTTCAAGGTACTCATGGTCTTAAGAATCAAGGTCTTTTGATCCTGGGTACGTAGTAGGCTGAGGAAAGCACACGAGGTGGTGAGAGTGCCTAGGAGGCCTCTAATTCAAACTGGCAGCAGGGCAGACTTCCTGGAGGAGGCATCACTAGCTGAGGGATGGGACCAGAGTTAACTGGGTGAGGATAAGAGTGGGTCAGCGGTGGAGGGGCTACAGATGTTCCAAGCAGGGGTAACGGCACCTGGGAAGAGCTGGAGGTCAGTGAGGCATCCCTGACCCAGTGCCAGAGAGGGCAGAACACAGAGGCATCTGTCAAGGCTGTGAGTGCCCCCTATGTGATCCCTGGCTGCCTGTCTGCCAGTCTCAGTTTCCCTGTGTGTGAAATGGGCTTGATCCCCGTGGCCGCCTCCCCAGGGAGGCTGTAATAAAGTCCTAAGAGGCAGCAGGAGTGAACGTCCTTTGGAAAAGCCCAGGCTGCACCCTTGAGCAAGGGGCTGAGCCAGTCCCAGGCTGGGGCCACTGAGCTGACCCTATCCTTGCTTGCCCCGAATGTGATCAGGCTGCAGGAGCGCCTTGCCCACAGCTCTTGGAATGCACACCTGGCAGCAAAGGCCATTCCTTCCCTGGCTCCACGGAGACCTATTTAAAGACAGGGGCCTCCGGGCCCGGCGGTGGCCAAGAGCCGCAGGGCAAACAGGCCATTCCAGGCTGCGCTGGAGCCGGGGCAGTGTGGCCGCCCTGGAAGGCCCATTCCTGGGGCTGGCGGAGGGGGCATCCTGAGGCGCCGAGGCCTCACAGGACGTGGCTGGAGCCTGCGCATTGCCCGGCGACGTTTCAGTGTCTGGCCTGCATCCTGTCTGCTCCCTCAGCCTCAGCAGTTCCAGCCTTTTACCGTGCGTGGTAAGACCCCAAACAGAAGCCCTGAGACACTTTGAGAAGTAAGGAGCAGTCAGCAATGATTTCTTTTCAAATTCCTGTAAGCCACACGGGCCTTCATCTCCTTTCCTCCAGAGCAGGGGTGTTTGCTTCCCTCAGGGGGGCAGCTCCTGCAGGAAAGCCCCTCCTACGCGGTTCCTGCCCCAGGACTGTCCAGCGCAAGCCCTCACGCCCGACCCCAGCTGCTCATTGTTCTCCCTTGAGCTCCTTGCCCTCTTTCAGGCCTGGTGTTCCAGGACCCCATGGCACTGTTCTGTCCTCCTTGGGAACCTCGTCCACAGCCGCCTTTTCTTCTCACTCTAATCACAGTCCAGGGAATGTGAACACCCCCCCATTCACATGGTTTCAGTGACCACAGGGCTGACCACTCTGGACGCACTGCCCTAGCCCAGACCCATTGGTCCAGAGGCCTCCTGAGCATCTCCACCCATCACCTCCAGAGCCCCACCCTCACCTCCTGGGCGTGTCTCAGCTGAGCTCCCCTACCCACGTCAGATGGGCCTTTCTTCCCTCTTTCTTCTCTCTCCTCATGCTCACCCCATCCGTCACCAGAGCCCTCTGAGTCTTCCCTCTGGACTGGGCTCGACCCTGGCCCAGGCCACCACCAGCCTCTGTGGAACCGCCGCCTGTAGCTCCCTCCCTGCCTCTCCAGTCCACGCTTTTCACCATGACTGGAATGAGCTCCCCACAGCTCAGAGCTATCTCTGTCAGAACGGGTCCCCAACAAGCCACTCGGCGGAAGACCAAGAGCTTTTCAAAGGCAAGGGCCACACCTGATCCAGCTTTGTCCCCAAGCCTAAGATCAAGTCTTGTCCATGGTGGCGGCTTCATTCATGCTTGCTGAATGAACGAATGACAGGATCTGTTCATTCATATTCTTCCCATGATCTCATCGTATGCCCAGGAGACCTGAGCTCGCGGACCCCCTCTCCTTGCAGTCCTGGCCTGACCCTTCGGTGATGCTCGCCACAGATCCCATCAGTCCTGGGAGCTTGCCCCTCAGCACAGCCCCAGAGTCAGGGCCGTCTGTTCCCCGTAGTTTAGCGTGGTAAGACCCCAAACAGAAGCCCTGAGACACTTTGAGAAGTAAGGAGCAGTCAGCAATGATTTCTTTTCAAATTCCTGTAAGCCACACGGGCCTTCATCTCCTTTCCTCCAGAGCAGGGGTGTTTGCTTCCCTCAGGGGGGCAGCTCCTGCAGGAAAGCCCCTCCTACGCGGTTCCTGCCCCAGGACTGTCCAGCGCAAGCCCTCACGCCCGACCCCAGCTGCTCATTGTTCTCCCTTGAGCTCCTTGCCCTCTTTCAGGCCTGGTGTTCCAGGACCCCATGGCACTGTTCTGTCCTCCTTGGGAACCTCGTCCACAGCCGCCTTTTCTTCTCACTCTAATCACAGTCCAGGGAATGTGAACACCCCCCCATTCACATGGTTTCAGTGACCACAGGGCTGACCACTCTGGACGCACTGCCCTAGCCCAGACCCATTGGTCCAGAGGCCTCCTGAGCATCTCCACCCATCACCTCCAGAGCCCCACCCTCACCTCCTGGGCGTGTCTCAGCTGAGCTCCCCTACCCACGTCAGATGGGCCTTTCTTCCCTCTTTCTTCTCTCTCCTCATGCTCACCCCATCCGTCACCAGAGCCCTCTGAGTCTTCCCTCTGGACTGGGCTCGACCCTGGCCCAGGCCACCACCAGCCTCTGTGGAACCGCCGCCTGTAGCTCCCTCCCTGCCTCTCCAGTCCACGCTTTTCACCATGACTGGAATGAGCTCCCCACAGCTCAGAGCTATCTCTGTCAGAACGGGTCCCCAACAAGCCACTCGGCGGAAGACCAAGAGCTTTTCAAAGGCAAGGGCCACACCTGATCCAGCTTTGTCCCCAAGCCTAAGATCAAGTCTTGTCCATGGTGGCGGCTTCATTCATGCTTGCTGAATGAACGAATGACAGGATCTGTTCATTCATATTCTTCCCATGATCTCATCGTATGCCCAGGAGACCTGAGCTCGCGGACCCCCTCTCCTTGCAGTCCTGGCCTGACCCTTCGGTGATGCTCGCCACAGATCCCATCAGTCCTGGGAGCTTGCCCCTCAGCACAGCCCCAGAGTCAGGGCCTGGGGTACGTTGTCCCCAGGGGCTGGCAGACATTTCCCTCCAAGGTCATACATCCTGAAAAAGGCACCACACCCATCCTGGAACCTGCAGGGAAGGTGTGGAAAGTTTGCAAAGGGGCCTCTTGGCGTCGGAGCTTAGCCTGCGCAGCTTGCCCAGGCTCCCAGGGTCTCCTGGCCACCGCTCAGCAGCTCCTTCCAGCACTGACAGCTGCTCTGTGACCAGCTATCCTCAGGAAGGCACATCCCATTTCATCTGCTCAGGTCACGTGGACCCTGAGAGGAGGGAACAGGGGGCGGGGCCACAGAGCCAGAGAGGCAGAGCGGGGGAGAGGGACGCCCTGAGAGAGGCAGAGAGGAGAGGCACTGAGACAGAAGGGAGCGGTGGGGGCTCCAGAACACAGGGAGACCGAGAGAAGGAAGAAGAGAGGAGGCGACAGGGGCTGCCACAGACGCCGAGACCCAGAGACAACAGGAGGGAGAGAAGGAAGGAGAGATGCCGTGACTGCAAAAAAGATAGAGAGAGAGACAGGGAAGGAGAGGAGGGAGAAAGAGATAAGAGGAGAAGAGAGGGCTTCCCTGATAGCTCAGGGGTGGAGAGTCTGCCTGCCAATGCAGGAGACACAGGTTCGATCCCCGATCCAGGAAGATCCCACATGCTGCGGAGTCACTAAGCCGGGGAGCAACTAAGCCCTTGAGCCACAACGATGGAGCCTGTGCTCAAGAGCCTCGGAGCCACAACTATTGAGCCCACGTGCTGCAACTACTGAAACCTGTGTGCCCTAGAGCCTGAGTTCCATCACAAGAGAAGTCACCACAATAAGAAGCCTGTTCGGGGCTTCCTTGGTGGTCCAGTGGGTAAAGAGTTCCCCTTGCAGTGCAGGGGGCACTGCCCTGGCCCGGGAGGATCCCATGTGCCATGGAGCAACTGGACCGGTGTGTCCAATTAAAAGCCGGTGCTCTGCAACGAGACATTCATATTCTTCCCATGATCTCATCGTATGCCCAGGAGACCTGAGCTCGCGGACCCCCTCTCCTTGCAGTCCTGGCCTGACCCTTCGGTGATGCTCGCCACAGATCCCATCAGTCCTGGGAGCTTGCCCCTCAGCACAGCCCCAGAGTCAGGGCCTGGGGTACGTTGTCCCCAGGGGCTGGCAGACATTTCCCTCCAAGGTCATACATCCTGAAAAAGGCACCACACCCATCCTGGAACCTGCAGGGAAGGTGTGGAAAGTTTGCAAAGGGGCCTCTTGGCGTCGGAGCTTAGCCTGCGCAGCTTGCCCAGGCTCCCAGGGTCTCCTGGCCACCGCTCAGCAGCTCCTTCCAGCACTGACAGCTGCTCTGTGACCAGCTATCCTCAGGAAGGCACATCCCATTTCATCTGCTCAGGTCACGTGGACCCTGAGAGGAGGGAACAGGGGGCGGGGCCACAGAGCCAGAGAGGCAGAGCGGGGGAGAGGGACGCCCTGAGAGAGGCAGAGAGGAGAGGCACTGAGACAGAAGGGAGCGGTGGGGGCTCCAGAACACAGGGAGACCGAGAGAAGGAAGAAGAGAGGAGGCGACAGGGGCTGCCACAGACGCCGAGACCCAGAGACAACAGGAGGGAGAGAAGGAAGGAGAGATGCCGTGACTGCAAAAAAGATAGAGAGAGAGACAGGGAAGGAGAGGAGGGAGAAAGAGATAAGAGGAGAAGAGAGGGCTTCCCTGATAGCTCAGGGGTGGAGAGTCTGCCTGCCAATGCAGGAGACACAGGTTCGATCCCCGATCCAGGAAGATCCCACATGCTGCGGAGTCACTAAGCCGGGGAGCAACTAAGCCCTTGAGCCACAACGATGGAGCCTGTGCTCAAGAGCCTCGGAGCCACAACTATTGAGCCCACGTGCTGCAACTACTGAAACCTGTGTGCCCTAGAGCCTGAGTTCCATCACAAGAGAAGTCACCACAATAAGAAGCCTGTTCGGGGCTTCCTTGGTGGTCCAGTGGGTAAAGAGTTCCCCTTGCAGTGCAGGGGGCACTGCCCTGGCCCGGGAGGATCCCATGTGCCATGGAGCAACTGGACCGGTGTGTCCAATTAAAAGCTGGCACTCTGCAAGGAGAGAGGCCACTGCAATGGGAGGCCCAC
The DNA here is from genome assembly GCA_022376925.1 of Tragulus kanchil. Lineage (NCBI taxonomy): Eukaryota > Metazoa > Chordata > Mammalia > Artiodactyla > Tragulidae > Tragulus > Tragulus kanchil. The sequence continues at coordinate 112,338,143 of JAIOJX010000032.1, read as the reverse complement.
ACAGGCTGAAGAATAAAGATGGATGAAAATTAAAAAAGTCAATATGCCAAAATTAAGAAAAAAGAAAAGAAGCCTCTTCACCTCAGCTAGAGAGGTGCAACTCCGTGCAACTAGAGAAGAGCCTGTGGCAGCAGTGAAAATGCCAAATAGCCGAACGTAAATAAATAAATAAAATAAAAATTCTTAAAAACAAAAGAAGAGAATCCAGAAAACAAAGGGCATGGTGGTGAGACTGATATACTAAAAACATCAGGGAAGACTTCCTGGAGGAGGGGTCCAAGAAGGGAGGATTCAAACAGATATATGTGGTTGTGATGGGGGAAGAGAGAAGGGACGGAGCAAGGGCTTGGTGGAGGACTATAGGTTTGACAAACGGTGGGCTGGTTTGGTGGTTGCGTCCCCTGACCTTGCAAGTCAGGGAAGGGGTCCTGCTCTGAGTGAGCAGAGCCCCACTGTGCTTTATTGCAGAGACCAAGCCTCCCCTTTTTCCAGGCACGAAGCTCAGTGAACAGAGCCTAGCTCTGCGTCTAGTCTCTATCTGCGGCTTCCACAGTGGCTCATTGGTAAAGAACCCACCTGCCAATGCAGGAGACTTGAGTTTGATCCCCGGGTCAGGAAAATCCCCTGGAGAAGAACCTGGCAACTCACTCCAGTATACTTGCCTAGAAAATCAGATGGACAGTGGAACCGGGCAGGATACAGCCCACGATGTTGAGAAGTGTGGGACACAACTGAGCGACTAAACAAGTCTTTGCCTATCAGCTGGGCACAATCCAACAGATGAAGGCAGAGGAGGACAGAGCCAAGGCTCCTATCCTGAAGTTAGGACAGACAAACTGGCTCAATAGCCAACCAGCTGTGTGGTCTCGGGCAGTTTCTCTCCCTTTCCGGAGTCTCAGTTTCCCTACAGAGGTCTCACGGACTCACACCTCTACGAGTCTATCATGTGATGACCTGAACACAAACTCCTCCTCAGTGAGTCTCCTGGGCATTTCAAAGCAAGATGCTTTTCAAACATCAATAAATTTCATCTCGCAGCAAACTTTCCAGGTAACTCTGGTTTACAGATGAGTGAACCGGACCTGGGCGAGGGGGTGAAACTCGCCCAAGGTCACATGGCTGGCAAAGGCCAGCTTGGACTTCCACCCAGAGATGTGCTAGCTTCACGTTCTGGGGACAGGGACTCGTCAGAAACAAGGGTCCCTTCCTGGGTTCACGATAGGAGGGGGAAGCGTGTGAGTGTTCTGTGCAAAGAATATGCCATTTATCAGGGTAATTTTAAGACGGTGTTGGGGGGCCCAGCGGAGGAGAGGAAGGGGGAACCAGATGTTCCCATAAAGGCTCCAAAGTAACATGGGCTCCTCTCGGCCAGCACACATGTTTTCTCTCCAGCGAGTCCAACGGGTTTCCAGTTTTCTCTTCCTGGAAGAGGGAGTCCAAGCCCATATTTATGTTCCGTCTGAAATTAATGCAAGGGGAACTTTCAAGTGCTAATCTTGCTGCCAGGATCAGCTGCCGGATAGCAAGCAATGGCGCTGTTTGTTTTCCTGAGGAAGTGTGGCAGGAGGGCTAGACAGATGGACATGGGGGTGGTGGATGGACAACTGCAGGTACCCTGGGACTTCCACTCTCCCACAGAGGGTCACCCTGGGAAACTGGCTGAGCTTTCTATCTCCTGCTCTGCTGGGCAGGCAGGACTGGCCTGGGGCCTCTTCAGTTCTGTGAGGACTGCGATGGTGTCTCCCCATACCCAGTTTGGGGTTAGGAGCTGAGACACACGGTCCCCACCCTGGAGGACAACCCGAAGCAGAGGGGGACGGGTGTGCAAGCAGTCACAGGACAGAGTGGGCCATGTGGAGGGGGATGGGTGCCAGGGGTTGAAGACAAAGGGACAGATGCAGCCTGGAGGGTCAGCCTCCTTCTTGGGCCTGGCTTTAATCCCACGGTGAGGGCATAAGCCTTGGGGGTTGTGATGAACCTGCAACCTAAAGGCCTGAAGCTGCAGTGTTTCCTTCAAAAGCCTTCCCGGGACCTCTTGTGTATCAAAGCACTTTCTCTCCCTTTCCGAGTCTCAGTTTCCCTACAGAGGTCTCACGGACTCACACCTCTGAGTCTATCATGTGATGCCTTGAACACAAACTCCTCCTCAGTGAGTCTCCTGGGCATTTCAAAGCAAGATGCTTTTCAAACATCAATAAATTTCATCTCGCAGCAAACTTTCCAGGTAACTCTGGTTTACAGATGAGTGAACCGGACCTGGGCGAGGTGAAACTCGCCCAAGGTCACATGGCTGGAAAAGGCCAGCTTGGACTTCCACCCAGAGATGTGCTAGCTTCACGTTCTGGGGACAGGGACTCGTCAGAAACAAGGGTCCCTTCCTGGGTTCACGATAGGAGGGGGAAGCGTGTGAGTGTTCTGTGCAAAGAATATGCCATTTATCAGGGTAATTTTAAGACGGTGTTGGGGGGCCCAGCGGAGGAGAGGAAGGGGGAACCAGATGTTCCCATAAAGGCTCCAAAGTAACATGGGCTCCTCTCGGCCAGCACACATGTTTTCTCTCCAGCGAGTCCAACGGGTTTCCAGTTTTCTCTTCCTGGAAGAGGGAGTCCAAGCCCATATTTATGTTCCGTCTGAAATTAATGCAAGGGGAACTTTCAAGTGCTAATCTTGCTGCCAGGATCAGCTGCCGGATAGCAAGCAATGGCGCTGTTTGTTTTCCTGAGGAAGTGTGGCAGGAGGGCTAGACAGATGGACATGGGGGTGGTGGATGGACAACTGCAGGTACCCTGGGACTTCCACTCTCCCACAGAGGGTCACCCTGGGAAACTGGCTGAGCTTTCTATCTCCTGCTCTGCTGGGCAGGCAGGACTGGCCTGGGGCCTCTTCAGTTCTGTGAGGACTGCGATGGTGTCTCCCCATACCCAGTTTGGGGTTAGGAGCTGAGACACACGGTCCCCACCCTGGAGGACAACCCGAAGCAGAGGGGGACGGGTGTGCAAGCAGTCACAGGACAGAGTGGGCCATGTGGAGGGGGATGGGTGCCAGGGGTTGAAGACAAAGGGACAGATGCAGCCTGGAGGGTCAGCCTCCTTCTTGGGCCTGGCTTTAATCCCACGGTGAGGGCATAAGCCTTGGGGGTTGTGATGAACCTGCAACCTAAAGGCCTGAAGCTGCAGTGTTTCCTTCAAAAGCCTTCCCGGGACCTCTTGTGTATCAAAGCACGTGCTGGACCAGGGGACCCTGAGACAGGTCAGGCATGGTGCCCTCCCCTCCTGGGTGTGCCACCGTCCCCCGTCCCAGCAGCGACTGTGCTGAGGGACGGGAGATCCGCACGTGGCTCTGGGGAGGAGCCGCGCAGACGGAGCCTGTGATGGGTTCTGTGAGCTGTGGGGGACGGTGCCCAGCTCGGGGCGCCTTGCATCATGGTTACTGCTCTTCTCAGCATCCAGAGGCTCCTGTCCTGGAGTGTCAGCACCCAGCACCCTGGAAGAGCCCTGGTGGCCAACCACGTGGGCAAGCACAGGGTCCACTGCCCTGAGCCTCACTGTCCCTCAGAGCTGAGACCGGCCGTGGAGGTCCCTCCAAAGGGTCCCAGCTAGGTCCTCACAGGCCACTGAGCACATCTGCCCCATTCCCTGGAGAGCCCTGCTCTCCCCTGGTGGACATCCTTCTCTTGGGGGCCTGTGGGCTCTGAAATAATACTGATCGTGCAAGAGCTCACGTGCACTAATGGTGCTGGACCATGGGTGAGACACACATATGCTGCCCGCAGACACCAGTCTCCTCTTAGAGGGACTCTGAGGGTCGAGAGAAGCTAAGTGCCTTTTCTGCCCAGCTCCTTCCTAGGAGGAGAGGCGCGGGGATCCTCATATACGGAGTCTGACTCTGAAACCCACGGGCACTCTCTTCTCCCCTTGCCTTCCCCACACGAGTGCTGAGCCTGCAGCTTGACGTTCCCAACTGCCTGGCTCACCGACAGAGCTCCAGCCTCATCCAGAGGGCAAGATTGTCTCCAGTGAGGGAGAAGCTAGCAGATGGGACGTTCTAGCTGGATGGATGCTCGGAGCTAAAACAGGAAGGGTGACCCTGGCCAAGGATTGCAGCCCGGAGCAGGTGTGCCAGCTACCAGATGTGTGCATGGCAGGGCAGCAGTGCCCTTTGAAACACTATCGGAAACTCTGAAACACTTCTGGATGCTGTGGCCACATGCTCCAACGTGGAGTAAGGCAGGTCATAGGTGTTTGCTGGTGGGGGAAGAGAAAGTGGCCGGGCATGTGCTATTTGCTGAGTCCTTTGTTTCTAAGGTTCCCTGGGCCCTGCATGGGCTGTGGATACTCTCCTGTGCTTGGCCATGAGCTCTGAGGGGTTTTGTTCCTGAGGCCCCCAAGTGGCGAACCAATGGGGGAAGGAGGTGGGTATGGGTCTTGCCCTGAGGACTGTGGGGAAGGTGAGAGGAACTGGAAGGCAGCTGGACCTGCATCAGGGAAATTTCAACCAACCGGTTCTCACCGCCTCCAGGAAGGTTTCTCTGCTTACCTTCCCTTGTAGAATAAGAGAAGACAAATGGGCTCAGCATGAGCAGAGCTGTGACAGGGAAGTCTTGGGAACTGGAGGAGGTGGCTCAGGGAGGAGGCCATGGAGAGCCCAGGCAGGAGATGAGAAGGGTGTTCTCAGGAGAACAGAGTAGCAGCTGAATGCTTTTCTGGTGGAGACTGGCCGCCAGGAAGAATGGCCTAGTCCGTGCTGACCACTGCTTCACTCAGTTCTAAGATTCTCACACTTCTTGTCTGCACCTTGACTTAGCCATCTGCCAGAGGGAGTAATAAATGCTACCTGTCTCCTGCAGAGCAGCACTGAGGACATGAAAGCCACATGAGCTGATGGATATGCGTGTTCTTCAAGCAGGATGCTGCCCACTCGCCAAGGAGAAACGGATGCTGTCATTAATTTTTAAATGTCACTAGTGTTCCGTGTGTTGGGCTTCTGTCTCTCCCTTCCTCAAGCCAGAGTCTTCACCACAAACTGACTTCTGAATCCCGGTCCCATGAGCGTGTTTCTGGTTACAGGTCTGTGGAGTTTCAGCTGGGGTGTAAGAGGCTGGATATGTGGGCACTTGGAGTAACAGCTACACAGCCTGTCTCCGGTGCTCCCACAACCCGGCTTTAGACTCTTCAAATCCTGCCTGATGCTTGGGCTTCACTTCCTGTGGCAGGTGACAGGAGGCAGCAGTCCTGGGTGGAGGGATTTCCAGGCCCCGGAGGGCTCTTATCCCCATGGGTGTGTGTTAGCTGCTCGGTCCTGTCTCACTTTTGGGGTCTCATGGATGGTAGCCCACCAGGCTCCTCTGTCCACGGGATTCTCCAGACAATAATTTTGGGGGTTGCCATTTTCTTCTCCATGGAGTCTTTCTGACCCAGGGATCAAACCCAGGTCTCCTACATTACAGGCAGATTCTTTACCTTCTGAGTCACCATACCTTCTGAGCTCCCTATTCCTCCCAAAGTATCCAAGAATGGTTCAAGCAACTCTTTGAGAGGGTTAGGATGCTATGATGATGGAAGGCTGGGATGTGAGAACCACATAATCTTAGAGCAACAGGCTGTTAGGGAAAGTCAGAAGTCAGAATTATATTCAGATTGTAGCATGGGAGGGTTACAGGACTTACGATAACAACTGGCTGTCAGAGTTCAAAATAAACAGGCCCTGCAGGTTAACTGGTCTACCCTTGAGTATGGCTCGTGTCTCCAGCCCAGCTTTGCCAGCCCCTACATTATGCATTCTGTTCCAGATTCTATCTTAAGAAAAGGTGGGTGAGTAGGAAAAATACCGTTACCATCTTTCCATTTTGCCAAGTAAGTGCTTTGAAAGCCTCACTTGTCATCACTCTTTTTAAAGCAAAATATGCTTATCTTCAAATACAGTAGGAAGAAGATGATTTCAGAATATACAGTAAACCTGTAAACTGAATACATTTCATTAGTGAAAAAAAAATCACCACCTTGTACTTATTTTTCTCAGTTATTTGTAGGCCAGGGGAAACCCAGGGACTTAGCTATGATCTTTGAGGACCCTCAAGCTCACCTTGTCATTGTATGGATTTGCTTGACATTCGGGAATCGGCCCTCCCCTCCCCCAACTCCAGGCCAGAGCACCCCTCCTCGGCAGGGGCTTGTATTCTGTTGGAACATCCAGGTTTGCACACCAGCCACTGCCACCCCACGGGGAGGCAGGGCTTCCATCTGGGCCTGTTCGCATTTGCCACACACGTCCACACCCCAACTGCCCTTGAACCTGCTGAACAACCTCCCGGAGAGGCCGTACAGGGCCTGCAGATAGAAGCAGCACAGACACCAGCGTCAGTACTCTGCTGTGGAATGTGCTGGATAAAAAGACTCTTTCATGCAAAATTGTCCACCCTTCTGGAAGCAAGGGCACCAGGTCTACGGTCGAGGAGGCGAACGGCCTGGAACAAGACCCAGGGGCCAGGCTTCAAGTTGAAGATCTGCCTGCACGGCCTTGAGGAAGCTATTCATCTCCCCTGGACCTTAGTTTTCATCTACAGGATATGTATAATAACTCCCATTTCACGGTATTATGGTGAAGAAAGCAGAGGTAATGTAATCTAAGAGCCTGGGAGGATGGCTGGCCTTTTGGATAAGGATCCTTACCTGAAGCACATCTAGAACAGTCTGATGGAACAAGTGTATCGTCCCCATTTTACAGACGAGAGACTGAGGGCTTGGAAGTGAAATGGTTTTCCCAGGCTCTCTGAAGTAACAGTGATGGAGCCTGGCTTAATATTAGGCATCCTGACTCTGAAGCTCTAACCCTCTGCGCTGAATGCCCCTGAGAGCACACCACAGGCTGGGCTAGGGGTGGCTGCGTGTCTTATCATCATGTTTCTGTGTCCTAAGCTATTTCCTAGAGCCCCCCATGAGACTGAATCTGAGACCTGTGTACGACCAGACCCTCTCTGGGAGATAGAGAGATATATTTCCAGGGGTACATACCCTCCCCCCCGTAGCCTCAGGGGCCCTGTGCCTTCCTTGAGGGCTGGACCGGGCCGGGGTCACGAGTCAGGCCGCTGGAACAGGCACCCAGACGGAAGCATGTGCCATGGATCAGGCGAGTCTGCAGGTCGCACACCACTGAGCAGCGCTTGGCCTGTCCCTGCGTATCCATCCTCGGGCTGCCAAAGGGTGTAAGGCTCAGGAGCTCCATGGATGTAAGGACACAGCGAGGCGGGCGTGGACTTCTGTCACCACAGGCTGTGCAGGACGGGTCCTAGGCCTATATGCGGACTGTCTCAGCTGGCTCATTGCCTGCCTCTGAGAACAGAGCCCCCGACCCAGCTCCAGGCCGGCGATCAGCCCCCGACTCACCATGAGCTTCACCCACGTCCTGGGCTCTGTGGAACTTAGTCTGCCCATGGCTGTGATGAGGCGGGCTGGCTCAAGCCTAGAGGCTGAGTCCAGCTTTGAAATTCTTAGGCTGAGGGTAGATTTGCAGCACTGCAGGCTGTTCGGCTGAGCCAGAAGTGGCACAATCTGCCCACAACCTTGGGCCTGTTGCGACGGGACAGAGGGTCTCTGAGAGCCCACGTGGGACTCCCAGTGCCCTGGCTTTACTGTTGGCCTGGCCTTGGCTCTCCAGACCCAGGAGACCAGGATTGGAGGATCTGGTCAACCTCCCTTCATCTATGCCTTCCTTCACTCATTCATTCCTTCATATATGCGTCAAGCTCGAAACCTATTATGTGCCCTCGAAAACACAGTGACGATTAAGTGGAGTCTGCTCTCCGGAGCTCAGGGCGTGGGTGGGAGACAGGCCCAGCACCATTCACCCACTCCACTGTGGGCAGCAGCCTGGAAGTAGGGAGAGGACCAGGAGGCTGGAGCTGCTGGAGGCTTGGACAGGACAGTGGCAGTGAAGATGAACAGAGTAGACAGGTGTGAGATCTTTTGGGTGGTCTGTCCAAAGAAATGGCCAGATATCAGGTGGATTTCAGAGATAGGGAGGAAACTGGAGGTGGGCAGGGGGCTTGCATGCTGGTCTGTGAGTGAGTGGACACTTGGTGCCCTTGTGGACTTGAGAAGCATGTCCAGTGTCAGGGGCTGCCCGGGCCATTGTGATTTTCAGCTCTAGGCTCTCCCGTTTCTATACCCACAGAAAGGCGCTGCTGTTAGCTATCCCAGCCCTTGGGTGCCTGGTCCTGAACCTGGGGGTAGGTAGGGCAGATGGATCAGGCTGAATGCTGGTCCCTTGCTGACCTCTGGGTTTGCTAGGGGCTCCTCTTAGGCCAGGGGAGGAGCCTGGGGGCTGGCTGAGCTTGGAGTAGCTCCTCCTTTGTGGTCAGCTGTGCGCCTTTCTAGCGCAGGGAGCATTGCCCAGGTACCCACAGGAGAGAGGGCTGGGTAGCTGCTGGGATGGTGAGGGAGGGGGTCTGTTGGTGAGACGTCCTTCCCTGCGTGTCACCAAGGCTGTGCCAGGTCCCCAGCAGGTGTCCCGCAGTCAGGGTCCTGCTTCTCCCGCTTCCTTCAGGAAGCCCCTCCCACCCCTACACGAAACCACCCCTTCTCAGAAACCACTGTCTGAAGAGCTCCTGGAATCGCAGACGGCCCATCCTGGCTCCTTCTCTTCAGCTCAGTGAGCTGTGACCGCCAGAGAGGAGGCCAAGGTCACATCAGGCCGTGACTCAGTCCCAGGGTGAGCCAGAGCGCTCTCTCCGGCTGCAGGTGTGGTCCTAAAGAGGCCATCTCAGACGTCCTGTGCTGCTGAGGCCCTCGCGTGTGCCTCTCTGGTACTGAGGGCCGCAGGGGATGGAAGACAGGTGTGGACACACAAACCCTGCTTCTTGCCCTTCAGTTATTTGGGGTTGAATGAGCTGGGGAGGGGAAGACATCCAGTTTTGAATCAGGATGTCCATTCAGGCCTTTCTGTGTAAGATGGCCTGCTTGGCTTGATCCAGCTCAGCCTGACGCAGGAAGGCAGCACGTGGGTATCCAGCCAAGGTGGTGGGGGGAGGGCAACCAGTGTGCACCCGCCAAATGCCCCATGGCCTGCTTGGCTTGAATCCAAAGAAATGGCCAGATATCAGGTGGATTTCAGAGATAGGGAGGAAACTGGAGGTGGGCAGGGGGCTTGCATGCTGGTCTGTGAGTGAGTGGACACTTGGTGCCCTTGTGGACTTGAGAAGCATGTCCAGTGTCAGGGGCTGCCCGGGCCATTGTGATTTTCAGCTCTAGGCTCTCCCGTTTCTATACCCACAGAAAGGCGCTGCTGTTAGCTATCCCAGCCCTTGGGTGCCTGGTCCTGAACCTGGGGGTAGGTAGGGCAGATGGATCAGGCTGAATGCTGGTCCCTTGCTGACCTCTGGGTTTGCTAGGGGCTCCTCTTAGGCCAGGGGAGGAGCCTGGGGGCTGGCTGAGCTTGGAGTAGCTCCTCCTTTGTGGTCAGCTGTGCGCCTTTCTAGCGCAGGGAGCATTGCCCAGGTACCCACAGGAGAGAGGGCTGGGTAGCTGCTGGGATGGTGAGGGAGGGGGTCTGTTGGTGAGACGTCCTTCCCTGCGTGTCACCAAGGCTGTGCCAGGTCCCCAGCAGGTGTCCCGCAGTCAGGGTCCTGCTTCTCCCGCTTCCTTCAGGAAGCCCCTCCCACCCCTACACGAAACCACCCCTTCTCAGAAACCACTGTCTGAAGAGCTCCTGGAATCGCAGACGGCCCATCCTGGCTCCTTCTCTTCAGCTCAGTGAGCTGTGACCGCCAGAGAGGAGGCCAAGGTCACATCAGGCCGTGACTCAGTCCCAGGGTGAGCCAGAGCGCTCTCTCCGGCTGCAGGTGTGGTCCTAAAGAGGCCATCTCAGACGTCCTGTGCTGCTGAGGCCCTCGCGTGTGCCTCTCTGGTACTGAGGGCCGCAGGGGATGGAAGACAGGTGTGGACACACAAACCCTGCTTCTTGCCCTTCAGTTATTTGGGGTTGAATGAGCTGGGGAGGGGAAGACATCCAGTTTTGAATCAGGATGTCCATTCAGGCCTTTCTGTGTAAGATGGCCTGCTTGGCTTGATCCAGCTCAGCCTGACGCAGGAAGGCAGCACGTGGGTATCCAGCCAAGGTGGTGGGGGGAGGGCAACCAGTGTGCACCCGCCAAATGCCTCATTTAATCCTCACAAAACAGGGGGTGAATTCACTCTGCCCAAATTGCAAGTAACATGAGCAAGAAATAACGTTTGCCATCATAGCTCCAGAGCAAAAGCTGATAAATGAAGGAGGTAAATGCAGTATCTTGGTCCCAACATGGACAGTGCTGTCCTCAGCAGAGACAGCTGTGGGGAAAGAGTGAGCGAGGGAGAAGCTGGAGACAGAGGGGAGAGGAACAGGGAGAGACACTAAGTGGGTCTCATACCTGCACATCCAGTGACAACAAAATCTATATCCATTGCCATCATTATAATGATGCTGACAATCATGGCTGCCACTCTGAGCTCCTACTCTGTGGTACTGATCTTTGCAACTATTCTACAAGGTGTCCATGCGTGCTAAGTTGCTTCAGTTGCGTCCGACTCTTTATGACCCCACGGACTATAGCCCTCCAAGCTCCTCTGTCCATGGGGATTCTCCAGGCAAGAATACTGGAGTGGGCTGCCACGCCCTCCTCCAGGGGAGTCTCCCTGACCCAGGGATCGAACCTGCGTCTCTTAGGTCTCCTGCACTGGAGGGCACGTTCTTTACCACTAGTGCCGTGTAGGAAGGTAGGTCTTTTTAATCCATCATGTAATTGCTGCTGTCACTGCCCATTCATAGAAGACAGACTTGAGCCTTTGAGAAGCCTTTGGGCCTTGGAGTCTGCCGAGGCCATGTAACCCAGAGGGGAACTGGGATCCCCAGAGGGAGCCAGGGCTATAGGATGCCAGAGCCGCCATCTCCCCTCTGGGCCACTGATCGTCACCATCACGGCCTTGGCTCTGCAGGGTAAGCCTAAGTCTAGGTGGGACACTGGGACCTGGAGTTCTGGGCTCTCAACATGACCTCTAGGGGCGTGAAGGACCATAGAAGTCATCTTGGTCTGGGCAAGTGGTCACTGCCCTTGCCCACGGGGACTGTTAGAACAGAACCCTAGACCAGAGGCAGGGGATTTGCTTTGGATCCCAGCTCTGTTGATCACTATGTGGCTTTTCCTGTTCATTCTGGAAAATAATAAGTAGAGGGTCCAGCAAATCTCCCAGCCCTTAGGGATTCTGCAAATAATCCCTTCCCCGCTCTGGCTCAAACCTGCTCCAAAGGCGAAGAAGCAGATCTTGTCTTCGTTCTCCTGCAGAAGTGTCATGACTCTCTTCCCCATCCGCTCATTCCTCTTGTAGATGAGCTCCTGGCGGAAGTAGCTGTCGATCTCCTGGGCCGTAACCTGCTCATGTGGTGGGAGGGTGGTGTTGATGAAGTTGGGCAGCTGTAAAGGCAAGACAGAGGCTGCCTTCAGTTCTTTCTGGAGTATGGTGGGCTACTAATAAGCACGCACAGCCCGGTGTGGGGCTGGGCAGCTTACCTTTATTAAGGTAATAGATGCTTTCATCAGTTCCAAGGTGCTCTGAGATGACTGTTGTTATCCCATGTTTATGAATAAAGGAAGAAGAGAAATTGGTCCAGCGACAGATGCAGAGTCACACAGCTAGGTCCATGGCAGAGCCCGGCTGGGAGGCCCGGATGCCACCCTCATGCATGTATCCCTCCTGCGTCTCTGCCTGGTTGAACCTCAGCTTCTGGACACTGAGGTCCTGGGAAGCTCTCCCTGTGGCCCTGACCCCGTCACTGGCTCATAGAGGGAATTTGGTCCAGCAAGCAGGTGTGGAAGGTCAGCAGAGAGGCCTGCCCATTCATAGAAGACAGACTTGAGCCTTTGAGAAGCCTTTGGGCCTTGGAGTCTGCCGAGGCCATGTAACCCAGAGGGGAACTGGGATCCCCAGAGGGAGCCAGGGCTATAGGATGCCAGAGCCGCCATCTCCCCTCTGGGCCACTGATCGTCACCATCACGGCCTTGGCTCTGCAGGGTAAGCCTAAGTCTAGGTGGGACACTGGGACCTGGAGTTCTGGGCTCTCAACATGACCTCTAGGGGCGTGAAGGACCATAGAAGTCATCTTGGTCTGGGCAAGTGGTCACTGCCCTTGCCCACGGGGACTGTTAGAACAGAACCCTAGACCAGAGGCAGGGGATTTGCTTTGGATCCCAGCTCTGTTGATCACTATGTGGCTTTTCCTGTTCATTCTGGAAAATAATAAGTAGAGGGTCCAGCAAATCTCCCAGCCCTTAGGGATTCTGCAAATAATCCCTTCCCCGCTCTGGCTCAAACCTGCTCCAAAGGCGAAGAAGCAGATCTTGTCTTCGTTCTCCTGCAGAAGTGTCATGACTCTCTTCCCCATCCGCTCATTCCTCTTGTAGATGAGCTCCTGGCGGAAGTAGCTGTCGATCTCCTGGGCCGTAACCTGCTCATGTGGTGGGAGGGTGGTGTTGATGAAGTTGGGCAGCTGTAAAGGCAAGACAGAGGCTGCCTTCAGTTCTTTCTGGAGTATGGTGGGCTACTAATAAGCACGCACAGCCCGGTGTGGGGCTGGGCAGCTTACCTTTATTAAGGTAATAGATGCTTTCATCAGTTCCAAGGTGCTCTGAGATGACTGTTGTTATCCCATGTTTATGAATAAAGGAAGAAGAGAAATTGGTCCAGCGACAGATGCAGAGTCACACAGCTAGGTCCATGGCAGAGCCCGGCTGGGAGGCCCGGATGCCACCCTCATGCATGTATCCCTCCTGCGTCTCTGCCTGGTTGAACCTCAGCTTCTGGACACTGAGGTCCTGGGAAGCTCTCCCTGTGGCCCTGACCCCGTCACTGGCTCATAGAGGGAATTTGGTCCAGCAAGCAGGTGTGGAAGGTCAGCAGAGAGGCCTGCCTGGTGGAACAGAAAGGCTGACCTGGGCTCCAGGCCCTGTTCTGATGCTGTGGGACTTTGTTACTCAACTTCTCTGATCCTCTGAGTCCTGGTTTCCTCATTCACAAGGTGGGACTGAGGGTACTGTGGGGGATTGTATGAGGTGATGGGTGCTGTCGTGGACACCTTTTGGCCCAACTCACTCCACAGAGGTTAGAGGAGGGTCACGGCCTTTGGCTTTCCCAGTGTAAGTGCCCTGGTTGACCGCTTTCTGCTGCCGCCACTATCTTCCCACCCGCAACTCCACCGCTTCTCAGGATGTAACCCAGGCCTCCATCCCTTCTCAAAAGCTTCAACTCCAGGACCAAGGCTTGCTCCCATGATGATGATTTGTTCAACAACCTGGCTTGGAACTATCCATATTCCCCAGCTCTCAAGCCCACGTCCACATCTAGCCATATGGCCCGAGGCCAGCATCTCGGACATGTTCTTGAATGAGGCAAAGAGCTCCTCCAGTTCAGGGACAGCACATGGGTCGTTCCTGGGCCCCCAATGCCTGGCACAAAGTTGGTGCCCACATAGGAGCCTTGAAAATAAAATGCTCCATCCTTCCTCACTACATCACCTGCTCGTGTTCATCTATTCCCAGTGTGTTGCCTCTCTAACCTGGACGCTGGATCCAGCGCACTGGTGTGGCGTCCTCCAGCATGGGCAGTGGGGCAGGAGGCAGGCCCTGGACCCTTAAGGAACATGGGCAGTGGGGCCCCCCAGGACTGGAGGTGGGCTACTAATAGAAGGGGGGCTTTACCTTTATTAAGGTAATAGATGCTTTCATCAGTTCCAAGGTGCTCTGAGATGACTGTTGTTATCCCATGTTTATGAATAAAGGAAGAAGAGAAATTGGTCCAGCGACAGATGCAGAGTCACACAGCTAGGTCCATGGCAGAGCCCGGCTGGGAGGCCCGGATGCCACCCTCATGCATGTATCCCTCCTGCGTCTCTGCCTGGTTGAACCTCAGCTTCTGGACACTGAGGTCCTGGGAAGCTCTCCCTGTGGCCCTGACCCCGTCACTGGCTCATAGAGGGAATTTGGTCCAGCAAGCAGGTGTGGAAGGTCAGCAGAGAGGCCTGCCTGGTGGAACAGAAAGGCTGACCTGGGCTCCAGGCCCTGTTCTGATGCTGTGGGACTTTGTTACTCAACTTCTCTGATCCTCTGAGTCCTGGTTTCCTCATTCACAAGGTGGGACTGAGGGTACTGTGGGGGATTGTATGAGGTGATGGGTGCTGTCGTGGACACCTTTTGGCCCAACTCACTCCACAGAGGTTAGAGGAGGGTCACGGCCTTTGGCTTTCCCAGTGTAAGTGCCCTGGTTGACCGCTTTCTGCTGCCGCCACTATCTTCCCACCCGCAACTCCACCGCTTCTCAGGATGTAACCCAGGCCTCCATCCCTTCTCAAAAGCTTCAACTCCAGGACCAAGGCTTGCTCCCATGATGATGATTTGTTCAACAACCTGGCTTGGAACTATCCATATTCCCCAGCTCTCAAGCCCACGTCCACATCTAGCCATATGGCCCGAGGCCAGCATCTCGGACATGTTCTTGAATGAGGCAAAGAGCTCCTCCAGTTCAGGGACAGCACATGGGTCGTTCCTGGGCCCCCAATGCCTGGCACAAAGTTGGTGCCCACATAGGAGCCTTGAAAATAAAAATGCTCCATCCTTCCTCACTACATCACCTGCTCGTGTTCATCTATTCCCAGTGTGTTGCCTCTCTAACCTGGACGCTGGATCCAGCGCACTGGTGTGGCGTCCTCCAGCATGGGCAGTGGGGCAGGAGACGAGGCCCTGGACCCTTAAGGAACCTGAGCCGTGAATCAGAATGAACCCTCATGTTCCCCACAGCCCGCTGATGTCACTCTAACTTCCAACTCTGGCTCATGGAATTTCTTCCACTTGGGGTCCCCTCTTCCATCACTCTGTCTTCACCAACCCAGGCCCAAAGCACAGGATCCAAGGCCTAGATGATTGGTGGACTAGCCAGATGGAGAGTGTGGCAGGGGGAGGCTAGTTTCTTGCAGGTTTTAGCCCAGTCACATGCCTTCTAGAATCACTAGAAGTTACAAGTTGTCAACCCTTTCTGAGGAAAATGGTGGCATCAGCTGTGGTTGAACCTAGTGGGACTCACGTGAGGCTAGGCCCTCTTCCTCTGCTGTCTGTTGGTCAGGGATGAGTGCATTCCCCAAGTGAGAGGGGAAGGCCTTCTTGCCAGAAAGGCCTGGTATGCTGTTTGGGAGTAATAAGACAATGATATGACCGGGGTCCCCTAAGCTTTATCAGTGTGCAATCTGGCTAGCTGTAGACACAGCTCTGCCAGTGCTCAATCAGGGGCAACACAGAGTCGGTGCTTGCGGACTGCTTGGCAAATGGATACATGAAGGAATCGAGTTCTTACTCCCTCCCCCAACCACGGAAGGGATGCTTGGCAGCCCTGACAAACCGTGCCATGCTTGGACTTGATGCCACTATAAGAAACACTGCAGGCTTCTGAGTGAGGCAGGAGCCATGGAGAGACTGTGACTCAGAGGGGTTATTATTTCTGGAAACACGGACCTCACAGGCTTCTCTCCATTGCTTGTGTATGGAAGAGACTGTGGGCTGATGTACCAAAAAATAAATATCTGTCCAATGGGTCAATGCATGGACAGATGAATGGCCCACAGGCAGTGGTTCTGGAGATAGTGAATGTGAATCCTGAGTAGGATAGCCGCATCAGCTAGGGCTGGAATCTCTCTTCTGCTGTTTACCAGTTGGGTGGCCATTGTAACACATAAGTTACTTGGCCTCTCCAAGACTCAGTTTCCAAATTGGTCATATGGGTGTTATATAGATTATTGTACGAATTAAGCAAGATCAGTTGTGGAAAGTGCTTAGCACGGCACGTGGCAGAAAGGAAATCTTTCGGGACTTCCCTGGTGGTCCAGTGGCTAAGACTCTAAGCTCCCAATTCAGGGGGCCTGGGTTTGATCCCTGGTCAGGGAACTAGATTGCACATTGCCTCAACTAAGACTAGTGCAAATAAATAAAAATGCTAAATATATATACATATAAAAGAAAAGATAAAAAAAAAAAGGAAATCTTTGTACAACTAGCCCAGAGGATGGAGCTGGCTCGCTCCACTTTCCCCTCTGATGCTAGAGGCTACGTGAAGATGGCCCCGGACAGAGATGAGATGACAGAGAGCTGGCCTTCAGAACCATTGGAGAGTCACGAAGGCAGTATTCTACTTCCCTCCCCTTCTTCCAAAAGTCCAGACAGATGCCTTCTTCTGGGACCCGTGATGTGTAGCCTTCTCTCCTTGGCTCCCTAACCTTGGGTGTGCATTTGTGGAAGATGAATCTCCATTCATTCATTATGGAGGTTAAAAAAAATAAAAAAGAACGGGAACCAGAAAGTTCAATGTCAAACGTGTGGAAAAGCTGGGTTAGCCATTTGGCTCCCTGGGCTGCCCAGCAGCTGGCTGATCGTCTCTGCATGTTTCACGCTGATGGGCCCTGGCTGCATGCCAAAGACGAGGCCTGGCTGGGTGGAAGCAAATTAATGATGTCATTAGACTTGTTAGGAGTTTTAAATCTCTTGCGACAAGTTCAAGTGCAGGACAAATGAAAACATTTTAAAGAGGATGTGCCAGGCCCCTGGAGGGATGGATCCAAGATGGAGTGAAGAGGAGATGGGCCTGGCAGAGCTAGAGCAGGGCCTGATGCTCCCCCGACCCGGCTCAGACCAGGGGGCTTAGTGGTCAGGTGCTCAGGTCTGCCCATATCACAACCTCATCTCTTCTCTTTACCTTTTTCATCCAATGGACACCTTCTAAGAACTTCCATGGGGCCAGCCCTGGGTCCACCTAGGAGGCCACAGAGAAGCCTCAGGCTGGGTGCGCTGCCCTGGATGAGATCGTGGCCAGTGGGGGATCAGAACACTGAGGGACGTGTACTTTCAGAGGGCAGTGAGGGATGTGGGAGCCTGGATGAGGCCCGTAAGAGGGTGACCATGTGTCTTGGTTTGCCCAGGACAGTCTGGGTCCATGGCTAGGGTAGATTGCTGCATGCCAGTTAATTATTTTGATTCCATTGTATCTGACTTTTCACTCTCTAAAGTGTCTGAGTATGAATGATAAATATATATGGCTGTTCTACACCTAACACAGGCTGGGCGCTCAGAGAAGCCTTCCAAGGGGATTTCCCCGCTGATCTGGGGGCATGGACAGTGCTAGTGATCGGACAGCGGCAGGAGGCCAGGGCCTCAGCCATTTCTGTAGGTGGGATGGGGGGAAAGGAGGGTGAGGTGACACACACCCAGGGTGAGGTGTGCCTGTCCCCTCCCCCTGGCTGGCAATATGGTCCTCCTGGGCACTGCATCGTCCAGCCCTGGCCTCCAGAGGCCGCTCCAGGAGCCTCAGCACGGCAGCCAGAGGCATCTTTCTGACCACGTCTCTCTTGGGCTTAAACACGCCAGGAAGTCATCCTTCCTGAGCATTCTCACCCCGACATGGTCTGCCCTCAGCTTTGTAGGACCTTCCTCAGGACACCCCCAACTTCCTGTGCCCCAGCCACACAGCTCGCTCTGCCTGCCAGGCCCACCTTCGCCCGCACTTGGCAGACCCTTCTGTCAAGCCTGGTCCCACACCGCCTTCTCCCTGAAGCCCTCCCCAGCTGCAGGCAGTGACCGCCCGCCTCCAGCCCCATGTCCTGTGCGGCCTCTAGCTGCAGAGCCCTTCCCTGTTAGCACATGGACCCTGGATTTAGCCTGGATATCCTGACACGAGGCTAGAATGAGTCTGGGGACAGGGCTGCCTCGTCCCTCCCGTGAGGGCTAGACTCTGCCTGTGCACCCCTGGATGCAGCCCCTGTGGCTGTTCTAACCTGAGTGGGCCATCGACCTGTGCCCCCTGACCCACTTTGAGTACAGGCTCTGCCGGGGCCCCCTCCAGTGCAGCTCACCTGCCAGAGCGTGTCAGTGGGGATCAGAACACTGAGGGACGTGTACTTTCAGAGGGCAGTGAGGGATGTGGGA
Source organism: Tragulus kanchil (assembly GCA_022376925.1). Lineage (NCBI taxonomy): Eukaryota > Metazoa > Chordata > Mammalia > Artiodactyla > Tragulidae > Tragulus > Tragulus kanchil. Next base: position 112,320,157 of record JAIOJX010000032.1, on the reverse strand, counting down.
GCCTGGATGAGGCCCGTAAGAGGGTGACCATGTGTCTTGGTTTGCCCAGGACAGTCTGGGTCCATGGCTAGGGTAGATTGCTGCATGCCAGTTAATTATTTTGATTCCATTGTATCTGACTTTTCACTCTCTAAAGTGTCTGAGTATGAATGATAAATATATATGGCTGTTCTACACCTAACACAGGCTGGGCGCTCAGAGAAGCCTTCCAAGGGGATTTCCCCGCTGATCTGGGGGCATGGACAGTGCTAGTGATCGGACAGCGGCAGGAGGCCAGGGCCTCAGCCATTTCTGTAGGTGGGATGGGGGGAAAGGAGGGTGAGGTGACACACACCCAGGGTGAGGTGTGCCTGCCCCCTCCGCCTGGCTGGCAATATGGTCCTCCTGGGCACTGCATCGTCCAGCCCTGGCCTCCAGAGGCCGCTCCAGGAGCCTCAGCACGGCAGCCAGAGGCATCTTTCTGACCACGTCTCTCTTGGGCTTAAACACGCCAGGAAGTCATCCTTCCTGAGCATTCTCACCCCGACATGGTCTGCCCTCAGCTTTGTAGGACCTTCCTCAGGACACCCCCAACTTCCTGTGCCCCAGCCACACAGCTCGCTCTGCCTGCCAGGCCCACCTTCGCCCGCACTTGGCAGACCCTTCTGTCAAGCCTGGTCCCACACCGCCTTCTCCCTGAAGCCCTCCCCAGCTGCAGGCAGTGACCGCCCGCCTCCAGCCCCATGTCCTGTGCGGCCTCTAGCTGCAGAGCCCTTCCCTGTTAGCACATGGACCCTGGATTTAGCCTGGATATCCTGACACGAGGCTAGAATGAGTCTGGGGACAGGGCTGCCTCGTCCCTCCCGTGAGGGCTAGACTCTGCCTGTGCACCCCTGGATGCAGCCCCTGTGGCTGTTCTAACCTGAGTGGGCCATCGACCTGTGCCCCCTGACCCACTTTGAGTACAGGCTCTGCCGGGAGACCCCCTCCAGTGCAGCTCACCTGCCAGAGACGTGTCAGTGGTTCTGGACACAGACTCAAAGAAAACCTGAGCTTGTCTCTCTTGGGGGCGCCCCATTCTTCCCTCTCTCAGTTTAGTATTCTGCCCTCCATGCTCACAGCGCTGTCCTGCATACCCCTTGCCCCAGCCTGGCCGTCTGATGGCCAGGCCATCTTGAGTGGTGACCAGGCCCTTTGGGCACGCAGCTCCCTGGCTGCTCAGGGCTCTCCAGCGTCTGCCTGGCAGAGGATGCAGGGCCAGGCTCTATCACGGGCGAGAGGCTGGTGAAATACCTGTGAACCTCATGCTGCCAGGGTTCTCCTCCCTCTTTCCTCCAAGAGCAAAAGCTAGAGCACCCAGGATCCCAGCCTCCCATGCGGGGCCTCCTGATCTTTCCTCCTGCACCGTCTGCACACTGAGCACAGACATCTGTGTTTGCCCCTGTGGCTTTGCTCACTGGAATATTCGCTCAGTGCCATGCCCTGCAATGGGCAGCCCAATGAGAGTGGGCAATATACCCTTGCTCTAGCAGCATCCGTGGCCGTGCCTCCAGGCCAAATTCTCACCCTACCTTCTGCTCTCTTTTGCTTCCAGCTCATCTGAATGGTTTCCTCGACTGGAACATTCTTGTCTGTGGCCTAGGCAGGTTTTTCTCTTTCATCTTGCATGAATGTTTCCATCTCTGCCCAACCCTTCCCCACCCCTACCTCCAAGCCCATGGCCTAGGCCAGGCCCACCTTCGCCCGCACTTGGCAGACCCTTCTGTCAAGCCTGGTCCCACACCGCCTTCTCCTGAAGCCCTCCCCAGCTGCAGGCAGTGACCGCCCGCCTCCAGCCCCATGTCCTGTGCCTCTAGCTGCAGAGCCCTTCCTGTTAGCACATGGACCCTGGATTTAGCCTGGATATCCTGACACGAGGCTAGAATGAGTCTGGGGACAGGGCTGCCTCGTCCCTCCCGTGAGGGCTAGACTCTGCCTGTGCACCCCTGGATGCAGCCCCTGTGGCTGTTCTAACCTGAGTGGGCCATCGACCTGTGCCCCCTGACCCACTTTGAGTACAGGCTCTGCCGGGAGACCCCCTCCAGTGCAGCTCACCTGCCAGAGACGTGTCAGTGGTTCTGGACACAGACTCAAAGAAAACCTGAGCTTGTCTCTCTTGGGGGCGCCCCATTCTTCCCTCTCTCAGTTTAGTATTCTGCCCTCCATGCTCACAGCGCTGTCCTGCATACCCCTTGCCCCAGCCGGGCCCGTCTGATGGCCAGGCCATCTTGAGTGGTGACCAGGCCCTTTGGGCACGCAGCTCCCTGGCTGCTCAGGGCTCTCCAGCGTCTGCCTGGCAGAGGATGCAGGGCCAGGCTCTATCACGGGCGAGAGGCTGGTGAAATACCTGTGAACCTCATGCTGCCAGGGTTCTCCTCCCTCTTTCCTCCAAGAGCAAAAGCTAGAGCACCCAGGATCCCAGCCTCCCATGCGGGGCCTCCTGATCTTTCCTCCTGCACCGTCTGCACACTGAGCACAGACATCTGTGTTTGCCCCTGTGGCTTTGCTCACTGGAATATTCGCTCAGTGCCATGCCCTGCAATGGGCAGCCCAATGAGAGTGGGCAATATACCCTTGCTCTAGCAGCATCCGTGGCCGTGCCTCCAGGCCAAATTCTCACCCTACCTTCTGCTCTCTTTTGCTTCCAGCTCATCTGAATGGTTTCCTCGACTGGAACATTCTTGTCTGTGGCCTAGGCAGGTTTTTCTCTTTCATCTTGCATGAATGTTTCCATCTCTGCCCAACCCTTCCCCACCCCTACCTCCAAGCCCACTAGGTTCCTGTTCCTGCCACAGGCTCCAAGGGCATCCTCTACTCTCCCCTCTTAGCAAGATCATGCCTCAATATAATCGCTTATTTAATCTCCTCTTTTCTTCCATGAGACCCTCAGCCCCACGAAGGAAGCTCTTTCCAGCTCCCTACTATATTCCTTTCCATAGCCCTGTGTCTGGCATTTATAAACTATTTCTTTCATTCATCCAGTATTTACTAAGTCCTATTCTGTGCCAGGCTCCGATCTAGCCAGTTATCGGTGAATAAAGCAGACCCCCAATCCTTGGCCTCAGGGAGTTTATGGGAAAGGACAGACAACAGTCACTGATCAATGAATCGAGACATACACGTGTGTGAAAAGATGATAAAAGTCAGGAAGGAAAAAGAGAGCACAAGAAAGGGGGCAGGTGGGGAGGTGGGAGGTGGGCTGCAGTTCTAGACCTGCCTCCCTGAACGACAATATTGGAGCTGTCTTGAAGGTAGAGAGTGAGTGAGCCATGGTGATAACTGGAGAAAGGCCTTCCTGGCAGAGCGAATAGCCGGGGCAAAGGCGAAGTGTGCGAACTCGGCTCATGGGTCAGCAGGGAGGCCCGGATGACCGGAGTGACGTTGGGGCGGGCAGAGGACATGGGGCAGAGGCTGAGGAAAGACCACAGGCCACGCAGGCCATCTCAGAGCCTCTTCGGGAGCAACTGCAGGGTCCTGTGTGGGTAGACGGCCTGTTGTAATTCAGTTGCTTCTTGAACGAGTGGATAATCAAGCACCAGACACAGAAAGCACAGAGAGCCTGTAGGTGTCTGGGAGAATATCTAAATCCACACAGGGCATCAGGGTGGCTTTGAAGAGAAGGTGACCCTGGACCACAGCCATGTGGTAGGAACCGGAAGGCAGGAGGCCGAAGAAAGGTGGAGCAGTGGGGAAGGGCACAGTGTTGGGGGGAAGGCAGCTGGTGGTCAGGGTCAGCAGAATGAGGTCTGTGTGTTGGGAGACCTGGAGTGCGATGAGGTTCATGGAGGGTAGGGCACGGACAGGGGCCCTGTCTGCCTACAAAGTGTCTTAGAATTCATCCCAAGGGCAACAGGAGACCTGGTGGAGCCATACCCAATGCCTCGACTCCCACTCACGGTCTGCCCACCCTGGGCTTATCGTTGCTCCAGGACTCAAACTGAGGCAGAGCACCCTGAGCTGGACTCAAGTCCAAGTTCTGAGCACCCGTGAGCTTTCTCTTCCCTGGACTTTCATCTCCCTAGATGCTGCACGGAGCCTGGGTGAGGGTTCCCTGTTCTTATAGGCTAAACTTCCAGGGTCTAGGCCCCAGAGCCACACACATCAGGCTCAAGCATGGCTCCTGACAACTTGATGATAACTAAGTGGTGTGGCCTTGGGCAAGTCTTTTCCCCTCTCTGAGCCTCAGTTTCCCCATCTTACAGATGGAGATGCCAACAACTCCTGCTGACCATGGCTGAAGACATTGCTGGCACCTGGCGCGCAGTGGGTGTCTCATGCATATCTTCCTGGAAGCCTTGGTCACGGGCGCCCTGGAGGCTCCTGGGCCTGGCGAGGGAAGCCTCACCTGGGAGGTGTCGTGGTTGAAGATGACGGCGTTGAGGTCCCCGCAGTTGTAGTGCTTGATGAGGTCCTCGGTGGTGTAGGGCGCCTGCAGGCTCCCAGCCCGCACGCTCTCGTGCTGCAGCAGGGTCTGGTTCAGGGCGAACAGCACCTGTGCAGAGGGAGGAGAGGAGTCAGGGCGGTGCCCCGGGTCCCTGGCCGAGGTCCCTGACCCCTCCAGGGCCGGCCCTCCTCCCGCTGGACTTCGAGGCAACAGGCCTGGAACAGAGTGTGTGAGTGTGGGGAGCCTGACAAAGCTGCTGGAATGTTCCACATCTCCTGCTCTTCACTCACTGGCCTCTCTCCACACTCAGCCTGCTCTCATCCCCAGCCCTTTGCCCTCACAGGTCCAGTCCTGCTCTGGACACCCACAGCTTGTCTAAGAATGTGGCAAAGGGAAGCTTAGGGGGTTTCAGATTTGGGAATGATGCACGAATTTTTCTTCAGACTCTTCTCCTGTGCCCAGAAAAGTTTTAGAAGAAGTACAGACTCATATTAGAGTCAAAAGCACCCAAAACAGAGCAAAATAAACCAATGAACCAAAAGCAGAAAGCCCATTAGATGTCAAGGCCCAACCCCAATGCCACCTTCTCCAGTAGTCGTCTTTATACCCAGCAGAGGCCTTAGGAGACAGGACTCAAGTCAAATCTTTGCTGCCACCCAGCAGGCATTTCCTCCAGCCCTCTGTGCTCTAGGCCACCTTGCCAGACTCTGGACACACAGCTGTGCCCAGCCAGATCTGCTGGGCGTCAGGATCTCTTAGAGGGCTATCCTGGAGGGTCTAGGCCCCAGAGCCACACACATCAGGCTCAAGCATGGCTCCTGACAACTTGATGATAACTAAGTGGTGTGGCCTTGGGCAAGTCTTTTCCCCTCTCTGAGCCTCAGTTTCCCCATCTTACAGATGGAGATGCCAACAACTCCTGCTGACCATGGCTGAAGACATTGCTGGCACCTGGCGCGCAGTGGGTGTCTCATGCATATCTTCCTGGAAGCCTTGGTCACGGGCGCCCTGGAGGCTCCTGGGCCTGGCGAGGGAAGCCTCACCTGGGAGGTGTCGTGGTTGAAGATGACGGCGTTGAGGTCCCCGCAGTTGTAGTGCTTGATGAGGTCCTCGGTGGTGTAGGGCGCCTGCAGGCTCCCAGCCCAGCGCTCTCGTGCTGCAGCAGGGTCTGGTTCAGGGCGAACAGCACCTGTGCAGAGGGAGGAGAGGAGTCAGGGCGGTGCCCCGGGTCCCTGGCCGAGGTCCCTGACCCCTCCAGGGCCGGCCCTCCTCCCGCTGGACTTCGAGGCAACAGGCCTGGAACAGAGTGTGTGAGTGTGGGGAGCCTGACAAAGCTGCTGGAATGTTCCACATCTCCTGCTCTTCACTCACTGGCCTCTCTCCACACTCAGCCTGCTCTCATCCCCAGCCCTTTGCCCTCACAGGTCCAGTCCTGCTCTGGACACCCACAGCTTGTCTAAGAATGTGGCAAAGGGAAGCTTAGGGGGTTTCAGATTTGGGAATGATGCACGAATTTTTCTTCAGACTCTTCTCCTGTGCCCAGAAAAGTTTTAGAAGAAGTACAGACTCATATTAGAGTCAAAAGCACCCAAAACAGAGCAAAATAAACCAATGAACCAAAAATCAGAAAGCCCATTAGATGTCAAGGCCCAACCCCAATGCCACCTTCTCCAGTAGTCGTCTTTATACCCAGCAGAGGCCTTAGGAGACAGGACTCAAGTCAAATCTTTGCTGCCACCCAGCAGGCATTTCCTCCAGCCCTCTGTGCTCTAGGCCACCTTGCCAGACTCTGGACACACAGCTGTGCCCAGCCAGATCTGCTGGGCGTCAGGATCTCTTAGAGGGCTATCCTGGAGGTGCAGCCAGGCTGTGAATCATTAACAGGTTCCCTGGCGACTTCTTTAGCAGTCGAATGGCTTCTGGCATTTGAGCACCATGGCTCTAAAGGAACATGGCCTGCCCAAGGCATACGGCCCTGAGAGATGATCTAGAATGTCTCATTTTAGAGAGAGAAACTGAGGCCCAGGAGGGAAAGGGACGTTCCCAATTCTGTACAGCTGGGACCAGAGTCAGCTTCTCATGACTGCTCATCCCATATTCCTTTGGCCAACAAAAGCAGGGAGCTTGACCAGAAAGAGAGCTATTTAACACAGATAGAGGCAAAAACAATGACAAATCCTGAGCAAAAGCATCAGCAGGTGACCTCAGGCCTCCCGTCCTTGCTGCTCCTCCAGCTCCAGCCTCCCCGGCAGTGCTCTGGCCCTGCTCATCCTGTCTGCACACTGGGGCAACAGGCCCCAGCCTCGTGGGCCACCCTGATTCAGGCCCAAGCATTACTCACTGCAAGCTGTGCTCCTCCCTGCAGATCCCCTTCCCTTCCCACCTATCCCATGTTCTTCTGCCATAGCTGCTGTCTTTCCAAAANACCAATCTGATTGACTTTATTTCTCTCTCTCTCTTTTTTTTTTGCCCAAAATGTTCATGGATGCCTCTTGCCCTGAGAATAAAAACATCACGCTTCACTGGAGCCTGGAAGGAAGTGACCTGGTCTCTCCTGCAGTCCATGACCTCATTTCCAGCCCTTATGTCTCCAAATGCTCCACTACCCAGGAATCTTCTGATTAGGCTTCGTGCATGCTGTTTGAAACCTCCCACCTCTGCCTGCGGATCCAGACCTGACCTTCTAGGTTCTGCTTAGGTGTCTCCTCCACAAAGACTCTCCAACCACTTGGGCTCTGGGTGAGGGTCACCCCCTAGGGCTCCCATGGTCTCCCTGTGTGGCAGGCTGACGCAGTAGTCGTCTTTATACCCAGCAGAGGCCTTAGGAGACAGGACTAGTCCTGCGCCAGGGCCCCCTCTGTGCTCTAGGCCACCTTGCCAGACTCTGGACACACAGCTGTGCCCAGCCAGATCTGCTGGGCGTCAGGATCTCTTAGAGGGCTATCCTGGAGGTGCAGCCAGGCTGTGAATCATTAACAGGTTCCCTGGCGACTTCTTTAGCAGTCGAATGGCTTCTGGCATTTGAGCACCATGGCTCTAAAGGAACATGGCCTGCCCAAGGCATACGGCCCTGAGAGATGATCTAGAATGTCTCATTTTAGAGAGAGAAACTGAGGCCCAGGAGGGAAAGGGACGTTCCCAATTCTGTACAGCTGGGACCAGAGTCAGCTTCTCATGACTGCTCATCCCATATTCCTTTGGCCAACAAAAGCAGGGAGCTTGACCAGAAAGAGAGCTATTTAACACAGATAGAGGCAAAAACAATGACAAATCCTGAGCAAAAGCATCAGCAGGTGACCTCAGGCCTCCCGTCCTTGCTGCTCCTCCAGCTCCAGCCTCCCCGGCAGTGCTCTGGCCCTGCTCATCCTGTCTGCACACTGGGGCAACAGGCCCCAGCCTCGTGGGCCACCCTGATTCAGGCCCAAGCATTACTCACTGCAAGCTGTGCTCCTCCCTGCAGATCCCCTTCCCTTCCCACCTATCCCATGTTCTTCTGCCATAGCTGCTGTCTTTCAAAAACACAAATCTGATTGACTTTATTTCTCTCTCTCTCTCTCTTTTTTTTTTGCCCAAAATGTTCATGGATGCCTCTTGCCCTGAGAATAAAAACATCACGCTTCACTGGAGCCTGGAAGGAAGTGACCTGGTCTCTCCTGCAGTCCATGACCTCATTTCCAGCCCTTATGTCTCCAAATGCTCCACTACCCAGGAATCTTCTGATTAGGCTTCGTGCATGCTGTTTGAAACCTCCCACCTCTGCCTGCGGATCCAGACCTGACCTTCTAGGTTCTGCTTAGGTGTCTCCTCCACAAAGACTCTCCAACCACTTGGGCTCTGGGTGAGGGTCACCCCCTAGGGCTCCCATGGTCTCCCTGTGTGGCAGGCTGACGCAGTAATGACCTCAAATCTTAACCTCTCCCTATATACATACACCTGGCCATGGACCTCTGTAGCTCCCTCACATTCTGACTCAGGACTTGCTGCGTTACAGACGCAACTTCACAAGCCTCCATAGATGAATGGAGGAAGCATTGCACACATGCTGGTGCTACTGCCTCTTACAGGTCCATCCATGTCCTTACATGTCTGCACTGCCTTGAGAGCAGCCCACACTGGCCTGCTGGAGGGTGAGAGGCATGCAGGGCAGATCCCAGTTCCTTCCATTATTCCACTGAGGCTGTCCAAGTCTGGCTGACAGTCAGCCGGCTTCCAGACAAGCGAGTGAGCTCAGCTGAGCCCAGCCGAGCCTGCCTGCCTGCGGCTGGGCCCAGACATCTGAGTGAACGCTTCACCGCGCAGCTGTGGGGAGATGAGCAGCACACCCTGCTTCCTCCAACAGGGCGTGAACATCAGAGTGCAACTGCTATTTCACTACCTGTCTCTCCACTGAACTACGTGAACATGGGAACTGTTTCCTATTGATTTTTGTATCAGCAGTCTTCAGAACTGTGCCTGGTAAAGAGAGGGTGTCACCCAAACCTTCTTAGCACTTTGACATTCGCTGTGATCAATTTATGGTTCACGGTTGCTCCGAAAGCCATTCAGACAAGCCCCTAGAACTCAGGTACTCCATCAGCACTTGGGGCACGCTGCCACCACGTGGCAGAAGTTTCTACCAGGTAGCTTTAGCCACGTGGTTCAAGAAGACCTAATCTAAACAGAAAAAGCTCAAGCAATAGGTACACAAAGTCTGACAAACATGCTGTCTTGGGCGAAGGGACCACTCTTATGCTTGTGAGATACCCTCCGTCTGTCCCCACCCTAGCACTTTTGTTTCTGGTCGGGTAGGACAGCCGGATTGCACAGAACCATGACAGCTCCGGCTTCTCTCCCTAATGAGCTGGCTGGAGATGAGGCCCGGCCCCACCACTCCACCTCTAGGTCTTCTCCAGGCCTCCAGGTTCTGGCTGCTATCCCTGAAATCCGATATGCAGCCACCTGGCGCGGGGTGTCGATGGCGGCTGGGTGGTTGGGGATGGATCACCGGAGGCAGTGGCCCTGTTGCCGTGGACATCGCTAAGGCAACAGGCACTTCCTCCCGTCCAGCACATGCCTGAGATGAAAGCGTCCATATTGGGCTGGAGGACACTCCTTTTCTGGGGAGCTGGAACACACAGACTTCCTGTGACCACACCCTGGGCTGCACGCACCTGCCCTGCTGCTTCTCCATGCCGGCGCCATCTGGCCTGTGCTGAGGTCACTGGCTCAGGCACCCAGAAGACCCAGCTGGAGGGGTAATGGCCCCCCGCCCGGACCCGCTTAGACACATGGAGTCACTTCCATGGCTCTGTGGCCCGTACGGCGCTGGAAGCTGTTTTAGTGAATGAAGTGCGGCACAGTCTGTAGGGCGCTGAGAACAGTGCTGGCATGAGGTAAGTGTGGAAAAAGTGCTTGTCAAACACAACTTGGAAGAAAATAGACCTAAACTTTCTTGTACTGGAGCTGGAAGGTCCCTCTGGGTCCAGTGGTTTTTCAAACCTGTGAAAACCTTGTGGCCATGGAGTCCTTTTTTTGTTGTTCTTGTTTTCCAAAGGAACTGTACTTGGAACTCAAAATGTGGAGCAGGTAGAAATGGAAACTTCTCCGACTGATGTAAAGGAAGCAGGTTAGCGCCTGCCTGAAGTCTTGCTGGTCTGATGCCTTCCCCTGCAATGAGCTCCCAGTGCTTCTCTGTGGAATCCACAGGTGCCCTGGAACCTAGTTTGAGAAACTCTGATCTCTTTCTATGCCTTTTTTATAAGAAAGATGAGAAAGGACAGGGGTTCAGAACAGGCAGGATGAGGTTTCCCCAAGGCCACATAGTGAGCTGGGGACAGAGTGGGGTCCCTGTTCCTTGAGCCCCAGCTGAGGGCCTTGCTGTGCCCTGGACCATGTCTGTGGCTGGATTTCCAGAGGGCCACTGGCACAGTCCAGATTCATCCCTTGCTGGACCCATTTTCTTTCAGAAGCCTTGAGAGATAGCCAGAGACAGGGAGGGAGTTATGTGTTATTAACATGTTAGAGACACAACACTGAGATCAGATCATTCACAAGCACCCTCAATGTGGCATAGCTGAGGTGCAGTAAGACTGGGGCTGAAACCCAAGCCCGTCATTCCAGACTCCCCTCAGCCCCCACCTCAGACCCCCAAGTTCCCCTGGGTCTCATGACTTATCCCACTGAAGCATCCATTTTGGGCAATTCCCTGTTCCCTGCCTGCCTAACTGAGAGCTTGGGGCGGGTGAGAAACCTGTCTCTCTGGTCACTGCCAAAGAGCAGTCAAGAACGGCTTCAGAGAGGAGGATGCCGACCTTGAATCTCGTGACCTTGCCCCTCCATCCACGGCCTTTGCATTTTGCAGAGAGGTTCACATTATCACTAGGATAACTACATTTACTGAGCACTTATCATGTGTCAAGAACCCTCTAAGCCCATAGCAATTTATCTAACCTTTACACCAACTCTGATATAGGTCTAGTATTAACTCCATTTCATAGATGGGGGGGAAAAAGTTGAAGCAAAGAGATACTGAGTGACTCATTGAAATGGCAAAGTTGGAGAAGGCATGGGGTATGCACTGGGACCCAGTGTGGGGCCTGTGCTCAGTTCACCACTGCCCTTCAGGCTTGCCTCTGCCCTCCCTGGGAGAGAGCCAGCAGGGATGGTCCTTATTCACAGGTGAGAAACCAAAGAAGCAGAGTGGAAGGGGACCCAAGGCCACAGGTCTTACAAAGGACAGACGTGGGCTATGAAATTTACTCTTAATTGACTCCAACCAGGTTCCCACAACCAGAGCTTCCAAGTAATAATGTGCTTCTTCATGAACAGTCTTGGCACTCCCAACAGACATAGGGAAGCTACACTGCTTCAGCCCTTCAACAAGCATTTACTTTCTGGTTTTCTGCATCTAGGGTGGTGGATTAATTGGGCCTGGTTTCCACCCACACAGAGCTCCTTTTAGAGGTAGATACGCCCACTGGTCATTACTGTCGAGGATGGTTGATACGTGGGGCCTACAGGGCTCAGTGCGCAGGCACGAATCAGTGCCCTGCCCTCTTCCTGCCTCCTGTCATTCATCCTGAATCCCCAAGCCTGGCCCAGCTCAGACTCCCAGGCCTCGATGCCTTCTGCTCCCGGCCACTTTAGAATAACAAACCCTCCTCGCCTGTAGCCCCAGTGGCCAGCTCTAGGATAATGTTTATGATAAGGCTTTGACATGAAATAACAAACATGGGGTGAGGGCGAGAGCCACCATGCTCCCCCTGGATGGGCGTGTGTGGAGGCCTGGCCACCAAGAGCCCCTAGCGTCCTGGCACCCCTTCACTAAGGCCTGCAGGCCAGGAGCTGGCCCGTGGCGTCTGCTGAGTGTAGGCCGAAATTTAAACACATCTTCAGACACAGGCCTCGGATGGAGGAGGCAGGCGCCAGGGGGGGAATTACCTTGCCCCTCCATCCACGGCCTTTGCATTTTGCAGAGAGTTCACATTATCACTAGGATAACTACATTTACTGAGCACTTATCATGTGTCAAGAACCCTCTAAGCCCATAGCAATTTATCTAACCTTTACACCAACTCTGATATAGGTCTAGTATTAACTCCATTTCATAGATGGGGGGGAAAAAGTTGAAGCAAAGAGATACTGAGTGACTCATTGAAATGGCAAAGTTGGAGAAGGCATGGGGTATGCACTGGGACCCAGTGTGGGGCCTGTGCTCAGTTCACCACTGCCCTTCAGGCTTGCCTCTGCCCTCCCTGGGAGAGAGCCAGCAGGGATGGTCCTTATTCACAGGTGAGAAACCAAAGAAGCAGAGTGGAAGGGGACCCAAGGCCACAGGTCTTACAAAGGACAGACGTGGGCTATGAAATTTACTCTTAATTGACTCCAACCAGGTTCCCACAACCAGAGCTTCCAAGTAATAATGTGCTTCTTCATGAACAGTCTTGGCACTCCCAACAGACATAGGGAAGCTACACTCGTTCAGCCCTTCAACAAGCATTTACTTTCTGGTTTTCTGCATCTAGGGTGGTGGATTAATTGGGCCTGGTTTCCACCCACACAGAGCTCCTTTTAGAGGTAGATACGCCCACTGGTCATTACTGTCGAGGATGGTTGATACGTGGGGCCTACAGGGCTCAGTGCGCAGGCACGAATCAGTGCCCTGCCCTCTTCCTGCCTCCTGTCATTCATCCTGAATCCCCAAGCCTGGCCCAGCTCAGACTCCCAGGCCTCGATGCCTTCTGCTCCCGGCCACTTTAGAATAACAAACCCTCCTCGCCTGTAGCCCCAGTGGCCAGCTCTAGGATAATGTTTATGATAAGGCTTTGACATGAAATAACAAACATGGGGTGAGGGCGAGAGCCACCATGCTCCCCCTGGATGGGCGTGTGTGGAGGCCTGGCCACCAAGAGCCCCTAGCGTCCTGGCACCCCCTTCACTAAGGCCTGCAGGCCAGGAGCTGGCCCGTGGCGTCTGCTGAGTGTAGGCCCGAAATTTAAACACATCTTCAGACACAGGCCTCGGATGGAGGGAGGCAGGCGCCAGGAGGGTGGGGACATGTTTATTGTTGCAGATCACTCTAGTAAATAGTCCTGGATGGGCTGGAAGGCCGAACACCGCGACCTGTGTTCACTTGTCAGCCTGGCAGCGTCACGGCGAGGAAAAGGCAGGACCCGCTTTGTCAGGAAGGAGGACTGAGACAGGCCTGGCTTTCAGACTGGGGCTGCCGCTTCTCACCCACCCCGAAGCACAGGGAAATCACAGCAAGGCCCCAACCCACTCTGTGGACCTGGCTGAGCAGCCAGCCTGAGCCACGTGCTGTTCTAGGTCAGGGGATTCAGTCAAGGACAGAACAGACCTAAAGCCTGCTCTCACTGGGCTTATCTGCTGGGGAGCAAATGGAGAAAAATAAAATAATGAGTAAAATATTAGTATTTAGTATGTTAAAGGCACCACAATGGTTCCATCAAACTGAAACTTCAGACAGACTGCCCCCCACTGCCCCGTGGACTTTGGGCTCCTCATGCATCTAAATCAACAGGTAAAGAAGTTACAGTGCTGGCTGGGGGACTGGTCCTGACAATCCAGGGGGAAATGGGACTTCTCCACGACAGAGGTAAGGACCTGCATGTCCCTATGCAGGAGATCCCCTAGGGCATCACGGATTACCAGGCCCTATGGGCAACTGATGTCAGTGGGAAATGACAATGACCCAGTGCAAGCAGGACATCTAATGGCCTAGACCTTTCAGGAATGAAGGTTTGGGTCGTTCCACCAGGTAAAGAACCATGACCAGCTGAGGCACTTGCAGAAGGCAAAGGGAATAGGTAGTGGCAGTGGTACCAGCCGAAAGCAGGTATAAATACCAGCTCTGACCACGTGACCAGCTACAGAAACAAGAACTGCCCTTCTGAAGCATTTCATTAATTTGTTAAGAGTTTGTGTGTGTTTGTGTGTGTGTGTGTGTGTGTATAAAATCTTTATTTTCTTCTCTCTCTTCTTTTCTTGTCTCCCATCATGTAACATAAGACATATTTACTTTACATTGTAGTGACTTTATATTAAGTATTATTAATATAACAATCCTCAAGTACTTTAAGGATCATATTCAAGGTATGATACATCAAGGAGAAGAGTAAATAAATATCACTCAAGGATTTTGCAAACTCTTTGGGGGAAGGCATTGTATCCTTTGGTTGTACATAGAATCGTATCACGTTAGGATAAATGAGGTCTCATTATTATTTATTTGGAGATTAGGTGTGGTTTTAAGGAGATACAACTTGACAAGGGGTGGACTTGTGATGGTTTATTTGGCCGATTTGACTAAGCCATGGTACCCAGATACTTGCTCAATCATTTTAGATGTTTCTGTGAAGATACTTTTTAGATGAGATTCATACTTTAATCAGTATACTTTGAGTCAAGCAGATTATGCCATATAATATTAATAACGGAATGAAGGTGGGACTTATCTAGCTGTCCAGGCTTGGTAAAGAGTCCACCTGCAATGATGCCTGGGCAAAATAAAATAATGAGTAAAATATTAGTATTTAGTATGTTAAAGGCACCACAATGGTTCCATCAAACTGAAACTTCAGACAGACTGCCCCCACTGCCCGTGGACTTTGGGCTCCTCATGCATCTAAATCAACAGGTAAAGAAGTTACAGTGCTGGCTGGGGGACTGGTCCTGACAATCCAGGGGGAAATGGGACTTCTCCACGACAGAGGTAAGGACCTGCATGTCCCTATGCAGGAGATCCCCTAGGGCATCACGGATTACCAGGCCCTATGGGCAACTGATGTCAGTGGGAAATGACAATGACCCAGTGCAAGCAGGACATCTAATGGCCTAGACCTTTCAGGAATGAAGGTTTGGGTCGTTCCACCAGGTAAAGAACCATGACCAGCTGAGGCACTTGCAGAAGGCAAAGGGAATAGGTAGTGGCAGTGGTACCAGACGAAAGCAGGTATAAATACCAGCTCTGACCACGTGACCAGCTACAGAAACAAGAACTGCCCTTCTGAAGCATTTCATTAATTTGTTAAGAGTTTGTGTGTGTTTGTGTGTGTGTGTGTGTGTGTATAAAATCTTTATTTTCTTCTCTCTCTTCTTTTCTTGTCTCCCATCATGTAACATAAGACATATTTACTTTACATTGTAGTGACTTTATATTAAGTATTATTAATATAACAATCCTCAAGTACTTTAAGGATCATATTCAAGGTATGATACATCAAGGAGAAGAGTAAATAAATATCACTCAAGGATTTTGCAAACTCTTTGGGGGAAGGCATTGTATCCTTTGGTTGTACATAGAATCGTATCACGTTAGGATAAATGAGGTCTCATTATTATTTATTTGGAGATTAGGTGTGGTTTTAAGGAGATACAACTTGACAAGGGGTGGACTTGTGATGGTTTATTTGGCCGATTTGACTAAGCCATGGTACCCAGATACTTGCTCAATCATTTTAGATGTTTCTGTGAAGATACTTTTTAGATGAGATTCATACTTTAATCAGTATACTTTGAGTCAAGCAGATTATGCCATATAATATTAATAACGGAATGAAGGTGGGACTTATCTAGCTGTCCAGGTGGCTCAGTGGGTAAAGAGTCCACCTGCAATGATGCCTGGGTCAGGAAGATCCCTTGGAGGAGGGCATGGCAACCTACTCCAGCATTCTTGCCTGGAAAATCTCACGGACGGAGGAGCTTGATGGGTTCATAGGGTGGCAAAGAGTTGGACACAACTGGCGTGACTGAGCATGCACACACGGACCTTATCCAACATGCTGACACCCTCAACAGATCAGATCCCCCTCCTTGATGAGTGAATTCTACGACCAGACTGACTGCACTAGAAGAGCAGCATCACCTCTCCTTCCTTGGATTTCCAGTCTGCCAGCGCATGCTGTAGATTTTGGACTTATCAGCCTCCACAATGTGTGAGTTAATCCCTCAAAATAAATCAATCTGTACGTGCCTGCCTATCGATTTATCTACACCTATTATTGGTTCTGTTTCTCTGGAGAACGCTAGCAAATACAGCACGTGTTACAGAGAAAAAAAGAAGCAGAAAAGGAGGGCAGGGTGTGACGAGAGAAGGGGAAGAGCAGGAGCCCAGCAGGAGCGTGTGCAAGGAGCGGCAGAGGTCAGGTGGCTGGAGCCGAGGGATTAAGGAAGAGATTGATAGGCGAGGAGGTTGGAGTGGAGCGGCATGCAGGTGCCATGGCCGTGGTAGGGATGCTGAGGAACTATCCTACACCATAATCCTTCCCGAGAAGAGAGTGTGATTCCCACATGACATGAGAGGAAACTGAGACCTTGAAGCTGGTAAAAGCACTTCCATAAGGTCTCATGTGGAAGAGTTGGAGCTGGTATCAAACTCAGGCAGTGCATCGGACCGGTGCTGGGTTCTTTCTGCCATCCCTGGGCCACCTGCCAAGCTGCTTCCAGCACAAAAAGCCTGGGAAGCTCAAATTCTGAGCGTTTTTTGGAAGGGGTGAGCATTATTATTTATTTGGAGATTAGGTGTGGTTTAAGGAGATCTGGGGTGATGGTTTATTTGGCCGATTTGACTAAGCCATGGTACCCAGATACTTGCTCAATCATTTTAGATGTTTCTGTGAAGATACTTTTTAGATGAGATTCATACTTTAATCAGTATACTTTGAGTCAAGCAGATTATGCCATATAATATTAATAACGGAATGAAGGTGGGACTTATCTAGCTGTCCAGGTGGCTCAGTGGGTAAAGAGTCCACCTGCAATGATGCCTGGGTCAGGAAGATCCCTTGGAGGAGGGCATGGCAACCTACTCCAGCATTCTTGCCTGGAAAATCTCACGGACGGAGGAGCTTGATGGGTTCATAGGGTGGCAAAGAGTTGGACACAACTGGCGTGACTGAGCATGCACACACGGACCTTATCCAACATGCTGACACCCTCAACAGATCAGATCCCCCTCCTTGATGAGTGAATTCTACGACCAGACTGACTGCACTAGAAGAGCAGCATCACCTCTCCTTCCTTGGATTTCCAGTCTGCCAGCGCATGCTGTAGATTTTGGACTTATCAGCCTCCACAATGTGTGAGTTAATCCCTCAAAATAAATCAATCTGTACGTGCCTGCCTATCGATTTATCTACACCTATTATTGGTTCTGTTTCTCTGGAGAACGCTAGCAAATACAGCACGTGTTACAGAGAAAAAAAGAAGCAGAAAAGGAGGGCAGGGTGTGACGAGAGAAGGGGAAGAGCAGGAGCCCAGCAGGAGCGTGTGCAAGGAGCGGCAGAGGTCAGGTGGCTGGAGCCGAGGGATTAAGGAAGAGATTGATAGGCGAGGAGGTTGGAGTGGAGCGGCATGCAGGTGCCATGGCCGTGGTAGGGATGCTGAGGAACTATCCTACACCATAATCCTTCCCGAGAAGAGAGTGTGATTCCCACATGACATGAGAGGAAACTGAGACCTTGAAGCTGGTAAAAGCACTTCCATAAGGTCTCATGTGGAAGAGTTGGAGCTGGTATCAAACTCAGGCAGTGCATCGGACCGGTGCTGGGTTCTTTCTGCTATGCCTGGGCCCGACCTGCCAAGCTGCTTCCAGACAGACAAGGAGGGAGCAGCCTGGGAAGCTCAAATTCTGAGCGGTCATCTGAGAAGGAGGAGGGTGACTAGGACCTCAGTCCAGAAGCTTGCTCAGAGCTGACGTATGAGGAGAGGAAAGAGGTCACCTGGTCAAGGAGCCCCACCTGGAACATGGTCTCCTACTCTGTTTCTATTCTCTGCCCTGCCTTATGGAGCCATGTTCAGCTCCTCTCTTGTGCTGAACGCATCCTCCCAGCCTCAGGACCTGCCTCTTGCTCCCCCTTCTGCCTGGAACCCTCTTCTGCCCACCTGCGCTCACTCCCCTTTCACCTGGTTGCAGAGGCTCCCATCTCAGGAGAACTCCCCTGGGCATGGGCGGGGTGGGTCCCCGGCTTAGTGCCCCCAAAGCACTGTCGCTTCCTGGGCCACTGCACTCTCTCTGCTTTGTTGCTATTTTTTTGTTTGTTTATTTATTTAGTTTTGGTTGCACTGGGTCGTCACTGCTGTGCACAGGCTTTCTCTAGTTGTAGAGAGTGGGGGCTACTCTCTAGTTGCCATGCAGGGGCTTCTTATTGCAGTGGCTTCTCTTTTTGTGGAACACAGGCTCTAGGTACATGGGCTTTGGTAGTTGCAGCATGTTGGCTCAGTAGATGAGGCTTTGCAGGCTCTAGGGGCATGGGTTTTAGAGTTGTGGCCCAGGGGCTCATTAGCTGTGGCTCAAGGGCCCTAGAGTATTCAGGCTTCAGTAGTTGTAGCCCAAAGACTCAGTCACTCTGTGGCCTGTGGAATCTTCCCAGATCAAGGATCGAACCTGTGTCCCCTGCATTGGCAGGCGGACTCTTTATCCACTACACCACAGGAAAGTCCCTTCATTGCTATGTAATGCTCGTTTTTTTCCTGCTCGATAGTGAATGCCCTGAGGGCAGGCAAATTGCCTTTCTCGGTAGTGACCATTCCTCCAGCAGAGGGCACGAAGCCTGATGCTTGCATAGTAAATGCTTGCAGAATGAGCGAGTGGATGTATGAATGAAAAGCTGGACCACTCTTCCTAGGACCCCATCCTGAGCAGCTCCCTGCTGGGCCTGAGTACCCCCAGGGCTCAGGGGTGACAGCTAAGCCTCCAGGACCCCACCACGTATCTGTCAGCACTGATGTGGGTTGGGGTGAAGAATAACTCTGCCTTGCAGGAAGGTTTCTCCAGCCTGGGGGAGATTTCCTCAAAGGTTAGAGCCTGCCCAGCTCTGACTGAGATTTATTTATTTTTTCTTTTTGCTCCATCGGCAGCACCAAAGCAGCGCTGACGACTTCCCGTTTCCTTCTCAGTATGTGGAGTCCCCTGGCCCCAGGCACAGAATCCTGCCTCCTGACATTATGCCACTGAACAGCAGGCCTCCACATAAACACAAGATTTTCTGGAACCAGGGATTGGCTCTGAGCTGGCAGGTAAGACCAGAGCTCCCATCTCCATCTAAATCTCCTCTATAAAGCCCTGAGCAAGCCATTTTCCTTCCCTGCGCCTTAGTTTACCCACTTGCGAAAGGACCAACTCACACATTCATGGGTTTGTGTTCACTGGGCTCACTGCTATGTACAGGCTTTCTCTAGTTGTAGAGAGTGGGGCTACTCTCTAGTTGCCATGCAGGGGCTTCTTATTGCAGTGGCTTCTCTTGTTGTGGAACACAGGCTCTAGGTACATGGGCTTTGGTAGTTGCAGCATGTTGGCTCAGTAGATGAGGCTTTGCAGGCTCTAGGGGCATGGGTTTTAGAGTTGTGGCCCAGGGGCTCATTAGCTGTGGCTCAAGGGCCCTAGAGTATTCAGGCTTCAGTAGTTGTAGCCCAAAGACTCAGTCACTCTGTGGCCTGTGGAATCTTCCCAGATCAAGGATCGAACCTGTGTCCCCTGCATTGGCAGGCGGACTCTTTATCCACTACACCACAGGAAAGTCCCTTCATTGCTATGTAATGCTCGTTTTTTTCCTGCTCGATAGTGAATGCCCTGAGGGCAGGCAAATTGCCTTTCTCGGTAGTGACCATTCCTCCAGCAGAGGGCACGAAGCCTGATGCTTGCATAGTAAATGCTTGCAGAATGAGCGAGTGGATGTATGAATGAAAAGCTGGACCACTCTTCCTAGGACCCCATCCTGAGCAGCTCCCTGCTGGGCCTGAGTACCCCCAGGGCTCAGGGGTGACAGCTAAGCCTCCAGGACCCCACCACGTATCTGTCAGCACTGATGTGGGTTGGGGTGAAGAATAACTCTGCCTTGCAGGAAGGTTTCTCCAGCCTGGGGGAGATTTCCTCAAAGGTTAGAGCCTGCCCAGCTCTGACTGAGATTTATTTATTTTTTCTTTTTGCTCCATCGGCAGCACCAAAGCAGCGCTGACGACTTCCCGTTTCCTTCTCAGTATGTGGAGTCCCCTGGCCCCAGGCACAGAATCCTGCCTCCTGACATTATGCCACTGAACAGCAGGCCTCCACATAAACACAAGATTTTCTGGAACCAGGGATTGGCTCTGAGCTGGCAGGTAAGACCAGAGCTCCCATCTCCATCTAAATCTCCTCTATAAAGCCCTGAGCAAGCCATTTTCCTTCCCTGCGCCTTAGTTTACCCACTTGCGAAAAGGACCAACTCACACATTCACTCAATAGGTACTTATCGAGCACTTACATACCAGAGGCTGTTTCACGTCCTGGAGGGAAAATAGTACACACAGCAAATAAAGATCCTTGTCCCGGAGCTTTCATCCCAGGAGAAAAAAGCCGACAACAAACAAAAGCAACCAGTAAAATATCTATGTTAGGAAGTGATTGTTACTAAGAAGCAAATAAGGCAAGGAAGATAGGAAGAATGTGAGTGAGTGAGTGAGTGAGTGAGTGAGTGTGTGTGTGTGTGTGTGTGTGTGTGTGTGTGTGTGTTGGGAGCTGACATTTTAGATGAGATGGCCAGGAGGGGCACAATGAGAAGTGACCTTTGAGAAGAGATCTGAAGGAGAAGGAGATGAGAGAGGCGGTCATGTGGCTATCGGAGAAAAGGAAGGGCATCTGGGACAGAGGGAAGAGCCCGTGCAAAGGCCTTGAGGCAGAAGGGAGACGGATGGGCGTGAGGAGCAGGAAGGAGGCCAGTGTGGCTAGAGAGGCGTGAGCAAGGCGGGGCTGGTTAATGAGATCTTTCTCAGGCAGAGACCCAACAGAAATCAGATGGCGCCCTGCCCCTGAGGTGAGCGCCAATGAATACGTTCAACCGGTGGGTAACTGAAGTGCACTGAATGATGGGAATATCCACAGAGGTGTGGACGGGGGATGCTGGAGTGCTGAGAAGCAGCAGCAATGGGAAGCTTTCCTGCCTCTAAACCTTGATGGGAAAGGGGGTGGGTGCAGTCAGAGACCTGAAACCAGCCAGAGCCGCAGCCATGGAAGGGGACCACAGCTGCCTGGACCTCGGTGGCCTGCGGGGAGGAGGGCAGGGTGGGGCTGGAAACACCCTCACTTCCTTTCTCTCCTGCCAGTTCAGCCCCGCCTGTGCTTCCCACTGGGGGAAAAAGGGGGCCAGGAAGCTCATATGTGACAGCAGGCCTCCACAAATTTAAACACAAGATTTTCTGGAACCAGGGATTGGCTCTGAGCTGGCAGGTAAGACCAGAGCTCCCATCTCCATCTAAATCTCCTCTATAAAGCCCTGAGCAAGCCATTTTCCTTCCCTGCGCCTTAGTTTACCCACTTGCGAAAAGGACCAACTCACACATTCACTCAATAGGTACTTATCGAGCACTTACATACCAGAGGCTGTTTCACGTCCTGGAGGGAAAATAGTACACACAGCAAATAAAGATCCTTGTCCCGGAGCTTTCATCCCAGGAGAAAAAAGCCGACAACAAACAAAAGCAACCAGTAAAATATCTATGTTAGGAAGTGATTGTTACTAAGAAGCAAATAAGGCAAGGAAGATAGGAAGAATGTGAGTGAGTGAGTGAGTGAGTGAGTGAGTGTGTGTGTGTGTGTGTGTGTGTGTGTGTGTGTGTGTGTTGGGAGCTGACATTTTAGATGAGATGGCCAGGAGGGGCACAATGAGAAGTGACCTTTGAGAAGAGATCTGAAGGAGAAGGAGATGAGAGAGGCGGTCATGTGGCTATCGGAGAAAAGGAAGGGCATCTGGGACAGAGGGAAGAGCCCGTGCAAAGGCCTTGAGGCAGAAGGGAGACGGATGGGCGTGAGGAGCAGGAAGGAGGCCAGTGTGGCTAGAGAGGCGTGAGCAAGGCGGGGCTGGTTAATGAGATCTTTCTCAGGCAGAGACCCAACAGAAATCAGATGGCGCCCTGCCCCTGAGGTGAGCGCCAATGAATACGTTCAACCGGTGGGTAACTGAAGTGCACTGAATGATGGGAATATCCACAGAGGTGTGGACGGGGGATGCTGGAGTGCTGAGAAGCAGCAGCAATGGGAAGCTTTCCTGCCTCTAAACCTTGATGGGAAAGGGGGTGGGTGCAGTCAGAGACCTGAAACCAGCCAGAGCCGCAGCCATGGAAGGGGACCACAGCTGCCTGGACCTCGGTGGCCTGCGGGGAGGAGGGCAGGGGTGGGGGCTGGAAACACCCTCACTTCCTTTCTCTCCTGCCAGTTCAGCCCCCGCCTGTGCTTCCCACTGAAGCCAGGACAAGAGAGGCCAAGTGATGTTGTATGAGCTTTGGGCTCAGAGCAGGCAGAGCAGAGGGTGGATCTGGAGAAGCAAGGGGGATTCCCAAGTCATGGTCAGAGAGGCGGGGAGCACGTCCTGTGGGGTCTGTGGGCCCTGGAGGCCTCTGGCTTCCCCCGAGGGGAATGGGAAGTCCCGGAGAGACCAAGCAGAGGTAGCTGTGGTGGCTGGGTTGACATGGAATCCGGGGAGACGCCGTGATGCAAGATGAGACTGAAGATGAAGGCGGCTCTGAACATGCTCCTCCTTGCCCTCCCTGTACATACCCTGCCCCAAGCCCCAGCCCCAGCCCCAGCACTTGGACTCGGCTTCTAGCACAGACATTCTCCGCTCCGTGGACGCCCACCAGTTGGACCTCCGTGATGCGGCCACATCCTCCGTCTGCCCTGCCGTGTGGGCAGGCGGGCCCTCTGAGCTTTGCTGGGCGGGCAGCGGAGGCTGACTCACCCTCGCTTTCTTCCCTTCTTCTCTCTGAATGCCTCGTTTCTCCACCCAAAGACCACCCTTCAAGATCCCAGCATTCCTCTTCTGTCCTTCAAGTCATGCCAGGAAATGCTCATAAATCCGGCGCCACCCACAGGAGGAGATTAGCGTTCTGCTGGTAGGGAGGCTGATAGCCGGGCTGGAGCTCGAGCTGGGAAGGGTGGTGGGACCCTTTGGGGGGGTCTCCTGGTGGATGACAGAGGCAGTGGCAGACGTGAGCAAGGCGGGGCTGGTTAATGAGATCTTTCTCAGGCAGAGACCCAACAGAAATCAGATGGCGCCCTGCCCCTGAGGTGAGCGCCAATGAATACGTTCAACCGGTGGGTAACTGAAGTGCACTGAATGATGGGAATATCCACAGAGGTGTGGACGGGGGATGCTGGAGTGCTGAGAAGCAGCAGCAATGGGAAGCTTTCCTGCCTCTAAACCTTGATGGGAAAGGGGGTGGGTGCAGTCAGAGACCTGAAACCAGCCAGAGCCGCAGCCATGGAAGGGGACCACAGCTGCCTGGACCTCGGTGGCCTGCGGGGAGGAGGGCAGGGGTGGGGGCTGGAAACACCCTCACTTCCTTTCTCTCCTGCCAGTTCAGCCCCCGCCTGTGCTTCCCACTGAAGCCAGGACAAGAGAGGCCAAGTGATGTTGTATGAGCTTTGGGCTCAGAGCAGGCAGAGCAGAGGGTGGATCTGGAGAAGCAAGGGGGATTCCCAAGTCATGGTCAGAGAGGCGGGGAGCACGTCCTGTGGGGTCTGTGGGCCCTGGAGGCCTCTGGCTTCCCGAGGGAATGGGAAGTCCCGGAGAGACCAAGCAGAGGTAGCTGTGGTGGCTGGGTTGACATGGAATCCGGGGAGACGCCGTGATGCAAGATGAGACTGAAGATGAAGGCGGCTCTGAACATGCTCCTCCTTGCCCTCCCTGTACATACCCTGCCCCAAGCCCCAGCCCCAGCCCCAGCACTTGGACTCGGCTTCTAGCACAGACATTCTCCGCTCCGTGGACGCCCACCAGTTGGACCTCCGTGATGCGGCCACATCCTCCGTCTGCCCTGCCGTGTGGGCAGGCGGGCCCTCTGAGCTTTGCTGGGCGGGCAGCGGAGGCTGACTCACCCTCGCTTTCTTCCCTTCTTCTCTCTGAATGCCTCGTTTCTCCACCCAAAGACCACCCTTCAAGATCCCAGCATTCCTCTTCTGTCCTTCAAGTCATGCCAGGAAATGCTCATAAATCCGGCGCCACCCACAGGAGGAGATTAGCGTTCTGCTGGTAGGGAGGCTGATAGCCGGGCTGGAGCTCGAGCTGGGAAGGGTGGTGGGGACTGGCCTGGAGGCTCGGGCTCTCTAGGAGGAGAGCTTGTATGGGGGTCTCCCTGGTGGATGACAGAGGGCCCCTTGGTTTTGAGTTTTAGGCACAGATAAGCGCAAGGGAGGCTGGAGACCTCGATTCTGGTGCTGCAGGCTCTGACCCCAGACTAGTCGTGGGCCCCCTTTCTGGTCATAGGGTTCCCCTCTGAAGCACAAGGGTGTAGGGGTACTCAGCTCTGCCTGCCATATTCTCTGAGCACAATATTTTAGAGACACTCCATCATCTCAAGATTTAAACTGTCTGTCATGTTCTAGGCACTCGGCATACGGAAGTTCATTTCTTCTTTATAACACCCTAGGAAGGCAACATTATCGACCCATTTTACAGACAGGGAAACCAAGGCACAGAAGTAAGTGATATCACCCACTTACCATTGTTAGACTCCGTGGCCCCAGCCACAACTGTGCCTAGGCTGAGACCTCCCTGACTCTAGCATCGACTGTCATGACCTTTTTTCTTGCTCCTCATAATTACTTCAGATCTCCTAAGTTGAATACACACCATGAATGGAGGGAAACAAAACAAAATGTATCAGAAGCCTCTAGGACCACCTATTTTCAGTTACTTTCAGAACTTCAAGGTGGTGGAGGAGCTGGACAGGGAACGAGGTCGTTATAAAACCCAGGGATAAGTTAATGATTAAAGGGGAAAACAGGGGTCTTTGGGAACTCAGAGGGGGTTTGTGATGCAGCCTGGCAGCCTGAAGGAATCTGGCTTTAAACTGGACTGTCCAGGATAAGTAGAGTTTAGAGAAAAGTATGTTCAAGGCAGAGGGGCTGGGCAATGCACCACACGTTTAAAGACATGTCAAGAGTTAGGCCAGGAGGGGATGCAGTGCAAAAAGCCTTTTAGATTCCAGCCAAGGGCTCTGCACTTCTCCCAGCCTTTCCCTGCTGGATGTGCAGACAGTGGGCTGGTCACCTGTGGAGGCAGAAATGGGTGGGGAACCATAGATGAGCAGACTGAGACCCTCGGACGGACAACGGGCTACGTGGCCAGGGATCAGCCGGTGGTGGCCATGGTTACCACCACCATCATCCTCATGGGGAAGCGTCTGCATCCCCTGGTTGGGAGTATATCGCTTTTATTTTTCCTGCTGTCTCAGACCTGCCTGCTGACACAGCTGCCTAGACTTCGGACAACATCTGGGGGTTGTATGGGGTCTCCTGGTGGATGACAGGGCCCCTTGGTTTTGAGTTTTAGGCACAGATAAGCGCAAGGGAGGCTGGAGACCTCGATTCTGGTGCTGCAGGCTCTGACCCCAGACTAGTCGTGGGCCCCCTTTCTGGTCATAGGGTTCCCCTCTGAAGCACAAGGGTGTAGGGGTACTCAGCTCTGCCTGCCATATTCTCTGAGCACAATATTTTAGAGACACTCCATCATCTCAAGATTTAAACTGTCTGTCATGTTCTAGGCACTCGGCATACGGAAGTTCATTTCTTCTTTATAACACCCTAGGAAGGCAACATTATCGACCCATTTTACAGACAGGGAAACCAAGGCACAGAAGTAAGTGATATCACCCACTTACCATTGTTAGACTCCGTGGCCCCAGCCACAACTGTGCCTAGGCTGAGACCTCCCTGACTCTAGCATCGACTGTCATGACCTTTTTTCTTGCTCCTCATAATTACTTCAGATCTCCTAAGTTGAATACACACCATGAATGGAGGGAAACAAAACAAAATGTATCAGAAGCCTCTAGGACCACCTATTTTCAGTTACTTTCAGAACTTCAAGGTGGTGGAGGAGCTGGACAGGGAACGAGGTCGTTATAAAACCCAGGGATAAGTTAATGATTAAAGGGGAAAACAGGGGTCTTTGGGAACTCAGAGGGGGTTTGTGATGCAGCCTGGCAGCCTGAAGGAATCTGGCTTTAAACTGGACTGTCCAGGATAAGTAGAGTTTAGAGAAAAGTATGTTCAAGGCAGAGGGGCTGGGCAATGCACCACACGTTTAAAGACATGTCAAGAGTTAGGCCAGGAGGGGATGCAGTGCAAAAAGCCTTTTAGATTCCAGCCAAGGGCTCTGCACTTCTCCCAGCCTTTCCCTGCTGGATGTGCAGACAGTGGGCTGGTCACCTGTGGAGGCAGAAATGGGTGGGGAACCATAGATGAGCAGACTGAGACCCTCGGACGGACAACGGGCTACGTGGCCAGGGATCAGCCGGTGGTGGCCATGGTTACCACCACCATCATCCTCATGGGGAAGCGTCTGCATCCCCTGGTTGGGAGTATATCGCTTTTATTTTTCCTGCTGTCTCAGACCTGCCTGCTGACACAGCTGCCTAGACTTCAAAAGGCAAGTCTCCATTTTCATTTGCAAAATCAGTATGAAATTCCTAGAGGGCTTGTCTAATTCCTTCTGGTCTGACCACACAGCAATTACCAATTTGCAAGGAGGAGGGGGAGCCTCTGGGGCCCTCCAGTGGGGAGGGGACCACTGTTCTTCCCTGGGCCTGGGCAGTGGCCAGGGAGGACGGCTCTGGGGTGGCCAGTTCCAGGGGGCCTGGGGTGGGAGTTGGGAGGCTGACTCCATGAGCACTCAGTGCTGATGAGTGAAATCGTTTCACCGCTAAGTCACAGGCCACACATATTCAGCAACCAGCCACACAGAGCAGCAGAAGGGGCTGAGCTCTGACCCTGACTCAGATCTGGGTCCTGCTACCTACAGGCTGTGTGAAGTTGCCCTTCTGGATCTTTGGGGAATGTGCTGTCATGAGGACGTGGGCCAGGCCCTTCTCCTCTCCAGGTCTCAGTTCACCCATCTGCCAAGTGGGGAGAATTAATTATATTTGTGCTCCCCGTCTAGGGAGCTAGCCCTCTAAAAACTTTGGAAAACATTTCTGTTCTTTCGGGCATTTTAAGAAGCTTCTGTTCCCTCAGCAGCAGCAGTGGGGCGGCTCTGGGTGAGGGGTGGAGGAAAGAGCGAGGGTACACAGACTGATGCCTATTCACCCCTCAATGATCAATATGGATTTGTACCAGGCCTGGTGCTGGGGCCGTGGGACAATATAAGCACCATTTCTGTCCTCGAGGAGCTGAAGGTCAGGGTACCCCAGGAAGGCCTGCGACGCTAGTGGCACCCATGAAGCTGGGCACAGGCATGGACTCAGTGCTGTGGGAGCCCAGCTGGAAAGTGGGGGGAGGGGATGTCATCCAGCCGGGGAAGACCGCACACGGGACTCACGAGGAGGGGCTCGCGGTGGTGCTCTGTAGGAGCACACGTCCGCCACACAGAAGAGCAAGCAGAGGAGCTCCAGGCAGAGTCACGCCCATGCAAAGCCTGGGGGAAGCCGCGAGTCGGGGGCGTGCCCATGACGCCCTGGGCTGAATGTAGCCTGCGTGACTGGTGAAGGGCGGGAGCCAGGACTAGAGCACAGAGACCTAGACGGGGTGAGATCTGGATCTCCGACCTTATCTGCAGGACCGCAGAAGCCCTGGGCGCTAGGATACAGCAGGAAACAACCAGTCAGGCTTTCCGTTTAGAAGTTGCCCTCTGGCTGCATCTCTGCGAAAGGATCAAGGAGCACAGGCTGTCCCAGGAGACAGTCTTAGCCCTTTTTGGGGCCGGGAGAGGCCAGGAGGTCCCAGCCGGGCAGGGGGCTCTTTGGGGATGAACAGAGGAAGTGAAGGCAGACTAGAATTCCAACACCTTCCTGGCTTAGATGTTCTAGAAGCCTCCAACATAGGGGTGCAGAGTCTCTTCCCTTGCCCACCACTGGTTCCTCTCCCTTGTCCCAAATTTGGGGGGCTGGGTCCTTACCCTCTCCTCTCCCACTTCAGGAAGACTTGAGTCCCACTTGGGGAAGCAGTTAGATGAGAGAGCAGAATGGCAGGAAGGAAAGAAGACAGTGTGGGACTGGCGTGGGACCTGTGGCCTTGTCGGCTCAGGGGATGACCATGCTTGCCAGAGTGCATCAAAGGCAGCTGCTGCACAAAATTTGGCCTCACAGAGAAAACTAGACATACAGTCCCAACCTCTCCAGTTCTGGTTTTTTTTTTTTTTCCAGAGGTGGTTTACTTCTTCTTCTTCTTCTTCTTTTTTTTAACTGTTTTTTTTTATTTATTTATTTTTAAACTTTTATTTTACTTTTAACTTTTACAGAGTTTTGTTGTTTACAGATATGTATGGAGGGGTGGGATGGGGGGGATATACATATGACTAATCTGAGAACATACATATCTGTAAACAGCAAATCTCCCATTTTTTTTGACTGTTCAGTCACAGGAGACACTTCTTGGCAGCAGGACGGGAGAGCTGGGGACTCTGGCTCTGCCAAGACCGTGTCAGGTGAGGGAGGGTCCTTAGTTCCTCCATGTGATCTTATTGTCAAAAGAGGACACCGTGGCCCAGAGAGGGCAGGGAGGTGCCCAAGGTCACTCAGCAAGCGGGGGGGTGAAGACGAAGACAAGAATGAGACAGCTTGGGTCTCCAATGCCCCCTTCTCCCTCTCCTCCCCCCACCAAAGAGAAGGAAAATGTCTTTAGATCAGAGGCAAAAGAATGTGAAGCTGAAATCTGAGCCTTGGGTCTTGGGAAAAGAATACAGAGAAGTCAAACATATTCTGGAAGAGCAGAGCTCTGCTTACTCTGCAGATGGGAAATACTCAGGACCGTCCAAGGCCTCCTTCTGCGCAGGTCAGACCATGGAGGGTGTGCCCAGTGTGAGCTAATGGAAACAGGGAAGTGCTAGGTAGCCGGCCATTCCACCGTGGGCAGAGGGAGGGGTGCTCAGCCTCTTAGCGCCTTGCCTGTACCCTTCTCTTGGGACCTCAGGTCCAGGCTGGCATATTCCACTGCCTGGCCTGGACCTGCTGCCAGGGCCCTGCCAGATTAGAGTCGGGGGTCCTTGCTGGCTGCCCACTTGTCCACACCCTTCCTGCTCCACCTGGAAGCTGAGCACCCCTAAGAAGGAGTCCCTTCAGCTCCAGTCTTTGTTTGTCTTTTCTTTTTGTGCACTCCTGCAATCGAGAAGGGCAGCAAAGGGCCAGAGTTTCTTTTTGTTTTGCAGTGACTGGGGCTCTAAGAGACTGGGGGTTTTGTAAGGGTATGTGTGTGCACCTGTGTGTGAAAGCGATGGAGATAGAGATAGACAGCTGAGAGGTTCCGGACAGGAGCATGGACTGCCCCGTGTACTATCTACACTAATAGCCCTAACCGCAGACTTACGTTCATACCTGTATTAAATAACAAACGTCCCTTCTAGGCCAGGTGCTGTGCAGGAGACCCAGCAAGACACAAAGAAATGTGATTAAGTTCTTCTCCTTCCTGACATCAACCACTCCCCATGGTCAGCCTTAGGCTGGCCCACCAAGGTGCTCTGTGATCTGGTCCCTGCCATCTTTGGATCTGTACCCTCACCCCTCTCCACACGCTTCCTTTTACTTCCATGTGCTGTTGGAGGGCATGGCACAGGAAGATCTCGGACCTTCGGGCTCAGGGCCTGGGCTATTTCTGGTGCCCTGAGCATCCCTAACCTAATGCATGCCCATTGGTTCTGGCCTTAACGGGAAGGGGATATGTGTGGGCAGGTGAAGGCATGATCTTAAAAAAAAGCAAACATAAGCGAGGCCATGGCACTCATGGGCTTAAATCTTACAGCTCTGCTCTGCTCTAGGAATAACCACTGACTCATCCAATACACCACTCCGCTCTATGTAGCCAGCCCTGTCTGCCCCTCAGATCCACCTCGCTGCCTGCCCTCCTTGCTCTGTTTTCAGCGTGCTGCCTTGACAGGTTGTTTTACAATGTGGTTTTTTTTTTTTTTTAAACTTTTAACTTTTACAGAGTTTTATTGTTTACAGATATGTATGTTCCCAGATTAGTCATATGTATATCCCCCCATCCCACCCCTCCAGACCGTCACACAGCACCCCTGCAGCAACGTGTTCTTTTGTTCCCACCTCAGGGTCCATGCTGGCCCTTTTGCCATGCGAGCCATTTCCATCGTCCCTCTCTCTTTGGCCCCACTAACTTTGCATTTCCAATAGTGGTTCAAGCATCACCTCTTGTAAATGTCTTTCTTGATGCCCAGATCAGTTCAGGGGCCGCCATTCAAGTCTCTGCTCCACCCGGTATCTTTCTTCAGCACGCTCCTAAGAGTCTGCCTTCATATGCTGACATATACAATCAGTTAGTTTCTGCTTGAAAGTAAAAACGTTGGTCGCTCAGTTGTGTCTGACTCTTTGCGGCCCCATGGAGCTCCACCAGGCTCCTCGGCCCAAGGGATTCTCCAGGCAAGAACACTGGAGTGGGTGCCATTCTCTTCTCCAGGGGATCTTTCTGACCCAGGGATGGAACCTGGGTCTCCTGCATTACAGGCAGATTCTTCACCAACGGAGCCGCCTGGGAAGCATAATTTTAACTTCCTTTGATGAACCATTGTTCAGTGCCCGAAATGACAAAGCTCTTTGCAAATACGCTTTCACTTAAGCCCCCAGCAACCCTCTGAAATGATTACTATTTTTTATCACATTTTACAAACGAGGCAGAGGCAGCACAGAGTTGCTAAGTGACTTGCCGGAGGTCACGCAGCCAGTTAGCCGTGAATCAAGGGAGTCAGGCCATTTTAGCCACAGGCCCGTCTTCTGCCTGTTGCTGTGGAGGCACGGCGAGGGTGGGGACCCTGTCTGCCGTGCTTGTCTTCACATCCTCAGTCCACGAAAGGGCAGGACGGAAGGACAGACGGGAGCGCCCACTGTAGGAAAGACCTCCAGGAGCCGCCTCCAAGGGCCACATCCCGCTTGCCTCCTGGCTCCTGAATCGGGGAGAGCAGTGTTCAAAACCGGTCAGTGTGAATGCTCTGTAGGGACCTCAATGAGAACAAGATCCAAGAGAGAGGGGATATATGTAACATATAGCTGGTTCACTTTGCTGTGCAGCAGAAATTCATCCGACACTGTAATAAAGCAACGACGCTCCAATAAAAATGACTTGAAAAGAAAAGAGGAAATCCTATGGACTGTTCAAAAGTTGATATTTTACAGGTTTCTATGTCTAGTCACAATCCAATAAAATTAGAAATAAATAATAAAAGTGGATCTAGAAAAAAGCTCATGCAGTAACTATACTTTTGTAAAAAGATGGAGCATGCCGAGAATGCAGACGTGGAGCCAGAACTGGGCAAAAGCCCAAACGTAGGCCAGAGCCTCGGGGTTTTCTGAGGGGCCTCAGAAATTGTGCAGTCCAGGGCTTCTCAGCTGCAGGGTTTCTTTTCAAAGTCCACTCACTCCAGACGCCTGCCACATCTTCCTGGAGACACGTCGAAGCTCTGGGCAGAGGGCTTGTCTCTGAGGTCGCAGGGGCTCGTCTCCCGCCTGCAGGCCAGGCCGTAGTGGGGCTCAGATGTGGACCCTGGAAAGGCCGAGCCTTCCTTCTACAGTCCTGACGTCCGCCTCCTGAAAGCCTGGCCTCCCTGGAGGAGCCAGCCAGTTTCACAGACTGGCGTCTGTTCTGGAAATGAGGGTCCAGCCCCTTCACTGGACAGAAGAGGGCCTCCTCGCCCTCTCCCCAGCCACACCCAGGCCCCAGCAGCCCTCAGGAGCAGGCCGGGGAGGTCAGTACGTCTGGGAGGCTCTCCCAGCTCCCCAGCCCCCCTGTGTGAAGGGGATCAGGTTCCCCCACAAACATAATTGAACAAAAATATGAGAGAGAAAAGGTCTTTGTTCTCCCATTTACAGCGTCAGAAAATATGTAACAAATTAGCCGTTTATGAGGTAAGAGAACAGGGCCATGCGCTGCGGCCAGGAGGCACGGCCGCCACACAAGGGGGCCTTTCAGCGCGCCGAGCACAGGGGGCAGCCACGTCAGGAAGGACGGCTCGCTGGACCTGACACTGGTGCGGCAGATGGAGGCCCCATCTGACCCCCAGCTTGGATGGGGTGAAGCTTGGTAAGTGGGCACAGGGGGCCTGAGGAAGAACCGGGCAGAGGGCAAGGGGGAGCGGGCACCTCAAGAGGCTTGGCTTCCCCACCTGCCTCTGACCGGCTCCCCTGGGTGACACTGATGACCTCCTCCCTTGCTGGGGACCTCTGTGTGTCCGCCGCTAACAGAAGGGCCTGTGCTGGGCTCTCAGGGTGCATGTAAACCTGCAGAAAAGCCTGGTGATGGCTTCCCTGCTGGTTCTCCTGAACCTCAGAACTGGGGAGGTGGCTCTGGACATCGCATAGCATGTTTCTCCCAAATAGCTTTGATTTTTCTTCCAGGGTCTGATCAAAAATTGCAGCTGAGGCACCAATAAAGGATATCATTAAAGCCAACAGGAACCAGTGAGGAGGTGATCCGCTGAGCAGAAAGTCGCTGGGGCGGGGGTAGAGCGCTTCTTTTCCTTCTTCTTTTTATATTTATTTATGCTATTTGTCTGTGCCGGGTCTTCATTATGGCCACGGTATCTTTTAATTGAGGCATGAGAACTTATAGCTGCAACATGTGGGATCTAGTTCCCTGACCAGGGAACCCAGGTCCCCTGCACTGGGAGCGTAGAGTCTTGGCCACTGGACCACCAGGGCCATCCCAAGAGAGTGCTTCTGTCTTCAGCCTTGTCGTGGCCATTATTTGCTTCACTGGTGCATCCAGAGGAGCAAGGGGTGGGCTGAGAGCATTTGGAAAGAGCTCCTCTGGGCAGTCTGCTGACTGATTCTCAGAGCTGGGATTTCACACGCTCTACTGGCCCTGCTGTGGCCCTGATGCCCTACGACCTCAACTCAACACTTCATGGATGTTCATCGCTTGCATTCTATGGTTTTGAATTCTCCTGATTCGGTATTAGTCCGTAGTTCCCATGTGTTCCTGGGGCCTGTGTTTCCCCACGCCCTTCATGCTGCTGCAGAGCTAAGCACAGGGAAGGCCAGTCAATGTCCTGCAGGCACACAGGGCTGGGGTCACTCCTGCAGCAGCTGGGTCTGGGATTCTCGGAGTCACAGGGTCTGTGCTCACACTGGCCCACACTTTTCTCTCCTGTTGCGCAGGGGCGGGAGGCGCACAACAGCCGCAAGCCTCTAAAAGCAAAAGCTAGTGAGATCATGGGTCCGTGCCAGTCTGGGGCAAGGAATCCCCACGAAAAGTGGGGTGCTGGGCTTCGCCATGAATATCCCAAGTGTTTCGTCTGCAGCCACAAACACATCGCTTTCCTGGATCTGATTTTATTTATTTTGATTGGATCTTAACAGTTCTTTACAAGGTTGAAACCGAAGCCGCCTGAGGTCCCGGGGAGACTTGCTAAAACTTCAACTGCACCCAGTTTAGCAGAGCAACTTGAAAGTCAATCAGCGGCGAGGGACAATTTGCCTCATTATTTCCAGCCCTGGAATTTGGCAGCAGACGGAATCCTAGGCCTGGTGTGGACGCGGCGCGGGGCACTGAACACAGCAAGGTCTGTCGCCCCTGGCTGTGTCTGAGTTGGGTCTGGGGCCGGCGGGGCTGGTATTCCCTCTGAGGGTTGGGTGGTGCCAGGAAGGATCTCCCACCTGGGGAAACAAGGGCAACAAGTCCCTCCGACCCCAGGTTCAAGGCTGTTGCTCCCAATCTGTGAGGATCAATCCTGCAGGTACAGGATTCTAAGCACATATGTAAGCTGAGCCCTGGGTGGGCTCCTAAGAAGCCCAGATGCAACCCGACCTAGTTGCTGTTCTCCAAGAAGCAGCCGGGAGCCACTGGGGCAAATTCTTACAGGAGGGCCAAGGTCTCTGGGAAGGCCCAGGAAGGAGCACCTCGGGGGGGACACCTTCTGTTAGGCTTCACTTTCTCTACGAGGTCCACGCTGAGCCCAATGTACAGTGGTCCCGCCCTCCTCAGGCACTTCACTTTTCTCCACTCGCCACCTTCTGACTCATGATGCTCATCACTCACTTATCACTTCTCCTCCCACTAGAAGGTAAAACACTCCGTGTATGTTTGACATGTGGATGCATAAACCTGGTGGCTTTTTAACATCAGCGACCATGTCCGGGACCTCCTGTGCAAGCCCAGTGCCCCAGACCTCCATCCCTCCAGCAGCAGGGTGCCAGTGCCAGGGAGAAGGGAAGGTGGGACTTATATACCATCACACCCGACTGCTCAGAGAGGGACTGGGATCTGTCCAAGGTCACACAGTGCACGAGAACTCAGGATGCGCCTATCGATCCTTCTGCTCCCTGCTCGACCAGGGAGGGCCTGGCCCATGTCAAGCTCACCAGGGCCCCAGGGAAGAGCCCGTGCAGGGAAGGACCAGAAGCTCTTGGTAAGGCCAGCAAGGCAGGTGGGTCCTACCTTGCTTCCGGCCCATCCTGCTCTACTGACCTCACTTCCTGCCCTCCCTCCCAGCATGGGAATAGCAATAAGTCAATGGACACCATTGATGAGATACTGAGAAATGTATACACGCGCACACTTATAAAATCTCCGTTAAGTCTCTCTCCAGTCCCAGAATGATGAATATTTGTTTGAAAAATAACAAAACTAAGGCTCAGGGAGGCTTTAGCAACTTGTCAAGGTCACGCAGGGAGCATTCGTTCCTTGCTCCTGGGTCCACTCCCCTCAGCCCCGTTCCAGGTGTTTGTGGTGCCCTTCCTGGCATCCCTTCCTTCCCATCCCCAACCCTCTTCTCCTGCAGGAAGTCCCCCTGATGCGTCCAGGTTCTCCCAGTCAGCTGACAGGGGTCAGTGTGTGAGAAGATTCAGGGCAACCCTTTCACACCACCGTACTAATCGCAGGAAGCAAGGGCGACCGAGGCTCCTGGCGAGTGACATTATGCGCGAGGCTGGCTGTGGAGCCTCCGGGGTGGGGGTGAGGATCCCGAGCGATCAGAAGCCCTGGGTTTGAGTTATGACAAATCAGTTCACCTCTGTGAGTCACCCACGTCCTCCTCTGGAAAGTGGGTAGAAGAAATCCCAGGGCTGTTGAAAGAGTCGTGGGGTGGGTGGTTCCCTGGGAACCTGATTCAGCACAGGACTTGGCTCCGGGGGCAGGAGCCATCCATGGCTCTGACTCTCGAGGCTGGGAAGACTCCGCCTGTCTCCCCGGCCTGGAGATCCTCGCAGGGTCGCTGCCTGGCAGGAGCAGGGTGGGAGCGGGGTGGGCTGGGTACCATGCCTCGGTGAAGGAGTGAGGGTTCCCAAGCAGCTGCACCGCACCCTAGTCCCCAGAAACTTCCAGAAAGTGCTTTTCACTTTCCTGAACCGGACTCTGCCCACCCATGTCTGTCCAACCTGTTGGCCCTCAGAACCGGTCTGTGCTCTGTGACCTTGGAAAGGCTGCAGAGGTTTGAGGCAACAAACACCTGTGCGTGTGGTCAGCCTCCTCCATGTGGATGCCCTGCCTCATGAGCCTGTCCCCTCCAGGCCAGCATGGACCACAGACCTCCCAACCCAGGCGCGCTCTGTTCACCCTCCAGACTCTCAGCGTCTCGTCCAAAAGCAGATGCAGACGACTGAGGAGGAGGACATTCCACAGAGGCCGAAACAGTGAGGTTAACTCTGATTAACTCTCAGCCTACCAGAAAATGTCATTAACCTCACTGCCCAACCCCAGCGAGGGGCAGCCTGCTCTCTCTCAGACCTTCACACAGATACATGCTCACGTGAGCATACACACACACACACACGTGTACACGTGTGCATGTGTACATTCCCACTCACATCCACGCCCACGGCACACCACAAGATTCTACACAAATTCTCCCCTAGACACACATCGAGATGTACACAGGTCCCCAGGCATAGACACGGGCACGCACACATACAGGCACACAATCACAATTACACACATGCTCACTGTCCCACAGCGTCTCACACACGGTCACAAAACACGTACAGTCACACAGAGTCACACACACATTTACACACATTCATCCTGTCTCTCTCACACATAGTTACATGCAGCCAGATACACACATGATCAGACATACATACTCCTTGGTGGAGATTCTGCTTGACCCTAGGCCTGACCCACCTGCCATGGATTTCTCTGGCTCTTTTTTCCTCCTGTACACTTGTGGGCTTGCCCTGGAGCACAATCTCTCTGCTCTGGGCATCTATGATCCCAGAAACAAGGCCACTGCTCAGGCAAAGTACAACGTGCAGACCCCTCCTCAGCAGTCTTGGGCTCTAACAGACCCCTTCCAGTAGCTCCCCCTGACCCCTGGCTTCCCCATCACTGGCAG
Source organism: Tragulus kanchil (assembly GCA_022376925.1). Taxonomy (NCBI): domain Eukaryota; kingdom Metazoa; phylum Chordata; class Mammalia; order Artiodactyla; family Tragulidae; genus Tragulus; species Tragulus kanchil. The sequence goes on along the minus strand of JAIOJX010000032.1, from coordinate 112,284,019 downwards.
GGATGCAGGGAGGGGACGGGCAGACAAGTTCCTACTCACTCAGTGACCCAGGGCAGGTGCCTGGATCTCTCCAGGGAGTTTCCTCATCTGTAAAACAGGGATGTCTTTCTTTTCACAACCTTGTGAATGGGTGCTACTATCAGCACCATTTTAAGAAGAGGAAACTGAGGCACACGGAACTCAAATAGCAGACATGCCTGTGACCATGGGCTTCCCAGGTGGCTCAGTGGTAAAGAATCTACTTGTCATGCAGGAGACGCAGGTTCAATCCCTGGGTCAGGAAGATCCCCTGGAGAAGGGAATGGAAACCCACTCCAGGATTCTTGCCTGGGAAATCCCATGGACAGAGGAGCCTTGTGGGCTACAGTCCATGGAGTTGTAAATAGTCGAACGTAACTGAGCAAATGAACAAGAACAACTATGACCATTATCGAGATGTCTTTACAGGTTTGTTCTGGCGCCGAGGGTCAGGAAATACAGGATAAGGACACCCATACAGATGCTGTTTACCCCCGACCCAGGAGGCCTGGCAGGAGAAAGCTGTGACACCCATCAAGCACATGAGACAGAGAGCGTGCCACCTGAGGCCATGCCCTTAGGTCCTGGAATTGGTCCCCAGATCCTCGGTGTCTCTGGTGCGGGTCCCGACCTCATTTTCCTAGGCTGCTACGAGGGCCACGTGAGCGACCAGGGCTGGGTCTAGAGATGGACGAGCGACTGTGATGAGGTGGCCAGGGTCTGCACTGTCGGCATCTCAGCAGGGGCGGTCCCAGTGCCCGGCCCTTGTCTCTGAAGACACAGGTGTCCCGGGGCGCAGGGCCTGGAGACACCTGTGACGTCAGAGCTGGGGGCCGGGGCTCTGGGACCTCCCGAGTGTCTCCAGGGTGCTGTCTGCCCCGAAGGCCCTTCACTGCAGGGGATGCAGTCCTCCATCCTGAGGGAACAGTGACCAAGGGGGACACGCGCTGGCTGCGGAGGTTTTCAGGAGTGGGATGCGAGCCGGGGCTGGCCGGCAGAACCATCACCGTCATCCCTCTGTGCTGGTCTTGCACCCCCGGGGCACTGGGTTCTCTCTGGGGCTGCTCTCTGCAGGCTGGTGCAGGCTGGGCAGGTGGACGTTCAGGACTCGTAGCTGCAATGAGGAAGTGGGCAGTGGAAAGCCGGCCCAGCTGGTGTAGCATCAGCACATTCTCGGACCAAAGCCACTGAAAATCTCATCCTCTGATTTCACTTCCAAGGGGGAATGGAAGCCTCCCTGCCCCAGCAGGGTCTGGCCAGGGTCACCACCTGGGGCCTCAAGGAGAAGCCTCAGACGCCCCTCTTGACTTCCCTGGGCCAGAACACAGGCCTCTGCTTGCAGCCCCTTGTGATGGGGGGCTCACTAAAGCCTAGGGCTTCCGGGAGGCTGGCGTCTGCTGAGCACACTTGGCTCTTGAGTGCGTGTTTGCTGGCATGGGCGGAGCAGGGGCGCTGCTGGTCAGTGAGGAGAGAACAGGGTGGTGGGCGAGGCCTTCCGCCCAGCTGAAGCAGCATCAAAGCTGCAGAGCCCTCTGAAGGTCTTCCCTCTAGGCGGGCCCTCGGGGTTTTCACTGGGTGGGATGGAGGCCTAGAACCAAAGCCAGTGAGTTCCTGTATGGAACTTCTTCTACTAGGAAGCCACGTAAGGGGTGAGACCAGGGGGGCTCCAGGCGTCGCCCCACCTGCAGGAGGGCCCCCAGAGCTGACCGAAACAGCACGTTGGAGGGCAGCTGGTATCATGAGGGCAGCTCCCTGGACGGGCGAGCCCTGCCCTGGGGCCTGGTCCCTGCCACTGGCCCTGGCTTGGGGAGATGCTGGCAACTCTCTTGTTCTTCCTATGCCCGCACTCCCTCACCTGTAAAGTGGAGGCTGTTCAACTGACTCTCAAGGTCACCCTGAGGGTCAGCGACACACAGGAAACCGGCTGGCATGGAGCTTAGGCGAGGACCCCGGCTGGGTGGGGGGCAAGGACTGAGAGGACGAGGGCGGCCCCACAGGGTCTGCTGTTACTGGGAGAGAAGGGGCCCTGGGCCTGGTCCTTCTTGCTCCTCTTCCCCCACTCCTCCTGTCCACCTGCCCAGGCAAGTGGCCTCCTTGGGAAACACAGATCTATTCGGTCCAAATCCTACCAATGCCGCAGAGGCAGGGCTGGTGAGGGATCCTCCAGCAATGGGGGTTATCCGCTTCCTCTCTGCAAATTCAGTCCTGGACTGAACCTACTGATCATCCACTTTTGAGGAGGGTGCGTTTCTCCAGCCCATGATCTCAGTCATAACAGGATGCTATGGGTGGATAGGGTTGCCTCCCCATTTCACAGAAGAGGAAACTGAGGCCCAAAGAAGTGCAGCCATGTGCCCAGGTGTAGAGCTCACCTAGCAGCCGGGGAAAGTGGCACTTTAACTCATGCCCAAAGTATGTGTCCTGGTCCCTCCTCAAACTTGCTGGAAGCAAGGATGATAGCCAAGAGCTGTGCGGCCGAGGGGCCCCTGAAATTGAGAGGGACTCTGGAGCCTTTGGTAGTTTCTTCCCTTCCACTCTGTTTCATCATTCCCAGGCCCTAGTGCTGCCCGCAGAGTGGCTAATCGTGGGCAGTTACCACAATGGCAGATCATAAACAGTCTGTAAAAGGCCTGGGAGCTCAGCTCACACCACATGAAGGCAGACAGCACCCCACCCACGCACGAATCCACACAGCTGCCCAACGGGAGCAGGCCAGCTCGGCCAGCATAGACTCCGGACTTGCTGGGTCCTCACTTTGGAACAAGGCCCCGTGCGGGAGACAGACAGCTAGCCTGGTTTCTCCCATGGGAGTCTAGGGCTCAGAGAAGAGGACACTTTTTCCAAGGTCACTGAGTCGGCTATGGGCGGAACAGGGCTAGACATCTTCATTTCAAAAACACATGAGCAAGAAGAAAGGCTGATCCCATTGGTATTTTCCAAAGTACTTCCAAGTCTGGGTTCTCACCAGTTCCCACAATAGCCGTCTTGGAAATGCTGAAAGTGAGGCTCCGAGAAGGAAAGGCATAATCCATTCCCAGCCCAGGCCCTGGAATGACCTCCCCCCTCCGACGAGTCCGACCATACCGCCTCACCCCCAAACCCCCTGTGGCTCGCCACAGCTCCTCAGCACACAGTCGACATCTCCGTCTTCAGATTCACCTCCCGCTCCCCCGAACTATGGTTCTGAAGAGTGAGCTAGCAACTCATGCGTCCCCAAGACACCATTCTCTTTCAGTCCTCCACACTTTGGTCTAAGCTCTGTCCTTAGCCTGGAAAGTTCTTCCGCCACTCCTTCAGCTGGCTGATGCCGCCTGGATTGAGCATCTGTTCTTCATGAGTTTCCACTGTAGAATTCTTGGCTTTCTGGGACTGGATGCTGAGCTCTACAATGGCAGGAACATCTAGTCTAGTACAGAGCAGCTACGATGAAAGGCTCTCATTTCTGGGAGCACTGTCTCTCCTCTTGGGCAGCACCTAGCCCCTCAGCCCCTACACCAGGACTCGCTAGGGGCTCAGGTAACCTTCTGGAGATACCAAATGGGAGGAAGCTGCTGAGTTCCTGGCATGCAGCTTTGCCCCTTCAGGGGAAGCCCACTTTCTGAGGTGGGTGGGGCCTTGGGCTGGGAGTCAGGAGTCTAGTTCATGTTCTGCCTCCACCACTGACTTGCTGTGTGGCACTGGGCCTTGCTTTTCTTGGTTTTCAAGACTGTTCTACGGGGAGAGGTACACTCTGTCGCCCCCTTCTCTTGCCCTCTGTCTTTCCCTGCAGGTGGTAAACACCTGATAACTCACTAGTTGGGATTCTCAGTGGGTTGAGTGGGGTGTTAGATTCTTGTCGGGGGCTGGGTGGAAGATCACACATATTAGAGGGTCCAGCAGCTCACCTGACTTCAAGTGGCTTCCAGTGGGCTCCATCCGTCACACACAGGCCAGGGCAGAAGGGTGGCTGGAACTGAGCCCACAGACTAAACTACAGTTGATGGAGAAATGTCTGTCTTTCCAGAAGAAAAGCTATTCTCAATTTTACCATTGCTTTTTGGTTGTGACTGAACTCATAATATTACAATAAAATGTATTGTAAACTGTATTTAACTCATGATACAAAATGCGTTTTACATATGTCATCTTTTCAGAAGATATACTTATTTTGAACAAACAGAAAGGAGTCTGAAATGTTACTGTTGAGTTAGAAGGGAACATGGTGTTAAAATACAAAGAGTTGGGAGACACCATCCTGGGTAAAGATGCTTCTAGGAGGATATTCTAGTCGAGGGTGCTTAGGAAGCCACCAGGAAGTATGTGGGTAGGGCTGCTGAGCTCTGTCTCCAGAGTGACCTTACATGCCGAGAATCCCTGGGCAAAGCTGGGAAAGCCTTGGGGCCTCATTGTCCTGCTCAGTCCAAGTTCAAGCTCCACGCAAGACCAGGCAGGAGGCGTGGATGGCTGCTGGCTGGGGAGGAAGAAGGTGGGGCTGCCCAGGATGCCACTCATGCTTCTTGTACCTCTTGAATGCCACCCATCCCAGCAGGCTCCCCAAAGTCAGCTTCTGACCTTTGAAAATTGGAAGGCATGTGATGGGGGAGGCAGTCGGTGAATTCCTCAGCCCACAAGCTAGGGACTCAAGAAATATGAACTGACCAGGGAAATCTGCAGGCAGGGAAGCTTCTCCGATCAGCAGGCGTATTTAGAGCCTCTGCAGGCACTCTGCAGGGAGAACCCTGGGTTCAAATGTCCACGTCACCTCCTTGGTCTGTGTGGCCTGTGGTGAGGCCCTTGGCCTCTCTACTCTGCACACATGGCTCTCATACTGCCAGGACAAGAAGTACCACGTGTGGAAATGGCTGAGGGCACTTCCGGAGGGCCCAGAGCCTGAAAGGAGCATTTCCCTCTCTGCAGATTCCTGAGGCACCTGACCTGTCTGTGGCGGGGATGTCAAGGCCTCTCACAGCCCAGAGGAGGCAAAGGGCACTTGGAGAAGAGACCTATTAGGGAGAAATCATCCCAGCAACCACTTGTCACCACACAAAATGGGAGCTGAGGCCCTAGCAGGTGGGTGGCCATCAGCATTTTGGCCCACAAAACGGTCCCCTCCTTTTTTTCTCATTATAAAGAAATTTAATAAGCAACGAAGAAAAATACAGTGAATGTAAAACATCATTCAAAATCACACCATTCATAAATACCTATAATTAATATTAGGTGAATAGCATTCTAAAATTGCGTTTCTTTTATCAATTTGTTTCTATATGTCTATGTGTATTATGTGTGTGTGCTCAGTCGTTCAGTATGCCCAACTCTTTGAGACGCCATGGACTAGCCCACCAGGCTTCTCTGTTCATGGGATTTTCCAGGCAAGAATACCAGAGTGGATTGCCATTTCCTTTTCCATCCCCTTCTTTTTTAATAGGAGGAATTTTAATAAATGATTTACTCAAGCTGGGGTCATCGCTACCTCAGGTCGGCCACTCCAAAGATGCCACTTCAAGGCTTGGTCAGGAGCTGGGAACCTGGGGTTTAAACATGAGGATTAGCAGAATCCCTGGGCAAAGCTGGGAAAGCCTTGGGGCCTCATTGTCCTGCTCAGTCCAAGTTCAAGCTCCACGCAAGACCAGGCAGGAGGCGTGGATGGCTGCTGGCTGGGAGGAAGAAGGGGGGCTTCCTTTTTTACCTCTTGAATGCCACCCATCCCAGCAGGCTCCCCAAAGTCAGCTTCTGACCTTTGAAAATTGGAAGGCATGTGATGGGGGAGGCAGTCGGTGAATTCCTCAGCCCACAAGCTAGGGACTCAAGAAATATGAACTGACCAGGGAAATCTGCAGGCAGGGAAGCTTCTCCGATCAGCAGGCGTATTTAGAGCCTCTGCAGGCACTCTGCAGGGAGAACCCTGGGTTCAAATGTCCACGTCACCTCCTTGGTCTGTGTGGCCTGTGGTGAGGCCCTTGGCCTCTCTACTCTGCACACATGGCTCTCATACTGCCAGGACAAGAAGTACCACGTGTGGAAATGGCTGAGGGCACTTCCGGAGGGCCCAGAGCCTGAAAGGAGCATTTCCCTCTCTGCAGATTCCTGAGGCACCTGACCTGTCTGTGGCGGGGATGTCAAGGCCTCTCACAGCCCAGAGGAGGCAAAGGGCACTTGGAGAAGAGACCTATTAGGGAGAAATCATCCCAGCAACCACTTGTCACCACACAAAATGGGAGCTGAGGCCCTAGCAGGTGGGTGGCCATCAGCATTTTGGCCCACAAAACGGTCCCCTCCTTTTTTTCTCATTATAAAGAAATTTAATAAGCAACGAAGAAAAATACAGTGAATGTAAAACATCATTCAAAATCACACCATTCATAAATACCTATAATTAATATTAGGTGAATAGCATTCTAAAATTGCGTTTCTTTTATCAATTTGTTTCTATATGTCTATGTGTATTATGTGTGTGTGCTCAGTCGTTCAGTATGCCCAACTCTTTGAGACGCCATGGACTAGCCCACCAGGCTTCTCTGTTCATGGGATTTTCCAGGCAAGAATACCAGAGTGGATTGCCATTTCCTTTTCCATCCCCTTCTTTTTTAATAGGAGGAATTTTAATAAATGATTTACTCAAGCTGGGGTCATCGCTACCTCAGGTCGGCCACTCCAAAGATGCCACTTCAAGGCTTGGTCAGGAGAGCTGGGAACCTGGGGTTTAAAGAGGTAGAGACCCAGCAGGTTAGATAGGTTGTGACTTCAGTCCAAGGACCCGGCCAGGAGCTTTGGTTTCTTTGCATTAACTCAGAGTGAACCCTTCCTCGTTGGCTTGCATGTCACAAAGCGGGCTCTGATGGGTAGATGCTTCCTCCGAGGCTCAGCCCCCACCCGCTGCATTCCCACCTCAATGGGGCAGTACTTCTCTTCTTGCTGGCTGGTCCCCTGGAACTCTGAAGGCTTTCAAAGTTTACCTGTCAAACAGGTCCCTGAGTTGGAAATCCCTCCTGAGGCCGGATGAAGGTCTCTTATTCTCTAACTTGGCCTCTACAGCGAGGGAGGAAGGGGCAGTGTACACAGGAGGGTGGGGCTGCCCAATCGCATCCCTCCTGCGTTCTCAACCACCTTCCGAGAGGGTGGCTGATGGTCAGGAGAGCTGGGAACCTGGGGTTTAAAGAGGTAGAGACCTCTTTAAAGGGGCAGTCAGGCCATGAGGCCAGCAGCTCCTGCAGCCTTTGGGGGACACATGGCCTCAGTTTACAGAAGAAACGACGAAGAAAGGACGCTGGAAGAATGGTGCCCTTTAGTGGCTGGGCTCAGAGAGGCTGGAGGCTTGAGCCCCCTACACCAGGGCCTCTATCTGAGCAGTTCCTTGCTGGGGTATGGGCTCCCAGAGAGTGCTCTGTGCTCAGGCCTCTCCCAAAGCTGCCCGTGTTCTGTACTATTCTAAATGGACTGAATAGAACCCAATGACAAAGTGAGTCCCAACACAAAGAATCTGCATCAGAGAAAGAGGCCCTTTGAAAGTCAGGGGCTACAGCCTAGGGAGGTGCCTTAGACGTGGCAAGTCAGAGAGGCATTGTTTTTTGGGATTTTGCCAGCCAAACCTCTTTGAGACGCCATGGACTAGCCCACCAGGCTTCTCTGTTCATGGGATTTTCCAGGCAAGAATACCAGAGTGGATTGCCATTTCCTTTTCCATCCCCTTCTTTTTTAATAGGAGGAATTTTAATAAATGATTTACTCAAGCTGGGGTCATCGCTACCTCAGGTCGGCCACTCCAAAGATGCCACTTCAAGGCTTGGTCAGGAGAGCTGGGAACCTGGGGTTTAAAGAGGTAGAGACCCAGCAGGTTAGATAGGTTGTGACTTCAGTCCAAGGACCCGGCCAGGAGCTTTGGTTTCTTTGCATTAACTCAGAGTGAACCCTTCCTCGTTGGCTTGCATGTCACAAAGCGGGCTCTGATGGGTAGATGCTTCCTCCGAGGCTCAGCCCCCACCCGCTGCATTCCCACCTCAATGGGGCAGTACTTCTCTTCTTGCTGGCTGGTCCCCTGGAACTCTGAAGGCTTTCAAAGTTTACCTGTCAAACAGGTCCCTGAGTTGGAAATCCCTCCTGAGGCCGGATGAAGGTCTCTTATTCTCTAACTTGGCCTCTACAGCGAGGGAGGAAGGGGCAGTGTACACAGGAGGGTGGGGCTGCCCAATCGCATCCCTCCTGCGTTCTCAACCACCTTCCGAGAGGGTGGCTGATGGTCAGGAGAGCTGGGAACCTGGGGTTTAAAGAGGTAGAGACCTCTTTAAAGGGGCAGTCAGGCCATGAGGCCAGCAGCTCCTGCAGCCTTTGGGGGACACATGGCCTCAGTTTACAGAAGAAACGACGAAGAAAGGACGCTGGAAGAATGGTGCCCTTTAGTGGCTGGGCTCAGAGAGGCTGGAGGCTTGAGCCCCCTACACCAGGGCCTCTATCTGAGCAGTTCCTTGCTGGGGTATGGGCTCCCAGAGAGTGCTCTGTGCTCAGGCCTCTCCCCAAAGCTGCCCGTGTTCTGTACTATTCTAAATGGACTGAATAGAACCCAATGACAAAGTGAGTCCCAACACAAAGAATCTGCATCAGAGAAAGAGGGGCCCTTTGAAAGTCAGGGGGCTACAGCCCTTCATGGGACAGGTGCCCCTTAGAGGGGCCCCGTGGCAAGTGGGCAGCAGAGGCAGGGCCAGAACCCAGCCCCCTTCCTCCCTGGGCCCTCCGAGACAACAGGCTGCTCCCGTCCTGCACTTGCCTGCTGGCGCCTTGTCAGTGCGGACGGGGACCATGGTTGGAATACCATGCTCTCATCCTATCCAGTGCCACCCTGAGTCTGTGACGGGGCAGGGCAGGGAGGGTCATTACTGCTGAGGAAGCTGGGCCTTGGAGAGAGAATGACCGGCCCAACGTGACCCAGAGAGTCCCTGTGTCGGCCTGGTCCCTTATGCTCAGACATCAGGACTGGCCTGGCCTTGACTTTCTGAATTCTTAAAAGAAGCTAATTTTAAATATCCCCAGGGGGCAAGACACAGGAATGTGCTGGCTTCTCAGACCTTGAGGCTGCCCACAGAGCCCTATTTGGGCTCAAGAAGTGTCCAGTTCCTAGGCGTCACTCACCCCCTCCCCAGGAGAGGCGCTCAGCTTGGGCAGGGTGGGAGGGAAGCGGGAGGAACTCGGGTGGCAGCTCCTGGGGCTGGGGGCTGCAGCTCAGCTCCTACCCTGACTCACAGCGGGTGCTGAGCTGTCGCTCCTCTGTGCCTCAGTGTCCTCAGTGCTCACACGGGGCTCACAGTCCAACTCTTCCTGCTGGAGTAGATGCCTGGCCTGGGGCTCAGCCTGGTCATCACCTGCTGGATCCCTAAGTCCACCTTCCGACTCTTCACCCCTCTCACTCCTCCTGGTTCTGTTGAGGCCGCCTCTTGGGCCCTTCCTCCCTCATCCCTGTCCCCTCTACTCTCTCCACCAGCTCTAAAATCTGAATAAGAACACAAAACACAGTGGTACAGTCAACGAATCTTCCGTGAATGAAGTTCTACATGACACTTAGGACACTCCTAAAACACATCCACAGCATTATTCTGTTCCCATCCTTCTTAGGACAAGATCAAGTTGTCACCCACCGTCAGAGACCCTGGCCTCTCCCTCCTCATCTCACACCACTGCTCACCCCACGTTATGTTCTGCTGCTTTTTTTTAAAACATCAGGCCCTCTCCAGTTGCCGGTCCGTGAACCTGCTTTTCTCTTCTATGCCTTCTGCCTATCCTCTGTCCATCCTTAGAAATACCAGCTGAGCCTCGCTCTTAAGGCCCTTTCTTATCTGGCTGGAGGTCATCCTGAGTGCTGGTCTTCCCCACTGCCCCGCCCCTGCCTGGCTCTCTCCCTGGACCAGACCAGTAGAGGAAAGCAATATGCCTCCCTCATTCACCCCGGTCTGCTTTCCAGTCTCAGGGCCAGGCCTGGCCCAGAGGATGCCCATGAGGTGTTGTAGAGGAACAAATGGAAGACAGATCTCTTGCAATGACATCAAATATAATGTCCTTGGTGGGCAGCTGGGACAAGGAAGCACAGAGGTTCACATAAACCAGGCATTTGCTTTGCTGCTGACACATGAAGTGGCTTAATACACGCTTTTGGATGAGAATAAAACCCCAGGCTCACGATCAGAAGGAACTGGGTTCAAGCCGCAGATCTGCCTCAAATCCAGATGGCTTCTCTTTTCTAGGGCCTCAGTTTCCCCTCCTAACAGAAAGGACATGACCCCTCTTTGCACTTTTTTGAGGATCAGACAAGATAATGGTGGTGAAAGGGCTTTGACAAGTACAAAGCTCTAGCTAGGATAGGGTGACGGATATTACTCAGGCACAAAGAGGTTTCTCTAAAGCCTGTTATCTCGTTTATTTTCTTTCAAGCTCAAGCTGGGGGGTCTGGTTGAGGTAGATTTGCCTGGCCTGGGGCTCAGCCTGGTCATCACCTGCTGGATCCCTAAGTCCACCTTCCGACTCTTCACCCCTCTCACTCCTCCTGGTTCTGTTGAGGCCGCCTCTTGGGCCCTTCCTCCCTCATCCCTGTCCCCTCTACTCTCTCCACCAGCTCTAAAATCTGAATAAGAACACAAAACACAGTGGTACAGTCAACGAATCTTCCGTGAATGAAGTTCTACATGACACTTAGGACACTCCTAAAACACATCCACAGCATTATTCTGTTCCCATCCTTCTTAGGACAAGATCAAGTTGTCACCCACCGTCAGAGACCCTGGCCTCTCCCTCCTCATCTCACACCACTGCTCACCCCACGTTATGTTCTGCTGCTTTTTTTTAAAACATCAGGCCCTCTCCAGTTGCCGGTCCGTGAACCTGCTTTTCTCTTCTATGCCTTCTGCCTATCCTCTGTCCATCCTTAGAAATACCAGCTGAGCCTCGCTCTTAAGGCCCTTTCTTATCTGGCTGGAGGTCATCCTGAGTGCTGGTCTTCCCCACTGCCCCGCCCCTGCCTGGCTCTCTCCCTGGACCAGACCAGTAGAGGAAAGCAATATGCCTCCCTCATTCACCCCGGTCTGCTTTCCAGTCTCAGGGCCAGGCCTGGCCCAGAGGATGCCCATGAGGTGTTGTAGAGGAACAAATGGAAGACAGATCTCTTGCAATGACATCAAATATAATGTCCTTGGTGGGCAGCTGGGACAAGGAAGCACAGAGGTTCACATAAACCAGGCATTTGCTTTGCTGCTGACACATGAAGTGGCTTAATACACGCTTTTGGATGAGAATAAAACCCCAGGCTCACGATCAGAAGGAACTGGGTTCAAGCCGCAGATCTGCCTCAAATCCAGATGGCTTCTCTTTTCTAGGGCCTCAGTTTCCCCTCCTAACAGAAAGGACATGACCCCTCTTTGCACTTTTTTGAGGATCAGACAAGATAATGGTGGTGAAAGGGGCTTTGACAAGTACAAAGCTCTAGCTAGACGTATAGGGTGACGGATATTACTCAGGCACAAAGAGAGGTTTCTCTAAAGCCTGTTATCTCGTCTTTATTTTCTTTCAAGGAAATCAGACCAGCCCGCCTGCATTATTGTTGGCACTGTGTGCCGGGGGAGAGGGAGGCAGAGAGGGAGAAGGAATCTTTAAGAGAGACTCTCTGGGGGACACTAATATTTTTAATAGTTTGTGGGTTATGAAGCAAATCTCTGTTCTCCGTATTATATATCTCGGCCGAGCCCGAAGAATGTTTCCAGAGTCTTTAATGAAACTGAAGCAGTAACCCAGCAGAGAGAGAGAAAGGAAGAAAGGGGAGATTTATTTGCAGAGATGTTTGCTCAGAGAGAGGAGAAAGCAGTCCGAAGGAGGGGGCCCGACTTGGCCACATTCCCCCACCATCGAGTGCCCTGATCCTGGCCCTGGTGCCGCCAGACCACCTGTCCTCACCTTTGAAGAGCAGAGGTGGTGGCCAGGCACAAGGCCTCCTCTCTCCAGGGCTGGGGTGGTGTCGGGGGGACGCCCTGCTTTCCCATCTCATGGACTGGAGAGGAGGGCGAGCTCGCCAACAGCAGGGGGACTGGCTTTTACGGCATGTAAGAGAGCCGGCTGCAGCCCAGGGCCTCGGTGGGAGAGCAGAATTATTAATAGATCCTACCGAGGCCTCAGGAAAAATGCAGGACTGCATGGAGTTTAAAAGGTCAGTGTGAATAACAAAAACAGACTTGCTGGGGAGTCAGAATGGGTTTCAAATATACTCCGAGGACCCCGGGGCTCCTTTGCCACGGCAGGCGCAGCAGGACCGGCTTTGTGTGTTTGTGGGCGTGCGTGCACACCTCTGGGTTCTGCAGACGTTTGTCAGCTCCCAGGGCGCCTGATGGAGATTTCAGCCTCCCAGGGTGTGTGCTCTGGGCAACTTTTGAGTGCCAAGAATGGCAGCTCTGCGGCTCAGCTGCTGTGCGCTGGGGCGACCCCTCGTCTCTCTCTATAAAGCAGGGAGAGTGGATTAGCTGGGCTTGAGAACATTCCCCACATGTGCAGTCGAAGTGCTTGCTGGAGGATGGGAAGACCCGGCCGTGGCACTGCGCGGACCCGGGTTCAGGTCCTCAGCCATCACCTGGCTGGTTAGGGGACTCTGGTTAAACTGTTTGTTTCCCTTTGGCCTTTGAGTGTCCTTTCCACCTTCAGGGCTGCTATGGGAATGAAGCGAGCAGAGTGCTCATGACGCATGGTTCTGTGTTTTTTTCTCCTCCTGCCAGGCCTCTTCTTTCAGTCCATCATCACCTGTCCTCTCTCTGCGTTTTGGAAGGTTCATTCATTTGATTAGATCAATATCTATTGAATACCTGCTGTGCTCCAGGTGCTGTCTGAGGCCCTGGGATGTGGGTAAGTCTCCTGTCCTCTGGAGCTCATTTTTCATGATCCCTGTTGTCCGCTTGTTCTGGGTTGATGGAGTCAGACTCCTAAAGAGGGGACTGGAGGTCAGAGCAGAGACTGGGAGCCCCAGGGCTCGGATCCAGTTAGATTCACCTCATCATGATCTCAGTCAGCAGGAAAGAGGACACATCACAAGTGAGAAGATGGTGCCCATTTTAAGATAAAGTCTTAGGTCCTTCCTGGCTGAGCAAGTCAAAAACTACAGCCTAGAAGAGGGGCTGAAAGTTTAAAGCTAGAAACAACTTCCCCAGATGGAGCAGTGGCATTTAGTTGAGTTCAGACAAGCAAGACTCCAGTCAAAGGCTTGGCCAGTCAATGAGCACTGGAAGAAGAGGTTGGTAGGTGCCAGAAGATGCTGGGATGGGCTAAGGCACCTTCCCTCTTGGTAGTCACAATAAGCCACTATCCCAGCTCCTCTCAGAACATTTACTTGTAAATTGATCTACCTCGATCGTACCTTTCTGAGGACTCCTATGACATTCATTATAACCATGCCTTCTGGCACCTGAGACCTCAGGATGCTTTCACCCCCTTTCCCAGGGTGTGTGCTCTGGGCAACTTTTGAGTGCCAAGAATGGCAGCTCTGCGGCTCAGCTGCTGTGCGCTGGGGCGACCCCTCGTCTCTCTCTATAAAGCAGGGAGAGTGGATTAGCTGGGCTTGAGAACATTCCCCACATGTGCAGTCGAAGTGCTTGCTGGAGGATGGGAAGACCCGGCCGTGGCACTGCGCGGACCCGGGTTCAGGTCCTCAGCCATCACCTGGCTGGTTAGGGGACTCTGGTTAAACTGTTTGTTTCCCTTTGGCCTTTGAGTGTCCTTTCCACCTTCAGGGCTGCTATGGGAATGAAGCGAGCAGAGTGCTCATGACGCATGGTTCTGTGTTTTTTTCTCCTCCTGCCAGGCCTCTTCTTTCAGTCCATCATCACCTGTCCTCTCTCTGCGTTTTGGAAGGTTCATTCATTTGATTAGATCAATATCTATTGAATACCTGCTGTGCTCCAGGTGCTGTCTGAGGCCCTGGGATGTGGGTAAGTCTCCTGTCCTCTGGAGCTCATTTTTCATGATCCCTGTTGTCCGCTTGTTCTGGGTTGATGGAGTCAGACTCCTAAAGAGGGGACTGGAGGTCAGAGCAGAGACTGGGAGCCCCAGGGCTCGGATCCAGTTAGATTCACCTCATCATGATCTCAGTCAGCAGGAAAGAGGACACATCACAAGTGAGAAGATGGTGCCCATTTTAAGATAAAGTCTTAGGTCCTTCCTGGCTGAGCAAGTCAAAAACTACAGCCTAGAAGAGGGGCTGAAAGTTTAAAGCTAGAAACAACTTCCCCAGATGGAGCAGTGGCATTTAGTTGAGTTCAGACAAGCAAGACTCCAGTCAAAGGCTTGGCCAGTCAATGAGCACTGGAAGAAGAGGTTGGTAGGTGCCAGAAGATGCTGGGATGGGCTAAGGCACCTTCCCCCTTGGTAGTCACAATAAGCCACTATCCCAGCTCCTCTCAGAACATTTACTTGTAAATTGATCTACCTCGATCGTACCTTTCTGAGGACTCCTATGACATTCATTATAACCATGCCTTCTGGCACCTGGTAGACCCTCAGGATACTGCCTTCTGTGTTCTTCTACACCTCACTTTCCCCTTCATACCCATGGATTCCTCCTCCAGCAAACATGCAAGGTATTGGGCATCACTGAACTGTACAGTAGAGTAAGGACCTCTCAAAATTCTCTCTTCAACAAAAGCAACACGAATACAGGGAGAAAAAAGGTCAGATCAATTTTTAGAGAATGATGGAAATTATCCAAAGGCTCAGAATCCAGGGAGCATGTGGTCAAGAAAAACAGGTTAGTTTTGGTAAGAACAGCAAAAATTTATGTTAACTTTTCTGAGTCTCATCCCCTACACTCCCTTGGTGGTAGCCTTGAAAACCAACAACTGCAAACACAGTGAAAACTGGCAGCTTGGCAACACTGGAGAGTACAAAATAGTATTGAGGGAGCTTCTTTATAAGCCTCAGGTCTAGAGGACTGCCACTCTACGACCCTCCTGGTAACTACTTGGAAGGCCCCACTCTCCAGGCTGTCTGTTCAGGATCTGACTTGGAGTGTCCCTCAGGCTTACAGCCTTTTCCCCAGGAATGTTTACTGAAAACAGAACAGAGGCAATTTTTTAACATCAATGAAGCCTAAGGCAGTGGGCAACAGCTGGGGCAAATAGGGCCTCCCTGGCTCAGTCGATAAAAAATCTACCTGCAATGCATGAGACCCGGGTTTACTCCCTGAGTTGGAAAGATTCCCCTGTAGAAGAATATGGCAACCTCTCCAGTATTCTTGGGAAATCCCATGGATGAGCCTGGCGAGCTACAGTCCATGGGGTGAGTCAGAGCAAGTCAAAACTACAGCCTAAGAGGGGCTGAAAGTTTAAAGCTAGAAACAACTTCCCCAGATGGAGCAGTGGCATTTAGTTGAGTTCAGACAAGCAAGACTCCAGTCAAAGGCTTGGCCAGTCAATGAGCACTGGAAGAAGAGGTTGGTAGGTGCCAGAAGATGCTGGGATGGGCTAAGGCACCTTCCCTCTTGGTAGTCACAATAAGCCACTATCCCAGCTCCTCTCAGAACATTTACTTGTAAATTGATCTACCTCGATCGTACCTTTCTGAGGACTCCTATGACATTCATTATAACCATGCCTTCTGGCACCTGGTAGACCCTCAGGATACTGCCTTCTGTGTTCTTCTACACCTCACTTTCCCCTTCATACCCATGGATTCCTCCTCCAGCAAACATGCAAGGTATTGGGCATCACTGAACTGTACAGTAGAGTAAGGACCTCTCAAAATTCTCTCTTCAACAAAAGCAACACGAATACAGGGAGAAAAAAGGTCAGATCAATTTTTAGAGAATGATGGAAATTATCCAAAGGCTCAGAATCCAGGGAGCATGTGGTCAAGAAAAACAGGTTAGTTTTGGTAAGAACAGCAAAAATTTATGTTAACTTTTCTGAGTCTCATCCCCTACACTCCCTTGGTGGTAGCCTTGAAAACCAACAACTGCAAACACAGTGAAAACTGGCAGCTTGGCAACACTGGAGAGTACAAAATAGTATTGAGGGAGCTTCTTTATAAGCCTCAGGTCTAGAGGACTGCCACTCTACGACCCTCCTGGTAACTACTTGGAAGGCCCCACTCTCCAGGCTGTCTGTTCAGGATCTGACTTGGAGTGTCCCTCAGGCTTACAGCCTTTTCCCCAGGAATGTTTACTGAAAACAGAACAGAGGCAATTTTTTAACATCAATGAAGCCTAAGGCAGTGGGCAACAGCTGGGGCAAATAGGGCTTCCCTGGCTCAGTCGATAAAAAATCTTCCTGCAATGCATGAGACCCGGGTTTAATCCCTGAGTTGGAAAGATTCCCCTGGAGAAGAATATGGCAACCCTCTCCAGTATTCTTGGGAAATCCCATGGATGAGCCTGGCGAGCTACAGTCCATGGGGTCATAAAGAGTCGGGCACCATTTAGTGACTAAACCACCACCACCAATGAGCTAATTTGAGCAAAGACTTCAACTGACCACACAGGACAAAGAATACACACTTTATATAACCATCTCAGAAAAACCACTAGGGAAACAGTAAGGACAACAAATAGCAAATCATATTCTGAGGAGAGGGAGAATCTGATGTCCAGACCTGTCATCTTATATTGCTTTAGATATCTACTTTTCAACAAAAAAGAAATGCATAGACACAATTTTGCCCATAAGCAGGGTAAAAAGTGATCAGTAGAGAGTATCCCTGAGAAAGTGTAGTAGTTGTATTTACTAGAAAAAGACTTAAAGTCAACTGTTTCAAATATGTCTAAAGAACTAAAGATACCATGTCTAAAGAACTCAAGAAAAGTATGGGAATAATATTTTACCAAATAGAAACTATCAATAAAGAGATATAGATTATTTTTTAAAAAGAAACATAAATATTAACAAAATATATAGTGAAAAAGCACAATAAATGAATTTAAAAGTTCACTAGAGGGATTCAACAGTAAATTTGAGCAGGCAGAAAAAAATTCGCAACCCTTAAGACATGTCAATTGAGATCATTCAGCCTGAGGAATAGAAAGAAGTAAGAATGAACAATGAACAGAGACCCATGGACACCATCAATGTGCCAATACAGGCATACTGGGGGAGTCCCAGAAGGAGGTGGAACAGAAAAGGGAGGCAAAAAGGGTATCAAAGAAATAATAGCTGACAATTTCTAAATTTTATGAAAATAGAACTACTGGAAGGCCCCACTCTCCAGGCTGTCTGTTCAGGATCTGACTTGAGTGTCCCTCAGGCTTACAGCCTTTTCCCCAGGAATGTTTACTGAAAACAGAACAGAGGCAATTTTTTAACATCAATGAAGCCTAAGGCAGTGGGCAACAGCTGGGGCAAATAGGGCTTCCCTGGCTCAGTCGATAAAAAATCTTCCTGCAATGCATGAGACCCGGGTTTAATCCCTGAGTTGGAAAGATTCCCCTGGAGAAGAATATGGCAACCCTCTCCAGTATTCTTGGGAAATCCCATGGATGAGCCTGGCGAGCTACAGTCCATGGGGTCATAAAGAGTCGGGCACCATTTAGTGACTAAACCACCACCACCAATGAGCTAATTTGAGCAAAGACTTCAACTGACCACACAGGACAAAGAATACACACTTTATATAACCATCTCAGAAAAACCACTAGGGAAACAGTAAGGACAACAAATAGCAAATCATATTCTGAGGAGAGGGAGAATCTGATGTCCAGACCTGTCATCTTATATTGCTTTAGATATCTACTTTTCAACAAAAAAGAAATGCATAGACACAATTTTGCCCATAAGCAGGGTAAAAAGTGATCAGTAGAGAGTATCCCTGAGAAAGTGTAGTAGTTGTATTTACTAGAAAAAGACTTAAAGTCAACTGTTTCAAATATGTCTAAAGAACTAAAGATACCATGTCTAAAGAACTCAAGAAAAGTATGGGAATAATATTTTACCAAATAGAAACTATCAATAAAGAGATATAGATTATTTTTTAAAAAGAAACATAAATATTAACAAAATATATAGTGAAAAAGCACAATAAATGAATTTAAAAGTTCACTAGAGGGATTCAACAGTAAATTTGAGCAGGCAGAAAAAATTCAACCCTTAAGACATGTCAATTGAGATCATTCAGCCTGAGGAATAGAAAGAAGTAAGAATGAACAATGAACAGAGACCCATGGACACCATCAATGTGCCAATACAGGCATACTGGGGGAGTCCCAGAAGGAGGTGGAACAGAAAAGGGAGGCAAAAAGGGTATCAAAGAAATAATAGCTGACAATTTCTAAATTTTATGAAAAATAGAAATCTACACATTGAAGAAGTTCAATGAACTCCAAGTGGTATAAATTAAAAAAAGATTGACATTGGACATATCATAATCAAATCGTTTAGAGCCAAAGATGGAGAATCTTGAAAGCAGCAGAAGAGAAATGTCATTATATATCTAAATGAAGTAAATAAAGTTGATCTATCATCAGAAATCACGAAGGCCAGAAGGCAGTTGGATGATGTATTCAAAGTCCTGAAAGATAAACTAGGTCAATGAAAGATTCTATATCCAGCAAAACTATCCTTCAGAAGTGAAGGAGAAATTAAGTCATTTGTAACAAAATAAAAACAAAGAGAATTAGTTGCTAGCAGGACGGCCCCATGAGAAACACTGAAGGGAGTCTTTCAGGCTGAAATGACAGGACACTAGACAGTAATCTGAATCTACCTAAAGAAATAGAACAATAGAGAAATATACTTACCTAACTTCATAGCTAAGTATGAAACATAGTATGTGTGAGTGTTTTGTAAGTGTTCCCCTACCATCTGATTTAAAAGGCAAATGCATAAAACAGTAATTATAAAGCTGGGCTGATGAGTTTTATAATACTTGAGGTTATAATTGGTAAGACAATAATAGCATACAAGAGAGGTAGGAGGGAAAGAAACTATATAGGAACAAAGTTTTGTATACTATTATAATTTAGGATGATATTAATCTGAACTAAGTTGTTATGAATTAAGATGTCAACCTATGAAAAAGAAACATAAATATTAACAAAATATATAGTGAAAAAGCACAATAAATGAATTTAAAAGTTCACTAGAGGGATTCAACAGTAAATTTGAGCAGGCAGAAAAAAATTCGCAACCCTTAAGACATGTCAATTGAGATCATTCAGCCTGAGGAATAGAAAGAAGTAAGAATGAACAATGAACAGAGACCCATGGACACCATCAATGTGCCAATACAGGCATACTGGGGGAGTCCCAGAAGGAGGTGGAACAGAAAAGGGAGGCAAAAAGGGTATCAAAGAAATAATAGCTGACAATTTCTAAATTTTATGAAAAATAGAAATCTACACATTGAAGAAGTTCAATGAACTCCAAGTGGTATAAATTAAAAAAAGATTGACATTGGACATATCATAATCAAATCGTTTAGAGCCAAAGATGGAGAATCTTGAAAGCAGCAGAAGAGAAATGTCATTATATATCTAAATGAAGTAAATAAAGTTGATCTATCATCAGAAATCACGAAGGCCAGAAGGCAGTTGGATGATGTATTCAAAGTCCTGAAAGATAAACTAGGTCAATGAAAGATTCTATATCCAGCAAAACTATCCTTCAGAAGTGAAGGAGAAATTAAGTCATTTGTAACAAAATAAAAACAAAGAGAATTAGTTGCTAGCAGGACGGCCCCATGAGAAACACTGAAGGGAGTCTTTCAGGCTGAAATGACAGGACACTAGACAGTAATCTGAATCTACCTAAAGAAATAGAACAATAGAGAAATATACTTACCTAACTTCATAGCTAAGTATGAAACATAGTATGTGTGAGTGTTTTGTAAGTGTTCCCCTACCATCTGATTTAAAAGGCAAATGCATAAAACAGTAATTATAAAGCTGGGCTGATGAGTTTTATAATACTTGAGGTTATAATTGGTAAGACAATAATAGCATACAAGAGAGGTAGGAGGGAAAGAAACTATATAGGAACAAAGTTTTGTATACTATTATAATTTAGGATGATATTAATCTGAACTAAGTTGTTATGAATTAAGATGTCAACCATAATCCCCAGGGAAAACACTAAGAAACACATCTCAACACGTAAGTAGTCTTACAGCTAGGTTGTATGACCAGGCCACCCAAGATGGCTATTCTCTTGCTCTCTGTACATCCACTGCTCAACCAGACCCTGCTGCAGCTGCACCCTACTCACATGCCCGACCTTCCCTCTTAATCATACAACCTAATTAGTAAATGCCTATGTACTTGCCCCAGGCCCCAGCTAGTGACTGTTCTAATTATGAGATCGGAACTATCTCCACTATGATAGTTTATCAAAGGGACGATGAGGGATGGGCCCCTCTGCTGGTTTCCGTGGTAACCAATGAGCCAAGCTGACATCAATTCCCTCTATAACTGGTAGTCTCCCTCTCTTCCTGCAACCCCTTTCCCTGGACGCAAAGCCTGCTGTTGTGTCCTGCCCGTTATTTGCTGCACAGGGTGAGATGTCATCCCAGGACCTTGCTTCTGATGTGTAAAGTCCCTTATCTATGTTCAGTTTTGTTCTGTTTTCAGACATCTACACTGATGTCTCTGTTGTTGCCTCCAGGCTTTTTCTTCGGTCTCGAGGCTGGGCAAATTCAGGGCTTGCAGGTTTTGAGGTGTACTGCCATGTGGGCTCACATGACAGGGCTGTCATTTCATTGCTGGATGACCTTGGGAAAGCTACTTGCCATTTTGGGGTCTTAGTTTCCTCAGCAGCTGTAGTTAATCTACACATTTATTCACCGCCCCCCACCCCCGCAAGAAGGCAATGGATGTGCTGTGCACACTGAAGACAAGATCTCTTCCACTGAATAGTGGGGCTACCCTGGTAACCTGGTTGTGAACCTGTTCCTCAGTATTCTCCATGGTATGACTTTGAACACATTTTTCTACTTCTCAGAGTCTCAGTTTCTTCTGTGTGCAGTAGGGACACAACAGTCTATATGGAGTTGATTGGGGCCATGTATACCATCCTGGTCCAGCAGAACACCTGGCATGTAGCTGTTGCTGCTGTTGTTCAGTTGCTAAGTCATATCTGACTCTGCAGCTCCATGGACCGCAGCACACCAGACTCCCCGTCCTCAATTATCTTCTGGAATTTGCCCCGATTCATAAGTTGTTATGAATTAAGATGTCAACCATAATCCCCAGGGAAAACACTAAGAAACACATCTCAACACGTAAGTAGTCTTACAGCTAGGTTGTATGACCAGGCCACCCAAGATGGCTATTCTCTTGCTCTCTGTACATCCACTGCTCAACCAGACCCTGCTGCAGCTGCACCCTACTCACATGCCCGACCTTCCCTCTTAATCATACAACCTAATTAGTAAATGCCTATGTACTTGCCCCAGGCCCCAGCTAGTGACTGTTCTAATTATGAGATCGGAACTATCTCCACTATGATAGTTTATCAAAGGGACGATGAGGGATGGGCCCCTCTGCTGGTTTCCGTGGTAACCAATGAGCCAAGCTGACATCAATTCCCTCTATAACTGGTAGTCTCCCTCTCTTCCTGCAACCCCTTTCCCTGGACGCAAAGCCTGCTGTTGTGTCCTGCCCGTTATTTGCTGCACAGGGTGAGATGTCATCCCAGGACCTTGCTTCTGATGTGTAAAGTCCCTTATCTATGTTCAGTTTTGTTCTGTTTTCAGACATCTACACTGATGTCTCTGTTGTTGCCTCCAGGCTTTTTCTTCGGTCTCGAGGCTGGGCAAATTCAGGGCTTGCAGGTTTTGAGGTGTACTGCCATGTGGGCTCACATGACAGGGCTGTCATTTCATTGCTGGATGACCTTGGGAAAGCTACTTGCCATTTTGGGGTCTTAGTTTCCTCAGCAGCTGTAGTTAATCTACACATTTATTCACCGCCCCCCACCCCCGCAAGAAGGCAATGGATGTGCTGTGCACACTGAAGACAAGATCTCTTCCACTGAATAGTGGGGCTACCCTGGTAACCTGGTTGTGAACCTGTTCCTCAGTATTCTCCATGGTATGACTTTGAACACATTTTTCTACTTCTCAGAGTCTCAGTTTCTTCTGTGTGCAGTAGGGACACAACAGTCTATATGGAGTTGATTGGGGCCATGTATACCATCCTGGTCCAGCAGAACACCTGGCATGTAGCTGTTGCTGCTGTTGTTCAGTTGCTAAGTCATATCTGACTCTGCAGCTCCATGGACCGCAGCACACCAGACTCCCCGTCCTCAATTATCTTCTGGAATTTGCTCACACTCATGTCCATTGAATTGGTGATGTCATCTAATCACCTCATCCTCATGCCGTAGATATCCAGTAAATGTTGGCAATTATTCTGAACCATGAGCAACAGAAGAGCTGGGATGCTCCTTAATCATCTCTGGGTCCCTGAAACCTGGCCCAGAGTAGCTGTCCAGAGTGTGTTCACTCAACTGAACTGAAATTCACTGTCCCTTTTGTCATTCAGAAGCCTAAGATCCTGTGAAAGTTCACACCACAAGGAAGGGGCCAGGGGCTCATGAGGCCAAGGTTGGAATTAAGAGAAGAAAGCCATTGGTGGGATCCATCTCTGTTCCCTGCTGGGCTCTGAGAGTCCAGAGCCAGGCCCGGCAGGACCTTAGCAGGAAATGTCATAACCTCAGCATCAAGAAGGGGCAGATTTGCGTTTTTCCCACATTAGGACATCATGCTAAGAATGGGCGCCTGGCTCTGAAAGATATTTCAGATTCAAGAGACTAGGCCTCGTTTAAAGTTTCTTAAAGGGACCACATACTCCTTCCATCACGGCTGCTCTTCCTGGCTGTCTCCACCTGCCACCTCCCCGTCCTGCCCCTGTCCCTCAATCTTCCTTCCCAGGCCTCCAAGAGCCTCCTCAGGACAGTGCAGTACGAGAGTCTTGGGCCCACTTTCCGCCTTCCTGTGTCATCTATACCATCAGACTCCTAAGGGGCCTGGAGTGGGGTTAATTGGGTTTCTGGGGAACTCACCTTCCATGAGTGGAAAGTCCTCCTGGAAGCTTCAAGAGCAATGAGCTGAAAAGCACCCCAGGAAGCAATAGTGCCTGAGACTCTCACAGTGGGCCAAGGAGCAGGAAAGCGGGCATCATGCTGCCCATCATGAGTCCCTTCCAAGCCCTTCCCATGACTGTCCTCACTTGAAATTCAATGGCCCTACAAAAGCTCATCCTCCCTCAAGGAAACTGAAGCCCAGGGAGGTTCGATACTGTGCTCAAGTCACAGAGAGGAGTGGATCCAGAACTGCATCACAGTCTAAGGTGCGAAATTGTTCAGTGTATCCTGACTCTGCAGCTCCATGGACCGCAGCACACCAGACTCCCCGTCCTCAATTATCTTCTGGAATTTGCTCACACTCATGTCCATTGAATTGGTGATGTCATCTAATCACCTCATCCTCATGCCGTAGATATCCAGTAAATGTTGGCAATTATTCTGAACCATGAGCAACAGAAGAGCTGGGATGCTCCTTAATCATCTCTGGGTCCCTGAAACCTGGCCCAGAGTAGCTGTCCAGAGTGTGTTCACTCAACTGAACTGAAATTCACTGTCCCTTTTGTCATTCAGAAGCCTAAGATCCTGTGAAAGTTCACACCACAAGGAAGGGGCCAGGGGCTCATGAGGCCAAGGTTGGAATTAAGAGAAGAAAGCCATTGGTGGGATCCATCTCTGTTCCCTGCTGGGCTCTGAGAGTCCAGAGCCAGGCCCGGCAGGACCTTAGCAGGAAATGTCATAACCTCAGCATCAAGAAGGGGCAGATTTGCGTTTTTCCCACATTAGGACATCATGCTAAGAATGGGCGCCTGGCTCTGAAAGATATTTCAGATTCAAGAGACTAGGCCTCGTTTAAAGTTTCTTAAAGGGACCACATACTCCTTCCATCACGGCTGCTCTTCCTGGCTGTCTCCACCTGCCACCTCCCCGTCCTGCCCCTGTCCCTCAATCTTCCTTCCCAGGCCTCCAAGAGCCTCCTCAGGACAGTGCAGTACGAGAGTCTTGGGCCCACTTTCCGCCTTCCTGTGTCATCTATACCATCAGACTCCTAAGGGGCCTGGAGTGGGGTTAATTGGGTTTCTGGGGAACTCACCTTCCATGAGTGGAAAGTCCTCCTGGAAGCTTCAAGAGCAATGAGCTGAAAAGCACCCCAGGAAGCAATAGTGCCTGAGACTCTCACAGTGGGCCAAGGAGCAGGAAAGCGGGCATCATGCTGCCCATCATGAGTCCCTTCCAAGCCCTTCCCATGACTGTCCTCACTTGAAATTCAATGGCCCTACAAAAGCTCATCCTCCCTCAAGGAAACTGAAGCCCAGGGAGGTTCGATACTGTGCTCAAGTCACAGAGGGAGGGAGTGGATCCAGAACTGACATCCACATAGTCTAAGGTCAAAGGCCACACTCTCAACTAGAACCCAGATAGTATCTCAAGGCAGAACATCTGCCTGGCAGGCCAAGGAGGCAGCAGGTCCCCCTCTGTGGCTTAATTAAGGGTTATTTCACAACTTGAGGGGTTGAGTTTCAGGAAAACAATCAGTCTCAAAGAACATAGCAGCAGGAGAAGCAGAATGAGGAGAGGCTGCAATATTTTTTGCAACTGGCCTTGTCCTCCCTTCCCACCCTTCCAGGGACACTGGCTTCCCTCCTGAGACACTCACAACTGGGTCCTGAACCAGGCTCATCTTTCTAGAAGGCACTCACACAGGGATCTGGAGACATCTTGGGAAGTAAGAATGTAAACTGTCCTGCTCAGAGGATGGGGCACGTGCAGGGAAGGCTGAGGCCTAGGAGGGAAACATCTCACACTCTGAAGAGGGTCAACAGCACCTGCACCCCCAAGTAGTGAGACCACAGATCATCTCTGGGGCTCCTGCTGGCTCTCTGAGGCTCCCATGCCTGCAGCTTACTGGATGTCCTTGGGTACTTCATTCACCTCTCTGCATCTGTTTCCCGTTAGTAGCACGAGGGTATTGAAAGATACTTTCTAGGGTCAGTGAACACTTAGAAGGTTAGATAGTCACATCCAAGTCATCCCCTGGAAAAGACTAAAACCCCTGTTAGCACTTTTAAAGACACACAGCGTAACACACAAGCGAGCAGCATTGGAAGGGATTTGACTATCCACTGCGGCAACCCTACAACACACAGGCAGGAACAGAGGCCCAGAGGAACAGTGACTAACAGAGGGCCATGCAGCAGACTCAGCAATGAGGGACCTTGACTGTGTGCAGGGGAAGGAGATGGAGGAATGAGCTGCTCAATCAGAGAGTCAAGGTTGACTCCAAGTGCTTCCAAAAGGGAGCAGAGAGGAGAGCAAACAGGGGCCCCAGCGGGAGGGGCAGGTGGGGCAGGTCTCTGTCAGACCTGGATGCCCTCAGAGAGCTTCATGGGCTGAGGGCACTGACTGGGCATGGAGACCATCCATCAATCTTACTTTGCCTTCTGCATTGAGTGGGCCACTCTGGGCTTCAGGCTCTGGAAACGGGCTGGAACGTCCACTCACAGGTGTGAGATCACTGATATGAAATGCTCTCACAACAGGACATGCCACACAATGTAGTAGGTGCTACCCAGAAGCCTCAACCCTACCAGAGTCTGTTCTCAGAGAAGAACCCACTGCATAAAGAACAGGGCTCTGACAGGCACAGACTTGACCAACTGCAGAGATGGCAGGGGACACAGCGGACCTCCCCCAACTCAGACTCTCCCCCAAGTCATGTGCCAGAAGCCTTGACGTTGAAAGTGTCCATTGCTCAGTTGGGTCTTACTCTTTGCAACCCCACAGACTGTAGCCTGCCAGGCTCCTCTGTACAATGGAATTCTCTAGGCAAGAATACTGGAGTGGGTTGCCATTCCCTTCTCCAGGGATCTTCTCAATCCAGCAATTGAACCCGGGTCACCTGCATTGCAGGCAGATTCTTTATCATCTGAGCCACCAAGTCTCTCCTTTAATCGCACCCTCTTCCACACACATGCCCCCAAACACTGACACACACACGCTTATATACTCACTCACACACGAATACACATGTGCACACACATTCACTCCTCTAACTAGTCTCCTAGTCAGGGTGAGTTGGCCTCCTAAAGGTCTGGATGCCCAAACTGACGCCACTGCCTCCAGACCTCCTCGTCCTCCACCCAGACTCATGATCAACCTCCTCACTGGGTCCCTGAAATTCATGCTCCATCCAGCCTGCAGCCGGAGGGAACTTTATGAAACGCAAATCATATCCCTGAGGGCAGGGAAGAGAAAGAAAGCAGCTGGGACATTCAGGCTCCAGAGCAGGCCCAGCTCCTGTGTGAAGTGCTGGGTAACTTGGCGAGGCTGGTAGTGTTCCTTCACCCCCATGGCTCTGACTGCCAGCAACTCAGCTACTTCCTGAGTACAGGGCCACGTGCTTAGCATCTGTGGCACTACCGAACCTCTGTCAGACCTGGATGCCCTCAGAGAGCTTCATGGGCTGAGGGCACTGACTGGGCATGGAGACCATCCATCAATCTTACTTTGCCTTCTGCATTGAGTGGGCCACTCTGGGCTTCAGGCTCTGGAAACGGGCTGAACGTCCACTCACAGGTGTGAGATCACTGATATGAAATGCTCTCACAACAGGACATGCCACACAATGTAGTAGGTGCTACCCAGAAGCCTCAACCCTACCAGAGTCTGTTCTCAGAGAAGAACCCACTGCATAAAGAACAGGGCTCTGACAGGCACAGACTTGACCAACTGCAGAGATGGCAGGGGACACAGCGGACCTCCCCCAACTCAGACTCTCCCCCAAGTCATGTGCCAGAAGCCTTGACGTTGAAAGTGTCCATTGCTCAGTTGGGTCTTACTCTTTGCAACCCCACAGACTGTAGCCTGCCAGGCTCCTCTGTACAATGGAATTCTCTAGGCAAGAATACTGGAGTGGGTTGCCATTCCCTTCTCCAGGGATCTTCTCAATCCAGCAATTGAACCCGGGTCACCTGCATTGCAGGCAGATTCTTTATCATCTGAGCCACCAAGTCTCTCCTTTAATCGCACCCTCTTCCACACACATGCCCCCAAACACTGACACACACACGCTTATATACTCACTCACACACGAATACACATGTGCACACACATTCACTCCTCTAACTAGTCTCCTAGTCAGGGTGAGTTGGCCTCCTAAAGGTCTGGATGCCCAAACTGACGCCACTGCCTCCAGACCTCCTCGTCCTCCACCCAGACTCATGATCAACCTCCTCACTGGGTCCCTGAAATTCATGCTCCATCCAGCCTGCAGCCGGAGGGAACTTTATGAAACGCAAATCATATCCCTGAGGGGCAGGGAAGAGAAAGAAAGCAGCTGGGACATTCAGGCTCCAGAGCAGGCCCAGCTCCTGTGTGAAGTGCTGGGTAACTTGGCGAGGCTGGTAGTGTTCCTTCACCCCCATGGCTCTGACTGCCAGCAACTCAGCTACTTCCTGAGTACAGGGCCACGTGCTTAGCATCTGTGGCACTACCGAACCTCTCCCAGACTTGGCATAGCTGTGGAGCAGAGACCCGTCTACCTGGTGGAATACAGGGGAGGAAGACGAGCCAACAGGTGGATGGTGTGGAGGGTGGCGTCTGGCCAATTGTCCATGCCCAAGCTTGCTTCGGTCACTGCCATCACCCTTCCTGTAAATCTTGGTTGGTGTGGGCTTCCCCGGGTGACCGCAAGTTCCAGATGGGGGTTTACCTCCTCAGATTCAGTTCTGGGCCCTGGGCTGCAGCATAAACTTGGCCAGGGACCAAGTTTGCTGAGTGAGTGAGTTTGTGTCAGCTCATCAGAGCTCAAAGCAGCAGAAAGAGAACTGAAAGCAGAGTTGGCAAGTGAGGCTCAGCTATTTCAGGATGGGCGTGTGCTTCCCCTAGCAGTGTATCCTTAAAGGGCAGGATGGCTTTATCCTTTTGCCTATGGGTGCTCTCACACTGGGAATAAGGAGGTTAGGCAGGCCTATTCCAGGGCTGTCCTGTCCCTTCCCATGGACGTCCGCTGTGCACAGACCCTTTCATGAACGCTGGCTTATTTAGTCCTCAGCACAGCTTCTCCATTATCAGAAGCAGAGGCTCTGAGAGCTTCAACAACGTGTCTGAGGTTATATCCATCAGGCTGGAAGGGGTAAGAGCCGTGATTCAAACCCAGATCCCCTGAGTCTAGCTTTCTTTTCTTTGCTCACAGACACTACAGCTCCTTGGCCCTCCTCAGAACAAGACAGGGTGTAAAGCCAGCCCCAGACTTGGTCCTAAGCATCCCCCAGAGCACTCATGTTTGAAACAGAATTTGGCAGACCCACTGGGATTAATTAATTACAGGCCTATCTCCAGGGTGGCCCTGTCGGCTATTGCGCTCGCTGCATACCTGTTGATTGCATAATCCATAAATACATTTGACGTCTTTAATTGGAATCAGGCCCCCCCAGGCCCTGCCCACAGCTGAGTTACGAGCTCTAAACTCTCTGTTGGCAGCCTTGAGCTTCTGCCTGAATCAGGGCCCAGGGAGGAGGAATCAACTTGGGGCTTGATGACATTTCTCTAGGATTAGGAAGCAGAGAAAAAACCCCCCACTGCTCTCGTGTAAGGAAGGGGGTCTTCCTCAAGCTCTGTGACTGCAGGTCACCTCAAATCCCATCTCCCCATATCCAGAAAGCTCCCCTGGGCCTTCCGCACCCTGGGCTGCTGGGACCAGGTGACCGAAGAACAGTCCTATCGGGTTTGACATGTGGGGATCTGGGGTGTTC
Source organism: Tragulus kanchil (assembly GCA_022376925.1). NCBI lineage: Eukaryota > Metazoa > Chordata > Mammalia > Artiodactyla > Tragulidae > Tragulus > Tragulus kanchil. The sequence goes on along the minus strand of JAIOJX010000032.1, from coordinate 112,255,251 downwards.
TTGTTGGAATCCCACAGCAGTCCGCCTTACCCGCTCATCTCCCAGGGTAAGCTCAGCCCTTCCCAAGCCCAACATGCAGATGCTGCAGGCTCCAGGTAGATGCTCAGCTTGCCTGGACACTGCAGGGGTGCCCAGGCTAGTTTGGTCCCTGTCACCCACCAGGCTGGTAACTTCCACAAATGACACAACCCATCCGAGGGTTCACACCCTCATTTGTTCCCTCCCTCCCTCAGTGTCCCTGAGTACCTTCCACCTGCCAGGCTGTCAGAGGGGTGTGACACAGGGGTGGAGCGAAGCTGTGGTTGCTGAGCACAGTCGTGTGTGAACTGAGGGGCCAGGAGAGAGACGCAAGGCCGGGTGACCGCCTCAAGTTGGGGGGCAGCTGGGCAGAGGGAAGAGAGGTTCCCTAGACTGAGCTAGTCTTTCTGGGCAGATCCTGTGGAACCTACCTCACTGTCTCCTCTGCCTTGTTATCTTTTTTTATTTTGATGTACACCTTTTTTTTAAAAAAATCTTTATTGAATTTGTCACAATATTGCTTTGATTTTATGTTTTGGATTTGTGACTGTGAGGCATGTGGGATCTTAGCTCCCCAACCAGGGATCAAGCCCCACACTCCCTGCATTGGAAAGTGAAATCTTAACCAATGGACAGTCAGGGAAATCCCTTCCTTGCTATCTTGACACCAAAGAGGCTGTTGTGAAAATTTACACAGAAAGCCAGTGGAAAGTGCCTGGCCTAATACATCTGTATTAATACTGGGTTCTAAGTGTTTTTTTCCATGTCATATAGAAACTGACAGTATTGGGCACACTGGGATAAAAGGCAGGGGCTTTGGTCACCCCAGACCTTGCAGGACCACCCGGAGGGCTCACCTGTTGGGAAGGTCTGCCCAGGGCACAGGGCTCACACACCCGAGTCTACCTCTAAGAGGCGACTGCCTGGCCCAGAGCATCAATCAACCTCCTGCCTTGTTTTCTCACTTTGCCTCATCCCCCATGAGGACTGGAGCCTCCCAGAGGGAGGGGATGAGTCCTACAGACACTGTCTCTTCCTCTCCCCCAGCACTAGATGCTGCAGAAAGCGTCCGTGGCGTGGAAGCCCAAACTTCAGGTCAAAGAAGGCGCATTCCAGGTCAGAGCAGGGAGGCAGCCAAGGCTGGATTTAGTCCCTACCTTGGCTGTGTGCAAGCTGTTCCGACCCAGGCAAGTAGTTTATGTCTCTGAGTCTCCTTTTCTCCTCACAACCCTTACTACTTGGGTAACTGGATGATTCATTTATAGGAATGTGTCTACTCCATTTAAAAATTGTTTTAGATCCCCGGGATATGGCAGGGAACAAAACAAACTCTCCGACATGTTGAAATTACTTTCTAGCGGAAAGGCAGGAATTAACAAAATAAATATTTTGGAGGGTGGGTGGTAATAACCACTAATGGAGAATACAAAGCAGGGGGTGGGAGACCAGAAGGGTGAGTCGGGGGTGGAGGGGTTAGTTTAATTACTGGGGTCTGGGAAGGCTTCAGCGAGACAGGGATGTTGGAGCAGAGGTCTGAGGAGGTTCGAGAGCAGCCATGGGGGACACCTGAAGAATAATCTAGATAGAGAGAGTCTCCACCCTGCGGCTGGTTATCACCTTTTTTTTAAAAAAATCTTTATTGAATTTGTCACAATATTGCTTTGATTTTATGTTTTGGATTTGTGACTGTGAGGCATGTGGGATCTTAGCTCCCCAACCAGGGATCAAGCCCCACACTCCCTGCATTGGAAAGTGAAATCTTAACCAATGGACAGTCAGGGAAATCCCTTCCTTGCTATCTTGACACCAAAGAGGCTGTTGTGAAAATTTACACAGAAAGCCAGTGGAAAGTGCCTGGCCTAATACATCTGTATTAATACTGGGTTCTAAGTGTTTTTTTCCATGTCATATAGAAACTGACAGTATTGGGCACACTGGGATAAAAGGCAGGGGCTTTGGTCACCCCAGACCTTGCAGGACCACCCGGAGGGCTCACCTGTTGGGAAGGTCTGCCCAGGGCACAGGGCTCACACACCCGAGTCTACCTCTAAGAGGCGACTGCCTGGCCCAGAGCATCAATCAACCTCCTGCCTTGTTTTCTCACTTTGCCTCATCCCCCATGAGGACTGGAGCCTCCCAGAGGGAGGGGATGAGTCCTACAGACACTGTCTCTTCCTCTCCCCCAGCACTAGATGCTGCAGAAAGCGTCCGTGGCGTGGAAGCCCAAACTTCAGGTCAAAGAAGGCGCATTCCAGGTCAGAGCAGGGAGGCAGCCAAGGCTGGATTTAGTCCCTACCTTGGCTGTGTGCAAGCTGTTCCGACCCAGGCAAGTAGTTTATGTCTCTGAGTCTCCTTTTCTCCTCACAACCCTTACTACTTGGGTAACTGGATGATTCATTTATAGGAATGTGTCTACTCCATTTAAAAATTGTTTTAGATCCCCGGGATATGGCAGGGAACAAAACAAACTCTCCGACATGTTGAAATTACTTTCTAGCGGAAAGGCAGGAATTAACAAAATAAATATTTTGGAGGGTGGGTGGTAATAACCACTAATGGAGAATACAAAGCAGGGGGTGGGAGACCAGAAGGGTGAGTCGGGGGTGGAGGGGTTAGTTTAATTACTGGGGTCTGGGAAGGCTTCAGCGAGACAGGGATGTTGGAGCAGAGGTCTGAGGAGGTTCGAGAGCAGCCATGGGGGACACCTGAAGAATAATCTAGATAGAGAGAGTCTCCACCCTGCGGCTGGAACACCACTGGCCTGACTAAGGAACAGTAAGGAGCCCGGTGTGACTGAAGCTCAGTGACAGAGGTTGGGGGAAGAGAGGCATTAGGTGCTAAGCGTGGAAAAACGAGGTGATTATAAGCAGGACCTCAGGCCACTGTGAGGACCTTGGCTCTTCCTCAGGGCGAGGCAGGAGGCACTGGATGGCTTTAAGTCAGGGGTAGTGAGACTTGCCTTGCCTTTTAGAAGCTGACTGACTGCTGTGTAGAGAAGTCCAAGGGGACAAGAGCAGAAGCAGGGAGCCCAGGAGACAGGCTACCTCATGGGGCTGGGGATAGGGTGGGTTCTGGGTGAGAGAGGTGGGGGAGAGATGGTGAGCAGTGGGTACTCTGGACTCACCATGGAGGCAGAGACACAAGGATGTGCTGACAAACGGACATAGGATGTGAAGGGAAAAGGAACTGGAGAATGAGCCCGATTGTTTAGGTCGGAGCACCCGCTGGAAAAAGTAAAAGTGTTGTTAACTGCTTATTTGTGTCTGACTCTTTGCGATCCCATGGACTGTAGCCCGCCAGGCTCCTCTGTCCATGGGATTCTCCAGGTAAGAATGTTGGAGTGGGTTGCCATGCCCTTCTCTAGGGGATCTTCCTGACCCAGGATCAAACTCGGGTCTCCTGCATTGTTGGCAGGTTTGTTACCGTCTGAGCCACCAAAGGTAGCCCATTGGAAGGGAGGCTCCATCTCCTGAAATAGAGAAGAATGCAAGAGGAGGAGGTCTGAGTGGGCAGGAGAAGACTCAGAGTTTGGTTAATTTGGAGGAGGGGACTGCCAGAGAGCCAGATGGAGGTGGCAGGACATAGCGGAACACCAGGATCTGCGAAGGGAAGTCTAGGATGGAGAGAGACATTTGGGACATGACTTCAAAAATGAGCGGAGATGGAGAAGAGCTTCGAGAGTGAGCCTGGTGCCCTCGGGGCTTGGAGGCTGGAGCTGTGAAGAGTCAGGCCCCTGTGAGGAAGCATAGTCAGGCAGGAGGCAAAAACAGGGGCTGACCCGAAATTCAAGTATTGTAGAAATTGCTTCAGAAAGAAGAAATTACGCACAGAGTCAAAGTTGCTAACAATTAGATGGCCTCACAGGAGAAGACAGATAAGGCATATGTGGAGCCTGAGAAGCAGAGGGACCCAAACACCAAGTCATTCACTTCCCTCCTGGGACGCACATTCAGAATGGGTCTTTTGGGAAATGGAATAGCAGGGCTGTGGCATCTCTCTAGATGGGCTCCTGGCTCCAAGCGCACAGCCGTGGAAGAGGGCCCCAGCAGAGGCTGATGGGAGCCCTAACTCCTGGAATGTCTCTGAACCCCACAAGGAAAAGCGGGAGCTTGGAAGCGGGTAATTTTAGCCAAGTGCACAGTGTTTGCTTAGAGTTCAGGTGCAGCAACCAGTTAATTACGCAAGTAAATCATGTCACGTCCCGGCAGCCACCATGTAATAACACCACGCTGACCACACTTTTAAGGGTGACAGAAGCCCCAGAGTGAGAGCTAAGAGGTCTTAGAGGCCACCCTGAATGGGCCTCTTTCTCCCCGAGACCACAGGAGTCGTGTGTGTCCACATCTGCTCAGTGGTGGGGCCAGAGGGTGGCTCTTGGGACCACCTTCTTAGACAAGGTCCATATGACCTGGGGCCAATCCAGGACTAGCTGGTAGCCCAGTCAGGAGGTGAGAGGTCCATCTTGTGTGTCCTCTGCTTATGTCATCACGATGTGTTTCTCCCACTTCCCAGACATCACCCAAACCTCCAGCTCAAATCCACATCATCAACAAACATCAACAGGGCCTGACCCTGTGCTGAGTGCTTAGAACCCAGGAGCCAAGGCATGTCCTCCCCACCAGGCAGACCCAGGAGATGGGCAGACTCTACTCTTAGGGGATGGCAGAAGGAAGTCAGTGCTTCCCAAGGGGCAAAAGCATAATGCGATGTGAAAGCCCAGAGCAGGCAATGGATTCTGGGACGTCTATTCCTACAAGGCCTACAGAAATAAGATTGCAACAGGAGGGATTTGAGGATAAAGGACTTGCAGACAGGCTGGCTGCAATGAGCACTGATCCGGGGACAAGTTTAGACCCTTCAACTCAGACATTCAGAATCCAAGACTCTCAGGTTGCTCTGTGAGTTACAGACCAATGGGACCATAGAATCCGAGGATGTCAGCTCTTTGAGGAAGACAGAGGCACGCCTGGTCAGATCTCTTCCTTACCCCAGGGCAGATCTCTCTACCTGTCACCCACAGGCAACACCTTCCCAGATGGGTGGACACGTGGGTCGGGGTTCCATCCTGCACAGGCATTTGATCAGCATCTTTGTCCCCATCCGTCCATCTCTAGACACTGGCCAGGTGCATGCTTGAGACCAGTGTTGACCCACAGTGTTCCAATTTCTCTGCCCTGACCCTTCCTCCCAAATGCGGAAGCTCCTCTTGCCACCAGGGCTGACCTTTGTGCTGTGGATGAGGGAAGGGGCTGAGTCCATTAGCATGCTAGTGACTGCCAAGAGTCTATGGCCTCAGTTTAGGAGCCTGGTCTCAGGTCTAAGTGTACCTTGACGTACTTGAGTTTCTCTTCCTTAATATTAGGATGATACTGGGCAATGCTTTTGCTCTTACTCTTTGGCACTGGGTTAAGAGCTTTACAGGCATGATGCCTTCTAGACAATCTGTGAGATGGGCACTAGTACTCTCTTTTTTTCGTATTGAGAGACGGAGGTACAGAGAGGTAAAGCAACTTACTCATGGTCATGAGCTAGTAAATGGTGGAGGGAGACATGGATCATGGAAGACTGACTCTAAATCTGCTATTAACAGCAATAATAATAATAATAATAATAATTACATCCTTTCTCAGGAGTACATGCAGCAAATTCTTTGGGTGGGTGTTTGAGGTCTGTGTTTAGGGACTTTGGGTATAAAGCATATCAGTATATGGGCCTCAGGTAGTGGGACTGCTGAGAAATTGCTAATTATTTACTTGTCATTTTTTTTTGGTAGTGAGAAATATATTTTCAGAGTAATTTCCTTCTAATGTGTTTAGTCCCCATTAAACAGACTCACACCGTGGGCTCCCTTTCTCTAGGGCTGAGCTGCACGTCAAGAGGTGGAGAGAGTGCTTCTATTCTTACGTATCTGCACTGGGAGTCTGGGTGTGTGGCCAGGCATATGAATCTCCCAAGTCTGGCTTTATCGCAATACTTTAACAGCTTCTGTGCAACGACTCCTATGACTCTCAATGCAAGAGTTAAAAAAAGAAAAAGTCCAATACAGTATATAATTAAGATGTGGTTAGTAACATTCACCACGCCTCTCCCTTGAGTTAATTAGAAAATTTTACTATAGGAAAGTGAAAGTGGCATTTTTATCCCCAAGGGAAATGTACCAGTGTCTGAGAAGTGGGAAAGAGGACTGCCAAGAGCCGCCCGATCATCGTCTCCATCCCACACTCCTCTGGAACTGCTGATGGTCGCCCAGCCACCTGGCCAGTCTGGTTCTTCTGTGAAACGGGCTCAGCTCACACCTGGGCCATGCGATGGAGCAACCTGGCAGAAGGGGCGCGTGCTCATCCAGGAGTCTGAAGGCTTGAGTTCTGATCCTGTTTCTCCAAGTTGCTGCATAGCCCCGGCAGGTAATACAACTGCTCTGGGCTTGGTTTCCTCCCCTGTTGAAAGGACTGAAGGCTGCCCCTACCTCTGAGGAGCCTGGGTAGCTGAGTAAGGCAGTGAGTGAGGTGCACGAAATACGGAGGCTGGGTCTCTGGGAGCCAGCACATCTGGTAACTTTGGAGAACAGAAGAAAAAAAAAAAAACTCCCTAGAGGGGCTCATTAGGACTACAGACCGAGCATCTGGGAGACTCACTGGGTTTTTCATTTCAGACCCCTATTGAGCTGGTACACAGACCACAGGTGACCAGAGGGAACTGTGACGCCCACCTAGACTGGGAGGGATTCCCACCTCATCAGGCATTCTGGCTTAACATAGTGCAGGCTAGGTTAGGTTAAAGCACACACACTCACTCAAAGATGAGGGCTGGGTGCCCTCTGACCCTCCGTTCAATAGCTACCTCCCAGGCAGCGATGCTCAGGAGATAGGAGCATCCACATCAAAGGATGGAGACGAGCAGATTTATGCGCATGCAGGGACAGCTCCTCAGTGTTTCTGCTCCAGACCCCTCCCCACTGAAGCATCTGGAGGGGAGGTGCTGGCCTGGGGAGACCAAAAAGAGATTTTCCTAGAGCCAGCTACTCCTCTGGAGTGTCTCAGGGGATCCTGGAGGGGGTCCTGCACTCAGGGAGGCTGGGCCCACTGCCAAGGGGACATCACCTTAACTGAAAAAGCCCGAAGTGTGTCCTTCCTGGCCAGGCAAACACCTCCCCTTCGTGCTGCTCTCTGTGAGCATCTCTCCTGTGAAGCCCTCCCTGGTTCCCACAGAAAGGACCCATCACGCCTCTGTGTCCTCAAGACATGCAACTCCTTTTATAGAGCTCTCCGTAGACAGAGGCCCATCTGTAACTCACCCTCGTGCCTGCAACACCCGGCACAGGGCCTGATCCAGGAACGTATGTCCCCAGTGAGTGTGGGGATGCAGCGAGAGGAATTGTTCCCAACGTCATTAGGGAGACTGAGCCAAACAGTGTCCTTTCACTGGACAGGTGGGGAAACTAAGCAATGGGGAAATCACTGCCCAGTGTGACTGCCAGGAGTCCACTGCCGACCCAGACCGGAGCTCAGAAGCCCCTCAGGCCAGCTGCCGTGCCAGGCAGCTCTGGCATGGATCTGGGGTTCAGAAGTGCGTTCTCCCACTGTGCCCTGCCTGAATCCCCTCAACTAAGCTGCACACAGCCCCGCCAGGAGAGAGAAATGTCCACATTACAAAAATCATACGAAAGAAATTATGGATGGAAAAATCATTACCTTATAAATCGGCTGAGCTGTTCAGAACTTGTAGGAAACAGGGCATATAAAATTCATACGGCACGTTCGAGGGCTTTGATAGTGCCTCATTACAGCCCTCAGACTCCAGTGAAATACGTCCTCACCCAGAGAGGCTAATTTTCCTTTATTAATGACATGGGGCGGAGCTGATGCCATAAATTCCAGCTACTTGAGGGCTCTGGCGCTTGGGACAGACTCTCCTGAGCGACGTATCTCTTAAGGCTGCACTGGTCCCACCACCTCCCTGGACTCTGTCGCACCCACCGGCAGCGAGACAGCTTCTACTGCCCCAGGTCCCCTGCCCGAGGACCACGGGGCACAGTGGAGAGAGACGGAGGCTGAGGGCTATCTTTTCTCTGAAGAAGGCCAGACCTGAAATGTTACATACATCAGCTCCTTAATGGGAGGCGGAGTGGTAAGAAGGGGCGTCACATGCCCTCTGCAATTTTAGGTGTGATCCCTATAAGGGAAGTGTCATGCACAATGCCATCTGCCTTCCTCATGGCCAGTCTGTGTGCAGGGTCAGTCTCAGGCCATGACCAGACTCAGGGCTGAAGCCATTCCAAGTGAGAATGGGGCTCTGGTCATAGGCCCGTAGAGGATCTAGGAATTACAGGGCCTTAGTCAGAATATCAGAGAACAGTCAGCCAAGCCTGGTCCCTGGAAGCACACTTGGCCCCTAACCTGTGGTTTTGCCTTTGTTCCAGCTGTGGTCAGCACCCAGGATTACACAACAGCGTCATCTTCTTGGTTAAATTCTCTCCTTTCTTGTGAGACGAATGAGGAAACCAAGGGCCCACCAATATTTCCTGAACACAGAGTGGCTGGCAGGGCAGGGAGGGTGAGCCCAGGCCACCTGCCCCCACCTGGTGTGGTTTCCCCGCCACCCACACTCTCTCTGCAACAGAGAATGATGGTAAATGTGCAGTCACAGCCTGGCCCATGGTCCTGGCTTTTCTTGACCCTGTGCCTCTGGTTCGGAAGGAAAGAGAGCACTTGTCTGTCTTCCAGATAATCCATCCCACATCCTCAACTGTCTTTCCCTTCAGCCATGGCTTCCTGAAACACCCCAACTGCATTTGTCCGTTTGGGTCCACAATCAGCAACCTTCATACCTGATGTGGTACTCACAGGTTGCCTGGTTTTAGACTTGGGTTACAGGAGGGAAGTCTGAGAAACAGAGTAGTTGTGTGGTTGTTATGGGCTGAACGGTATCCCCTCCAACTTTGTGTTGAAGCTCTGACTCCAGTACCTCAGGATGTGACTGTATTCGGAGATAGAGTATTAAAAAGCAAAGACATCACTTTGTCGACAAAGGTCCATATAGTCAAAGCTGTGATTTTTCTGGTATCCATGTATGGACGTGAGAGTTGGACCATAAAGAAGGCTGAGCACTGAACTGTGGTATTGGAGAAGACTCTTAGTTCCTTGGACAGCAAAGAAATCAAATGAGTCAATCCTAAAGGAAATTAACCCTGACTATTCATCGAAAGGACTGATGCTGAAGGTGAAGCTCTAATCCTTTGGCCAACTGATGCAAAGAGTCAACTCATTGGAGAAGATCCTGATGCTGGGAAAAAGAGGAGGCTGAAGGAGAAGGAGACAACAGAGGACCAGATGGCTGGATGGCATCACTGATGCAATGGACATGAGCTTGAGCAAGCTCCAGGAGACCGTGAAGGACAGGGAAGCCTGGTGTGCCACAGGCAATGGGGTCACAGGGTAAGACACGACTTAGCGAATGAACAACAGCAAGTCAAAATGAGGTCTGGGCCCTTGTTCAGACTGACTGGTGTCCTAGTGAGAAGAGATGAGGACTCACAGCACACATACATGCGCAGCGGGATGGGGGTGTACAGAGGCAGAAAGAGGGCGGCTGCCTACAAGCCCAGGAGAGAGGCTTCGGAAGACCCCAGCTCTGAGGGCACCTTGTAACCCCTGTCTCCATGAGAAAGAAGCCATCTGCTCTTGAAGTCCTCAGTCTCTGATGTGTGTTACAGCAGCCTACACTGACCGAGAGTGGCTTACCTGAGATTTACCAAGAGGAGACATGAACCAAAGTCTTCTGACTCCCGGTTCTGACTCTTGCCTCCTGACCACATAGGCACCTCTTCACACTCCAAGCAGCTGGAACGTGAGTTCTGAGATGACAGAAGCTGCATCTCTGCCTCCCTATCTTCATTATCTGGTCACAGGCCTGGGAGGCAGCAAGGGCTTAATGAGTCTCTGCTACTCTGTTGAACCATGTGGTTTGTGAGCCTGCGAGGCTTGTTTGCTGGTTGAGGAGATGGACCGGGGCCGCCCTGGGAGTTGGGGGAGGAGAGGAAGGACAGGGCACGCTGGGCCTCTCTAGGCCAACTTGGTCCCTGCCTGGTGCTTTTGCCTTTGTTACAGTTGTGGTCGGCACCCAGGCTTACACAACTGCCTTCTCACTCAGTCTCCACCCGCCTGTAGCTGAAAGTGGAATCCCCTGATGGGACACTTGGCACAATGTGGGGTTTCACAGGCTGGTTCCTTCCAGAAGTTGCTGCAGACCCGGCCAACGCTGGCCCACAGACTCACAGGAGAATTGCAAAACCCAGGCACTCACTCCAGATCAAATTCCATGGCCTTGGGTCTCTGACCTACTTGTTTATACAGAGGAACACCTACTTTCCACCCTCAGCAGGGAGCCGGCTGGACACACAACTGTGTCATTGGGCCATGGCAGAGGAGGTGCAGTTCTCAGGGAAACTGCTGCCATTGCAAGTCCTCAGAGGGTGCTGCTGGCTTCGCCCCAGAGCTGGCCCAGGTCCCTTGGCTTGGGCACAGGACAAAAGCCTGGACACAGAGTCAGTGGACACAGATGACAGTGATGAAGGACTTTCTCACAGATTGAGCTGTCTCATGACAGAGCAGGCTGCCCCTGGCAGAGCTGAGTTTGGTGGCTAGGTGGTATGAAAGGACCAAACAACAGATGTTTGGCCAAAAGATCCCGAGGAAGTCTTCCTGCCTGGAGAGAATAGAAATCCAAGAATCTAGGTTGATCTGTTCAATGAATGTTCATCCAGTATCCAAGCCAGCCTTTGGGACCAGTGAAACTCTGCCCTAAGGAGCTGGTGGGAGAGAGGGAAATGGATGATTATAGTCCAGAGCCGTGTGTGCAGTGGCACAAGTCCAGGACACTTCTGTGGTTGACACTGCCCTCATCACACCATATCTCCTTATCCTTAAACACTCCTGGCCAACTTCCAACCTCCAGCCCCTGCATTTCTTTGCCTGAGGCCTTCTCTGACCACTCAGATCTGTCTCAGCCTGAGCCAGTGAGTGCTGGGGAATGAAGGCCAATGATGGACAAGAACTAGGATATCAATACTTCTGTGGTAGGTGACTGCAAGGTGTGTGTTCATACCATTCCCAGGATATCCCAATGGGTTGAGTTTCCTCTGCCAAGCTCAATTCTACGTTTACCCCTGGGTCCAATCTCAAAAACATGCCTTGTACTCAAATCCTTCACTCAGGGTCTGCTCAGATTTGAGAGTCATAGGCTGGAGGGAAAGGACAGGAAGGGAAGAAAAGAGACAGAGGGAGAAGCTCCTTTTTGACCTCACTGTCAGCAAGAAAAGCAGGTCTTCTTTTGAATAACACTTAAGCTAAAGAAATGTCACATTGTTTCCTTGCGTCAGAGGCTTCTGGTCAAGTCCTTCTCTGTCACTTGCCAGGTGAGTGACCTTAGGCAATGACAGTCAATCATAAGAAGAGGATCCTTCCAGCTTCATAGGGAAATGGAGAAAATGAAATGAGAGGAGTACCTGTGTGTGTATCTCACACATGTTGACTTACTGAGGATCAATACTGCCAGTGCCAGTGCTAGTCGCTCAGTCATGTCCAAGTCTTTGCAATCCCATGGACTGTAGCCTGCCAGGATCCTCTGGCCATGGAATTCTCCAAGCAAGAATACTAGAGCGGGTTGCCATGCCCTCCTCCAGGGGATCTTCCTAACCCAAGGATTGAACGTGGATCTCCTGCATTGCAGGCGGATTCTTTACCATCTGAGCCACCAGGGAAGCCATGTATCAATGCTGAATGTGAGCAAATGACTCCACAAGCATTGTTTTCCTGAGTCTTCCCATCAATCCTACGAGGTGAGGACTATTATTACCATCATTTCATTGATGAGGAACCTGAGGCTCAGAGAAATCAAGTGAATATCCCCAGATAACCCCGTTAATATGTGCTGGAGCTGGAGGCTCCTGCCTCTGTGTTCTTCATCAGCCAGATGAGCACAGTAGGTCCTTGAAGTAACAGTGGAGCAACCAGAAGCCAGCCTGAGTCAACACAGGGGAAGCTACCATGAGCCGTTTCAGAGCTCTGTGCTAGGGATTAAGCTAAGAAACCTAAACACAAAGATGGAAACTGTCCAAAAAATAACCTCGAATGCAAACACCCACAAGCCACAGTGGTGGTCCCTGGCATGGCTGGGCTCCCAGGAAACCTCATGGGCTCTGGAAGGAGAGCTGGGCCCAGACTACGGCCCAAGTCAGACAAGTGAGGGAAGGTGGGGCTCAGGGCAGAGCTGACCAAGGAGGCCTGAGGGGGTCTCTGTCCCAAGGAGCCCATCTCATTAGGACTGGAAGGCCATCTTTGTTGCTGTTGGAGACCCAGAATTCCAGGCCAAAGCAGTCTAACCGACCGTGACCAGAATTTAGTGTCTTTCCCCACACCTCCTGACCCACCATGGGATCCGTTTTCATGCTCCCCTTGGAATGGTATGAGCTGGAGAGAGTTGGGAAAAGGTTTCTTGGGGGCATGCAGCACAGGTTAGCAGAACTGTCCCTGCAGTCCCCTGGGGCCACCACTGCTGGACAAGACTGACCAGACTCCCTGGGAGCCTGAGCTCTTGGCAGAAGCAGCAAACTCTCCACATGTACTGCCATTGCCCTTAGTTCTCCCTGGTATGATCCATTTCTGCTTATCACGCACCAGCTATGTTCTGAACACTTACTAAATATTATTTTACTTAGTCTCAGAGGAGGGGGCACTATTGCTATCTCTGTTCTGCGGATGAGGAGATGGGGTGGGAAGTGATGGTATTAAAGCTGTTATTGGTCCAACTTCACTTTACCGAGTATTTTTGACTCAAAGGCTTTTAACAACCATAACACTTGCCCCCGAGCTGAGTGACTGTGTGTACTGGTCATCTTTCAAATGGGAATGATGGGATGGTGCCATATTCTCTTGGATGTTTTAGGCTTTTAATATCCCATGGCTTCACAGAGGCAGCCAGAAGTCAGAACTGGATGCAGCAGGTAGAGTGCAGGGTGGTAGGGATGCGGTTGGGTGGGAAACTCCCTGCACATCCTGGAAACACACCAAGCAGAGGAATGAATACAGGCTAAGAATAGCGGCCCCTCTGCAAATACCCTGAACAGGGGCATGCTTGGAGATGGGGCTGAAAGTTCCTTGCTGGCGGTGGTTGAGCTGGGGATGTCAAGCTCCGGGGAATGAGCAAACAGATTCCTGCCAAATCCACATTCCTCACCCTGCAGCCTAGGGCCCAGACCCACAAATGTCCCTTGACATTGTCTGGTAGTGGTCCGGTCTGGGCGAAGAGGCAGGATCAATATTTGCTGGGTCCCACCTTCAGCAGCATCTGTGTTTGGACAGCCCTGCCTCCCACTGCCCAGCATCTCCTTCTTCATGTACTCTGAATCCAGCAATCCCACAAGAGGGTGGTGAAGGAGCCCATCTCATTAGGACTGGAAGGACATCTTTGTTGCTGTTGGAGACCCAGAATTCCAGGCCAAAGCAGTCTAACCGACCGTGACCAGAATTTAGTGTCTTTCCCCACACCTCCTGACCCACCATGGGATCCGTTTTCATGCTCCCCTTGGAATGGTATGAGCTGGAGAGAGTTGGGAAAAGGTTTCTTGGGGCATGCAGCACAGGTTAGCAGAACTGTCCCTGCAGTCCCCTGGGGCCACCACTGCTGGACAAGACTGACCAGACTCCCTGGGAGCCTGAGCTCTTGGCAGAAGCAGCAAACTCTCCACATGTACTGCCATTGCCCTTAGTTCTCCCTGGTATGATCCATTTCTGCTTATCACGCACCAGCTATGTTCTGAACACTTACTAAATATTATTTTACTTAGTCTCAGAGGAGGGGGCACTATTGCTATCTCTGTTCTGCGGATGAGGAGATGGGGTGGGAAGTGATGGTATTAAAGCTGTTATTGGTCCAACTTCACTTTACCGAGTATTTTTGACTCAAAGGCTTTTAACAACCATAACACTTGCCCCCGAGCTGAGTGACTGTGTGTACTGGTCATCTTTCAAATGGGAATGATGGGATGGTGCCATATTCTCTTGGATGTTTTAGGCTTTTAATATCCCATGGCTTCACAGAGGCAGCCAGAAGTCAGAACTGGATGCAGCAGGTAGAGTGCAGGGTGGTAGGGATGCGGTTGGGTGGGAAACTCCCTGCACATCCTGGAAACACACCAAGCAGAGGAATGAATACAGGCTAAGAATAGCGGCCCCTCTGCAAATACCCTGAACAGGGGCATGCTTGGAGATGGGGCTGAAAGTTCCTTGCTGGCGGTGGTTGAGCTGGGGATGTCAAGCTCCGGGGAATGAGCAAACAGATTCCTGCCAAATCCACATTCCTCACCCTGCAGCCTAGGGCCCAGACCCACAAATGTCCCTTGACATTGTCTGGTAGTGGTCCGGTCTGGGCGAAGAGGCAGGATCAATATTTGCTGGGTCCCACCTTCAGCAGCATCTGTGTTTGGACAGCCCTGCCTCCCACTGCCCAGCATCTCCTTCTTCATGTACTCTGAATCCAGCAAACCCACAAGAGGGTGGTGGGTGGGCATTAGACTTGGAGCCTGTGGGCTGGGAAAAATCTGATAGGATTTCCTATAGTGTCTGACTTCTAACCTTCAAAGGAAAGTTATGCAAGGAAGAGTCTGAAAGGATCTTTAGGGGGCTTGACTCAGGGGCTGCTTGAGACCATGTTATTTAGCATGAGTTATTCCTCTTCTCTCCTTTCAAAATCTACAATCTGTCCATCCATCCATCCATCCTTTCAGTATTTATAAAGTTCTAAATAGCTTGGAAAGTTTGTTTCTTCTCGACTGTCACTGGCCTTGCCCCAGTCCAAGATAACTTGCCTGGATGACTTGCCTTCTACCTAGACTACCTGCTTCCTGCCTTCCTCCTTGCAATTCAGTCTCCAGGTGCACCCAGAGTGGGCTTCTGAAGAACCAGGACAACCACGTCTCCCTCTGCCTAAACCCTGCAACAGCTTCCACACCTGCAGGACTCAGCCCCCTCAGATGGCTTGCAGTGACCTTTACGCTTTCATTACCGCATCCTTCTCCCTCTGGCCTCATTCTGGTCTCCTCTCCACAAAAATACGATGTAACAGTTATGAGCAGGACTTTAGAGGCAGAAAGACATGGCTTTCCACTCTTCCATCTAGCCATGTCCCAGGTCCTTTAAATTTCCTGTAAAACGGGAGTAGGCTCCTGGTATTTCAAATTCTTAGCACAATGCCTACCATACACAGAGCTGGTCACCAGCCAGAGAACAGGGAAAGCGGTCACACTACAGTGTGTGCTCTCTACAGTGTATGAGAGCCTCGCCTTCTCCTGGGCTCTCTCTGGGAAAGGAGACTTTCTGGCCCAGTTCTCTTCCTGCCTCTGATCTCATCACTCCAGAGATTCTGGTTCGGTTTCGATCAGGCAGGAAATTATCAGGGATGATGCTTGGGCGTCTGAACGAAGATTTTCTTCCGTCGAGATTGTATCATCATTATGTAACCAGAGCTAAAATGGCTCATCTAACCAGTGAAATGGAATCTCTCTGCCAATTATCTAGAATAAGCCACAGACCTCTCTACAAATTGACGGGGAGGGTCTCAGCGCCGAGTGCCAGGCACCACAGGCAAGCACTCGAACATGTCTGAACAACATGAACAAGGGCAGTTAGGGCCCCCTGATAGGGAAGCCAGCATGGCACCCTTTGCATTTCTCCCCTAGGGCAAGTGAACTCCAAAGGGATAGTAGTTCTCAAAGGTCATAGTCAGTAGGCAACAGAGAAAAGGCTCAAGGTTAGGCTCTGAGCTGGTTTGGGTTTGTTTAGTGTTTGTTTGATTATATTTTATTAAAGAAATGCAGTCCGTACAGGTGGTGAGATGTGGAGGAGAGAGCATGGCTTTGGAGGTTGCATTACCAGGGTCTGAAGCTCAGATTTTTCTCCTTAAACTGTGCAACATTGGGCAAATTACTTACCCCCTCTGAGACTGTTTCCTCATATGTGAAATGAAGTGAATAAGCCCCCTTCTTGGAATGATGGGCAGATGAAACGTAAAAGGATCTAACTTTCCACAGGGCTGGTATGTCAGAGGCCCTTAGCCTGTGATTCATGTGGGTTTTCAAGTCAGACTGTCTGGGTTTTGTTTAAACATCTTATTTTTTTTAAATGAAATATTTCAAACCAACAGAAAAGTACAAATGGCTAGGTATTTACCACACATTGATCTTCTATCGTCTTTGCTTCACATATGTTTTCAAATCAAATGAAAGCATTAGGAGTCCCCTTGCCCCTTCTTTAATCCCATTTACCTCTCTTCCCCCCCAGAGGTAATCACTTCTGAGGCTGGGTTGTGTCCTTTTTGTCTGTATTTGCACCCTTTTATTACAGGCATATGTGTGCATAAACAATACAGAATATTGTTCTGCCTTGAGATTTGCATAAGTGGTTGAAGACTGCACATATTGTTCTCTGATTTGCCTTTTTAACCCAATATTGTGTAAGCAAGATTCACTCATGTTGACAACTCCCTTCTAACCGCCATTGCACCCTACACAGTGGATGGGCGTCTGAACGAAGATTTTCTTCCGTCGAGATTGTATCATCATTATGTAACCAGAGCTAAAATGGCTCATCTAACCAGTGAAATGGAATCTCTCTGCCAATTATCTAGAATAAGCCACAGACCTCTCTACAAATTGACGGGAGGGTCTCAGCGCCGAGTGCCAGGCACCACAGGCAAGCACTCGAACATGTCTGAACAACATGAACAAGGGCAGTTAGGGCCCCCTGATAGGGAAGCCAGCATGGCACCCTTTGCATTTCTCCCCTAGGGCAAGTGAACTCCAAAGGGATAGTAGTTCTCAAAGGTCATAGTCAGTAGGCAACAGAGAAAAGGCTCAAGGTTAGGCTCTGAGCTGGTTTGGGTTTGTTTAGTGTTTGTTTGATTATATTTTATTAAAGAAATGCAGTCCGTACAGGTGGTGAGATGTGGAGGAGAGAGCATGGCTTTGGAGGTTGCATTACCAGGGTCTGAAGCTCAGATTTTTCTCCTTAAACTGTGCAACATTGGGCAAATTACTTACCCCCTCTGAGACTGTTTCCTCATATGTGAAATGAAGTGAATAAGCCCCCTTCTTGGAATGATGGGCAGATGAAACGTAAAAGGATCTAACTTTCCACAGGGCTGGTATGTCAGAGGCCCTTAGCCTGTGATTCATGTGGGTTTTCAAGTCAGACTGTCTGGGTTTTGTTTAAACATCTTATTTTTTTTAAATGAAATATTTCAAACCAACAGAAAAGTACAAATGGCTAGGTATTTACCACACATTGATCTTCTATCGTCTTTGCTTCACATATGTTTTCAAATCAAATGAAAGCATTAGGAGTCCCCTTGCCCCTTCTTTAATCCCATTTACCTCTCTTCCCCCCCAGAGGTAATCACTTCTGAGGCTGGGTTGTGTCCTTTTTGTCTGTATTTGCACCCTTTTATTACAGGCATATGTGTGCATAAACAATACAGAATATTGTTCTGCCTTGAGATTTGCATAAGTGGTTGAAGACTGCACATATTGTTCTCTGATTTGCCTTTTTAACCCAATATTGTGTAAGCAAGATTCACTCATGTTGACACATGGAGGCCATCCATTCTAACCGCCATGCCGTGCACCCTCACAGGGACAGGGGATGCTTTCCTGATTCACCTGATGGACAGCTCCCAGGCCCCTGTCCATGCTGTTTTCACTAAACTATCAGGAGGAAGAGAGATGGGAGAAGAGAAGCCACTTTCCCTGGAGAATGGACAAGTTCCTTTCTGAGCATGTGGCTGGATGCAAAAAAAGGAAGTCCCCTTAAGTGCGGATGGGCCTGGGTCAGGGTTACCAAGGCAGCCCAGTTTCTCCTTCCCCTGAGAACACAGGCTGTGGCATTCTCTGCTGGCGGGAGAGGGAAGAATGGACAGGACCTCTGTCCTGTCTGCCCAGGGCCCCCTCACACACCGCGGAGTGCTCCCTGCCCCTGCTTGGAGGTCTTTGGCCTGCTCCCATGGAGCCAGGTGCACCTGCTGCTGCTGCTGCAAGCTCTGTGCTGGGCACATAGTAGGTGCACAGGAAGTACTAGTGACAGCGACAGGAGAGAGTGAAGGAAACCTGAGTGAGCCTGAGGGATGAAGGCACCACGTGGAGGAGTGCCATCAGTTCTCATGTTTAATTCTGGGCTTAGGGAGCTGTCTCCATTGACCTTGGGAAGGCATACGGGAGTGGACTGAGATTTCATCCTTAGCTCTAGGCCCAGCTCTGCCGTGGATGACCCCTGCTGCCCCACGTGGCGAGGCACCAGCTGTAAAGGCCAGGGCTCCGAGTCGGGCCCCTGCTCCCCTACACCCGCCCCCACGCCTGGGGTGCCCTGTCCTGTCCACAGCCTCTGCTTTTCAAGAGCACGGCCTGGGATGAATTCCTTGCTCTTCGCCGACAGTAAAGGAGATTTATGACCCCACAAGCTCTTTTTATGCTCCTCCCTCCCAAAGACTTTGATGGATTTTATCTTGATAAATGATGAGGCCTGTGCCCTGCAGGCGGGGATGGAGGTGGGCGGGGAGCCGTGAGGCTGGAAAGAAGGAAAAGGAGAAAACTCCCGGAGGCGCTCTGCTGCTGCTGTGCAGGAGGGGCTGTCACTCAGAGCTCCTCCAGGGCAGAGAGATGGGGTCTGAGTAGACTGTCGAACCATTCTGGCAAAGTTCCAACACCTTACTGGGCAAGCAGAGCAGGGACTGTCTTGCTCGCGGGCGCCCTTTGTGCTTTGGACCTGAACGCCATAAAGGCACGGCCTGTGTCTGAGCGGTCCATCTTGGGGGAAGGCAAGGATTTTCCTCCAGAGCCCTCTCCTTCTCTCAGACCTGGACTTTAGGAGGTGCTCCCTAATCAGGGACCGATTTGAGTCCTGGGCCTGTCCCTTGAAGCCCCAATGCTCTTGCTTCTGTGTTCGGACTTTGCTGGTACCTGACTTGGAAATTCGAGCTTGAGGCCAGACCAGGGTTGTTGGTTGGGCGCTGACCCACTGTGCACACCTGTCTGGCCTCCTCCTACCCACGCTTCCAGGTGCAGGGCCACAGATCCTTCCTCAGTACCTACCCCGGGTATCCCACCAGTCCCTCCTGATCCCTGTGCTTGAGGCCTGACGGTCCACCTGTCCCTCCAGGTGACCTCCTACGGCGTCTGGGCTGATCCGTGTCAGCGTCCCAGAGTCCAGGACAGGCTGTGCACAGAGCAGGCATTTAAGAACGCACAAAGGAGGTGAGGGCTCAAGACAGCTCTACCTGGGATCCCGCCCCTGCCTCTGGAGGGTGAGCTCCCTGGACATGGGGACTGGCTTTTACTTCTCTCAGCATGGTCTGTGCAGAGTCGACGCTCAGCCGATGCTGCTGGCTGCCGCCAGTGTCTATACTGTAGAAAACTACATAATGTAGAGGACTACGTTTCTCACTGAACACTCTAACAGCCTGCAAATGAAGAATTCTCCTCCCCAGCGTCACCAACGAGGGTGAGCCTGAGCTAGGGGAAGCGACTTCCAAACTTCACCCAGCTAGGGAGTATAGAGTCAGACTCACAGGAGACCTCCCGGCCCTGAAGGCGGGGATGGAGGTGGGCGGGGAGCCGTGAGGCTGGAAAGAAGGAAAAGGAGAAAACTCCCGGAGGCGCTCTGCTGCTGCTGTGCAGGAGGGGCTGTCACTCAGAGCTCCTCCAGGGCAGAGAGATGGGGTCTGAGTAGACTGTCGAACCATTCTGGCAAAGTTCCAACACCTTACTGGGCAAGCAGAGCAGGGACTGTCTTGCTCGCGGGCGCCCTTTGTGCTTTGGACCTGAACGCCATAAAGGCACGGCCTGTGTCTGAGCGGTCCATCTTGGGGGAAGGCAAGGATTTTCCTCCAGAGCCCTCTCCTTCTCTCAGACCTGGACTTTAGGAGGTGCTCCCTAATCAGGGACCGATTTGAGTCCTGGGCCTGTCCCTTGAAGCCCCAATGCTCTTGCTTCTGTGTTCGGACTTTGCTGGTACCTGACTTGGAAATTCGAGCTTGAGGCCAGACCAGGGTTGTTGGTTGGGCGCTGACCCACTGTGCACACCTGTCTGGCCTCCTCCTACCCACGCTTCCAGGTGCAGGGCCACAGATCCTTCCTCAGTACCTACCCCGGGTATCCCACCAGTCCCTCCTGATCCCTGTGCTTGAGGCCTGACGGTCCACCTGTCCCTCCAGGTGACCTCCTACGGCGTCTGGGCTGATCCGTGTCAGCGTCCCAGAGTCCAGGACAGGCTGTGCACAGAGCAGGCATTTAAGAACGCACAAAGGAGGTGAGGGCTCAAGACAGCTCTACCTGGGATCCCGCCCCTGCCTCTGGAGGGTGAGCTCCCTGGACATGGGGACTGGCTTTTACTTCTCTCAGCATGGTCTGTGCAGAGTCGACGCTCAGCCGATGCTGCTGGCTGCCGCCAGTGTCTATACTGTAGAAAACTACATAATGTAGAGGACTACGTTTCTCACTGAACACTCTAACAGCCTGCAAATGAAGAATTCTCCTCCCCAGCGTCACCAACGAGGGTGAGCCTGAGCTAGGGGAAGCGACTTCCAAACTTCACCCAGCTAGGGAGTATAGAGTCAGACTCACAGGAGACCTCCCGGCCCTGAAGGCCTTGGGGTCTTCCCTCTGCCTCCTCCAGTGCTGGTGGGCACGGAGCGCTGGAGCCGTTTCAGGAACCGGCCAGAAGCCAAGAATCACGTTGGCCTTCCTGGAGGGGCTGAGCTTGCAGGTGCCCTGGCAAAGGGGCTGAGGGTGGTGTCTGGGCAGACTGGAGGGGTGACAGGCACGGCGGGGAGCGATGGGGACAGAGGTGACTTGGTCAGGACGGTGGCCCTGTCTATTCCGTAAACAACAACTATCCTCCACCCCCATCCACACACATACGCCATCCCCCGACTCCCAACATACACAGCTCCTTAAGCCTGTTGGGAGGTGGCTTTTGCAGGCGGGCAAGTTCGGTAAGGAGTCAGGGGGCTCCTGCTGGGAGTTCAGCATCTTCTCAGACACGAGACTGCCCGTCCCTTCATTCCAGCAGACCTGGCTTTGTGGGCCTGACCCTTTGGCATCCCATCCTTCCTCCTCCTGCCCTCTTCCCCATCTGGCCTGCCCCTTCCACCTCTGGATGCCCTCCCCCTGCAAGCGCTGTGGTCCTGCTGGTTAACCCAGAGCCAGTCACTCCCAGTTGGGAAACAGATGCGGTGACCAACGGCCTGCCTGGCCCAGCAGGTCCCTGCGAGTGGGAGTCGAGCCCCAGAATCAGTCCCCATCCCCTATTTATAATACCTCCTCTCAACAACTGTGTCTGAGAATAGATTCATGGGCCCCCAGGCATTGCCTGCCTTGGTTTTGACTTGCAAAGCTCTGGCCAAAGAATTCAGCAGTCTTCCTACAGAGGCCCCTTTCTGGCCTGGCTCTGGGGTCATGGAGGCTTTTGCATGCACCAGCAGGTGCTAGGGCAGAGCCAGGCAGGGTAGAAGAGAGGTTCCTATAGGTAGAGAAGCAGGGATCTCACCTCCAAGCCCAGAGTGTCTGGTTTCCCACCACCCCCACCAGGCTGAATGGGAAGAGGCTCCGCCCAGCTGCCCCTTGGGGAGTCAAGTCCTCAGCCTCCTCCAGTTCTGACACTTCTGTCTCAGGCTGAGCTCACCCCACTCGGTATGATAACCATCATTCCTCCTGCTGGGCAATTCTTTGTGGTTAGCCAAGCCCTCAGGGGCTCCTGATCTCATCCAGCCCCCACACAACCTTGGGGGGTCCTGCTGACAGGTGGAAATGCAGCTTAGGGAGGCATTGGCCAGCTGGGGAGGTAGTGGGATGAAGACATGAATCGCCTGGTCAGTTGGCCTCCCCGAGAGCACCTGCAGCGTCCTGGCTCAGGTGTTGGAGCCATGATGTCGCACACTCCCTGGGAGGGCTAAGTGCCAGAGGATCCGAGCAGACTTTCATCACTGCCACTCCCTCCTTCAACTCTCTTCCCAAAGGCTCCGCTTAAGTCTCTTTTCTCCATGACCTGCTGCCCCTCCAGGCCTGCGCGGCTGCACAGGCTCACCTGGTTGCGTGCAGCTAGCCTGTGACCGCGCTGAGTGGAACCTGTAAGAACAGCCCTGTCTCCTCCTTCACCCCGTCTCCTAACCGATGCCTTCCGGCACCTTGGCACAGGGCTGGGTGCCCAGAAAGAATGCCTGATAGACTACCCAGGGACTGGAATCTGGAAGGAAACAGTTCCAGCCACTGAATCCTTGTTACAGATGTGGAGAAGTGGTGAGTCCCAGACTCCTGACTGACCCCAGGCGCCCTCCTTCTCTCCTCAGGTCCCAGTATCTTCCTGGTAAACCGAGAGAACACTAGCCTTGGGGAGGACCTTTCAACCCTCCGGTGCTACGGCTGGTCTGACCTAAGTGACCCCAATAATCCCTTCCAGGTTTACATTATTTGATGATCTACAGTCATGGCCCCCCAGGCATTGCCTGCCTTGGTTTTGACTTGCAAAGCTCTGGCCAAAGAATTCAGCAGTCTTCCTACAGAGGCCCCTTTCTGGCCTGGCTCTGGGGTCATGGAGGCTTTTGCATGCACCAGCAGGTGCTAGGGCAGAGCCAGGCAGGGTAGAAGAGAGGTTCCTATAGGTAGAGAAGCAGGGATCTCACCTCCAAGCCCAGAGTGTCTGGTTTCCCACCACCCCCACCAGGCTGAATGGGAAGAGGCTCCGCCCAGCTGCCCCTTGGGGAGTCAAGTCCTCAGCCTCCTCCAGTTCTGACACTTCTGTCTCAGGCTGAGCTCACCCCACTCGGTATGATAACCATCATTCCTCCTGCTGGGCAATTCTTTGTGGTTAGCCAAGCCCTCAGGGGCTCCTGATCTCATCCAGCCCCCACACAACCTTGGGGGGTCCTGCTGACAGGTGGAAATGCAGCTTAGGGAGGCATTGGCCAGCTGGGGAGGTAGTGGGATGAAGACATGAATCGCCTGGTCAGTTGGCCTCCCCGAGAGCACCTGCAGCGTCCTGGCTCAGGTGTTGGAGCCATGATGTCGCACACTCCCTGGGAGGGCTAAGTGCCAGAGGATCCGAGCAGACTTTCATCACTGCCACTCCCTCCTTCAACTCTCTTCCCAAAGGCTCCGCTTAAGTCTCTTTTCTCCATGACCTGCTGCCCCTCCAGGCCTGCGCGGCTGCACAGGCTCACCTGGTTGCGTGCAGCTAGCCTGTGACCGCGCTGAGTGGAACCTGTAAGAACAGCCCTGTCTCCTCCTTCACCCCGTCTCCTAACCGATGCCTTCCGGCACCTTGGCACAGGGCTGGGTGCCCAGAAAGAATGCCTGATAGACTACCCAGGGACTGGAATCTGGAAGGAAACAGTTCCAGCCACTGAATCCTTGTTACAGATGTGGAGAAGTGGTGAGTCCCAGACTCCTGACTGACCCCAGGCGCCCTCCTTCTCTCCTCAGGTCCCAGTATCTTCCTGGTAAACCGAGAGAACACTAGCCTTGGGGAGGACCTTTCAACCCTCCGGTGCTACGGCTGGTCTGACCTAAGTGACCCCAATAATCCCTTCCAGGTTTACATTATTTGATGATCTACAGTCATGATTCTCAGTCTGGGGGCAATTTTCTCCCTCCAACTCCCTAGGAAACATCGTCTGGGAGCATTTCTAATTTCACAAATGGGGAGAAAGTACGCCTGGCATTAGATGTCTTCTATTCCTGGTAAAGGCTAGGGATGCTGTACAACATTCTACAGGGTATGGGACAGTGCCTGCAACAAAGAACGACTCCACCTAAAACACCACCCACCAAAGCTGAGCACCAGCACCACCAGCTGCTGAAGCTGGTCTAGGCTAAGGAAAATGACATGATTTTCTCAAAACTTCCTTCTTCCTGTATCTGTGGCTTTTTCGCAGGGTGCTTTGAACCAGTCTCTGTGTATTTGTTAGGAACAGATGGTGCCCCAGAGGATATGTTTTCTCCTGGGAGCCACATTCAAAATCTACATGGCAGTGTCTCCTGATGGCATGGTGAGGTGGTCCAGACAGAGACACAGTAGGGGGAGAGGCCTTGCTTCCAGCTGAGAGGGGGAAGGACTGGAGGTATTGATGGAGGTACAGATCAAACCAGTCAATCCTAAAGGAAATCAACCCTGAATATTCATTGGAAGGACTAATGCTGAAAATGAAGCTCCAATACTTTGGCCACCTGATGCAAAGAGACAACTCACTGGAAAAGACCCTGATGCTGGGAAAAAATAGAAGGCAGAAGGAGAAGGCGAGGACAGAGGATGGGTTGGTTGGATGGCATCACTGAGTCAATGCACATGAACTTGAGCAGGCTCTGGGAGATGGTGAAGAACAGGGCAGCCTGGTGTGCCTCAGGCATGGTTGCAAAGAGCTGGACATGAATGAGCAACTGAACTGGACTGAACTGACCTCATGAACGCAGTGAGGAGCCAGACCTGTGCTGAAAGCTTAGCTTTCCCACTAGCAGCTGTGTGTCCTTAAGCAGGTCATCCATCTCCCTAAGCCTCAGTTTCCTCATCTGCAGGCTGGGGATGGTTATCTCCCACTTGGGGATTTTTGTAGAGGTCAAACAGGACACCACTGTGTGGAGGGCAGGCGGGAGGCGCTGGGCCAGGCACGGGACAGTGTTTGAGTGGTCACTGCTCTGCAACACCTCCCATCCTCACCCCACTCACCACTCCCCTTGCAGCCCCTACCTGGGTTTCCACATTTCCAACTTAGTAAAGAATTTGCAAAACTGTCGGCACTGTGGCATCACCTTCCTCTCATGCCTCCCTTCTCACTTCTGATGAGCTCATTGGCAGATTCAGGGAGCTTAGTTTTTTCAGAAAGGCTGAGCGGGGCTGGCCTCTCTGCTCCTGTCCCACCACCACCATCCTATCCAGGCTTGTGTCACTCTGCCTCCAGCCATGAGGCTCTGATTCTCCCTCTCAATTAACTCCCAGGCCCATTTGTATCTGTGGCTTTTTCGCAGGGTGCTTTGAACCAGTCTCTGTGTATTTGTTAGGAACAGATGGTGCCCCAGAGGATATGTTTTCTCCTGGGAGCCACATTCAAAATCTACATGGCAGTGTCTCCTGATGGCATGGTGAGGTGGTCCAGACAGAGACACAGTAGGGGGAGAGGCCTTGCTTCCAGCTGAGAGGGGGAAGGACTGGAGGTATTGATGGAGGTACAGATCAAACCAGTCAATCCTAAAGGAAATCAACCCTGAATATTCATTGGAAGGACTAATGCTGAAAATGAAGCTCCAATACTTTGGCCACCTGATGCAAAGAGACAACTCACTGGAAAAGACCCTGATGCTGGGAAAAAATAGAAGGCAGAAGGAGAAGGCGAGGACAGAGGATGGGTTGGTTGGATGGCATCACTGAGTCAATGCACATGAACTTGAGCAGGCTCTGGGAGATGGTGAAGAACAGGGCAGCCTGGTGTGCCTCAGGCATGGTTGCAAAGAGCTGGACATGAATGAGCAACTGAACTGGACTGAACTGACCTCATGAACGCAGTGAGGAGCCAGACCTGTGCTGAAAGCTTAGCTTTCCCACTAGCAGCTGTGTGTCCTTAAGCAGGTCATCCATCTCCCTAAGCCTCAGTTTCCTCATCTGCAGGCTGGGGATGGTTATCTCCCACTTGGGGATTTTTGTAGAGGTCAAACAGGACACCACTGTGTGGAGGGCAGGCGGGAGGCGCTGGGCCAGGCACGGGACAGTGTTTGAGTGGTCACTGCTCTGCAACACCTCCCATCCTCACCCCACTCACCACTCCCCTTGCAGCCCCTACCTGGGTTTCCACATTTCCAACTTAGTAAAGAATTTGCAAAACTGTCGGCACTGTGGCATCACCTTCCTCTCATGCCTCCCTTCTCACTTCTGATGAGCTCATTGGCAGATTCAGGGAGCTTAGTTTTTTCAGAAAGGCTGAGCGGGGCTGGCCTCTCTGCTCCTGTCCCACCACCACCATCCTATCCAGGCTTGTGTCACTCTGCCTCCAGCCATGAGGCTCTGATTCTCCCTCTCAATTAACTCCCAGGCCTTCCTCCTCACTCTCCATCAGGCTGCACTCTGAAGGCCCATTTGTCTCTCCTGAGAGGAGCTCTCTCATCCTGCTCCCAAGCCTCTGCCGGCCGGCCCCGAGGTGCCTGCACGGGAAAGTCCAAGTGGTCCAGTCAGACGGGAGGCTCTTCCCTTCTCCTTCAGGTCTCATCGACCCAGTTCCCAGAGGTGTGGGCGTGGCCTCCCTGTGTGTGCTGGCAACTCTCCCAAATGCCTCTCGGGTCTCCCAGCACCGTGAACAGGCAGCGTCCGGAGCACCTGCCCCCACAGTTAGGCTCTGGTTCAACCTGCAGAGCATCTGCTCCAATGCCAAGGACACTGTCAGCCCCTAGTCCGCTCAGATTCACCAGTCGACGACCCTGTCACAACGCCCACCCTGTGTTCTGATGACTGTGAGCTTTTCCAGGGCACGGGCTGCACCTTGGATGTGCCCAGGAGGCATGGAGAACATGGCACCACACAGATGGGGCAAATGCTTGCAAGCGGCAGGAATTGAGGACACGAACCATGAGCTACACACTCTACCATGTAGCAAAACCACCTTCCGTCTGCTCTCTTTGACCTGCGTGGGAGACTGGGGCCACGTGCTTACTACAGAAACCACACACCAAGAAGAGGAATCAGAAATTGTTCCCAGTGACCGAAAGTGGTGCTTTTTCTTTTTGTATCAAAAATAGTTCTCTAACATAGCCATCCAGCAGGCTAAGGTGGCACTGGGCCCTGGCATCATCTGGCCAATAATAGCAGCAGCTGGTTGGAGCCCGCTTCCTGAACCAGAGATTCTCATCGACTGGCATGATGATGGCTGAAGCAGGTGGAGAGCACGGCCTCCATTTCACAAATAGAGCAGCTAAGGCTCAGAGAGCGAAAGAGAGGTGACCGGCCCAGCACAGCCCATGGAACCGAGGGTAAGAAAGTGTTGCCCTTCCCACTTGGTACCGTGCTCCCGGAGGGACAAGTCTGCCAACGCCAGCGAACGCCAAGCATGCTGCTGCGGAGGAATCTGTGCACCCAACCTCTGCCTCCAGCCATGAGGCTCTGATTCTCCCTCTCAATTAACTCCCAGGCCTTCCTCCTCACTCTCCATCAGGCTGCACTCTGAAGGCCCATTTGTCTCTCCTGAGAGGAGCTCTCTCATCCTGCTCCCAAGCCTCTGCCGGCCGGCCCCGAGGTGCCTGCACGGGAAAGTCCAAGTGGTCCAGTCAGACGGGAGGCTCTTCCCTTCTCCTTCAGGTCTCATCGACCCAGTTCCCAGAGGTGTGGGCGTGGCCTCCCTGTGTGTGCTGGCAACTCTCCCAAATGCCTCTCGGGTCTCCCAGCACCGTGAACAGGCAGCGCCCGGGAGCACCTGCCCCACAGTTAGGCTCTGGTTCAACCTGCAGAGCATCTGCTCCAATGCCAAGGACACTGTCAGCCCCTAGTCCGCTCAGATTCACCAGTCGACGACCCTGTCACAACGCCCACCCTGTGTTCTGATGACTGTGAGCTTTTCCAGGGCACGGGCTGCACCTTGGATGTGCCCAGGAGGCATGGAGAACATGGCACCACACAGATGGGGCAAATGCTTGCAAGCGGCAGGAATTGAGGACACGAACCATGAGCTACACACTCTACCATGTAGCAAAACCACCTTCCGTCTGCTCTCTTTGACCTGCGTGGGAGACTGGGGCCACGTGCTTACTACAGAAACCACACACCAAGAAGAGGAATCAGAAATTGTTCCCAGTGACCGAAAGTGGTGCTTTTTCTTTTTGTATCAAAAATAGTTCTCTAACATAGCCATCCAGCAGGCTAAGGTGGCACTGGGCCCTGGCATCATCTGGCCAATAATAGCAGCAGCTGGTTGGAGCCCGCTTCCTGAACCAGAGATTCTCATCGACTGGCATGATGATGGCTGAAGCAGGTGGAGAGCACGGCCTCCATTTCACAAATAGAGAAGCTGAGGCTCAGAGAGGGAAAGAGAGGTGCCCGGGGCAGCACAGCCCATGGAACTGAGGGTCAGGGAGTGTTGCCCTTCCCACTTGGTACCGTGCTCCCGGAGGGACAAGTCTGCCAACGCCAGCGAACGCCAAGCATGCTGCTGCGGAGGAATCTGTGCACACTCTCTGCCAGGAAGGCCTGCCCTTCTTCCTCTCCACGGGTTGGGCGGATAAGTGAGGCACAGGTACCCCAGCAGCCTCCAGGCCCTCCCTTTCCTGTCCAACAGCCACTCCTGCATCCCACCCCCATGCCTGATGCGCACCACCCGGGGTCAGAGGCCTGGCCTTGGCCTCACGGCTCTCAGATCACTGAGGGGCAGGCCCTGCAGGGAGGCCTGACTGCTGTGGGAGAGGGGGCTGCAGGAACTCCTGGGCACAAGGCCTAGCAATCTGCTCCCTTCCTGGGCAGTGTCTCTCTTTAAGCCACCTCTGCTGTGAGGTCCCAGCCTGCCCTCCGCATCACCCTCCTCCCTAGGCCTCCTTTCTGAGAGGTCATCCCCTCGGCCTGCCGCAGGGACCAGGAAACAAGGAGGCGGGAAAGGGAGGCCTGACCTCTGCTCTCTGGTGGGGCCTCCCACCACGGCCGGGCCTCCTTTTTGCACTATCTCTCTTTCTGCAAACCCGCATCAGGGTCTCTCTCTCTGAAGTTCAGGTTTATGAGGACTGAAGTCCACCTGGTCACCAGGACTCAGACGGGCTGGCGGACTCTTGATTCACTAATGCTCACAACAAAGCTTCACCCAAGGTTTAATCATTAAATGGAATTTCGTTAGACATTTGATGGTTCACCTTTATGGGCAAGAATAAAACTTTATGGCATAGGCCGTGTCCCAGAACTCAGGAAATGTGCTTGTGGGAGTCCAGAAGAGAGATCAGCACACTGATTTCCCGCTCCAGTCTATACCCTTCTCTGAGATTTACCTTCTCAGTCTCAGGTCAAGGAACAAGTTTGCACCAGTTGGTTTCTAATGACCCTCCAGCATCCTGGGCCCCTGTCACTTCCTTCCCACGGTGGTGATCATCCTGGTCAGACCATGGCCAGAATAAGCATGTAGACTAGTGAGAGAGGCAGGCACTCCTGGGAGGTGGAAGGACATTACTGTGTACATTAGGTTAGCAATGTCAGGTCTGGGGCTCAAATCTCAATTTGACTTAATGACGGCTACCATCTCTACTCCGTCAGTCTCCTTGTCTGTGCACACTCTCTGCCAGGAAGGCCTGCCCTTCTTCCTCTCCACGGGTTGGGCGGATAAGTGAGGCACAGGTACCCCAGCAGCCTCCAGGCCCTCCCTTTCCTGTCCAACAGCCACTCCTGCATCCCACCCCCATGCCTGATGCGCACCACCCGGGGTCAGAGGCCTGGCCTTGGCCTCACGGCTCTCAGATCACTGAGGGGCAGGCCCTGCAGGGAGGCCTGACTGCTGTGGGAGAGGGGGCTGCAGGAACTCCTGGGCACAAGGCCTAGCAATCTGCTCCCTTCCTGGGCAGTGTCTCTCTTTAAGCCACCTCTGCTGTGAGGTCCCAGCCTGCCCTCCGCATCACCCTCCTCCCTAGGCCTCCTTTCTGAGAGGTCATCCCCTCGGCCTGCCGCAGGGACCAGGAAACAAGGAGGCGGGAAAGGGAGGCCTGACCTCTGCTCTCTGGTGGGGCCTCCCACCACGGCCGGGCCTCCTTTTTGCACTATCTCTCTTTCTGCAAACCCGCATCAGGGTCTCTCTCTCTGAAGTTCAGGTTTATGAGGACTGAAGTCCACCTGGTCACCAGGACTCAGACGGGCTGGCGGACTCTTGATTCACTAATGCTCACAACAAAGCTTCACCCAAGGTTTAATCATTAAATGGAATTTCGTTAGACATTTGATGGTTCACCTTTATGGGCAAGAATAAAACTTTATGGCATAGGCCGTGTCCCAGAACTCAGGAAATGTGCTTGTGGGAGTCCAGAAGAGAGATCAGCACACTGATTTCCCGCTCCAGTCTATACCCTTCTCTGAGATTTACCTTCTCAGTCTCAGGTCAAGGAACAAGTTTGCACCAGTTGGTTTCTAATGACCCTCCAGCATCCTGGGCCCCTGTCACTTCCTTCCCACGGTGGTGATCATCCTGGTCAGACCATGGCCAGAATAAGCATGTAGACTAGTGAGAGAGGCAGGCACTCCTGGGAGGTGGAAGGACATTACTGTGTACATTAGGTTAGCAATGTCAGGTCTGGGGCTCAAATCTCAATTTTTGACTTAATGACGGCTACCATCTCTCTACTCCGTCAGTCTCCTTGTCTGTGATGTGAGCTGCTGAGGGCTATGTAAGGACTAAAAGTGAAACAAGGCCTGGACACAAAGGGCCTGGCACGCCCTGTGGCTTATGATCACTGTGACGATGGCTAATCCTCATCCTAGCTCAAGGAGCTCATTCACCTCAGCCCTGTGCTGGGCCCTGCCAGTGGGAAGGTGAGCCCTCCCTGCATGCTTGGGAGCTTCTAGTCTGACAGGAGATCAGCCTTGACCTAGAAGACATCAGGGAATAGGCAGCCCTGTGCAGATGGAAGGTCTAACTTCAGCATCTGAAGCCACAGTCTGAGGGAGGCAGACACAGGCCAGTACAGGGCTGGCTAAGATTGTCAAGAGCAAAGAGAACGCAGACGTCTCAAAAGGGAGCGTTAATTCCTGGGAGATCAGAGAAAGCTCAAGAGGCATCATATGACTCTGGGAGTCTTAACTGTTTGTTTCTCTATAACTTCCTTCCTCCAAGAGTACTGTGAGGCAAGAGGCCCGTCCTGTCTGCTTCCTAGAGATGAGGGCTCCTGTTCCAGGGGAGGGCTGCTGGTTCCGTGACGCTTCTGAATCCGTGAGCGACCCGGCCAGGAGAGCCAAACCCACCATCACCAGCACAGACCTTCCAACCCTTCCAAGTCCAGGAGAGTCCTGGAAAATTCCCAAGGCACGTGCTGGGATGAGGGTGAAGGATGCGCCAGAGGAGGCCTCCTGGCTGCGTTCCTCCTCTGCGTTAGAACTTGGCTGTGCCTGTGATGCAATCCAGTGGACCCCTCTTCACCCCACCCCTTCCCGTCCAAGCCTGTTATTCCCTGAGTTTCTAACATGCGCCCAAATGAAGGCAGGCTGAAAGGCCCCAGGGGCCTCGACGTCCAGGAACGGGCTATTAGTAGATTTCAAAGGCCCCGACCTGACTGCAAAGCCGCAGCCAGTCAGACCCTCCCTCTCAGGCCCCGTCACAGCCAATCGGCCCCTCACCAGCTGGGAAGAGGTTTCCCTGCACTCTGCTCAACCGTCAGGCTTCAGAGCCACCTGCCTGTCTCCTGCAAGGAAGTGAAATGCGTAATGACAACTGCGTTTACTAAGCTGCCCTGGATTGTGGACCCAGATGCTCTGCAATCACTCTTGGCTGTAATGTCTGCAGTGGCACATCCACTTACAAATGAGAAGACATAGTCCTCAGCCGAGTGAGAAGGAGATGTCAGTCCTTTTCTGGCTTACACCAACATCCTTTCCTATGAAATGGAAAACAAGGGGGTGGCATCAGGGTGTAAAACGAGCAGCCACTGGTGGACGAGAGGGGACCGCATGACTAAAGATGCAGCAAGACGATGGCTGTGTCTGGGACTTCCTCGCTGGGCAACCTGGGTCAAGTTTACCAGCTTTTCTGAGCTTCAGAAGGGGCTATCGGGAGGACTAAATAAGACAATGTTTGTAAAGCACTTAGCATTCCATACACTGGCTTCCTTCCATCTTTCCACAAGGAAGAGGGAAGGATGGAGGGAGTGAAGAAAGAAAACGGTGATCCCTTCCAAGGACAGGCAAACGTGCCCAGTGGACATCAGAAGTGTAAAATTGTGTTTTTGCAGACTCCAGAATAACTTTCCTGTGACATTTTGGATTTTAATGGATTCCAGAAACCTGAAATTTTCTCTACAGTCAGAACAGGATGTTTAACTTTCGTCCTTCATGAAAAAAACCCGATGCACTCTCTAATCTCTTCATTCACTGGAAATATGTGGGAAACAAGAAATCAGGCTTAAAAAAAGAAAGCCAACATGAAATGTTCTGTTTCTAAATAGAGCAAACAAGAGTGTTGCAAAACGGGGCTGGAACCAATAACAAAACTTCTGGAGATGAACCATTGAGAGTGACGCTTTATTACAGGCAAAATGCTTGGGAGGCACCAATTCTGGAGGCCTTAAATGGAGTTGGACTTCCTTTAGTACCTCCAGGGAAGAGAGAGGAACTGCTTTTATCCAAAGGGAATCAGAGGTGAACTAGCTCACCAGGAAAACCCCATCTCTGTGCTTCTTTTTCTTGAATTCTCTCCTAATGTGAAATGGGGAAAAGGAAACTATTTCACAGAAAACAACATGGAGAAACTCAGCCATCCCTGAGCACTGCTGGCATTTGGTACCAAGAAGAACAGTATCAGTCTTTAGTTTCACAATGATGTGAATTCCTGAATGGGACGTTTTATGAAGCCGAGACCTATTGACCTGGCCCACCATCGTTCCCAGAGTCTAACAGCACCAGAGACAGGGCTGGTGCTCAGGAAACTCTTGTGAATGAAGACAGGAAGGTCAGCAAGAAGAAGAGCTCACTGAGATCACGAGTGAGACACTGCTTTGTAAACCTGAAGAGAAGAACATTGTGCTCAGTCGTGTCTGACTTCTTGCGACCATATGGATTGTAGCCTACCAGGTTCCTTGTCCATGGGATTTTTCAGGCAAGAATACTGGGGTGGGGCTTCCCCTGGTGGTCCAGTGGGTAAGGACACCGCCTTGCAGTGCAAGGGGCGCCGGTTCGTTCCCTGGCCTGGGAGGATCCCACGTGCCGCGGAGCGGCTGGACTGATGTGTCCAATCGCCAAGCCGGAGCTCTGGAGCGCATGCGCCCAGAGCCGGTGCTCTGCAACGACAGATGCCACCACCGCGATGGGAGGCCCACAGGAGCCAAAGAACGAAGATGAATGAAAATAGAGAAATGAAAGACCAATAGAGGTGGCCCGCCCACTCCCCTCCCTCCCCAACCCGACCCCCGCCCAAAGTAAATAAATAAGTAAATCTTAAAAAAAAAAAAAAAGAAAAGAATACTGGGGTGGGTTGCCATTTCCTCCTCCTGGGGATCTTCCCGACCCAGGGGTGCAACCTGTGTCTCCTGAGTCTCCTGCATTGGCAGATAGATTCCTTACCACTGAGCCAGAGAGCATGATCCAAATTGGGAGACATTATTGTGCTCAGCTGCAATTAGCCTGGAGACACGATGGGCATTTAGAACTTTGGGACCTCCCCTTCCCCTGGTTTGGTGGATGTCTTTGGTCACTTCTATAGAAATCCAAATGACCAGTGTCCAATGTTGGTAACCAGGTGGCTCTGGGGCGACATCATTCCCTGTCCCTGTGCTTCTTTTTCTTGAATTCTCTCCTAATGTGAAATGGGGAAAAGGAAACTATTTCACAGAAAACAACATGGAGAAACTCAGCCATCCCTGAGCACTGCTGGCATTTGGTACCAAGAAGAACAGTATCAGTCTTTAGTTTCACAATGATGTGAATTCCTGAATGGGACGTTTTATGAAGCCGAGACCTATTGACCTGGCCCACCATCGTTCCCAGAGTCTAACAGCACCAGAGACAGGGCTGGTGCTCAGGAAACTCTTGTGAATGAAGACAGGAAGGTCAGCAAGAAGAAGAGCTCACTGAGATCACGAGTGAGACACTGCTTTGTAAACCTGAAGAGAAGAACATTGTGCTCAGTCGTGTCTGACTTCTTGCGACCATATGGATTGTAGCCTACCAGGTTCCTTGTCCATGGGATTTTTCAGGCAAGAATACTGGGGTGGGGCTTCCCCTGGTGGTCCAGTGGGTAAGGACACCGCCTTGCAGTGCAAGGGGCGCCGGTTCGTTCCCTGGCCTGGGAGGATCCCACGTGCCGCGGAGCGGCTGGACTGATGTGTCCAATCGCCAAGCCGGAGCTCTGGAGCGCATGCGCCCAGAGCCGGTGCTCTGCAACGACAGATGCCACCACCGCGATGGGAGGCCCACAGGAGCCAAAGAACGAAGATGAATGAAAATAGAGAAATGAAAGACCAATAGAGGTGGCCCGCCCACTCCCCTCCCTCCCCAACCCGACCCCCGCCCAAAGTAAATAAATAAGTAAATCTTAAAAAAAAAAAAAAAGAAAAGAATACTGGGGTGGGTTGCCATTTCCTCCTCCTGGGGATCTTCCCGACCCAGGGGTGCAACCTGTGTCTCCTGAGTCTCCTGCATTGGCAGATAGATTCCTTACCACTGAGCCAGAGAGCATGATCCAAATTGGGAGACATTATTGTGCTCAGCTGCAATTAGCCTGGAGACACGATGGGCATTTAGAACTTTGGGACCTCCCCTTCCCCTGGTTTGGTGGATGTCTTTGGTCACTTCTATAGAAATCCAAATGACCAGTGTCCAATGTTGGTAACCAGGTGGCTCTGGGGCGACATCATTCCCTGTCCCTGTGGTCTCACTCAGGACTCTGCCCACGTCAATGGAAAGGTCCCACGCCTCCGGGAAGACTCCTGATTGGTCCCTCTTCTTCTTCCTTCATTCTGTCCTCCCTCACAACAGAGCCTTTATCTGTGCCACCTCAAAAGAACTGTACAGGGTGGCACCGTCTCCTGAAGCACCCATTTCTCCTCCCTTGAGGACAGGTGCTATTTCATATAAACTCCTATCACTATTGCCCAGATTTTAGTTGGTTCTCAATAAAAGTTTACTAAATAAATAGATACTGCCATAATCAGCAAAAGAAAGAAAAGGAACCCTTTCAAGACTTATGGAACACAAAACACATCAAAACATATTGAGCTCCAGAACCACCATGCTCTGGAGAGTGAACTTCACCATCAGGACGGTCAGCGAAGACAAGCCTGTCTCCAAGAGAAAGTGATGCCGCCCTGGTGTCGCCCAGGTCTCTGTCTTGGGTGTCCACGGTTTTCTAGGCTCAAAGACCCAGCCAGGGGCTGTTTTGCCAAGTCTCGGGGCTGTGGAGACCAATTCTTGGCCAGGGCTGCTTCCTCTTCTGTCAAGGCAGAAGGCAGGGAGAGGGCAGGAAAAGAAGGCTTGAAGAACGTATTTCTGGGGCTCAAAGGCCATCAGATATCGCTCCAAATCACACTGCCTTTGAGCACAGGGGAACTGAATCAGAAACACATGGCTCACATTCCCTCCCTGTCACACACGGCCTGAGGAACCAAGGCAAGCAAACCGAAGAGCACCATGAGGCCACGGAGGCCACCAGCGTGGGTCCCCATGACGGTTCTAGGGAAGGAGAGCAGGCTGCGGAGGCGGGTGTTCTCTTTAGACCTGACCCGTCAGACCGACGAGACACGGGGCGTCAGTAGAGCAGTAAGGATGTGATCTGGAGACAGATGCTGCACAGACTGAATGATTAGGACCATCCCCCAAGTTCATCCTTTAAAACCTAATCCCCAGGGCGGTGGGGCTTGGAGGCGGGACTCTGCGGGCGGCTAGGTCGTTTGGAGAGTGAATCCTCAGGAGTGGGACTTGGGGCCCTGAGAGCCCTCTTACCCTCCCCCATGTGAGGATACAAATGATAACTGTCCCCAAACCAGGGAGTAGCCCCACTAGATGCTGAATGTGCCGGTGCCTTGATTTTGGGCTTCCGGCTTCCAGAATCGTGAGAAATGCCTTTCTGTGGTTTAAAAGCCCCTCAGTCTATGGTAGTTTCTTGTAGCAGCCCACACTGACCAAGAGAAACCACACAGAAAGCTGATCAGGCGAAAGGGCACATGGATGAGTCTGTACTAGTGTCTGTGAAACAATTCACACGTTTAAAGCACTTTCATCAACAGTACACTTGTTGCTGCGCACTTTTAAAATGCACCTTTAAAGCACTTTCATCCTGATTTCCTACCTCCACCCTCCCCAACCTCAGTCAGGATGCGTCCCTCTCGTGAGCCCTCAGCTCTGTCCCTCACTCTACTGATTGTCCCCATGTGTTAGAATCCCCTGTGATCGTGTCCCCTCCTGTCCTCCAGAGCACAGGTAAGGAAAGAAACGAACATCACTCACATCCTGTGCGCTGAACCTGTGCTCATGTTAGAGACACGGAGGTAGACGCATCACTATGGAGACAAACAGGCCAGGAGGAAAGTACCAGCCCACACGACATACACCCAGTGCCAGCAGGCGTGGTAGGCACGTAGCAGTCAGGATGTGGTCAACTCGTCCACTAAGGATATCAGAGAGGATGGACCCCACTGAGCTGAATCTTGAAGCATGAGTAACGGTTTTCTAGGCGGATCAGACAAGGAGAAAATTTAGGCAGAGAAAACAGCATAGGAAAGACAGGGAAGACAGACGCGGAGGCGCTGAACTTCACAAAGTATCAAAACAGCAGGGGGCGGTCTTTGGGGTTAGAGTTGCAGAGCCTATGATAAGCACAAGCACAGTAGTAATGATAGCTGTGCTCAGATACTTTGTATACTGTTTTCTACAAGCCAACCAGGGTTCTAAGTGCTTTACACTTGCTTTAGGCTTTTAATCCTCACAAACGAGTTTTAATCCTACAGAGCAAACCAATGGGGCTTGAGGCGGGACTCTGGGGGCTAGGTCGTTTGGAGAGTGAATCCTCAGGAGTGGGACTTGGGGCCCTGAGAGCCCTCTTACCCTCACCCATGTGAGGATACAAATGATAACTGTCCCCAAACCAGGGAGTAGCCCCACTAGATGCTGAATGTGCCGGTGCCTTGATTTTGGGCTTCCGGCTTCCAGAATCGTGAGAAATGCCTTTCTGTGGTTTAAAAGCCCCTCAGTCTATGGTAGTTTCTTGTAGCAGCCCACACTGACCAAGAGAAACCACACAGAAAGCTGATCAGGCGAAAGGGCACATGGATGAGTCTGTACTAGTGTCTGTGAAACAATTCACACGTTTAAAGCACTTTCATCAACAGTACACTTGTTGCTGCGCACTTTTAAAATGCACCTTTAAAGCACTTTCATCCTGATTTCCTACCTCCACCCTCCCCAACCTCAGTCAGGATGCGTCCCTCTCGTGAGCCCTCAGCTCTGTCCCTCACTCTACTGATTGTCCCCATGTGTTAGAATCCCCTGTGATCGTGTCCCCTCCTGTCCTCCAGAGCACAGGTAAGGAAAGAAACGAACATCACTCACATCCTGTGCGCTGAACCTGTGCTCATGTTAGAGACACGGAGGTAGACGCATCACTATGGAGACAAACAGGCCAGGAGGGAAAGTACCAGCCCACACGACATACACCCAGTGCCAGCAGGCGTGGTAGGCACGTAGCAGTCAGGATGTGGTCAACTCGTCCACTAAGGATATCAGAGAGGATGGACCCCACTGAGCTGAATCTTGAAGCATGAGTAACGGTTTTCTAGGCGGATCAGACAAGGAGAAAATTTAGGCAGAGAAAACAGCATAGGAAAGACAGGGAAGACAGACGCGGAGGCGCTGAACTTCACAAAGTATCAAAACAGCAGGGGGCGGTCTTTGGGGTTAGAGTTGCAGAGCCTATGATAAGCACAAGCACAGTAGTAATGATAGCTGTGCTCAGATACTTTGTATACTGTTTTCTACAAGCCAACCAGGGTTCTAAGTGCTTTACACTTGCTTTAGGCTTTTAATCCTCACAAACGAGTCTAGGAGGCAGGTACTATTATTTCCATGTTACAGTTGAGCAAACCAAGGCAGAGTTGCTGCTCATCGAAGGGCATGCCAATAGCAAGGGTAAAGTTACCAGGGTCGGAGCTAGAGAGGTGGGCAGGAGCAGGGGCGGGTGGGGTGGCGGTGAAACTTGAATGGCCTGGGAAGCTCTCTCCACACCTGCCCATCGGAGGGGCCCCGCCCAACCCCTCCCCTGCTTGCTTTCCCTGCTTCCCTAATCAGGCCTCCCCCTAACCAAGACCTGACCTAGATCAGGTCTGAAATCTAATAAGAGGCAAGATGGCTTGGAGTCAGCAGGGAAATACATTCACTTACAAGAAGATTACAATGCTTCTTAAAAGAAAAGGGAAGGAAAGAAGCCCCACACCCATCTCCAACACATGCAAACCCTGATGCAGCTGAAGAGAAGGGCTTGGATCCTGGAGCAATCTCACTGGTCCTCAGGGTGAGACCCTTTCACCTGAGGAGGGCTGCTCCCTCACTGGGATCGGAGGTGCGTAAGGCAGGGGGAAGATGTGTCAGGGTCGGGGGGCTGGTCCTGAGACGAGAAAGTGAGGTCTGGAGAAGTGGTGGTCCCCAAGGGCAGAGCCTGCTCCAGGGGCCTGGTCCTGGACCTGCATTCCAGGCTCTCTCTGTCTTGCTCATGCATTCCCTTCTATCTGCTGGAAGTCAGCTCTCGGCATGAGCAATCCTGGCTCTTGGAACAAACAAAGGTAAAATGGCCTCGACAGGGGTCAGGGCTTCTCTGAGGATGGGGAGACGGGCAGGGGAAAGGGGGAACAGATGCTAGTGCCTCGTGCACTACGCT
This sequence comes from Tragulus kanchil, assembly GCA_022376925.1. Lineage (NCBI taxonomy): Eukaryota > Metazoa > Chordata > Mammalia > Artiodactyla > Tragulidae > Tragulus > Tragulus kanchil. Next base: position 112,216,626 of record JAIOJX010000032.1, on the reverse strand, counting down.
GCCCTCAGGAATGCCTGGGAGAGGAGTCACTCCACGTCCGCCCCTGGGAGCACGGCTGTCTCCTGGACACCCATGTCTGTGGGCTCCTGGGACTCAAGCAGCTTGCGGTTCTGGGCATGCTCCACGTAGGCTGCGGCCACCACAGAAGGGAGAGCAGCCCACAGGGGTCACAGCAGTGTTGTTCTCATCCTCTCCGGGGTCGCTGACTCCACATGCTGCCTAATAGGTCCAGTCCCACGAGACCTGTGTGTGATCTCCTGCGATGACTCGGGCTCTTGTCGTTTCAGATGACCCTAGCTGAGCCGCTGCATCCCTGGACCTCGTGGACCCCAGCACCACGACCTCCCTCTCACCTGAAGGAGACATGCAAAGAATAAGGGATGGAGGGAGGAATGGATGGATAAAGAGATGAATGGCAGGTCCAAGGCCCCACTAGGACAGGGCAGGCAGCCCAGAGTCCCTCCTTCTGGCCCAGGAGCTGCTTCTGCTCCCTGTGTGTACTCTGGGGGAAGCCAAGCAGGGTGAAGGGGGAGGGTGGTCAGTGTGGCTGGGGTGAGGGAAGGGAAGGGGCGCTGAAGGAGGGACTGGGCTAGGGAAGAGCTAGGGGGCAGTGACAGAAGCACTGAGGTGTCTTCTGAGACTATTCCAGCAAAGCATTCAGCCTGGTGACAACACTGGCCCCAATGGCCAGGCTGCCCAGGTTCAGGTACCAGCTAGTACTCGACCTCTTGGTGTCCCCATTTCTTCATTAGCAAACTGGGGACAACATCGCTGCCTACTTTATGGATTTTTTTATGAAGTTAAATATGCTAATGCAATTTTAAAGAACCAGGACAGGGAAGCCTGGCGTGCTGCCGTCCACGGGGTCGCAAAGGGTCACGGCTGAGTGACTGAACTGACTAAAGACAGAACCTGGCTCCTGCAGCCCACGAGCTTGTGCTCTCATGACTGGCGAGGCAGCGGGGAGCATCAGGGCCGAGCCTCTGAAAGGCACCGGAGGGTGAGTATGAAGCTCTCAGCCCACACCTGTGGTCCCCACGTGCTGAGCAGGTCCCACCGACACCCCAGGACCACGCTCGGAGGCCACAGTAGCTCTGGGGCATCCCCCACGTGTCTCTCCAGGACGGGCTGCATGGACGCCAGGCCTCCCACCCTTCCTGCTCCCCAACATCACCGGAAACTGCAGGCATTCACACTTGTGCCTCCCAGCCCTTGCCAGGCAGCTGTCTCCTGGACACCCATGTCTGTGGGCTCCTGGGACTCAAGCAGCTTGCGGTTCTGGGCATGCTCCACGTAGGCTGCGGCCACCACAGAAGGGAGAGCAGCCCACAGGGGTCACAGCAGTGTTGTTCTCATCCTCTCCGGGGTCGCTGACTCCACATGCTGCCTAATAGGTCCAGTCCCACGAGACCTGTGTGTGATCTCCTGCGATGACTCGGGCTCTTGTCGTTTCAGATGACCCTAGCTGAGCCGCTGCATCCCTGGACCTCGTGGACCCCAGCACCACGACCTCCCTCTCACCTGAAGGAGACATGCAAAGAATAAGGGATGGAGGGAGGAATGGATGGATAAAGAGATGAATGGCAGGTCCAAGGCCCCACTAGGACAGGGCAGGCAGCCCAGAGTCCCTCCTTCTGGCCCAGGAGCTGCTTCTGCTCCCTGTGTGTACTCTGGGGGAAGCCAAGCAGGGTGAAGGGGGAGGGTGGTCAGTGTGGCTGGGGTGAGGGAAGGGAAGGGGCGCTGAAGGAGGGACTGGGCTAGGGAAGAGCTAGGGGGCAGTGACAGAAGCACTGAGGTGTCTTCTGAGACTATTCCAGCAAAGCATTCAGCCTGGTGACAACACTGGCCCCAATGGCCAGGCTGCCCAGGTTCAGGTACCAGCTAGTACTCGACCTCTTGGTGTCCCCATTTCTTCATTAGCAAACTGGGGACAACATCGCTGCCTACTTTATGGATTTTTTTATGAAGTTAAATATGCTAATGCAATTTTAAAGAACCAGGACAGGGAAGCCTGGCGTGCTGCCGTCCACGGGGTCGCAAAGGGTCACGGCTGAGTGACTGAACTGACTAAAGACAGAACCTGGCTCCTGCAGCCCACGAGCTTGTGCTCTCATGACTGGCGAGGCAGCGGGGAGCATCAGGGCCGAGCCTCTGAAAGGCACCGGAGGGTGAGTATGAAGCTCTCAGCCCACACCTGTGGTCCCCACGTGCTGAGCAGGTCCCACCGACACCCCAGGACCACGCTCGGAGGCCACAGTAGCTCTGGGGCATCCCCCACGTGTCTCTCCAGGACCGGGACGGGCTGCATGGACGCCAGGCCTCCCACCCTTCCTGCTCCCCAACATCACCGGAAACTGCAGGCATTCACACTTGTTCCCAGCCTCCCAACGGCCCTGTGAGGCAGGCAGGCCGCAGTGCCATTTACACAAGAAGACAGCGAGGCTCCGGAAGGTCAGACACCTGGGTCAAGGGCAGCAGAGTAAAGAGCACTCTCTCCCGGTGGAGAGTGGAGGAAGGAGCCACAGAAGAAGTCTCATGAGAACGGAGTCTTAAAAGTTATCTTCCTGGCCTCAGAGGAAGAGATGAGGCCTGGGGAGAGTCTGGCTCCCCCAGGGGACGGAAATCCTTGAGCAGCCTGGAGACGGGAGGAAGGAAGGTCAGGGGTGGTGGGTGGAAGGCTGAGGAGAGCTCGGGGCTCCTGTGCCTGCCAGACCACGATGCTCCTCAGGTGTGAGCTCGGGCCCAGGACGGGGAGGGGCTTCCCTGGTGGCTCAGAAGGTAAAGAATCTGCCTGCAATACAGGAGACCTGGGTTTTAGCCCTGGGCCAGGAAGATCCCCTGGAGGAGGAAATGGCTACCTGCTCCAGTATTCTTGCCTACAGAATCCCATGAACAGAGGAGCCTGGTAGGCTACAGTCCATGGGGTTGCAAAGAGTTGGACATGACTAAGTTACTAACACTTCACTTCCAGGATGGGGAAGAGGGTCACGGGCAGCTCACCCAGACTCACGAAGGAAGCTTTCCAAATGCTGATGCCAGACACACAGTTCATGTGCCACTCTCCCCCGATTCACTGGGTGGATGCATCCACTTCTGGCTTCTTTACAACCCAGAGGAGCGGGGACAGCAGCAAGCATGTGGCCGGGAAGAGGGGACCGTGCTGAGGAGCACACGTACAGGGAGGCGGGATGTCAATTGTGATTCAGACCACAGCGTCGTCTTCCAGATGTGTCTACACCGCCAGGCTTTCCTGTCTAGACCACGCAACTGCTCTCCCACTCCCAGTGGAAAACTGTGAGAAGGTCGGAACACGCTGTGAACAGCGCGGGGCCTCCATGGCCCAGCAGCTCCTGAGAGAGTCCCATACCAAACCCGGACCGCGTGCTGGGCCCTGGGACCCGAACGCTCTCTCACACACGATTTCACTAGGTCAGGCCCTGCAGGAAGGAATGCAAAGGGCAGAAGCCTGGGGCTGTGCTTGGGAATCATTCTGACACTAACTAAGATCTGTCTTTGCCCCTTTCCCCTTTTTAAGATAAAAGCCTAGATTTCTCCATGAGCACACGGGCCATGAGAGGAGGCTGATGCTGGGGAAAGGGCGATGGGAAAACGTGTTGTCACATGTCTCAGAGCAGGCCATGGCCAGGCTGTGACCTTGTCTTTGAGGAAGACGGCTGCCTGCCTAGCTGAGGTCAAGACAGAGTTCACAACATGTGAGACTGGAAACTTGCCAAGACGGAGCTGTCGTTTATCACAGGGCAGGGGGAGTGGGGAGCAGGGCGAATTCACCACGGGCAAAGTGGATAGTGAGTGAGCAGCTCAGCAAGTTACTGGGCAAAAGAGGTCAGAGGAAGCATACCCGTGAAGTGGACTTTACAAGACAAAGGAACGTACCAGCAGATAACGAGGTGGGATGGGGGACCAGGCCATTCACAAATCAGTGTGCACTTGAATGAGAGCCCCACAGGCTTAGTGCTTGGCTGGACTGAGACAAAGCCACAGAGGCTCTCAGCTGGGGTGTTGCCTTCTGGATGCTTCAAATGGGGATCCAGGTAGTCTGGCAGAGCACAGAGAGCAGGGACAGTCGGAAGACCTGGGGCCAAGCCTCGCTGCTGTCCCCACTGCACTACACCCCACTGAGCTGTGGGGTGTAGTGCAGAGCCTCAGTTTGCCCAACCATGAAATGGGAACACAAGTTCTAGGCCTTCCATCTTCTCACCCCTACAGGGTAAATATCGCTCATGGGGGCCTTCTGCAAAAAAGTAAAAGGATAGACATGAACACGCAGGGAGGTCTTCGCAACAGTTACACTTGCTATTCAGAGTCTAGGGAGACATGAGTCGCTGAAAACCAGAACTGCAAGGAGCCTCAGAGATAAAGAGTTCAGTCCTCCTTTCCCTTCCATTTAGGGAGACAGGCCTCCATGTGGCCCAGCGGCTCCTGGGGGAGAGTCCCATACCAAACCCGGACCGCGTGCTGGGCCCTGGGACCCGAACGCCTCTCACACACGATTTCACTAGGTCAGGCCCTGCAGGAAGGAATGCAAAGGGCAGAAGCCTGGGGCTGTGCTTGGGAATCATTCTGACACTAACTAAGATCTGTCTTTGCCCCTTTCCCCTTTTTAAGATAAAAGCCTAGATTTCTCCATGAGCACACGGGCCATGAGAGGAGGCTGATGCTGGGGAAAGGGCGATGGGAAAACGTGTTGTCACATGTCTCAGAGCAGGCCATGGCCAGGCTGTGACCTTGTCTTTGAGGAAGACGGCTGCCTGCCTAGCTGAGGTCAAGACAGAGTTCACAACATGTGAGACTGGAAACTTGCCAAGACGGAGCTGTCGTTTATCACAGGGCAGGGGGAGTGGGGAGCAGGGCGAATTCACCACGGGCAAAGTGGATAGTGAGTGAGCAGCTCAGCAAGTTACTGGGCAAAAGAGGTCAGAGGAAGCATACCCGTGAAGTGGACTTTACAAGACAAAGGAACGTACCAGCAGATAACGAGGTGGGATGGGGGACCAGGCCATTCACAAATCAGTGTGCACTTGAATGAGAGCCCCCACAGGCTTAGTGCTTGGCTGGACTGAGACAAAGCCACAGAGGCTCTCAGCTGGGGTGTTGCCTTCTGGATGCTTCAAATGGGGATCCAGGTAGTCTGGCAGAGCACAGAGAGCAGGGACAGTCGGAAGACCTGGGGCCAAGCCTCGCTGCTGTCCCCACTGCACTACACCCCACTGAGCTGTGGGGTGTAGTGCAGAGCCTCAGTTTGCCCAACCATGAAATGGGAACACAAGTTCTAGGCCTTCCATCTTCTCACCCCTACAGGGTAAATATCGCTCATGGGGGCCTTCTGCAAAAAAGTAAAAGGATAGACATGAACACGCAGGGAGGTCTTCGCAACAGTTACACTTGCTATTCAGAGTCTAGGGAGACATGAGTCGCTGAAAACCAGAACTGCAAGGAGCCTCAGAGATAAAGAGTTCAGTCCTCCTTTCCCTTCCATTTCAGAGATGAGAAGACTGAGGTTCGGGGAGAGAAAGGGTTCTTCTTGTCTCATTCCTGCTTCTGAACCCAGGAGCTCCTCAACCCAGTATCTATTCCCACAGCTGCTTATAGCAGCTCTCTTTAACAAGGAAGAGGTCAGTGCTGCGGGCTCGGGGCTCCAGGGTTCAGATGGAGAGGTCTGGAATGTGGCTCTGGGGTGGGCTGAGCCTGAGGTGCTAAAAGGAGATCAGCTCCTCCCAGATAGGAAACAGTCTCTGCTCCACATTGTTAAAAGCCTGTTAGCACTCCACTGAGACCTCTTCCTGAGTCCAGGGAGGTCTGACATTTTCCTATAGGAAGAGGCACGCACTCTTCTCTCTCTCTCATACACACATGTGCACACACACTCACACCCCCTGAACCCACTGTCCTTAAAGCCCAGAGCTCACGACTTAGATGCCACCAAGCGCTCTCTTCAGCCAGAAGCACAGTGTGACAGATTCTCTCCCTGGGGAGAGAATCACCACACCTCCTCAAGGTCCCGAGCCCCCTGCAAGTTCTGATCCTGACCTCCAGCTGAGCCACGGGCCCTGCCCCGGACGAGCAGCCACCCTGGCCACCGTCTTAGCCTTCATGCACATTCCCACCTATTCATGCTTGTGTTTCCTATGAAACCTTCTTCCGTGCTGAGCATTACGTGGGTACTCAACATATATATTTACCAAATAACATGTTGAAAGAATAATGCCACACATCAAACCCCAGGCAGGTGGATAGCTCTTCCACAAGACGTATGGAACACCCAAAGGAAGTAGCATGTCCTCCAGCCCAAGACAACTGTAGGAACTGACTTCCTCCATTCACTGCCCCTTCAGATACGGTGACCGCCTGGATACCCAGGTGGCTGAGCAGTAGAGAACCCACGTGTCAGTACAGGAGATGCAGCAGGCATGGGTTTGATCTCTGGATTGGGAAGATCCCCTGGAGGAGGAAATGGCAACCCACTCCAGTATTCTTGCCTAGGAAATTCCATGGACAGAAGAGCCTGGCAGGTACAGTCCATGGGGATGAGAGAGTCACAACGACTGAATGGGTACAGCCATAGCAACAGTCATGAAGAGAAGAGCCTGCCTCAGACAAGCCCCATTCCATCACTCTGCAGCTGTGGAACCTAAACAAGCCAGCCACTCTCTGAACCTCGCGTCCGGAGAAGAGCCCTGAGATCTTGGGACTGCTGGAAAATCTCACATAAATATGACCCACAGGAAGCCTTGACTCAGAATAATGTGATGCTATCACCGCCACGCACAAGAGCACACAAAGCAGAGAGCCAGCAAGGGGGACCCCAGCCCAGGTGACCTGGGAACCCTACGTAGTCCTGCCGCCCGGCCTAGGGCACAGACTCTCGTGTGGCCAGAGGTCCTATTTCAGGAGCACTCAGTCCTCAAGGCAGAGGGTCAGGAACTCTCTGTGAGGGCTGAGTGCCTCGAGGCCCCGTGTGGGGTAGAAAGTGCCTGGATCCCCAGGGACCAGACTACGCTGAAGAAAGAGCCAGAGGAACAAGAGACTGTGGCCCTGCTCCTTAGACAGACCCCTGACCCTGCTCTGGCCCAGGGCATCCAGCAGGGGGTCAGCGGGGGCTGCCTCCCCTCAGAGAAGATTGAGGGGTTACTCGGGCCTTTTTCCATTTCCTTATTACATGCACACACATGAAGCATCAACCTTGTGCTGGCACTGGGCTGCATGCTCGGCCATCCGCTCACTAGCGCATTCATCCGTCGCTCCTTCAACAGCAGGTGTCTGTTGAGGTCCAACTGGGTGCCAGGCACTGGGGATGTGTTAGGGGGCCAGTCACGCATGACCTCTGCTCACACAGAGCTCACAGTTGGTAAACTCATAGGGGATTAAGGTAGAGCATGGTGACTAGAGTTAATACTGTGCGGTATATTTAAAAGTTGCTAAGAAAGTAAATCTTCCAAACTCTCATCACAAGAAAAAAAAAAAGATGCAACTACAGTGGGGATGGATATTATCTAGATTCATTGGGACAGTCATTTCACCATATAAACATATAATAAATGATTATGCTGATTATGAATAATTATGATTATTATGTTAGTTTCACACCTGAAACTAATAACTAAATGTTACATGTCAGTTATATTGCCATAAAGACATTTTAAGTTAATTAGGGGGGAAAGCTTATATGGGGATGCATGTCAATGATTTCACAATAAAAATGGAAATATAAGATTACAGTGGGGGGAGGGAGACACATGTTACAAACTGTGATAAGTATTGAAAAAAGAGATCTTATTAAAAAATATATACATACACATACAAATGCACACCCATTGGAAATGGATAGGGAAGCAACATGTTAAAGTAGCAATAATTATTTCAGAATGATTTTATAGGATCTGTGCCCTTCTGTTTTCACAATAAATCTATATTTTATACATAGATTTAAGGAGAGATGGCCAGTCCAAACACTATCACTTCTCAGGGAGCCCAACAAGGGTTAGGCATGGCAGCGGGAGACCAGCCCACAGGCCAGAAGGTGGACGGGGAGGGGGCGGGTCCTGTGGGTGGAGCGCCGTGGGAGACACCCTCCTCCAGGCTGAGCGCCACTCTCGCACTTTTTACTCCCATTTCAGGTACTGGTGTCTGTTCCTTGTCTGACTGTCTCACACCTTTCAGTCCCCTCCGCCTTCAGAGAAAGGGAGGCTCCACCAGGATGTGCATAAAGGAATGAACAGATGCACCAACCCACCCACCAATCAGGAAATTCCTTTCGGGTAAAAGCTTTTACTTTTAAATTGGGAAATAATACAGGTAAACCTCCTTCTGCTGTACTCTGTTTTACTTTGTTTCACAGATATTGCTTTTTTCTTTCTTACAAGTTGAAAGTCTGTGGCAAGCTGGTGTCAAACCAACCTACCAGCACCACTGGCTCAGCACTTTTGCTCATTAGCTGCCTGCATGTCACACTTTGATAATTCTTACAGATACATTTGTTATGGTGACCTGTGACCAGTGGTCTCTGACGTTACTCTTGTAATTGTCTGGGGCACCATCTGCTGTAGTCCCCACAGAAGAAGTAGTAGTAGTGAAAGGCGCTCCATTGTGTCCGACTCTGCTCAACCCCATGGACTGTAACCCACCAGGCTTCTTTGTTCATGGGATTCTCCATATAAACATATAATAAATGATTATGCTGATTATGAATAATTATGATTATTATGTTAGTTTCACACCTGAAACTAATAACTAAATGTTACATGTCAGTTATATTGCCATAAAGACATTTTAAGTTAATTAGGGGGGAAAGCTTATATGGGGATGCATGTCAATGATTTCACAATAAAAATGGAAATATAAGATTACAGTGGGGGGAGGGAGACACATGTTACAAACTGTGATAAGTATTGAAAAAAGAGATCTTATTAAAAAATATATACATACACATACAAATGCACACCCATTGGAAATGGATAGGGAAGCAACATGTTAAAGTAGCAATAATTATTTCAGAATGATTTTATAGGATCTGTGCCCTTCTGTTTTCACAATAAATCTATATTTTATACATAGATTTAAGGAGAGATGGCCAGTCCAAACACTATCACTTCTCAGGGAGCCCAACAAGGGTTAGGCATGGCAGCGGGAGACCAGCCCACAGGCCAGAAGGTGGACGGGGAGGGGGCGGGTCCTGTGGGTGGAGCGCCGTGGGAGACACCCTCCTCCAGGCTGAGCGCCACTCTCGCACTTTTTACTCCCATTTCAGGTACTGGTGTCTGTTCCTTGTCTGACTGTCTCACACCTTTCAGTCCCCTCCGCCTTCAGAGAAAGGGAGGCTCCACCAGGATGTGCATAAAGGAATGAACAGATGCACCAACCCACCCACCAATCAGGAAATTCCTTTCGGGTAAAAGCTTTTACTTTTAAATTGGGAAATAATACAGGTAAACCTCCTTCTGCTGTACTCTGTTTTACTTTGTTTCACAGATATTGCTTTTTTCTTTCTTACAAGTTGAAAGTCTGTGGCAAGCTGGTGTCAAACCAACCTACCAGCACCACTGGCTCAGCACTTTTGCTCATTAGCTGCCTGCATGTCACACTTTGATAATTCTTACAGATACATTTGTTATGGTGACCTGTGACCAGTGGTCTCTGACGTTACTCTTGTAATTGTCTGGGGCACCATCTGCTGTAGTCCCCACAGAAGAAGTAGTAGTAGTGAAAGGCGCTCCATTGTGTCCGACTCTGCTCAACCCCATGGACTGTAACCCACCAGGCTTCTTTGTTCATGGGATTCTCCAGGCAAGAATACTGGAGTGGGTTGCTGTTTCCTTCTTCAGGGGATCTTCCCAACCCAGGGATCAAACACCAGTCTCCCGCAATGCACACAGATTCTATACTGTCGGAGCCACTAGGGACAGTGAACTAAATCCATAAAGGTATTTTAACAGCTTCACTGACATGGTGTCCTCTTCTCTCACTTTCTTCTTAGGCCTCCTTACACCCCGAGACACTACAATACTGAAATTAAGACCAATTAATAATCCAACAATGGCCTCCAAGGGTTCAAGTGACAGGCATAGCTACATGTCTCTCACTTTAAAATCCAATCTAGAAATGATTAAGTTTAGTGAGAAAGGCATGTCAGTGGCCAAAACAGGCTGAAATCAAGGTCTCTTGCACCAGTTAGTCACGTTGTGAACGCAAAGGAAAAGTTCTTGAAGGAAATTAAAAGTGCTCCAGTGAACCCATGAAGGTCTGAAAGGAAAACTGCTTATCGCAGATACGGAGAAAGGTTTAGTGGCCTTGATAGGAGATCAAATCTCCTCCACCATTCCCTTAAGCCAAAGCCTGACCTTAATGCTTCCATTCTGCGAATGCTGAGAGAGGTGAGAAAGCCACAGAAGAAAAGTTTGAAGCTATCAGATTGGTTCATGAGGTCTAAGGAATGAAGTCTCGGGAACACCAACGTGCAAAGAGAAGCAGCAAGCACTGATGTAGAAACTGCAACAAGGAATCCAGCAGATGGAGCTGAGATAATGAATCAAAGTAGCCACACTAAACAACAGATTCTCATGGAGATGAAACAGCTTTATTGAAAGAAGATGCCATTTAGGACTTCATAGTTAGAGAGGAGAAGTCAACGCCTAGCTTCTAAGCTTCAAAGGATAAACTGACTCTCCTGTTAGGGGCTATTGCAGTCGGCAGTTTTAAGCTGAAGCCAATGCTCATTTACCATTCGGAAAATCCAAGGTCCTCAAGAATTCAGAATTAAATCCACTCTGTCTGTGCTCTATAAACGGAACAACAAAGCCTGGATGACAGCACATCTGTTTACAACATGGTTTGCTGAATATTTTAAGCCCATTGTTGAGACCTACTGTTCAGAAAAAAAAGGTTCTTTTCAAAATATTACTACTCACTGACAATGCACCTGGTCACCCAGGAGCGCTGATGGAGACGTCCAATGAGATTAACGTTGTTTCCATGTCTGCTAACACAACATCCATTCTGCAGCCAGGGATCAAGGAGTCATGTTGACTTCCAAGTCTTACTTTTTCTTAAGAAATATATAGCTGCCACAGAGAGTGGCTCCTCTGATGGATCTGAGCAAAGCCAATTCAAAGCCTTCTGGAAAGGATTCATTCTTTCTAGAGGCCATTAAGAACATTCATGATTCATCAGAAGCGGCCAAAATGCCCACATTAACAGGAGCTTGGAAGAAGTTGATTCTAATCCTCACGGATGACTTTGAGGGGTCCAAGGCTTGAGTGGAGGAAGTAACTGCAGATGTAAATTTCTTTAAATTTTTTACTAAAGGATATGGCTTTCAAATGGTGTTTGATTCTAGAGAGAGAGAGCTAGAATGAGAAGTGGAGCCTGAAGATGTAACTGAACTGCTGCAGTCTCATGACAAAATTTGAACAGCTGAGGCATTGCTCCTTCGGGCTGAGCAGAGAGTGGTTTCTGGAGATGGAATCTACTCCTGGGGAAGATGCTATCAAGATCACTGAAGAGTCAATAAAGGGTCATTTAGAAGATGACAAAAACTTAATAAAGCAGCAGCAGGTTATAAGAGGACTCACATTTTCCCAATTTTTTCCATCTCATTCATTTCCAATTTTGAAAATGTGGGTAAAATGCTATCAAACAGTATTGCATGCCACAGAGAAATAGGTCATGAAAGAAAGAATCAACCAAAGGAGCAAACTTCGGAAATGTCTTATTTTCAGAAACTGCCTCCGCCACCTCAACCTTCAGCAGCCACCGCCTCGATCTGTCAGCAGCCACCCACATGGAGGCAAGACCCTCCATCAGCAAAACGATAACAGCTTGCTGAAGGCCCAGAAGATGGTTAGCATTTTTTTAAATCAATAATGTATTTTTAAATTAAGGTATGTACACTGTTTTTTTACACAGAATGCTATTTTACACATAATACAGTGCAGTGTAAACCTCACTTTCATAGGTACTGGGTCCTCAAAAAATTCACATGACTATAAATTCATTTATTGCGATAATCGCTTTATTGTGATGGGCGTTCTGGAAGTGAGCGCCCAACAGTCTCCAAGGAATGCCTGTACTCTCACAGATGCTGTGAGAGAATCCGTGTTAGGTTCTGTCGCTACGTGTGGTGTCCTGTTACATGCCTGGGATATGGATGCAAGGTCAGAACTAGGGCCAAGAAAGGGCAGAGCAGGTGGTGCAGGGGGAAGGGGCTTGGGGAGAGGGCACGGGCACAGGTCCTCTGCCTCTGCATGCCCTCCACGCGGGGTGACTGTCTGGAACTATGGGGGGCCCATCCGCCTCCACCCTTGTGGGACCCAGGAGGCCTCTCTGCCTCTCACAATAAGCTGAGAGTTATCAACCTAAACTTTCTCAGTGATCAAGATTCTACGTGGCCTCCATCTGCCATCATTTCTCAGTTGTTTAGAACTGGAGGGGTACTGTGTATGGGGAGCCCCCATGGGGCAGTGGCGGGGTGCAATGTGGGGACAGGGAACCAGAGGCAGAGCATGATAGTACATGAATTTCAAGCTCGGGAAGGGAGACTGAATCTTGGCCTGAAGGTCGTGGGGAGCCAAAAAAGTCTGTGCTTTAGCGGCTGGAAATCATACCCGTAGTGTGTGGCTCCCCAACCAAGAAGACCTTGGCTTGGCCCCACCTCGGCATCGCATGGCCATGGGCTGCCATCAGCATGGGCTGGGCGGGTGGGGGAAGAAGAGAGCCCCGGGGCTCGGCTAAGAGCATACGTTCAGTTTCTCATTTTTATCCTCCCAATGACACCGTGAGGTTAGCACTGTTGTTATTCCCCTTGCTAGTGGAGGAAACAGAGGCACAAACAGGTTCAAAAATAAGCTTCAGGTCACAATTCTAGCCAAACATAGATCCGGGAGCACTTTCTGATTTGGAAGTCGCATGTGTGTCCCTATGACTGGGGGTGTGCAACCATGAGCCACGGGTCCCGAGAGGCACAACAGGCCAGGTGTATTGCAATAATGTATTTTTAAATTAAGGTATGTACACTGTTTTTACACAGAATGCTATTTTACACATAATACAGTGCAGTGTAAACCTCACTTTCATAGGTACTGGGTCCTCAAAAAATTCACATGACTATAAATTCATTTATTGCGATAATCGCTTTATTGTGATGGGCGTTCTGGAAGTGAGCGCCCAACAGTCTCCAAGGAATGCCTGTACTCTCACAGATGCTGTGAGAGAATCCGTGTTAGGTTCTGTCGCTACGTGTGGTGTCCTGTTACATGCCTGGGATATGGATGCAAGGTCAGAACTAGGGCCAAGAAAGGGCAGAGCAGGTGGTGCAGGGGGAAGGGGCTTGGGGAGAGGGCACGGGCACAGGTCCTCTGCCTCTGCATGCCCTCCACGCGGGGTGACTGTCTGGAACTATGGGGGGCCCATCCGCCTCCACCCTTGTGGGACCCAGGAGGCCTCTCTGCCTCTCACAATAAGCTGAGAGTTATCAACCTAAACTTTCTCAGTGATCAAGATTCTACGTGGCCTCCATCTGCCATCATTTCTCAGTTGTTTAGAACTGGAGGGTACTGTGTATGGGGAGCCCCCATGGGGCAGTGGCGGGGTGCAATGTGGGGACAGGGAACCAGAGGCAGAGCATGATAGTACATGAATTTCAAGCTCGGGAAGGGAGACTGAATCTTGGCCTGAAGGTCGTGGGGAGCCAAAAAAGTCTGTGCTTTAGCGGCTGGAAATCATACCCGTAGTGTGTGGCTCCCCAACCAAGAAGACCTTGGCTTGGCCCCACCTCGGCATCGCATGGCCATGGGCTGCCATCAGCATGGGCTGGGCGGGTGGGGGAAGAAGAGAGCCCCGGGGCTCGGCTAAGAGCATACGTTCAGTTTCTCATTTTTATCCTCCCAATGACACCGTGAGGTTAGCACTGTTGTTATTCCCCTTGCTAGTGGAGGAAACAGAGGCACAAACAGGTTCAAAAATAAGCTTCAGGTCACAATTCTAGCCAAACATAGATCCGGGAGCACTTTCTGATTTGGAAGTCGCATGTGTGTCCCTATGACTGGGGGTGTGCAACCATGAGCCACGGGTCCCGAGAGGCACAACAGGCCAGGTGTATCTGAACATCTGTGCACGCTGTACTTGCTTGACTGCACACCTGGGCACACCCATGGCCCCGTGGGTGTTGCACTGGGCGCAGCTCGCTGGGCTGATGCTCCTCCCATGAATCAGTCTGTTTCTGTGTTCCTCCCGCTGCCAGGATGTGCCTCTGTGTCCACACGCATCTGCCTCTGACACGCTGCCTGTGGGGAGAGAGGCAGCCTCTCTAATCCTGCCGTGTGTGTGCCTGCCTGCGAAACCAGGAGAAACCCGACAGACGCAGGCAGGCGGCACGCTGCTGGGGGCCTGGCTGGGTTTATTTTCAGCAACAGGGAAGGCCCCGCAGCACTTAATTAATTCCACTCCCTATGTAAACATCAGCAAACACAGGGTTCCAAAGGCAGAAGCAAGTCCCGCCTCGCACCCCCTGCGGCTGCCACTGCTCTGGGACATCGCTGTGGGGTCCACACGTGTGTGCTGAGCGCCTGCCAAGAGGGGCTGGGAGGTTCTGCTGGAGCGCCTCCCCGGGATCTGCTCCCTGAGCCTGTTTCCTCATGCTGCCTTCCCGCCTGGCTCCAGGCTCACAGCTCTGGCCTGGATCCCTGCAAAAACTGGGGTGGGGGAATGATCTCTGTTCCCAGCTCCTTCCCATGGTCTCTCTTTCTCAAAGGAACCAATTTTTTTTTAAGCGCACATTTGTGGGATGTTTGGTTCAGAGGGAACGGTCTGTTGACCTCAACATGCATATGGGATGTCTGCACACCTGATAGTCATCTTGTGTGTAACACAGAGCGTCGACAGCAGGAGAAACAGACAGGACCCTGCCACAGCCCCAGGACCCCAGGTCCCAGTGCTAGCTTCACCAGGATAGGCTCTGTGAAAGCCTCTGTGAAAGTATTTCTACTGTGCAAAGTAGGAGAGCAGGGTTGCACAGGTGTTTCAATTTTAAGGAAACAGCGACCTGAGAGTGGCTGTGGGGACATTTTTCTTTTAAGGAATGAGGAAGTTGAGAGTGAAGTAAAAGGCACCAGGAGCCAGAGCTCAGGTGGATTCCAGGAAGGAGGCAGGGAGGAGGTCTCTCGAGGGAAGCGGGAACCCAGGGATGGAGAGGAGTCCCAGGGAAGAAGCTGCTCCTTCTCAGGTCCCACCCCACCACGCACCAACAGTACGACCTTGGGCAAGTTGCTTAGTAACCCGCCTCTTTCCCCGAGTGAGAGTTCACCTGACCAATATACACATGATGGATATGTTTGATGACACAGGCAAACGTCCAGTGGTGCTCACTTCCTAAGACAGGGCTAGTGCTTTATACATCTTATCTCATTCACTTTTTGATGATCACAGAGTATGTATCTGACGCAGATTTTATCTCTAAAATATATAAACTCCTACAGATCAATAATAAAAGAAAACCCAGTAAAAAGCTCCGCCAGAAGGACTCCACAGCATTAGTGATTAGCTTAAAAAGGAAATAAGCAAAGAAAAAAAATGCATGGAGACACCTTTAACAGTCACCTGAATACTTTCTTCTCTTTCTTTAAATTTTTTACTGGAGGGCTTCCCCTGGTGATCCAGTGGGTAAGGACACCGCCTTGCAGTGCAAGGGGCACCGGTTCAAGCCCTGGCCTGGGAAGATCCCACGTGCCGCGGAGCGGCTGGACTGATGTGTCCAATCGCCGAGCCAGAGCTCTGAAGCACATGTGCCCAGAGCCAGTGCTCTGCAACGACAGACGCCACCGCGATGGGAGGCCCACAGGAGCCAAAGGATGAAGACGAATGAAAATAGAGAAATGAAAGACCAATAGAAGTGGCCCGCCCACTCCCCTCCCTCCCCAACCCGACCCCGGCCCAAAGTAAATAAATAGATAAAATCTTTTAAAAAAAATTTTTTTTTTTTTAACTGGAGGATATGGTTTTAAAATGGTATTTGATTCTAGAATCTATCCTAGAGAGTAAAGTGAGTCACTCCCTCTTCACATCAGCCCTCTCTGCTCTCTGCCTCCATCTCCCAAGTTGCAGATGAGGACATCGAGGTTCAGAGATGTCAGCTCTCTAATCCAAGACCATACTCCAGCTAGGCCAAAGAGTTAATTCCAAGCTAGGCTTCTCTCAGAGTCCCGCTTTCACCCTGCATCGGTTATCCAGCTCATACACAAGTATCCGTGTTCAGTCACTCTGGGAGCTTTAACTCCACTGAAATGCACCCAACAGACACATGACTAGTGGGTAGGAGCAAAGAAGGAAGGTTGAGAGAGGACATGGCTGGGGGCAAGCATGGCCCAAGACAGAGGTATCTTGGGGCTATTCCTCTGAGATCCGGAAGGGTCCAGGAGCCTGAGGCCCTCGACTGTGTCCTCAAATCAGGGCATCTGGTTGGCCAGCCAGACCCAGAGTTAATCAAATGCCCGGGGGCATGTGTCATAGCTGCACCACAGCAGAACACTTTAACAGTCATCTTGTTCCAGCAACCAGGAGGCCGAATGTTCAAACGGCCCTGACAGAGGGATGCAAATGGAAACCCACCGTCTCCCCAGTGTCTCACTTAGATGTGGCCACGCCATTGGATCTCTCAGCGTTTAGCATGTGGCTTTTACTGCTCGTGTTAGCGAAGTAAAAAATATGTACAAAGCATTTGGGAGGTCCATGCCGAACCCAACTCTCCCAGAAGCTCTGAAGTTCACAAACCATTAATTCCGTCTGTAGGGACTTCCGGGAGCGAAGCCTGGTGGCCTGGAAGGGCTGACTGTGCGTGACTCCCAGGACCGATGGGAGCGTGGAATGCGACCTGCTACAGGGCAATGCATCTTAGAAACAGTGGACCAGTGTTTGTGATGGTTATATAAAGGGCAGGCTGCAGAGCCGCCAGCCTCCCGGTGCTGGCTGCTAGGGCTGCACCCATACATTGTCTGGTTTTCCGGTCTTCCCAGAGTGGGTAGCACTTCCCTACCTTCTCTGGAAACAGAAGCGGCCGTTGCTTTGGCCAATTACATATGAATGGAAATGGTGTGTGTCACCTGTGGGCCGCAGCTTCAAAGCCACGTGAAACCTGCCTGCTCTCATTCTCTCTCCGTGTTCCACACAGCGGCTGCTCTGAGGCCCCTGCCACAGTCATGGAGTATGTGGAGAGATAAGCTTTTCTTGTTTGAAGCCACTCAGAGTTGCAGGGTGGCTCGCTCTAGCAGTAAAACCTAGTTATCCTGACCTTGACCTCCTGGGCCCGCCCACATGCCTGCTGGGAGCTTTAACTCCACTGAAATGCACCCAACAGACACATGACTAGTGGGTAGGAGCAAAGAAGGAAGGTTGAGAGAGGACATGGCTGGGGGCAAGCATGGCCCAAGACAGAGGTATCTTGGGGCTATTCCTCTGAGATCCGGAAGGGTCCAGGAGCCTGAGGCCCTCGACTGTGTCCTCAAATCAGGGCATCTGGTTGGCCAGCCAGACCCAGAGTTAATCAAATGCCCGGGGGCATGTGTCATAGCTGCACCACAGCAGAACACTTTAACAGTCATCTTGTTCCAGCAACCAGGAGGCCGAATGTTCAAACGGCCCTGACAGAGGGATGCAAATGGAAACCCACCGTCTCCCCAGTGTCTCACTTAGATGTGGCCACGCCATTGGATCTCTCAGCGTTTAGCATGTGGCTTTTACTGCTCGTGTTAGCGAAGTAAAAAATATGTACAAAGCATTTGGGAGGTCCATGCCGAACCCAACTCTCCCAGAAGCTCTGAAGTTCACAAACCATTAATTCCGTCTGTAGGGACTTCCGGGAGCGAAGCCTGGTGGCCTGGAAGGGCTGACTGTGCGTGACTCCCAGGACCGATGGGAGCGTGGAATGCGACCTGCTACAGGGCAATGCATCTTAGAAACAGTGGACCAGTGTTTGTGATGGTTATATAAAGGGCAGGCTGCAGAGCCGCCAGCCTCCCGGTGCTGGCTGCTAGGGCTGCACCCATACATTGTCTGGTTTTCCGGTCTTCCCAGAGTGGGTAGCACTTCCCTACCTTCTCTGGAAACAGAAGCGGCCGTTGCTTTGGCCAATTACATATGAATGGAAATGGTGTGTGTCACCTGTGGGCCGCAGCTTCAAAGCCACGTGAAACCTGCCTGCTCTCATTCTCTCTCCGTGTTCCACACAGCGGCTGCTCTGAGGCCCCTGCCACAGTCATGGAGTATGTGGAGAGATAAGCTTTTCTTGTTTGAAGCCACTCAGAGTTGCAGGGTGGCTCGCTCTAGCAGTAAAACCTAGTTATCCTGACCTTGACCTCCTGCAGCCCACATGCCTGCTGGGGGGTTCCCAGGCACGGTGCGAAGGGCATCCTGCTCACTCCAGTCCCCCTGATAGTGCCCACTCTCAGCCTTATTGCCCATTATCTGCACAGCTGCCAGGCTCACTCCTACTCTCCAGGCCACTCACAACCCCTAAGGATGAGGTTTTGGACTTCACCGAAGTAGTTCCAGCTCACCTGTCCAGCCTCAGCTCCTGCCACCTCTGGCTTCACACGCTCAGCCCCATTCAGCCCAGAGTTATCCCATCATTCAAAGGCACTACATTTTCTCTTCCACAACTCTACATGTGCTGTTCCCAACACCCAGAGCACTCTTCTCTGTCCTCACTTAACCAGTTTTTACACCTTCTTCGGGTCTCAGTTTAGCCCCACCTTCTCCAGGAAGCCCTCCCTGACTTCTGGGCCAGATAGGCTAGACAGCTCCTCCGTGACTCCACTCTTAGAGGGTGGGTCACTGCACATTGTCTCCTTACTAGCAGGCCCCCATTTTGGGCGTGGACTCACTGAAGGCAAGGACTGTGTATGTTTAGTTCCCTTGGTATTCCCAGCACCTGCCACAGCATTGGCCCCTTGGTGACTATCAAGCAATATTAAACATTTGGATGATGAGTTCTCCCTGCCCCACGTGCAGGTGCTCTAACTGTCGGAGGGGGCAGCCGTGTACTGATGCAGGGGAAGCATCCATGTGCACCCTACCTCCCCTGCCCCCTGCCAGCTTGATGGGGAAGGCAAGGAGTGCGTGTGATAAACGGAGGCCTTCCGGGCGGCTCAGTGACTGGGGCACGGGGAGGGCCGCAGCCTGAGGAGCAGCGGCTTTCAGGAGCTATTTAGGAAAGAGCCCCGCAAACAGCCAAAGCAAAACATAACCCCTCCAGATGCCCTCCGTCCCAAGTGCTTGGCTCAGAGAGCACTCAGAGGGGCTTAATGAATTATTATGTCCACATTTCTTGCTGATAAATGACAGTCTCATGCTCCATTACCAATTGCTGGTTGTAATATTTAATCAAAGTCTAGTTTCATGCACCAGTTGGTTTTTGAAATAATATCTGTGGGTCTGGAATGCCGTCAACCTTCAGGCATACGCCCGAAAAGAGTCACTGTGTGGTAACTACTGGTCAAGAATCTAAGGAGCGAGGTGAAGAATTTCCAAAGATCACTGTTGCCTGTTCAACGTCAGCTCCTCTACGGACGCTGGAGATGCCAGGATGGAGCCACACTAGCTTCTTCACACCAGGAGCCATCCTCAGATCCAAGCCTTTGCCCTTGGCGGCTTCTGTCCTCTGCCAAACCCGATTCTTCCTCTGACCCGTTAGTCCAAGTCCCCCCTCCTCCAGAGAGCCCTCCATGACCGTCCCCGCTCCCCCCGCAGGGCACTCCTGTCCCCTCGGCTCTGCTTACTCTCTGCCAGTCACACAGGCCTGAGCACTGTTCTGCACCCTGGGCCAAGTTGACTCCTGGGAGTCCTGCCACCCCACCGAACTGCAGGCTCCCCTGGGTCAGGCAGATTTGCTTCTTGTCTTGCTCCACCTCTCCTCCTGCGAGACACCTACTGATGTTAGTGAAAGTCCACTTGATTGGGACGAATAAATTTATAGCCTCTGGACCCAGCACACAAAAGAAGTTTAAACGTTATTTGACTTTACTATAAATCACTCTCTGAATTTGCTCTTTTCCCTGTGCTCCTATTTCAGTGACTATGCCAAGCCGGACACCTGGAAGTCATCTGGGAATCATCCTTCTGTTGCTTTCAATCATTCATTCATTCATCTATTCACTCATTCTTCTAGTCCTTCAGTAATTACAAAAGAAAAAATGTAATATCTGCTTACTCACTGTCAGGCCATGTGCTAGGGGCTGGGGACAGGCAATGATGGATGAACCAGAAATGGTCTAGTGGGGATTTCACCTTCTGAAGAGCTATTCCAGTTATTTTTCTCCTCGACGTCCCCAAGGCCTTGGTCTAGTCCTCTTCATTTCTAATGGGCCTCTAACTGGTCCTCTGCCTCCAGCCTTCTCCACTCCCACACCACCATTGTCATACCTGAGCAAAGAGGACGTGGAGGGAGACAGGATAGGGTAAAGCCAGCACTGAGCGAGGGCTCAGGAGGCCTGGTTCCACCTCCCTGTGTGAACCTGGAGAAGCCTCTCCCTCTCTTAGCTTCAGGTTCATCACATGCAAAGAGAGCTAAGAACGTACATCTTTGCGTGCTCTGCCTCGGAGGCAGACCTGGCATCACAGGAACTCTGTACCGAACAGGGCACATTACATACATGCATTAGCTCAATCCTCCCAACAATCAGGGCTGGGCAGCAACACTGCAACTGCAATCCCCATTTTGCAACACAGAAACTAAGGCTCAGAAAGGTTAAATGGCTTGCTCTGGGTCACACAGAACTGAGATTCCATACCCAGGACTCAGGCAGAGCCCCAGATCATAACCTGGATATTTTACTGGCTCCGTCCATCTGTGAGGGTGGACTTACTACGGCGAAAGGCTTTCTGTTGAGTGGAGGGTGGGGGTTTTGAAGTCATGACTCAGTTTCCCCTAAATAGAGAACTAGCCTATCTTGGGAAGTAATCACACTTACATCTATAGCTTGTCAAAATATTTTCAGATTCTTCACTCTTAAGTGAAAGGTAGCAAAGCCTGAGGGGTTATTATGTGATAAAGCCAATAACACAGCTTTAACGGGAGCAAAGCCCATGAATCTTGCCAAGGTCGCCCAGTGCCCAGTGGTCTTGGAGGCTGGAGAGCAGTGAGGAAAGGTCAGTCTGTAGTGGGAGGGAGGCAGGCTGCCCTCTCTCAGAACTGCCTTTAGGCTCCTCCCCCAAACCAGTCCAGGGTGCTCCCCGCCACCCCACCCGGCAGCTTCCTCTCTCATTAGGATTTCTCTGACAACCCCCAGGATTTACAACGTGAAATGTTTCCATTTCCCTGACATGATGTCTCCGCTTCAAAGCGCCCGCGCCTGCCCTCCGGAGCCCAGGATGGAGGTGATTTTGAGAGGGAGACAAATGAATCAAGGGGCTGACACCCATCCCTTTCTTTTCCCCTATAATACATCTGTTTATTATTGAACGGAGTCTTCATGGTCCGTGATGAATCGTCTTCTCCTTCGCAGCCGTGTCCCCAGACGGCTGGGCACGCTGAAGTGTCTTCCAGGAGCATCTGCTTTTGATCTCTGGTCCTTTTAAATCTCGGGTTAAAATCTTTAGCCTGACGGGTCTGAAAGGCAGCTTCCAGCGGCAAAGGACCCTTTAAAACCCTCAGAGGGGATCATCTGTGCTCTCTCCAGAGAGAGCCCCACAGGATTCCCTCCGACAGGCTGAAGATAGAGTGAGGGGCCTTTCTTTTAAGAGGGAAGCCCCCAGTTTGGTCCCGAAGGCACGGCTCCTGTCTGCAGGCACCGTGCCTCCTGGGACCCTGGGAAGAGAGAGGTGGCTCAGGCTGCTCTCCTACCCATGCTGGGAGCTGCCTGGAGAGAGGCTGAGGCTGGTCCCCTGCATGCCACTGAAATCCCTGCTCTTTAGGGAAACTGCTCTTGACCGCCTCCAACTGGCCACCTGCCCACCAAAGCATGTGCTAAAAGGTACTATGAGCAATATCGCAGGATGGAAAGGAATGGGGGCTGCTATGGAGCTAGGGAGGGTGTGACATTTGAGCAGAGGCTTGGGTAAAATGAGGTACAAGCCATGTGCTACCTGGGGAGAAGGGATTCAGGGCAGAAGGCATGACAAGTGCTGAGGCAGAAATGTGCTTTGTGTGGTCAGGGAAGAGCAGCAACCGGCGTGGCTGGAGTGAGGGGAGGGAGGAGGTGAGATCACTGGGGTCGCTGGAGTTAGATTAGGCAGAAGCTTTTACGCCACACTACGGAGGTGGGTTTTACTAGGAACAGAACTGGAGCCAGCGGAGAATTTGGAACAAGCAAGTGAGAACTGATTAGACTGAATTTTCCAAAGGATGACTTCAGCTGCTGTGTGAAGTGTAGATGCTGGGGTGGGAGAAACGCCACAGGAAGGGGCCAGTTAGGAGGCCACTCATTACGTGCAACCAGGGTCGGTGCTTTGGCCATGGGTCTAGTGTAGCTATTCCCTGGTGGCTCAGATGGTAAAGCCTCAGCCTGCAATGCAGGAAACCTGGGTTCGATCCCTGCATCAGGAAGATCCCCTGGAGGAGGGCATGGCAACCCACTCCAGTACTCTTGCCTGGAGAATCCCCATGGACAGAGGAATCTGGCAGGCTCCAGTCCATGGGTTTGCAGAGCTGGACACGAGTGAGTGACTAAGCACAGCCCACAGCACTAGTGTAGCAAAGGACGAGAGGGTTGAAAGGCATCACCAACTCCACAGGCATGAATGTGAGCAAACTCCAGGAGATAGTAAAGGACAGGGAAGCCTGGCGTGCTGCAGTCAATGGGGCTGCAAAGAGTCAGACATGACCTAGCGACTGAACAACAACTAGGCAGGAGAGGTGGTGGGAAGCAGTGGGATCCTGGGCGTATTTCGAACATGGAGACAATGGAACCTGCTGACTGACTGGATATAGCGTATGAAAGAAAGGGAACATTCAAGAAGGACTCTGCAGGATGGAGCTGTCCTCCGCTGAGTTGAGAAGCCGTGATGAGAATGTAGTGATGGGATGCAGTGATGGGGAGAGCCC
Source organism: Tragulus kanchil (assembly GCA_022376925.1). NCBI lineage: Eukaryota > Metazoa > Chordata > Mammalia > Artiodactyla > Tragulidae > Tragulus > Tragulus kanchil. The sequence continues at coordinate 112,193,585 of JAIOJX010000032.1, read as the reverse complement.
ACTTTTTGGTTTTAAAGCTGTTAAGTCCAAGACATGTGTTCACCATCCAAATGGAGATTAAATCGGATATTTGAGTCTGGGGAGTTCACATGTAGGGAGAATTCAGGCTGAAGATATAAAAGTAGCCCTCCACCATACAGAAATAAGAACAGTGACATGCAGATTAAGAAGAGGTCTGAGACTTCCCGGGTGATGCGGGGGCTCAGACTCCATGCTTCCACTGCGGGGGGATCGGGTTCCATCCCTGGTTAGGGAATGAAGACCTCGCATGCCGTGTGGCAGTAAAACAAAGATTTCTTGAATAAAAATGAAAATGAAACAGATTAACTGAAAAATTGTAAAAAAAAAAAATTAAAAAGAGAGAGAAAAGAGCTGAGGGTTGTGCCGTGTGAGTGTGTGTGTGTGAGTGTGTGTGTGCATGTGTGTGCGCGCTCTATCATATCTGACTCTGTGACGCCATGGACCATAGCCCTCCAGGCTCCTCTGTCCCTGGAACTTTCCAAGCAGAATACCGGAGTGGGATTGCCATTTCCTCCTCCAGGGGATCTTCCTGGCCTCTGGGACTGAAAAATTCAGAGATCAAGGTGAGGAGGAGGAAGCAGCAGAAGAGATGAGACAGTGTGTCCAGTGAGGAAGGAGGAGAGCCAAGAGAGTGATGCTCTGGCAAGCAAGAGAAGGACGTGTTTCCGAAGGAAGGTGTGCTGATAGGCGGAGTGAGAGAACGACTGAGAAACGGCCACTGGATCTATCCACGTGGATGGCTGGCCGTGAGGTGGTAACAGTTGGAGGAGGCATCACATCACCCGGAGGAAACCGAAGCCGCAGTCTGAGTGCAGGCGTCTCTGGGGCTCCTGGAAGGGCGCTGAAACAGCAGGCAGGAGACGCGTCTCCAGCGAGGGCCCTGGGAAGCACAGTCTGACAGGCAGACTCTTAAAAGTTTACAGGGGCACCCAGAGGAAGAGCGAGGGGAAAAGAGCTAAGCTGGCGGGAATGATCTACGCTCATTTTGGACGCCGTAAGAGGTGCCACCCTGAGGTCAGTGGTGGAGGCTCCGTCGAGCCCGTTCAGAATGGCTTCTGGGCAGATGGCTCCTCGGACGGAGGACGGGTCTCATCGCCCCAGCGTTACAAGAGGAGGGGATAAAGTTACTGACTTCTTCTTATCCTCTGCTTCACGACCTGATTCAGTTGATTGTATTGATATGTATGATTTTCAAATACCTAAGAAAACTTGTTTTATATAAAAGTAGCCCTCCACCATACAGAAATAAGAACAGGACGCAGATTCTGAGACTTCCCGGGTGATGCGGGGGCTCAGACTCCATGCTTCCACTGCGGGGGGATCGGGTTCCATCCCTGGTTAGGGAATGAAGACCTCGCATGCCGTGTGGCAGTAAAACAAAGATTTCTTGAATAAAAATGAAAATGAAACAGATTAACTGAAAAATTGTAAAAAAAAAAAATTAAAAAGAGAGAGAAAAGAGCTGAGGGTTGTGCCGTGTGAGTGTGTGTGTGTGAGTGTGTGTGTGCATGTGTGTGCCCCTCTATCATATCTGACTCTGTGACGCCATGGACCATAGCCCTCCAGGCTCCTCTGTCCCTGGAACTTTCCAAGCAGAATACCGGAGTGGGATTGCCATTTCCTCCTCCAGGGGATCTTCCTGGCCTCTGGGACTGAAAAATTCAGAGATCAAGGTGAGGAGGAGGAAGCAGCAGAAGAGATGAGACAGTGTGTCCAGTGAGGAAGGAGGAGAGCCAAGAGAGTGATGCTCTGGCAAGCAAGAGAAGGACGTGTTTCCGAAGGAAGGTGTGCTGATAGGCGGAGTGAGAGAACGACTGAGAAACGGCCACTGGATCTATCCACGTGGATGGCTGGCCGTGAGGTGGTAACAGTTGGAGGAGGCATCACATCACCCGGAGGAAACCGAAGCCGCAGTCTGAGTGCAGGCGTCTCTGGGGCTCCTGGAAGGGCGCTGAAACAGCAGGCAGGAGACGCGTCTCCAGCGAGGGCCCTGGGAAGCACAGTCTGACAGGCAGACTCTTAAAAGTTTACAGGGGCACCCAGAGGAAGAGCGAGGGGAAAAGAGCTAAGCTGGCGGGAATGATCTACGCTCATTTTGGACGCCGTAAGAGGTGCCACCCTGAGGTCAGTGGTGGAGGCTCCGTCGAGCCCGTTCAGAATGGCTTCTGGGCAGATGGCTCCTCGGACGGAGGACGGGTCTCATCGCCCCAGCGTTACAAGAGGAGGGGATAAAGTTACTGACTTCTTCTTATCCTCTGCTTCACGACCTGATTCAGTTGATTGTATTGATATGTATGATTTTCAAATACCTAAGAAAACTTGTTTTCTAGGGATTGTCCTCCTCCTCCCAGCTCCTGGCTTTACACAGGGAAAGGGTGCTGCCACAAGGCCAGCCAGAGGAAGCGGCTGGCAGCAGGTAGTTTCTGAGCCCCTGACGGGCGTCTAAGAGTGCCGGGGCTGGTGGGGCCTCGGCGCAGCAGGGCAGCAGGGCTCTCTGCCACAGCTCCAGCAGAGAAGGCAGGCCTCCAGAGTCTTCAGGGTGAATCCCAGCTCCACTGCTGCCTCAGTGCTAGCCGCTGGATGCGATGTTTTCCTTCTTTGGGCCTCAGTGCTTCCATCTGCAAAATGGGAGCAATGGTAATTCTGGCCTCACTGTGTGGCGGGCTGACCAACAGTGCTGAGTGACACCGCTCGAGCACATCTGCCGCAAGTGGGGCAGCTCCGTGTGCACGTGACACGCCAGGGATCACACGTGTATTACTGCATAAAATGACTCTGGGGACAGAGACTCACGTCCAGGTCCAGCCCTATCGTCGGCATGCTATGTGTTCTTGCCTGGTTACATCTTATCTGTGGGTCTGAATTTTAGCATCTGTAAAATGCTGGCTCTAGGGACTGCTGGAAAGATTAACAGCTGAGTGGCACGTGCTTCTTCCTGGGTGGCAAGGAGCCTCCAGCCTGTTAGCGGCTATTGTTATTACAGCGGGTCATTTGACATCACTGACAAGAGCAGCTAACAGGGCTGCCCCCTTTGTCAGGGGACACAGGCTGGCACCCCGAGGAGCCACCAACACAGCATGATGCCCATGGGGTGTAGGCACTTCTCTCATTTAGGAATGAGGTTCCAGGGCGGTGGTGTTGGGACCTGGCACTAGGAATACTTGAAGTTCTGGGTCATGCTGGCTTTGCATGAAACACATGACCAAGTCTGCCCTTGCAGACAAGAAGCCTCGTGGACCTGCAGAAGGAGCTTTGGTGGGAAGGGAAGAGGCAGAGAATTAGAAAACCAAAGTGTGTCTTTCAGAGGATAAAGTTACTGACTTCTTCTTATCCTCTGCTTCACGACCTGATTCAGTTGATTGTATTGATATGTATGATTTTCAAATACCTAAGAAAACTTGTTTTCTAGGGATTGTCCTCCTCCTCCCAGCTCCTGGCTTTACACAGGGAAAGGGTGCTGCCACAAGGCCAGCCAGAGGAAGCGGCTGGCAGCAGGTAGTTTCTGAGCCCCTGACGGGCGTCTAAGAGTGCCGGGGCTGGTGGGGCCTCGGCGCAGCAGGGCAGCAGGGCTCTCTGCCACAGCTCCAGCAGAGAAGGCAGGCCTCCAGAGTCTTCAGGGTGAATCCCAGCTCCACTGCTGCCTCAGTGCTAGCCGCTGGATGCGATGTTTTCCTTCTTTGGGCCTCAGTGCTTCCATCTGCAAAATGGGAGCAATGGTAATTCTGGCCTCACTGTGTGGCGGGCTGACCAACAGTGCTGAGTGACACCGCTCGAGCACATCTGCCGCAAGTGGGGCAGCTCCGTGTGCACGTGACACGCCAGGGATCACACGTGTATTACTGCATAAAATGACTCTGGGGACAGAGACTCACGTCCAGGTCCAGCCCTATCGTCGGCATGCTATGTGTTCTTGCCTGGTTACATCTTATCTGTGGGTCTGAATTTTAGCATCTGTAAAATGCTGGCTCTAGGGACTGCTGGAAAGATTAACAGCTGAGTGGCACGTGCTTCTTCCTGGGTGGCAAGGAGCCTCCAGCCTGTTAGCGGCTATTGTTATTACAGCGGGTCATTTGACATCACTGACAAGAGCAGCTAACAGGGCTGCCCCCTTTGTCAGGGGACACAGGCTGGCACCCCGAGGAGCCACCAACACAGCATGATGCCCATGGGGTGTAGGCACTTCTCTCATTTAGGAATGAGGTTCCAGGGCGGTGGTGTTGGGACCTGGCACTAGGAATACTTGAAGTTCTGGGTCATGCTGGCTTTGCATGAAACACATGACCAAGTCTGCCCTTGCAGACAAGAAGCCTCGTGGACCTGCAGAAGGAGCTTTGGTGGGAAGGGAAGAGGCAGAGAATTAGAAAACCAAAGTGTGTCTTTCAGAGGTCAAGAAATACTTCTTGGTAGCTACTCGGAGGAGATCATGTGACCAGCATAAATGAAGCTCTAGTCTGCCTGACTTTGGATTCCCCCCAAAATTGATTCTGAGATAAGCACTCAAGGAGCTAAAATTTGGGGCAAGAAGCCAGGAATGCTGGCAGAAAAGCAATGAATGGAGACAGGGGAGGCGGAGCTAAAAGAGGGGCTGCGATGAAGCACTTTAGTCCCACTCGGAACCTAGGGAGCCCATGGAGAAGGTGAACCTCCAAGTTATGTTCCTCTTGGGGCCAGCGAGTGGGAGTCCTCACTGGCCAGTCCCCCCAGTCACTTCATGAGGGTGTTCCCGGGGCCCCATCCCCTGGCATCCTCAGTCTGTCTCAGCAAGTGGCAAAGGAGACCCTAGTGACAGAAAAAGCTCTCAAGCAAAGAAATGTGGGTAGAACAGCTGGGCCTCAGCTTAGAATGCACTAACAGGTGAGGACAGGGCGGCTCCACGATCTTCAAGGCATATACAGCTTTCAACAAAATTACAGACTACAGTGACACAAAGCCTCAATGGAAGACTGCAGGCAGTGACCATGGAATCAACTCAGTAACCCAGCTTAGTTACAGGGTAAGGGCAAACTCAGATGCTACACATTTATTATTTGTGGTTTCTCTCTTAAATCTATCACTTTAAAAACAGTGCATTGACATGAGAACTTACATGAGAAATACGCAGAAATCATAGATTTCAGCTGGCTGATGACATCAAACCAGTACCAAGATCAAGAAGCAAAACAGCTCCCCAGAAGGAAGTTTCCCCAAGCATAACCACTATCCTAACTTCTAAAGCCAATGATTAATTTTTTCCTTTTAACTTTATATGAATAGAACTGAAGAGTGTGTCTTCTTTTGTACTAAATTTCTGCTTCTTCTTTTTTCTTAAAAAGCCTCAATATTCTGTTTGTAATTCGCTCATACGATTTCATGGAACTGTGGTTCATTTTCTCTTGTTGCCGCATCACATCCATTGTGGGAATCCACTCTACTGCTGATGGGCAGTTTGAGCTAGTAAGCACAGCGGTGTTAACAACATTTCTATATGCTCTTTCGGTGAATGAAGTAAGTTGTTTTCACACTGAGGAGTGGACATCCTAGGCTGAAGGATATACTTTGGTAGATCCTGCCAGTTCTCCAAAGGGGTTGTATCAATTTGCACCCAGCGAAAGTACGTGAAAGTTCTGGTTGTGAAGGACGACTGGTCAAGAGGAGCAAGAACAAGATGCGAACAAGTATGTGGATGTAGAAGTCAGCACAGAATATCACTCATTCAGCAAAGAACTGGGGGCATTGTTATTGGCACAGACACAGTTCAGATGAGGCCCTTGAGCTCAAGGCGATGGCCAGATATAACCACCAAGGAGCAGGACACCAGGGAGGAGGATCTCAGGGAATAGGGCTGGGTTCATGGAAGGGCAGAAACGAGGCTCCTGACCTCTTTCCTGGTCAGCCACCAGCTGGGCTCTGGCTCAGGTTCTAAACGTGCACCTTAAAGAGGCTGGCAGAAACTCAAAGAACTCGTAGACAAAAATCAGGTCCCATAAGCCCTGCCCCATCCTGAGGCTGGCAGTGTGACATTCTCCAGGGAATTCCTTGAGAGGGAGACCTGAGGTTCAGTGGATACTCTTCATCACGGCTTGAGACCCCCACTTGGACACAGAGGATGAACCGGAAGAGCAGACAGCCTCATGCGGTCTACTCACCCCACCCCAGCCTGGAGACCCAGTCCAATCCCCGCTTCTCACTGGGGTTATCATAAAGCCCCGTCTGCATCCGGTCATTCCCTGTGAGCGCTGCACAGAGCTGAGAGTTGCCCTGCTGCACCGAGGGAAGCACACGCATTTCCAAGTTCCACAACCTTGTTGCCTGGCAGTGGGTGCCCTGGGACTGCCTGGCCCCGGACCCCACTGGCCCCTCCCAGCACAGTCAGAGAAAGGCTCCTTGTTGCAGAGAGGAGCTCGAAGGCTGCCTTCGTGTCTCGCCTCCCGGAGGACCAGGTGTTTTGCTCGGCAGCAAACCAGGCTGAACCAACCTTTCATGGAACTGTGGTTCATTTTCTCTTGTTGCCGCATCACATCCATTGTGGGAATCCACTCTACTGCTGATGGGCAGTTTGAGCTAGTAAGCACAGCGGTGTTAACAACATTTCTATATGCTCTTCGGTGAATGAAGTAAGTTGTTTTCACACTGAGGAGTGGACATCCTAGGCTGAAGGATATACTTTGGTAGATCCTGCCAGTTCTCCAAAGGGGTTGTATCAATTTGCACCCAGCGAAAGTACGTGAAAGTTCTGGTTGTGAAGGACGACTGGTCAAGAGGAGCAAGAACAAGATGCGAACAAGTATGTGGATGTAGAAGTCAGCACAGAATATCACTCATTCAGCAAAGAACTGGGGGCATTGTTATTGGCACAGACACAGTTCAGATGAGGCCCTTGAGCTCAAGGCGATGGCCAGATATAACCACCAAGGAGCAGGACACCAGGGAGGAGGATCTCAGGGAATAGGGCTGGGTTCATGGAAGGGCAGAAACGAGGCTCCTGACCTCTTTCCTGGTCAGCCACCAGCTGGGCTCTGGCTCAGGTTCTAAACGTGCACCTTAAAGAGGCTGGCAGAAACTCAAAGAACTCGTAGACAAAAATCAGGTCCCATAAGCCCTGCCCCATCCTGAGGCTGGCAGTGTGACATTCTCCAGGGAATTCCTTGAGAGGGAGACCTGAGGTTCAGTGGATACTCTTCATCACGGCTTGAGACCCCCACTTGGACACAGAGGATGAACCGGAAGAGCAGACAGCCTCATGCGGTCTACTCACCCCACCCCAGCCTGGAGACCCAGTCCAATCCCCGCTTCTCACTGGGGTTATCATAAAGCCCCGTCTGCATCCGGTCATTCCCTGTGAGCGCTGCACAGAGCTGAGAGTTGCCCTGCTGCACCGAGGGAAGCACACGCATTTCCAAGTTCCACAACCTTGTTGCCTGGCAGTGGGTGCCCTGGGACTGCCTGGCCCCGGACCCCACTGGCCCCTCCCAGCACAGTCAGAGAAAGGCTCCTTGTTGCAGAGAGGAGCTCGAAGGCTGCCTTCGTGTCTCGCTCTCCCGGAGGACCAGGTGTTTTGCTCGGCAGCAAACCAGATCTGTCCTGGAACCAACCTTGTCCAGACTCTGTCACCCCGTCCATCACCCTGGCTTGGCTGCAGGGATCAAGGTGGCAGGAGACGGAGTTCTCTCCTCATTTATTTTCTCCCCTCCGGGAAGGCGGGAGTGAAAGTCTCTTGCAGTGACCGTGCCAGGAAGCCCTTGGGTAATCCTCTCTGTGGAGCGGGCCTCAAAGGGCAGAGACTTCCGCAGGTCCTGTGGCTGGGGAGGGGGCAAGGATGGAGTTGGAACAGGGCCCATGCTCCCTCTACCTGCCAGCCTTGCCCCACCGCATACTCAGTTTTGCCTTTCTCCAGGGCCTGCCCAGATTCCCCATCACTGGGCCTTGCCGCATCAGTGGAGGGGGAACTGCTACCTGGTGCTTGGGCCCTGGGCGGCAGGACTCAGCCCAGAAATGGCTCCCGGGACACCGCACCCAGCACAGGGCTGCAGAGGCACATACCGTGATCTCCAGCCCCAAACCGCAGGCCGTCCCTGCATCTGTCAAGTGTGATCTCTCCCGGGCTGCTGCCGGCCCCTCCAAACAAGCTATCTTTATGAAATGAAATGACTGCCCTTCATATATTAAAATAACACCTTCCCAGGAAGGACCTCACGTCAGGGCTGCGCACAAAGGGACATTCACAGGCTGGCAGAGGGGAGCCAGTGGAGGCTTGGCTCGGGGCCCAGAGGGAAGAGAGCATGGGGAGCACGGGGCTCTGGGGTTACAGACAGGAGGGTGAGTTGAAGGAAGGCAGAGTTGGGGACGGTGGAGACGTAAGGCTAACAAAGAAACTCTGGGTTCAGCCAGGCGGCGCAGCCCACTCTAGGCCAACGGGCATAGCAGGGCTTCCTCCGTGCATGACCTTGGGCCTGGCCCTTTCCACACTGGTCCATAATGCCATGGCCTACACTGCCCCCAGGAATGCAGGCAGGGATCCCGGCAGAGAGACGGGAGTGGAAGAGGTCTCAGATGCCAGGACTTGCTTCCCAAAGATGTGGTAGCGAGAGTGGACACAGAGGCCAGCCTGTGGGCCCACAGATCTCAGGCAGGCTTGTCTGTATCCTGCCCGGCAGCAAACCAGATCTGTCCTGGAACCAACCTTGTCCAGACTCTGTCACCCCGTCCATCACCCTGGCTTGGCTGCAGGGATCAAGGTGGCAGGAGACGGAGTTCTCTCCTCATTTATTTTCTCCCCTCCGGGAAGGCGGGAGTGAAAGTCTCTTGCAGTGACCGTGCCAGGAAGCCCTTGGGTAATCCTCTCTGTGGAGCGGGCCTCAAAGGGCAGAGACTTCCGCAGGTCCTGTGGCTGGGGAGGGGGCAAGGATGGAGTTGGAACAGGGCCCATGCTCCCTCTACCTGCCAGCCTTGCCCCACCGCATACTCAGTTTTGCCTTTCTCCAGGGCCTGCCCAGATTCCCCATCACTGGGCCTTGCCGCATCAGTGGAGGGGGAACTGCTACCTGGTGCTTGGGCCCTGGGCGGCAGGACTCAGCCCAGAAATGGCTCCCGGGACACCGCACCCAGCACAGGGCTGCAGAGGCACATACCGTGATCTCCAGCCCCAAACCGCAGGCCGTCCCTGCATCTGTCAAGTGTGATCTCTCCCGGGCTGCTGCCGGCCCCTCCAAACAAGCTATCTTTATGAAATGAAATGACTGCCCTTCATATATTAAAATAACACCTTCCCAGGAAGGACCTCACGTCAGGGCTGCGCACAAAGGGACATTCACAGGCTGGCAGAGGGGAGCCAGTGGAGGCTTGGCTCGGGGCCCAGAGGGAAGAGAGCATGGGGAGCACGGGGCTCTGGGGTTACAGACAGGAGGGTGAGTTGAAGGAAGGCAGAGTTGGGGACGGTGGAGACGTAAGGCTAACAAAGAAACTCTGGGTTCAGCCAGGCGGCGCAGCCCACTCTAGGCCAACGGGCATAGCAGGGCTTCCTCCGTGCATGACCTTGGGCCTGGCCCTTTCCACACTGGTCCATAATGCCATGGCCTACACTGCCCCCAGGAATGCAGGCAGGGATCCCGGCAGAGAGACGGGAGTGGAAGAGGTCTCAGATGCCAGGACTTGCTTCCCAAAGATGTGGTAGCGAGAGTGGACACAGAGGCCAGCCTGTGGGCCCACAGATCTCAGGCAGGCTTGTCTGTATCCTGCCCACAGGCTGAGGGGCCTCCACCTCTCTGCCTGGCAATATAGCCCCAAATTCAGACTGATCTGCTGTCTCTCTCTCTTTTTTTTTTGGCAAGAAATTCCATCTTCCTTGGCATAAGTTTCCTCATCTGAAGTCTAGAGGTTATGCCAACTAATTGAAAAAATTTGTCATGAAGGTTCAATCAGAGAGTACAGTCTGCATTCTGCACACTGTAGGCATTCCATACTGATGTTCTTTCCTTACACCCCTTCATGGATCAGCCCAAGCACTAAAATATTTAACTCAGCTCCCAGAGCCCTCAGCCTAGAGCTAGTAAGCAACCAACTAGTCAGCAAGGTTGGCAAGAAAGTTGAAGACTTGCACGCATACACACAGACCACTGAAGCTGCAGAGGAAGAAGACTCTAAGGGAAACTTCTGGGGCATCAGAATATGCCATCATATATGCATTCAACAAACATTTACTGAGTCCTGACTGAGACCTACTCCAGGTATTCAGACATGCACTGTACAACAGACTCTAATCCTTGCTCTCCTCGATCTTATGGCCTATTATGTCGGGGGTGAGGCACTGAAACAAAGACATAAGCAACTTAGATAACAGGTTAGACGGGAGAAGTCCTACGGAAAATGGGAGCAATGGAGGAGGAACAGGGCCTTGGAGCACTGGGGTTGGAGCTTTCAACAGTGTGGTTGTTGAGAAGCTGACCTTTGAATACAGGCAGGTAGGAGAAGAGGGAGTTGGTCACTCCAGAAAGTGTTGTGGAGGCAGGGCGTTCGAGCAAAGGTGCCACGGCAAGACTGTGACCACATATTCAAGAAACAGCAAAGAAGCCATTATGCCTGTGGTAGAGACAGCAGGGGCAAGAGGAGACCACTGGAGAGGAGACCACTGGCCGCCCACTTAGCAGGTATCATTAGAATGCTAACGTCTGTGATTAGACCTAGTCTGAGACTTCCATTTCACTGAGGGCGGAAAGACAGAGGTCTGCCCTGGAGGCAGAGGAAAGACAGAGAGAAAGCAAAGACACAGGAGCTGGCGCCCAGCTCAGGGCCTGAGGGGAGACAGGGAGGCACAGGGCGGTGTAGTTGGGGGTGAGGTGGGTGCTCTGCATCTTTAGGAGGACTTCTTTGAATCTAAGAAGAACCTGCTGGTACTACATCCCTCATTGGCATTTTGGAATCCAAGAAGCTCTGAAGAGCTACGCATCTTTGGCAACCTGGCCTGAACTTACATGAGGCCATAGAGTCTGGAGAGAACACGCTTTTCATGCATAGTCATGTTTCACTGAACAATTATGGGTCGTGGGTGCTGTTTCAGGCCCCAGGAGGTGTTTAAACGGTAAAATGTACATCTTCATTTGCCTTCTTTAGAAGAAAATATGGACTTCTGAAACAAATGCAGCTTCTAGGGTTTGGGATAAGAGGTTGGGAATCTACTCAGTTGCTCTCATTCTTTAATTGCTTGTCATTTACTCACTCATGTATTCATTCATCTATTCAGCACGTCATCACCACGTGTGTCTATCTCTCTGCTGCTGGAAACAGAGGCCCTGACCATCACTCCCTCAAGCACATGCTGAGCTAGCTGGGGGTGAGCCCTGAGACAGGCTCCAGGAAGCTCATCTTGCACTTCTGTCTGTTGTTGAACTTGCCCCACAGAGCTACGGTCCTGTTTCCATCTGACCTCCACTCCAGGCCAGGGTTCCTATGCTCACAGGGCTGAATCTTCTGCTTTGCTCACTAAACTATGGCATGCACTCAAATCTCAGCAAACCAAGTGCCCATAAGGATCTCCCCATAGAAACAGAAAAGGCCTAGGCCCTGCTCAGTAAGGTTCATGCACACCTGAAGAACCAGGTCACCCAAAGTGGGACCTGGAGGAATCACAGACCAGCAGGGCAGGGAGCATCTGCCAAGGTCCCTTGGACACAGCTAAGGCCTGCTCCATTACACAAGAGGCCAGTTACAAAATGCTCCGCTGTTTGGTAAAAGGGAATCCACCTTCCTGGCATTCTCCTCATGAACTTCAGGAGTCGTGAGAGACTCCTGAAGAAAGATTCCTGTTTCAATGGGTGGGTGAAGGAGAGGAATCAAGGAAGGCTTTCTGGGTGAGGTAATATTAGAGCATTTTAAAGAAAGAAAGGGTTTTGATAAACGTGACGAGTTTGGGAGACGGTAGTCCTCTGTGTGTGTGTGTATGTGTCTATATGGGCTGAGTAGACACAACATTCTTAGGGAAGCACGTGGGGACAATCACGAGTCCTAGTCATGGAGGACAAGGGTGATGTGGCCCCCAGCTCCCACTCCCATGAAGGACTTGCTGCCTGGCTGTGAGCATTGCCGCTGGACGCAGCCTTCAACTGTCAGCCCCTTCAGGGTTTGCGTCAGCCACAGAGACACCTCACTCAAGGTCCTGCCCTTCTAGAAGCACCCACGTTCAGTGATGATCAAAGCTGGTGTGTATAAAGATCCACGCAGTTATGTCAGATCCAAACTTTGCCATGGAAAGGCATCCAGACCTGAGTCTCCTCGGCCCATGCTTTCTCCCTGAGCCCCTTCTCAGACAAAGGTTGATCCCCAGGACCTCCTTAATAAACACTGAGCCCACAAAACTGTCTTCGGCTTCCTGGTGACCTCAGCCTGTGACCCTGGGTGCTCAAAAGAGAGTGCATGAGAGGCCTGTCCAAACCTAAGGCTAGAGAGGTGAGCAAAAAACACCCAGCCCTTTCAATGACAGGACCCAGCCAGCCCATAATGCCCCCATCTCCAAGCAAGCTAAGTCTTTTGCCCTGGGTTAACCTGCTCTCTTGGAAATTCAAGGGGCCAGTCTCACCCTGTGAATTGGCACACGCGCTTTGTCAGGCACTGTGCACCTGTTATTAGTGGGACCTTCACAACAGCTCTATTAGGCATTACAACTCCTTATTCTTAGTAGACAAAGAACCTGGACACAAGAGATGTTTAGTAACTCGTCAAACATGCGGCTAGGAAGCAGCAGAGCCTGGACTTAGGGGCAAGTCTGATTCCACAGACTCTATTTCCCCAAGGGTGGCCCCGCCTCTCTGCAGAGCATAAGCACGGGGATCTCTGACGTCCAAATCAGTGCTAACAGCTTGTTTCTCTAGATGGAGTCGTGAGAGACTCCTGAAGAAAGATTCCTGTTTCAATGGGTGGGTGAAGGAGAGGAATCAAGGAAGGCTTTCTGGGTGAGGTAATATTAGAGCATTTTAAAGAAAGAAAGGGTTTTGATAAACGTGACGAGTTTGGGAGACGGTAGTCCTCTGTGTGTGTGTGTATGTGTCTATATGGGCTGAGTAGACACAACATTCTTAGGGAAGCACGTGGGGACAATCACGAGTCCTAGTCATGGAGGACAAGGGTGATGTGGCCCCCAGCTCCCACTCCCATGAAGGACTTGCTGCCTGGCTGTGAGCATTGCCGCTGGACGCAGCCTTCAACTGTCAGCCCCTTCAGGGTTTGCGTCAGCCACAGAGACACCTCACTCAAGGTCCTGCCCTTCTAGAAGCACCCACGTTCAGTGATGATCAAAGCTGGTGTGTATAAAGATCCACGCAGTTATGTCAGATCCAAACTTTGCCATGGAAAGGCATCCAGACCTGAGTCTCCTCGGCCCATGCTTTCTCCCTGACCCCCTTCTCAGACAAAGGTTGATCCCCAGGACCTCCTTAATAAACACTGAGCCCACAAAACTGTCTTCGGCTTCCTGGTGACCTCAGCCTGTGACCCTGGGTGCTCAAAAGAGAGTGCATGAGAGGCCTGTCCAAACCTAAGGCTAGAGAGGTGAGCAAAAAACACCCAGCCCTTTCAATGACAGGACCCAGCCAGCCCATAATGCCCCCATCTCCAAGCAAGCTAAGTCTTTTGCCCTGGGTTAACCTGCTCTCTTGGAAATTCAAGGGGCCAGTCTCACCCTGTGAATTGGCACACGCGCTTTGTCAGGCACTGTGCACCTGTTATTAGTGGGACCTTCACAACAGCTCTATTAGGCATTACAACTCCTTATTCTTAGTAGACAAAGAACCTGGACACAAGAGATGTTTAGTAACTCGTCAAACATGCGGCTAGGAAGCAGCAGAGCCTGGACTTAGGGGCAAGTCTGATTCCACAGACTCTATTTCCCCAAGGGTGGCCCCGCCTCTCTGCAGAGCATAAGCACGGGGATCTCTGACGTCCAAATCAGTGCTAACAGCTTGTTTCTCTAGATGGAGGGAGTGAAAACCTAGCCTTCTTCTCCTGGTTCTCAGAGGGCAGACTATACCCAGAGTCGAGGCTGAGGCTGTGGCTAGTCAGGGTTCAGTGCCCGACAAGGGGCTGAGCCCAGGTGTGCGGGGAATTCCGGTTCAGTCTGAGACCACAGGACGATGTTTCTGTCTGTAAAATTAACAAACTGTGACTCGACTGGAGCCATCCTGCCCTCTCATTCCAAACACCATCTTTTAAGAGTTAAAGGAAGCAGAAAGGGGTGGGAGTGGGCACGGCAGAGTAAGGAGACAGATTTGAAGGGGTTCTATTCAACCTTTTATCCATCATCAAAACCCTCCATCATTAGGAAAGCTGTGCCCGTCTGTCCCATAACATTTACGGACAATCATAAAAGGGAGGGTAATGATGGCAATTACAACTGAAGGGCTGGTGTAATGAATATTAAACAGCTTTGAACATCAAAGTATTGACTGAAGTGGAAACCTAATCTCTCTCCTCCCAGCCCCTCTCGCCCTGTGAAAGGGCAAGGCAGATGGCCCGGCCTTCTGCAGGGCTGTCAGGAACAATTTGCAAGAGTCACCAAGTGGCACTTTGAACACGTCTTTCTACCTTGAGGATGGCCCAAGAAATAAAGGGATCTTCCATGATCTTCTGGGCCGCCGTCCGGCATCAGAGGATGGAGTGGGAGCAGATCCATCTCATGGAGGACACCTGGAACCCTGGGAAGCAGAAAGGGTGCCCCTCCTAAGGGAGGCCGCTCAGGTTGGACCAGAGGGGCTCCGCAGCAGGGAGCAGGGGCCGTGTGCCTGGCTGGCCTCCTCTCACCTCCCCCTGACCACCAGGGCTCCTTCCTGGTTCTGTCTGCCCACAGATCCTCTGCCTCCAGGCAGGGTTGATACAGAAGCACCTCCATCCTCCTGCCTTCACTCAACCGTCCAGGCCATTAGGGAGCTGAATGCAACAGCCCCTGCACTGAAGGAGTTAGAGTCTAAGGGTGGATACAGAGATGGTTGATGTTTGGTCAATAAGTCATGTCCAGCTCTTTGCGACCTCATGAACATGTAGCCTGCCAGGCTGCTCTGTCCGTGGGATTTCCCGGGCAAGCATACTGGAGTGGGTTGCCATTTTCTTCTCTAGGGACTCTTCCTGACTCAGGAATCAAACGCACGTCTCCTGCCTGGCAGGCGGATTCTTTACCACTGAGCCATCAAGGAAGTCTGGATACAGAGATACAAGCAGGTAATTCTGATGCCGTGGGAAAGCAGTGGAGGCAGATTCATGGGGAGGAAGCGCAGTTGGGCCAGGGAACGACCACAGTTATGGGACATCTGGGTCCCCAAAGCATCCGAGGTTAGTTAAGGAGATGGACATGGCAGCAGTCTATGGGACAAGTGCCATGTGAGCATCCAGGAGGGGGCAGGTGGGGCTCTTTAACCAGTCAGGGAAGGTTGCTTAGAGGAGGTGACCTTGGAGCTGAGTGTGAAAGAGGGAGAAACTGACCTGTGGGGCAAGGAGGCCCAGGGCAGCCCGGGAACAACCACTCTCCCGTGCTACGTCCTCCTTGTGATCACGTCCGTCCCTCCCGCAGCACACTCTGCACTTGGCAGGCTTCCCACAGTGGCCCTCATATCTGTAGTTCACGAACTGCTGTGAACATTGACCAAGCCTCCCACAAGCTGCATCTTCTGGTGTTGGCCCTGAGCAGCCTCTACCTGGCAAGGGTGGCATAATGGACAGGGGCTGTGTTCACTACTTCCTGATAGACCCTGGCAATCTCACAGGTGTGGCCTCCCTGAGGAAACTTCTGATCCTTCTCCAGAGGCCAAGTTCCTAGGCATACGCCTCTCTTGTAAACCAGGGATATGGGGGCACAGAGTGAGACTTCATACAAGGCTGTAGAATGAAGGGGCTGCCTCTGTTCCAGTGCACAGAGGTCCAGGGAAGGGCGGGCACTCTCCCTCCCTGAGGAAGGAACCTGGGGTCCTTCACAGATCACTCAAGGCCCCTCACAGTCTGACCCCCATGGCCTTGTGGGCTCTGCACTGTGGATCCCCAGCTACTCTGCACTCGAGGGCCAGTGCTGGGCAACCCAGCTTCCTCTGGTGATGGACAGTCTTTAACACATCCGCACTACTAGCCACGCCTGGTTGCTGAGCACTTTAGATGTAGCTGGTGCGAGTTGAAGACTGAATTTGAATTTAGTATAATTTTAATGAATTTAAATAGCCACAGGCTGCTAGTGGCTACCATATTGAATAGCACCAGTCTAGCCATAAATTCATCATGGTTTCTCAACGTGCCAGATTTTTTCTGTGCCTCTGGATCTTGGTATACATCATTCATGCTGCCTAAAATGTCACTTCCCTTTTCTCTTTCTGGTTTCACATTGCAGCTCAAGATCGCTGTCTTGGAGAAGCTTCCCTAGGTTGAGTGCGGGGTCCCTTCCACTCCACACAGCTCCTGGGCTCCCTTTGGTCACAGCACCCATGGGACCCACTTTCTCCACAGGTAGCGTTGTCCATCTCGGCTTCTAGCCTTGCGATGTCTGTCAAAGTGTGCCCTCTGACATTGTGCATCAAGTTCCCTGCAGGCTCTTCACCCCTACACCTGGAGGGTTCTGTACACCTCTCTGCCTTCCGCAGAGACCTCCCCTCCTCCCTGGCTGATCCCCAAGGTTTTGATGACTAGCCATGAAGTGGTCAGCAAGAACATGGGCTGGGAATCATTTCTCAAGGAAGAAGTGAAAAATGAGGGGACTCCTTTAGAAGAAGTTGCATCTGCTCAGGTCTGTCCCCAAATGCCCAGTGCCAAAGCAGGCACAGAGGATTTGGGGAGGAGGGAGTGGAGGAGGGGCTGGAAGCTGCCTGGGGTAGAGTCTGTGTCTGAGAGCCCAAGAAAATCATTAGCAGCCCAAGCGCCGCCTCCAGGAGGTTTCTGTGGCTTCCTGGTTGGGCAGTTGAATCTGGTGGGGGTGGGGCTCTGAAAGGCCTGCGAGAGCAGGTGGAGTGTGCTCCCTCCCCAAATCCCCCAGGGTAGCACATGCCTCCCATTACCATAAATGAGAATGGCTTCTAAATCCCTCATGAGGCTAAAAACTTAACACCCAGTAAATATTTATTGGTCACATGCACCCCTGATTAACCCCTGCTGCGCCAGAGGCTGCGGCAGGCGAGGCTGCTGGGTCTCTGCTTCCTCAGGTTGCTTTCCCTCACCCACACTCACTGTGCACACTCTCCCTCTCTGTGCCAGGCCCACCAGGAGGAACCCACGGCTCAGAGCTCCCGTAAGGAGCTCACTCTGGGGAAGGAGGGGGATGGGTCCAATCCCCCCAAACCTAACATAAGCCTCAAGTGACATGAGACGTGCAGAAGAAGCTGCAATGGGGCACTGAAGGGAGGGGGTACCTGCAGTGGGGAAACTGCCTGGAGGAGGAGGGACCTGAGTCTGACCCTGAAGGATGGGGAGGAAGGGTGTGGTAATGGCTCAGGGTCAGGGAGACTTGAAAGAGACAAAAACAGGGTGACTCAAAGTTGGGATGGGGAAAGTGGAGCCTAGGGGTAGGGAGGAGGCAGGGTCTCTGTCTGAGCACACAAGGCAGAGGAGTTCAGGCTTCATTCTGTAGGTAGAGACATCACTGGGTCAGGTCCCTTCCTATTCAGGGCAAAATCTTACGGGGCAAATCCTCACCCCCTGCAGGAAGCCTTGTTATTGTGGCACAGCAATGGATCAGGAAACCCTTGCTGCGCAAAGTTGCCAACCAAGTGCCTAGGATGTATCATCACTTCTTTCTTCCCCAGATCAGCCTGGCACAGGGTGGAGGGTCCCGGAAGCAATGTCCCTCACACCCTAGTGGACAGTTCTCTCTCACCACGCATCCCTGCCCTTCCCTCCAATAGAATGTCCCCCTCCATCTCCCCATCACGCCTGCCTCCAGCCAGACGTCCTGCTGTTAGCACCAATCTTCCACTTGAGCAAGCACTCCCTGTGATATATTATATACTCTGCTTTCCAAATAGAATTTCCTCCCTCCCAACAGAGCTGACTCTTAACTCTGCAAATCACATAAATTAAACCCTGTAAGTTCGATTACATTAACTCAACATAATTTAATTCAACAGAAACCCCAGGGTAGCACATGCCTCCCATTACCAATGGTCTTCTAAATCTCATGAGGCTAAACTTAACACCCAGTAAATATTTATTGGTCACATGCACCCCTGATTAACCCCTGCTGCGCCAGAGGCTGCGGCAGGCGAGGCTGCTGGGTCTCTGCTTCCTCAGGTTGCTTTCCCTCACCCACACTCACTGTGCACACTCTCCCTCTCTGTGCCAGGCCCACCAGGAGGAACCCACGGCTCAGAGCTCCCGTAAGGAGCTCACTCTGGGGAAGGAGGGGGATGGGTCCAATCCCCCCAAACCTAACATAAGCCTCAAGTGACATGAGACGTGCAGAAGAAGCTGCAATGGGGCACTGAAGGGAGGGGGTACCTGCAGTGGGGAAACTGCCTGGAGGAGGAGGGACCTGAGTCTGACCCTGAAGGATGGGGAGGAAGGGTGTGGTAATGGCTCAGGGTCAGGGAGACTTGAAAGAGACAAAAACAGGGTGACTCAAAGTTGGGATGGGGAAAGTGGAGCCTAGGGGTAGGGAGGAGGCAGGGTCTCTGTCTGAGCACACAAGGCAGAGGAGTTCAGGCTTCATTCTGTAGGTAGAGACATCACTGGGTCAGGTCCCTTCCTATTCAGGGCAAAATCTTACGGGGCAAATCCTCACCCCCTGCAGGAAGCCTTGTTATTGTGGCACAGCAATGGATCAGGAAACCCTTGCTGCGCAAAGTTGCCAACCAAGTGCCTAGGATGTATCATCACTTCTTTCTTCCCCAGATCAGCCTGGCACAGGGTGGAGGGTCCCGGAAGCAATGTCCCTCACACCCTAGTGGACAGTTCTCTCTCACCACGCATCCCTGCCCTTCCCTCCAATAGAATGTCCCCCTCCATCTCCCCATCACGCCTGCCTCCAGCCAGACGTCCTGCTGTTAGCACCAATCTTCCACTTGAGCAAGCACTCCCTGTGATATATTATATACTCTGCTTTCCAAATAGAATTTCCTCCCTCCCAACAGAGCTGACTCTTAACTCTGCAAATCACATAAATTAAACCCTGTAAGCCTCCCTTCAGATTAATCAGATTTAACTCAACATAATTTAATTCAACAGAAACCAGTCAATATGCTGAAGCTGGAGGCCTGGGCTTGGAAGACCCAGGGGGACCACGGTCTGAGTCTGTCCTCAAGCAGCTCACAGTCAGTGGGGAGAAAAAGGCATGGAGCTCAAAGAACCTGGATCTAGGGAGAAATCGTGAGTGCCAGAAGAAGATTCGTGGGATAAGGAAGCTTGAAAAATCAAATTAAGTGACACAAGGCATGTTGCAGTGCCCAGCTCATGCCTGGAGAGTGAGGTTCTCAGTAAATGGTTGCTAAGTTTAAGATTTTCTTTCTTTCTTATTTTGTTCACCCAGCATGCAGGCTCTCAGCTCCCACACCAGAGACCAAATCCATGCCACTGCAGCGGAATCACGGAATCTTAACCACTCACTAGCCAGGTAAGTCCCCAGTTGCTAAATTGAAACTCCACTCCTTCACTTCTCAAAGGGTCCAAGTTTTGGGGGAATATCATGTTGGGAGGAGCAATGAGAACAGCTCCCCAGAGGAGCAGGCCTGGCCAAGTAGCAGCTGGGGACAGAAAAGGGCACTACCCCTCTAAACAGGAAGATGTCTTTAGATTTCCCCAACTCAGCCTCTCTCTTTAGGCCTGTTTCTGGTTGGGGTTCTCTGTGGAGTACGTGACACCCCGTCGCAGGCAGCAGAAATGAATCAGTGCCCTGCATCTGCATGGTTCCCCAGGCCTCCTGTGGCACTTTCTGCTGTGTGTGAGCGAGAATCAAACAGCCACACTGGGGAGGCTGTACTCACATGTCTCCAACACTGAGCCAGTTTCAGGGCTTAAGAGGCGTGCAAGGAAAAGATTTAATTCTGGGGAGGGCCTACCTACTGGCTGTCCAATCCCATCTGGAATCCTGCCAGCCCCCACCCCTGTGCCTGCCACTCCCAAGTACTCCTGGGCCTAGAGCTCATCACGGCACTACTGTCGTCTCTCAATTTCCTGTTGCCAAAAAAGAGGCAACAAGGACTCAGAAAGTGGCTTGGACTTGCCCGAAGTCATACCAGGGACTGAGGCAGAGCTAGGATCAGAAGTCAGGCCCCGTCTAAGGCACTAAGACCCCACGAAGGAGACATCTGACTGGTGCTCGGTCCCCACATGCCAGGCACTCGGCTCAGTACTTTGCATCAAAGAAGCTTGTAACTCGGTTTCTCTTTAAAACGACCCTGTGAGGTAGACACTGCACTAGTACCTCCCTCATTCACAGATGAGGAGACTTAGGCTCGGCAAGGTGATGGAGCTTGGTAAGATCAACAGCAAATATGTGGTGGTGGGTGGTGGAGCTGGATTCAGCATAGGGCACCTAGCTCTGAGCTCCATGCCCTTGGCCATGGTACACTGATACCTTTCTTTCTTTCTTTTTTTTACATATTTCATTTATTTATTTGGCTGTGTTGGGTCTTCATTGCAGCACATGGGATCTTCACTGATTCATTCGAGATCTTTTACTGTGGCACACGGACTCTTAGTTGTGACGGGTGGGCTCAGTTACCCCACAGCATGTGGGACCTTGGCTCCCTGATCAGTTATCAAACCCACATCCCCTGCATTGCAAAGCAGAGTCTTAACCACTGTACCACCAGGGAAGTCCTTGCTAATACCTTTTGGATGGAGGTCTTGAGCCGCTCTTCTCCTTCAGCTCTCAGCTCTCTTCTTCTCTGATGGGCTGCATCGAACCTCCCCATGGGGACAGGACTGATTCCCCAAGCCTGGCCCTGCTTTGTGGCAACCCCACTTGGTAGCAGCCTGGCTGGGGGCTGTCAGCCAGCTGTCAACCGCCCTGCAGGGAAAACGGGATTTCTCCACAGCTGCTCCAGCAGTTCAAAGGAACAGCAGCCCAGAAGCTTGGCTAGGATGGCCTGTATTATGACAGGCCCCAGAACCCTAAAAGCAAGAGACAGCTTAATAATGCAGCAAAGAAAACATGTCTCTCAGCCTGTCTCTCATGAGCAGTTAGGGGCTGGGGGAGTGGGGAGAGACCTGACAGTGTCAATCCCTTCTGTGGTCGTTCCCCTATGGCCACAGGCACAGTCGTCCTAGAAACACGACACCCCGAGCCTGCCCAGTTGCAGCTCCTTCCACGGGGCTGAAACACAGTTAGGGTCGGGCCCCTGAAATCGGCTTGCAAGTCTCCAGCCTGCACAGGACAGGTAACCCATGGGACCACTGGCCAGCGCTGATCTGGGGAGGAGGTGGGCAGAGTCTGACTCCAATAACACACATGTTCCAGGCACAAAAGTGCCTCTTCAGGCAGGAATACCATAGCCCCCAGCAGCTGAGGCTGCAGGGTCTGGGCTGCCTTGGCAAACATGCTTATTGGAAATTCTTTCATGATGGGGAACTTGTTCATTAGTTGGGTGGGCTTCCTAGGCGGCTCAATGGTAAATAAGGAATCTGCCTGCCACAGCAGGAGCCCCAGGTTTGATCCCAGGTCTGGGAAGATCCCCTGGAGAAGGAAATGGCCACCCACTCCAGTATTCTTGCCTGGAAAATTTCATGAACAGAGGAGCCTGACGGGCTACAGTCCATGGGTCTGCAAGAAGTCAGACATGACTTAGCAACTAAATAACAACAACAGTGGTTGGGTCACTCACATAGCTTTTTACAAGGGACTCAATGGTCACCAGATTCTGACTTCTAAGCTCTCCTCAGTCACTGAATAAATGGGATATTTAACCAAGAACACGTGGGCCCACTTCTGTTAGAGAAAATTCTGAGGATAGCAACATGTATGTAATTTCAAAAACTATCTGTTGAGCACCATTCCATTTGGTGGCATGTGCCCACCAATCACCCTTCATATTTTCTATATCCCTCCCATGTAACAGATGAGGAAACTGAGGCTCGGGCATGAATCAGAGTGGGAAGTCTCCCTATAAATAAGAGGGGAAGGGATTTGGACCTGGTTCTTCTGACTCTGGGGCCATCACACCATGTCAGGGTGGGGAGTGGTTGGTGCCCCGGTGCTTTTGTGTTTGTTCTCACTCCTTATCCATCTGAAGCTGGAAGATCACAGGCTCCAGAGAACATGAGAAAGGCAGAGGAAGGAGTCCTTATCACAGAAAGCAAGATAGGAGGAAAAATTCACAGTGTTTCATTTGAACTTGTTTGCCTATGGCCACAGGCACAGTCGTCCTAGAAACACGACACCCGAGCCTGCCCAGTTGCAGCTCCTTCCACGGGCTGAAACACAGTTAGGTCGGGCCCCTGAAATCGGCTTGCAAGTCTCCAGCCTGCACAGGACAGGTAACCCATGGGACCACTGGCCAGCGCTGATCTGGGGAGGAGGTGGGCAGAGTCTGACTCCAATAACACACATGTTCCAGGCACAAAAGTGCCTCTTCAGGCAGGAATACCATAGCCCCCAGCAGCTGAGGCTGCAGGGTCTGGGCTGCCTTGGCAAACATGCTTATTGGAAATTCTTTCATGATGGGGAACTTGTTCATTAGTTGGGTGGGCTTCCTAGGCGGCTCAATGGTAAATAAGGAATCTGCCTGCCACAGCAGGAGCCCCAGGTTTGATCCCAGGTCTGGGAAGATCCCCTGGAGAAGGAAATGGCCACCCACTCCAGTATTCTTGCCTGGAAAATTTCATGAACAGAGGAGCCTGACGGGCTACAGTCCATGGGTCTGCAAGAAGTCAGACATGACTTAGCAACTAAATAACAACAACAGTGGTTGGGTCACTCACATAGCTTTTTACAAGGGACTCAATGGTCACCAGATTCTGACTTCTAAGCTCTCCTCAGTCACTGAATAAATGGGATATTTAACCAAGAACACGTGGGCCCACTTCTGTTAGAGAAAATTCTGAGGATAGCAACATGTATGTAATTTCAAAAACTATCTGTTGAGCACCATTCCATTTGGTGGCATGTGCCCACCAATCACCCTTCATATTTTCTATATCCCTCCCATGTAACAGATGAGGAAACTGAGGCTCGGGCATGAATCAGAGTGGGAAGTCTCCCTATAAATAAGAGGGGAAGGGATTTGGACCTGGTTCTTCTGACTCTGGGGCCATCACACCATGTCAGGGTGGGGAGTGGTTGGTGCCCCGGTGCTTTTGTGTTTGTTCTCACTCCTTATCCATCTGAAGCTGGAAGATCACAGGCTCCAGAGAACATGAGAAAGGCAGAGGAAGGAGTCCTTATCACAGAAAGCAAGATAGGAGGAAAAAATTCACAGTGTTTCATTTGAACTTGTTTGCCTTCTGTACAATAACTGCTTGAAAGAAATGAGCTGTGAGAGCCCTTCCAGCCATAAAGTTCAGTAATTGCAGGATACACTGGAGACATGATGCCGGCTTATAACTCAGCCCGTGAGCCAGGTCAGGTGAAAGGTAGCTGGGTGTGTGCAAGGTAAGGAGAGACGGACTAGTTAGAGCTTTTGGCTCTTCTTTCACAGCAAATATTGTTGATTTCTTTTCCTTTCTTATGAAAAAGTCACCTTGACAAGTGTCCTCTCCTAGGGGACTGTGGAAACTTGGAACAATCTCAGTGTGTCCTGTGGCCACTAACGTATACCGTGGATATATTTTGCCTAGAGTAGAAAGATGTTCATGATACACGATGAACTGAATAAAGGAAGTTTCCGAACAGTACGTATAGTAATGATTATTTTTTATAAATAAGTAAACATGTACATGCATGTACATAGACACACAGACTGGCATGGGGGAGAGTCTGGAAAGATACTCATCAAATGTTAATAGAAGCAGTTATTCCACTAGATGGAAGAATTTTTATATTTTTTTGTTTATGTCTTTTATAAAGATGGCATATTCTGTAGTAACACATACTAATATGATTTTTTTTCAAGAGCAGAAAGAGAAAAAGAAAAGCCTTTGGAATTAAATAATTGATTAGGTGAACTTACGCAAGTCACAAAGTCCCCTGACCTTGGCTTCCTCATCTATAAGTGGGGCTCACACCCTGCCACCATGGCTGCTGATCTAAGGAGTGTGCAGAGGGTCCTGCCCAGCTCCTGTTCTCAGGCTCCACCTCCTCCGTCTTTCATTTCCAGTCTCTTCCTGCCTCTGTCCTGGTTTCCTGCTTCATCCCATCTGCAGCCTCTCTCCTCCATGCTTCTCTGGCTTCCACTCCAATGACTACATCTTGCCTCTGAGACAGCCTTGCGGATGGATTCCCCGCATGGAGGAAGCCGGGCCTTTGTTGCCCTTTTCTGTGCCTGCTCAGCAAGGAGGCCATCCCCTGGCTGGCTCCGTCCTAACTGCAGTTCCTGGACAGGAGGCGCAGACTCACTCCACAGGGCTGAAGGCACACCCAGAAGCCAGCAGAAGAGGGGCTGGATGTGCAGCCGGTCTTCCTAACCCCTCTGCCTTCCTCCTGCCGCCCCAGCTCCATCTTCCAGTTCAGCCGCCTGAGGGATGGTGCACAGATCCCCCACCACTCTGGCTTTGCTTGAGCCGTTTCTTCTTCTAGATTTGTTCTGAATAATAACTGACATTATTAAACAGTTACGGATAATTATTA
This sequence comes from Tragulus kanchil, assembly GCA_022376925.1. Lineage (NCBI taxonomy): Eukaryota > Metazoa > Chordata > Mammalia > Artiodactyla > Tragulidae > Tragulus > Tragulus kanchil. The sequence goes on along the minus strand of JAIOJX010000032.1, from coordinate 112,168,915 downwards.
TGATCCTCAATTTAACATGGAGGTGGGTACTCCTACCAGCCTCATTCTACACGTGAGTAAACTGAGGCTGATGAATCAAAGGGTCAGGAAATGACTCCAATTCATCCTTCAAGATTGATTTCCCCAAAGCATAGCCTCCTCAGAAGGCCTTTCTCGTCTCTCCAGCCTGGATCAGGGCTCCCCTTCTCAGCGCCCACAGTTCTGTCTAGGACTGTCTGATCACAGACAGTAGTAATTAAGCACAGCAATGTTCTAGAATGGCCACAGGGAACAGAGAGCATCCTGGCACTCAGAGTTCAAGGATGAGTTAGGAACGTTCAGTCACAGCCTTGCGTGCAGGGCACATGGGTGGAGGTACCTCCTCCCCCTGAGCCCAGGAGCCTCCTTCCTGGAGCCCAAATCTGGGAAGTTGTGTGGCCCACAGAAAATACTCAGATCCTCAGGCTGCACAACCTGGGCTAAATCATTTCTCTCTCTGAGCCTGTACCCTCATCCACCAAATCAAGAAAAAATACCCATCTCACATGACATAGGCTGTTCTGTCACCCATAACACCTGTTCTTTCATTTTTTTCAACAGTAATACAGTTCCTCATTTTTACCTAGGCACGTGGCCACCCATCTCCCAGGATCTCCTGCAGTGAAGTGTGGCCATGGTTCCCAGTTTAGGCTGATTGGATGTGAAGTACTGACAGTTCTAATTCCATGCCCTGTCCTCCTCCTTGCCCAGAGGATCTGGAACGCTGGCAGCAGGGATGGTGAGCCACCACGATCGAAGACACTGTCTCAAGCCGGTGGGAGCAGCAAAAAGAGGTCAGGCCCTTCGCTGCTTCTTGGAACAGAGTGCCCACCCGTTGGGACTGTACACAGAAGATGCAGCTAACAAACAGACACGACCTTAAGGGTGACTCCATATGACTTCTCGTGATGACTCAATGAAACAGTGGATGTCAAGGGACACCGCACTGGGGCATATTAAAGTGACTTGTCTCCACTGGAGACCCCCTCTGCGCAGGCCTGGGAAGGACACTCACCAACACGCGCCTCCTCAGAAATGAATATACCTGGTACTGTTTACATGCTCTTCCCAGGTAGCTCAGTCGTAAAGAATCCACCTACCAATGCAGGAGGCTCGAGGTGGTAGTTTGATCCTTGGGTTAGGAAGATGCCCTGGAGGAGGTGGCAACCCATTCAAGTATTTGCGCCTGAAAAACCATATAGACAGAGAGCCTCGGGGGTCACAGTCTATGGGGTTGCAAAGAGTAGGACATGATCAAGCATGCATACATGCACTGTTTTTCATCTCTGGACCAGTTATGGATAGAAAGATACAGACATGGGTAGGGGGCAAGTGTCTTATTCCTAGGTGGAAAAAAAAGGCCCAAACTCCTCTGGAATCTCACAGACCAATGCACTGTCACTTCTCTGTGGGCAAACATTCATTTGATAAACACTGGCCACACATGGGCAAAGCCCTGGTCTTAGCTCTAACCTGGACCCTGCCTCAGAAAGAGATGAGGCATCTCTGTCAGCACCATGTGTCCCCAGCAAGGTCACCTGCTCCCAGACGGCAGGCCCTTATCTCTTCTCTCCCTTGTCTCTCCTCTGGGACCAGCTACCCAATGTGCAGCACCCAGTGCAAAATGAACACCTAGGGCCCCTCAGTCATAAACTAGGAAGAATTTCAAAACCGTGACAGCCAAGCATATAAACAAGTATGGAGGGTGGAGGCTCAGCAGTAAAGAATACGCCTGCCATGCAGGAGCCACAGGTTCGATCCCTGGGTCGGGAAGATTCTCTGGAGAAGAAAACGGCAACCCTCTCCAGTTTTTTTCCCCCTATCTTTGGGAGAACCACCACGATCGAAGACACTGTCTCAAGCCGGTGGGAGCAGCAAAAAGAGGTCAGGCCCTTCGCTGCTTCTTGGAACAGAGTGCCCACCCGTTGGGACTGTACACAGAAGATGCAGCTAACAAACAGACACGACCTTAAGGGTGACTCCATATGACTTCTCGTGATGACTCAATGAAACAGTGGATGTCAAGGGACACCGCACTGGGGCATATTAAAGTGACTTGTCTCCACTGGAGACCCCCTCTGCGCAGGCCTGGGAAGGACACTCACCAACACGCGCCTCCTCAGAAATGAATATACCTGGTACTGTTTACATGCTCTTCCCAGGTAGCTCAGTCGTAAAGAATCCACCTACCAATGCAGGAGGCTCGAGGTGGTAGTTTGATCCTTGGGTTAGGAAGATGCCCTGGAGGAGGTGGCAACCCATTCAAGTATTTGCGCCTGAAAAACCATATAGACAGAGAGCCTCGGGGGTCACAGTCTATGGGGTTGCAAAGAGTAGGACATGATCAAGCATGCATACATGCACTGTTTTTCATCTCTGGACCAGTTATGGATAGAAAGATACAGACATGGGTAGGGGGCAAGTGTCTTATTCCTAGGTGGAAAAAAAAGGCCCAAACTCCTCTGGAATCTCACAGACCAATGCACTGTCACTTCTCTGTGGGCAAACATTCATTTGATAAACACTGGCCACACATGGGCAAAGCCCTGGTCTTAGCTCTAACCTGGACCCTGCCTCAGAAAGAGATGAGGCATCTCTGTCAGCACCATGTGTCCCCAGCAAGGTCACCTGCTCCCAGACGGCAGGCCCTTATCTCTTCTCTCCCTTGTCTCTCCTCTGGGACCAGCTACCCAATGTGCAGCACCCAGTGCAAAATGAACACCTAGGGCCCCTCAGTCATAAACTAGGAAGAATTTCAAAACCGTGACAGCCAAGCATATAAACAAGTATGGAGGGTGGAGGCTCAGCAGTAAAGAATACGCCTGCCATGCAGGAGCCACAGGTTCGATCCCTGGGTCGGGAAGATTCTCTGGAGAAGAAAACGGCAACCCACTCCAGTTTTCTTATCTGGAGAATCCCCTGGACAGAGAAGCCAGGCGGGCTACCGTCCATGGCTTTGCAGAGGGTCAGACACAACTGAAGCGACTTAGCCTGCGTGGAGGGTGGGGGTGGTCTCGTGGAGCTGGCCTGCCCCACTCAGTGCCCAGCCCCCCGCCCTGCGCAGCGTAGGCAGACAGCGGGCAAACGTCCGTGGAATGGAATGGAACCGGTGTGGCTCCTGTAAGCCCAGGGCACTCCGGCCTCTGCCTCAAGGCAGCTGGGCTGGAGGTGGCTTTTGGGTTTTCTTTCTCCCAGACGCCATCCTCTACATCTCTTGGAGGAGGGGGCTGAGGGAGGCGCAGGGCTCGGGGCCATAGCTCACAAAGAAAACACCCCTGCCTGGGCTAGCGAGGGGCAGGAGGGAGCAAGAGGCATTTCTGAGCCGCTCTCCTTGCTTCTTGCCACAAGATATAAACTAATCTATTTAGTTAGAAAAACATGGTTTATTGCAATCTAAGTAATTTGTATTTCTTTTTCTACCACAAGATGTAAACTAATCTAGTTAGCTAGAGCAAGTTGGTTTAACTGAATTCAGAGTAATTACACTGCAAAGTAAAGCGATGTGTGTGTTTTTTTGATTTGCCGGGCGTTTTACTGCCCCCCTCCCTCCAGTATTCAAAGGTTGAGACGTATATGTACTTATGATTAAATAAAACCCAGCCGTCTTTCGGTTTGCCAGGGCCTTGGCTTCTCTGGAGGGTCTCAGCCCCCATCACCACCACCTGGGATTTCCCGAAAGTGTGCTGGAGGTGGCATGGAAAATCTAGTATGTGCTCTGGTGGAAAAACAATTTGTAACAACATTTCCTAGAGCAGTCGAGTTCCAGCTCATTGGGAGGGCATTTACCACGGGCCGGGAGGGCTTGAAGGGGCAGCTCAGGGCTGGGGAGAAGGGAAGCTGGGCTTCGTCCTGGTCACTTCAGGAGGGGAGGGGGTCTCCAAGGCAACCCTTCTGTGTGCTGGGCCCTGAACTCCACCTTCCCAGGCCCACCATGTCCCAAACCACGCTCCCTAACCACTACCCCAGGGCAGGGAGAAGATGGAGGGTCACAACCAGGAAATGACCAGTCTGAGTCCACAAAGCAGGAGAGAGTTCAGGCTGACCAGGCGTCATTCCTGATCCCAGAAGTCCCCACCTTCCTGACAGAGGCCCGGCACCTGACACCCAGGGGCACATGCCCTTGGCTAGTTGCTGATCAATGCTCCCGCGGCTGGGCAGCTTGACCATAAGTGCCTCCTCACTGCCGCTCTGCTTCCACACCAGGCCTGGCTTTGGCTTCTGGAACCGGTCTTCCCCTCCCGCTGCAGGACAGTCCTGCACATACCTGAAGAGAGTGACCTCCACCTCCCCGAGCATCTCCTCTCAGGTCCGAACCCAGGTCCTTCCAGTTCTGACAGTTCCCTTGCTCCGCCCCCACCACCTCCTCCAGACACAGACCGCCTCTCCTCACCACCCACGAGCACTGGGGAGGGCACTGTCTCCAAATTGCCCTGTGGACTGCACATGGGCTTTGGCTGGGCGAGTTTTCCAGTGGTGATCCCATGGAAACAGAGACACTTGGGACGGACCCGAGTGGCACCGTTAAAGGTAGAGAGATGCCCGATATGATCTCTTCTGTCTGGCGAATCCAACTGGCAGCTGACGATGCCCGTTATCTTCAGGCCAGGTATCCCGCTTCCCCATTTGACTTAAACAGATGAAATTCTTTTTTACTTTTGTTTGCCATGCCCTGAGGCACGTGGGACATTAGTTCCTGACTAGGGATCGAATCCGTGCTCCCTGCAGTGGGAGTATGCAGTTTGAACTACTGGACTGCCAAGGAGATTGTAAGTAGCTGCTTTTTGTCCATGAGGCTCCAGCACAGACCCAGGTGGGAGCATGCAGGGTGGCCAGTGCCTCACGGACACGAGCTCCCATCAAAGCAAGAGGCCCAGTGCAGGGCCCCACCTCCCTCTCCCCTTCCTCTCCTCCATCACGCTGCCCCATCGCCTGGCTCCAGGAGCAGAGGAGACATGTCCTTTATGGCTGAAAACTCTGGAGAAGAGCAGTACACAAGCAAGTAAAGGAACGCAGGGAGCAGAGGAGAGAGAACCTCCTGTGTGCCTACCCAGCCCAACGTTATCTTGTCACATTTTTTTTTTTTTAAATTTATTTGTTTTGGGGGGGAGGGGTGGGGAGGGAGGGGAGCAGGCGGGCCACTTCCACTGGTCTTTCACTTGTCTATTTTCATCCATCTTTGTTCTTTGGCCCGTGTGGGCCTCCCATCGCGGTGGCCTCTGTTGTCGTAGAGCTCCGGCTCAGTAATTGGACACATGGGTCCAGCCGCTCTGCAACACGTGGGATCTTCCCAGGCCAGGGATCGAACCGGCGCCCCTTGCACTGCAAGGCGGTGTCCTTACCCACTGGACCACCAGGGAAGCCCATCTTGTCACATTTTATAGACGAGGAGCATGAGGCATGGTCTGTCCATCCGCCCCAGTTCTGCACATGACTGATGGCAGGGTCAGGCTGCAACCCAGCCCTGCCTGCCTCTATATCCTGTGTCACCTCCCCCACCCCACATGGCCTCCTGCCTCGAAAAGTGCTAGAACACCTGACTGATTCCAAATTTCCAGACTCTGTATTTCCAATGTTCCCAACAAACCTTACCTACGGCAGGGCCTGGATAACTGGAAATGGGGGAGTCACCCACTTTTGGAACAACTTTGGCACCTGGCAGGTGAAACTAGGAACGCCGACTCTAGACTGTGCCCCTGAAGCTGGTCAGTGATCGTAGATGCCTTCCTTCACAGTCACCTGGCAAATGACTCTCGCCCAGGCCTCCAAAGGCCAGAACTAGCCTCAAGGATGCAGACATGAGGCCAACACCAGAACATCCGGAAGGGGAGAGACCTGACCCAAGATAGCTCACAATCACAGAGGTGTTTCTTAAGGCACTTCCTGCCTAGGGATTCCCATTCTGGAGACCTGGACAGACTCCGCGGGGACGGCCATGGGAGAGGAGCAGGCCTCGCTGGGGATGGCGACGGCACAGGCGCAGTGTGATGGACGGTTGGAATTAATGAAGGAAGGGGCTCAGAGCCAGTGTGTTTGCCTGTTGGCAATTTTAGCAGCAGTGTGCAATTGGATAATTGAAATCAGAGGTGAGCGCCAGTATGCGAGGCGCCAGCTTCCAATACAAATATCGAAGGCCACGCCAGCACCCAGCCGGCCTCTCTCCCTCCACAGCCAAATCGTCCAGGGTGTCTGGCCCAGCCCCCAAAGAGCTCCTCGTATGCTGGCGTGGATGAGAAAGCCAAGTCAGCAGAACCTAGAAGAGGCCTTGGAAGAAGGATGGAGATGGAGTTGCTGTCCATCAAGGGTCGTCAGGGAACTGAGTCAGCCGGGAGCTGATAGGGCGGGGCCTGAGCCCACCAAGCCTGCGGTGGGATGCTGGGGTTGGGTGGTGAACAGACCACTGACTGTGCCCCCTGTGCACCGTGCTGAGGGTACAGAAATGGTTCGACATGGTCCCTGCCCCCCAGGAGCCCTTCCATGGGGAGAACAGGCTCACGCGCCACAATCCCAACACAGTGAGACAAACCACAAGGAAGCTGTGGCCAGAACAGGGGTGCCTGGGGCTGGCAGGACTTGGGCGGCCGTGTACTCTGAGTCCTCGGAAACCTGCTTGGTGCCCAGCAGCTGCTCAGGAAGCATGTCGTGGGACCGAAAGGACTGAGACACGAGGAAAGCCTTCCAGGCAGAGGAACATCACACACAGAGACTGGGAGGTGCCAGAGGCCGGGTGACTGGATAGGTGACGGGTGCTGGAGACCAGGCTTCCGGGGGCCAGGGAAGGGAGTGCAGGCTCCAGACTCTTCCCAAAGGGCCCAGAAAGTTGAACATTCCCTGCCCAAGTTCAGACAGTCCCTCAGGGATGGATTCAGAGCCAGAGGCATGGGGCTCACTTTTAATCCGTGTGTATCATACGCCTGGCCCTGCCCTGGGTCACTTGCACAAGTGCACACACAAGCGGCTTCCCCCCAGCCCCTCCACGACCCACTGAGAGAACCTTTACTGACCCATATTACACAGGAGTCAAGGAAGACTCCAAAGGAAAAACAAGGTCCCCAGGCTCACACAGCGTGGATCAAGCAACACTTGATCATTCGGATCAAGGCCAGATGATGGGAGCACCTGCACTTTCACTTCCTGGGGCAGAGCTGAAGCTGAGGCAGTACAGAGGAAACAAAGGCCAGGCCTGTGTTCATGCCCAGCTGTCCTGTCAGGGCTGTTCTGTCTGGACCCAGAGCTCCCTAGCTCTGCTGGCTTGGGAGGGGGTGGTCCTGGTAGTCATGGTCTCCGGGGACGGGGACAGGGCATGAAGGGGCCGCTGTGCCCCATGCTGGGCCCTGGGAGCCGCAGTGCCCCGCCCCTCCGCCGCCCCTCCAGCGGTGACCCTGAGCTGCTGCACGGCCACGGCTAACAGGCCTCTGGGAGACACCTGTTTTTCATTGCGAGCCCCTGTGGCTCTCTGGCAGCAACTGTGTTTGTTTGGTGGGGGGAGTGGGGTGCAGGGTGGAGCTGAGAGCCGTTTCTGCAGGTCTGCAAGGCCCTGGGGTTGCTAGGCAGGACGCAGCGGGCCCTGAGGCAAACAGGTGCGGGCAGGACAGCCCAGGACAGCCAAACCCCGGTCTAACTCCCGCCCTCACTAGCAGAGGGGTTGCAGACCTGGGGGAAAGCGAGTGAGCAGTCACCGTGAGGGTAGAAGGGAGACAAGACTGCGGAGGCCAGGCCCTTAAAGCAGCTTCCTCTGCCACCCCTCCCAGTCATCCACTCGATCACCCACTCAGCACGGGAGCATTCACTGAGTCTTCACAAGCAGCCCACTGCTGTTCAGAGCCCTGATGTGCCAGCCCTCTGGCCTTCAGGGGCTCATGGTCTACCTGGTAGGGAGACAGCTAAGCCAACAGATCCGCTGTGTTATGAGAGCCGTTCAAAGGACAGAAGCTCGCGGGAGGCATGCAGGGCAGAGAAGTTCTGGGACAGGTCCATCAAGGAGGGCCTTCCGGAGGAGGGGGCACTCTATAGCACCTGCAAAATGAACTCTCACACAGGGTGAGAAGCAACAGTGAGGGAAGGGAAGTGGAAGAAAACTTCAAGAATGGCAGGAAATTTCACATGGCTGGAGAAGAGCCAGGACTCGGGGCTAGAAGGAGAAAGGGGGCAGGTGAGGGGGATTTCACCCTCTCCTTCAATGTGCTCCCATCTCTTCCCTTCTCCTCCCTCGTCAAACCTGCCTCCCTTTCTTCTTCTTTTTTCTCCTTTCCATTCTCTCTTTTCAGTCTCCTCCTCTGTCCCATCCCAGTGGTGATAATGAGTCACCTCTGGAGAGTTCCTTCTGTGTCTGAGGTGCAGGCCGAAGCTCTTGACACAGTTGATACTTGCATTAAGCCTTTTCCAGATGATGACCCCAGCTCTCAGAGAAGTCATTTCATCAAGATCATCCCCCAGTTTCTGCAGAGTCGGGGTTGCACCCAGAAACTGCAGCTTTGGTGTCCCAGACGGAGTCCAGTCCACAAAGGACCAACCCCAAGACTCCCCCGAAAGGCCGTGGACCAGGATGCTGAGAAGACAGAGTTCCACACACCCTGGGTCTGATCCCATGATGAGCACCCTGGCCACACAGGAGGTGATTCAGGGCCAAGCCTCCCTAAGTGTGGTCCATCCACTACAAAGGAGCAAGGGTCCTGAAACAGAGCCTAGCCAGGGGGAAGCAACCTGGGTGAAGCAGGCTGGAGCATGAGCCCTCCTGTAGCATCTGATCTCTACGGAGGGGCTGGGGAGGTCAGGAGGGGCTTCCGGGAGGCAGGGGGCACTGGTGCTGGACTTGGCAGAATCCAGATGGTAAGCCTGAGATGCTGGATAGCCTATGTCCAAGATGCCCCTCTGAGCCTAGCTCTCCTGCCACAGTGAGCATCCACGCCTTCACATCAGGGGGTGGGGAGATAGGGCAGCAGGGAGAGAAGCCACTGCCTCAGCACTCATACGAAACATTCTTCCCAAACTTGAAAGAGTGAAAAAGCCATAGTTACTGCTTTCCCCCTGGCCTTTCCTGTGCAAATCCCCCTGAACTCCTGTCACGATCGATGACACGTGTTGGCACGTACGTGAGTGCTGTGAGGAAGAACTGTAAGGTCAGGATGAGTAGGTTTGGTTTTGCTTATTTGTTGTAAGTAGTGCTTTCCTACTACAAAATCTATTAACGTGCATTGTCCTGCCTTGTCCTCACTATAGCTATTAATAGTCCCATTTGGTCCCGTCGGAATAAAGTAACTTAGCAGCCAGAGGTGCTGTTTGGACTCAGTAAAAAAGAAAACCTGCTACTTAACTTAGCTTTCAAGTTCCAGTTAGAATGCTATCTTCTCTCTAGAACCTTCTAGGGACTCAGACGCAGGCTCGATCACCCTACATGGAAACCACAGATTCAGGTGTTTCTCCCGAAGACTCTGCTGTGAATGCTTTCTTTATCTGGACCGGCAGCACCCTTCAGGCAGTCTAACACACAGGAAGGGCTTGGCAATTATGTAGCAAGTCGATGAGTCTTAAGACATTAGCCACCATATTTTGAGTACCCATGGTGAGTCAGAATGGACATACAAATACGGCCATCAATCCTGTATGTTAGATGCTATCACTGAGAAAGAAAGGGGCTCGGAGGAACCCATGTGAGGCCCCATAACTAGTAGGCTGAGCAATGTTTGACTCCATGTCTGTCTGATGCCAAGCAGAGTGCCCTTGACTGCTATCCTCCTGGATGAGGACAGCGCTATTGACTTGGTTCATCCTCCCTCTCTCTCCTCCTTTCTTTCCAGTGGCAGAGGAGCCACTTGGAAGTCGTTCATCTGGAAGACAAGCCATACTATCCAAGATGGGGCTAGAGGGAGAGAGGACCCGGCTCTTCACCCCAAACAGACTGGTCGCCTCGTGCACCCCCAAGGCCTGGGGAAAACCAGTGACTATGACTGCAGAGTTGGGGCCAAAGGCAAGCAGATCCAGGAGCTCAAGTTCTGTGTGCCCAGGCTGCCTGGACAGTGGGGTTTGGGCAGCTTAGATCTAAGTGGGTCCTCAGGAGCTAAGTCAGTCCTTCCTCCTGTCTCACCGGCAGATCTCTTGCTCATCCTCAGGGGCAAACTTGGGTGCCCTCCACTGGGGGGTCTCCTTGGAGCCCACTCTCCCTGAGCCCGTTGCTTCCTCTGGGTGGCCCACAGTTTAAAACAATCATTTTGTGTTTGGTTACAGTTTTGGTATCAGTTTGATTATTAGTCTCCACTGTGTGCACAGGTTTAGTGCTCTGTGTTTGCTGGTTAAATGAATGAATGGGTCAGCAAGCAGATAAGTGGGCCTGTAAGTAGACAAACAAATGATTACATGAACAAGTGAAAAATGAAGTAAATAAGAGATGAGTGAGATGAAAGAGGGACCGAGGAGTAAGCGGGCAGGGAGTGAATGGCATATGCTGAGCCCTCCCCATGGCAGGCTCTCCAAGGTGATGGGAAAAGTCTCTCCACTGTAAGGAATCTATGGACAGCCACACAGCCAAGTCCTTCCTGACGCTTCCTGTTTGGGGAAAGTAGCGAGAGGCAGAGGAGACTCCTAAAGACCCTTCCAGGGCAGCTGGGGAAAGCAGCTCGGCTGCTCGTCAGGCTCAGCTCTTCCCTGTAGGGGAAATCAGTGCCTCTCTCTAGGCTCCAGAGTCCCCACCTGTAAGAGAGGACTGGGCTGGACCGTGCCTAAGGGCCTGCGCAGGGCAAAAACCCTAAGGAGGATGCCACCCACATCTCCACGTCAGCCCCTGTGCCCAAGCTGGGCCACTGCTCCAATCGGCTTGTGTAATCAATCCTTCCACCATGGCACACCTAGTGCGTGGCCCATGCCACCATGTGTGACAGGCTCTTTTTTCCCTTTTTTTTCATAGTCACAAGATTTTTTTGTTCTGCTTTTTTGATTTTACAGAGTTTTGTTGTTTACAGATATGTATAATTCCAGATTAGTCATACGCATATCCCATTCTCCCCGATCCCACCCCTCTAGGCCATCACATAGCCCCCATGTACGATCCCTTAGTCTCACAGCACATTGACAATAGTTATCTCTTTTACATAAGATATTATAGAGTTCCGTGTTGCTATTTCTCTATCTCTGTAATAGACTCTTAAGAACTGGGGAATCAAGGAGGGCTTCCTGAAGGAGGGGGTGCCAGAGTTGAGCCAGGAAGGCTGGGAGGATTTAGATGGTTGGAGAGGTATTGAGAAGCCTCCTGGGTTTGCAGCACAACTGATGCCTTCCTGAGGTCATGGGAGATAGAAAGGAAGCTAAGAACAGAACCCAGCCTCCGGACAGCTCTTTCACAGAAACGTCAAATACCTTTGAGACCCTAGTCTGCAACTTTCCAGTTGTGTGTGAGCCTTTGGCATTTTTATGGTGAGCCGGGAACAATCATGGTGCCTACTTGTGCTTTCCCGAGGACTGGGTGAGGTCGTGTGGATTCGGCACTGGGCACAGTAAGAGTGCAGCCTCCCTGGGAGGCTGGGAGGGCAGCGCCACCTCCTTTCTTGCACAGTTAAGGCAAGCGATTCTGAGGGAAAGCAATGTCCCGAGGGTCACACAGCCAGCCCAGGTCTCTGCATTTCTTCCCCTCAGACCTAATCCCCAGAAAAATCAAAGGCCAAAGGTGCTGTAGGCTTAAGCTGCTAGGCTTCCCTGTGTTCAGAATGATGCATGGCATAGACTTTGTGACTCCGAGTCTGAGCATTTTCTTCCAAAAAGAGAGCTGCCCACTCAAGGTGGCCCCTGGGGAGGTGGGTCCCTAGAAGGCTGCCACCTACCCGTTTTGCGGCTGGGGAGGCTGTGGCCTCTTTGGAAGCCACTCTGGGAGCAAAAAGCATCCTTAGGGAGGCTCTGAAGAGGGTGACCTTGGTCTTCAGTGCCTGGTGTTTGGAAGGAAGTAGCCAAGACTCTTGTTTGTAGTCAAAGCTTGGAGAGAAATAGGACTCGGCCACATTGTGCCCTGGGCAGAGTTCCCAGCGGGGCTGGTCCCTGTCCTGGGCTGTCACTTCCTGGAGGACAGGACCCTGTCTTCTGCAGTGTTCAGTACAAGGTTGTGCATAACAGGTGCTTGGAATGAAAGAATTCACGAGCCTATGACACCAGGGGAGGTCTGAGGGGGCCTCAGAGACACCACAAGGTCTACCTCTCTTACACAGATGGCCCAGTGGAGAAGGGCCTTCCCCTAGGTCACAGAGTCAGTGCTGTACCCAGAACCCTAGTTCACCCTCTCGGACTCCAAGGACAGTGCTCTTTCCACCATACCACCTGCGCTGACCAGGGCACTCCTTGTTTCACTTCAGGAATCTAGCAACACTGCTGAGGTCTACATCCTCAGCATGCTGCATCACCCATGGCTGGCCACACATTAGCTGAGTGCTCAGCGAACTGAACCTCGGCATTCCACTGGTGCTTGCAGCTTGTGAAATCTCTCCCTTGTGATGCCTCTCCCCGTCTCTGGACTGCCCAGGCATGCCAGGTCAGCTAGGACCGATGGCTGGGTCAGGCTGACATACGATGGACCACTGGAAGTGGAGGCATTTCCAGGCAGCAGACGATGACCTTTTAAGATACAAAAATACACGCTCTCTTTGCCTCCAGAGCTGGAGGTTCAAGGAGACAAACCCACGGTAGGGCTGGCAGGCTGAGCAGGAAGTTGCTCACCCCTTCCTGGACTCCTCCCAGCACACACCAGGCTGACAGCACAGCATTCATCCCAGGAGAGAAAACACAGAGTCCTTGTCTCCCGCAGGGTGTCCCAGACAGTCTCTGTGATGGCAACACCCATCCATGTGGTACTGGGTCCAACTCTGTTTTAAAATCGATTGGATGCCACTTGCTGGATGTGTCCACTTGATATTAAAATTGGATGATGCATGCTGGATGTTGCAAACATGGTTCTGAGAACCTAAAAGTGTGGGCCTCCATGAAGCCAGCTGTCTCTGAAACCTTCAATGTGAGACTCCATGGCCCTCATTTGCAAAGTACCTACTTTGTACAAAGGAGTGTGCCGAAATACTGATGCAAGGCCAGGAGATGCTGGCCGTCACGTCTGTACCCAGCATCCATTATAGTAAAGGATATCTTATCTATAGACAGAGTAATGGTCAAGAAATGACTGTAAAGGAAGATAAAGGAGCTGTCATCTATTGAATACCTGACATATGCTTCTCTGGTGCCTCAGATGGAAAAGAATCGGTCTGCAATGCAGAAGACCTGGGTTTAGTCCTTGGGTTGGGAAGACCCCCTGAAGACTGGTAAAACTACCCACTCCAGTATTCTTTCCTGGAGAAGGGCCTTCCCCTAGGTCACAGAGTCAGTGCTGTACCCAGAACCCTAGTTCACCCTCTCGGACTCCAAGGACAGTGCTCTTTCCACCATACCACCTGCGCTGACCAGGGCACTCCTTGTTTCACTTCAGGAATCTAGCAACACTGCTGAGGTCTACATCCTCAGCATGCTGCATCACCCATGGCTGGCCACACATTAGCTGAGTGCTCAGCGAACTGAACCTCGGCATTCCACTGGTGCTTGCAGCTTGTGAAATCTCTCCCTTGTGATGCCTCTCCCCGTCTCTGGACTGCCCAGGCATGCCAGGTCAGCTAGGACCGATGGCTGGGTCAGGCTGACATACGATGGACCACTGGAAGTGGAGGCATTTCCAGGCAGCAGACGATGACCTTTTAAGATACAAAAATACACGCTCTCTTTGCCTCCAGAGCTGGAGGTTCAAGGAGACAAACCCACGGTAGGGCTGGCAGGCTGAGCAGGAAGTTGCTCACCCCTTCCTGGACTCCTCCCAGCACACACCAGGCTGACAGCACAGCATTCATCCCAGGAGAGAAAACACAGAGTCCTTGTCTCCCGCAGGGTGTCCCAGACAGTCTCTGTGATGGCAACACCCATCCATGTGGTACTGGGTCCAACTCTGTTTTAAAATCGATTGGATGCCACTTGCTGGATGTGTCCACTTGATATTAAAATTGGATGATGCATGCTGGATGTTGCAAACATGGTTCTGAGAACCTAAAAGTGTGGGCCTCCATGAAGCCAGCTGTCTCTGAAACCTTCAATGTGAGACTCCATGGCCCTCATTTGCAAAGTACCTACTTTGTACAAAGGAGTGTGCCGAAATACTGATGCAAGGCCAGGAGATGCTGGCCGTCACGTCTGTACCCAGCATCCATTATAGTAAAGGATATCTTATCTATAGACAGAGTAATGGTCAAGAAATGACTGTAAAGGAAGATAAAGGAGCTGTCATCTATTGAATACCTGACATATGCTTCTCTGGTGCCTCAGATGGAAAAGAATCGGTCTGCAATGCAGAAGACCTGGGTTTAGTCCTTGGGTTGGGAAGACCCCCTGAAGACTGGTAAAACTACCCACTCCAGTATTCTTTCCTGGAGAATGCCATGGACAGAGGAGCCTGGAGGGCTATAGTCCATGAAGTTGCAAAGAGTTGGACACAACCGAAGTGACTTAGCACACACACAATATATGCTGGATTCTATACAATGAACTTCCCAGATGGTGCAGTTGGTAAAGAATCCGCCTGCCAATGCAGGTAGATGCAAGAGACATGGGTTCAATCCTGGGTCAGGAACATCCCCTGGAATAGGAAATGGCAGCAGACTCTGGAATTCTTGCCTGGGAAAATCCCATGGACAGAGGAGCCTAGTGGGCTAGAGTCCATGGGTTCGCAAAGAGTTGGACATGACTGAGCATGCAGCACGTACTATATAAACTATCCCCAAGCTACACCTCAGTTAGAAAAGTAGGACCTGAGATCCCCCACTGACAGAGGGGAAACACGTTCAGAGATGCAAGGTAAGCTGCCCAAGGCCACAGGGCTAGTAGAGCTGGGTTTGGACTCATCCTATCTGCTGTCTGTAGCCCCCAGCAAATCTCCATTTAGCCGGTGAGGTTATTATCATCTCCACTCTCTCTCTGGCTCCCTGGATAAACAGCAGTGTGAACTGACCACAGGACAGGGCTGCTGTTTGCCCAGCCCAGTGCTGGGCACAGAGCAGCTGTTCACTATTCATTTGGAGGATGACACAATCAAGGGGCCTTGGGCAGGACTCCGTCAGAGTCCAAGACCAGGACTGAGTGGGTGGCCAGGGTCAGGGCCTGCTCCAGGGCCAGATGGGGAATGCTTAGTTTATGGTGGAGGCCAGAGCTTAATTCTAGGGTTAGGGCTGAAATCTGTGGTCAGGACTTGAAATGGACAAGATGGATCACAAAACAGAACCTAAGCCTTGGCCTTATTAGCACCAGAGAAAACACAGCTGCATGGAGGAAAGCCAGCTAGAAATGTGCCCAAGGTGGAGTACAGCAGGCCTGGGCTGCAGGGTTTTGCATGGTACTGTCCACAGGCTTGGACAAATCACTGGTCCCTGGTCCTTAGTTATAAAATGGAGATCATTGCACGTGTCACTGATCATTCCCAGCTCTTCACTTCCCAGATCCACACACACACGACGCTTTGTGGACATGACCTGCTAGATGTTCCTCAAATCTGTCCTCTCCTGTCCATTTGCATGCTGCTTCTCTGGCTGAAGTCACTGTGGTTTCCCCGCTGGAAGTCTAGAATCACTTCCTAAGGTCCCTCGACATCCACTCTGACCTTCCTCCAGTCTGTTGATGGTGACTTTTCCCACAGGGCCAATCTGCTCATGTGACTCCCTTGCTTCAAATCTTTCAGGGCTTCCCAGTGCCCTTCAGCTAAAGGTAGAGATGATGAAAGAGCCTAGAAAGCTCGAGGTCTAGCTTCTGCCTTCTTCTGCAACCTCAAACAGGACCTCCTTCCCTTGCACAGTATACAGCCTGTGAGTTGTACAGCTTCCCTCTGAGTTTCAAATGTTCCAAATGCTTTCCTACCTCACAGGCTTTATACACATGGTTCCTTGGCCTGACACCTCCTCCACCTTGGTCCCCACTCATCCTTCGTGTCTCAGCTTGAACTCTGAAGCCCCCTCCTCAGAGGAGCCCCCTCCAGGTCCCGTGCCAGCTGTTCCCACATGCCTTGCCCTACTTCTCCTTTAAGGGATTCATCTCCAAACAATGATGGATTTGGGTAGCTGTTCGTTCAATGTCTGTCTTGACCACTGGATTCTCAGGAGGAAAAGGATTACAGGTGGCTTGCTGGACCTAACCTAGTACCTTGTGCAAAGTCAGAATTCCATGCAGTGTGTTTACAGGATGAATCAATGAATCCTGGCCATTCTGACTATTCCATGAGGCTGTCAGAGGGCTGTGTGACAAGGTAGCAGAGAGAGGCGATTTTCACCGTCACTGTGACTTCAGACGGGAAGTGATGTGATGTCTAATTTTTTGTGTTACTTTGGTTGGATACTTGGATATTTGCTCAAACGTTATTTTAGATATTACTACAAAGGTACTTTTTAGATGAGACTAACATTTAAGTCACTGGACTTTGAATAAAGTTGATTACCCCTCCATAAGGCATGAGGAAGTAGGGGAGAGGGCTAATCCAATAAGCTGAAGGCCTTAATAGAAAAAGAAAGAAAAAACAAACCTGACCTCTTTGGAAGAAGGAATTCCTCTAGCAGCCTGCCTCTGGACTGAAACTGTAGCTCTTCCCTGGGTCTGCAGCCTTCTGGCCCACCTGCAGACTCTGGACTTGCTCTCCAATTCCATCAAATAAATCTCTCTCACTTTTTGTCCGTGAACATTCATGTTTGTATGTGCCAATAAGATTCTGTTTCTCTGGAGAACCCTGACTAATGTAACATTACATTACATTGGGATTTATGATGGGGGGCTTATGGCCTAGAATGTTCCTGAACTCTACTCAGTCCTCCGATGCCCATGCAGAGGGGCAGCTGCACAGAATGTGGTCTAAGGACTTGACTTGAGGTGATCATTATGCCACTGAATACGTGGGTACCACGCCTGTACCTGAGCCCATCTAGGTTCTCACAGGTGAAAGGTATCCCAGTGACACGCACCCACTAAGACTCAGGATCCAAGCAGAGACAACATAGGGGTACCTCATGAGCTGAGAGGTTCTTCACTCCAACTGACACCCCATGTCAGAATGTGGACTCCTGTCCTGGTCTTCTCACACATTCCATGACAACAGTACTATAACAGACTTCAAAGACACTTGGCACTTCACAGAGCCGTCTTTCCTCTTTAAACTAAGAAGAACTGAAAAAGCATCAGGGAATCATTAATCAATTGAAAAAGGATTGAGAAAGAACAGGGATTTGGAAAGAAGAATTTTTGTACTTTATATTGATTGTGTGTGTGTGTGTGTGTGTTGTTGTTGCTTAGTCGTGTCCAACTCTGTCCGATCCCATGGAGCACAGCCTGCCAGGCTCCTCTGCCCATGGGATTCTCCAAGCAAGAATACTGGAATGGATTGCCTTGCCCTCCTCCAGGGGATCTTTTCAACCAAGGGATCAAACCCGTGTTTCCTATGACACCTGCATTGACAGGCAGTGCTTTACCACTAGTGCCACCTGGGAAGCCCATATATTGAGAACAATCCTGCTCAGTATTTCACTTTGTAAGATTCAGGCACTGATCTCTGAGGGAATGGGGACAATGCCTGCACTGTAAAAGCATCAGTAGCAACTAACACTCACTGAGAGCTAAGTTCTCCACTCATGTTCTCTCTTCTGTGAATTCTTTCATTTAATCCTACTGACATGGCCCTCTTTGGAAGAAGGAATTCCTCTAGCAGCCTGCTCTGCTGAAACTTTCTTCCCTGGGTCTGCAGCCTTCTGGCCCACCTGCAGACTCTGGACTTGCTCTCCAATTCCATCAAATAAATCTCTCTCACTTTTTGTCCGTGAACATTCATGTTTGTATGTGCCAATAAGATTCTGTTTCTCTGGAGAACCCTGACTAATGTAACATTACATTACATTGGGATTTATGATGGGGGGCTTATGGCCTAGAATGTTCCTGAACTCTACTCAGTCCTCCGATGCCCATGCAGAGGGGCAGCTGCACAGAATGTGGTCTAAGGACTTGACTTGAGGTGATCATTATGCCACTGAATACGTGGGTACCACGCCTGTACCTGAGCCCATCTAGGTTCTCACAGGTGAAAGGTATCCCAGTGACACGCACCCACTAAGACTCAGGATCCAAGCAGAGACAACATAGGGGTACCTCATGAGCTGAGAGGTTCTTCACTCCAACTGACACCCCATGTCAGAATGTGGACTCCTGTCCTGGTCTTCTCACACATTCCATGACAACAGTACTATAACAGACTTCAAAGACACTTGGCACTTCACAGAGCCGTCTTTCCTCTTTAAACTAAGAAGAACTGAAAAAGCATCAGGGAATCATTAATCAATTGAAAAAGGATTGAGAAAGAACAGGGATTTGGAAAGAAGAATTTTTGTACTTTATATTGATTGTGTGTGTGTGTGTGTGTGTTGTTGTTGCTTAGTCGTGTCCAACTCTGTCCGATCCCATGGAGCACAGCCTGCCAGGCTCCTCTGCCCATGGGATTCTCCAAGCAAGAATACTGGAATGGATTGCCTTGCCCTCCTCCAGGGGATCTTTTCAACCAAGGGATCAAACCCGTGTTTCCTATGACACCTGCATTGACAGGCAGTGCTTTACCACTAGTGCCACCTGGGAAGCCCATATATTGAGAACAATCCTGCTCAGTATTTCACTTTGTAAGATTCAGGCACTGATCTCTGAGGGAATGGGGACAATGCCTGCACTGTAAAAGCATCAGTAGCAACTAACACTCACTGAGAGCTAAGTTCTCCACTCATGTTCTCTCTTCTGTGAATTCTTTCATTTAATCCTCACTGAACATGGCCCAGAGACATATGTACCACTGCTGCCCACACTGCAGAAGAGGCTGGAGCCTCGGGGCCTGGCTGGGTTTAGATTAGGTCTCAGGGGCACAGGAAGAGCCAGAGCCTCTCAGCTTGTTCTATGGAGTCAAGTCTTTTCTGGGCATATAAGAGGTAGCCTTGATGTCTCATAGAGCATTTACGAGTTGCTAAGTATGTGCTGAACTGCAGGCAAGCATTATTGCATCAATTTCTCAGACACAGTTATAAGGCAAGTAATACCCTTTCTTATAGAGAGGGCAAGTACCCCCAAAGTCTGAGCCTGCCAAGAGGCAGATCAAAGAGGAGGATGGTTCACCTCACCATACCCCAGAAGGAAAAGCACCTGGGTCCCAAGGACACTGGGGAAGGGGAAATAGCATCTGACGCCACCCAGTCACTTGGCGTCAAGCGGGACTGAGCTCTCCTTCCCTGAGATTCTGCCCCGTGGCCAAGGCACAGCACCATCCTTGGCTGCAGGAGCCAGGAAGAGGTGTGCCCATCTCTGGAGTAGAGCACAGGCTCCAGGGCACTCTGGCTCCCAGCAGTGAGCGTCTTTGCCTGGACCCGGCTTGACCTGCCCCTGCTCAGCAGCACTGTGGTCCTGGCAGCCCGAAGCCAGCCTGTCCTTCCACAACCTCTCTCCAGCATACCACCCACACCGCCTCGGATCCTGCCTCTGCACTGGAAACTGCCAGGATGGCAGGTCCCTGTCCAGTTGAGAGGTGCAGCTGTTGCTACTCCACAGCCCTGTGTACAGGAAGACTGGGGAGGGTGGGCGGTGCAAAGGGTGGCCACTGCTCCCAAACATATTTATGGAGGAAGAAGGCCAAGGTGACTTCCCTGGGGCATGAGGCACCACAGGCTGCGGGTGCAGACCTCTCTGCCCCGTTCCCTCCCACCTCCAGCCCCACTGTGCTTCAGAGGGCCCATCCTCACAGCCGTGCCTAAGTGCTGACTGTGTGCTCGGCTGAGAGACACACAGGCAATACGATTACGAGTCCCCAGGCTCAGGAAGTGGACGGAAACCAAGATCCACCCACAAGCATGTCCATGCAATCCGTGTACACACAGGCACCTTGGCAGGCAGGCGCTGGACGGAGGCCGAGTTCACAGAGAAGACATGTGGAGGTGGGATGAGGGATGCCCCCGGGAAGGGTGCTGGAGGGCCTGAAAGGACAAACGCTGAGAAGGGCAATCCAGGAAGGGCACCAGCTTGGGCTGCAGTGGGGGCAGAGACTGAGCTAGCCTTAGTGGGGGCCTGGTGCAGGTGAACAGTGGCCCTGAGGGCCAGGTGGGCCCAGACCACCAGAGGTGCCAGGTGCAGCCTTCCTACCCTGGGTGACTCAGTCCTGCAGCCCCGTCTCCCTGACAATATGGGTAAATATGAGACCTGCAAATCCATTGTCAAACAGTCGCGTCTTCTACCTTCCAAGTCAACAAACCCAACGCCAAGGCAGGAGTGTGAGCTTGGCAGTGCCAGGCTGGCCTGAGAACAGGCTTCCCAGAAAGCAGCTGAATTCTCCCCGTGAGCCCCTCCTTGGCTGCAGGAGCCAGGAAGAGGTGTGCCCATCTCTGGAGTAGAGCACAGGCTCCAGGGCACTCTGGCTCCCAGCAGTGAGCGTCTTTGCCTGGACCCGGCTTGACCTGCCCCTGCTCAGCAGCACTGTGGTCCTGGCAGCCCGAAGCCAGCCTGTCCTTCCACAACCTCTCTCCAGCATACCACCCACACCGCCTCGGATCCTGCCTCTGCACTGGAAACTGCCAGGATGGCAGGTCCCTGTCCAGTTGAGAGGTGCAGCTGTTGCTACTCCACAGCCCTGTGTACAGGAAGACTGGGGAGGGTGGGCGGTGCAAAGGGTGGCCACTGCTCCCAAACATATTTATGGAGGAAGAAGGCCAAGGTGCCTTCACTGGGGCATGAGGCACCACAGGCTGCGGGTGCAGACCTCTCTGCCCCGTTCCCTCCCACCTCCAGCCCCACTGTGCTTCAGAGGGCCCATCCTCACAGCCGTGCCTAAGTGCTGACTGTGTGCTCGGCTGAGAGACACACAGGCAATACGATTACGAGTCCCCAGGCTCAGGAAGTGGACGGAAACCAAGATCCACCCACAAGCATGTCCATGCAATCCGTGTACACACAGGCACCTTGGCAGGCAGGCGCTGGACGGAGGCCGAGTTCACAGAGAAGACATGTGGAGGTGGGATGAGGGATGCCCCCGGGAAGGGTGCTGGAGGGCCTGAAAGGACAAACGCTGAGAAGGGCAATCCAGGAAGGGCACCAGCTTGGGCTGCAGTGGGGGCAGAGACTGAGCTAGCCTTAGTGGGGGCCTGGTGCAGGTGAACAGTGGCCCTGAGGGCCAGGTGGGCCCAGACCACCAGAGGTGCCAGGTGCAGCCTTCCTACCCTGGGTGACTCAGTCCTGCAGCCCCGTCTCCCTGACAATATGGGTAAATATGAGACCTGCAAATCCATTGTCAAACAGTCGCGTCTTCTACCTTCCAAGTCAACAAACCCAACGCCAAGGCAGGAGTGTGAGCTTGGCAGTGCCAGGCTGGCCTGAGAACAGGCTTCCCAGAAAGCAGCTGAATTCTCCCCGTGAGCCCCTCCTTCCAGAGAGTCGTGCCCTTCTCAGGCCCTGCGGGTGGCAAGACTCAGCAAGCACTTAGGGTGCTGCTGCTTTGTCAGGAGAGCCCTCTCCATGAGGGGAAAGGTGGGGCCGTCCATGTTGGGAGATGCCTAGACGAAAAGGCTGCAGAAGGGAGAAAGTCCTCTGAAAGAGTGTTGGGAGGTAAGGGGAACAGCACTGGCCAGGCTTTGCTAGGAGTGGACAAGCTCTGAGCCCTCTTAAGCCTCTGCTTCTTCTATAAAGGAGAAGACCTTCTCCTTCTGACCTCTGTCCAGAAGCTGAATGGAAAGGAAAGGAACTGCAGGGGTGATCTTGGCTGGAGAAGGGTCTCCGGTCCTCGCCCCAGCAGGAGTCAGTCTTTGTGGATAGGGGGCCCCTTGGCAATATCCCAGAGCTTGGTGTTCCAGGAGTGGTCCATGGACCAGAAGCATCACCATCACTTGGGAACTTGTCAGAAAGGCTACCTCTTGGACCTTACTTCAGACCTTCCAAGTGAGCCTGGGCATTTTACCGAGGTCCCCGGGATTCCTGGACACAATGAAATTTGAGAAGTCTTGTTCTTGTCCAAGCCCAGCCCCTTGTGTTACCAGTAAGGAAACGGATGCGAGGTGGGAAGAAGCCACTTGTAGAAGGTTACACAGTTATTAAGTGTAGACATGCACCCGGTAGCAGCATGGCGCAAAGGAAGGCTTATGGGACCTGAAATCAGGACACGCGTGATAAGTCTTGTCCGACTCTCTGCAATCCCACAGACTGTAGCCCACCAGGCTCCTCTGTTCATAGGATTTCCCTGGCAAGAATACTGGGTTGCCACGCCCTCCTCCAGGGGATTGTTTCAACCCAGGGATTGAACCCGTGTCTCTTACACCTCTGGCACCGGTGGGCAGGTTCCACTAGCACCACCACGACCTGATGCAAATCCAGCCTGATGCAAATACGCCTATGACCTGGGAGAATTATAGCAAATTTCTCTGAGCTTCAGTTTTGCCATCTGTACAATGAGTATAATAATGGCTCCCTTTAATGAAACGTTGAGGATTTAAGTGAAATGACATATCAGGTACCTTATACTGGCATTCACAGTGTTGCCTTCCCTACCCTCCACTATCTCCAGTCCCATGACCACCAAGCCCACAAGTCTGTGCAAAGACTGCCTCTCCACCACCAGTCACACAGATACCGTTGTTGAACTGATGATAGAGGAAAGAACAGGTTGGGGAAGGGGGGCACAGCAAGGCTCTTAAAGTTTGATTCCCTTACCATTTAAAGTTAGAAATGTTCCTAGTCAAATCTTCTAGCCAAAAAACCAATCTGCATTCCGATGCCCTCCGCTCAGTAACAGCACCTAGCACCGGCTCAATCAGTTTGATGACTCTGGCGCTGAGCGGCCCCGTAGGCCCTCCTTCTGAGCTCAGGAATGCTCACTTCTCCCACTGTCATCTTCCTGGGTTCTGCTCATCCAAACATCTTCAACGCCAGGAAGTTCATGCTGATTCCTCTGTAAGGTATCAGAGGTTCTGACCCTCTGGCTAGGGGACCAGAAGACTGGTAGGTCCCTGCTCATAGGTGCCTCCTGCCTTGGGGTCTTTGCACAGATAGTTCCCCTAACCAGTCGTCCCGGATTCCTGGACAGGGCTTGTTCTTGTCCAAGCCCAGCCCCTTGTGTTACCAGTAAGGAAACGGATGCGAGGTGGGAAGAAGCCACTTGTAGAAGGTTACACAGTTATTAAGTGTAGACATGCACCCGGTAGCAGCATGGCGCAAAGGAAGGCTTATGGGACCTGAAATCAGGACACGCGTGATAAGTCTTGTCCGACTCTCTGCAATCCCACAGACTGTAGCCCACCAGGCTCCTCTGTTCATAGGATTTCCCTGGCAAGAATACTGGGTTGCCACGCCCTCCTCCAGGGGATTGTTTCAACCCAGGGATTGAACCCGTGTCTCTTACACCTCTGGCACCGGTGGGCAGGTTCCACTAGCACCACCACGACCTGATGCAAATCCAGCCTGATGCAAATACGCTCTATGACCTGGGAGAATTATAGCAAATTTCTCTGAGCTTCAGTTTTGCCATCTGTACAATGAGTATAATAATGGCTCCCTTTAATGAAACGTTGAGGATTTAAGTGAAATGACATATCAGGTACCTTATACTGGCATTCACAGTGTTGCCTTCCCTACCCTCCACTATCTCCAGTCCCATGACCACCAAGCCCACAAGTCTGTGCAAAGACTGCCTCTCCACCACCAGTCACACAGATACCGTTGTTGAACTGATGATAGAGGAAAGAACAGGTTGGGGAAGGGGGGCACAGCAAGGCTCTTAAAGTTTGATTCCTTACCATTTAAAGTTAGAAATGTTCCTAGTCAAATCTTCTAGCCAAAAAACCAATCTGCATTCCGATGCCCTCCGCTCAGTAACAGCACCTAGCACCGGCTCAATCAGTTTGATGACTCTGGCGCTGAGCGGCCCCGTAGGCCCTCCTTCTGAGCTCAGGAATGCTCACTTCTCCCACTGTCATCTTCCTGGGTTCTGCTCATCCAAACATCTTCAACGCCAGGAAGTTCATGCTGATTCCTCTGTAAGGTATCAGAGGTTCTGACCCTCTGGCTAGGGGACCAGAAGACTGGTAGGTCCCTGCTCATAGGTGCCTCCTGCCTTGGGGTCTTTGCACAGATAGTTCCCCTTACCAGTCGTGCTTTCTCCAAAAAACCTCCCCTTCCTTGAATTCCTATTCAAACTGATGTCTCAGCCTGTATGTTAGTTTAGACACAAATTTTTCCCTCTTGGGCCAGGAGTAAGGTGAGACTAATGAGGCACCAAAAGCACAACATTTATAGCAGTCCCTCCTCTTAGGCACCGAGCATGCACTTGCATGATCCTTAGAGAGTCAGTCTCCTTACACTGGGAGCTCCGGGGGACCCCACACCTCACTCTAGTCCTCTCATTGTTTCCCTGAATCTTCGGTTACTTCCACACCCTGCTCTATGTTGTCCCTTCATCATACCCTTTCCCAAAGAGCACTGTCCTTGCCTGGGTGTTTATCAGTATCTCCCTAAACTGTAAGCTCAAGAGCGAAGACCCCCGCAACTTGCTCATCTTTTGATTCTTGGCGTGTGTCACTCAGAGCAGGCACTGACCCTGTGCTTGCTGAATGGACTGACTCCCTTCTGTCCTCTTGAATGAAGCACCCAGTGTCTTGATGCTCAGAACCACCCACTGTCCCCTCGTCCATAAAACTGTCCTAGTCTCAGTGGATGCATGGTTGGGGGCCAGCTCTCACCTGTGCAGGCCTGGGACTAGCCTAGGGCCTTCCTCAATAGGGGTGCTCAGGAGTGGGCTGGAAAGGGCCGTGTCACTGGAATGACGCCCTAGTGCTGGCAACCTGGGTGTTGTGAGTCGCTGGACCTGGCCTTGGCCTGGGCAACACCAACAACACTCCACCTGTCTCCTCACTGCCAGACTCTGCTTGTCTGGCTCTTTTCCATCAGAGAGCCCACCAGAAACACACCTCTGTCTGTAGCTCCCTGTCGCTTAAAATTGAGCACCAAACTTCCAGGTCTTCAAGTGGAACTCAAGCACGGCATGCCAGCCCTTCCGTGAGGCCTACCTTCCCCACTGGCTTGCCAACCCCGAACTGCTGGCCCTTTCTGCGCCTTCCCTGCCACACGCACATGCTCACACACTGTGGCATTTCACACGCCTGTGCCCTTCCCCACTTCAGTCCTCCTGGCTGGAGCGCCCTCTCCCCAGACTGCCCTTTCAGACTCTGAGGGGGCACTTCTCTTCCAGGGAGCCTTCCTCATTCTCCTCTGGGTTTGGCATGCCCTGTTCCCTTCTATGGTGCTTCGCTGGTAGCTCAAATGTTAGAGAATCTGCCTGCAATTCAGGGAACCCGGGTTCTATTCCTGGGCAGGGAAGATCCTGGAGAAAGGAGTGGCAGCCCAGTCCAGCATTCTTGCCTGGAGAATTCTCTGCCATGGACAGAGGAGCCTGAGGAACAACAGTCCATGGGGTCGCGAAAGAGTCAGACATGACTTAGCAACTAACACACAATCTCCCGTATACTCTTCCTGCTGCTTTCCATCAGGTTATCTACTTCTCACCACTCCACTTCCTTGAGCCAAAAGCCCATCTCACTGCACAGACTCCGGGATGAAGAGAGCAGGTTACTGTGCAGACCTCCCTCCTCACTCCCCCACCTCCACCCCTCCACACACTCACCACCTCGATTAGTGCTCGGAGATGGTGGGGGAACCGATCCTCGCCAGTCTCCGATTCCCCGGCTCCCAGCCAGGTGGGCACTCAGGTGCGGAGTGCAGACTGCTTGAGCCACAGACCCTCCCAGCTCCTAGAGATCGCCCCACGGCCTTCCCCTCCTCCCTTGTGGAAGGTGGATCCTGAACCATGGTCAGCCGAGGTTGAGGGTCCAATTTCCTGAGTGCCTTTTGGTGTCTGACAGAAGACACCCAAGAAGAGAAAGACCAGGAGGCCGGTGATTTATGAGGGAAGTGCTGGCTCTGACAACGTCTGAGCCCCTGAGATTAGGACAGGCAGGAGCAAAGTGCGCAGCCCCTTCCTGGGGGTGGGAGGGGTGTGGGATTTTTCTGGGTTTCTGCACCTTGATCCCTCGGGATCAACTCTACACTCCCTGCTGCCTCCAGCACTGTCTGAGCTCCACATCCGGAGATGTAACAAGGGCCCTGGCCGTTGGGAGGTCAGAGGGAAGGGAGCCGCAGTCTCCGTGATGGTTAACCGGGCCTGCCCTGCCTCCCACTCTGCCCTCAGAGGCAGCTGGTGGACAAAGGAGACTCCCAGCTCATGGTGTGAAGGGAGGGGGATATCTACAAATCTTGGCTTGACGGCAGCATGAGGATGGAGGCTAATGTACCCTTGTTCCCTGGTCTCCCCACTGCCCACGGCATTCCTTATGCTGAGAAAAAACACCTTCAGGCTTCAGGTCATCTCCTCCCTCTTGGCAGCTTGGCTCCTCAGGGCCCAAAACAGTTAGAATGGGATCTAGCGCCAAGTCCCTCACTTCGCTAACAGGAGTACTGAGGCGCAGAGAGGGAAAGAAACTGACGCAGGGTCCCACAGCAACTTGTGAGCACAGCTGGGACCAGACCCCACATCTGATGACTCAGGTGATCCCCCAGACCTCACCCCACGGGTCTTCTCAGCACATCTGTCCATGAGGAGTAAACTCAAGGGGTGAGGTCACTGGTGGGTGGAAAAGAAAGGTCTTGTCTTGAGCAGAGTTGAATGGGAGGCCCTCTAAAGTTTTCCAAGTTCTAGAACACTCTAGGACTCCAAAGGAGAAGGCAAGACACGCAAAGTATCTCCTTTTTTTTCAAATAAGGAATCAAAACATATGTAAGTGGCTTGTTCTGCACATAACCATTCATTCATTCATTCATTCATTCACTCATCCATTGTTCAGGTCCCTCCTATGTGCCAGGCACTGTTTTAAGTACTGGGGGATAAAGCAGCGGGTAAAACAGAAAAGCTCTTAGCCCTCATGAAACCTGCCTCATGGTGACGACACAGGCCAGGTAAGAGTAACGGATGACACGCTGGGACATCAGTGCAGTCAATCAAGGGCGGCTCCAGAGTCTTCGGCATGCCTTCCATCAACAGGCGGGTCTTCGCCCCACCCTGGGAATTGGCTCTGCGGCTGCTCTTAGATGGTGTGGACATGCTGTGTCCCTCGGCCGCTCTACCCAGAATGTCACTCTGCCCCTTACATCCTTGAGCTATCAGCTCAGCCCTCCTCCAGTGAACCTTCTGCCCTGAGGCCCGTTGAGATGCCCTTCCTCTGGCCCAGTCTCTTGGCATTTCTCACACTGCCCATCTCTGCTGGTAGACTGTGTATACCTAGAGGGCCAGGACAGACTTCTGGTCATCTTTGTAACCCTGGAGCTGAGTGCAGCGGGTGGCTGCTGGACCACACTCCTCCCAGGTCACGGATCGGGGGCAGCATGGACCCACAGAACTTTCTGCAAGGCTGGGGAGGCTCTGCCCCTGCACTGTCCACCACAGTGAGCACCCAGCACAGGCTGGCTTACAGAGCACATGAAATGCGCTAGGACAATGGAGAAACTGAATGTTTCAATTCAATAGAGTTCAATTTAAACAGTCCCAGATGGCTAATGACTGCTCCACAGACGGCACAGACCGAGGGTGGAAGGACAGGGTGCTTCACAACATCGTGAAGCATGCAGTATGTGCCAGGCGTTTGACTCTTTAACATGTCAGTCTTCACTACTGTCCGGTAACACGGGGAATACTATGATTCCCATTTTACAGACAAGGAAATTGAGTCTCAGATTGAGGGTGGGACTCGCTGCGATCCCTCAACAGGTTTTTTGGGTCCCAAATCTCTGGTTCTTCCCGCCAGTCCCCCGCACCCCTCCCACCTGCCGCCCTCCCGCCCTCCCTGCAGCACACATGCGTCACATGCGTGAGCCAGCAGCGCTGCCCCGCTCGCGCGCAGACGTCCGGGACGCAGCCTGTGTGCGGCGGAGCAGGCGGCCCCGGGCTGCCAGCATCCTGCTCCCTGGACTCCCACTCGCGGGAGCAGCGAGGGGAGTTCTCCCGGTGCCGTTGTAATTTATTGTTCCTGCTCTAATGATTGCTCCATGTCTGATTATAAACGCCTTCTGGCTGGGGGCCCAGATTCAGAAAATTCCCATGATCTGCTTCCAAAGTTGATGGAGCCACAAACAGGACTCAGGTCTCTGTTTCATCATCGGCTGCGTTTCCAAGGTGGGGAGGGAGGCGGTGGGAGATCAGGGCCAGACCGAGGGCTCAGAGTGGAGCTGCAGGGTTTGCGGGGGCGCGGGGCGGGGGTGGGGGTGGCTCTGGCGGCCTGGAATTCGAGGAGGAGTGCCCACGGGGCATCACCTGCATCCTGAAGAACCTTTGAGGTGGCACTCAGATAAGCCCGCTGCCCTCCTCTCAAAACAGAAGGCAGAGTCTGAGTCAAAAGCAGAAGATGTACACAGCCCGCAGTGAGAGAGGCCACTGCCAACAGCCTTCTCCTTAGCCAGCTGGCAACTCCCACTGACCCTTCAGGACACTGCTTTGGTGCTACCTCCTGTGAGGGGTCTCCTGGACACCCCTTCCTGCTCCCCTTCCCACCAGACCCTAGCACAGCACACACAGAATTACCTTCACATCTGATATTTACGGACACTCTTCTCTTTGCCCAAAGGCTGTGCTGAGTGCAGAGGTACCTTATCACCTCTAATCCTTACCCCATTCCTGTGGGGGGAGGCATTCGCTGGATCTACAGTTTGTAGGTGAGGGCAGAAAAGCTCAGAGAGGTTAAGTAACTTGCCTAAGGTCGAACAGCTGTCAAGTAATGGAGTTGGACTTGATGTCGGAAGATCTCAACTCAAAACCTTAAACTCACAGTGTGTGCTTTCATGCCTATCGTCCCAGTGCTGCAGGGAACTGTTTTCCTCTCTCTTGGCTGGGACAGAGCTTCTGGGGGTGGGGCGCAGGTCCGACCCCACACAAGGTGCAGCTCTGGAACTGACTGCTGAGTGAACTTCGTGAGATTAGAGCCCTACAGTACAAAGTAGGTAATAAAATAAAGGTACGCATCTATTTCTGGCAGGACACTGAAGTCAACTCCAAAAGCAGGGGACCCGTGCTTAACGAGGAGGCAGGACACGCCTGCAGGGATAAACGGTGCATCTCAGCAGGGACTGAGAGGACAGAGTGCTCTGGGTTAGTCCTCATTTCAAACGTCATGTCCCACGAGCCGCTTATGTTACTGCAATGGCCTAGAAACCCCAACATCCAGGGATCAAAACTATCTTTTAAACAATTTCTCACGTCCATACCCAAAGGACCCACTCTATCTTGTAATTTTCGATTTGCGACAGAAAGTCAAGGAAGGAAAGACACCGAGGTCAGAGGCAGGTGGACCCAGGCTCACAAGCCACTGGTGACTCTTGTTAGCTAAGCAACCTTGGGTAAACAAAGTACCTCCCTTCTCTGAGCCGCAAGTGCAAAACTGGGGCTGCAAGCTGCTGCTTCCCAGGGCTGTTAGGAGCAGTAACAGGAGAGCAGCCAGCAAAGCACCCAGCAGGGACCTGAGGTCTCTCCCTCGCTCTCACAGGAGGTCCGGGAAGAGTCATTCTCAGCAACAGACGAGGCTGAACGCAGAGGCTGCGACGTTATTATAGACCAAGTGGCACAGAGAGAAGACTGGCTTACCTGGGCTGAGGTTGTGAATTGGATGCTGCGGCACTTATAAATGCACAGAGAATGTGGGTCAGACAACAGTCTACCCTAACACCAGCCCTCACTGGGGCAGAGGGAGAGAGAGAGAGATGGGCAAAATCCAGCCTCCCTCCCAGCTATGAGCTCACACCTGCACTGGAGTGGAAGGGGGAACAGAGGAGCTGGCAGGCATGAAGGTAAAGGACAGACAGACAGTGTGGGGACCCAGATGCTGACCAGGAGCTCAAAGAGACCCGGAGAGGTCAGGGGAGGCTCATGGAAGAGCTGAGTCTTAAAGAATGGGTGGAACTTACATGAAAGGGTGTCTCTAGTTATAGAGGGGCAGCCCATAGACAGAGGAGAAAGTGTAAAAGAAGATCAGAAATTTAAAAAACTAGATTGCCATTATATTTTACGTTTGGAAGGAAGTACAAAAAATCTATGGCACTATCCTGTTGTCAAAAGTATTCTGCTTGGGCTTCCCCTGGTGGTCCAGTGGGTAAGGACACCGCCTTGCAGTGCAAGGGGCGCCGGTTCGATCCCTGGCCTGGGAAGATCCCACGTGCCGCGGAGCGGCTGGACCGATGTGTCCAATCAGCGAGCCAGAGCTCTGGGGCGCATGCACCCAGAGCCGGTGCTCTGTGACAACAGAGGCCACTGCGATGGGAGGCCCACAGGAGCCAAAGAACAAAGATGGATGAAAATAGAGAAATGAAAGACCAATAGAAGTGGCCCACCCGCTCCTCTCCCTCCCCAACCTGACCCCTGCCCAAAATAAATAAATAAATAAATAAATAAATAAATAAAAATAAAGTTGCAAATAACAGTATAATTTGTTTTTTTAAAAAAAGTATTCTGCTTTTCCCATTCATGAGCTGTGTGACCTTGCCAAGTTAATCATTTAATGCCTCAGTTTTCTCATCTGTAGAATGGGGGTAATAATGGACCTCACCACACTGGAATGTTGATCAATAAATAAGGATCATCATTGTCATCACCACCATCCTCACTAGCAGCACCATTATCATTACAGATGAAGAAACTGAGGCCCAGGATCTGTCCAGGGTGACTCAGAGGGTGAGAGTCCAGCCCCAACACTCGTATTTTTCTAATAAGAACAGGAATTAACAAAAAAGAAAAAAGAAAACAAGCTTCTGGTAACAGTTGGAAGCCCAGAGGTCCTGACCAGGGAGCAGGGGTCATGGAGACTGCTCATGTAAAGGCGTCTCGCTCAAGGTCAGTCTCTCTGCCTCCTGCCCAGCTGGGGCCAACTTTCCTTCAGCCAAACTCTCACCATCTCCAACTGATGGCGGAGGGTGACGTCCCAAACCCTGACAGCGGGGAGAGGAAGCAAACACTCCACAAGTGGGGCAGGGCTGTTGGGTGGAGGCACATGTCTGTTGTGACGCCCTCGTTCCAAGAGGAAACAGGAACCCCCCCTCCCACCGCCGGCTTCCACCCCAATCCCACAGTGGTCTCCAACAATATCATCATTCTCCACTTCTACCGCTCATTATACATTTTGCCAGCCACAAATGGGGCCTAAATTACATACTGTAGCCACCAAACCTCGGGCGCGGGCACGCAGAGCAAGGCTGGGGGGAAATTAGGTGAGGCCAAAGGGGACCGGGACCTGGAAGAGGCCGGAAGCCCACAGAAAGGAATGCATGGTCCACTCCCAGGGTCCTTCTCTCACCCTGGCGCGTTGATGCATGTGATGGGTTTCTCGCTACAGGTGTGGAGAGGGCAGGACAGGTGAGGGAGGGAGCAGAGGGGACGAGGAAGAGGGAGAACTCAAGATTAGAGTCACAAAATTTCTGGGCCACCCTAGTCTCAGCTCTACCCCTTCTTGAAATATGGCTTTCTGCGAACATTCCCTCCTTCCCATTCTTTATTTGAAACCCATGGTCTCTTCTGTCCTGAATCCTGGGTAAACATACACTGCAGGTGAGTGGGGGCTGGGGGTGGGTGGCAGGGAGACAGCGGTTCAGTCTGTTTTCCTGCTGGCACCACAGCTCTCTGGGAGCAGGGGAAAGGGGACATCAGGGTCTTTCCTTTCCTTTCAGTGGAATCCTGTGTCCCTATCTGTCAAACAATGGAGTTGGGCTGGATTCAACTCAAGTCAAGCATGAAGCACATGGTGCTCGGGCCCCGCTGGGTGGAGACGATGGGCATAGCTGCAGAGAAGTGACGCTACGCAGCATTCGCTGTACCAGACGAACAGAGCTCCGTGAGAGTGCCCAGGAGGTTGGGCACTCCTTCTGGTAGCAGAGACCTGATCGGGCTCCTTCCTCCTTTGGACAAACATTTCCTGAGCTCCTGCATTGCACCAGGCCAAAGAAAGTTAATACGTAATATGATTCTGACAATTAGGTACCATTGATCAACGTTGGGTCATGTTGTTGTAAGGCTTCTTGGAAGAACAGGGTAAGAGGCTGACATGGATGGAATCAGAATCACACACAGATAGGAAAGGAAGTGGGGGCCTTTGTGCCTCTGTGTGTGTGCACGTGTGAGAGGGACAGAAAAGGACGAGCAGACGGACACATGGTGCCGGGGGAAAGCACTGAGGCAAAGCCTGGGAGGCAGGAAGGAGCTCAGCCTCAGCACCCACGGTACCAGACTGAGGACCAGAATCAGGACCAAGACCCGTGAGATCACACTGTGAGCGCCTCTAATAACTGGGCTTTTGGGCCGGGGTCGGGTTGGGGAGGGAGGAGGGCGGGCGGGCCACTTCTATTGGTCTTTCATTTCTCTATTTTCATCCGTCTTGTTCTTTGGCTCCTGTGGGCCTCCCATCGCGGTGGCCTCTGTTGTCACAGAGCACCGGCTCTGGATGCACGCACTCCAGAGCTCCGGCTTGGTAATTGGACACATCGGTCCAGCCGCTCCACGGCACATGGGATCTTCCCAGGCCAGGGATCGAACTGGCGCCCCTTGCACTGCAAGGCGGTGACCTTACCCACTGGACCACCAGGGAAGCCCTCTCATAACTGTTAATAATTTCTACTTTGAAATAATTGGGAAGATAGGACAGAAAGAGCAGGAAGAGACTTCTTAAAGTTTTTCAAGTCCAATAAAAGCCAACATGACAATGTAGAGCAGATGCTCCAGGAGCGGCTTAGAGCACAGTAGATAAGGATGCAAGGATGGATATTGTGATCTCATTCTGATTAAACATTTAATTATCATGGAATGGTAAGAGACGATTCTAGCTGATAATAATAACAAATAAGTTAGCAATCAGCCACACTAGCGAGAGCACCCATTATGTCGGTTTCCTATCTGCCAGGTGCCAAGCCGAGTTCTGTCTGGATTCTCTCTGTTCATCTGCTCAACAACCCTTTGAGACAGGTTCTAATGTTAGCCCCTTTTGTAGATAAAAATCACAGTGGCATCGAGAGGTTAAGTACCTCACCTTGCAAGAAATCAGGCTGGGAGTCTAACTCTCATACTAATCAGGAGACTATTTCAGTGTCTTCGCTGCAGATGGAAAACTGAAGCCCCCAGAGGATGAGTGACTTACCCAAGGTCACACAACATCTGTCTCCTTCTTTCCAAGTCATTCATCCAAACCTCTCTTCAGAGCAGCTTAGGGATTGCGGTCCCAGTACCTAGCTCGGTCTCTTTCGAGTGCTTCCAGGAACTGGGGGGCAGGAAGCGAGCTCAAGCCTGAGGCAAAGCCTGGGAGGCAGGAAGGAGCTCAGCCTCAGCACCCACGGTACCAGACTGAGGACCAGAATCAGGACCAAGACCCGTGAGATCACACTGTGAGCGCCTCTAATAACTGGGCTTTTGGGGGGTGAGGTGGGGAGGGAGGAGGGCGGGCGGGCCACTTCTATTGGTCTTTCATTTCTCTATTTTCATCCGTCTTGTTCTTTGGCTCCTGTGGGCCTCCCATCGCGGTGGCCTCTGTTGTCACAGAGCACCGGCTCTGGATGCACGCACTCCAGAGCTCCGGCTTGGTAATTGGACACATCGGTCCAGCCGCTCCACGGCACATGGGATCTTCCCAGGCCAGGGATCGAACTGGCGCCCCTTGCACTGCAAGGCGGTGACCTTACCCACTGGACCACCAGGGAAGCCCTCTCATAACTGTTAATAATTTCTACTTTGAAAT
This sequence comes from Tragulus kanchil, assembly GCA_022376925.1. Lineage (NCBI taxonomy): Eukaryota > Metazoa > Chordata > Mammalia > Artiodactyla > Tragulidae > Tragulus > Tragulus kanchil. The sequence goes on along the minus strand of JAIOJX010000032.1, from coordinate 112,135,055 downwards.
AATTGGGAAGATAGGACAGAAAGAGCAGGAAGAGACTTCTTAAAGTTTTTCAAGTCCAATAAAAGCCAACATGACAATGTAGAGCAGATGCTCCAGGAGCGGCTTAGAGCACAGTAGATAAGGATGCAAGGATGGATATTGTGATCTCATTCTGATTAAACATTTAATTATCATGGAATGGTAAGAGACGATTCTAGCTGATAATAATAACAAATAAGTTAGCAATCAGCCACACTAGCGAGAGCACCCATTATGTCGGTTTCCTATCTGCCAGGTGCCAAGCCGAGTTCTGTCTGGATTCTCTCTGTTCATCTGCTCAACAACCCTTTGAGACAGGTTCTAATGTTAGCCCCTTTTGTAGATAAAAATCACAGTGGCATCGAGAGGTTAAGTACCTCACCTTGCAAGAAATCAGGCTGGGAGTCTAACTCTCATACTAATCAGGAGACTATTTCAGTGTCTTCGCTGCAGATGGAAAAACTGAAGCCCCCCAGAGGATGAGTGACTTACCCAAGGTCACACAACATCTGTCTCCTTCTTTCCAAGTCATTCATCCAAACCTCTCTTCAGAGCAGCTTAGGGATTGCGGTCCGCCTAGCTCAGGCATCTGCAGCCCCTCTTTCGGTGACTCCACAGACTCCTCCCTGCCTCCAGCCTCCCCTTTCAGCTCCATCTTTCCACACTACACCCAGAGTGGTCCTCGTAAGATCCAAGCACAGTTTAAAATCTTGCAGGGTTTCAATGCCCCAGGAAAAAAAATCTTGTCATTGAAGGCCCGTCACCATCTGGCCTCCGTTTCCAGCCTGTTCTCCCATGCCACCCCCGATGCCCACTTCATTCTAGCAACAGCAGGCTTCCCCCAGCCCCACGCAGCATGTGGTCCCTCGGGTGACTGCGCTCATGCCCACTGCTCCTGTCTTTACAAGGTCCTCAGGCCTCCTCTGTTTCATCAACTCTGACTCCTCAACGAGCATCCCTGGAGAAGCTCCCTTGGCTCCCAAGAGTTACAAGCAGAGCTCCTCAGCCCCTGGCGCCCGACAGGACTCTGGTGCGGCAGGATTCCACTCGCCTGGTGGAACACGTTGCAGGGGCTTCCCTGCTGCACCGTCAGGCTGTGGGCATCTCAAAAATGATGAGCAGGCTGCTGGGCTATGCTCGGGGGTTCCTGTGGACAGGTGTGATTATCTCAGGAGTCTCTCATTACTGTTCTCAGCCTTATTTCCATGCCTCTTGTCGTCTCACTTCTCATTCATAAGAAAACTGAGGTACAGAGAGGTACAGGAGTCTGTCCAGGTCTGTACCCCTGGAAAGAAAGCACAGAGCTGAGGTCGAGGGTGTCGATCTGAAGCCCAGGCCACATGCCACCGATGTGTCACCGCTGACCGTCTCTTCCTGTGAACTGGAGAGCAGCAGGGCTGGCCCCGGAAGCCTCCCGCCCCTGCGCCTGGGCCCTGTCCCCGTCTGTCACCGGTTGGCTCCCCGGACCGCTGCCCAGCCACAAGCCGACTCACATGGCCCCAGTCACATGCCCCCACGCAGAGAGACGGACAGCAACACGACCGGAGCCGGTAGTCTGCGTGCAGTCAAGGGACGGAGGCGGCACATGCAGGAATAAAAACAGGCAGGCTTCGTCAGAGAGAAATAAAGTGAGCAGTGTACGAGGGGAGCTTCGGGGGGCATGGCGGTTCAGGAATTTGGAAGAGAAAAATGCCCATAATGGCATATTTTCCAGCAGTGAAAAACATTAAAGCCCATTTTAAAAATGTAGTTCTTGCCACAGCTATTCCTGGACTCCAGCCCGGGAGAGCAGTCGGGCCCATGAATGACACTCCCTGCCCACACTTCCCCACTCCGACTCTCTGTCTCAGGCCCAGCATCTTGTTCTTGAGGCACCTCCTCAATGGCGCCTCCCCAGGCTTGCCCGTTCCCTGTTCACTGCGGCCTCTCTGCAGCATAGAGTGCCAGAGAAGGGCAGGACATCTGAGTCCCTCCTTGCCCATCATTTCCTCTTAACTCTGAGGCCGGGGAAGTGGGGAAGAGAGCGGGTACAGTCCCAAGACCCCAGTGGTGTTAGAGCCAGGATGCATACTGAGGTCCTCAGGTGAGAACGCCTCAGAGCCGCCCACTCCCTCCTAACATGCTCACACTCTCAGGCATGCATATGCATCCACAGACAAGCACACGAGAAACATGCGTGCCTCTGAGCACACACAAGTGTGTGTGTGCACACCTCTCGGCCCCTGTGATCACACACCTGATCACACACGCAGGCATTACTATATCTACAGGTAGCCCGGTACAGGGAAACATAACACCACCTTAAGAGTCGGGAAATCTGAGTTTTGATTTAATCTATGAACTGGATGTGTGAATCTGGTCATGTCATTTCATAGCGGTGGTTCCCCCGCTGCCCCATTTATAAACTAGGCCAACAGTGCTTGCCTCCCTTGCAGGGCTGTCGGGAGGCCACAAGAAAGCATGAGACAGTGCTGATGACCTAACCTGCCTACCTCTCCCATGAGGACAATGGCACGGAAGATGAAGCCCAGCTACGTGATTTAAGTCCCTTCTCTGCCTCGCACCATCTGTGGGCAGGTCCATCTGATGGTGACTCTTCTGGGTCCTCATCTACCAAATACAGATAATCCTAGAATTTACCCACTAGCGAAAATTGGAGAGGAAAATAGCTGCGTGCAGTCAAGGGACGGAGGCGGCACATGCAGGAATAAAACAGGCAGGCTTCCAGAGAGAAAAAAAGTGAGCAGTGTACGAGGGGAGCTTCGGGGGGCATGGCGGTTCAGGAATTTGGAAGAGAAAAATGCCCATAATGGCATATTTTCCAGCAGTGAAAAACATTAAAGCCCATTTTAAAAATGTAGTTCTTGCCACAGCTATTCCTGGACTCCAGCCCGGGAGAGCAGTCGGGCCCATGAATGACACTCCCTGCCCACACTTCCCCACTCCGACTCTCTGTCTCAGGCCCAGCATCTTGTTCTTGAGGCACCTCCTCAATGGCGCCTCCCCAGGCTTGCCCGTTCCCTGTTCACTGCGGCCTCTCTGCAGCATAGAGTGCCAGAGAAGGGCAGGACATCTGAGTCCCTCCTTGCCCATCATTTCCTCTTAACTCTGAGGCCGGGGAAGTGGGGAAGAGAGCGGGTACAGTCCCAAGACCCCAGTGGTGTTAGAGCCAGGATGCATACTGAGGTCCTCAGGTGAGAACGCCTCAGAGCCGCCCACTCCCTCCTAACATGCTCACACTCTCAGGCATGCATATGCATCCACAGACAAGCACACGAGAAACATGCGTGCCTCTGAGCACACACAAGTGTGTGTGTGCACACCTCTCGGCCCCTGTGATCACACACCTGATCACACACGCAGGCATTACTATATCTACAGGTAGCCCGGTACAGGGAAACATAACACCACCTTAAGAGTCGGGAAATCTGAGTTTTGATTTAATCTATGAACTGGATGTGTGAATCTGGTCATGTCATTTCATAGCGGTGGTTCCCCCGCTGCCCCATTTATAAACTAGGCCAACAGTGCTTGCCTCCCTTGCAGGGCTGTCGGGAGGCCACAAGAAAGCATGAGACAGTGCTGATGACCTAACCTGCCTTCATCTCCCATGAGGCCAATGGCACGGAAGATGAAGCCCAGCTACGTGGATTTAAGTCCCTTCTCTGCCTCGCACCATCTGTGGGCAGGTCCATCTGATGGTGACTCTTCTGGGTCCTCATCTACCAAATACAGATAATCCTAGAATTTACCCACTGAGTTTTAACGTGAGGATGAGATGAAGTCCCAGGAAGGTTTTAGAACAGCTCCTGGAACGATAGATGTTCAGTATTAGTCAATGGTACCTAATTGTCAGAGTCATATTACGTATTAACTTTCTTTGGCCTCGTGCAATGCAGGGGCTCAGGAAATGTTTGTCCAAAGGAGGAAGGAGCCCGATCAGGGAGGAGGAGATGCAGCCAGACTTAGTCCCACCTGCACTGGAATGGTTGTTGTTGGGCAGTCGCTAAGTCGTGTCCGACTCCCTTGGGACCCCATGAACTGCAGCACGCCAAGCTCCCCATCCTTCATTATCTCCTGGAATCTGCTCAAACGCATGTCCGCGGACTCAGTGATGCCTTCCAACCATCGCATTCCCTGTCACCCGCTTCTCCTCCTGCCCTCAATCTTCCCCAACATCAGGGTTTTTCCCAATGAGTCAGCTCTTTGCATCAGGTGACCAAAGTACTGGGAAAAGTATTGTGCTGGAGAACTGGTCAGAAATGATTTCTTCTGGCCCCTTTTGTCGTCAGACTCCTTGGTTCACTGGAGACGCCAAGATCTCCCGCTCTGCCATTCACACGTGATATTCTCCACCTCCGGCTGAGCAAAGCCCTCGCTCTCCTGGAGAATAAGCAGGGCACTTCCTGGGCTCAGCAGCCCAGAGCACTTAAGCACTTAAGACAGAGCAGGACTGGGGCTGGGAGGGGGTAGGCTGGGGTGAAGAGGCCAGAGCAGGGGAAGCAGTGTCTCCACCGCTGACGTGTTTATACATTTTCAGGGTCCTGCTCCAGCAACGACCAAGCATGATTCCAGGAAACCCTCATCTCCCAGGCCAAGCAGGACGCGGGCAACCTGGTGCTCCTCTCCACGAGTCACATGGGATGGGCTGCAGCCTAGCAGCTACAATAACACCCTCCAGAAGGACATCCCCTGCCACCCACCTGGTGCCCTCCAGAGCAGAGCAGCCAGCAGAAACCTGCCAGATCTCGGACATGGATTAAAATAACTTCGACAACAACAGTGACGATAATAATTCCCAAGGCTTAGTGCGTATTTACCAGGGTGCAAGGCAGACAGTTCCACAAGATCTCTATGTAAATGAACTTATTTCATACTCACAACAGCTTAGGAGGTTAGTGACTACTCTTATACCCATTTTAAAGATGAAGAGATGGAAGCTGAGGAGGTTGAGGAACTCGCTCAGGATGGGACAGCTAGTTGGGGGCACAGGTGGGGTTAAACTAGACAGGCTACTTGACAGCTCATGCTCCTTACTTCCTATGCCCAAGCTCTTGATTTTCATTGCCAAACGCATGTCCGGACTCAGTGGGGCATGCCTTCCGACTCCTTGGGACCCCATGAATTGCAGCACGCCAAGCTCCCCATCCTTCATTATCTCCTGGAATCTGCTCAAACGCATGTCCGCGGACTCAGTGATGCCTTCCAACCATCGCATTCCCTGTCACCCGCTTCTCCTCCTGCCCTCAATCTTCCCCAACATCAGGGTTTTTCCCAATGAGTCAGCTCTTTGCATCAGGTGACCAAAGTACTGGGAAAAGTATTGTGCTGGAGAACTGGTCAGAAATGATTTCTTCTGGCCCCTTTTGTCGTCAGACTCCTTGGTTCACTGGAGACGCCAAGATCTCCCGCTCTGCCATTCACACGTGATATTCTCCACCTCCGGCTGAGCAAAGCCCTCGCTCTCCTGGAGAATAAGCAGGGCACTTCCTGGGCTCAGCAGCCCAGAGCACTTAAGCACTTAAGACAGAGCAGGACTGGGGCTGGGAGGGGGTAGGCTGGGGTGAAGAGGCCAGAGCAGGGGAAGCAGTGTCTCCACCGCTGACGTGTTTATACATTTTCAGGGTCCTGCTCCAGCAACGACCAAGCATGATTCCAGGAAACCCTCATCTCCCAGGCCAAGCAGGACGCGGGCAACCTGGTGCTCCTCTCCACGAGTCACATGGGATGGGCTGCAGCCTAGCAGCTACAATAACACCCTCCAGAAGGACATCCCCTGCCACCCACCTGGTGCCCTCCAGAGCAGAGCAGCCAGCAGAAACCTGCCAGATCTCGGACATGGATTAAAATAACTTCGACAACAACAGTGACGATAATAATTCCCAAGGCTTAGTGCGTATTTACCAGGGTGCAAGGCAGACAGTTCCACAAGATCTCTATGTAAATGAACTTATTTCATACTCACAACAGCTTAGGAGGTTAGTGACTACTCTTATACCCATTTTAAAGATGAAGAGATGGAAGCTGAGGAGGTTGAGGAACTCGCTCAGGATGGGACAGCTAGTTGGGGGCACAGGTGGGGTTAAAACTAGACAGGCTACTTGACAGCTCATGCTCCTTACTTCCTATGCCCAAGCATTCATTGATTTGTCATTGCTAAATATTTTAGGCTTTCTATTGGGTTTTTGTTTTCTTTTTCAAAAAACCCTCAAAAGAAGATTGTTGGAGCCAGGGAGCAGTGGGTTCATCACTTGGCTGTTCCAAGCCTTTGGAAAAGTTTCTTCCTCTTTCTCAGTCTTATTTTCCAAGTCAAAAATATGAGGATAACACTGGCCACTCCAGAATGGGGTTCTAGAGGTTCAATGTGAACATGCACACAAAATCTCCACACTAGGACACTGGCCCAGAGCCAACAATGAATACATGTTAGCTTTCTTCCCCCACTTTTGGCAGGAAATTTCAAATGTGGGTGAAACATACCTATGTCTCTCCACAGGTGAAGTGTAAAATGTGATTAATATAAAGTTCTAAGGTATTTGTTGAGCATCTGCTTTCTCTTATTATAAGTCAATCTGATGACCTCTCAGCTTTCCTGGAGAAAGGAAGTGAGACATGAAAAAAAGCAAAAGTATTCTCAAAACAAAAAGCAAACTCAAGTTCATTTCTGTTGGTTCTGGACACTACAGAAGCAAAGTTCTATAAAGGGTTGTGGAAACCCCTCAGAGTCTGAGTCTCTATAGCAGATGGTGAAACTGGCCCAGAGAAGGACAGCAGAGCCCCCACTGGCACTAAGGTCTCCTGACTCCAGACCCATGTGTTACGAGGCAAGCCAGCACTTCCATGTCCCGTGTCTCATAAACAAATGCAGTTTCACCGTCTCTAGCTAGCAAACTAGGAGCAGAGCAGCCAGCAGAAACCTCTCGGACATGGATTAAAATAACTTCGACAACAACAGTGACGATAATAATTCCCAAGGCTTAGTGCGTATTTACCAGGGTGCAAGGCAGACAGTTCCACAAGATCTCTATGTAAATGAACTTATTTCATACTCACAACAGCTTAGGAGGTTAGTGACTACTCTTATACCCATTTTAAAGATGAAGAGATGGAAGCTGAGGAGGTTGAGGAACTCGCTCAGGATGGGACAGCTAGTTGGGGGCACAGGTGGGGTTAAAACTAGACAGGCTACTTGACAGCTCATGCTCCTTACTTCCTATGCCCAAGCATTCATTGATTTGTCATTGCTAAATATTTTAGGCTTTCTATTGGGTTTTTGTTTTCTTTTTCAAAAAACCCTCAAAAGAAGATTGTTGGAGCCAGGGAGCAGTGGGTTCATCACTTGGCTGTTCCAAGCCTTTGGAAAAGTTTCTTCCTCTTTCTCAGTCTTATTTTCCAAGTCAAAAATATGAGGATAACACTGGCCACTCCAGAATGGGGTTCTAGAGGTTCAATGTGAACATGCACACAAAATCTCCACACTAGGACACTGGCCCAGAGCCAACAATGAATACATGTTAGCTTTCTTCCCCCACTTTTGGCAGGAAATTTCAAATGTGGGTGAAACATACCTATGTCTCTCCACAGGTGAAGTGTAAAATGTGATTAATATAAAGTTCTAAGGTATTTGTTGAGCATCTGCTTTCTCTTATTATAAGTCAATCTGATGACCTCTCAGCTTTCCTGGAGAAAGGAAGTGAGACATGAAAAAAAGCAAAAGTATTCTCAAAACAAAAAGCAAACTCAAGTTCATTTCTGTTGGTTCTGGACACTACAGAAGCAAAGTTCTATAAAGGGTTGTGGAAACCCCTCAGAGTCTGAGTCTCTATAGCAGATGGTGAAACTGGCCCAGAGAAGGACAGCAGAGCCCCCACTGGCACTAAGGTCTCCTGACTCCAGACCCATGTGTTACGAGGCAACGAAGCCAGCACTTCCATGTCCCGTGTCTCATGAAAGGCAACACAATGCAGTTTGCACCGTCTCTGTCTGTCCCAACTATATACGTGATGCATCAAGGGGATAAAAGCCACAGAATACAACAGGAGGCAACATCAGCTCCAATCTGTGAGATATGCCATCACATGGAATTCACTGGCAAGAAAGCATGCACATTTATCATGTACCTACTGCCTGCCAAGCTGCATGTTTATTGCTTGACACACATTACCACTTCCAATCATCCCTGACAAGTCACATAAAAGTCACTCAGACATTCAGTGAGTGATCTCTGCACTCTAACATACCAGATGCTGTTGTGAGCTGTCCCCAGAGCCAGATGCCATCACCTGAGACTTGTAGAAGTCCCAAGTGGAGTGGGGGCGCTCCCTGGCGTAGAAGTCCCAGGAGGAAGCAGGCCTTCCTGGTCGCTAAGACAGTGAAGAATCTGCCTGCGATGTGGGAGGCCCGGCTTCGATCCCTGGGTCGGGAAGATCCCCTGGAGAAGGGTATGGCAACCCGCTCCTTCCCACTCCAGTAATCCTGCCTGAAGAATTCCATAAACACAGGAGCCTGGTGGGCTACCGTCCATGGGGTTGCAAAGAGTCGGACATGACTGAGCAACAGACACTTTCACCTCATTTTCCTCCTAAGGAACAAGAGGTGGCATTGCTAGATTCAGGAATGCAGACACTGGGAGCGGAGGGGCCACAGGCCATGGAGTGGCTGTGCACTGTGGTGGGGGAGTGCGGTAAACGCAGACGAGGACGGCGCAGCTGGGTGCAGCCGGAGGAGAGAGGCCCAGGAACCAAGCTGTGGATGGGGGCCATGGCAGACAAGAGGCTTGGAGAAATACCAGTGGAATGAATGAATAAACGCAGGAAATAAGCGCCAGTCGGGGAAGAAGGAAAGGCCAACAGGAGAAAAAAGGAATAACCAAGGAGACGTCCTCTGGGCAATAGCAGCCAGAACAGAGGTAGATGCTCAGCTGGGGCACGAACACTGCTCTGCCTGCTAGCTGCCTGTGAAGCGCACAGATTCGGCTCTGCAGGGCAGACCCCAAGGCACTGCTGCCTCTCGAGGCCTGGAGGCTGTCAGGGCTCTGTGCTCACTGGCAGCAGGGACCCCACACAGTCAGAGACGGGACAAGAAGACTGGCTGGGGAACACTGAGGAAGAAGCGTGCAGCTCTGTCTCAGGAGGGCTCTGCAGGACAGTGTGTCTCGGGAGAGCCTGCAAGGCTGAGAAGAGAGAGGAAAGTGGGGAGTAGAGAACCCCTGGAGTAGAGAACAGTCTTCCCCCAACCACCCCACTTTCCCTCACCCCCACACCCTCCAGCACAAAAGCACCGGGGTTGGACTGAGTCTGACTTGAACAGCAAATAAAAACTAACAACAGTGTTCCTGGAGCTTAGGAAGGGCCAGGGGAGTGAGGGGTTGGGGAGCCAGTTGCAAGGGCCCTTTGGGCTACGAGATGGATTCAGACCTCACAGACCTCACAGGCCAAGGGGCGTCTTTGAAAGAAGGGGCGGTCTGTGCATTTCCATCCTGGATCCCAGGGCAGCACGTGCCGTGGCAGAAGGTGCCAGGAGGCTGTGCCCTGCTCCAGGGAGGTGATGAGACTCCACAGCCAGTCTTGGAGTGGGCAGGGATGCTGAGAGACATCTGAGACAGTCGCGGAGAGGGACATTCTGAGACAAAGAGGGACAGTTTTGAAAAGTAGGATTTCTCATGTCCAGCACATATTTGCATGCTGTTTGCCTATTCTGGAGAGCTTAAAGCTTTACTCACCTGCGAGCACTTGGGGCTCTAATGTTTTCATTATTAAGACACAGTTTACACACAGTAAAATAAGTGTATAGTGTGTATGTTTTAACAAACGCATACAGCTCCGTAACCCCTAAACTGAGATATAAAGCAGTTTCAACAGTCCAAAAAATTCTTCTGTACCTTTATAGTAACCCAACCCCACCCTACCCCCGACAGCCGCTTCTGTTTTCTGTCCCCCTGGCTTTTCCCTTTCCAGAATGTCATAGAAACACACCCCACGGTCTTCAGCCTTTTGAATCTGACTTCTCTCACTCAGCCTGATGCATTCAAGCCCACCTGGGTTACCTGCATCGGGCGTCCTCTGCTTTTCATGATGGAGCACAATTCCTCTGTATGGACAGACCACAGTTTGTGTATCGGGTCCTCAGTTTAGGGAAATCTGGGTTGGTTCTACCTTGGGGTTATTCTAGATAAAGCCACTGTAAATATCTGTGTACAGTCTCTGTGTGAACAGAGAGGTTGATTTCATCTGGGTAAATACTCAGCAGCAAGATTTCTAGGTGTGGCAAGTGCTTAACTGTATTAGAAGCTGCAACACTGTTTTACAGAATGGTTGTACCACGTTACACTCCCAGCAGCAACGTACGAGAGCTGTAGTCACTCCATAAACTCACCAGCGCTTAGTACTGTCAGTTTTCATTTTAGCCATTCTAATCAGCCTGTACTCGTACCTCATTGTAGTTTTTTTTTTTTTATTGTAGTTTTAATTGGCATTTTCCTAATGACTGAAGCCATTAAGCATTTTTCTTCATGTGCTCATTTGTCACCCATGTATCTTAAGTATTCAAATATTTTTCAAATTATTATACTGTATTTTCTCATGATTGAGGTTTGAAAGTTCTTTATACATTCTGGATACAAGTCCTTTTTTGGATATGTGGTTTGACTAGTTCCTGATCTTAGGAAAAAGCTTTCAGTTTTAATCAGTAAGTTTCATGTTAGTTGTAGGTGTTTTGTAGATGTCCTTTATCGATCAAGAAAGCTCCTTTCTACTCCTAGTTTACTGAGAGTTTTTATCATGAACAGTGTTGAATTGCAGCCATGGCTTTTTCTGAATCTATTGAGATGCTCATACTGGGGCTTCTGGTTTAGTTGGTTGATGTAGGAAATTACAGTTTGAATATTAAACCAGCCTTGTAATACAATGACAGAGTATCCTTTTTATATACTCTGGACCTGACTGACATATTTTGTTAAGAATTTTTGCATCCGTCCACATTAATGACAGAAGGAAGATTCTTCTAGAGTTTTTTATAATGTCTTTGTCTAGTGTCAGTTATCAGTTTAGTACTGGTCTCATAAGATTAGGAAGTGAGCTGGGAAGGGGTCCTTCCTCCCTCCTCTCAAAGCCTTAACTTTCATTTCTCTTTGTCATCTTCTCTACCTGAGTTATCAGTTTTGCTAACTTGATTCACTTCAGAGACTGCATTGTGCTATATACATCAGCCAACGGGGTGGGGAAAAAAAAAAAGAAAAAAACCTGAGGCTTCTTCCCTAAGGAGGTAAAAAGAAGTAATAGTAAAAAATACCATTCGCCATATACCTGCTGTTTTCCAGGCATTTGACTCATATTAGCACAAGAAGGTGCTGTAACCCCGGTGGTGGTTCACAGATTTCAAGGATGCAGATGTGGAGTCTTGGAAGAATTAAGCAGCCTGCCTGAAGTCACACAGCACTCAAGGGGCATGGCTGTGGTGTGAATCCACATTTAAAGCTTATGTTCTTCTCACCTTAATTTGTCAACTCTCTTAACATTTACGAGCACCTACTAAGCGCCAACTACTTTAAATGCTTTAAGCCTAGTATTCTGCTCATTGCTAATACCAGTGACTCTATGAGGTATGTGTTCCTTTCCCCATGTATCTTAAGTATTCAAATATTTTTCAAATTATTATACTGTATTTTCTCATGTTTAGTTTGTCTTTATACATTCTGGATACAAGTCCTTTTTTGGATATGTGGTTTGACTAGTTCCTGATCTTAGGAAAAAGCTTTCAGTTTTAATCAGTAAGTTTCATGTTAGTTGTAGGTGTTTTGTAGATGTCCTTTATCGATCAAGAAAGCTCCTTTCTACTCCTAGTTTACTGAGAGTTTTTATCATGAACAGTGTTGAATTGCAGCCATGGCTTTTTCTGAATCTATTGAGATGCTCATACTGGGGCTTCTGGTTTAGTTGGTTGATGTAGGAAATTACAGTTTGAATATTAAACCAGCCTTGTAATACAATGACAGAGTATCCTTTTTATATACTCTGGACCTGACTGACATATTTTGTTAAGAATTTTTGCATCCGTCCACATTAATGACAGAAGGAAGATTCTTCTAGAGTTTTTTTTTATAATGTCTTTGTCTAGTGTCAGTTATCAGTTTAGTACTGGTCTCATAAGATTAGGAAGTGAGCTGGGAAGGGGTCCTTCCTCCCTCCTCTCAAAGCCTTAACTTTCATTTCTCTTTGTCATCTTCTCTACCTGAGTTATCAGTTTTGCTAACTTGATTCACTTCAGAGACTGCATTGTGCTATATACATCAGCCAACGGGGTGGGGAAAAAAAAAAAGAAAAAAACCTGAGGCTTCTTCCCTAAGGAGGTAAAAAGAAGTAATAGTAAAAAATACCATTCGCCATATACCTGCTGTTTTCCAGGCATTTGACTCATATTAGCACAAGAAGGTGCTGTAACCCCGGTGGTGGTTCACAGATTTCAAGGATGCAGATGTGGAGTCTTGGAAGAATTAAGCAGCCTGCCTGAAGTCACACAGCACTCAAGGGGCATGGCTGTGGTGTGAATCCACATTTAAAGCTTATGTTCTTCTCACCTTAATTTGTCAACTCTCTTAACATTTACGAGCACCTACTAAGCGCCAACTACTTTAAATGCTTTAAGCCTAGTATTCTGCTCATTGCTAATACCAGTGACTCTATGAGGTATGTGTTCCTTTCCCCATGTTCGCCGTGAGGGAATCAAGATTCAGAAAGGCCAGCAACCTGGTTGTTAGACACCAGAGTCTCAAGAGAGATGGGGCAGGAGGTCATCAGCCTAGTAACACCGTTAGCATGCAGATGCACAGGTGCAGAGGGAGCAGCTGTGGCGAGCTCTAGGGCAGAGGCCTGCGTGGAAAGGGAGAAACAGGGAAGGATGATCCTCGTATACGGTCTCTCGGAAAATCACAGGAAAGCAGGAAAACAGTGAGACCGGTCGACAGGGCTCGAGGAGTTGGAGAGAGGATTGAGTTAAAAAATATGGATTAACAGCAACAGCAGACACAGCCCACGGAGCAAATGGAAGCCAAGACAACAGGGCACGTAGCCGGAGTTTCCAGTGTCATGATGCTGATGCTGAGGGGTGCTGACAGGCCCTGAACCCGGAATAGCTCACATCTGCGAAGCACTTTCCTTTCCAACACGTTATCTTCCAAGTCCTCACCAGCGCCCTCAGAGGCCGTTTCCTCCTCAGATTTTAGAGGTGAGAAAACCGAGCCTCATCCAGGTGAACAGCTTGCTGGTGATGAAGCCCATGGAGCAGAAGCCCTGAGACCAGACCTGATTCCCAGTCCAGGATTCTGCCGGGGGCAGGAAGGCAGACCAGACAGCAGGGATGTGAAGTCAGGTAGGCACCTGAAAGGCTCTGGAGCTTTGGTGATCTGGCTTCTGAAAACCGAGGCACCCCAAATTATGGAATTTGAGGGCCATGGACTTTGGAATCTTGAGGTCCTCTGAAATCCTCATTAAACAGGCTTGTAACCCCCGGTGGTGGTTCACAGATTTCAAGGATGCAGATGTGGAGTCTTGGAAGAATTAAGCAGCCTGCCTGAAGTCACACAGCACTCAAGGGGCATGGCTGTGGTGTGAATCCACATTTAAAGCTTATGTTCTTCTCACCTTAATTTGTCAACTCTCTTAACATTTACGAGCACCTACTAAGCGCCAACTACTTTAAATGCTTTAAGCCTAGTATTCTGCTCATTGCTAATACCAGTGACTCTATGAGGTATGTGTTCCTTTCCCCATGTTCGCCGTGAGGGAATCAAGATTCAGAAAGGCCAGCAACCTGGTTGTTAGACACCAGAGTCTCAAGAGAGATGGGGCAGGAGGTCATCAGCCTAGTAACACCGTTAGCATGCAGATGCACAGGTGCAGAGGGAGCAGCTGTGGCGAGCTCTAGGGCAGAGGCCTGCGTGGAAAGGGAGAAACAGGGAAGGATGATCCTCGTATACGGTCTCTCGGAAAATCACAGGAAAGCAGGAAAACAGTGAGACCGGTCGACAGGGCTCGAGGAGTTGGAGAGAGGATTGAGTTAAAAAATATGGATTAACAGCAACAGCAGACACAGCCCACGGAGCAAATGGAAGCCAAGACAACAGGGCACGTAGCCGGAGTTTCCAGTGTCATGATGCTGATGCTGAGGGGTGCTGACAGGCCCTGAACCCGGAATAGCTCACATCTGCGAAGCACTTTCCTTTCCAACACGTTATCTTCCAAGTCCTCACCAGCGCCCTCAGAGGCCGTTTCCTCCTCAGATTTTAGAGGTGAGAAAACCGAGCCTCATCCAGGTGAACAGCTTGCTGGTGATGAAGCCCCGCGGAGCAGAAGCCCTGAGACCAGACCTGATTCCCAGTCCAGGATTCTGCCGGGGGCAGGAAGGCAGACCAGACAGCAGGGATGTGAAGTCAGGTAGGCACCTGAAAGGCTCTGGAGCTTTGGTGATCTGGCTTCTGAAAACCGAGGCACCCCAAATTATGGAATTTGAGGGCCATGGACTTTGGAATCTTGAGGTCCTCTGAAATCCTCATTAAACAGGCTTTACCTTCTTGGGGTCACAGACGGTGAATGTTGGGAGTGGGCTCCAGGATCATGGGGCCAAGAGTTTAGGCTCCTGGTGCAAAGGTCATCCTCAGAGTCTTCCCTGGGGGACAGCCTGCCTGGGCCATCCTTCAGAGGGAGCCGGGAGACCAGCTAAAGGCCTGTGAGCAAATGCAGTCGTGAAAGGTAAAAGGGGCTGAGCCCAATACTAAGCTTCAAATCTGCCATTCTCCTGCCAATGTGCAGTCCCTGGAGTATAAGGCAGTGAATTTACTTTTCTCAGGTCATCACCATTTCACCTCTTGATGTCCCGGGCCAAAGGCATAGAGAACAGCTTTCAGATTTAAACCCCAATGTGACGACTTCCCTGACTCTCTCTACACTCTCAGAACTTAAAAAATGGATTCAGGGACTTCTCTGGTGGTCCAGTCGCTAAGACGCCAAGCTCCCAAGGCAGGGGGCCTAGGTCCAAACCCTGGTCAAGGAACTAGATCCCATATGCCCCAACTGAGAATTCACATCTGCAACTAAAGATCCCCCATGCCACAACTAACATGCAGTGCAGTCATATGAATAAATAATAAATCAATATTTTAAAAATGGAATCATATTTGGATTTTCAGGAGCGACTCAGAGAGGAAGCCCTTCTCAAAGACTTCACCCCAAATTCTTAGCACTTTGTTGGGAAGAGGAATACAAAATTCCTGTCCCTCTATGAGGTTCCAAGAGCCCCTCAAAGGAACAGAATAAGACAGTGTCTTTCCCTTCCCTCTGTTTTGGCACCTCTATCTCTGTATTCCTACCTTGAAATTTCATGGTGCTCCTCCTCCTCTCAGGTACGCAACTCCCCATTCTGCTACCACTGAATCACCCCCTCTTGTCAGCCCCGCCGCACCTCTGGCCAAGCCTCCTCACCCACTTTCTCTTAACCTGTGAGTCTCCCTTCTTGCAGCCATTAAGGCTCAGCTCCCATGACTTTACTAAGCGTTCGATGTGCGTTTTTTCCTTACATCCTCGTGACAAATCTATGAGGCTAGTATACTATCATTAACCGTATTTTATATGTGACAAAATTGAGGCTTACGGAGGTTAGGTGACTAATATAAGGATACGAAGGTTGTAAATGTCAGAGCTGAATTCAAATAATAACCGTATTACTACCAAAAATAGTAGGGCCATCTCTGGTGATCCAGTGGTTAATGCTGCAGGTGTAGGTTCAATCCCTGGTTGGGGAATTAACATCCTGCATACCACGAAGCCAAAAAATACATTAAAATAGAAAAATAATTGTAAAAGTTAAAAGCAAAATAAAGGTTTAAAAAAAAAAAGAAAAATAATGAATGTCTTTAAAAAGCAATAGGAAAAGTAGCTAACAAATAATAACAACAGTAATAGTTTATAATACTAATATAATGCTTGCTATAGGCCAAGCATTACTCTAAGTGCTTTTATTTTTTTGTTTTTTGGCGATTTCTTTTTTTTTTTAAGATTTATTTATTTATTTATTTTGGGCGGGGGTCGGGTTGGGGAGGGAGGGGAGCGGGTGGGCCACTTCTATTGGTCTTTCATTTCTCCGTTTTTTCATTTGTCGTTGTTCTTTGGCTCCTGTGGGCCTCCCACAGCAGTGGCGTCTGTCGCTGCAGAGCACCGACTCTGGGTGCATGCGCTCCAGAGCTCCGGCTCGGTGATTTGACACATCAGTCCGGCCTCTCCGCAGCACGTGGGATCTTCCCAGGCCAAGGATCGAACCGGCGCCCCTTGCACTGCAAGGTGATGTCCTTACCCACTGGACCACCAGGGGAAGCCCTCTAAGTGCTTTTAATATATTGACCCATTTACTTCTCAAAATGGTTCTTGAGGGCAGTATTACCAGGAGCCCCATTTTACAGATGAGGAAACTGAAGCAGAGAGCCTGCAGTCCCACAACTATGAAACCTGGTCACCTAACTTCTCTGCCCACCTCTGCTGGTTCTCCCCAGCAATCTCTCTATGACAATACCTTTCCAGGCCACAGTTCCTCAGATCTATGTTTCTAAGGTCCCAGAAACAGACTAGAGGAAACAATAAAGTGTTCAGAAAAGTCCCTGAAAATCAAGACGCAACATTTTGGATTTCATTCATTCATTCAGAAAATACATGTATTTACTAAGTTCCAGGAATGCCCCGGACATGGAGCTTACATCCTCGTGGGGAGGCAAAGTTACAACAAAGCATATTGGCATGTGATTTCCGCAAGGGACAAATGATACAAAGGAAAGGCGAGGGTGGTAAGGCGATGCAGAGTGTGGGTGAGGGCAGGCCACTGAAGCCCAGAGGCGTCCTCATGTGTCAAGGGCCAGTCCCCAGAGGAGTGAGCTGCAGGCAGATGAGCTGCAAGAACAAAGGCCCTGAGACAGAAATGCGTCCGGGGAGCTGAAGCAGCAGCAGCACAGAGTGAGACCCCAGAGTGAAGGCAGAAGCATTCGGCGAAGCTGGAGAGGCAGACAGGGAACAGATTACACAGGTGCCTGGCTAGACTCTGGTTCTACCCTGTGTGTGATGAGAGGCTTCGCCAGGTTACAGGAGGAGCGAGAAGACTGAGGGCACCTGCAGAGGCTGCCTTGGTCTCCCTCAGCCTCGGGTGACCTAGCCGGGCTGGCAGAAGGGCACCGGCCCCCCTGCCCTCTGCCGCAAATCTCAGTCAATAACACCTGGGTATGTGAACCTGGCAGGTCGTCTGCCCCCTTAGAGCCCCCATTCTTCCATCTGTGAAATGGCAGAGGTGAGGGGCTGCTGGGGCTCACCTAAGATCCAAATCTGGGTCTCTCTTCAGTGGGAAGGAGGGCTGCACTTCTGTGAGCATCCCTCAACGCACCTTGATGGACAAGGGATCCAGGCAGAGAGACTGGAGGCTCACAGGAGCACGGCAGCCCCCAAGGGCCTGCAGGGCTTGCTAGGCTGGGCTGGGCTCATCAGCCAGGGCCCATCAGCCAGGGCCCCCGGCGTTTCCTTCCCTTCCTTCTCAGCAGCCAAGTCAAGCGGGCAGCAGCAGACCCACTGGACCAAGGGCAGACAGGCGGGCGGGCAGGCGGGGGCGAGTCGTCAGGCACAGGGAGAAAGGAGGGCATTGTCCGCCGAAACCCAACCAAGGGCCAGGGCCACAATGCAAGGGATTCTTTTGGGAGAAACAGACATGCCTTTCTTTCCACCGACTGCTGCTAAAACAGCCTACTGGATTTGATTCTCTCCCATTTCGCCCCAAACAAATGATAAATAAATAAATCTCAGTGAGCTCAGAGCACCAGAGCCAGGATCCCGGGCCCAGAGCAGACTGGCCGCCGTCCGCCCAGGGCGAGCATCTCTGGTGCCAGGTGGGCCTGCCTGCACTCCCTCTGCCAGGCGTGTGGACCAGTCTGCAGGGGGCAGGCTCCGGGCAGCGGCTTGAGGAAGTCCCTCCAGAGGTGGGGTGGGGCTGGTGGTCTGTGCTGTCCATAAGCCCAAGGGGACCAGTGATGGAGACGGCAGGGAAGCACCTCGCAGGAGGAGGTGGGGCCAGGCTGCAGGCCCTTGGTGGGGCCAAGGCGGAAAAGTCCCAGCATCCCCCGAGCCTCACGTTTGTGGGAAGTTCGCTCTGGCGTGGTTTCACCGGCACCACGTGGACTGTCCTCCTAGACGTTCAGGGAGGCGACAGAGCTGCCGTACTCCACCCTCCCCACTTGACAACCCAGGCAGCTGAGTCCCAGAAGTGACATGTTCTGCTCAAGGTCACGAGGTAAGGTAACCACAGAATGCCAGGGGCGCCCCCAGCATCCGTATTTCCCTGGCGGTCAGACTGTGGCATGGAGTGCTCACCCTGATTCAAGTACTCAGCATGACAGGAGTGTCTCTTGACCTCAGGATTCCTCCCCTGTACTCACCGTCCCTAGAGAATGGAGCTACAGCCTCTTCTGAAAGTACCAGACATTGTACCACGTGCCACCCTGAGGCCTCTCACGGTCTGAGGTCCCACCACGTCATGTTACCATCTGGTCCCGGTTCTATGTCCCTATCAGGTGCCCCCTCACTTCCCTCCCTACTTGTCCAAACCTTCACCTTCACTGAAGCCCTAGGCATACCTCCTCCTCCAGGAAGCCTCCCAGGTGACTCCCGTCTGCACATCCCTAGCCCTCCTTATAGCCTCTTCTGCTCGTCAGACCCAGGCAAAGACATGTAGCAGACCTCATGGGGAGTACAGAGGTAGGGTGTAGGGGTGGGGTGCAGAGGAGGGTGTAGAGGGCGGTCACGCCTATGCTTACGCCACACTAGAGTACGGCAGGCTCCAGGCCTTGATCCTGCCATTGACTGTGGTTCCCTGTATCTAAGACACTGTCCCCTCTCTTCTTCAAGTCAGACTCTTCCTCCTCTACCTACAACTGGGCTTCCAGACCCTCTCTGTCCACACCCATCACCCATGCCAAGGGTCATGAGCACGCCTGTCCCTCCCCCTGCACAGTGAAGCTCCAGGGCAGGATAAGCAGTGCAGGACCATCCTGGGCTCTTGAGCCCTCACCTGTCTCTGCTCACCCAGGCTTTACTGAGACCCCGATGAGAGCGAGGAGGACCCCTATTGTTGCTGTTCTTGCTGTTTCATCACTAAGTCGTGCCTGACTCTTTTGCAACGCCATGGACTGTAGCCCACCAGGTGCCTCTGTCTCTGGGATCTCCCAGGCAAAAAAATACTGGAGTGGGTTGCCATTCCTTTCTTCAGGGGATCTTCCCAACCCAGGGATCAAACCCGCCTCTCCTGCATCGCAGGCAGATTGCTTGCCACTGAGTCACCAGGGAAGCCCAGAAACATCCTCCTCTCATATTTGTATAACTGCTCTTCCACACAACTTGTCTCCTGCCTCAAGGACACTGTGACCTCCCCAAAGGCAGTTCCCATCTTTATTTTCTGGGCCTTTTCTACTGTTAGCTCAAGAGGGACAGGAGTGTCTCTTGACCTCAGGATTCCTCCCTGTACTCACCGTCCCTAGAGAATGGAGCTACAGCCTCTTCTGAAAGTACCAGACATTGTACCACGTGCCACCCTGAGGCCTCTCACGGTCTGAGGTCCCACCACGTCATGTTACCATCTGGTCCCGGTTCTATGTCCCTATCAGGTGCCCCCTCACTTCCCTCCCTACTTGTCCAAACCTTCACCTTCACTGAAGCCCTAGGCATACCTCCTCCTCCAGGAAGCCTCCCAGGTGACTCCCGTCTGCACATCCCTAGCCCTCCTTATAGCCTCTTCTGCTCGTCAGACCCAGGCAAAGACATGTAGCAGACCTCATGGGGAGTACAGAGGTAGGGTGTAGGGGTGGGGTGCAGAGGAGGGTGTAGAGGGCGGTCACGCCTATGCTTACGCCACACTAGAGTACGGCAGGCTCCAGGCCTTGATCCTGCCATTGACTGTGGTTCCCTGTATCTAAGACACTGTCCCCTCTCTTCTTCAAGTCAGACTCTTCCTCCTCTACCTACAACTGGGCTTCCAGACCCTCTCTGTCCACACCCATCACCCATGCCAAGGGTCATGAGCACGCCTGTCCCTCCCCCTGCACAGTGAAGCTCCAGGGCAGGATAAGCAGTGCAGGACCATCCTGGGCTCTTGAGCCCTCACCTGTCTCTGCTCACCCAGGCTTTACTGAGACCCCGATGAGAGCGAGGAGGACCCCTATTGTTGCTGTTCTTGCTGTTTCATCACTAAGTCGTGCCTGACTCTTTTGCAACGCCATGGACTGTAGCCCACCAGGTGCCTCTGTCTCTGGGATCTCCCAGGCAAAAAAATACTGGAGTGGGTTGCCATTCCTTTCTTCAGGGGATCTTCCCAACCCAGGGATCAAACCCGCCTCTCCTGCATCGCAGGCAGATTGCTTGCCACTGAGTCACCAGGGAAGCCCAGAAACATCCTCCTCTCATATTTGTATAACTGCTCTTCCACACAACTTGTCTCCTGCCTCAAGGACACTGTGACCTCCCCAAAGGCAGTTCCCATCTTTATTTTCTGGGCCTTTTCTACTGTTAGCTCCGAAGAGGGCAGCCTGGGCATCCTCTTGTTTCACAATGAGAATAAAGGGATTGCTGGGTCCTCACTCCCTACCCCAGGTTCCCGCTCAATCCACAGGCCACCTGGCAATCACTCAGGGCTGGGGGCTATGTTTGCTTTGCTCTCATTTTCTGAGATCCTACCCCAAGTGATTAAAAACCACCACAGAGGACAGGCCAAACAGCCCGGAAAACACCGGGACAAAGGAGCTGGGCATGCAGGACTCGTCCCCGTGCAGACGAAGCACCGAGGGGCCTGGACCAAGTCCAAGGAAGCACCAGCGGCTCTTTGAGAGAAATCAGGACAGCTGAAAATTGAACACATACGTACGTGCAAAAGCCTAATTCCTCCCTTGGAGTTTTGGAGAGACACTTTCATAGCTTTTCATGACATCACGTCAAATGTTTCCAGACATCTAAGACTGCGTTTGGCCCTAACACGCTGTGTTCGAGTCACACGGTTCTTTGCTCTGAGAATCCTAGGGCTCAGCAGGACACTGGACACTCCTTCCCACTCCAGGCCTTCCTGAAGGCTCACTCCCGCCTCCTTTCAGACAAAAGCAGACCTCTACTATTGCCAGAGGCCTCCAGGGCTGTGGGATGGCCAGAGAGCGAACGTGCTTAGCAGAGAATCACTCTGTGGCACATAAGAAACGCACAATCAGGCAACCGGTAAGCTGCCGGCTTCGGCTAGTTACTTCACCCCTCTGAGTTCCCCGATGTTATTACCTAAAATGAAGGTGATGAATCAGTGTATGAGTCGGTATCCAAAGGTTGCTCTGTGGATTAATGAACCAAAATGCTGTTTGTGAAAGTGCCAAAAGCCTTATGCTTAGCTTCAGAAGACACTTCGGAAACTAAGGCTCTGCCGGGGTCGGTGGCTGAGGGGCCCTGCGGCCCTGACCCAGGGCTCTTTCTAGTAAGTGGTTCAGCCTCCTCTAGATGGTCAATGACTTGAGAGGCTCGACCAATCTGAGTTCCACTGGAAGGAGCTCTGAGCAGCGGTCAGCATCTTCTCCTTCAACAGTCCTCATTTGACAGATGGCTACAATCCACTTAAACAAGCATTTTCCAAGGACCTACTAGTTACAGAAGAAGTTCAGGTCATAAGTTCAAAACGCTGCAGAAACCAAGTTAGAAGGAAAGTCCGGTGAGAGGCGCAGCCCAGTACAGGTGGACAGCAGGTGATGGGCAACCTGGAGAAGAGGGGGCGGTTCCGGCAGCGGGAGCCATGGAGGGGCTTCCTCCCATCACAGTGCCTCTCCTTCCACCTCCTACTCGGGCTGCAGCCTCGAAGGCCACAGCTGGACTCCCAGGTGCCTGTTCAAGTCTCTGTTTCCCCAGCTCCCTCGCCATGGGAACTCTCTTCAACCAACTGACACTGGTTCAGGGGCCCCACAGAAGACACAGTCTGCAAAGCTCACATCCGGCAGGGAGACACCGCAGAAAGGCAGGTGATTTCTTTGTTGTCCGACAGGTATGTGGAGAGGTGGGGGAGAGGCCGTGGGGAAGCAGAGGAAGAGGAACAGGTGCTTGGGGCAGGGAGCTGCCCAGAGTCTTCCAGAGGAGAGACGACCCAAGCCGGGACCCGATTAAGGTCATGGGGTTGAGCGGTGGTGCATACGTGTCTATATGTGAACAGGCAGGCATGCATGTGTAAGCAAGCCTGTGTGCGTGTGAACAAGCGTGTGTGTGTGTGTGTGTGTGTGTGAGTGTGCTGGGGACAGGACTGCAGCAGAGGGGCCCTCCTGAGACTGGGCGTGGGCAAGCTGGGCTCTCAGTCGCCTCTGGTGACATCCCTGGCCTCGAGGAGCCCACCCTCTGAGGGACTGCGTCTCCTCTTCCTCCTCGGCCCCGAGGACGACTGCTGTCTCCACTCCCATCCCTGGTCTCCTCTCCTCCTCTCTGGGCTCCAACGCTTCCCCACCCTTTAGCTTCAGCTCTTCCGAGGCCTCCTGAATGCTGCTCTCCAGCCCAGGCCCTGCTCCCTAAGGTCCCTGCCTGACGGCCTGTCCACTGGGGCCCTTCACACACACCCTGAGTCCGAGGAGACGGAAACAGATCTCACTTGCCAATGACTTGAGAGGCTCGACCAATCTGAGTTCCACTGGAAGGAGCTCTGAGCAGCGGTCAGCATCTTCTCCTTCAACAGTCCTCATTTGACAGATGGCTACAATCCACTTAAACAAGCATTTTCCAAGGACCTACTAGTTACAGAAGAAGTTCAGGTCATAAGTTCAAAACGCTGCAGAAACCAAGTTAGAAGGAAAGCCCGGGTGAGAGGCGCAGCCCAGTACAGGTGGACAGCAGGTGATGGGCAACCTGGAGAAGAGGGGGCGGTTCCGGCAGCGGGAGCCATGGAGGGGCTTCCTCCCATCACAGTGCCTCTCCTTCCACCTCCTACTCGGGCTGCAGCCTCGAAGGCCACAGCTGGACTCCCAGGTGCCTGTTCAAGTCTCTGTTTCCCCAGCTCCCTCGCCATGGGAACTCTCTTCAACCAACTGACACTGGTTCAGGGGCCCCACAGAAGACACAGTCTGCAAAGCTCACATCCGGCAGGGAGACACCGCAGAAAGGCAGGTGATTTCTTTGTTGTCCGACAGGTATGTGGAGAGGTGGGGGAGAGGCCGTGGGGAAGCAGAGGAAGAGGAACAGGTGCTTGGGGCAGGGAGCTGCCCAGAGTCTTCCAGAGGAGAGACGACCCAAGCCGGGACCCGATTAAGGTCATGGGGTTGAGCGGTGGTGCATACGTGTCTATATGTGAACAGGCAGGCATGCATGTGTAAGCAAGCCTGTGTGCGTGTGAACAAGCGTGTGTGTGTGTGTGTGTGTGTGTGTGAGTGTGCTGGGGACAGGACTGCAGCAGAGGGGCCCTCCTGAGACTGGGCGTGGGCAAGCTGGGCTCTCAGTCGCCTCTGGTGACATCCCTGGCCTCGAGGAGCCCACCCTCTGAGGGACTGCGTCTCCTCTTCCTCCTCGGCCCCGAGGACGACTGCTGTCTCCACTCCCATCCCTGGTCTCCTCTCCTCCTCTCTGGGCTCCAACGCTTCCCCACCCTTTAGCTTCAGCTCTTCCGAGGCCTCCTGAATGCTGCTCTCCAGCCCAGGCCCTGCTCCCTAAGGTCCCTGCCTGACGGCCTGTCCACTGGGGCCCTTCACACACACCCTGAGTCCGAGGAGACGGAAACAGATCTCACTTCGGCCTGGAGCCAGCCTCCCCTCCTAAACCTACCCCCATACCTGCGCCTGGGTATCTCTGAGCCACGAGGCCCTGGGACTTGTTGCTTCGGGGCCTTTCTCCTGCCTCTCCTTCCCTCACTGTTCCCGCTGCCTCCGCCCAGGCTTCTGCACCATCCCAGCCCACCACCACCATGGTCCAGTTAGGAAAGCAACTCCCTCAGTCTCCTGCTCCTTCCACCAGCCCTCCCAAGCCTCTCCTATGATCAACTGTCCCCAACAGAGAGAAGCAGAAACTCCGGCTGCCTCCGAGTCCCTGTGCCGGTGCTCACAGAATGGCCAGTGCTCACCACCCGCTCGGTGCCAGAGCTCCCGCTCCCACGGCCTCGGCTTCTGAGCTCATCCCAGGCGTCTCCCCTCCCCGCACGGCCCCCACTCTGTTCCAGCCCCACAAGTGTGCTCAGATCCCTGGATCTCACCGTGCCCAGCCCCACCTGCATCTCTATTCCACTCTCCCGCTCGGCCTGCAATGCCTCCGTTCGGGTCACGCAAGCCCTGACCATCCTCTGGGGCCCCATCTCAGCTCAAGGCCCTCAAGGTCACTGTGGACTCTGTCCCTGTGATCCTCAGACCAAGCCCTGCCAGGCCAGGAGTCCGCTGGTCAGCAATGCCTGTAGCAGGGGCTTCTGGTCAGGCTGCCAGAGACACAGCCTCAGTTATGCCTGCCAGGAACTCTGGGCAACCTGTATATACTAGGTGTCTACCTCAGTTTCCCTACTAAGCACTCAGAGAACTCCCTGAGCCCTGGCCAACCTGGTCGGCTCTGGACCACCCTACCTCGGCTTGCCTGTTTACTGGATGCTATTTGCTGAACTCTAACCCATTCACTAAGAGTCTGTGTGTTGCGGGGGCAGGGTAGGGGATAGGGTTGGGAAGGCAGATATTTATTGCTGAGAGCCAAAGCCAGGAAAAAGCTGCTGGCCGTCTGAGTTCACTCATGGCCTTCTATATCTGCTACTATAGAAACCTGCCCACCAGATAAGACTGAGGTCTACAGACAGGCACAGCTTCAGAAACCCACTCCGATGGACCACAGCCCTCCGAACAGTCTCCTTCCAACTGCAGCAGCCCTTCCTCCTCCTCTTCACCCCTCTAAAACCTGAGCTGTCCTGACACCTGACACCGTCCCCAAAAGAATAACAACATAAAAAAGAGCTAAAAAGTGAGTACTGACCCTGTGCCAGGTCCAGTTCTAACCACTTTACACAGTGGATTCAACGAGGCCTCTAACCAACCCTTGCAAATAGGTGCTATTCTTCCTCCACTTCATAGATGAGCAGACGAAGAGGCGACATGAACACAGGAACCTAAGCCTCCAGCCTCAGAGTGTATGCTTGTCCCCTCTCTGCCTTCATTCCCACCTGGCAGGGCCACTGCACTGACTGCTGCAGTCTGACCTCTGCCCCAAAGCTCCTGACCAGCACAAGCCACGCATCCAACAAGGGAGCCCATGCATGCAGCGGAGGACTGTCTGCTTCTGTCAGGGAAGCCCGGCTGCTGCTTTACATCTGAGTTAAAATTAAAGTTCTCTATTTCCGGAATTCATCCATCCATCCAGTCATTCAATAAATACTGATTATACACCTGCCATTGTTTGATAGTAGCTGTGTCCCTCCAAGAGCAGTGAGCACAGACTGACTTAAACGTCCATTCACGTTTACCTGATGGACTACCTCCAAACGGGAATTAACAGTTTCCTGAGAGCAGGAGCCACGCTATGGACAGCTGCCTGGCAATATGCATTCCCTGGGTGTTCCAGACATGTTTGTTGAGGATCCTGACAAAGAGCAGGTGACCGATGAGTGAAGTTTGGATGGTCTCTACTGCCTCCGCCCCCAGTGACAGGTGAAAAACAGAGAGACCAGAAGGCGGGAGACCAGAACCATCCCCTCCTGACTGCCCACTGCCTGGAGCTGCCCTTTGGGGATAAGAAAGTCATCACCCCACCAAACCACATCAGAGAAAAAGAGCAGGCCAGTCCTTCGGGGGATGGAAAACCACAAGCCCTGCTGGCCGTCTGAGTTCACTCATGGCCTTCTATATCCTATAGAAACCTGCCCACCAGATAAGACTGAGGTCTACAGACAGGCACAGCTTCAGAAACCCACTCCGATGGACCACAGCCCTCCGAACAGTCTCCTTCCAACTGCAGCAGCCCTTCCTCCTCCTCTTCACCCCTCTAAAACCTGAGCTGTCCTGACACCTGACACCGTCCCCAAAAGAATAACAACATAAAAAAGAGCTAAAAAGTGAGTACTGACCCTGTGCCAGGTCCAGTTCTAACCACTTTACACAGTGGATTCAACGAGGCCTCTAACCAACCCTTGCAAATAGGTGCTATTCTTCCTCCACTTCATAGATGAGCAGACGAAGAGGCGACATGAACACAGGAACCTAAGCCTCCAGCCTCAGAGTGTATGCTTGTCCCCTCTCTGCCTTCATTCCCACCTGGCAGGGCCACTGCACTGACTGCTGCAGTCTGACCTCTGCCCCAAAGCTCCTGACCAGCACAAGCCACGCATCCAACAAGGGAGCCCATGCATGCAGCGGGAGGACTGTCTGCTTCTGTCAGGGAAGCCCGGCTGCTGCTTTACATCTGAGTTAAAATTAAAGTTCTCTATTTCCGGAATTCATCCATCCATCCAGTCATTCAATAAATACTGATTATACACCTGCCATTGTTTGATAGTAGCTGTGTCCCTCCAAGAGCAGTGAGCACAGACTGACTTAAACGTCCATTCACGTTTACCTGATGGACTCTCTCCAAACGGGAATTAACAGTTTCCTGAGAGCAGGAGCCACGCTATGGACAGCTGCCTGGCAATATGCATTCCCTGGGTGTTCCAGACATGTTTGTTGAGGATCCTGACAAAGAGCAGGTGACCGATGAGTGAAGTTTGGATGGTCTCTACTGCCTCCGCCCCCAGTGACAGGTGAAAAACAGAGAGACCAGAAGGCGGGAGACCAGAACCATCCCCTCCTGACTGCCCACTGCCTGGAGCTGCCCTTTGGGGATAAGAAAGTCATCACCCCACCAAACCACATCAGAGAAAAAGAGCAGGCCAGTCCTTCAAACAAGGGCCCCGAGAGCCATGACAACAACATCAGTGAATACTGAATATGGGAAGAATTCTGAAGGTCGGAGGAATGGAAAAGGTACATCAAGAAAAAAGTTGGCATTTACTCGTGGAGATAAACTAAGCCGATAAAAGGTCTTTGAACACTTGGGTTATTTATTTATTTGCTTCCAGTTCCTAGGCGGTCGTTAATTCCAGTGAAAATTCCCCCGTGCCCGGATCACATGTGTGGTACATTATGTACCCATCTGGCAGCAAAACAGACACTTCCCCTGGCAGCTGCACTCTGAGGTTTCAAACACACTGACATGTTTGTGTCACAGCAGCCACACAGAAAAGAACCCCCTGGAGGTGACTGCACCGACCCTGTGGCAGGGCTGCTAGTGAACAGCGTCGTGTCTGCGGTAGGGGTTCACCACATGGGAAGCAACCTGGGCCAGGCCCAAGGCTGGAGGCACTGAGACGCCCCGCGAAGTGGAGGGGAGAGTCAGGGAGCGATGCGGCTCGGGCAGCCGTGAGGCTGGGAAGGCTGTCATCTGAGGGCCCCTTTGCAAGATGAAGGCAATTGGTTCTGGAGGGCTCCCCCCTGACACACACATTCCCTCTGCTTGAACACACTGCTGAAAAGAACTCCCGCTCTGATTGTCCATGGAAAGGTTCCCTGGAATGTTGGACCAAGTCTCTGGAATGTATAGATTTAACGAGCCAATTTGGAAATTAGCACAGATGGAAAGGGAGAGTTCTGGTGATATGACACACAGAATTACTACCTGAGTGAGGGGAAGAGGGGCCAAGGGCTCGCCCCGGAGCTTCCCGCGAGCAGGCTAAGCACTTCTTAGACCTGAAGCTCGGCCCCTCTGCAGGTTTAGGGTTGGAAGAGCCAGCAAAGATCACCCACCGTGCATGACACAAACTGCATTAAGGATTCTGAAATGCTGGAAACGTGGTTTCCAAACTTTTTACTAAGCAAAGATGTTCCCTCCCCACCCGCATAGCCTGTTGAGTGTCATGTTTTGAAATATTTCCCCTATTGAACAAACGACATCCCTGTTCCAAATGATGTTGTCAAAAATGCCGGTCTAGTCTTCTGATCGGGAAAGAGATAACAGAGTGTGAGCCAAGGATACTGCTATTTTGGGGGAGTTAAAGACTTGACATTTGAGTCATCTCTACAGTTTTGCTTCCAGTTGTTTGTTTAATATTGAACAGTCTTGCAATTTCAACTACCCAGTTGGGGAGCTCAGGGCCAGGCTGGGCTCGGTCACTTTATCCAGCTTCTCTCACCATGCAGATGAGGCGATGAAAGTGCTGGGGAGGGGACAACGCACTTGCCTGGTACAGCCCAGGGAGGACCCCTCGGAAGTTCTGCCCGGGCATGGGGGTGCTGCCCTGACCACAGGCAGACACCATTTCTCTTCATCCGAGGGTTCTACCGAACTCTTTAGAGCTTTTCCCTTTAAACCAAGCACTCAGATGGCACTCAGCCATCTGACTCAGTCTTCAAAGAATAAGTCTTTTTGTGTAGAGACTATTCAGGGCTCTAAGCACCTCACATGATTCCTCCTTCATAGCCTTTGATTTTTCTTCCGGGACTTGATCAAGTGGGTTTAGCTCAAGCAGCAAGGCCAGGTTGTGGTTTCAACCCAAAGCCCCTGATGGGGAAGATGCCCCTGTCCGATGGGGGCAGGGAGAGGTGGAAAGGGTTCCAGTGAGGGCACAAACCTGACTTGCCTGAAACCTTGGGGGCGACACCTCCACATGCCAAAGTGATAGGGAAGATCTGGCAGGAGGGCCCACGACCAGGTTACAGATCCAGACTTGCAATTAAGCATCCCCTTGCAAAAGATCCCCATCCTGCCCAGAAGCTCTTGTGAATGCCTATGCAGGACGCTGGGGCAGGGGGAGGGCCAGCCTTGATGGCACCTGACATCCCTCACTCTCCCATGTCCTGAGGATGGCTCTCCTATGGACCCTGGTCATGCCACTTGCCTTACACAGACCCCGGAGGCCTTCCAGGGTAGTCTGTTTCAGTAGGGCTTCCTACAAGGTGCCTGACACCTAAATGTGACAGCACACCCTCTTCCTACTTCAGTACCTGGGAAAACAGGATCCTACCTTCTTTCCTGACACCATATGATCTGGGGCTGGTTTGAGTCAGCCTGAGTCCCTTCCACTGCTAAATGCTCAGGACTCAAGGTTATCAAGAGCTGGGTTTTCCACAACAGCTTTTGGAAACATGGCGCCTGAGTTAAAGACTTGACATTTGAGTCATCTCTACAGTTTTGCTTCCAGTTGTTTGTTTAATATTGAACAGTCTTGCAATTTCAACTACCCAGTTGGGGAGCTCAGGGCCAGGCTGGGCTCGGTCACTTTATCCAGCTTCTCTCACCATGCAGATGAGGCGATGAAAGTGCTGGGGAGGGGACAACGCACTTGCCTGGTACAGCCCAGGGAGGACCCCTCGGAAGTTCTGCCCGGGCATGGGGGTGCTGCCCTGACCACAGGCAGACACCATTTCTCTTCATCCGAGGGTTCTACCGAACTCTTTAGAGCTTTTCCCTTTAAACCAAGCACTCAGATGGCACTCAGCCATCTGACTCAGTCTTCAAAGAATAAGTCTTTTTGTGTAGAGACTATTCAGGGCTCTAAGCACCTCACATGATTCCTCCTTCATAGCCTTTGATTTTTCTTCCGGGACTTGATCAAGTGGGTTTAGCTCAAGCAGCAAGGCCAGGTTGTGGTTTCAACCCAAAGCCCCTGATGGGGAAGATGCCCCTGTCCGATGGGGGCAGGGAGAGGTGGAAAGGGTTCCAGTGAGGGCACAAACCTGACTTGCCTGAAACCTTGGGGGCGACACCTCCACATGCCAAAGTGATAGGGAAGATCTGGCAGGAGGGCCCACGACCAGGTTACAGATCCAGACTTGCAATTAAGCATCCCCTTGCAAAAGATCCCCATCCTGCCCAGAAGCTCTTGTGAATGCCTATGCAGGACGCTGGGGCAGGGGGAGGGCCAGCCTTGATGGCACCTGACATCCCTCACTCTCCCATGTCCTGAGGATGGCTCTCCTATGGACCCTGGTCATGCCACTTGCCTTACACAGACCCCGGAGGCCTTCCAGGGTAGTCTGTTTCAGTAGGGCTTCCTACAAGGTGCCTGACACCTAAATGTGACAGCACACCCTCTTCCTACTTCAGTACCTGGGAAAACAGGATCCTACCTTCTTTCCTGACACCATATGATCTGGGGCTGGTTTGAGTCAGCCTGAGTCCCTTCCACTGCTAAATGCTCAGGACTCAAGGTTATCAAGAGCTGGGTTTTCCACAACAGCTTTTGGAAACATGGCGCCTGAGCCACAAAGAACAGAGCAGGAAAGGAAGGAAAACTCTCCTCTCTCTCCCCTTCCCAAGAAGATAGTCTTGCAGGCGGACACTCCTCTATGTTTATAAAGAGGGGAAGAACCCAAACAGATAAAAAGGCCGAGCTGCACTCAGCACCGCAGCCATGCGGAGTGCTCCATGTCGCCTGAACAACTAACTGCTTGATGCTGTTTACAGAGAGGTCTATTAAATCCTTTTAAACACCAGCATGGGGTCCTGGGCTCTGAGTCCCGTGTAGTGACTTGGCCATCAGCAATAGGGAGGTGGCAGGGCTGCACATGTGACATCTGGAAGCACTAGACAGCCACGGAAACCCAGGTGGCTGCTCCCAACGCTGACACACGCAGCCCAGGGCCGCACACATGCCTCCCGGAAGGTGCTGGCCTACACTCATCAGTATCTACAGCTTTACAGCAGGGCTGTTGATGCGCCCAGCTGTCATCTGACACCCGAAGGAAATGTCTCCCACTTCTAGTTGTTTAAGATGCAGGTCTCACCTCAGAGCCAAGGAGGGAGGGATACCAGGACACTCAGCAGTCAGCGTGAGTGACAGAAGGCGGAGCTCCCCAGGCTGCCTGATAAACCCGGGGCAGAGACCTCAGTTGTTCAGACCCATCTGGGCCAGGGCAAGATTCCATAGGCTGAGTGGTTCACACAACCTAGAAATATGCTTTCTCACAATTCTGAGAGTCCAAGACCAAGGGGCCAGTGTGGCTGAGTTCCAGTGAGGCCTCTCTACCTGGCGTGCAGACGGCCACCTCCTGGCTGTGTTCTCGTGTAGTGGAGAGAGAGAGCATGCTCTCTGGTGTTTCCTCTTAAAAGGCCGCTCATCCCTTCACAAGGTCTCCGCTGTCCTGAACTCATCTAAACCTAATGCTCCCAAATGCCCCCTCGCCAAACATGATCACATAGGCGGTTAGGATTCAACATACAAATTTTGGGTTTCCCAGGTGGCGCTAGTGGTAAAAAAATTTAAAAAACAAAAATAAAAACCTGCCTGCCAATGCAGGAGACATAAGGGACACAAGGTTGATCTCTGAGTCAGGCAGATGCCCTGGAGGAGGGCACGGCAACCCACTCCAGTCCTCTCGTCTGGAGAATCCCATGGACAGAGGAGCCTGGTGGGCCACAGTCCATAGGGTTGCGAAGAGTCAGACACGACTGAAGCAACTAAGCACACATGCGTGCAAATTTGGGGAGGACACATTCAGTTCACAGCAGTCACTAAGCTGAACTGCAGGATGCAGTGATCTGTATACTTATACGTGGATAACATAGCTTTGTTCAGTCTTAAAAATGGATTTTAAAAATCAACTATGTCAGGGGCTTCCCTGGTGGTCCAGTGGGTAAGGACACCGCCTTGCAGTGCAAGGGGTGCCAGTTTGATCCCTGGCCGGGGAAGATTCCACATGCCGCAGAGAGCCTGGACCGATGTGTCCAATTACTAAGCCGGAGCTCTGGAGCACATGTGCCCAGAGCCGGTGCTCTGCGACAACAGAGGCCACTGTGATAGGAGGCCCACACGGGCCAAGGAACAAAGATGGACGAAAATGGATAAATGAAAGACCAATAGAAGGGGCCCGTCCGCCCCCTCCCTCCCCAACCCGCCCCCGCCCCCCAAAATCAACTATGTCAGTCCTTCAAATATATATAGTTCAGTATGTATCAATTATACTTCAGTGAAGTTGAAAAAAATTTCAAAATTTAAAAGCCAGGTCAATCACTTGAGGGTTTAAAATCTGGGCCAGGGCAAGACCATAGGCTGAGTGGTTCACACAACCTAGAAATATGCTTTCTCACAATTCTGAGAGTCCAAGACCAAGGGGCCAGTGTGGCTGAGTTCCAGTGAGGCCTCTCTACCTGGCGTGCAGACGGCCACCTCCTGGCTGTGTTCTCGTGTAGTGGAGAGAGAGAGCATGCTCTCTGGTGTTTCCTCTTAAAAGGCCGCTCATCCCTTCACAAGGTCTCCGCTGTCCTGAACTCATCTAAACCTAATGCTCCCAAATGCCCCCTCGCCAAACATGATCACATAGGCGGTTAGGATTCAACATACAAATTTTGGGTTTCCCAGGTGGCGCTAGTGGTAAAAAAATTTAAAAAACAAAAATAAAAACCTGCCTGCCAATGCAGGAGACATAAGGGACACAAGGTTGATCTCTGAGTCAGGCAGATGCCCTGGAGGAGGGCACGGCAACCCACTCCAGTACTCTCGTCTGGAGAATCCCATGGACAGAGGAGCCTGGTGGGCCACAGTCCATAGGGTTGCGAAGAGTCAGACACGACTGAAGCAACTAAGCACACATGCGTGCAAATTTGGGGAGGACACATTCAGTTCACAGCAGTCACTAAGCTGAACTGCAGGATGCAGTGATCTGTATACTTATACGTGGATAACATAGCTTTGTTCAGTCTTAAAAATGGATTTTAAAAATCAACTATGTCAGGGGCTTCCCTGGTGGTCCAGTGGGTAAGGACACCGCCTTGCAGTGCAAGGGGTGCCAGTTTGATCCCTGGCCGGGGAAGATTCCACATGCCGCAGAGAGCCTGGACCGATGTGTCCAATTACTAAGCCGGAGCTCGGGAGCACATGTGCCCAGAGCCGGTGCTCTGCGACAACAGAGGCCACTGTGATAGGAGGCCCACACGGGCCAAGGAACAAAGATGGACGAAACTGGATAAATGAAAGACCAATAGAAGGGGCCCGTCCGCCCCCTCCCTCCCCAACCCGACCCCCGCCCCCCAAAATCAACTATGTCAGTCCTTCAAATATATATAGTTCAGTATGTATCAATTATACTTCAGTGAAGTTGAAAAAAATTTCAAAATTTAAAAGCCAGGTCAATCACTTGAGAGGTGTTTAAATCCCCTCAACTATGCGCTTAGATGTGTAGTTACCTGGCCTTCATTAGAACAGTTCCAGTACTAGGAAATGACAGCCGCCACGGCAGGCATTCCATGACTAAACTTCTCTACTAGCAAATTCTTCCTTTCCTGAGCTGAAACCAGCCCCCTAAAAGCTTTCATCCACTAATCAGGGTCAGAAAGAACATACTGGATCCCTGTGTCGAAAGCGAGCCCTTCAGAAACTGAACTAACCACTCCACCCCACCTATGGCTCTTGAATATATGTGAATGAACACAACCCCCCACGAGCACACAGAGTAATCATGGATCTATAAGTCCCCTATTTGGTAACCTCCCGTGACTAGAACACACGTTCAAACAACAGAATTGGCAACACACTGCATTCGTGCACTTGACTCCTAGAAGAATGCCTCAGCATCTTCATCTGAAATTAGTTTAGCTTTGGACTCACTTTTGATAAATCTGGTTCTCTGGCTTCCTAGCCTATGAAAGATTAAAAGCAGTCAAAAAGTTGCAAAGGATGTTGGCTCCAGGAAGCAAGTCAAAACAGCCTGACTGTGATGGGAGAGATAGAGGAACCATCAGCAAGACTCCCAGAAAGTAGAGACACAGCAGCCAGGGGTCACCCAGAGAAAAGGCAGCCACCAGCATGCACCATCCAGGCCACGGAGGACGACCCAGAGTCTCCAAGAAAGAGGAGGGCCGATGGAAGAGCTTGCTCTTTTTAAAAAAAAAAAAAATTATTTATATATATATAATTTTATTTATTTATTTTTGGCTATTCTGGGTTTTCACTGCTGCTGCATGCTCTTCTCTAGTTGCAGGGAGTGGGGGCTACTCTCTCACTGAGGTGAGCAGGCTTCTCGTTATAGTGACTTCTCTTGTTGTGGAACGTGGGCTCTAGGGCACATGGGCTTCAGTAGTTGTAGCACATGGGCTCAATAGTTGCGGCTCTGAGGCTCTAGAGCTCAGGCTCAATAGTTGTGGCTCATGGGCTTAGGTGCTCTGCAGCATGTGGGATCTTCCCGGAGCAGGGATCGAACCCATGTCTCCTGCACTGGCAGGCGAGCTCTTTACCACTGAGCTACCAGGGAAGCCCAAGAGCCTGCTCTTAAGTGTGACAAACACACTCCTAAAACGCTCCCATCCAACGTGGATATGTCTGCTAACATCATGAGACCTAAGGGTTATTATTTTATTATCTAGATAATTATCTACCTGAACTTAATGATCTAGAGAATTCATTTTTGGTCGAAGAGCTCACAAAAGCGATGTGGTCTAAACAAGGTATGTTATCTCACAAAATATAATGTGGCTTTCAGGAACAAATAGGACTGATGATTATAATGCAGAATCAGTGATGAGCATGTGGTGGGAACCACCGTGGTTGACTGATTCCCATGGTAACTGGAAATAAGCAAGTAAAGACTGCCTAGGAGAGACACTTAACACTACCTGTTTTCACAGAGATAAGAACTGTTGAAATTAGCATACTAATGTTTGATTCAAAACAAACAACATTCCCACCTGGTGATAACTGCATGTTCATGACTCAAATGCATATTTCCTCATGAATATGCATATTAATTCTAATTTGCTAAGTAAATCAAGCCCAAGAAGGTAAACCACAAGCGGTTTGTAGGACAGAAATTGTGGTCTTTACTCCCACTACCACCCCAGGCCTCAATCCCCCAGAGCAGCTGCCAGCAGGCCAAGACCTTGGGCATGAGTGGCCGGCCATGAGGGACAGTAACTCTTACTTGTCTGGGCAGCTGAAGGAAGTACCACTGAGCAAGTGAGATGGTTCCATTGGAGGTTTGTTGTCTAAATGTGTGTGTGCGTGCATATGCACACCTGGGTGGTCCTCGCCCCAGGGTGTGATTCATGTCTTGACGTAATCCTTCGTACCTGACCCCCAGAAGTATGACTTTGAGAGCTTGTTTGGAGGTTCCATCAGGGAAGCACAGCTACTTGTATTCCTTGACTGAAGACCAGTCCTCCTCTATCAAGGATGGTCGTCCTTTTCGACCGAGCGCACAGCTTCTGGAGGGACGCACGTGGAGCGGTGAGGGAGGAAGGGGACATGCGGCAAGCCAGCCAGATCAGACGAATCAACCCTGGCAATCAATGGGGTGATAGATGTCGCAACCAGATCGCCCTCACACCCGACTTTGGATTAATCACTGTTTTGGCGCCAATCAGCTGATCCTATTTTCCTGGAGGAGGGCATGACAACCCACTCCAATATTCAGGCCTGGAGAACCCAAGGACAGAGGAGCCCGGTGGTCTGTAGAGTCACAAAGAGTCGGACACGACCGACGTGACTTAGCACGCACGCATGCACTGTGTTTGCACAGTACACATTACCTTCCAGCTTATTCGTTTATCTACTTAAGAAGTTTGTCATTTGCTGCCCACCAGTTCCCTGTAGAATGCAATGTCCATGCAGGTTTTTCACGCTGTTTTGTTTTGGAGCAGCAGTCTCAGCGCCCAGGGCACTCTCTGACATAGAGCAGGGGCTCAGGAAGAATCTGTCAAATGAATGATAAACGAATGGGCTATCCTGTGGCCCAAAGAAAGAGCTCAGCCCTCACAAGCACCTGGCACACGTGCTCCCTGCAGCATGATGCTCCTGTGAGCATCATTAATTCATCAAAGCTCTGTGTCCCAGTAAGCCCAACAGAGCCTCAGAATCATTCCCAACCCAAGATTTCAGAAACCACTACCACTAGCTCCTCTTTAACACCAGAAACAGTCTCTGGTGTCCTTCCTGGCCCAGGCTGTTCTCACTGAGGCCTGGGGGTTCTGTGGGCACACTTCTCTTTCTCTAGCAGATCCACAGGTAGGAGGTGATGTCCCCGGGCCCGGGGCAGGTGGGTCTGTTCACACAGACAAGATGCAGCCCTGGACCACGGGCCAATCTTCATCTCAACCAGCTTCAGGCACTTCTTAAAAAGCCCCTGTTTTCTGAGACGTTCCCTCAGCTTCTCCACATGCCACCCCACAGGATCTTCCCATCTTGCAGGAAAGGAACGAGATGACCTTTCAGAACCTTGATCTAGTATTGACTCGTTTAAGACCACACAGCCAGCAAGGGGCAGACTCGGGATTTGAGCCCAGGCCTTTCAGGGGCCATGTTACAGATGAGGAAACAGATGTGGCCGAAAGTCACACATTAGAGATGTATGAACCGCTGAATTACACATTCCTATAAGCAATAGGCTGGCCCAGAGCAGACGAGTGAATGAAACTGTGAACACGAAACCTTAAAAGAATGGACAACCTGGTCTACAAAAGGAATCCTATTTTCCTGGAGGAGGGCATGACAACCCACTCCAATATTCAGGCCTGGAGAACCCAAGGACAGAGGAGCCCGGTGGTCTGTAGAGTCACAAAGAGTCGGACACGACCGACGTGACTTAGCACGCACGCATGCACTGTGTTTGCACAGTACACATTACCTTCCAGCTTATTCGTTTATCTACTTAAGAAGTTTGTCATTTGCTGCCCACCAGTTCCCTGTAGAATGCAATGTCCATGCAGGTTTTTCACGCTGTTTTGTTTTGGAGCAGCAGTCTCAGCGCCCAGGGCACTCTCTGACATAGAGCAGGGGCTCAGGAAGAATCTGTCAAATGAATGATAAACGAATGGGCTATCCTGTGGCCCAAAGAAAGAGCTCAGCCCTCACAAGCACCTGGCACACGTGCTCCCTGCAGCATGATGCTCCTGTGAGCATCATTAATTCATCAAAGCTCTGTGTCCCAGTAAGCCCAACAGAGCCTCAGAATCATTCCCAACCCAAGATTTCAGAAACCACTACCACTAGCTCCTCTTTAACACCAGAAACAGTCTCTGGTGTCCTTCCTGGCCCAGGCTGTTCTCACTGAGGCCTGGGGGTTCTGTGGGCACACTTCTCTTTCTCTAGCAGATCCACAGGTAGGAGGTGATGTCCCCGGGCCCGGGGCAGGTGGGTCTGTTCACACAGACAAGATGCAGCCCTGGACCACGGGCCAATCTTCATCTCAACCAGCTTCAGGCACTTCTTAAAAAGCCCCTGTTTTCTGAGACGTTCCCTCAGCTTCTCTCCACATGCCACCCCACAGGATCTTCCCATCTTGCAGGAAAGGAACGAGATGACCTTTCAGAACCTTGATCTAGTATTGACTCGTTTAAGACCACACAGCCAGCAAGGGGCAGACTCGGGATTTGAGCCCAGGCCTTTCAGGGGCCATGTTACAGATGAGGAAACAGATGTGGCCGAAAGTCACACATTAGAGATGTATGAACCGCTGAATTACACATTCCTATAAGCAATAGGCTGGCCCAGAGCAGACGAGTGAATGAAACTGTGAACACGAAACCTTAAAAGAATGGACAACCTGGTCTAAAAAAATAAGCCAAATATAATGGAAATCCCCAAACCTAGTAACCCCCGTAGAACCAGTCACGGGTTCAGCAAGAGGACAAGGATAACTGCCCTGGACCCAGGTGAAGCCAGCAGAGAGTGCTTGCCCCTGCTGCGTCCTCATGACCAGGAGGGGGGTCCACCCCTTCCCTCGAGGGCAACCCCTGCCCTGTCCCCACGCCCGACAGCCACTTCCTCCTCACTCTCTTTTTCCAGCCCTACTTCCTGGTCGGTCAGATCCCTTGTCCAAAAGATATGGAAAAGGTCTCTCCTCAGGCTCTGCCCAGCTCTGCCCCTGATTCAAGTACTTACCCATTTCAAGGGCTCAATAAACACAGGTGAATAAATAAATGGGTAAATAAGTGAATTATCAGAGATTTCTATTATTTAAGTCTTCATTAGCAATCCCCTGGATAATATGTGATACATTTATTCATTCAACAAGTATTTATTAAGTCCATATAGGGGGTACAGTGCTGGGCTCTGGGATAGAGTGGAGGGCAAGTAATAGCAGCTGTCCAAGTCCTTTGACTTCTGTTTCCTCCCTTCTTCATCTAACCATTCTGCGCTTATTTTCAAGTTTATCATCTACAACTGGTTTGGGTCTCACTTCAGCATCTCCCACTGCCTACTGGAAAATGACCAAATTCCTTACACGGACATTCAAGAGCCGCGGTTTAGCTGGACCCTCTATTCCCAGCCTCATTTCCTGCCCTCCACTTCCTCTTTCTCTCATTTACATATGCTGCGGGCCAAGCCTTGGCTGGGATGCCTTGCCTGAAACATCAGCTACTTCTGTGTTATGAACCACCCCAAGGCTCTGTGGTTGAAAGCAACAATCCTTTCTTATCACTATGGGTCAGCAAGCAGTTGTCTGGTCTGGGCTGAGGTCAAGCCATGTGTCCATCTGAGCTTGGCTCTTTGCTGTAGGCTGGATTCAGGTCTGCTGTGTTCACTGTGGGATCCAGGCCAAGGGGCTAGCAGCCACGTGATGGTGGCAGATGCATGAGAGCGTGAGTCCAACTAATCCAACACCTTAAGGTTCTACTTGCTTCAAGTCACTAACATTTTATTGGCCAAAGGAAATCACAGGACAGAGCCCAAAGTCAAGAAGCCAGGAAGTACCCAACAGGAAGCCAAAGCAAAGAATATGGCCAAAACCCTACATCACCAGAGACTGGCAGAAGAGGGGGTCTGGGAGTGAGCATTTCTGAATAAGAGTCTAACATACCATCTCAGGAAACTGGGCAGTAGGGTAAAACAAAGTAAGCTTTGAAAACAAGAGACCTGGGTTTGTATCATTTACTTCCTATTTTCAAAAGCCCTCCAACACAGTGGTCCCAGAAGAATTCCCTAAGTGTGCATGCCCAAGACCCTACTGTGCATAAGCGTACCACCCGGACCCTGAGCCAGACTGGTGAATAAAGAGCCCCGCCCCAATCTTCTGGTGGTAGGAATGAAGTTCTTCACTCTTGGAGTATTGTTCCAAGAAAGAAACAACCTTGAAATAAGTGAGAAAACGGTGGGAAGCTGGCCGGTGTTGAATGCAGTTACATGTAGGGGAAGTCCTTTATCAAATCCCACTTTCTTCCATGACACTCAGGCTAGCAAGTCCTGCTGGAAACCATCTCTCATCAGTCTGAATCCTTAAAGTAATGAACTACTGTGTGGCTGAAGGCTCGTCCAATCACTGAGAATTTACTGAGGTCCACCAGCCAGGTAGACCTGCACAGTCCCAACCCGCTGTCGTCCCCACAGACGGCACCTCCCGGTGGGAAGACAGGCACCTTCCTCCGGTGCCCCAACAGCACCTGCTCAGCACCAGGCCCAACTTGGTGTTGCATCTCTTCCGCTAACCAAGACTCCAGGGCCTTCCCAGTTGCTTTTCTCACTCTTTGCTAGAAATAACCTCCAAGACTGAGATTTGCACCAAAGCCTTCCCATTCACCCAGAAAGAAAAACGCAGCTAATCAAAGCAATCTGGACTTCTCTTTCCATTCCCACTGCCCCTCCACCCCCACCCCAGAATGCAACCTCCCTAAGAACGATCAAATGTTATAATAAGGGTTTGGCACATTTACCTTGTCAACGATTGGGCTTTTGTGGTGCCTCTTGGAACACAAGCGGACTAAAGAGCCAACAGTGAGACGGATGATCAGCAGAGACCAAGGAGAAAAGAAAACAGCAAAACCTCAAGATAAAAAGTCCCTCTTGGTTTTGGTCAATAACCTCTAATCACACACAGATAGGGCCAAGCATGTAACTAACAGTTCCTTTCCGGCAAAATAATGCTAATTAAGTCGTTATAAAGATTATTGTTATGATTAGCAGTATCATTATTATTATAAAAAAATTAAATACTGGCTAGAAATTCAGAAGTCTTTCTTCAGGATCTGGTTCCCCCCAGTTTTCTTAGACAGTGGATCCCCAGGGCCCTCAGAGACAATGGACTCCTTCATTCCAGCACCAGAGGCCCCCCAGGCGGTGCTGTCAACCTGGTTTCCAACCACTCATTCATCCAACAAATAGCTTTTAGTTTTTAGCATCTATTCTGATCTGCCTGCTGGTGCATGTGTGCTCAGTTCAACTCTTTGTGACCCTATGGACTGTAGCCCACAAGGCTCCTCTGTCCATGGGATTCTCCCGGCAACAATACTGGAGCTCACTGCCATGCTATCCTTGTTGGGATCTTCCCGACACGGGGATCGAACCCATGTCTTCTGCATCTCCTGCACTGCAGGTGGATTCTTTACCCAGTGAGCCACCTGGGAAGCCCTCGCATGATGGTAGATGGTCTATAAGTGTACCACTCTAACACTTTCAACGTCCAATTCTCTAACAGAAACCCTGGTCACGTGGCTCAGTCCTCTCAATGCCTGTCCGGTTCATAGCACTATTTCCTTCTCCTCCAAGAAGCCCTCCCTGATACCTCCAGGCATCCCAGGAAACTTGTGCCTTCCCTCCCACACATGGATGGTGGCACACTCTGTGCCAAATATGCTGCTCACATTCAGTCCCTTTACTGTGTTTACGTCTTAAATTCCCGCAGAGGCAGGGACCATGGCACCACAAAGTAATTGGTGCTGAATCAATACGTGCTGACCGACTCTCCAGTGGACATGATTCAACACAAACCAACATGTGCTTACTTAGCAGCAGCTGGGATGGGAAAAACCAACTTCCCATGGGCTGGGCGTGGGGAGAGGCAGGAAGGCGTCCTGCTCAGTGCCTGGCACGTGCCCAGCAGGGCGTGGCGGGCAGCCAGGCCAGGACCACCCCTCACATCCAGTTTGCCTGCCAAGAACATCTGCCCTATGCCCCTCAATTGTGTGGGCTGCCCAGGAGAAAGGTGGCAACAGAGTCAGCAAACAGGAAGCTGTTCCCATCCCTCCAGGCATGTGGCATAACCCAAACATGTCACTAACAGCAGCGCTGATGGGTGGGATCCTAGGGGAGTCCTCTAACGCACTGGAGTATCCTTAACGTGATCCTCCTCAGTCTCCTCTATCTTCAGTTAATGGCACCCCCAGGGACCAAAGCATGCAAGCAAGTACCAGTTCCTTGATCTCTCCACACGCAGCGCATCAGACGCACAGTCAGCTCCACCTTCAAAGCGGAGCCAAACGAACATCCACCTGCTCTCCCCAGGTCCAAGCCACCATTCTTCACGCGGGTGTCTCAGTTTCCTCCTCTCTCAACTCTAGGAAGGTCCATTCTGCACACCATATCCAGAGCCATCGCTTATGTAGAAAAAGCAGATCCGACCTCCCCGGCTCTGAGCCAAAGGCTTCCACAGTTAGAATAAAATCCACATGCCTTCTTGTGATCTGTAGGCCTCAAGAGATCTCACCCCGCCTCCTTTCTGCCCTATCTCCTGACACTGTCCAGTGTACCCAGGGCTCTGATCACAACAGCCTGTTTCCTAAGCAGGCCTCTGTGCTTGGCATCAGCTGCTCCTTCGGCCCAGAACGCGGTGCCCGGGTGCTCATGGCAGGTCCCTCCTCACCTCTCCAGACTCAGCCCAAAAAGTGCCTTCCCCTGAAAACTCCAGGAAACAAGCAGCTGCTCCTCCCTCTTCTCTACTCCCCTAGCGCCCAGGTTCCTTTCTGGCCCATTGCCTTTTTTCCCTTATACAACGTATCATGCTCTAAAATGATCTACTTATTCATTGCTAAACTCCCACTTGAATGGAAGATCCATGTAGGAAAAGAAGCTTTTCTGTCTCGCTCACAGCTGCATTTTCAGCACCTGCAACAGTGCCCAGCCCAGAGCGAGCATTCCAGACACCCTGACTGGACGAGGAGCAACACTCGCCAGGCCTTAGGCATGGGCTGCACATGGTACGGCCACTTTCTTGCCAGAGTGGACAGTATGGAAAGATGGGGTAAAATGAGTAACTGAGTGGAAGGACCTGACACAGTGCCTCAGCCAGGTAATCAAGGTTAATAGCCACCGAGCTAAGTCAGGTTGGCAGTACGTACCCTCGGCATGAAGTGGCTCTGTATCTCTGGTCTTCCTGCCGCCAAAGCATAACTCCAGACTAACATAAGAATAACACTAAAACAAATCTCAACTGAGGGACAAATATCTGGTCATCCCTCACTCTCGAGGTTATCAAAAACAAGGAAAGTCGGAGAACCCATCACAGCCAGGAGGGATGGGAGCAGAGAGGATAGATAAATGTAATAGGGGATCCTGGAACAGGAGAAGAACATTGAGGGAAACTGAAGAAATCTGAGTGGAGAATGGACTTCAGTTACTAAGCAGGTGTCCATACCGGTGCATTTGTCACTAGCAATGTGCCACATACTAATGTGCGATGTCAACAGCAGGGGAAGTGGGGACAGAATTCCGTGATGCCGTCTCAATAATTCTGTAAATCAGAAACTGTACTAAAACTGAAAAATGTATTTAAAAACACATTTGGTAGGTGAATGAATGTACAGCCGTAAACACATTTTCATGTCTTTTTGTAAGACTTCACTGAGCACAGGCTCCAGCAGGATGCCAGGAAA
Organism: Tragulus kanchil; assembly: GCA_022376925.1. NCBI lineage: Eukaryota > Metazoa > Chordata > Mammalia > Artiodactyla > Tragulidae > Tragulus > Tragulus kanchil. The sequence goes on along the minus strand of JAIOJX010000032.1, from coordinate 112,092,459 downwards.
GAGACAAACTCCCGAGTCTGTGAAGCGCCAGGGCTGCTATTAACAGCGTTAATTAACAAACACTCAGAAACACCGTCAAGGAAGGTCTCAGCCCTCTCCTATGTGGACTGCCAGTGGTGCAAGAAGAGGAGAACTTAGATCAGTAACAAAAATAACACATCCTGCCCTCTTCGAAGATGAATCACATTATCCCAGCGCTCTCAGACCCATCCAGCCACCAGCATTGCTGAGGGCCTACTGTGCACAAGCCGAAGTTGAGCTTAGCAGTCAGCTCCTGCCCCAGATAGAGCGCCAAGTCCCACCTACAGTGACGCTGGTCCCCTCGCTTTCAGAGACAACAGAACTAGGGCAATCAAGCCTCCTGCAGGAAGGGCCAGACTAGATCTGGAAAGAGAAATAGGATTTAGGAAGCAGAGTGAAGCAGAGGGGCAGTCAGGGATCCCAGCATCAGTAAAGCCTGGGCCTCCAAAAGCAGCTGCAAGGAACAGTCTGAACAGACTTGTCGGGTCTCCTAGAGGAGCCATGGAAGAGGGAGTTGGCTTGCTGAGCGGAGGCGGGAGATCCTCCCAGATGTTTTTTTTTTTTTTTTGGCCACTTTTTTTTTTAATTGGTCTTTCATTTACTTATTTTCATCTCTTTGTTCTTTGGCCTGTGTGGGCCTCCCAGTGGCCTCTCTCGCTGCAGAGCACCGGCTCTGGGTATACGAGCTCCAGAGCTCTGGTTCGGTAGTTGGACACACCGGTCCAGCCGCTCCATGGCACATGCGATCTTCCCAGGCCAGGGATTGAACTGGCGCTCCTTGCACTGCAAAGCAGAGTCTTTACCCACTGGACCACCAGGGAAGCCCCCCCCCAGACTTTTAAGGCCAGGAATCAGCACCTCCTCCAGGGAGCCTTCCCCAAGCACCAAGGGACCTCCCTCTTCAGCGCCCCTCCCCCAGCACTCTTACGTGGCTCCCACCAGCTTCATCCTTCCTTGTCATGTGCTGTGTGCATTCCTGAACCCTCTCTCCTGCCCCCCTGTAGGCCTCCTGGGGGCAGAATCCTTTTCTGCCTCCTCTCAGCCTGCTCTAGAGGGGCTGGCACAGAGCAATGGCTCAGAGAAACATCTGTTGGACTTCATCCCTCACACAACAAGAAGACCTGCAAGATTTGCAGAAAAAATACATGATCAAAATGACCATGACTCCCATCTCACCAGTCCCTCTTATGTGGACTGCCAAGAAGAGGAGAACTTAGATCAGTAACAAAAATAACACATCCTGCCCTCTTCGAAGATGAATCACATTATCCCAGCGCTCTCAGACCCATCCAGCCACCAGCATTGCTGAGGGCCTACTGTGCACAAGCCGAAGTTGAGCTTAGCAGTCAGCTCCTGCCCCAGATAGAGCGCCAAGTCCCACCTACAGTGACGCTGGTCCCCTCGCTTTCAGAGACAACAGAACTAGGGCAATCAAGCCTCCTGCAGGAAGGGCCAGACTAGATCTGGAAAGAGAAATAGGATTTAGGAAGCAGAGTGAAGCAGAGGGGCAGTCAGGGATCCCAGCATCAGTAAAGCCTGGGCCTCCAAAAGCAGCTGCAAGGAACAGTCTGAACAGACTTGTCGGGTCTCCTAGAGGAGCCATGGAAGAGGGAGTTGGCTTGCTGAGCGGAGGCGGGAGATCCTCCCAGATGTTTTTTTTTTTTTTTTGGCCACTTTTTTTTTTAATTGGTCTTTCATTTACTTATTTTCATCTCTTTGTTCTTTGGCCTGTGTGGGCCTCCCAGTGGCCTCTCTCGCTGCAGAGCACCGGCTCTGGGTATACGAGCTCCAGAGCTCTGGTTCGGTAGTTGGACACACCGGTCCAGCCGCTCCATGGCACATGCGATCTTCCCAGGCCAGGGATTGAACTGGCGCTCCTTGCACTGCAAAGCAGAGTCTTTACCCACTGGACCACCAGGGAAGCCCCCCCCCAGACTTTTAAGGCCAGGAATCAGCACCTCCTCCAGGGAGCCTTCCCCAAGCACCAAGGGACCTCCCTCTTCAGCGCCCCTCCCCCAGCACTCTTACGTGGCTCCCACCAGCTTCATCCTTCCTTGTCATGTGCTGTGTGCATTCCTGAACCCTCTCTCCTGCCCCCCTGTAGGCCTCCTGGGGGCAGAATCCTTTTCTGCCTCCTCTCAGCCTGCTCTAGAGGGGCTGGCACAGAGCAATGGCTCAGAGAAACATCTGTTGGACTTCATCCCTCACACAACAAGAAGACCTGCAAGATTTGCAGAAAAAATACATGATCAAAATGACCATGACTCCCATCTCACCAGTCCCTTCTCTGCTTTCTTTGCCTTTAATACTTAGCTTACCCTGACTTGTTTCTTTTCTGTCACCTCTCAGTCATTCAACAAACATTAGCTGAGTGCCTACAACATACCAGGCATGTTCTAGATGCCAAGGATACAGATAACACAGACCGAATTCTCTACTCTCACGGAACTGACATTCTAGTGAGAAAACAAAGGGCAATAAACAAAATTAGTTAAGTAAAATACATAGAAGGCCACCTGATGACACGTGCTATGGAGGAGAAAGGCAGGAAGGGAGGGCAGGAAGTTCACGGGAGTGATGGGTGTCAGAGGGACGACCTTTGAGTAAAGACCTGAAGGACGTGGGGAGGAGGATTTTTTCTTTCACATCTACTGATACATGCCTGGTACCTGGAGCATTACCTGATGGGCAGCAGGCACAGAAGAATGAGTGTGTTGAGAAGGTTAATTCTTTTTTTTTTTTTCATTAAACTTTTTATTTTTAGATAACTGTAGATTTACAAGCACTTGTGAGAAATAACACCCTTCACTCAACTTTCCCCAGTGGTTACATCTCATGTAGCTGGAATTCAATATCAAAACCAGGGCCATGGTCTACCGCCATACCAATGTATGCCCAATCTCGTCTGATCTCAGAAGCTAAGCAGGGTCGGGCCTGGTTAGTACTTGGATGGGAGACCTCATGGGAATACCGGGTGCTGTAGGCTTAAAAAAAAAAAAAACCCAGGGCCATGACATTGACACAGTCCTCTGATGCAATTCCAACTCCATCAGTTTTACATGTACTTGCTTGTGTATATATCCGCAGTATATTTAGTGGTTTAAGGATCAATCTCTTTCTAACAATTAGGAGGCCACTTGAAGAGTCCAGAGTTGAAGGAAAGTGGGGTGGGGCAGGCTGGGCATTTCCACATGTGGGAGTGCTGCTTAACCTCAGAGCCCTCTCAGAGGGTAGATGCGCTTATTTCCCATTCTACAGATGTGAAGACTGACAACCGCAGGCCTCAGAGAAGGGAGGTGTCAGAAGCCATGCAGTTGGCAGAGAAATTGGAATGCCCACAGTAACTGAGTCCATCACTAGGGCACTAGGCATGAGAATGGCCTGAATTTAAATAATAATAATAATAAAATGAAAAGAAAAAAAAGGCAGAAGCAGCAGGGATCCAGAGGAAGGTCTGGCTCCAGGAAGGGAGAGGAAACAGGGAGGAGTCGATGAGGATGTCGCTGGGATTCTGTGTGAGGGAAAACAGAAGTACCATTCACATTTTAAGGATGGGGAGCTGGAGAGTCCTCGGGGTGCGGGGGGTGCGAGGTGTGTCCTGGCTCAGCCAGACTCGATGTGTAACCTTGGGCAGGGGGCTTTACGTCTCTGGACTTGTGAGACCTGGGTGAGAACGGCCACCCAACCCATTTGCTCTAAGGCCAAGAAGAGATGACAAGGTAGCCCTCTGCAAAGCTGAAGAGCTAGACCAACCGCCAAAGCCAGGAGGAAGGCGACCCAGCCCGACAGCCCAGACTGCCTGCGGTCTCCGGACCAGAACGCCTGGCTGGCTTTCCCAAAAGATGAAAACGCAGAATTTAGGTCAGCAGGCAGGGAGCATCTCGCTTTGTTTACAAGAGACAGAGAGCGTGTGTTCCTATTAAATGCCTTTGGATCCCAGCGATGAGAAGAGACCCAGGGCTGTTTACCACTTGGAATGTTTACTTTGCTCATATACAAATCAGCTGGGGTGCCGTCAGAGCTGACGCCCCCGTGCTTCCCCAGTACCCACACATGGTTTGAATTTATCGGTTTTAGCAGCTTTCATTTATATTGTGTGAGGATCACGAATGACCAGCAAACAGAAGCTCTGATCCGTGTCCTGGAAAAAACACAGAAGCGTGAGGAAGAGGGGCAGAGGGAGGGCTGGGAAGATGCTTTCAGTCCCAGGAGAAGCACTGAGGGGGCCCCCATGGGGATGAAGCATCACTTGGGAACGTCGGGGCCAGGAGTGAGAAGGGGTCAGTGGGCACAGCCCCCACAGCGGAACACCTGGTAACACGGTGGACACACGGCGGCTGCCTAGATGCTTCACCTCCTAGAACCAAACAAACATCTGGAAATCTGGGAACAGAGCAGGGGGAGTTGGAGACTTCGTTTTCCACCCGATATCAGGTGATCATGTGTAGGTCCAGCTGGGAAGTTTACAGCTAACCCCAGCACCCCTGGATGAGTCCTGGAAGCTAGGCCCTAGGTCAACTCAGGCCATCAGATGAGGCTCCTGCCCTCAGAGAACTTCAGTCTATGGAGCAGACATACATGTAAACACATTCAAGACAATAAAATAAAAAAACGCCCTTCTCTAGTGAGGTCAGAGCCAGCGGAGGCAGCGGCTTTGCAGCAGCGGGATGCCAGGTATGGTTTGCCACACCGCAGAGGGTCTCAACCAGGGAGGGACCTGCCTCGGCCCATCCTGCTGGATTCCTGATCCAGTGCTCCCAGGATTTACAGACCATTTACCAACGGCAGACCCTCCCATCCCCCACCAGACAGACCCAATGGCCTCACCCCACTTCCACATTGAGCAGCTGGAATCCCCCCCAAATCTGCCATCAAAGGGGCTACACAAAATTCAAGGGCCTGTTATCCTATGGTAGCTATTTTAGAAACGGCCATCAGGTTCTCAGGCTCTCTCACAAAAGCTGATCTTTTCACTATGGCTGGGCTCATTCAGCCACCAGACCACTTTTACGACCCTGTCTCTAAGAGAAAACACACCCGTGTCCCTGTTCCAGAAGCTGAAAGTCCTCCTCTGGCCTAGCACTGACAAGCATCCTGGATTTGATGAGGGAAAGGACCTTCCCAAGGCAGCTCCTCCTCCCTCAAGCCAAGGGGCTGGAGAATTTCCAAGCAAGCCTGAGTGAGGCGCTCCTGTATGATGAAAGTGATGTATAGAACACAGGACTGGGCAGCAGAGGCCCCCAGTGCACCCGGGATGGAGCCCAAGCTTCTTACTGCGGTTTATGAGCCCTCGCACCATGTGGCCAGCCAGTGCCCTGGTCTTCTGTTCTGCCAGCAAGCATTCTCCATGAGTAAGTAGTAAAGGATGGTCCTTCTGTCTGAATCAATACCACCATCAGCCTCCTCCCCCATATAGGTGCTCTTTTGAATCCTGAGAACATCCGTTTGTCCTTTCATACTGAGCTAAGGTGACCCTGTACTGCCAAGCGCAGTATGCATATAGGTATGAGCTCCTAACCCAGCCAGGCACTCATAAGGAGGGGAGGTCTGTCGATTGTACACCACGAGCATCTTCTCCAGCGAAGAAAACTCCTGGACAGCGAGGATGCAGTCGCGTCCATCTCAGTAGCATCTAGAAGGCCTTCAGAGAAGCCAGGGGCCTGCAAAGCCCCAGCTGCAGGTGGGACTGGGGACTCAGGGTCAGTGCTCAACCAGGCATATGGGAACTGCCACCCTACCCAGCACAGGCTCCTCAGGCTGGTGGGTTGGGATGGCCCTTTGTCATCCTTCCACCTCCTGCACTCGCCCTCCAGAGCCACACAAAGAAGTCCCCCAGTTGTCCAGACTGTGCCGTGACAAACGCACAGCCTCCATTCCTGTTGGGCCCTCAGTCTGCCCTGCTATTTCTTCACCTGCCAAGTCAGCTTCTGCTCTCAACCCCCGCCTCTCACCTCACCTTAGGACCCAGCTAATAGACCACCTCACTGTCTCCTTCCCAAAGTGGCAGTCTTCCTTAGGAATGAACATCAAAAGTCTGTCGATCCCCTGCTGCTCCCGATCTTTCTTACGTCTAGTCCCAGAAGAAGAGCTATGCCCTCCATGTACTCCTGACCCCTCACTGTCAGATTTCAGTCCTTTTTCATAGGTGCGGAGAGGGTGAGGGCCCAGGCTCTGCAGCCAGACTTTCTAGGTCAGAACTCTAGATCCTCACACTGACTGTGTGACCTCAGGTAAACAAAATAACCTATCTGTGCCTTAGTTTTCCCACCTGTAAAATGGGCTCAATGAATAGTATGTACCTGAGAGATTGCAGTGAGGATTCAGTGGGGCAGTGCATATAAAAGGCTCAGACTCATTCCTGGCACTCTGCTTGAAGCTTGAAGCATGTCTCTCTGGGGTCGCTCCCTCCTCGCCCTTCCTCATGGGTCCAGATCTGTGACCTGGAACTAAGCCTGGCGCAGTGTAATCCCCGGCAGTGTTTGGTAAACAACTGAAGGAAGGAATGGATGAGTGAACACGCACTGAGCACGTACGGGGTATTTCTCTTCGGGAGAAAGAGAAGAGGAGAAATACACCCTGAGGAGTACAGAGAGCACAGCACACGAAGGGCAAATCCAGGCCTGCCCCCAATTCTCCCCACCGCTCTGAGCCACTGCCAGTAACATCCAACCCTGCGCAAGGGAGGAAAGGGACCCTCAGAGAGGGCACTGCCTCCGGTCAGGCGTGAGGCATGCAACCTGCGGCAGAGCTGGGCCTCCAGCGGAGGTCCTCAGCCTAAACATCCTCTCCCTCTGTTGTGTGCACACTCCGGGGAGTGGCGGGAAATGGTACGCAAGCTGGACTAGTACGAGTATGGCCAGATGGCCAGGAAAAAGCAACCACGCTCTGGGCGGTCGGGTCGCACGGACGCCATCAGGCCAATCCCTCACCCTGCTCTAGATGACACTCAGTGCAGAAGAGACTAAAGGACGGAGAACCACCTTCTCTACGGGGTGGGCTTCACCTCCAGACACAGACAGTGTGAAAATAGGCCAATAGCAATACTTACAATGACCACGACTTCAACCATCACGCTTCACATTCACTACCTCTGAGCGGGCGCCAGGCCGTCAGTTCTGTGTGGATACGCATTACCTCATTCACGTCTCACGACACACCGGGGCAGGGTGGGGGGACGCTTTTATGAGCCCTGCTTTTTAAAATATGGAAACAGACCCTCAGTCATCCAGCCAAACTGGTGGTGCTGGAACTCTAAGTCCAGCTCAGTCCAATCCTTTTCTTAGAGTATTAGAAAATCTATGTAATCCTAGCTCCGTCGTTTTGCATGAAGTACTTAATCTCAGCTCCTAAAATGGGGGAAATGATATTAACCTTTCAAGATCACTTTAGAAATTTACTGTGAGGTCTAGCATACAGCAGGTACTAAACAACAAGGGCTCTCCTGGGAGCTGGAGAGCAGAAGGAGAGAGTACAGCCAACGGAAGGAGGGGCAGAAAGACTTGCCTTGCAGAACGTCTGCATTTCCCATCCCAGCACCTCTACCTAAGTCGCCATCCACTGGGCAAGGCCTTTCCTCCTTCTGTCTCCAAGGGCCCTGGTTCTGTTTCACAAGCGAGCTCTCCATCCCTTTCTCATCACCTATTCCAGAAAACTACACCAAAATATAAAGATCCCCTGCAAGACCATCAGCAGGCCTTGGAATGGGGGTGATAGAGTGCTGGATCAGCTCAACAGTCAAGATCAAACACAGCAACGGTGCACGATGGCCACTGAGGTCCCCAAGTGACACAGTTCACACAGTCACAGTCCATGCACAGCTCTTCAGACTCCACTTCCGCTCCAACAGAGGGTCTGAGCTCAAAATTATCCCATAATCCTGAAGACTTGACAGCTCCCCAGCTAGTTCTGGGGTGGGGGGTGAGTCAGAATAGGGGGGATGGGGAGTAGGGACAGGAAACGGGTCCAGCCCCCTTCTAGGTGTCCTTCTGGGAGGTCTGGAGGAAGAGCTAGCTAGCTAGTGGTATTGCATGTGAAAGACTGTGGAAACTGCAGACCTCAATGCAAATGGTTGGAATTATCATTACCAATTAGGCTTTTATCTCTCTTCAAACTCAAAGCAGAGCAGTTCAAGGAAAGGAAACCCTGAGAACTAGAGCAAAAAGATGAGCCAGAGAGGTATCTGAAAGTCACATCTTCTTTTCTCAAAAGGGGTTTCAAATGGGGCCAGAGGCTTAAATTACAAACCACCGAGAAGACGTACTAAGTCGCCAGGAGGTAAAACTGGTCGGGATATTTTACAGAATCTTAACAGAGAGGAAGCAGGTAAGCCCTTTAATCAGAAGAGGAATTGGAAAGGGGCTGGCCTTTTATCTGTACACTTGGCTTCTCAAGGCAGGGCTGGCCCGGTGACGCAGGTCAGGCTGGCCCGCGTCTCCTATGCTGTGGCCAGGGCTGGCCCAGGGGCAGGCAGGGTTGCAAGCAGCACTTCTAGGAAACGTGCACCTTCACCTGCGGAACCGCATCTACTGAGGCGGCCCAGCAGTCAACTGCACTCTGAGGGCACTCTGATTCCGACTGCAGCAGACACAGGGAGAACTGGGAAACCAGCTTCCACAGCACTTCAATTTACCTACCACGGCCAGTCCCCTCCCTTTGTCTCCTCCTGCCCCAACCAGTGTAAGGTGCTTCTGCTCCTTCCCCTCCCCATCCTGGAAGGCATCGCCAGGGAAGAGCATCGTATTTCTTGCTCCCTTTTGTATCTCAGCACAAATCCCAGTGACTGGCACATGGAGGGAAATGAAAAACATTTCCTGGAAAATTATATGAGGATGCTAATTTAAAGATGCAATAATAACTATGTGTGTCTGGCACCTGAATCAGTTAATCCTCATAGCAATCAGATAGGAAACTAAGGCCCAGGATGATCAGGTAACTAGCCTGAGGTGACCTGCACTCCCAATGAATGCAAGGATTCTGGGCCATGAAGGATCCTGTCCTGGGCCAGTGCTCGGAGGCATTTTAGGGGGCTTCTGAGCTTTGTCTGCGCTATGCTGGGTAAACACAGACTAACTCTTCATTCTGATGGTTAAGTCAGACCAGGATGTTCCAAGGAACGAAGAAGGTAGGGAGGACACTTTTTGCAGAGAAATAGACTCACAAGGTAAGAAGAGCCACTGCGAAGTAAAATTGAGAGCTTTCTCTTGCTCTTCCTGACCCGATGGGGAGAAAAGGGAGAACCCCAGGAATAAAAGATGACAGGGTATCAGCACTCAGGACAGGGGAATACCTGCACCGCCTACAAGGGAGGTGGACGGTGGTCAGGGACTGATCTGAAAGCCTGCAGGTTCCCCCAGAGAAGCCACCTAGCTATCCAGGCGGAGGATCAGCTAGCATCAGGTGCCACTGAAGAGACTGTGTAGGGCCTAGGCCACCCCCCAGAGCTGGCTCCAGGGCCCTGACCTGTGTGGGCCAAGTCTGACAACCTTCTGGCTCTTTTCAAGGGTAGTCAAGCATGCAGAGTGGCTATTAGGGACGAAAGGCTTGTGCCATTCCATCCATTTGTTGAAGCCCCAACCTCCATTTTCATAGTATTTGAAGATGGAAACTTTACAAGAGAATTAGGTTTAGAAGAGGTCATGAAGGTAGGATCCTCCTGATGGCATAGGTGCCCAACACCCGAGAGCTGGCTCTTTCTCAAGCTCTAACTAATATCATGTTATATCACGGAAGCCTCAAAAGAAAAAAAAAAATCAAAAACGAAAAGAAAAAAAACCATAATTCTGAAAGCCAGTCACATCATTGCATCCCAACTCAGACTGCTGAGTTATGATCAGGGAGCATCAGCCCAGAAAGGTCAGGCCAATCTGGTAACTTTCATCTCCTCGGATGAAAAGAATCAGTTGCTTGAAGAGTCCAGGCTTTTCAGATGGCTGCCCTCTGGAACCCTGATAGCCAGACATCAAAACTGGGATGGGCTCTCAGGTGGAGGGAACAGCGTAAGCAATGCATGGAGGCCTGACCATGGACCTGCACTCCAATGAATGCAAGGATTCTGGGCCATGAGCCTGTCCTGGGCCAGTGCTCGGAATTTTAGGGGCTTCTGAGCTTTGTCTGCGCTATGCTGGGTAAACACAGACTAACTCTTCATTCTGATGGTTAAGTCAGACCAGGATGTTCCAAGGAACGAAGAAGGTAGGGAGGACACTTTTTGCAGAGAAATAGACTCACAAGGTAAGAAGAGCCACTGCGAAGTAAAATTGAGAGCTTTCTCTTGCTCTTCCTGACCCGATGGGGAGAAAAGGGAGAACCCCAGGAATAAAAGATGACAGGGTATCAGCACTCAGGACAGGGGAATACCTGCACCGCCTACAAGGGAGGTGGACGGTGGTCAGGGACTGATCTGAAAGCCTGCAGGTTCCCCCAGAGAAGCCACCTAGCTATCCAGGCGGAGGATCAGCTAGCATCAGGTGCCACTGAAGAGACTGTGTAGGGCCTAGGCCACCCCCCAGAGCTGGCTCCAGGGCCCTGACCTGTGTGGGCCAAGTCTGACAACCTTCTGGCTCTTTTCAAGGGTAGTCAAGCATGCAGAGTGGCTATTAGGGACGAAAGGCTTGTGCCATTCCATCCATTTGTTGAAGCCCCAACCTCCATTTTCATAGTATTTGAAGATGGAAACTTTACAAGAGAATTAGGTTTAGAAGAGGTCATGAAGGTAGGATCCTCCTGATGGCATAGGTGCCCAACACCCGAGAGCTGGCTCTTTCTCAAGCTCTAACTAATATCATGTTATATCACGGAAGCCTCAAAAGAAAAAAAAAAATCAAAAACGAAAAGAAAAAAAACCATAATTCTGAAAGCCAGTCACATCATTGCATCCCAACTCAGACTGCTGAGTTATGATCAGGGAGCATCAGCCCAGAAAGGTCAGGCCAATCTGGTAACTTTCATCTCCTCGGATGAAAAGAATCAGTTGCTTGAAGAGTCCAGGCTTTTCAGATGGCTGCCCTCTGGAACCCTGATAGCCAGACATCAAAACTGGGATGGGCTCTCAGGTGGAGGGAACAGCGTAAGCAAATGCATGGAGGCCTGACCATGGACCTTGTGACACAGAGAGAGGATGAGAGAAAGAACCAGAACAAGTGGGCCTCATGGGAGCCCAAGCAAAGCAGCAATTAAATGTTTTTAAATGAAAATAAAGTGAGGGATATAGTGATCCCGGAAAGGCTCACAGGAACTCTGGGAAGAGAAGAAAAAGAGAGGCCTTTGTCTGCAAGGAACAGAGGAGGAAGAAGAAGCGTTCCGGGACTGAGAGGTAGAGAAATCCAGCAGCGACCCGTGGATGTTACAAAGTCCTCACCGATAGACCAGCGACAGCACTCAGCTGTCTCCAGTTGTCTCAGGTGGGCAGTCTGAGACTTTCTGTGAATACGGAGGCCAACACACAGCCGCCTGTTAGCACCCAGAGCCGCCAGCACCTCAACCACAGGATACACCACAGGGCTCCAGCTTCAGAACTGGAATATATCCAGTCTCATTTAGTAATCAATTGTAGCGTATTTTGAGCTAGGGTTTGAAACTGAGTTGACTGGGAAAGAAAAGACTGCCACAGTAATATTTATAATAGAATGCAAAATATGTAAGCGCTGAAAGAAAATTAAAAAATGCCATAACACATTTCATGGAGGAAAAGAGTAGATGTGGCTGCATCATCAAAGAAAGGCTTGCTCCGGGCTTCCCTGGTGGCCCAAGGGGTGAAGAGTCTGCCTTGCTGTGCAAGGGGCACCGATTTAATCCCTGGCCCCGGAAGATTCCGCGTGCCGCGGAGCAGCTGGACAGGTGTGTTCAATTGGGAGCCGGCACTCTGAGGTGCATGCGCCCAGAGCCGGTGCTCTGCAACGAGGGAGGCCACTGCGATGGGAAGTCCACACATGCCAAAGAATAAACATGGCTGAAAACAAATGATGACTTAAAGGCAAAAACAAGAAAAAAGAAAGAAGGGCTTGCACCAAGTCTTTTCATGTGGATGAAACATTCTGGGAAGACTTCCTGGAGGAGGTACAGCTTTGATCTGAGTCTTAGAGATCCCCTAGGATTCAGGAATAGAAGAAAAAGGGAGGAAATTCCTGTAGAGGGAGGGGGCTCAGCACAAGCAACAGCATTTCCAAAGCTTGGGGCAACGTTCTGTGCAGATTTAAAAGCCTGTAGATCCTGGAGGAGCTGCTAGGCCAGACGGCTTGGCAGCCGCTGAGCAGAGCCGAAGGCCGGGCCACCGGCTGCCTGTGGATTAAGTGGGCGGACAGAGAGCCAGTGATGGGAGATAAAAGGGAATGAAGTGGATAATATTTAGAAGCAAACACGAGGAGGAAAGAAACGCGGCCGCCTGGCTGGCAGGCTGCAGGCGGGTCCCATTCTTCAGCTTCCTCCCTCGGAGAGCTGCATTACCAGGCGACCTCTTCCCGGCTTTGAGAGATGTCCAAATGGGAACTATTAACAAAGGCACGCTCCCATTTTTATCTCCCCGTCACAAAGTGCTTGGCCGCTCAGGCTTTTCTCTCTCTGGCCTGGGGTGGGTGGGTGGGTGAGCTGCAGGGAGGAGATCCGCTGTGTGTGCAGATGGGACTTCTCGGAATTCTTGAGAACGGGTCTCTTCCAATTTTAAGATGTTAGAAGTCCGTGTGTATGAGCTGAAAAGTCTTCAAAGCTAAGGGGCTAGGATTTCACGATGTGAAGATTCTTCGAGTCCAAAAATGCCTCTGAGCCTAATGTTCTAAGATTTCACTGTTCTTAGATTCCCTGAGTCTCCAAATCCCAGCTCAGAGATTCTGTAAATCAGGAAGACTTCATGCTGTGAACTTCGGATTCAGACAATAGAGTATTTCGTGACATCTTGGTCACCTCCGACTTACGGCCTCACTCTCCTTTGATGGAGGTACCTCAGCCATCCTGTGCGTCTGCTTCTGAGTTTAATAATATTAAATGCTACAGTCTGAGGTAACCAAGTCAGGGGAAAAAGAAAGAAGGGCAGAGTCTGCTGTGCTGGCCAAAAGCTCTCTGGACACACACAGAATTTGAGAGTACACATGCCTAGGGGTCAGGGCTCAGGGATCCCCCAGGTGACTGCCACGCCATGTGACAGACATTTGCTGAACAGCTCCTGACCACGGGCCCGGTGCAGGCGCCCCCGTGAGTGCGGCCACGGCGGCACAGCCCGGAGGCGGGCCCAGAAGCAGCCTGCTCCCAGGCCAGATCTGGAGTCAAGCGCGCAGACCAGGCCAGCCTGTGCTTGGAGCCATGACCCCGGGGCTCTCACCCTGTGGGTGACTTCTGGGGAGAAGGGGGCTTGTCATGGTTGCAAGTCCTGAGGGGTGCCCAGCAGTCTTAAGGGAGGTGTTTGACCCCTTCGCTCTGGGGAGGGCACACAGGTCTGAAGGGAAGCCACAAGTAGGGACGAGCGCTGTGGACGTGAGAGACCCAAGGTCATGCGGCTGTAGCTGCCGTGGGGGCCCAGGGATGGGGGGCGGGGGTAGGACTCAGGACAGCCATTCTTGGGGGATGGGAAATGAGAGGCGGGTTCTGCGAGAGCGGAATGCATGACAGCGAGAGAAAGGAAGAGCAGGCGGTCCATGTGCCAGGTGGAGGCAGGACACGCGGGAGACCAACACCCAGGCTCTCCGTGCCTCAGTTTCTACAAATGAAAGAAAGCATTGATAACGCCCTGGCTTGGCAGTCAACTCCAGGAAAAACCCCCTGCCCAGGTCCCGTGAAAAGTCTTTAAAGCTAAGGGGCTAGGATTTCACGATGTGAAGATTCTTCGAGTCCAAAAATGCCTCTGAGCCTAATGTTCTAAGATTTCACTGTTCTTAGATTCCCTGAGTCTCCAAATCCCAGCTCAGAGATTCTGTAAATCAGGAAGACTTCATGCTGTGAACTTCGGATTCAGACAATAGAGTATTTCGTGACATCTTGGTCACCTCCGACTTACGGCCTCACTCTCCTTTGATGGAGGTACCTCAGCCATCCTGTGCGTCTGCTTCTGAGTTTAATAATATTAAATGCTACAGTCTGAGGTAACCAAGTCAGGGGAAAAAGAAAGAAGGGCAGAGTCTGCTGTGCTGGCCAAAAGCTCTCTGGACACACACAGAATTTGAGAGTACACATGCCTAGGGGTCAGGGCTCAGGGATCCCCCAGGTGACTGCCACGCCATGTGACAGACATTTGCTGAACAGCTCCTGACCACGGGCCCGGTGCAGGCGCCCCCGTGAGTGCGGCCACGGCGGCACAGCCCGGAGGCGGGCCCAGAAGCAGCCTGCTCCCAGGCCAGATCTGGAGTCAAGCGCGCAGACCAGGCCAGCCTGTGCTTGGAGCCATGACCCCGGGGCTCTCACCCTGTGGGTGACTTCTGGGGAGAAGGGGGCTTGTCATGGTTGCAAGTCCTGAGGGGTGCCCAGCAGTCTTAAGGGAGGTGTTTGACCCCTTCGCTCTGGGGAGGGCACACAGGTCTGAAGGGAAGCCACAAGTAGGGACGAGCGCTGTGGACGTGAGAGACCCAAGGTCATGCGGCTGTAGCTGCCGTGGGGGCCCAGGGATGGGGGGCGGGGGTAGGACTCAGGACAGCCATTCTTGGGGGATGGGAAATGAGAGGCGGGTTCTGCGAGAGCGGAATGCATGACAGCGAGAGAAAGGAAGAGCAGGCGGTCCATGTGCCAGGTGGAGGCAGGACACGCGGGAGACCAACACCCAGGCTCTCCGTGCCTCAGTTTCTACAAATGAAAGAAAGCATTGATAACGCCCCTGGCTTGGCAGTGAACTCCGCAGGGGAAAAATCCCGGCTGTTCCCTAGTGTCTACTCCCAGTGCTGTCCCGGGTGACACCAAGATGCTCTAGCTGAATGAATGAGGGAGACGGTGAGGGAGGAGTCCTGGTGAAGGGCAGGCTGCAAGGCTGGGCAGCTGTACACCAGACTGGGCCACAACGGGCTGGGGCTCCACCTGCTTGGCAGGCTGGAGCAAGAGGCAGCGGGTCACCCATTGGAACCAGCAGGCTTCTCGACGAGTAGAATAGGTATAGGCAGCAGCCTGCCACAAACAAGCCGGCCAGGCCCTCCTAACTGTAGAGAACTCAGGCTGGAAATCTCAGCATGGCCCAGGCCCTCCAAAGTATGAGGAATGCAGAAGCATACATGGAAATCAAAACTGGGCCGACCTCGGAAAGTGAGGTACAGAGGGGGCGACCTAGGCCCGGAGAGGGACAGGACAAGCCCACAGTCATGGCCAATGAGGTAGGGCTTGAATCCATTTTGTATTCCGCTCCCCACGCCATTATTTCTACAGTTTGTGTCCTTGTAGGACGGTGTGGAACTCTTATTTAAAGTTCAAGGAGGGGTGGGAGTGCTGGGAAGCCGCCACCCAGGAAGCCTGCCTAAAAGAGCCATGCCTAAACAGCTCAGTTGCCCCAAGCACTTCCTGATGTACACCTGCAGGGCCAGGCCAGGGACTCAGGGAGATCGTGGACCCCCTGGAGCTCCCAGCCTGGAAAAGACTCTAGGGACCCAGAGTGGATACCTTAATCCAAACTGTGGAGACTTCAAAAAAAATCTTCCCAGAAAGAAAAAATAATAATAATAAAGTTGAAGGAAGGAGCTCTTCACTGTGGCTTGTGTCCCTTTCTTCATTCATTCATCCCACAGTTCTGGACGGAAGAAGGAAGGGAAGTAGGGACAGTCATATCATTGTTTCTGGCCATTCATTCATTCTCTAAATACTAATTAAGCACCCCATCATATGTGCTTTCCCCTCAGATGGACAGATTGAGGACATTGGAGTATAACCAAGGAGACCCTTTACCCAGCTGTGCTGCCTAGAGTGTTGGGCTACTGTCCTCACCTTGGTCTCTTGGAAAGCTGGCATGCCTTTGGGAACTCCTATTTTAGAATCAGATCCGATTTCTAAACCAGGGAGAAAATTGGTGTCAGCACGCTTCAATGATCTCTTTCTATATTTTAAAAAATATTTTATTTTTTAGTAAGATATGATGATCTCCTTCCACTCCAATACACACACACACACACCACCACCACCACCACCAGATAATGCCATCTGACTATTAATAACAAAGTTACATCAGTTCTTGGAATCTTGAAAAACACAGACTCTGGCGTCAGACACTCGAGTTTGAATCCTGAGTCTGCCTGACCTGGCTGTATGACTTAACCTATTAAGTCTTAATTTATTGTCTGTAAAAGAGATACGATGACATCCCTTGTCACATCTCTGGGAGGATTAGCGATGATATAATGATGAGGTCTAATACAGTGCCCTGTATGGAGACACAGTTCCATAAGTGATGACTCCAGGCTTTCTAGCTCCTCTGAGAGGGGGCTGTAGAATTTTACAAACGTCTTGGACACCCTGGGCAGCCACGGCCACGTGTCCAGGCTCTACACACCCTGGATGGATAGTGTCGGCACACGAGTAAAATCACAGCCACATTCAGAATGGCAGTGTCCTCGCTTTCTTCTTTGGCCTCAGAGAGTCCCTTTCCTTGGAGGGCTCCTCCTCCAGTGCCTCCAACGTAGGGAGTGGGGGGCACTGAGGCCCCCTAGAGGGGAAGGAGGTCTCAACCAGCCCAGCGTGTTCGTGGCAGCTGGTACCAGTCCCCAGAGGCAGCCGACAGAGCTGCTTGAAATGTGGGGTCGATGGTCAGCTAGACGTGAGACTCAGGTGTCCCCTGGCCCCAAGAGCAGGCTTGAAGGAAGGAGCTCTTCACTGTGGCTTGTGTCCCTTTCTTCATTCATTCATCCCACAGTTCTGGACGGAAGAAGGAAGGGAAGTAGGGACAGTCATATCATTGTTTCTGGCCATTCATTCATTCTCTAAATACTAATTAAGCACCCCATCATATGTGCTTTCCCCTCAGATGGACAGATTGAGGACATTGGAGTATAACCAAGGAGACCCTTTACCCAGCTGTGCTGCCTAGAGTGTTGGGCTACTGTCCTCACCTTGGTCTCTTGGAAAGCTGGCATGCCTTTGGGAACTCCTATTTTAGAATCAGATCCGATTTCTAAACCAGGGAGAAAATTGGTGTCAGCACGCTTCAATGATCTCTTTCTATATTTTAAAAAATATTTTATTTTTTAGTAAGATATGATGATCTCCTTCCACTCCAATACACACACACACACACACCACCACCACCACCACCAGATAATGCCATCTGACTATTAATAACAAAGTTACATCAGTTCTTGGAATCTTGAAAAACACAGACTCTGGCGTCAGACACTCGAGTTTGAATCCTGAGTCTGCCTGACCTGGCTGTATGACTTAACCTATTAAGTCTTAATTTATTGTCTGTAAAAGAGATACGATGACATCCCTTGTCACATCTCTGGGAGGATTAGCGATGATATAATGATGAGGTCTAATACAGTGCCCTGTATGGAGACACAGTTCCATAAGTGATGACTCCAGGCTTTCTAGCTCCTCTGAGAGGGGGCTGTAGAATTTTACAAACGTCTTGGACACCCTGGGCAGCCACGGCCACGTGTCCAGGCTCTACACACCCTGGATGGATAGTGTCGGCACACGAGTAAAATCACAGCCACATTCAGAATGGCAGTGTCCTCGCTTTCTTCTTTGGCCTCAGAGAGTCCCTTTCCTTGGAGGGCTCCTCCTCCAGTGCCTCCAACGTAGGGAGTGGGGGGCACTGAGGCCCCCTAGAGGGGGAAGGAGGTCTCCTAACCAGCCCAGCGTGTTCGTGGCAGCTGGTACCAGTCCCCAGAGGCAGCCGACAGAGCTGCTTGAAATGTGCAGGTCTCGAGATGGTCACAAGATCTAGACGTGAGACTCAGGTGTCCCCTGGCCCCCAAGAGCAGCGGCCTGCCACCACCTCCGGTCACTCTAGCTTTACTTTGTTCAGCAAAGCGCAGGCCGTGGACACGGCTGCTGGGAGAAGGGGACAACGGGGCAAGGCGATGCTTCCCGTGCAGCCTTCTTTCCTTGTCCTGAAACCCCCCAGACTCTCTTCCAAGTACGGGCCCTACATTGAGGTAGTCATTTTACCCTCCTGACTACACCTCACAGGTCGTGTCTGTTCACATCCTCACAAAACCAGCTCAGCTGTAAAAAGGCTAGTCACTACTGACCCATTCAATAGATAAACAAGAAGGCCAGGGTTACATACAAGTCACTGGCTTTGCAGCCAGAGCTGGAATCGAAACCTAGAAACTAGTCTCCTATCTCTCCACCCAGTAGGCTGAGCTGCCTGTAAACACACCAGAGAACTCTTTAGAGGACCTGCCTTTACCATCCCTGCTCCAGTCACATAACCAAAAGAGTTTCTCTAGAAGTACAACTTCTCTAAGAAGTAAAACTTTACGCCCTTACCCCTAAAGGAAAGAAGGAAAACAGAAGGACTGAAGGAAGAATTGCAAGACACGAATCACCTAGGTGGAGGAAGCCCACAGAGTCAGTGTGGAGCAGCTGGGGGACTGTATCCTTCCTTTAGGATCAGGCCGACTGGCTCTGTTCCTTATTAGTCCCGTGGCCTTGGTCAAGTCATCCAGCCTTTCTGAGTGCCCACCTAAGGCAGTCACAGAGTTGTGAGACTCCAACAAGATGAAAAAGCACACACAGCCCCCTGCGGGGTGCCTGGCACATGGAGTTGATTATAATCGTCCCATGGAATGTCAGGGTTGAGTGGCTTAAATGATGACCTAATCCCAGTGTCTCATTTCACAGATGGGAAGAACAAGGGCCAGACAGGGGAAGTGACTTGCTCAAGGACACATAGCAAACGTATGGTGACGGTGGTCTAGTGCCCTCAGTCACTATTAAAATTAGGGCCAAGAAGCCTGATCTTTCGTGCTGTGCAAAGATGGAAGAAACTTTTACATAAGTCATACCTTTAGCCTGTGTAGCTTTGTTTCTCCTTGTAGCTAGGAAAGTGTGGTATTTTGGACCAGAAGAAAATACAAACTTTCGAGAAACACTATAATTAAAACTAAAATACCAGGTCTTAACAAAACGCACTCTCTTTTAAGGCTTTTTTCCCCAACTGACTTCTCTCATTGCTTCCCCCTCCCCAAATATTTTGCAATAACAGTAATGCTGGGAGGAAAGAAAAATAAAATCTGATGCACTTAACAGATATTTCAGTACAATAATGCATCACAGATGTTCATATCAAACTGTGCACGCATGCATACAATTTTACTGAGAAGGCTGTTGCATTTCTGACTTTGGTGTTGGGGATCCCTAAGAACCCCAGTAGCCTGGCTTACCTTGACTACCTCACAGGTCCCTAAAGTTTAAAGCTAGTCACTACTGACCCATTCAATAGATAAACAAGAAGGCCAGGGTTACATACAAGTCACTGGCTTTGCAGCCAGAGCTGGAATCGAAACCTAGAAACTAGTCTCCTATCTCTCCACCCAGTAGGCTGAGCTGCCTGTAAACACACCAGAGAACTCTTTAGAGGACCTGCCTTTACCATCCCTGCTCCAGTCACATAACCAAAAGAGTTTCTCTAGAAGTACAACTTCTCTAAGAAGTAAAACTTTACGCCCTTACCCCTAAAGGAAAGAAGGAAAACAGAAGGACTGAAGGAAGAATTGCAAGACACGAATCACCTAGGTGGAGGAAGCCCACAGAGTCAGTGTGGAGCAGCTGGGGGACTGTATCCTTCCTTTAGGATCAGGCCGACTGGCTCTGTTCCTTATTAGTCCCGTGGCCTTGGTCAAGTCATCCAGCCTTTCTGAGTGCCCACCTAAGGCAGTCACAGAGTTGTGAGACTCCAACAAGATGAAAAAGCACACACAGCCCCCTGCGGGGTGCCTGGCACATGGAGTTGATTATAATCGTCCCATGGAATGTCAGGGTTGAGTGGCTTAAATGATGACCTAATCCCAGTGTCTCATTTCACAGATGGGAAGAACAAGGGCCAGACAGGGGAAGTGACTTGCTCAAGGACACATAGCAAACGTATGGTGACGGTGGTCTAGTGCCCTCAGTCACTATTAAAATTAGGGCCAAGAAGCCTGATCTTTCGTGCTGTGCAAAGATGGAAGAAACTTTTACATAAGTCATACCTTTAGCCTGTGTAGCTTTGTTTCTCCTTGTAGCTAGGAAAGTGTGGTATTTTGGACCAGAAGAAAATACAAACTTTCGAGAAACACTATAATTAAAACTAAAATACCAGGTCTTAACAAAACGCACTCTCTTTTAAGGCTTTTTTCCCCAACTGACTTCTCTCATTGCTTCCCCCTCCCCAAATATTTTGCAATAACAGTAATGCTGGGAGGAAAGAAAAAATAAAAATCTGATGCACTTAACAGATATTTCAGTACAATAATGCATCACAGATGTTCATATCAAACTGTGCACGCATGCATACAATTTTACTGAGAAGGCTGTTGCATTTCTGACTTTGGTGTTGGGGATCCCTAAGAACCCCATCTGCCCAGGCTCTGGAATCCCTCCCTTTCCAGCTAGTCCACGCCTGCCCACGGGGACGGCCGAGAGATTTCATCACCTCACTCCAGAATGATAACAGGACAAATTGGCGGGGTCAGGCACTCTGGCAGGTGGTGAAGGCTGTGCAGATTAGGGAGCCGAGAAGAGTCCTGCTTTCTTTTGTTCAGGACTTGCTTCCTGCAGCCCTCTTGGGGAGCTGGACCCAAGAACAACTTTAAGAGCCAGCCCAGGCTGGTGATGGGCTGGGTGCATATTTGAAACCAGAGATTTGAGTCTGTTTGATCTTCAAACGTGGGCTTTGGAGACTGTCAGCGGGCTCCTCGCTGGCCGATGAATGGCTCTCAGGAACTTTTCCTAAAACATAACCTCACGTGCTTCCCAGCAAATGTTTTCAGCCTCCCCAAGCCATCCTTTGGCTGCACAGCAGTGTTTCCAGACCACGAGGAAAGACAGTTCTGTTGTTTTAACACAGACAGATTAAAGCCAGGGGCTGTTTAACCAGAGGGTCTGTGTGCTCCCTTCAGCTCTGGTCAGATTCCTCTGTGGCTGGTGCAAAAAGGGTGTTGAGAGGGGCGGTGGGCTCCCCACCTTCCCAATCTGAAAAAGATATCGAGGCCAGACATGAGGCCTCCAAACAGAGAGGCCTCCCACAAACCTGTCTGCAAAATGAGATGGGCGGTAAGCGCTGGGGAGCCCGAGGCAGATCATATCAGCTCCCGAGGCTGGCAAGGGAAAAGTCACTTCAGAGGAATCAGTGCTGGGGCAGAGAATGCACAGGATTTTTCCCCGCGGAGAAGGAGTCAGGCATAGTCAGAACCCTGCAGGGCGTGACTAACTGCCCCAATATTCCTGCCACCGGGCCCTCTGGGTAAGGACTCCGCAATTATGGGAGAGCCAGCAGGAGAACCGACAAACCCGCCTTTCATTTGGCCGGCAAATCAATCTGGCTTCTTACCTCCCCGGGGACAATACTGCATTTCCCCTGGAAAAACAAGCCAGAGATCTCCGAAGGGGGATCAGTTTCTGCTCCTGTTTCCCTGGTGAAGAGCTTGCAGCATCTCGGGAGCAGCAAGCAGGTCTGGTTCCAGTGGTAGAGCTTCCAGTCCAGCCAATTTATGGGGCTGGCTCCTTCCCGAAGGGACGTGTGTTGGGGACCGCGCCTCATGTGGGGCCTGGGCCCGGAGGCCCCGTGGCTTCGATGCAGGAGCTACCGCAGCCCCAACTGGGAGCCCCCGTTCTGGGATTGACAGCCCGACTCAAGGCACAGATGTGAACTCATTGTTCTCAGGGCCTCAGAGTTGAGTTTGGGGCCAGTGAGTTGTGAGTGACCTCTGCCCATGGAGACAGGGCTTTTAATGACACTTCGCTGGAGGGGCAGGGCTTTGGAGACTGTCAGCGGGCTCCTCGCTGGCCGATGAATGGCTCTCAGGAACTTTTCCTAAAACATAACCTCACGTGCTTCCCAGCAAATGTTTTCAGCCTCCCCAAGCCATCCTTTGGCTGCACAGCAGTGTTTCCAGACCACGAGGAAAGACAGTTCTGTTGTTTTAACACAGACAGATTAAAGCCAGGGGCTGTTTAACCAGAGGGTCTGTGTGCTCCCTTCAGCTCTGGTCAGATTCCTCTGTGGCTGGTGCAAAAAGGGTGTTGAGAGGGGCGGTGGGCTCCCCACCTTCCCAATCTGAAAAAGATATCGAGGCCAGACATGAGGCCTCCAAACAGAGAGGCCTCCCACAAACCTGTCTGCAAAATGAGATGGGCGGTAAGCGCTGGGGAGCCCGAGGCAGATCATATCAGCTCCCGAGGCTGGCAAGGGAAAAGTCACTTCAGAGGAATCAGTGCTGGGGCAGAGAATGCACAGGATTTTTCCCCGCGGAGAAGGAGTCAGGCATAGTCAGAACCCTGCAGGGCGTGACTAACTGCCCCAATATTCCTGCCACCGGGCCCTCTGGGTAAGGACTCCGCAATTATGGGAGAGCCAGCAGGAGAACCGACAAACCCGCCTTTCATTTGGCCGGCAAATCAATCTGGCTTCTTACCTCCCCGGGGACAATACTGCATTTCCCCTGGAAAAACAAGCCAGAGATCTCCGAAGGGGGATCAGTTTCTGCTCCTGTTTCCCTGGTGAAGAGCTTGCAGCATCTCGGGAGCAGCAAGCAGGTCTGGTTCCAGTGGTAGAGCTTCCAGTCCAGCCAATTTATGGGGCTGGCTCCTTCCCGAAGGGACGTGTGTTGGGGACCGCGCCTCATGTGGGGCCTGGGCCCGGAGGCCCCGTGGCTTCGATGCAGGAGCTACCGCAGCCCCAACTGGGAGCCCCCGTTCTGGGATTGACAGCCCGACTCAAGGCACAGATGTGAACTCATTGTTCTCAGGGCCTCAGAGTTGAGTTTGGGGCCAGTGAGTTGTGAGTGACCTCTGCCCATGGAGACAGGGCTTTTAATGACACTTCGCTGGGTCAGGTCTTTGGCAGCCAGAGACGTTAAACCTCACCAGCTCCGCCCTCCTCCCTGCCCCCACGCCTGAGGTGCAGAAATCAGAACTGTCAACCTTGAAGTGAACGCAGTGCTCTGAGATTATTAATCCCCTAACGATCCTGGCTGACGGTCAGCCTTGGGAGACAGTAGTCAGGCGCTTTGTAGATGTCCCGGGAAATGTGGCAGCGTTTGACCTCAACCAGCAAGGCAGGGCCGCTAGAGACCAGGCCATTGCACCTGTCCTGTCCCCCGGCCCCAGGAAGCCCATCTCCCTCTACACATCCTCTGTACACACACACACACGCGCGCGCGCGCGCGCGGCTGCCCAGACGCACCTACCCAACGGCCTCAGGACAGCCTCCTGCTCCTGAGATCCCAGGGCCTCCGGGAAAGTCAGGTGCAACCAGGCAACTCTCTCTGTTCTTTTATCACTGCGACACTCAGAGGGACATTCGTTGGGCTCTGGAGGGAGGGCACAGCCAGTGGGGAGTGTATACATCCCCAAAAGGTAGCACACGGAGACAGAAGCCAACACCCAAGCTCTCACCCCTAAGTCCCGCACACGCCAGTTTAACCCTCATACCACCACGAGGGCAGCCCAAGCAGCTCGAAGGAGCCTCTCCTCCGAGGGGAAGGACAGGGGTCTGGACGCAGGTGGAAGACCGTCTGAGAAGAGGACGCGGGCACCTGGGGCGGCGGGGCTCTCGGGCGCCACGGGCTTACCTGGGAGAAGTTGAGCCCGTTGAGCGGGTGGCACTGCTCCTCCACGCGCTCCACGGCCCCGGTGCTCTTCTTCATCTTCTCAGCCTGCTGGGCCAGGTAGAGGTCGAGCACGGGCACGCCCCGGGAGCGCACATCGGTCTCCGTGAGCGAGTTCACCATGAGCATCACCCACACCGGCCTCTTGCGCTCCCAGTTGCCGGCAATGGCATTGAACAGGTAGTCGGCATACAGCCCCTTGCCCCGCTGCGCGGGCGTCATCCAGGACGGCATCATCAGCTTCACGTAGTCCAGGTGGCGCTTCAGGCGCCAGTAGAGCTCCCGGGGCAGCACGTCCTGCAGGTTCTCCCCGTGCGGCAGCAGCTGGCAGCTGGCCAGCGCCGAGATGGTGTAGGGGTCTGTCAGGTCCAGCTCAAAGTAGACACGGGCGCTGGCCTGGAAGGCTGCCTTGGAGTTGTCCGGGATGAAGTCCCAGACGCGGGTATAGGGGACGTGGATGGTGCCAAACAGGTAGGCCGGGGGGTCACGCCGAATAGTCCACAGGAAGGAGTTCAGGTCCCTCTGCTGCAGAAGGAGAGGGAAAGGGAGGCGGTGAGGCTGACGGCAGCAGAATGAAGCCAAGGTTAGAACAGACGGGGCAGGTGGAGGTGGGACGGAAGGCCGTGGGAAGGAGCAGGGGCCTGGGAAACGGAGGCCCACATTCAAATCCTCGCTTTGCCCCATCTTGGTTGTGGGATCTTTAGCACGTTGTTTCACTTCCCACAGACTCAGTTTCCCCATCTGTAAAATGGGAGCTGCGAGCCACCTCAGAGATTGCTGGAAGAAGGAAGACCCAGTCTCGATAAACAAGCCCTGAGAGCAGTGCCAGGCGCAGAGGGCGGAGAAGGGAAGGAGGCTCTCGCGCTATGATTGGCTCTCACTGGGAGTGCCAAGGCCGGCCACGCCACCTGAGAATATTTGCACTTGGCCAAGCCAAATCTTCACCAGCGGTGTTTCAAGTGGAGGGTGGGGAGAGGGGCTCCTAGAGGCCCACTCTGGCAAGAAGGGAGGAAGTCATATAACTTTTAAATCCAGCCATTAGAAGATACACGCCAACCCGGGCTTACCTGGGAGAAGTTGAGCCCGTTGAGCGGGTGGCACTGCTCCTCCACCCCTCACGGCCCCGGTGCTCTTCTTCATCTTCTCAGCCTGCTGGGCCAGGTAGAGGTCGAGCACGGGCACGCCCCGGGAGCGCACATCGGTCTCCGTGAGCGAGTTCACCATGAGCATCACCCACACCGGCCTCTTGCGCTCCCAGTTGCCGGCAATGGCATTGAACAGGTAGTCGGCATACAGCCCCTTGCCCCGCTGCGCGGGCGTCATCCAGGACGGCATCATCAGCTTCACGTAGTCCAGGTGGCGCTTCAGGCGCCAGTAGAGCTCCCGGGGCAGCACGTCCTGCAGGTTCTCCCCGTGCGGCAGCAGCTGGCAGCTGGCCAGCGCCGAGATGGTGTAGGGGTCTGTCAGGTCCAGCTCAAAGTAGACACGGGCGCTGGCCTGGAAGGCTGCCTTGGAGTTGTCCGGGATGAAGTCCCAGACGCGGGTATAGGGGACGTGGATGGTGCCAAACAGGTAGGCCGGGGGGTCACGCCGAATAGTCCACAGGAAGGAGTTCAGGTCCCTCTGCTGCAGAAGGAGAGGGAAAGGGAGGCGGTGAGGCTGACGGCAGCAGAATGAAGCCAAGGTTAGAACAGACGGGGCAGGTGGAGGTGGGACGGAAGGCCGTGGGAAGGAGCAGGGGCCTGGGAAACGGAGGCCCACATTCAAATCCTCGCTTTGCCCCATCTTGGTTGTGGGATCTTTAGCACGTTGTTTCACTTCCCACAGACTCAGTTTCCCCATCTGTAAAATGGGAGCTGCGAGCCACCTCAGAGATTGCTGGAAGAAGGAAGACCCAGTCTCGATAAACAAGCCCTGAGAGCAGTGCCAGGCGCAGAGGGCGGAGAAGGGAAGGAGGCTCTCGCGCTATGATTGGCTCTCACTGGGAGTGCCAAGGCCGGCCACGCCACCTGAGAATATTTGCACTTGGCCAAGCCAAATCTTCACCAGCGGTGTTTCAAGTGGAGGGTGGGGAGAGGGGCTCCTAGAGGCCCACTCTGGCAAGAAGGGAGGAAGTCATATAACTTTTAAATCCAGCCATTAGAAGATACACGCCAAGAGCAGTTTGAAAGCAGAACACCTATTAAAAATAGCCTATTTAAACAGCGACTTCCCCATTCAGCAGGGTGGATACAGTTTTTGGAGGGCAGGTCTGGGGTGTCAGCTACTCTGCTCCACCAGCTGCAGCCACAGACGAAAAAGTGCTTTAAAACCTGCAGGCTAAGGAAAGTCTCAAGGCCCCGGTTTGGGAGGGAAAGATTCCACAGAGTCGATCCCAAGAAACGTGCCTGCTTTCCAGGCTCCTCCCCTTAGAAGGTGAACCTGGTCTCCAAGGCCAATCATCGCCCATCACCTAAGCTCTGAAGGGGCCTGCGGGCGTGGAGGCGAAGGAGGGGCGTGAAGGCATGGGTCATTTCTCCAGTCCAGTTTAGGTCCAGGGGTTAAGGGACATGAGAAAGGGTCTCTCATTTCTCTCCGGCAAAATCATTTTCCACCCACGAACACCCCCTGGACGGTCCACTGCCATCCCCCACCTGCAAGCTTTCAGTCCACTCATAAAAGCGTTCTGCTTGGTTCCAGCACAGAGGAAAACTATCTGTTGGAGTGAGTAGAGGGAACAGTACCTTTCTTTACTAACAACACAAAATTGCAAATCTCAGCATCCTGGAAAGAGAGGAGCGCTGAGCATGCTGCCTGTCACCAGGCTCCCTGTTTCCACAGAGTCAGGACGCCGGAGGTGCACCTTGACCAAGGTCAACTAACCCTACTACTGCAGCCAGTGGGAAACGGAGGCCCACATTCAAATCCTCGCTTTGCCCCATCTTGGTTGTGGGATCTTTAGCACGTTGTTTCACTTCCCACAGACTCAGTTTCCCCATCTGTAAAATGGGAGCTGCGAGCCACCTCAGAGATTGCTGGAAGAAGGAAGACCCAGTCTCGATAAACAAGCCCTGAGAGCAGTGCCAGGCGCAGAGGGCGGAGAAGGGAAGGAGGCTCTCGCGCTATGATTGGCTCTCACTGGGAGTGCCAAGGCCGGCCACGCCACCTGAGAATATTTGCACTTGGCCAAGCCAAATCTTCACCAGCGGTGTTTCAAGTGGAGGGTGGGGAGAGGGGCTCCTAGAGGCCCACTCTGGCAAGAAGGGAGGAAGTCATATAACTTTTAAATCCAGCCATTAGAAGATACACGCCAAGAGCAGTTTGAAAGCAGAACACCTATTAAAAATAGCCTATTTAAACAGCGACTTCCCCATTCAGCAGGGTGGATACAGTTTTTGGAGGGCAGGTCTGGGGTGTCAGCTACTCTGCTCCACCAGCTGCAGCCACAGACGAAAAAGTGCTTTAAAACCTGCAGGCTAAGGAAAGTCTCAAGGCCCCGGTTTGGGAGGGAAAGATTCCACAGAGTCGATCCCAAGAAACGTGCCTGCTTTCCAGGCTCCTCCCCTTAGAAGGTGAACCTGGTCTCCAAGGCCAATCATCGCCCATCACCTAAGCTCTGAAGGGGCCTGCGGGCGTGGAGGCGAAGGAGGGGCGTGAAGGCATGGGTCATTTCTCCAGTCCAGTTTAGGTCCAGGGGTTAAGGGACATGAGAAAGGGTCTCTCATTTCTCTCCGGCAAAATCATTTTCCACCCACGAACACCCCCTGGACGGTCCACTGCCATCCCCCACCTGCAAGCTTTCAGTCCACTCATAAAAGCGTTCTGCTTGGTTCCAGCACAGAGGAAAACTATCTGTTGGAGTGAGTAGAGGGAACAGTACCTTTCTTTACTAACAACACAAAATTGCAAATCTCAGCATCCTGGAAAGAGAGGAGCGCTGAGCATGCTGCCTGTCACCAGGCTCCCTGTTTCCACAGAGTCAGGACGCCGGAGGTGCACCTTGACCAAGGTCAACTAACCCTACTACTGCAGCCAGTGAGGACCCTCAGGACCTGGTCCCTGGTCTCCAATCCAGGGTTATTTTCAAGGCACTAATTTACACTTCGAGGGAGAGAGACTGAGGGAAATCAGGGATTCTTTAGTCTGGAAGGAAAATGAGGAGAACTAGTAATTACTCAACCCCCAAGGAACTATTAGGCCAGCGTGTCCTGGCACTTTTTCTTTTCCTCTCCATCCTTTTTTTGTGAAATGAGAGGGGCACTTGGGAGAGTGTGTGCGAGGGCCTGGCCTAGAGACGGAGAAAGTGTGGCTTAGGTCACGGGCGGAGGCCAAGGAAAAGAGGGACACCTACGAGGAGTCTGAGCGTGTGAACGCGAGGAAAGGGCAGAGAAGAGAAGGGCAAGGAACCGCAGAAAGTCAGAAGTGGGAAGAGAGGAACCAGAGGGTACAGACGGGATCAAAGTGAGACGGGAGTGCAAAAGACCACAGAGAAGAAAGGTCCAAGCGGGATCGAAAGTCCGAGGAGAGCCCGAGAGCGTCAGCGTGTGGAGAAGGGGCTGGAGAGGGAACGCCTCAACTCGGCTCCCCGCACGGAGCTGGAGCTCGGGCGGCAGAAGCCAGGGAAGGGCGCCCGAGGCAACGCCCGGCTGGGAGAGGTGGAGAGGGTGGGCCGAGGTGGGTGCACAAGGCAGGACCCCCAAACCATCGTCCCCGCGGGGCCGGAGTGGCCAGGCGGCCGGGAGGGTGGCCGGGCGGGCGCTCGCTCACCGATCCGGGCGGCCGGCACTGTCCTGCGTCCGGGGGCTGCGGGCGGGCGCGGGCGGTGGCGAGGAGGGCGGCGAGCAGCGGCCCCGCCAGGGCGGCGTGCATCCTGCCGGGCCTGCGGGGCGCGGGGGACCCTCCCGGGCGGCGCCCCCTTAGCGGGGCGGGCAGCCCCCGGCTGGACACGGAGGTTCCTCTGGAGCGCGGGGCTCCAGTCGCGGGATGCCGGGAGCCCTCTGGGGCGTGGCTGGATGTCCCCGCTGGACCTGGGGGTCCCTCTGGGGCGGGGCTCCGTCTGTTGTAAAAGGGGGATCCTCTGGGGCGGGGCCCCCTCCCCGGGGCGCGCCGCCCGCTTGGGCGAGCCCCGGGGCTGCGAGAGCGCGCCGGGGTCCCGGGACGCGCCGAGGTCCCGGAGCTGCGTCGCGGTCCAGGGGTGCGCGGGGCTCCCGGAGCAGTGCCGGGACGGCGGGCGCGCGAGGTCCCGGGGTTACGCTGGGGACCCGGGGCGCGCACGGGTCCCAGGGGTGCGCGGCGCTCCAGGGGGCGCGCGGTGGGACAAGTGCGGCGGCGGGCGCGGCGGGGGCGGGGGTCGGGTCTGGGGCGCCCGGCGGCCCCCGAGCGGGGCTCAGAGGGGCGGCGGGCGGCCGCGCGGCCGCTGCCCGGGCTCCGCCATGCTGCTCCGCGGCCGGGAGGGAGGGAGAGAAGAGGGCGGGAGAGCGGCGCGGAGCCGGGCCGGGCGGGGCTGGGGCCGCCGGGGCGGGGAGGAGGACCCGGCGCGGGGGGCGGGGGGCCGGGGCCGCGCCGGGCCGGGCCGGGCCGCGGGGAGTCGGGGCGAGCTCTGCGCCCGGGCGCGGCGAGGCGGGGTCTGATGGGCATGGCAGGCGCTCGCTCGCTCCTCTCCTGCTCCCTCGCTCGCTCCCTCACACTCGCGCGGAGGGAGGCGAAGCCCGCAGCAGCCACTTCCCAACTTTCCAAACTTCCCAGCGCAACTTTTTCCTCTCCTCCCCTGCCCGCGCCTCCTCCTCCGCCTCCCTCCCCTTCCCCTCGCCAGCTCCCCGCCGGAGCGCAGCTTCCGCGCGCGGCCGCCAGAGGGCGCCCGGGCCGAGGCCCGGAGGGCCGACTTCAATCTGCTAGGCGCTGGACTCTGCTGGCCCGGCGGAGACCAACGTGGGAAGATGGACCGGACGAGTCCTGGAGGAGCGAACAGTGCGCGAGGAGAGGGGCATGCGTGGGTAGGCACTCCCAGACTGGCTGGAAGGCAGCACTCAAAGGAAGCTGGTATTTACAACTTCGTGTCAACCCCTTTGCGTTTAGTAGGTGTTCTGCAGACCTGGGTTGCCGTGAAACAAAACAACAAAATGATCTTCCTCGAAATTCCTTGAGACGCACCATATAAACACATCCCTCCCATCTATTTCTTTGGACCACACGGGATCCTGGTGAGTGGTTCTGGAAGGATAAGGATTAATATCCCAATTCCTTAGACCTTCAGAATGGAAAGAGACCTTCAAGCCAGCCTCCTTCAGTTCTTGAGAGGCCAATGAAACTTAGAGAAGGCCAAGCCTCTGGATGGTTTCCAGCCAAGGGGGAAACTGAGTCACGGGCACCATTGCTTACTTGTGCTAAGAGGAGTTCACCGACTCTTCCATGCCTGAGGATGGAGACTGGGGGAGAACAGGGTGACATGGTCTAAGCCCTCAGCCTAGCAGAGGAGGGCAGACGGGGACAAACATGCAAACAGGCGGTTAAACTATGGGTGAGGCAGTGCCAGGAGGGACAGAAGCACAGGAAAATGGAAACAGAGAGGAAAGTTTCCTCATATGGCCCCGGGGCTCAGGGAAGACTCCTGGGAGCGGTCCTGAAGAAGTCACGGGTAGCTGAGTAAAGGAGCCCGTGCCCAGTCGGAGAGCTGGGACTGGGCGGGACAGCTAGCACTTACGCTGGAGTAAAAACCCAGTGGTGGGAGCTGAAGTTGTGTCTGCTGGCCAGGCTGGAGTGCTTGTACTCGATGATGAGGAAACACTGCAAGACTTGAAGCAGAGGGTGGCTGGGGCTGGTCTGTGCTTTAGGAGGCCTGGACTGGAGGGGTCAAGCTGGAGGCAGAGAGATCAGTGAGGGGACGGGAGTGAGAGGGAGGCCCCGGACTCCTGCTGCTCCCACATCACTCACGCTTCAGGCAGCAGAGAGCGGGCCGAGGCCCGGAGGGCCGACTTCAATCTGCTAGGCGCTGGACTCTGCTGGCCCGGCGGAGACCAACGTGGGAAGATGGACCGGACGAGTCCTGGAGGAGCGAACAGTGCGCGAGGAGAGGGGCATGCGTGGGTAGGCACTCCCAGACTGGCTGGAAGGCAGCACTCAAAGGAAGCTGGTATTTACAACTTCGTGTCAACCCCTTTGCGTTTAGTAGGTGTTCTGCAGACCTGGGTTGCCGTGAAACAAAACAACAAAATGATCTTCCTCGAAATTCCTTGAGACGCACCATATAAACACATCCCTCCCATCTATTTCTTTGGACCACACGGGATCCTGGTGAGTGGTTCTGGAAGGATAAGGATTAATATCCCAATTCCTTAGACCTTCAGAATGGAAAGAGACCTTCAAGCCAGCCTCCTTCAGTTCTTGAGAGGCCAATGAAACTTAGAGAAGGCCAAGCCTCTGGATGGTTTCCAGCCAAGGGGGAAACTGAGTCACGGGCACCATTGCTTACTTGTGCTAAGAGGAGTTCACCGACTCTTCCATGCCTGAGGATGGAGACTGGGGGAGAACAGGGTGACATGGTCTAAGCCCTCAGCCTAGCAGAGGAGGGCAGACGGGGACAAACATGCAAACAGGCGGTTAAACTATGGGTGAGGCAGTGCCAGGAGGGACAGAAGCACAGGAAAATGGAAACAGAGAGGAAAGTTTCCTCATATGGCCCCGGGGCTCAGGGAAGACTCCTGGGAGCGGTCCTGAAGAAGTCACGGGTAGCTGAGTAAAGGAGCCCGTGCCCAGTCGGAGAGCTGGGACTGGGCGGGACAGCTAGCACTTACGCTGGAGTAAAAACCCAGTGGTGGGAGCTGAAGTTGTGTCTGCTGGCCAGGCTGGAGTGCTTGTACTCGATGATGAGGAAACACTGCAAGACTTGAAGCAGAGGGTGGCTGGGGCTGGTCTGTGCTTTAGGAGGCCTGGACTGGAGGGGTCAAGCTGGAGGCAGAGAGATCAGTGAGGGGACGGGAGTGAGAGGAGAGGCCCCCGGACTCCTGCTGCTCCCACATCACTCACGTCTTCAGGCAGCAGAGAGAGCAGCTGGAGAATGGCCACTCTAGAAGCTAGGGAAGGAAGACCATCGGGGCTGCAGGGGCCGAAGGGCTTCTGGAGCTCAGGACCTGGGTCTCTGGGGGGAACCCAGAAGGAAAGCCAGGGATACCAGAGACTCTCAGGCTCACTCACCTGAGATGGCCATTCCTGGAGGTCAGAAATAAGGACTGTGGCAGTTTCATCTGGTTCCACCTGCTGGGTGTCAAAGCCACCTCAAGCCTCTGCGACGCACACCTCTGGTGACAGATGCAGATCAGGCCAAAGGGCCCGGATGGTGTGAGAGAACTGTGAGGCTCCGTGCTTCCCACACACAGAGCCCTGAGAGCTGCAGCGGCGACAAAAAAGACGTCCTTCAAAGAGCCTCCACTACTCGAGGCTCCAAAACTCCCTCCCAAGCCAGCCCTCCCCATGGTGAGGATGAGGTGAAAAGCCTGGGAGGTGGGAGGAGGATTTAATTCCACTGAGAGTGAATGTGATGGTCTTCGTGGGGAACTAGAACACAGGCAGCCCCTGGGTAACAAAGGACCTGATGAAATTAAAAACAAATGCATGCAGTTAGAGGGATGATACACAGAATGGTGTGTATGAGTTTTAAAAGCTTCCAGAGCTTTTTTCCTAAAATGATGAAGGTTTCATTGGCTAATTGTCATGAGCGCCAGTTCTGATGTCTTCCTGCATGGTCCTCGTCTATGGCTGTGTGACCAGGTCGAAATAATTAACCTCTCTGTGCCTCTCTTGCTTCTGCCTACTTCCTGTCCTCACTATTTTTCTGAGTCGATGTGTACAATAACCCTTTTGGATCTTAACTGGTGTGGTTACTGATATTATTAATGAGATACAAGAACAAACAGGTGTTTCCACTCCTGGATACATAGCAAAGAAAACCAGAAGCATCCATCCTCACAAAAACATGTTCACAAATGTTAGTACCACTATTCAAAATAGCTAAAGGGGAGAACCACACAAATGTCTATCCACTGATGCATGGATATGTAAACACTGGTATGTTCATATGATGGAAGACTATTTGACCACAAAGAAGAATGCAGCGCTAGTACATGCTATGAAGTGAAAGTGTTTGTCGCTCAGTCGTTTCCGCCTCTTAGCGACCCCGAGGACCATAGCCCGTCCAGGGACTTCTCCAGGCATATTGGCGTGGGTGGCCATTTCCCCCTCCAGGGAATCTTCCCAGCCCAGGTATCACACCCAGGTCTCCTGCATTTCAGACAGATTCTCTACTGTCTGAGCCATGAGAGAAGTCAATGCGTGCTATCGTATGGCTCAGTCTTTTTTTTTTTTTTTTATTCTTTATTTTAAAGGTTTTACAGAGTTTTGTTGTTCACAGACATGTATGTTCCCAGATCAGTCATATGCATATCCCTGGTCCCCACCTGGCTCAGTCTTATAAAGATCATGCTAAATAAAAGAAGCCTGTCCCAACAGGGCCTGTATAATATGATTCCACTTAGATGAAATGTCCACAACAGGCACATGTTTAGGGACAGAGAGTCAACTGGTGGTAGCTTCGACCAAGAAGGAATGGAAAGATCGGGGCAGGGGGTAGGGGCGGAGGGACCATGGCTAAGGGAAACTGTGTTTCTTTGTAAAATAATGAAAATATTCTAAAATTGATTGTGGTGATATTTGCACAAGTCTGTGAATATACGTTTAAAAAACCAGTAGACTGTATAGTTTAAATGGGTGAATCATATGGTATGTGAATTATATTTTCATAAACTCGTTACTCCCAAAGAAGAACAAACAAGTTTGAGGTCTCAGGAGAGGGTACTCCCCAAGAACAAGGGTTTCTGTGTTTTCAAACAACTTTTTCCTCCCACTAGCAAGCAGCTTGGGATGAGCAATCTTGAAGTCCTAGAGAGTCCGATGCTCTGCTCACATCTCCCTGAGTGGCTTCAGGTGGTTGAGCTGCCTGGACCTCAGTTGCCCTATCTTCAGGATGCACAGCTCAGGAGCAGAGAGCTTCAAGGGTCTTCTGTGCCCAGCCTTAACATGTTCACAAATGTTAGTACCACTATTCAAAATAGCTAAAGGGGAGAACCACACAAATGTCTATCCACTGATGCATGGATATGTAAACACTGGTATGTTCATATGATGGAAGACTATTTGACCACAAAGAAGAATGCAGCGCTAGTACATGCTATGAAGTGAAAGTGTTTGTCGCTCAGTCGTTTCCGCCTCTTAGCGACCCCGAGGACCATAGCCCGTCCAGGGAATTCTCCAGGCATATTGGCGTGGGTGGCCATTTCCCCCTCCAGGGAATCTTCCCAGCCCAGGTATCACACCCAGGTCTCCTGCATTTCAGACAGATTCTCTACTGTCTGAGCCATGAGAGAAGTCAATGCGTGCTATCGTATGGCTCAGTCTTTTTTTTTTTTTTTTATTCTTTATTTTAAAGGTTTTACAGAGTTTTGTTGTTCACAGACATGTATGTTCCCAGATCAGTCATATGCATATCCCTGGTCCCCACCTGGCTCAGTCTTATAAAGATCATGCTAAATAAAAGAAGCCTGTCCCAACAGGGCCTGTATAATATGATTCCACTTAGATGAAATGTCCACAACAGGCACATGTTTAGGGACAGAGAGTCAACTGGTGGTAGCTTCGACCAAGAAGGAATGGAAAGATCGGGGCAGGGGGTAGGGGCGGAGGGACCATGGCTAAGGGAAACTGTGTTTCTTTGTAAAATAATGAAAATATTCTAAAATTGATTGTGGTGATATTTGCACAAGTCTGTGAATATACGTTTAAAAAACCAGTAGACTGTATAGTTTAAATGGGTGAATCATATGGTATGTGAATTATATTTTCATAAACTCGTTACTCCCAAAGAAGAACAAACAAGTTTGAGGTCTCAGGAGAGGGTACTCCCCAAGAACAAGGGTTTCTGTGTTTTCAAACAACTTTTTCCTCCCACTAGCAAGCAGCTTGGGATGAGCAATCTTGAAGTCCTAGAGAGTCCGCATGCTCTGCTCACATCTCCCTGAGTGGCTTCAGGTGGTTGAGCTGCCTGGACCTCAGTTGCCCTATCTTCAGGATGCACAGCTCAGGGAGCAGAGAGCTTCAAGGGTCTTCTGTGCCCAGCCTTGAGTCCAGAGGTCCACAGTCACTGCCTATCCAGGGGCCTGTAGGCAGGACAGGAAGAGGCATGGGCCTCAGGAGGCAGGCAGTGGACTCAGATGCCTGCTTCCTTTCTTGGATCATATCCGGCCGACTTTCCTTTGATTGCATTTTAATTAAGTTGTTCAATCAGATGAGCACCAGGAATCCGTGGACTATAACAGAAACAGAAGCCTTGTAGTGGAACTAAACTAACAAAGCCTGCCACTTGAGCAGATCCAGGAAACCCTGTCCTGTCTCCAGCAGGGAGGTGAGGGGCTGAGGGGCTCCCCTGCTGAGCTGAACTGAAGGAGAAGCTTTGCTCTGGGCCTGAGGGCTGCCCTCACGGCCAGCCATCGCCTGGGTCATGGTGTCTTCCGATGGACCTGGCGTGGCCTGACTCCCTGCTCCAACTCCTGTCTCAGCTGTGCCCGACTCCCACCCCACCACTCAAACTCTGTCTGCCCCACCCCAACCTTTAAAAATATTTTGATTTCTTTATTTGGCTGAGGGAAGTCTTAGCTGTAGCATGTGGTATCTAGTTCACTGACCAGGGATTGAACCCAGGCCTCCTGTATTGGGAGTGTGGAGTCTTAGCTACTGGACCACCAGGAACGTCCCCCTAGTCTTGGTGGCTTGGAAGTTAATCTTTGATGGCTGAAGGTCATGATGTCCTTGGAGGATGAGAAAGCCAGGAAGAGGATTCTAGGACCATGCAGAGGTCAGTAGTGCTTAAAACAGTCTAGAGGGGTAGAAAGAAATAGGAAAAAAAAAAAAAAGGCAGAGGCTAAGATGATTCCAAAAGGGCATTCATTCTTTCTCAGGAATGGGGAAATACACCGCATCACAGAAGTGCAACCAAGGATTAGACTTGCCAGACAAGATAGTATTTGTTAAAAGCAGAAAGTTCGACTAGATCCAGCCCAGTGCAGGAGGAGGACACAGAGGAATCAGCCCAGGGTTCTTTTCTCAGGGAACCTTCCTCCCAGGGAAGGAAACAGGGATGTCCTTAAATAGGGCGCTTTGGAGGATAGATGGAGTGGCCGGGGAGAGCAGCGACCTTAGGAGAGAAGGCAGTCAGGAGAGAGTAGGTCAGCAAAGGTCTTGCTGAGAAGGTGACGTTTGAGTTGATCTCCAAGGGTGAGTAGAATTTGGACAGGGGATGTGAGGAAGGGAAAGTCATTTTTGACAGTGGGAAAAGCGTGTGCAAAGGCAGGGAGGTGTCAAGCGTCTGGCTTGCTGGGAACGCTGCGCACGGTGATGCGGGAACCTAGAACGTGAGACCCATTGGGGAGGATCAGAAATAAGACTGCACTGGGAAGGGCCATGTATGACCTTGAAAGCCCCTCCTCTTGTCCTTCAGAGGACCTGGGTGTCTTAGATTATTCTCCATTAATTGGGCTGGGTGAGGGTGGCTAACATGTCAGGTTCCGGAAGAGCTGTGTTCCCAGCCGGTGTGGGCAGCTGTCAGTGTGTGGAAGAGCAGTGATATGCAGAGACTCTGTTAACTCACACATACTCTGGGGCCCCGTGTCCCTAGACGTGAAGGATACAGTCCTGACCTCAGGCTACCTACAATTGTCGAACAAGACAAAAAATATTCAGGTGGTGTGTTAAAATGCCTTTCAGTGCCGGGTGAGTCATGGAGTGATTGTAAAAGTTCAGGAAAAGCCAGTGAGAACTGGAAGGTAGGTCAGGGGGCATTAACCCGGGAGGCATGGGATTTGTATTCAGCTGTGGAAGAAAGTGGAATTTAAATAGGTGGAAAGAGCCCTTGTTTGCATCACACTTAAGGGGAAGGATGAAAGCCAAGGGGAAAAGGGGGTCAGGACATCAGGTGTCCTGGGCGGAGAAGAGGCTGTGAGAATGAGCTGGAGTTGGGGCGGGGTGGCATGGGCCAGGTGCCGCCAAGGGAAACAGCACTAAGAGCTGGGGATTATCTTAGACCAGTTCTGTGCTAGACCCTTTGTCTAAAGCCGGGGAGCCCAGTCTCTGGAGTCGAATGCCTGATGATCTGAGGTGGAGCTGATACAATAATAATAGAAGCAGAATACACAATATGTGTAATGCGCTTGAATCATCTCAAAACCATCCCCCAAATCTGGAAAAGTTGTCTTCCATGAAGCCAGTCCCTGGTGCCAAAGGTTGGGGGGCCCCTACTCTAAAGGATCTCTGCCACACTGTGGGACAGTATTTATTTTCACCCCCATTTTAAAGATGAGGAAATTGAGTCTTAGAGGGGACACGCGACATACTCAAGCCACACAGC
Source organism: Tragulus kanchil (assembly GCA_022376925.1). NCBI lineage: Eukaryota > Metazoa > Chordata > Mammalia > Artiodactyla > Tragulidae > Tragulus > Tragulus kanchil. The sequence continues at coordinate 112,055,304 of JAIOJX010000032.1, read as the reverse complement.
TAATAATGAGAGGGTCTAGACTGCCCGGTTCTTTCTAGTAAACCACTTGCTTTTCTTAAGACACCAGTGGGATGGTAGTGGAAGGTGGCGAGCCAGGCTCGGTGTGTCTTGTGAACACACGCAGTCACTAGGGGACACATTCACACTACATGTGGTGTATCCCGGGCTGTCTCTCCCAATCCAATTAGGACAGTCGGATGTTTGTCATTTAGGAGACGCTTGCCTTCCACTTTAGCCCAAGCTGTGTGAGGCTCTAGTCCTCCATTTAGGCATTAGTAGAAGTACAGAAAGGGAAAAAAGAAATGTGATGCTTGAAACAAAATACCCCATCGAGCTGACCACTAAATAGCACTTAGACCCCAAGTATACACACAGCTGCTTTATGTAATGAAAGGCTGTGGAAAAAACAGTCCTGACCTCAGGTACACAATTGTCGAACAAGCTTTCAGTGGTGTGTTAAAATGCCTTTCAGTGCCGGGTGAGTCATGGAGTGATTGTAAAAGTTCAGGAAAAGCCAGTGAGAACTGGAAGGTAGGTCAGGGGGCATTAACCCGGGAGGCATGGGATTTGTATTCAGCTGTGGAAGAAAGTGGAATTTAAATAGGTGGAAAGAGCCCTTGTTTGCATCACACTTAAGGGGAAGGATGAAAGCCAAGGGGAAAAGGGGGTCAGGACATCAGGTGTCCTGGGCGGAGAAGAGGCTGTGAGAATGAGCTGGAGTTGGGGCGGGGTGGCATGGGCCAGGTGCCGCCAAGGGAAACAGCACTAAGAGCTGGGGATTATCTTAGACCAGTTCTGTGCTAGACCCTTTGTCTAAAGCCGGGGAGCCCAGTCTCTGGAGTCGAATGCCTGATGATCTGAGGTGGAGCTGATACAATAATAATAGAAGCAGAATACACAATATGTGTAATGCGCTTGAATCATCTCAAAACCATCCCCCAAATCTGGAAAAGTTGTCTTCCATGAAGCCAGTCCCTGGTGCCAAAGGTTGGGGGCCTCTACTCTAAAGGATCTCTGCCACACTGTGGGACAGTATTTATTTTCACCCCCATTTTAAAGATGAGGAAATTGAGTCTTAGAGGGGACACGCGACATACTCAAGCCACACAGCTAATAATGAGAAGGTCTAGACTGCCCGGTTCTTTCTAGTAAACCACTTGCTTTTCTTAAGACACCAGTGGGATGGTAGTGGAAGGTGGACGAGCCAGGCTCGGTGTGTCTTGTGAACACACGCAGTCACTAGGGGACACATTCACACTACATGTGGTGTATCCCGGGCTGTCTCTCCCAATCCAATTAGGACAGTCGGATGTTTGTCATTTAGGAGACGCTTGCCTTCCACTTTAGCCCAAGCTGTGTGAGGCTCTAGTCCTCCATTTAGGCATTAGTAGAAGTACAGAAAGGGAAAAAAGAAATGTGATGCTTGAAACAAAATACCCCATCGAGCTGACCACTAAATAGCACTTAGACCCCAAGTATACACACAGCTGCTTTATGTAATGAAAGCTGTGGACCATGTTCCTGGATATAAAATAACAAACCACATATAACGTTTTACATGGCTGTGTAATTAGCACGGATCTGTGAGTGTGCGAGCCGACCTGGGCGAGGGAAGAGGGGCTCGGGCCTCTAGCTCAGTGAGCTGGAGGGAAGAGCATGCACTGGTGGGCTAGGAAGATGGGGGTTTGAATTCTTGCTCCCCACTTTGCAGCACTAAGACCTTGGGCAATTCATTTAAACCCTGTGAACTTCCATTTCCATATCTGTCAATAGATGTAAAAGCATATGCCTTATAGCAAATGGTTTGGCTCTTCCTGCCCTCACAGGAACATTTGGCAATATCTGAAGACATTTTTGGTTATCATAATTGGGAAGATGCCACTGGAATCCGTGGGTAGAGCCCAGGATGCTGTTAAACATCCTACAATGCACAGGACCAAAGAATTAATGCTGGCAAATTATGGTGCTGGAGAAGACTCTTGAGAGTCCCTTGGACTGCAAGACCAAACCAGTCAATCCTAAAGGAAATCAGCCCTGAATATATTGGAAGGACTGATGCCGATGCTGAAGCTCCAGTACTTTGCCACCTGATGCAAAGAGATGACTCATTGGAGAAGACCCTGGTGCTGGCAAAGATTGAGGGCAGAAGGAGAAGGGGATGACGGAGGTTGAGATGGCTGGATAGCATCACCCACTCAGTGAATATGAGCTTGGGAAAACTCCAGGAGACAGTGGAGGACAGGGAAGCCTGGCGTGCTGCAGTCTGTGGGGCTGCAAGGAGTTGGACATGACTGAGCCACTGAACAACAACAATAAATGGACAGGATGGGCTTTCCAAATGGCTCAGTGGTAAAAAACGAACAAACAAAAAAGCAACCCACTTGCCAATACCAGAGATGAGGATTTAATCTCTGAGTAAAGGTTTAATCCCTTATCCCCTGGATAAGGAAATGGCAATCCACTCCAGTGTTCTTGCCTGAGAAATCTCATGGACAGATGAGCCAGGCGGACTACAGAAAGGGAAAAAAGAAATGTGATGCTTGAAACAAAATACCCCATCGAGCTGACCACTAAATAGCACTTAGACCCCAAGTATACACACAGCTGCTTTATGTAATGAAAGCTGTGGACCATGTTCCTGGATATAAAATAACAAACCACATATAACGTTTTACATGGCTGTGTAATTAGCACGGATCTGTGAGTGTGCGAGCCGACCTGGGCGAGGGAAGAGGGGCTCGGGCCTCTAGCTCAGTGAGCTGGAGGGAAGAGCATGCACTGGTGGGCTAGGAAGATGGGGGTTTGAATTCTTGCTCCCCACTTTGCAGCACTAAGACCTTGGGCAATTCATTTAAACCCTGTGAACTTCCATTTCCATATCTGTCAATAGATGTAAAAGCATATGCCTTATAGCAAATGGTTTGGCTCTTCCTGCCCTCACAGGAACATTTGGCAATATCTGAAGACATTTTTGGTTATCATAATTGGGAAGATGCCACTGGAATCCGTGGGTAGAGCCCAGGATGCTGTTAAACATCCTACAATGCACAGGACCAAAGAATTAATGCTGGCAAATTATGGTGCTGGAGAAGACTCTTGAGAGTCCCTTGGACTGCAAGACCAAACCAGTCAATCCTAAAGGAAATCAGCCCTGAATATATTGGAAGGACTGATGCCGATGCTGAAGCTCCAGTACTTTGCCACCTGATGCAAAGAGATGACTCATTGGAGAAGACCCTGGTGCTGGCAAAGATTGAGGGCAGAAGGAGAAGGGGATGACGGAGGTTGAGATGGCTGGATAGCATCACCCACTCAGTGAATATGAGCTTGGGAAAACTCCAGGAGACAGTGGAGGACAGGGAAGCCTGGCGTGCTGCAGTCTGTGGGGCTGCAAGGAGTTGGACATGACTGAGCCACTGAACAACAACAATAAATGGACAGGATGGGCTTTCCAAATGGCTCAGTGGTAAAAAACGAACAAACAAAAAAGCAACCCACTTGCCAATACCAGAGATGAGGATTTAATCTCTGAGTAAAGGTTTAATCCCTTATCCCCTGGATAAGGAAATGGCAATCCACTCCAGTGTTCTTGCCTGAGAAATCTCATGGACAGATGAGCCAGGCGGACTACAGGCCACAGGAACACAAAGGAGTCAGTCACGACGTAATGAAAAAGCAGCAACAATGCACAGGACCATTCCTGCAGCAAAGAATGATCCTACCCAAAATCCAGTCATGCTGAGACTGAAAAACCTTGTTCTACAGAGAGGCTGTTTTCAGGATCCAGTCTCTCTTATTGAGCATTTACTGTGTGCTCAGCACTCTTCTATCACTTTATTTAAATGTGCTGTCTCTTACCTCTTCAAAACAAATTGATGAGAGAAGTACTCTCATTAACTTCACTTTCCAGGCTAGGAAACTGAGGTCCCAAACTTGATCAAAGTCCCCCAGGCGGTCAGTGGCAGAGCCAGGTTTGAACCATGGCAGGGTGACCCCAGAGACCAACACAAACGGAACAAAACTCATGTGCCTGCTTCAGCGTCTGGAGTGTGGTAAGCATGGGGACTGTGGTGCCCAAGGATGAAAGAACAAGTCAAACTAGGAGGGTCTTAGAATGCAAGACCCTTATTGTCCTCCCCTCCCCTGGGCTATAGTACATCACCCAATCCTTAAGATCCCTGGGCCACTCCTTGGGCCCTACTGCATGCTGTAGTCATCACTCTACCCACCCAGTACATTGTCCAATCAGCAATGATCCCTAAGACCCCTATGCCACTCCTTAGACCCTAGCTGTAAAAGGAATCAAAGACCCCTGCTTAACGTTGGTTCTCCTTAGAACCAACCCACTGTTCTAGCAGCGTCTTCCACTTTAACAACGCGGATTCTCCCTTAAACTGGCCCGCTGTACTGGCAGCAACTCTCCCTTCCCCCACTCTAATAAACTACTTTCCCCTCACTCTACCTCATGTCTGGAAATTCTTTTCCAACCCATGCACGGACCTCAACAGTGACTTCTGTAAAGAGGGTGAGAGGACTTGGTCATTTGTTAATGTGACCCGTATGGGTTGAGAGTCGAGTCAGTGCTAAACGCATTGGTGAACGAGATAGGCCCACTGGCTTTAACTGTCCAGTTTATGAAGAAGAACAATAAAGAAGTAACCTAGATGAAAGGAAAAGAATATGTCTGGCAGATGCTTAGGGGTCTGCCGGGAGAGGATCTGGCAAAAGAGCATTCCCAGAAAAGGACTTTGCCTGTGCAAAGTCCAGAGGGAGGGACTACCTCTGTGTGTTTAGGAAACAGAAGATTCCAGTCAGGCCTGCCTGCAAGAGGAGGAAAATTCTGAGATCACATTAGAGAGATGGGAGGGGCTGGGTGAAGTAACAGTTTGAAAGTCAAAAGTAAGGCGTTGAAATTCCAGCTTTCCTAGGAAGTCATGTGTATGTGTGTTAGTTGCTCAGTTGCATCCAGGTCTTTGCAACCCCATGGACTGTAGCCTGCCAGACTCCTCTGTCCACAGAATTCTCCAGGCAAGAATACTGGAGTGGGTTACCATTCCCTTCTCCGGGGGATCTTCCCGACTCAGAGATCGAACTCAGGTCTCCTGCGTTGTAGGAGGATTCTTTGCTGTCGGAGTCAAAGGAGGCTCAGAAGCCCAAGAAGCCATAGGAGGCTTTTAAAGAAAAGTAACACAATCTGACTTACATTTTTAAAAGCTGGTTCAGACTTTGGTGTAGAGATTGGTGAAGTAGCAAGTGAAGATTTCCGGGAACCCAGTTAAAGGCAGGAGGTGAGGTTGGTGGTTGCTCTGTCCAAGATGCATATAGTGAAACTGAAGGAAAGTGAGCAGTTTGGGGTTAAATAGAGAGAGAGAAAGAGAGGTGGGGAGGTGCAACTCCCAGTTCAGGCAGTTCAGGCAACTCCTACTCAGAGTATTGTGGGAAAGAAATAGAATGGAGTGAGAACACGGATCAATGGAGAGACTTAACATCACATTCCTATCGTGTTTGTATGCCAATGTGAAGGATCCAGCGGACAATTCAGAATTTGGGCTAGATTTGTTGCTTCTCGCATTTTATGTTTGAAAGCTCTTTTCATTAATCGTATTTGGATGTTGCTTGTGACAAGAAGCTTACTGCTTTCTAAAGTAGCCAACTCCACTTTTAAGAGTGTCAGCATTTAGAAACTTGTGTATATCAAGCCTGCATTTGCCTACCTGTTACGAGTTGCTGGTCTTTACTTTTGGGATCACACAGAGCAAGTCTTCTCCATTTTCTTCATGACAGCTCTGTATTAATAGGGACAGCTTAGATTAATAGGGACTAAGTTCCCCTGCACCATATTGCTCTTTCTTCTGTTCCTTCTAGAAAAGGTTCTGTTTCTTGCTACTCTCCTTATCTTCATTTCTAATATTACCATGTCTAATGGAAGTAACAGAAACGCCCATTGGCAAATGAATGGAAAAGGAAGATGTGGTGTACATACACACAGTGGAAGACTACTCAGCCATAAAAAAGAATGAAATAATACCATTTGTAGCAACATGAATGGACCTAGAGATTACTAACTGATGTAAGTCAGAAAGAGAAAAACAAGTATCACATGATGTTACTTATATGTGGAATCTAAAAAAAGAGAGATACAAATGAATTTATTTACAAAATAGAAACAGACCCACAGACATAGAAAACAAGCTTATGGTTACCAAAGGGAAAAGGAGAGGGGAGGTGATAGGTGATAGATGACGGCAGGTTACCGTGAACGGTGTTGGATTCTTAACCTTCAACGGAGAAGAATTCACATTGGGATCAAAAGACTCAGCGATGGTCACTCAAAGCTTCATGCAGTGAAGAGTTTATTAAAGTAAGAAAGGATAGGGGAAAGCTCCCAGCATAGACACTGGAAAGAGGATAGGAGAGTATCCCCCTTTGCCAGTTGACGCATGATAATTTGTATCTTCCAGTCAGTTACCAAAACAATAAATCAAAAGAATATCTTAAGGTTATAAAGGCCCTGTGGGCCCACACCCACAACATTAACAGGAGGTTAGCTAGGACAGTCTCCAGGCTGCAGGGCTAGGAGAGACATTCTAATGTAAACACCCAGATTAACATAAGTTTAGAAGTTTTCAGTTTCAACATTGAAGATCTTTGCCTTTATTTCTCCTTGTCCTTCCTCTTCTCCTCCTTGTCCTTGGGACCTGCTAGCCTCCTTATCAAATCTTCCTATGTACCTCTTTCAGAGGGTAAATTGGAAGTAACACATACATATATAGAATGGATAACCAATAAGAATCTACTACATAGCACAGGGAACTATACTCATATTTTGTATTAACCTAGAGGTAAAATATTCTGAAAAAGAACATATCTGTAACTGAATGTGTGTGTGTGTGTGTGTCTATATGTGTGTATATAACTGTGCTGCCTACCTGAAATGAGCCCAGTGTTGTACATAAGCTGTGTGCATGCTCTATCGCTCAGCCATGTCTGTCTCTTTGCAACCCTTTGGGCTGTAGCCCACCAGGCTCCTCTGTCCATGGGATTTTTTAGAATCCCATCCCAAGAATATGGGAATGGGTTGCCATTTTCTCCTCCAAGGGATCTTCCTGACCCAGGGATCAAACCCTTGTCTCCTGCATTGGAAAGCAAATTCTTTACCACTGAGCCACCAGGGAAGTTTGAAAGTCAGTTATACTTCAAATTAAATTTTTTTTCTGTCTAGAAATGGTAAAAACATTGTACAGTTTTTTTATTGATTGATTTACTGACTCATTCATCCAACATCTATGTGCCCAGTGATAAGAGGCTAAGACAGGAGATGACTTGTCCAGGATCTTACAGTCATTAAGTTCTTCTCCAACTCTGGATTGTATTCTTTCACTACAAAGCAAGGAGATCAAATCAGTTAATCCTAAGGGAAATCAATATTTATTGGAAGGACTGATGCTGAAGCTGAAACTCCAATGCTTTGGTCACTTGATGTGAAAAACTGAATGATTGGAAAAGACCATGATGCTGGGAGAGATTGAAGGCAGGAGGAGAAGGGGACAGCAGAAAATGAGATGGTCAGATAGCAGCACTGACTTGATGGACATGAGTTTAAGCAAGCTCCAGGAGATAGTGAAAGACAGAGAAGTCTGGCATGCTACAGTTCATGGGGTTGCAAAGAGTCTGACATAACTTAGCAACTGAACAACAAGTATGACTACAGCTGCCTCTGTATAGAAATGGTTTCCCTGGAATCTAGTTCACATCTAAAGTGGCAGAAACTCCTCCCCTTCATCAAACTTTTTGCCTTGGGAATTCTCCTAAATCTGTCCAGAGTGTTTGGTAGTTTGAGTTTGAATTTTGGAAACCTCAAAAGATTGCTCCCCATCTCACTTTTTCCCTCTCACATCAGCAGCTCATTCTCAGGGTTTAGCTCATTCAATGTCAACAGTTTCCTCATAGTTCTAGATCCTTTTTTCTCACTTACTGGAGTAATTAGTATTTCTCATGATATCATACAGCATTAACTCAGGACTAGGGATATATTGGGAGAGTAGTATTGATATATATATATACTTTTGTGAGTAAAACAGATAGCTAGTGGGAAGCTGCTATATAGCAGAGGAACTCAACTTGGTGTTGTGTGATGACCTAGAGGGGTGGGATGGTGAGTGGGCATGGGAGGGAGGCTCAAGAGGAAAGGGATATATCTATACATACAGCCAATTCACTTTGTTGTACAGCAGAAACTAAGACAATGTGGTAAAGCAATTATACTCCAATAAAAACATAAGTTCTTAAGAGAGGAAATTCTAAGGAATATCACCTATACAGGGTAAGAATATGACAGAAGTTTCGTGAGGATGGAGACTGTGAACTGCGTTTTTCACCTAACATTGTGCCTCATTCATATTCATAATAGCTGCTCCTTCAAGCTGTGATTCACTGATGACATTGGAGCACTCTCTCTAAGCCAGGCATTTAGCCATGTGGAGAGTTAGGAGTGTTCCAGTCACTCCACCTCCTGACCTACCCTTGGTCTTGTCTGTTTTTGTAATTATAGTCATGCTAGTAGGCGTGAAGTGGTATCCCATTGTGGTTTCAATCTACATCTCTCTAATGACTAATGAGGTTAGGAATCTTTTTCTGTGCTTATTTGGCATTCTTATATCTCCTTTAGTGAGTCATTCATTGAAATGTTTCACTCATTTATATGAGGGTGCTTTGTTTTTTTTTGAATATGTATAGTTTAAGCAAGCTGGTAGTGAAAGACAGAGAAGTCTGGCATGCTACAGTTCATGGGGTTGCAAAGAGTCTGACATAACTTAGCAACTGAACAACAAGTATGACTACAGCTGCCTCTGTATAGAAATGGTTTCCCTGGAATCTAGTTCACATCTAAAGTGGCAGAAACTCCTCCCCTTCATCAAACTTTTTGCCTTGGGAATTCTCCTAAATCTGTCCAGAGTGTTTGGTAGTTTGAGTTTGAATTTTGGAAACCTCAAAAGATTGCTCCCCATCTCACTTTTTCCCTCTCACATCAGCAGCTCATTCTCAGGGTTTAGCTCATTCAATGTCAACAGTTTCCTCATAGTTCTAGATCCTTTTTTCTCACTTACTGGAGTAATTAGTATTTCTCATGATATCATACAGCATTAACTCAGGACTAGGGATATATTGGGAGAGTAGTATTGATATATATATATACTTTTGTGAGTAAAACAGATAGCTAGTGGGAAGCTGCTATATAGCAGAGGAACTCAACTTGGTGTTGTGTGATGACCTAGAGGGGTGGGATGGTGAGTGGGCATGGGAGGGAGGCTCAAGAGGAAAGGGATATATCTATACATACAGCCAATTCACTTTGTTGTACAGCAGAAACTAAGACAATGTGGTAAAGCAATTATACTCCAATAAAAACATAAGTTCTTAAGAGAGGAAATTCTAAGGAATATCACCTATACAGGGTAAGAATATGACAGAAGTTTCGTGAGGATGGAGACTGTGAACTGCGTTTTCACCTAACATTGTGCCTCATTCATATTCATAATAGCTGCTCCTTCAAGCTGTGATTCACTGATGACATTGGAGCACTCTCTCTAAGCCAGGCATTTAGCCATGTGGAGAGTTAGGAGTGTTCCAGTCACTCCACCTCCTGACCTACCCTTGGTCTTGTCTGTTTTTGTAATTATAGTCATGCTAGTAGGCGTGAAGTGGTATCCCATTGTGGTTTCAATCTACATCTCTCTAATGACTAATGAGGTTAGGAATCTTTTTCTGTGCTTATTTGGCATTCTTATATCTCCTTTAGTGAGTCATTCATTGAAATGTTTCACTCATTTATATGAGGGTGCTTGTTTTTTTACTGAAATGTGTTAGTTCTTTAAAAAAATTTGTTTACAAGTCCTTTGTTAAACATAGTTTTGCAAATATTTTCTCCCAGTATATGGCTTGTATTTTCATTGTCTTAACGGTGTCTTTTAAAGAGAAAAAATTGAACAAATCCAAGCTACCAGTTTTTTCAATTTTTTCATTTGTGTTTTTGGTGTCATATTTAAGAAATCTTGGCCTAACCCATGGTCATGAAGATTTTCTCTCCTTTGTTTTCTTCTAGAAGCTTCAAGGTTTTAGGTTTTGCACTTAGGTCAGTGATCCATTTTTAGATGAATTTGTATAAAGTGTGAAGTGAGGATCAAGATGCTTTTTTTCTTCTTTTTTCCTTCTCTTTGGAAAAAGGATATCCACTGTTTCCCAGTAGCTCAGCTGATAAAGAATCGACCTGCAGTGTAGGAGACCCTGGTTTGATTCCTGGGTCTGGAAGATCCCCTGGAGAAGGGAATGGCTACCCACTTCAGTATTCTTTCCTGGGGGAATTCCAGGGACAGACAAGCCTGGTGGCTGCAGACTATGGAGTCACAGAGTCAGACATGACTAAGCGACTGATCACAGCACATCCACTGTTCCAGTATCACTTGTGGAAAAGATTGTCCTTTCTGTATTATAAAAAATCATTGGTTATTTATGCATGGGCCTTTATTTTGACTCTTCTTTCGATATAGATATCTACATTTACAGGAAAACCACACTTTTTTTTATAACTATAGCTTTTTTTTTTTTTAGAGATTTATTTATATATTTACTTTGGGCGGGGGTCAGGTTGGGGAGGGAGGGGAGTGTGCAGGCCACTTCTATTGGTCCTTCATTTCTCTATTTTCATTCGTCTTCATTCTTTGGCTCCTGTGGGCCTCCCATCGCGGTGGCGTCTGTTGTTGCAGAGCACCGGCTCTGGGCGTATGCGCTCCACAGCTCCGGCTCGGTGGTTAGACACATCAGTCCAGCCGCTCCGCGGCACATGGGATCTTCCCAGGCCAAGGCTGGAACCGGTGCCCCTTGCACTGCAAGGCGGTGTCTTTATCCACTGGACCACCAGGGGAAGACCTTACTATAACTTTATACTTAGTTATCAAACTGCGCAGTGTACATCTTCCAACTCTGTTCTTCATTTTCAAATTTGTTTGGCTACCTTGAATCATTTATATTTTCATACAGATGTTAGAATCAGTTTGTCTATTTTTGCACAGAAGTTTGCTGAGACTTTGATTGAGAGTGCAAGGATTCTCCAGATTTACACCTTAATGAATATGAGAGCTGGACCATAAAGAAGGCTGAACACTTAAGAACTGATGCCTTTGGACTGTGGTACTGGAGAAGACTTGAGAGTCCCTTGGACTACAAGGAGATCAAACCAGTAAATCCAAAAGGAAATCAACCTTGACTATTCATTGGAAGGACTACTGCTGAAGCTGAAACTCCAATACTTTGGCTACCTGATGCAAAGAACTGACTCATTGGAAAAGACCCTGATGCTGGGGAAAATAGAAGGCAGAAGGGGACAACAGAGGATGAGAGGGTTGCATGGCATCACTGAGTCAATGGACATGAGTTTGAGCAAGCTCCTGGAAATGGTGAAGAGCAGGGAAACCTGGCATGCTGCAGTCCATGGGGTCACAAAGAGTCAGACATGACTGAGAGACTGAACTGAACTAAACTGAACACTGTCTTCTGATCCATTAGCATGTCCAATCTTTCCTTAGTTTTTCTTTTACTTCCCATCAGTGACCTTTTGTGGTTTTCCGTGTATACCTGCACATCTTTTGTAAAACCTTTCCCTAAGTATTTCATCATTTTTGATACTCTTAAAAATAGTCTTTAAAAATTTTCAGTTTACGATTGTACTTTCCAAGTATATAAAAAACAATTGTATTTTGTATATTGTTCTTATTTCCCATAATATTGCATCTTCTGAATCTCTTTAAATGATCATATGATCTGTGATGACAGCCCCTCTCAATGGCCAAACTTGTAATTCCCAGATAGGAATTTACAGGACAAAGGGGTATAGTTACTGCAACATGGAAAGGCCAGCCTCTCAGAGCAAGAGAAGAGTAGAGAAGGGACTGGAAGGGAAAATAGAATATCCAGCAAATTACATGTGTGTGTGGCTCAGCTCTTTGTTCTGTACCAGTGGTGTATTTGCCCATCTGTTATTGTACCAGTAACACAGTGCATTTATACCATGGTTTTGTACCATGTCACTATCTGGAAAGATGAGTTCTCTCTTCAGTTTTCGTTTTTAATGTTTAAATGCATTTGTATACCTAACTGGTGGCCCAGCAGTAAAGAATCTGTCTGTAATGCAGGTGAGGAGACACAGGTCTGATCTTGGGTTGGGAAGATCCCCTGGAGGAGGGCACAGCAGCCCACTCCAGTATTCTTGCCTGGAGAATCCCATGGACAGAGAAGCCTGGCAGGCTATAGTCCACATGTCACAGAGAGTTGGACATGACTAAAGTGACATGGCATGCAATCACTGTACGTTTTAGAGTATGTAGATTGAATTCTGAAAACAAATCAACTGGAATTTTGATTTGCTTTGTATTAAATGTTTATATTGGTTTCAGAGAAAAGATATGTTTCTTTTTCAAATGTTAAGTTTGCCCCGTCCAAAAGCAGAAATATGTTTGCTTAGTCAGATAATCCTCCGTAATTTTTATAGATAATCTATAATTTTTATAGATAATCCTTTATAATTTTTGTTTGCTTACTCAGATGATCCACTAGTCCTATACTAGTGCTACACTCTTAGGCTATGTTGTGTTCATGGTTAAATTAATTCCTGGGCACTCTCTACGTTGCTGCAACAATGAGCAGTGCAAATAGTTAGGAAGTGCCGAAATAGGTCCAGTGTCGGATGTTAGGAGCATAGTAGTGAACAGGACCTTATCCCTGGTCTCACGGAGCTGACTGTGCAGACAGACATCACACATGTAAACAGACTAATGGACCGCCACACGTTGTGAGGAGTGTGCTGCAGCAAAGGCCCAGCTTTCCACCCTGGCCCTCTGCCTTCCCAGTGTCATTGCTCAGGGCTCCGTGTCACTGCTCTTACAGAGATCCCAGCCAGATGTCAGGGAGTCAACATTTCCAGTTCCAGATCTGATTTCATCTAGCCGGTTTGTTCATCTTCAGAATGAAGAGTTGGACTCCACAACTGTTTCAGACTCTTCCAGCACTGTCCACTTTCTTTTGTTCCTTCTTCTCTCCCTCTCTTCTTCTTTCTCTCTCTCCTCCTTACTTTCTCCTTTTCTGTACCTCCCTCCTTCCATTCCTCCCTCCTTCTTTCTTTCCCTCTTTCTTCTATGAGTATGAAGGAAAGAATAGTATTACCTTGGAAGGAAAACTGCTTAGTTTTCTTTAAACTGTCTACTTTTAAGTGCTGTCGAGATGTTCAGACCAAATGCCCACAGTAGAACATGCAAGTGTGACTTAGGAGTAGAATTCATGCTAGAGATGGTTAAGTTAATTAGTTAAATGAATTTCTGGTTACTTTCTATGTTGCTGCAACAATGAATGGGGAAAATATTTAGGAAGTACAGGTCCTGCGATGGATGCTAGGAACATAGCAGTGAACATGATCTCATTCCTGGTCTCACAGAGCTGACTCTGCAAAGCCATCACACAAACAGACGGCCACACATTGTGAAGAGTGTGCTGAAGCAAAGGCCCAGTTTTCCACCCCGGCCTGAAATTCATTATGTGAGTAAGACCACTTAGAAAGAGTATATAAAATAAGAAGAGAGGAGAATTAAGAATAGAAACCAAAGACATCCATTTAAAGTAAAATTAAAAGAGAGGAAAGGTCTTTCAGAGGAAAATTGCCATAGGTTTATTTTTATAAGGCCAAGTGGTAAAGGATCCACCTGCCAATGCAGGAGATACGGGTTTGATTCCTGGGTCAGGAAGATTCCCTGGAGAAGGAAATGGCAACCCACTCCAGTGTTTATTGCCTGAGAAATCCCATGGACAGAGTAGCCTGGCAGGCTATAGTCCATGGGGTCTCAAAACAGTGAGTCACAACTTAGTGACTAAATAATAACAACAAAGACACTCTGGAAGGAAGCTGTACGAGTCATAACCTTTTAGAATCCTTTTTACATCATCCTCACTCTGGAATGAAGCCGGTGAAACTGATGGCCTTCTATGATTCAAAAGTATAGCACTGGGGCTTCCCCTGGTGGTCCAGTGGGTAAGGACACCGCCTTGCAGTGCAAGGGGCGCCGGTTCGATCCTGGCCTGGGAAGATCCCACATGCTGTGGAGCAGCTAGACCCATGTGTCCAATCACCGAGCCGGAGCTCTGGAGCGCATGTGCCCAGAGCCGGTGCTCTGCAACGACAGAGGCCATCGCGATGGGAGGCCCACAGGAGCCAAAGAACAAAGACGGATGAAAATAGAGAAACGAAAGACCAATAGAAGTGGCCTGCCCGCTCCCTCCCTCCCCAACCCGACTCCCACCCAAAATAAATAAATAAATAAATCTTTAAAAAAAAAAAAAAGTATAACACTGATTCCTAAAGTTTTTGTTGAGAAGCACTGACTCAATTTCCTTGTTTGAAAGACGGGCTTGATACAGCTTATTTGATGAGGCTGTGATGAATGTCAAATCAGGAAAGTAAGAAATTTCTATAGAATGAAGAAATATTAGTGAAATCATTCTGTATGATAGCACCAAGAGTTAACTTTGTTTTCTGCCTTTGACCTTTTTTTTCCAGATCCAGTGACTAACATTTTTGTAAATGAGCGTGTGTTCCATCTCACATATCTTTTCCTTCTGTCCTCAGCTCCTCTGGGCTACCCACGCCCAGCAGTTGGGAGATCAGAAAGACACCATCTGCTGGTTAATAAACAGACACGTTTTCGTTCATAAGCTGATTGGATCAGGGTGTCCTGATGTCCGTGATCTGAATGTTCATACATACCACCACTTATCTGGGGTCACACCCAGAGGCTCTGTGGCTGGGATGAATCACAGCTGAGCTGACCATCTTTCCTGGAACCCATGGGCTGCAAGGGACGTGAGTTTAGCCAGAGTGGACACCTGCCACCTACTCAAAACAGAACTAGCTACTGGTGATCACTTCTTTGACAGACTCCACTTGGGGCCCCAGTCAGCACACGTTGAGGATCATGGACGGAGCTTCTGTTGAGTGTCTTCTGTAGGCTCAGTACTGCTGTGTGGGGGATGGAATTAGAATAAATCAAGAGACCTGGAGCTCCACAGAAGGAAAGAGGATGAGGGAATGGTGGCAGGTTTGGGACAGAAACTTAAAGCATTTCATGGGCAGCTTGTAATTTATCTAGACTAGACTGGGATTTAACAACCCATAACCCCCTCCAAATGAATGAACACGCTGCCTAAAGATCTAAAAACCTCTCTCATTTCTCTGAGCTTATTGACTTCTGTTGGCTCCCCTCTTGCCCTGAAGCGTGTTTACTTCTGGGAGCTGCAGGCTCTCGTGTTCACAGGGCTTGGCGAGGGCCTTGCTCTGTCCTCCTCCCAGTGAGATGAGGAGCTGCAGATTTATCCGGGCCACACAGCCATCTTCCTGGCATTCTTCATCCACCAGCTGGATATCCCAGAGACATTCATAGATGAAGCGGGGGTTGTTTGCTTTTATTTAAGGAAGAGAGGTTGGAGAAACAGAACGAAGCACAAAGCCCAGAGGAGTCCATCCTCCCTCCGCCCAAGAGTTTATAAGAGCGAAAAGATCCTATTGTGAGAAAGGCGCCCACACTCATCAGTTTGCCAGGTCCTGCCATTTTTCAGAAAGAGGCTCGGGTCCCACATTTCTTTTATTTTTTGGTTGGCAGAAGTTTTATCTTTCTATTGAAGTATAATTGCTTTCTAGCGTAACATCAGTTTCCACTGTACAGTAAAGTGAATCGGCTATAGGTATACATATGTTCGCTCCCTCAGGAGCCTCCCTCCGGTGTACCACAGAGCACCTGACTGAGTGCCCTGTGTTATACAGTAACTTCCCACTAGCTGTCTGTCTTATACATGATAGTATATATGTCCATGCTACTCTCCTAATTCATCCTCCCCTCCCCTCCCCCTCTGCGAGGCCCCCAAATGTACAAGTGCTTACCCAGAGCCTTATGAAAGTCAATGGTAGAACTGAGATGAAAATCTAGGGGTCAAGCCCCAGTCTGAACGTACACTGTGCATTGCAGGGAGGACCTAGGACTGCTGAAGAAGACTGACACAAGAGTGACCCAGGCAGCCTTGTGTCCGTATGGGCGGGTCCAGGACATGGCCATGATGCCAGGGCCGGCACGTCACTCATGGGGTCGTCAGGCCAGTCCTGTCTTCTTTCTGGCTTAGTCTCTTTTCCTGGAAGGTTGGACTTTTTAGAAGTGCTACCCTTAACAACAGGGCTGATCTGGTGGGTAGGGGGCACACAGGGCCACGTCTGTTGGGACTTCTGGCCTCTCCATGCCAGCTCTGAGCTGCTCGCTCACCATCAAAAGCCAGTGGGCGGGGCTTGAGTGAATATTGGCACTAGAGGTGGAATGTGGACTCACAGGCAGATTGAAATTCAGAACCCAAATCTACCAATTCTTAGTTGTACCCCTTTACAGAAGCTTCGACACTTTCTGAGTACTCAGTGTCTGAATTTGATTTTCAAACTGACCCATGCAAAGAATCCCCCCTTCCATCCACCAGCTGGATATCCCAGAGACATTCATAGATGAAGCGGGGGTTGTTTGCTTTTATTTAAGGAAGAGAGGTTGGAGAAACAGAACGAAGCACAAAGCCCAGAGGAGTCCATCCTCCCTCCGCCCAAGAGTTTATAAGAGCGAAAAGATCCTATTGTGAGAAAGGCGCCCACACTCATCAGTTTGCCAGGTCCTGCCATTTTTCAGAAAGAGGCTCGGGTCCCACATTTCTTTTATTTTTTGGTTGGCAGAAGTTTTATCTTTCTATTGAAGTATAATTGCTTTCTAGCGTAACATCAGTTTCCACTGTACAGTAAAGTGAATCGGCTATAGGTATACATATGTTCGCTCCCTCAGGAGCCTCCCTCCGGTGTACCACAGAGCACCTGACTGAGTGCCCTGTGTTATACAGTAACTTCCCACTAGCTGTCTGTCTTATACATGATAGTATATATGTCCATGCTACTCTCCTAATTCATCCTCCCCTCCCCTCCCCCTCTGCGAGGCCCCCAAATGTACAAGTGCTTACCCAGAGCCTTATGAAAGTCAATGGTAGAACTGAGATGAAAATCTAGGGGTCAAGCCCCAGTCTGAACGTACACTGTGCATTGCAGGGAGGACCTAGGACTGCTGAAGAAGACTGACACAAGAGTGACCCAGGCAGCCTTGTGTCCGTATGGGCGGGTCCAGGACATGGCCATGATGCCAGGGCCGGCACGTCACTCATGGGGTCGTCAGGCCAGTCCTGTCTTCTTTCTGGCTTAGTCTCTTTTCCTGGAAGGTTGGACTTTTTAGAAGTGCTACCCTTAACAACAGGGCTGATCTGGTGGGTAGGGGGCACACAGGGCCACGTCTGTTGGGACTTCTGGCCTCTCCATGCCAGCTCTGAGCTGCTCGCTCACCATCAAAAGCCAGTGGGCGGGGCTTGAGTGAATATTGGCACTAGAGGTGGAATGTGGACTCACAGGCAGATTGAAATTCAGAACCCAAATCTACCAATTCTTAGTTGTACCCCTTTACAGAAGCTTCGACACTTTCTGAGTACTCAGTGTCTGAATTTGATTTTCAAACTGACCCATGCAAAGAAGTGCTATTAGAAAACGAAGCGCCAGAGAGGTGAAATGGTGGCTTGGGCATAATACTAATCATACGAGGGGCTGGGTCCTGGCTGAACTAGCCCTCATCCACGTCAGACACTGTGTATCCACCCTCACTCCAGCCCTGGGAGGGAGGTACCATGCTTACCCTATTTTACAGATGAGGAAACTGAGGCATCAAGAGAACCAGTGCTTTTATGGCATCTTGTGCTCCTCATGTGTTTCCTGAGGCAAACAAGGAGGTCCTTTCCACTTTACAGCAGAGAAGCAGAGACGCAGTGTACCTTGGGCACCCAGCAAGGAGTTGGTAGGGGACTTGAGTCTGAGTCCAGGTCTCCTGGCTTCTGGCTCAGAGATCTCTCACCGCCCACCCTGGATGGGTGCCACCAAGCCCCAGGAAGGGCATCCTGCCCTGGTGCATGCTCTCCCAAGCCAGCCTCACTCCTCTTGCCTGGGAAGCACAGCCTCATCCCCTGCCAGACAGCCTGGCTGCCCAACGCGTGGGCAGGAGCCAAGCCTGGCAGCCTTTGGTGGGCGTCCAAGTCGAGCTGCTCTTTCCTGTGCCGAGTTTAGCATGCAGCATGGCTTCATCATCCAAATATGTCCTGCCAGACAGGCTTCAGCTGCTGGCCGGCGGGGCACTTGGCGGCCCGAGAGAGCTTGGCGCTAATTGGGCCCAGCCCATGTAAATCAGGGCTCTCGTTAAGAGGAAGTCCAGCCGTTCTCTGGCAGGCAAGGGGTGAGAGGTGGGGAAGGTGGCAGGGTGAGTAGCCCCTACTGAAAGAGGTTGGGGTCTGCAAGGGCCTAGTGACCTTAGCAAGTGTCCTAAACCCTCTGGGGTCTTCGTCCATCTGAAGAGTAGAGGGCCAGTACCCAGGGGTCCCTGGTAATTCACGTCAAACTCGGAGCTGTCCTGTTGCTTGGGTGCATGTGATGTTTTTCAACATCAGGAGTATGTCTCATTATGTCCTGTGGTGCTGAGGGCTGAGTGCCTGTCCCCTGACTTGAGGGAGCTAAAAGGAAATCCTTCCCATGAATGCAAGATCTCCAGAGGGCTGCTTCCCTGTCTGGAACCTTTGTGGCAGAAGGCTTAGATTCCCCTGGAAACAGAGCCAGCCTCTCTAGAAAAGGAGGGCTTTCCAACTAAGCTGGGCTGCTCACTGACGGGTGGGTAGGAGGTTGCTTGTCAGGTCTGTCCTAAGAGTAGACTTGAGCTGGAAGCGGTCCGTGGCCCGTTATGCTGAGATAAAATTGGAGAAAGCTTCAAATTGTACCCACTCTATGACCTGTGACTTTGGCAAGCATGCAAGTGCTTCACCAGCCATGCAGTCCCTAGTGCATCTACTCCCATGCTCAGTGCTTAGGCAGCACTTTTTGTGGGCTGGTTACCATGCTGGGTACTGGGAAGGTCAACAGGTGGGATTCCGTTGTTGTTTTCTTCAAAATCATGGTCAATGGAGAAGGACGCTCGTTGGAAAAATTGACAAGATGGTGTGATAAGTCCTTTACCAAAGATATGTGCGTGCTCTTCTGAGCACAGAGGAGGGCATTAGGGACTCTTGGCAAGAATGGAGGTGGTGGAGGAGGCAACAGGCTGCCCAAGAGCAGGTGGCATCAGCAATAACTTAGAGATTAAGTTCAAAGCCCTGGAGAGGAGAGTTAAAGGGAGGGAGGGAGCATGAAAAAAGCTGAATAGAAGTACCAAAGGATGCTGTAATCAGAGATCATTGTAGCTCCGTGTTTCACGAGGTGCAATGGATGCTGCTGGAGGGTTGGGATGGAATAAAGCCCAGAGTTGCGGCTGAGTCTTGGTCAACTCAAGCCATGTCCCAGCTGGGGATGGGGAACCTTAGCTGTAGCCAACCCTGCCTGTGCATCAGAAATACCTAGAAAAGAGATTTGATACAGTACAAATGGTCCCCACCCTTGAGGTACAGACTTAGCTGGCCTGGGAGTTTTGAGGTAGCCAACTGAGCAGCCCAGGATGTTTTTTTTAAATGTAAGACACTGACAACACAATGGAGAAAAGGAAAGTTGATGAGAGTCGGTGAATGCAGAGGGAGGAAGGTGCCACAACTTGGAACTGTTTTAAAGAGAAGACCTGAAGAAGGAAGCCATGCAGGAATCTGGAGAAAGACGCCTCAGGTGGAGAAAACAGCAAGACCAAAGGCTCTGAGACAGGGCTGATGCTTGTCTTGAAGGGAGAACAAGGAGGTCAGTGTTGCTGGGCTGCTCACTGACGGGCGGGTAGGAGGTTGCTTGTCAGGTCTGTCCTAAGAGTAGACTTGAGCTGGAAGCGGTCCGTGGCCCGTTATGCTGAGATAAAATTGGAGAAAGCTTCAAATTGTACCCACTCTATGACCTGTGACTTTGGCAAGCATGCAAGTGCTTCACCAGCCATGCAGTCCCTAGTGCATCTACTCCCATGCTCAGTGCTTAGGCAGCACTTTTTGTGGGCTGGTTACCATGCTGGGTACTGGGAAGGTCAACAGGTGGGATTCCGTTGTTGTTTTCTTCAAAATCATGGTCAATGGAGAAGGACGCTCGTTGGAAAAATTGACAAGATGGTGTGATAAGTCCTTTACCAAAGATATGTGCGTGCTCTTCTGAGCACAGAGGAGGGCATTAGGGACTCTTGGCAAGAATGGAGGTGGTGGAGGAGGCAACAGGCTGCCCAAGAGCAGGTGGCATCAGCAATAACTTAGAGATTAAGTTCAAAGCCCTGGAGAGGAGAGTTAAAGGGAGGGAGGGAGCATGAAAAAAGCTGAATAGAAGTACCAAAGGATGCTGTAATCAGAGATCATTGTAGCTCCGTGTTTCACGAGGTGCAATGGATGCTGCTGGAGGGTTGGGATGGAATAAAGCCCAGAGTTGCGGCTGAGTCTTGGTCAACTCAAGCCATGTCCCAGCTGGGGATGGGGAACCTTAGCTGTAGCCAACCCTGCCTGTGCATCAGAAATACCTAGAAAAGAGATTTGATACAGTACAAATGGTCCCCACCCTTGAGGTACAGACTTAGCTGGCCTGGGAGTTTTGAGGTAGCCAACTGAGCAGCCCAGGATGTTTTTTTTAAATGTAAGACACTGACAACACAATGGAGAAAAGGAAAGTTGATGAGAGTCGGTGAATGCAGAGGGAGGAAGGTGCCACAACTTGGAACTGTTTTAAAGAGAAGACCTGAAGAAGGAAGCCATGCAGGAATCTGGAGAAAGACGCCTCAGGTGGAGAAAACAGCAAGACCAAAGGCTCTGAGACAGGGCTGATGCTTGTCTTGAAGGGAGAACAAGGAGGTCAGTGTTGCTGGAATGCAAGAGCTGAGGTCAGAGGGACAGTGCGGGCAGATACGTTGTATAAGGCATGCATCCTAGCCTTTTTGAACCATTGATTTAGTCCAACTCATCTGACATTTAGTGAAGAAACTGGCATGGAGAAGGGGCATGACTAGACACAGCTCTGAATCCTTCTTTTGCACAAGACTCTGAACAGACGGTGTGGCTGGGTGGTGTAGAGGAGCATATTGTTGATAGAGTAAGGCACTGTCTCCCAGAAGACCCCATCTGGGAGGAGAGGCACAGGCTCACACAGCCTCTTCCAGCAGAAGGCAGGTTTCAACCCATGCTTCCATCCCTATTCTGACTATTGCAGAAATAACATCACGGTTCCAGGTGGTCCTGAGAGACCGGGTACCTGACCAAGCCTCTGTGAGCAAGCAGCACCTTGAAGGCTGGGTAGGACATCAGCAGGCAAAGCAGGAGGCACGTGAAACAGGAGCCAGGATGGATGTCCGTGGCTGCAGGAGGCAGCATGAGAGTGTGGGGGCAGGAAGTCCTGGGTGTCTAGTCTGCCTCAGCCTTCAAATCTGAGACCAGCTGATTGCACATGGCTTTACGTCTTTGTGGTTCCTTGGTCTCAATTTTCTCATCTTTTCCACGGGGTTAATCCCATCTAGGAAAACTGGCTGTGAAAATTAGTGAAGTAACATGTGTGTCTACCAGCCCAGGGCTTGGTGGGCAGTATGTCTCAGGAAGGGGTCTTGTGTGGTCCTGTTGAGAGTGAGCACCCACTCTCTTTGCAGCCCCAGGCTGCTTCCATCAATTGCAGGAGGAGGAAGAGAGCCAGGAGAGGTGAGGACAGGAGGGCACAGTTTGGTCTGTTCTCCTCTCCACACCCAACACCTCTTTCTGACCTTACGGAAGCGGTATGAGCAATGTGCCACCCAACAGTCCCCGTAGCGATTCCCACTGCCTGTCCCTGTGGTCCCTGTGCTGCATGTCTCAACCATGCCCTGGAACTGACCTCCTTATTATTGCCCTATTTCGTGGGGTGGGGAGACAGGGCTGATGCTTGTCTTGAAGGGAGAACAAGGAGGTCAGTGTTGCTGGAATGCAAGAGCTGAGGTCAGAGGGACAGTGCGGCAGATACGTTGTATAAGGCATGCATCCTAGCCTTTTTGAACCATTGATTTAGTCCAACTCATCTGACATTTAGTGAAGAAACTGGCATGGAGAAGGGGCATGACTAGACACAGCTCTGAATCCTTCTTTTGCACAAGACTCTGAACAGACGGTGTGGCTGGGTGGTGTAGAGGAGCATATTGTTGATAGAGTAAGGCACTGTCTCCCAGAAGACCCCATCTGGGAGGAGAGGCACAGGCTCACACAGCCTCTTCCAGCAGAAGGCAGGTTTCAACCCATGCTTCCATCCCTATTCTGACTATTGCAGAAATAACATCACGGTTCCAGGTGGTCCTGAGAGACCGGGTACCTGACCAAGCCTCTGTGAGCAAGCAGCACCTTGAAGGCTGGGTAGGACATCAGCAGGCAAAGCAGGAGGCACGTGAAACAGGAGCCAGGATGGATGTCCGTGGCTGCAGGAGGCAGCATGAGAGTGTGGGGGCAGGAAGTCCTGGGTGTCTAGTCTGCCTCAGCCTTCAAATCTGAGACCAGCTGATTGCACATGGCTTTACGTCTTTGTGGTTCCTTGGTCTCAATTTTCTCATCTTTTCCACGGGGTTAATCCCATCTAGGAAAACTGGCTGTGAAAATTAGTGAAGTAACATGTGTGTCTACCAGCCCAGGGCTTGGTGGGCAGTATGTCTCAGGAAGGGGGTCTTGTGTGGTCCTGTTGAGAGTGAGCACCCACTCTCTTTGCAGCCCCAGGCTGCTTCCATCAATTGCAGGAGGAGGAAGAGAGCCAGGAGAGGTGAGGACAGGAGGGCACAGTTTGGTCTGTTCTCCTCTCCACACCCAACACCTCTTTCTGACCTTACGGAAGCGGTATGAGCAATGTGCCACCCAACAGTCCCCGTAGCGATTCCCACTGCCTGTCCCTGTGGTCCCTGTGCTGCATGTCTCAACCATGCCCTGGAACTGACCTCCTTATTATTGCCCTATTTCGTGGGGTGGGGCCTGTGGAGGGGGCGGCAGCATCAGGGAAGGAGTCAGGGCTTCTCGGTGTGCTTTTCCCTCTCCACCACACTAACCTCCATGGCTGGGCCAAGAACTTACAGACAGACCTTGGAGAAACCTAGCACAACAGGTGAGCTGTGAGCTGCTGAGCGACAGAGGGAGCTGGGGACATTCCCCCTTCGCCACAGTGACAGTGGTCACGCGACCCTGCTCCGCCCCCTCCACCTCTCCAGGGCTCTCAGTTAGGCCCTACCCCAACTCTACACTCTGACCTAGGCCTTCTTCTAATTTGATTGACGTTTCTGGGTGGGGGCTGAACTGGGGAGGGATAGGGTCGTGCAAACAGGTTAACCCTCTCTCTGCCAAGGAAGGAAGATTTCTGAGGCAATTTGTTTAGATGCAAGCTCTTTGTTCTCTTGGTCATTCACTCCTTTTTTATTGTTGTTGTTTAGTGTTTATTTATTTGACTACTTCAGGTCTTAGCTGCAGCATGTGGGAACTTCAGTCGCAGCATGTGGGATCTAGTTCCCTAACCAGCGATTGAACCAGGGCCCCTGTATTGGGAGCAAAGAGTCTTAACCACTGGACCATCAGGTACATCTCCATCTATTCTATCAATAAGCCCTTAGTTTTCTAGGGCACCACTTCTCAATGCTATATTCTTAGCATTGAGGAGAAAGAGACAAGTCAGACCTAGTCTCTGCCCCGGATATGCTTATCACTTCTTGGGGGACAGAAAGGGAAACCTATAATTACCGGTTAGGGTGAAGGCCTTGAGAAAGATACTAAGCCCCGAGGGAGGAAGGAATGATTCTACCCTAAGAAACAAAATGTCCATCACCATCAGCATGATCACTCATTCATTCCTTCAGTGAGCCAGGGCCCTGGTGTGGGCCCTTAGAGCTGGGGTGGAACTGGGGATGGGTAGGTCCACATTTGAAACGGGTCTTTAAAGAAAGAGTGGCAGAAAACTAAGGGGGTTGGGAGCAATCCCTTCCAGAGAGCAGGGATAGAGGCAGGGGCAGGGGGCAGCTCCCTGGAGGAGGTGCCCTTGACTTTGGCCTTGAAGAAGGGGAAGCCTTGGCCATCTTGGTGATACAGAGATGGGCTCCTGGGGAACCAGCTGACCACCTGTTGGGTGTGTTGATATAGTTCTTATTTAAGCTACCTGTGTCTTATTTGAACTGAAATATCAGTTTGCGGTTGATTTTTCTACTCATATTTATATAATAATAGTCTCACTAAAATCTAAATCTACTCACAGACTTTCTATGATTTGATTCTTTTGATCAAACTTTTCAGAGAAATAAAATCAATCAAATAAGAATAGGCCATTTTCTGCATCACGTCTTGATTCGTGGTTCAGAAATACCAACCAACTGGAGTCAAGTTTGACTTCTTAACCCAACCCACAAGGTGTCTTCAGGAGAGGTTCTGTCCTCAGTCAGCTCCTGGAAGCAGAGGGGGCAGTGGGGAGGAGAAAATGAGGGGATGAGGGATTCCAGTCCTCCTAGTCAGGTGGAAGGTGGGGTAGCATCCTTAGCATTCCCAGCTTGAAATGACTCTGAGCTCCAAGAAGGGAAGTTCAAGGGTAGAAGTTTGGTTATCTTGCTGGTTAAGAACAAGGGGGTTTTTAATCAGCTCTGTCTTCAGGCAAATCAATTATCTAATGCATGTGTGCCTCATGCTTCTCTTGCAGAATCACTGAGGGCGTCATACAAGATAGTGTGAAACACTATCGGCTTGCGTCTCACACTTAGCAAGGACTTGAGGAAAGGTGGCTGGCCAAGTCGTCTTGGTTATAACATGGGAAGCCCTTAGTAGATATGACTTTGCGGACCAGAACCTTCACAGTCCCTGAGATCCTGTTATTCTGGGGATTGTCCCCTGGCCTTCATGCACCACTTCCGGTTCACACACACCTGAGCAGGTGTGATCAGAGACCAGAGGCCGAAATGCTCAAGAATCGAAAAACAGAAGAATGAAGACAATGACAGGCTGGGCTGTCTCTGTGGGGAGTCCGGAGCCCTCAGACCCCCCAAAGCCAGCATTTTTCTCTTTGGACACAGACTTCAGAGGAGAGCCCAGGGGCTCTGTGCCTTTACAAGGCCCTTTCTTCCCCTCTGCATTCTGCTGCCTCTATCCATTACCTCTGAATGGAAATAGAAGCTTGATCTTTCTCGCTTGAAGCCATTAACAGGGTCTGACAGGGGCTCGGCCACAAAAAGGTGACCACCTGTTGGGTGTGTTGATATAGTTCTTATTTAAGCTACCTGTGTCTTATTTGAACTGAAATATCAGTTTGGTTGATTTTCTACTCATATTTATATAATAATAGTCTCACTAAAATCTAAATCTACTCACAGACTTTCTATGATTTGATTCTTTTGATCAAACTTTTCAGAGAAATAAAATCAATCAAATAAGAATAGGCCATTTTCTGCATCACGTCTTGATTCGTGGTTCAGAAATACCAACCAACTGGAGTCAAGTTTGACTTCTTAACCCAACCCACAAGGTGTCTTCAGGAGAGGTTCTGTCCTCAGTCAGCTCCCTGGAAGCAGAGGGGGCAGTGGGGAGGAGAAAATGAGGGGATGAGGGATTCCAGTCCTCCTAGTCAGGTGGAAGGTGGGGTAGCATCCTTAGCATTCCCAGCTTGAAATGACTCTGAGCTCCAAGAAGGGAAGTTCAAGGGTAGAAGTTTGGTTATCTTGCTGGTTAAGAACAAGGGGTTTTGAATCAGCTCTGTCTTCAGGCAAATCAATTATCTAATGCATGTGTGCCTCATGCTTCTCTTGCAGAATCACTGAGGGCGTCATACAAGATAGTGTGAAACACTATCGGCTTGCGTCTCACACTTAGCAAGGACTTGAGGAAAGGTGGCTGGCCAAGTCGTCTTGGTTATAACATGGGAAGCCCTTAGTAGATATGACTTTGCGGACCAGAACCTTCACAGTCCCTGAGATCCTGTTATTCTGGGGATTGTCCCCTGGCCTTCATGCACCACTTCCGGTTCACACACACCTGAGCAGGTGTGATCAGAGACCAGAGGCCGAAATGCTCAAGAATCGAAAAACAGAAGAATGAAGACAATGACAGGCTGGGCTGTCTCTGTGGGGAGTCCGGAGCCCTCAGACCCCCCAAAGCCAGCATTTTTCTCTTTGGACACAGACTTCAGAGGAGAGCCCAGGGGCTCTGTGCCTTTACAAGGCCCTTTCTTCCCCTCTGCATTCTGCTGCCTCTATCCATTACCTCTGAATGGAAATAGAAGCTTGATCTTTCTCGCTTGAAGCCATTAACACTCTGGGCTCTTGACAGGAAACACAGCTCAGCTTTAATTAGCTACAGCAAGCTCCCTGCAAGAGCTTCTGTCCCAACCCTGGGATTTCAAAGATAAAGGCTTCTCCATTCCCTCTAATCACAGCTATTAATGAGCCAATTAAGGCTTTCTCTGGGGCCGAGGCAAGCAGCGCCCTTCCTACCTTAGACACACAGCTCTGCCTGGCTGCCGGGAGGCTGGAAAATGCCTGGGACGGGGAGACCTGGGACTGGAAGCCCCAGTCCTGCAGTCTCTCTGCTGTGGGTCCTGGGATGGAACCAATGTCCTCTTGGAGGCGCTTTCCACAACAGGGGAGAGTAGCACTGTTTCTCCCGAGGAGCAGTTCTTATAACAAGAAGAATCGCAGGCCATCAACTCTCAAAGTGGAGTGTGCTTTAGCAGCACCAGGAGGCCTTCCCAGAACGCTTGATAGGGCTCCTTTCTGAGCTCCTGACTCAGTTGGTCTGGGAGGAAATGCATGCATTTCCTACTTATTCCCAAGTGATGCCGACCCTGCTGGTTCGGGAACACATTTGGAGAAACTCTGCTGTGGACAAGTGTGAGGTGTTACTTGATGATCTGAGTTGTGCTCTCATCTATAAATGTCCCCCAACCTCTTTCCTTCACTTGTGCCTCACCTGACCGTTTTCAGGTGCCTCTCACCTGGGCTATCAGCACATGGACACACCCGTGTTTCTGGCTGTGCCATGACCAGCCAGTAGAGAGACCTCCAGGGGCCATCAGTCGGGGGCAGAATTCAGCAGGATCGCTTCTTTGCCTCCTCTTGTCATGAAGATTCCAGGTCTTCATGTTGATCAGACCTCTCCAGCATCTCCATAGGGTCCTCAGGGAGGTCCTGAGCCAGAGAAGGCGGAAAGCACGGAGTCTTCAGTCTTTTTGACAGGCGCGCTGCCTGGTGGACACTTGCAAGATGGAGCTGAACAGGAAGGAGGGCAACTCGTTGCAGGGAACACGAGCCAAGCGGTGTGGCAGGATCACCATATGATGTTAGGGGACTAGTTTGATCTACTGGAAATAGAAGGACTTTCTCTTGAGCCATTAACACTCTGGGCTCTTGAGGAAACACAGCTCAGCTTTAATTAGCTACAGCAAGCTCCCTGCAAGAGCTTCTGTCCCAACCCTGGGATTTCAAAGATAAAGGCTTCTCCATTCCCTCTAATCACAGCTATTAATGAGCCAATTAAGGCTTTCTCTGGGGCCGAGGCAAGCAGCGCCCTTCCTACCTTAGACACACAGCTCTGCCTGGCTGCCGGGAGGCTGGAAAATGCCTGGGACGGGGAGACCTGGGACTGGAAGCCCCAGTCCTGCAGTCTCTCTGCTGTGGGTCCTGGGATGGAACCAATGTCCTCTTGGAGGCGCTTTCCACAACAGGGGAGAGTAGCACTGTTTCTCCCGAGGAGCAGTTCTTATAACAAGAAGAATCGCAGGCCATCAACTCTCAAAGTGGAGTGTGCTTTAGCAGCACCAGGAGGCCTTCCCAGAACGCTTGATAGGGCTCCTTTCTGAGCTCCTGACTCAGTTGGTCTGGGAGGAAATGCATGCATTTCCTACTTATTCCCAAGTGATGCCGACCCTGCTGGTTCGGGAACACATTTGGAGAAACTCTGCTGTGGACAAGTGTGAGGTGTTACTTGATGATCTGAGTTGTGCTCTCATCTATAAATGTCCCCCAACCTCTTTCCTTCACTTGTGCCTCACCTGACCGTTTTCAGGTGCCTCTCACCTGGGCTATCAGCACATGGACACACCCGTGTTTCTGGCTGTGCCATGACCAGCCAGTAGAGAGACCTCCAGGGGCCATCAGTCGGGGGCAGAATTCAGCAGGATCGCTTCTTTGCCTCCTCTTGTCATGAAGATTCCAGGTCTTCATGTTGATCAGACCTCTCCAGCATCTCCATAGGGTCCTCAGGGAGGTCCTGAGCCAGAGAAGGCGGAAAGCACGGAGTCTTCAGTCTTTTTGACAGGCGCGCTGCCTGGTGGACACTTGCAAGATGGAGCTGAACAGGAAGGAGGGCAACTCGTTGCAGGGAACACGAGCCAAGCGGTGTGGCAGGATCACCATATGATGTTAGGGGACTGTTTAGATCTTCTACTGATGGCCTGACTGGAGTCTAACTGAACCCCCTCGGGCTACATTTTGCCTGGTTCCTGAGACAGCAGAGACCGACTCTTTCTCATGTCAGCTACTGCCTCCTGCTTGCAATGGCTGAGAGCGTGACCAGGATCTCTCCGTGCTTCCAGCTTTAAAGACAGACTTCTGTGGTCAAAGGTGTTCAAAGGTACTGGGTTCAGCTGGGGCTGCAGCCTCCCCATCAAGACCCTCATGATATTCGCTCCCAGCAGCTATGCCCTTCCTTCTTCATCCCTCCCTTCCTGCCCTGAGGTCTAATTGAGCCTTCAAGCCCAGCTCAGAGAACTTGCTCCCCAGCATGCTCGTTTTGGTGGTCTCTGCTTTCTAGATAGCATGTCCCAAAGGGTGTGCCCACGGACTTCATGGGATGTAAACAGCTATAATGTGACTGCGGTGCCCCTCAGGGAGTGTTGGACTAACATAAGTAGGTATCTTCTCTGCAGGACTTCTCAGAGCCTTGAAAGTCCTACTGAAGGTGAGTTGGAAGACCCAAGAGGGATGCTTAACAGACATTTCCCAAACTCCTTTCTCCACAGAGTGTATACTTTCCCCAGAGAGAAGCTTACTTTTTTGGATATTAAAATTTTATTACTATTTTAGAGTGGGGTGATACTGTGGTTATTAATTTTTTTTACTATATTGCCTTACAGTGTTGTGTTAGTTTCTGCTGTTAAATGAAGTGAATCAGCTATATGTTTACATATATCCTCTCCCACTTGGACCTCCCTCCCATACCCCGGCTTCAGAGTCCAGTGGACTTGGATTCCCCATCTTCAGACTTATGCCTCTTTGAGCCTCAGTCTCTTCATCTGTAAAATGGAAAGTGATCTTTCCCTTGGACATTTGTTGCAACATTTAAGCAAGGTGACATGAACGATGCACAGCCCAGGGTGAGACAGACCATAGGGGCTTCATCAATGTGAATTTTCTCCTCTAGCTTTTGGTTTTCCAGTGGAAGCTTTTAATCTGAGTCACACACGCATGTTTGCATGGCAAATACTTGGTCTGTGAGGATGAAACCACACTCCACAAGGTTGGGGGAGGAGCTAAGAAGGAGGGCAATCGTTAGACTAGGATCCCTCGATGGCCTGACTGGAGTCTAACTGAACCCCTCGGCTACATTTTGCCTGGTTCCTGAGACAGCAGAGACCGACTCTTTCTCATGTCAGCTACTGCCTCCTGCTTGCAATGGCTGAGAGCGTGACCAGGATCTCTCCGTGCTTCCAGCTTTAAAGACAGACTTCTGTGGTCAAAGGTGTTCAAAGGTACTGGGTTCAGCTGGGGCTGCAGCCTCCCCATCAAGACCCTCATGATATTCGCTCCCAGCAGCTATGCCCTTCCTTCTTCATCCCTCCCTTCCTGCCCTGAGGTCTAATTGAGCCTTCAAGCCCAGCTCAGAGAACTTGCTCCCCAGCATGCTCGTTTTGGTGGTCTCTGCTTTCTAGATAGCATGTCCCAAAGGGTGTGCCCACGGACTTCATGGGATGTAAACAGCTATAATGTGACTGCGGTGCCCCTCAGGGAGTGTTGGACTAACATAAGTAGGTATCTTCTCTGCAGGACTTCTCAGAGCCTTGAAAGTCCTACTGAAGGTGAGTTGGAAGACCCAAGAGGGATGCTTAACAGACATTTCCCAAACTCCTTTCTCCACAGAGTGTATACTTTCCCCAGAGAGAAGCTTACTTTTTTGGATATTAAAATTTTATTACTATTTTAGAGTGGGGTGATACTGTGGTTATTAATTTTTTTTACTATATTGCCTTACAGTGTTGTGTTAGTTTCTGCTGTTAAATGAAGTGAATCAGCTATATGTTTACATATATCCTCTCCCACTTGGACCTCCCTCCCATACCCCGGCTTCAGAGTCCAGTGGACTTGGATTCCCCATCTTCAGACTTATGCCTCTTTGAGCCTCAGTCTCTTCATCTGTAAAATGGAAAGTGATCTTTCCCTTGGACATTTGTTGCAACATTTAAGCAAGGTGACATGAACGATGCACAGCCCAGGGTGAGACAGACCATAGGGGCTTCATCAATGTGAATTTTCTCCTCTAGCTTTTGGTTTTCCAGTGGAAGCTTTTAATCTGAGTCACACACGCATGTTTGCATGGCAAATACTTGGTCTGTGAGGATGAAACCACACTCACATCCACAAGGTTGGAAAAAATGAGAGCTCAAAAGGGACTGGGCCATCCAAGGAGACTTCTAGGAGGAAGCGTTATTTGCTGGGCCCGATCCTGAAGTGAGTTCTCCAACAAAAGCCCGGGACAGGGGAGGTGGGAGGGGAACCTTTAGAACTGCCTCTTTCTGCAAGCAAGCTCCAGCAGGCATCCTTTTCTTTATTTTACTTTTCCACCCTGGAGGCCCATTTCCCCACCAAATCCAGCAGATGCAGCACTTGCCTCCCCCTCCCACTGCCTGAATTTGGCCAACATCTCAAGTTCCAGAGGTGTGAGCCTCAGAGTGGGGCCCTCCTGGCTTGTGGAAATTCACTGGGCCCACAGAAGCCTGTTGCACTGACACCCTCAGGGAGCTCAGAGCTAACAGGCCACCAGGATGCGGATGCTGGCCTGGAGCCTACCCACCCCAGCCTTGGTCACTGGGGTGGGTGGGAGGAGCTCCTCCTCATTCAGAACTGAAGAGGAAGCAGTACTGGAGATTTCCTCCTCAGACTCCATATCAACCCCTAAACCCTGACCTCCACCAATCAGCCGTTTCGGGAGACACCACCCTGAACCAGGCATATTTTTTCCCTAACTCATTTCATCTCCGAAATTATCATAAGAGTTCCCATTTTACTGATGAGAAGACAAAGGCTCAGAGAGTCCATTTGAAACTAAGTCCATTTGGTTCAATGCGTGAAAGTCGCTCAGTCATGTCCGACTCTTTGCCACCCCACAGACAAGCCATGGAATTCTCTAGGGAAGTATACTAGAGTGGGTAGCTGTTCCCTTCTCCAGAGCATCTTCCCATCCCCTGGACTGAACCCGGGTGTCCCTCATAGCAGGCGGAGTCTTTACCGTCTGAGTCATCAGGGAAGCCCTCATTTGGTTCAGACCCCAAGCTTTTTCCATGAGTGTTCTGGAGCCTTTATTTCTCTTTGTGCCTTTCCTAGTTTGTCTGGAAACTAGTCGTCACCACCTCCAGAAAGCCTTCCTGGTTGTCACCCGAGGCCATGCTTATCTCCCCTTCTGAGTGTCTACAGTTGGAACCATAAGGCACACCTTGCATCAGTCCATCTTTTCAGACGGGGAAGGACTGGGTGGACGTTCTACCCTGGCACTGCACACATAGTAGTCTCTGTTGACAGAAGAGGTGAAGAAGTATAATGTTTAGGAGTACACAGAACTACCAGGTGCTTTGCATCCCTGTCCAGTCCTGAGTTAGCCAGCATCTTCCAACCCCGCCCCAACCCTCCACCCTTCCCTACAGCCCATGGGCTGGCCGCACAGACACTAGCAGACTCGGCTTTCCCAGGCATCATCTGCTTCACATCCTGCAACGCAGCTTGCTTTCTGGAGTTCTGCGGGACCCCCCGATATTCACGAGCAGATGCCTGTAGCTGGACACCCTCGGGAGGGCCCTGTAAGATCTCGGCTCCAATTCTCCGCCTCCAAACAAGCTGCGGTCCAGCACGTCCGCGTCAGACCCGAAGGTCACCCTCCGCCTGCCAACACCCACTTCAACGATTAGCGAAGGTGCCAAGGAAATTATGAAAACCACGTGACAGGTAAATGACTCTTCCTGGAACTTTCTTAGGTTTCAAAGGGAGGATGGCTTGCTCCAGTGTGTGGGCTGAGAATTCAGGTTTTGCCAACGCGTTCCAGAAGACTGGGCACAGCAGACCTTACAGGACTCTGATTTCCCTTCAGTGGAATCCAACTGGGCCTCTTGGCCCCAGGGACTGAGACCGGCCAAGGACCAGGCTCCATCCAAACACTGTGGCTTTGTTCCTTGTGTAAAGAGTAGACATGCCAATGGGGTGTGAGCAGGAAGGGAGAAAAGTGAGCAGGGGGTGACAGGGACGGAGAACACCTGGGGCCACTATGTTTAGTCTTTTCACTCTCAGGACGGGGAGACTGAGGTCCCGAGTGAGCTGCTGGCCTAGTGTCGAGCAGCTTCTTGGAGACGGAGCCGTGGTCACAGGGAGCACACAGGTGTCTCTAAAATCCTGGGCAAGCTAAGTGACAAATGGATGTCCCTGAGGAATCGTGTCTAGAAGCTTCTCTTTGCCCTGACTGGTAAAAATGCCACAGGCACGTGGATTGTCCTATCTGTGGATAATGCTGGGCACAGGCTGCTGAGGTGCAGAAGGACAGGGAAGGGGGGCTGAGATGCGTAGCCAGATGCTCGTTGTCTGCCTCTGGCCACCTGGCTGAGTCCTCCGGGTATCTGGATGCCCAGAGAACTCATAGGCAGACTCTATGCTGGAGCAGAGCCCAGACTGGGCACTAATTGCTTTTGGCGGGGGAGACCAGAATCTACAGTTGCCAAACACCAGACTGTTGCTACGGAGTCCCATGAAGTGCCTGTGAAAGCATCTTGTACACATCAGTCCTGGGACTCCTATACATGTAAATGTATATTGAGCAACTCTTCTGTGCTAACACCTTCAATAGCTCCCTATTACCTGTAAGAAATGCAGCCTAAACCCTTCCTATGCTCAACACCCTTACGGATTTATCTGTTCTATGTCTCACGTGTCATTTTTGAAAACTCAATCCATACCATTCACAACCATCCTTCTGAAAGCACCATCCACTTTTTTTTGCCTCTTCTTTAAAAACTACTGCATGCAATGTTCTTTCCTCTTTCTCTTTAGGGAGGACTCCTCATTCTTCTAACCTGACAATCCAACATGGAAGGCGACACTTCGTCAGGTTTTCTGTCTCCCAATTCCTGGGCGGTTGTACCTTCAAAGCATATCTCAAACCCAACTCTTCACCCTCTGCATTGCCCTCTCCCATCTCCAAGCCACCGTCCTCCCTTGTCTGGTTTACTCCAGGAGGCTCCTCACTGGCCTTCCTGGAGTATTCCAATCTCCTCCCACCACCGGCTGTTCTGACTGCGGCAGCCAGGGTGATCTTTCGTGCATCTTAGATCTGTTCTGATTTATGCTCGAGACCTTCGCTGACCGTTCCTGGCCATCTGTACTGGGGGTGACATCACCTCCCCTGCCTGTCTCCCTCCTGTCACATCCTCCATTCTCCACCTTTTCTTCATGTTCCAGCCACGGTGACCACCCTCTTGGTCCTGAACAAACCAAGATTATTCAGGAATACCTTCATCTGTCCCTGCCAGGCTCCCTGACCCCAGCCTCTCTCTCACAATTGATTCTTTTTGTAATTCAGATCTTGGCTCACATCACTTCCTAGAGAGGTCTTCCCTGACCATTCTCCCCAGAGGAATCTCCCTTATGTGCCCCGTTTATTGTCTTTGCAGAGATCCTCCCTGTATCAAGTGACCGTGTATGTCTGTGTTTATTTTCTATGTCTCCTGCAGCCGCAGAAGCTCAGTGCGAGCAGAGCTGTCCTTGTCTTTCTTGATGTGTCCCCAGCATATGAAACAGTCCAGGTACCAAGTGAGCACTTCACAGTCAACACCTTTGAAGGACTGCCTGAAGCAGCATCCTGGTGGACAGAGCCTTCGAGAAGAAGGAGATCTTCGTGAGCTTTCTATAGGAAAGGAAACCTGGATGAGCCATAAGAGGATGGTGGGATTTCTGTAGGTAGAGAGATTCCGAGGTGGTGTCCCAGGAAGCGGGTCTAGCCAGGAGAACAAGCTGAAGGACTGGAAGGAGAGACGAGGGCAGGGGAGAGCACGGCCAGGGCGGGGAGGCTAATTCTGTGGAGAAGGAAGTGAAGTCAGCTCTGTGCCCAGGGGAGGATCTGGGTGGGAAGGATCGTGGGCCAGACAGGAGAGCCCGTGTCCCTTGCTCACCTCTGCACTGTTTTCCTGCAACCTGGCTTTGCTTGCATATGAGTGTTCCTAATGGAAAAGGTAGACAGGAGTCACAGGAACTTAGAAACTTAGGGCAACACATATGTCCTTGTCGTCAAATGGAAATGAAGCTCACCCCTGCTGGGACGGAGAAATGTCTGTGCGAGGTCAGGGCTCCGGAGAGGCTGGGGCAGGACTATCTGGATGGGCAGTTACGGAGACTTTGCCTGCAAAGGGGCTCAAAGGGAATCCAGCCAGTCTTCTAACATCACAAATGTTCAGGGCCCTCTGCTCGACAGGCTCCCAGGCGCTCACCTGACCTCCAGTGGCCTGCAGCCTCCTGTTCCAAAGGGCCTCCATGGCTCCCTGCAGACCTCCGAGGATGGAGTGCTGGCTCCCCGCTCACACGCTGGAAAGCTCTGACTTCCTGGAAGTCTCCCTCATATGGAGATGGATCTGGTCTCCCTGGAGCACTCCGACTGGACCTCACTCTGACTCTGAGGTGGCCCACTCTGCTCCCGGGAAGCAGGGTGGACACACGACAGCAACCGTCCCACCTCCAGGGCCTTCTCGCCAGACCCACACTCTGGGCCTTTCCACTCCTTCTCTGGAGTGGCAGGTCCCCGCACACTCAAAGCACCGCCTCTGGGCTTGTCCCAGGTGGTCCCTGCTCTGCTTCCACTGCTTGGAGAAAGTCTCCACAGAAGAGTGCTGGCTGCCCTGCGAGATCATCTCTCACCACTTTTGCCTTCTCCTTCAAGACTGCATGGCATTGCTGGTGGGAATGCGAAACGGTGCAGCTGTTGTGAAAAATAGTGTGGTGGCTCCTTAAGAAATTAAAGACACAAGTAACTGTGTGATCCAGCAAGTCCGCCTATGAGAATAGACCCAACAAATTGAAAACAGGGATAGAACACTTGTATATAATGCTCACTGCAGCACGATTCACAACAGCTAAAAGGTGGAAGCAACCCAAATGTCTGGGCTTCTCAGGTGGGTCAGTGGTAAAAGAATCCACCTGCCATTGCAGGACATGTGGGTTCGATCCCCGAGCTGGGAAGATCCCCTGGAGAAGGAAATGGTAACCCATTTCGGTATTCTTGCCTGGGAAATCCCACGGACAGAGGAGCCTATGGGTTCGCAAAAGAGTCAGACACAACTTAGCGACTAAACAACCACAAATCCAAATGTCCATGAAGAAATGAATGGATAAACAAAATGTGGTATTATTCAGCTTTATAAAGCAATAAAATTATGACATAGCCTACACCAAGATGAACCTGGAAAACAACACATTAAGTGAAATAAGCTAGTTGCCAAAGGACAAATACCGTATGATTCCACTTATATGAATTTCCTACACTAGGAAATTCATAGATACAGGAAGTAAAATAGAGTCCACAAGGAGTTGAGGGGAGGAAAGAAAGGGGCAGTCACTCTTTCATCAGTACAGAGTTTCTACTGGGATGATGAAAAACTTCTAAAGATGGGTGTTTGTGGGCTTTCCTGGTGGTCCAGTGGGTAGAGAGTCCACCTTGCAGGGCAAGGGGCACTAGTTCGATCCCTGGCCCAGGAAGCTCCCATGTGCTGCGGAGCAGCTGGACCGGTGTGTCCAATTGTGAGCCAGCACTCTGGAGCATGTGCCCAGAGCTGGTGCTCTGCAACAAGAGAGGCCACTGCAATGGGAGGCACACATAGGCCGAAGAATAAAGATGGATGAAAAGAAATAAATAAAGATGGGTGTTTGTGATGGTTGCCCAGCACATTGAATGCACCAATGCCACTGAACCATGCACTTTACAATAGTTCACACGGCAGATTTGATCCTATGCATGTTCTGCCACATTTTAAAAGGCCACATCTACCCTCCATTCTCTGCCAAGCAGCAGTCAAGCACCAAGCATGGACAGAGTGCCAACTAAGCACTCCGTGACGTGCTATGGCCCATGAAACTGGCAGCAGAGACTCTCCTTGTTCGTAAGGGCACTCACAAGCAAGCGCTAGCCCAAGTAATTACCATGAGCTACCTTATTTAACCCACATAGCCTCCTCAGATAACTACTGTACAGATCTGACAAGTAGGACTGAGAGTCTAAGAGGCCAAGTAGCTGGTTCTAGATCACACAGGGCCAGACTGTAGCCTACCAGGCTCCTCTGTGGGCTTTCCCAGGCAAGAGTACTGGAGTGGGTTGCCATTTTCTTTTCCAGGTCTTCCTCACCCAGGGATCGAACCCATATCTCTTGCATGGGCAGGCAGATCCTTTTACCACTGCACCGCCTGGGAAAGTTCCAAAGCAAATGTCTCATTTCAGAGGCTAGTCATGCTGCTAGAGTACTTCTTGAAAGAAAATTGGGAAACGCTGAAGAACCAGACCACACAGAGAGAGAGAGAGACACCTTTCTGAGATGCTTTGCTGTGGGAAACGTTCTAAGACCCCTTTTAGAAGGGAGCCAACTTAAACCTCATGAGTGGTGGCAGGTCTCTCTGGTTCACCCTTCTATCCTCAATCAGTGTCTGTTGAATGAGTGCCCATCACTGCGACCCGAGGGAATCAGAGGTGGTGTTTCCACTGAACTCTGCAGTGTGGGCAGAAGGGAAGGAGGAGGACCTCAGCGCCCACATTGTCCAGGAGCCTCCCCTGGCCTTGGGGCTGGGTTTCTGGGAGTCTGTGCTCCGCTGTCCTCCTCCACCCCCTCTACCCTCAAGATTTTATGTTGGTGGTCCAATGTTCACTGCCTGGCCAGATGGGCGCTCCCGATGGGCGAGGCCCCATCTCATCCTCTCTGAACCTGGTGCCCAGTCAGAGGCTGGCCCAGAGCTGGTGCTCTGGGGTTTC
Source organism: Tragulus kanchil (assembly GCA_022376925.1). Taxonomy (NCBI): domain Eukaryota; kingdom Metazoa; phylum Chordata; class Mammalia; order Artiodactyla; family Tragulidae; genus Tragulus; species Tragulus kanchil. The sequence continues at coordinate 112,018,005 of JAIOJX010000032.1, read as the reverse complement.
TCACTGGAGAGATGAACAGGAGAGAGCCCTGGAGAAACCTGACAGAAGAGTTCAACCTTGAGGAGCTCTTGTTCAATTCTCCTTATTTCCCTATAATTAGAACAAATTCCCCTGTTAGCTCAGTTTCCATTCCCGAAGGTGGAAGGAATTCAGGAAACTTCTCCCAAGATGCCGAGCCCCGTTCTCAGTCTGACTGTCTAGACACATGACCTGCAGGCCGCCCTCAGCCTGATCTCACAGAACTGGCGGGGGCTGGGGCGGCAGCTGGCGCACATTACCCCTGGGCTGGCAAGGCCTCTTTTCTGGGCCCAGAAGTCCTCACCCAGAGAGCAGCAGCCTTGGCTGAACGGTGGAGACTCACACCTGGCTGACAGTCCCCAGTGCAGGTGAGGGCGGGGCTCCTGCTGCATCATACAGCCTGGGGGCACTCTTCACCTAGAAGGTAGAGTGAAGGGCTTCCCTGGAGGCACGCGAGTGGCCCCCCTGGGCAGGGGTGAGGCTGTGGGGACTCCTCATTACTGGGTCACTTCCCCAACTATTCATGAACCTCTTTCTCTGTGAATTTATTTGCGTGGACCCCTCTGCCCTGGGGAATGGAAACCCACTCCAGTATTCCTGCCTGGAGACTCCTCCCATGGACGAGGAACCTGGTGGTCTGTAGTTCACAGGGTCACAAATGTTCAGACATGACTGAGTAACTAACATAAGAACTCTGCCCTGGGGCCTGAATCCAGTGCTCCCAGCACTGTGCATTACTTAGACGTCACTTCTCTCACCTCTAATCAAGCAACAGGGAGTAGAGAAGGGGTACAGGACAGACCTGGGTTCAAAAAAATAATCACATTTTCATTGCACTGTGATCTTGGAAAAGTTCTCATCTTCGATACTGGTGTTTCCGCCTTCTCATTTGTAAGTTGGGGATAGTAAATCCTACCTTCAGGGTCCTTAGGAAGATTAAATGAGATCATATTTTATAAGGGGCTCAGAGCACTGACTGTCACATAGTTGGTTTTATGGAAGCATCTGTTAAATGAGGACAAATTTATCTCAGTCTTCCAAGTGTCCAGCTTTCACATCTGGGGATGTGGGCTAAGTGAATAGCTGAATCCTGTAGCTGAGTCTTCAACTCACTACAGTCTTTGATTAGTGCCTTGGCCTCTCCGAGCCTCACTTTTCCTTACATATAATGGGAGTGCATGACGTTACCCTGATGGTCTCTTTCAGCTTGAACCTTCCAGGGCCCCAGAGCTTGTGGCACAGGACCCCACCATCCATCTGCAGTTGGATCTAGTCTTGCCCTACTTTACCTTCAGTTATCCTCTGATCCCTAGAGGATCCAGGCTTTCTGAATTGCAGAGCTCGACCCCTTGGAAAAGCAGAGCCAGGGGTTGTCAGCATGGATTAATTCTGGGATACACGACAGCCAGCCCAGTGTCCTCAGAGAGGGTGCTTATCCTGAGTGACCCAGGAGGGGTTGAGCTGAACATTCCAATCAGCCAAGTGGCCTTAGGGGAGTATTAGAGAAAAGGGCTGTGGGGAGCTGGTGTTAAAGATCTCTTAATCCAGGGGAATTTAGAGTCACTGCAAAGTGGACCCCTAAATGAGTAGGGATTTGCCTCTTCTCCCGGCCTCAACAGTCTGCCTCTGCCCAGGGAGAGGTTTAAAATAGCAGAGGTAACTTGGCTTGATTTGGCCAGGCTCGCATTCCTCCTTTGGCTCCCAAGGTTCAGAAATAGTCCGGTGGAGACATAGAGGTGCCTTGGGAGAAAGGAGATGCTGTCTTCTCAGGCGTCCCTGAGAGGAGGCATTTTGAAGTCTCATGGGCTATTACATGGCTTAGTGGGTCTTGGAGTTGTGTGGTTCTCCTAGATGGAGACCCTGAGTCCCATGGAAGAAAAACAGACCTGTGCAAGGTCCCTCTTGAGCAAGAGGGTGCATGGCAGAGCCAAGAGTAGGATCTGGGTCTCCCGACTCTGAGGTTGGCTGGCTCCTACTCCTTAGATACACAGCGTCTGTGTCAGCTACAACCGCCCCCCACCAGTGCAATGTTTTATTCAGTGCACATTTATCAAGATTTTGCCATGGGCTGTGCTGAGCAAGGCACAGGAGGGTTAGAGCTGGGGTGAGAAAAAGATGAGCCGGGCTCCACCGTTGCCGTCCAGCTCCTAAGGCAGGGACTTGAGCAGCCCTGAGTAGGGATGCTTTAGAAAGGAGGTCCTGAGGGAGGGGAGAACATTGGGTTAGAGGGAGAAAGGGTCTGGAAGCTGGAAAGCTCCTGCTGTTTTCTGGTTTTCACTGGTCTTATCTCCTGTTAGTCTGAGAGAAGGATTAAGGCTGCATCGTTAGCCAGGGCCTTCCCTCTGGGCAGCCTGCTAAGCCAGCCTCTCCTCTCTTGAAGCCCAGCATGACTCCCCTGGGGGCTCCCTTCTGGTGGCTGTCTGGTTTGTCCCAGCCTGGCTGCAGCCTGTGTGAGGTGACTCACCTCTCACCTGATGTGTTTCTGAGCTCCTGGGCTTCAGCGACAGCTGTCTCATGCTCATTGCTGCTTCAGTGGCCTTCCTGAAGCAAAACGAACTTTAGGAACTGAGCTTTGTGGGAACCTGATACCGCCTCCGACTCTCTCCAGGGTTTTCCTGGGACAGGTGCAGCCAGGCAGCCTGTGGCAGTCGCAGAGGTCAGAGTCAGGACCCGCAAGAGCAGCGCAAGGGCAGGTTTCAGCTCTGAGGAAGGCAGCCCAGTCTGTTACCCAGAGGGCTCAGTCTTCTAAGGGATTGCTCTGGTGGTGGAGAGGGAAAGAAGGAAAAGATATCTGCCACCTTAGAAGATGAATGAACAGGGATGTGGGGCCTCGTCACTCTCTCTGACATTGAAGAGGGTGTTTAAACATCACAAAGAGGTGCCGCATTCCAGACTGGGATCTAGGATGGTAAGTACTCCAGTGCACTCGAGTTCCATGTCTGCATCCCACCTTGGGCGGAGAGCAGTTTGAAAGCTGTGTGTTTGCAAATAACATGTGCGTCTGATTCATCTAAGCCTCCTTAGCCTTTAGCATGGAGCCCAGCTCTTGCTAAGGTCGGAAGTGCTTGCTGAGTGAATGAATGATTTGTGAGAACTGGGGTCCCAGAATTTCTCCAGAACTGGGCCCAGTCTCTCCAGCTGAGGGATGGTGGGGACCAGGGTGTGGAGCAAAGGCTCCCCTCTGACTGCCGATCTCTGAGAGCTCCCCTACTTCAAAGGACGTGTAGATAAGAAGGGCTTTCTGGGCTAAGTGAGATCCGGCCCTCCCCCAGTCCTCCCTACCCCCAGCCCCACACCAAATGTGCACATGAAGATCTAGCTTCCTTATCTGCCTAGGCTCAGATTTGGCACCCTGGGGCTTGAAAGGCTGACAGAGCCACTGATGGTGCATCCAGATGTCCTTAAAGACCCCCAGCTGTGGCCCCTGGGACAGTGCTCCTTCTGAGGTGCCAGCCCCAACTTTCACCTGTGTGGAGGTGTGAGGGCCTGCTTGGATAGGAATGAAAGGAGCTGTGCTAGGAAGGCAGAGGACCCCATAAGGGTGATGGGCTTGACTGGGAGGATCCTAGAAAGAGAAAAGTGTCAGAGGACAAAGAAATTGGAGGAAATTTAAAATTCCCTCGTTAGACAGAGTCCTTAACGCACATTTGAAGAGTGGCTGAATGGATGTCTGGAGGCGGGTGGCTGAAATGGATGGTGGTCTGTTCAGTTAGATGGCTTTAGGAACTGAGCTTTGTGGGAACCTGATACCGCCTCCGACTCTCTCCAGGGTTTTCCTGGGACAGGTGCAGCCAGGCAGCCTGTGGCAGTCGCAGAGGTCAGAGTCAGGACCCGCAAGAGCAGCGCAAGGGCAGGTTTCAGCTCTGAGGAAGGCAGCCCAGTCTGTTACCCAGAGGGCTCAGTCTTCTAAGGGATTGCTCTGGTGGTGGAGAGGGAAAGAAGGAAAAGATATCTGCCACCTTAGAAGATGAATGAACAGGGATGTGGGGCCTCGTCACTCTCTCTGACATTGAAGAGGGTGTTTAAACATCACAAAGAGGTGCCGCATTCCAGACTGGGATCTAGGATGGTAAGTACTCCAGTGCACTCGAGTTCCATGTCTGCATCCCACCTTGGGCGGAGAGCAGTTTGAAAGCTGTGTGTTTGCAAATAACATGTGCGTCTGATTCATCTAAGCCTCCTTAGCCTTTAGCATGGAGCCCAGCTCTTGCTAAGGTCGGAAGTGCTTGCTGAGTGAATGAATGATTTGTGAGAACTGGGGTCCCAGAATTTCTCCAGAACTGGGCCCAGTCTCTCCAGCTGAGGGATGGTGGGGACCAGGGTGTGGAGCAAAGGCTCCCCTCTGACTGCCGATCTCTGAGAGCTCCCCTACTTCAAAGGACGTGTAGATAAGAAGGGCTTTCTGGGCTAAGTGAGATCCGGCCCTCCCCCAGTCCTCCCTACCCCCAGCCCCACACCAAATGTGCACATGAAGATCTAGCTTCCTTATCTGCCTAGGCTCAGATTTGGCACCCTGGGGCTTGAAAGGCTGACAGAGCCACTGATGGTGCATCCAGATGTCCTTAAAGACCCCCAGCTGTGGCCCCTGGGACAGTGCTCCTTCTGAGGTGCCAGCCCCAACTTTCACCTGTGTGGAGGTGTGAGGGCCTGCTTGGATAGGAATGAAAGGAGCTGTGCTAGGAAGGCAGAGGACCCCATAAGGGTGATGGGCTTGACTGGGAGGATCCTAGAAAAGAGAAAAGTGTCAGAGGACAAAGAAATTGGAGGATGAAAACCCCCCGTTTGAAGGGAGAATTCCCTACGTTAGACAGAGTCCTTAACGCACATTTGAAGAGTGGCTGAATGGATGTCTGGAGGGCGGGTGGCTGAAATGGATGGTGGTCTGTTCAGAGATTTATAGGATGCTTCCTTAGACTCCCGTGATGAATCCGACCCAGCCTCTGTCCCCAAGGAGCTCAAATATGCAGACAATGACACCACTGTTGTAATTCAGCTCAGAGATGGGCCTGAATAAATGGAGAGAGTTGTGGCTACAAGCCAAAGACAGGAGTAGGCAGAATTCTCAGCCAGGGTCGGGGTCATTCCCCTGGGATCTGAGAGGCGTGCAACAGGTCACGAACCACTTTGAGATGAAATTCAAAATGAGCAAAGATTTGGGTTGAAATGAATGCCCTCTTGAAAGTGGATTTCAGAATGGTTGAGATATCGTAGGCATAGACGTTCCTGAAAAACACTTGGGAAAACTGCCTCTCCTCAGGTAGCTTGTACGTGAATCGAAAACTTGAAGGGAGGACTCCTTTCTTTCAAGTCTTTTATTTCATACAATTCCAATGAGGATTGTTATACACGTTTCAGATATGAACCCTTGGGTTCAGGGAGGTTCGGTAATTCATTAAGGCCACACAACCGAAGTGGCAGAGCTGGGATGTGGTGGCAGAGCTGTAAGTTGAAAGCCAGCTGATCTTTCTTCTGTCACTGGATCTTAACCTTCCTCTCACCAGAAGGGAGGCTGGTGCAGGTCCTGGAATCAGAGCTGACAGAGACAAGCTGAAAAGTCTCAGGCCTTCCCCAGGCCCTGGAAGCAGGGAAGCAGGGTCAGTGCAGTGGAGAAGGGATTATTGTTCAGTAAAATGACTGAGGACCGCCTTTGCTTAAGGGAGGAGAAGGGGGTGAGTGAGGAAGGGACAGTCTGTCCCTTACAGGGGACTTTGGACACCAGCCCTGGAGGTGCCCCTGTCCAGAGGTGACGCGCGGTAGCTGTTTTGTGGAGACTGTTCAAACCAGCAAAACGCAAAAGAAGCATGGTATGATAGGGAGAAAGCCTTTTTTTGTTTTGAATTTATGACAACTAGTAGTAACATGATGAAAACCCCGTTTGAAGGAGAATTCCCTCGTTAGACAGAGTCCTTAACGCACATTTGAAGAGTGGCTGAATGGATGTCTGGAGGGCGGGTGGCTGAAATGGATGGTGGTCTGTTCAGAGATTTATAGGATGCTTCCTTAGACTCCCGTGATGAATCCGACCCAGCCTCTGTCCCCAAGGAGCTCAAATATGCAGACAATGACACCACTGTTGTAATTCAGCTCAGAGATGGGCCTGAATAAATGGAGAGAGTTGTGGCTACAAGCCAAAGACAGGAGTAGGCAGAATTCTCAGCCAGGGTCGGGGTCATTCCCCTGGGATCTGAGAGGCGTGCAACAGGTCACGAACCACTTTGAGATGAAATTCAAAATGAGCAAAGATTTGGGTTGAAATGAATGCCCTCTTGAAAGTGGATTTCAGAATGGTTGAGATATCGTAGGCATAGACGTTCCTGAAAAACACTTGGGAAAACTGCCTCTCCTCAGGTAGCTTGTACGTGAATCGAAAACTTGAAGGGAGGACTCCTTTCTTTCAAGTCTTTTATTTCATACAATTCCAATGAGGATTGTTATACACGTTTCAGATATGAACCCTTGGGTTCAGGGAGGTTCGGTAATTCATTAAGGCCACACAACCGAAGTGGCAGAGCTGGGATGTGGTGGCAGAGCTGTAAGTTGAAAGCCAGCTGATCTTTCTTCTGTCACTGGATCTTAACCTTCCTCTCACCAGAAGGGAGGCTGGTGCAGGTCCTGGAATCAGAGCTGACAGAGACAAGCTGAAAAGTCTCAGGCCTTCCCCAGGCCCTGGAAGCAGGGAAGCAGGGTCAGTGCAGTGGAGAAGGGATTATTGTTCAGTAAAATGACTGAGGACCGCCTTTGCTTAAGGGAGGAGAAGGGGGTGAGTGAGGAAGGGACAGTCTGTCCCTTACAGGGGACTTTGGACACCAGCCCTGGAGGTGCCCCTGTCCAGAGGTGACGCGCGGTAGCTGTTTTGTGGAGACTGTTCAAACCAGCAAAACGCAAAAGAAGCATGGTATGATAGGGAGAAAAATAAGACTTCACTTATTTGAATTCAGTTTTCACTGCTCTTTGAACAGAATTTATGACAACTAGTAGTAACATGTATTAATTAACTACTTACTTTGTGCCAGGAATAGGTCTAAGAAATTATACAAATTGTTAATTCTCCCAACACCCCCGTGAAGTAGATATGGCTATGAACCCATTTTACATATGAGCAAGCAGAGGCAAGGGTTATGCACCTTGAACAAACAACCCATTCTCTAGGTCCCAGATTTTGTCAGCAGGAGTCCCCAAGCCCTGGGCGGTGGACTGGTGCTAGTCCCTGGCCTGCTAGGAATCTACCCGCACAGAAGGTAAGTGGCAGGGCTAGGGAGAGAGGCTTTATCTCTCACTCCTCACTGCACCTCTTTGCTTGCACTACTGCCCTGTCTGTGAAAAAATCCAGATAACTGGTCTTTATTGCCGCAAATATTGGGAACCACTGGCACCAAATGAGATAACTCATGTGAACGTGGCCCACAATCCGTATGCGAGAACCATTTGTCGAACCGTAGTCTGACATGAGTAATGAAGTGACAAGGCCACTGTTTTCTGACTCCAAACTCTTTGATACCTTCGCCACTCCCTCTCCCGGCCCAGAGGTCTAGCACATAGTAGGTGAGTGTTCAATGTCTGGGAAGTGGTTGAGGAAATCTTCATGAAGTCCAGTGTCTGCCTTGGTCCGGTTACTTCCCTGCAATCCATCCAAAGAACAGATTGGGATGTGTTTTCTATTTTTTTTAAATTTTTCTATTTTTTAGAGTTTTTTTTTTTTCTAACTTTTATTTTACTCTTAACTTTTACAGAGTTTTGTTGTTTACAGATATGTATGTTCCCAGATTAGAGTTTTTTTCTTCTCCCTGTCATGCCTCTTATATTTATATTTATTTTCATCCATCTCTTTTTTTATTCTTTGGCCTGTGTGGGCCTCCCATTGCAGTGACCTCTCTTGTTGCAGAGCACTGGCTCTGGGCACATGTGCTCCAGAGCGTTGGCTCGTAATTGGGCACACAGGTCCAGCTGCTCCATGGCATGTGGGATCTTCCCGGACCAGGGATCGAACTGGTGCCCTTTGCACTGCAAGGCAGGCTCTTTACCCACTGGACCACTGGGGAAGCCCTGGGGTGTGTTTTCTTAAGGTGGGAAGTCCCCCACCAGACACTGCTTCCCCAACTCTTGAGCCTGAGCTCAAGGGAGAGAATCTGCATGCGGTCTCAGGGGAGAAGTGGAGGGAAATCCCTGATGAAGATATGCGTCCCTCTCTGCTGGTGTCAGCCCTTGGGCAGGGTGGATCCCCACTCTCTCTGGGTGGTACACACAAGACCGTGTCGGCTTGTCTGAGAGCCAAGGGTGGATGGGGAGCGTGTGTGCCTCCCACTGCCGGGTGTATGTGCAGCAGTGTGTGTTTGTTTTACGTGAAACAGTCTTCGTGCCCGTTACCTTCAAAAAATGGATTATCTGGTCCTTTGGAAAGAAAATTACTCAACTAAGCAAACGAACACTCGGCAACGCCAGGCTGGGGTTCTGACTTTAGGTGTCAGACAGTGGGTGCCCTGCTTGTGCTCTGTGCAAGGGATTCTCGCTGTCTGCCCGGGGTTTCCCAGGTGGGAAAAAGAACTGGCTGACTAGTGCAGAAGACATAAGAGATGTGGGTTTGATCCCTGGGTGGGGAAGATCCCCCGGAGGAGGGCATGGCAACCCACTCCAGTGTTCTTGCCTGGAGAATCCCACGAACGGAGGAGCCTGGTGGGCTACAGTCCATAAGGTCTCACAGGGTCGGACAGGACTGCAGCCATTTAGCACGCACGAATGCACTCGTTGCCTGCCTAGGATGACTGCAGACTGGTGACCAGACCCTTAGGACAACAGCCACTCTTGCAGGGCCCTGGGGGAAGGAAAGTGGGAGATGTGAATGGTAGACTGTGGGGCAGAGAGAGGCTGGAGAGAAAGGCATGGTGGTCGGTTGGAGCAAGCCCACAGGGTTCCCAGCTTCCCTCAGCGCAGTGGGAGGTGGGTGACCTCTGAGGTCACGTACACCTGAGACTTGCTGCAAGCCTTGGGGACTTGCCTGGAGTCCAGTCAATGCAGAGCTGACCAGGGAGGTGGGTGGAGTTATTTTTAGAGTCTGCCTGCAGGCTGAGATCACAGCACCTGGAGTCAGCCAGACCAGCATGCCCCTCTCCTGAGCCTGCTGAAGGATGCCTTCTAGGCCACCTTGACTTTCTCAGGAAAGGCCAGCCCACACTGACCTGTCAGACCTGCCAGACCCTCCCCAGCCTCCTTGGAACCTTCCAGCTGGAGTGTGTTTGCACAGCTTGGGTGGAGGGAGAGGATGGGTGGGGAGGGGTTGCCCTCCTGCCCTGAGGCTCTGGCCAAATATCCTTAGGCCACTGGAAGTAGCCCAGAAGATGGAGAGGGGCCTGCGGACCCAAGAGTGAGACGGGGAGGCCTGGGCTGCTGCATTCCAGCTGCCTGATCTCTAGTGAGTCCTGCAGTCTTTACGAGCCTTCCTTCCTTATCTGTAAAATGGAGAGAATAAAACACATAGCAGTCTTTTGGGAGAACTAAACCTGATGATACACATGAGTAACCAGCCTAATGCCTGACATGTGGTGGGGGCTGAACGTGTGAGTTCCTTCTGTTTCTTCTCTGTCCCTTTTCTCCTGATTTCTCACTCTGCAGAATTACTGATTTTTTAACATTTTTATTTATTTTTTGATGGGTATAGTTGCTTTGCAGTGTTGTGTTGGATTCTGCTGTAAAGTGAAGTGAATCAGCTATATATATGTGTGTGTGTGTGTATATATATATATATATATCTCCTCTCCCTCTTGGACTGCTCTCCCATCTCCCCACCTCACCCATCTAGGTCATCGACGAGTCCCTAGCGGAGTTCCCTGTGCTATACGGCAGCCTCCTACCAGCTGTCTATTTCACATGCGGTTGTGTGTTTATGTCAGTCTTAATCTCCCATTTCATCCTATCCTTGCCTTCCCCTGCTGAGCTCACTTATCTGTTCTCTACGTCTGCATCTCTATTCCTCCCTACAAATCGGTTCATCTGTACCATTTTTTTAAAATTCCACATAGATGTGTTACTATACACTATTTGATTTACTCTTTCTGACTTATTTCACTGTGTATGACAGACTCTGTGTGTATGTGCTAAGTTGCTTCACTTGTGTCTAACTCTGTGCAGCCAGAGTCAATGCAGAGCTGCCAGGGAGGTGGGTGGAGTTATTTTTAGAGTCTGCCTGCAGGCTGAGATCACAGCACCTGGAGTCAGCCAGACCAGCATGCCCCTCTCCTGAGCCTGCTGAAGGATGCCTTCTAGGCCACCTTGACTTTCTCAGGAAAGGCCAGCCCACACTGACCTGTCAGACCTGCCAGACCCTCCCCAGCCTCCTTGGAACCTTCCAGCTGGAGTGTGTTTGCACAGCTTGGGTGGAGGGAGAGGATGGGTGGGGAGGGGTTGCCCTCCTGCCCTGAGGCTCTGGCCAAATATCCTTAGGCCACTGGAAGTAGCCCAGAAGATGGAGAGGGGCCTGCGGACCCAAGAGTGAGACGGGGAGGCCTGGGCTGCTGCATTCCAGCTGCCTGATCTCTAGTGAGTCCTGCAGTCTTTACGAGCCTTCCTTCCTTATCTGTAAAATGGAGAGAATAAAACACATAGCAGTCTTTTGGGAGAACTAAACCTGATGATACACATGAGTAACCAGCCTAATGCCTGACATGTGGTGGGGGCTGAACGTGTGAGTTCCTTCTGTTTCTTCTCTGTCCCTTTTCTCCTGATTTCTCACTCTGCAGAATTACTGATTTTTTAACATTTTTATTTATTTTTTGATGGGTATAGTTGCTTTGCAGTGTTGTGTTGGATTCTGCTGTAAAGTGAAGTGAATCAGCTATATATATGTGTGTGTGTGTGTATATATATATATATATCTCCTCTCCCTCTTGGACTGCTCTCCCATCTCCCCACCTCACCCATCTAGGTCATCGACGAGTCCCTAGCGGAGTTCCCTGTGCTATACGGCAGCCTCCTACCAGCTGTCTATTTCACATGCGGTTGTGTGTTTATGTCAGTCTTAATCTCCCATTTCATCCTATCCTTGCCTTCCCCTGCTGAGCTCACTTATCTGTTCTCTACGTCTGCATCTCTATTCCTCCCTACAAATCGGTTCATCTGTACCATTTTTTTAAAATTCCACATAGATGTGTTACTATACACTATTTGATTTACTCTTTCTGACTTATTTCACTGTGTATGACAGACTCTGTGTGTATGTGCTAAGTTGCTTCACTTGTGTCTAACTCTGTGCAGCCCTATGGACTGTGGCCTCCTGGACTCCTATGACCATGGGATTCTCCACGCAAGCGTACTGGAGTGGGTTGCTAGGCCCTCTTCCAGGGAATCCTCCCAACCCAGGGATCAAACCCACGTCTCTTATTATATCTCCTGCATTGGCAGGACGGTTCTTTGCCACTAACTAATGCCACCTGAGAAGCCATGACAGATTCCATAGTCATTCATTATTATTCTGATAGGTATTCACTGAGGGCCACTGGCAGCAGGCACTAGAGATGCCTTGGTGAGTCAGGTGGGCCCTAGCCCTTGAACAACTTACAGCCTCGGGGCAGAGACAGACAGACAAGGGCAAGGCCACATAGCAGGTGGAAATAAGACCACCTTCCAAGAAGAAGTGCTACCAGAGCTGATCTTAAAGTCTCCTCTGACTTCCGTGAGTGGTCAAAGGCCCTCTGCTTCCCTTCATCCTTAAAGCACTGCTGCCTCCAGGAAGTTATCAAGCTGTCACCTGCTCTCCTACAAGGCCTTGTACTAAATGCCATCCGATGCTTGCAACAATGCTGTGAGATAGGTCATCTTATTGCCTCAGTTTATAGAGAAATCACTGGGACTTAGAGAAGTCAGGTACAGCGGCAGGATGTCATCTTGAATTCAGCCCCGAGTGCAGAGTCTGAGTTCTTTCCACAAAGCTAATATGAGTCTACTTCAGGCCTTGCTTCTACCCCAGGCCTCTCAGAGCAGTTACCACTGGCTTTCTAATGATGTGTTGAATGAGCTGTTGTCCCCTTCAGGAACTGGACCACGTCTGATCCCATCTGTGGCCCGGGCCCTGTGTCTGAGCGGCACAGAGCAGGTGTCAGTGCACTTTGGTTGAGATGACACCCGCTCAGAAGCTCATCATGACCCTCTCCCCACCTCCACTAGGCAGAGTCTGCGATTGGAACATTCTGCTCTCTGGATTCCCCTGGGCAATGTGACTCCATGTTGTTGGCCCAGGTCCCTTCCTCCTTCCTTTCTTCCTGGTCCCAGGTGCTCTGGCCCAGGTTTCTGACTTATTTCACTGTGTATGACAGACTCTGTGTGTATGTGCTAAGTTGCTTCACTTGTGTCTAACTCTGTGCAGCCCTATGGACTGTGGCCTCCTGGACTCCTATGACCATGGGATTCTCCACGCAAGCGTACTGGAGTGGGTTGCTAGGCCCTCTTCCAGGGAATCCTCCCAACCCAGGGATCAAACCCACGTCTCTTATTATATCTCCTGCATTGGCAGGACGGTTCTTTGCCACTAACTAATGCCACCTGAGAAGCCATGACAGATTCCATAGTCATTCATTATTATTCTGATAGGTATTCACTGAGGGCCACTGGCAGCAGGCACTAGAGATGCCTTGGTGAGTCAGGTGGGCCCTAGCCCTTGAACAACTTACAGCCTCGGGGCAGAGACAGACAGACAAGGGCAAGGCCACATAGCAGGTGGAAATAAGACCACCTTCCAAGAAGAAGTGCTACCAGAGCTGATCTTAAAGTCTCCTCTGACTTCCGTGAGTGGTCAAAGGCCCTCTGCTTCCCTTCATCCTTAAAGCACTGCTGCCTCCAGGAAGTTATCAAGCTGTCACCTGCTCTCCTACAAGGCCTTGTACTAAATGCCATCCGATGCTTGCAACAATGCTGTGAGATAGGTCATCTTATTGCCTCAGTTTATAGAGAAATCACTGGGACTTAGAGAAGTCAGGTACAGCGGCAGGATGTCATCTTGAATTCAGCCCCGAGTGCAGAGTCTGAGTTCTTTCCACAAAGCTAATATGAGTCTACTTCAGGCCTTGCTTCTACCCCAGGCCTCTCAGAGCAGTTACCACTGGCTTTCTAATGATGTGTTGAATGAGCTGTTGTCCCCTTCAGGAACTGGACCACGTCTGATCCCATCTGTGGCCCGGGCCCTGTGTCTGAGCGGCACAGAGCAGGTGTCAGTGCACTTTGGTTGAGATGACACCCGCTCAGAAGCTCATCATGACCCTCTCCCCACCTCCACTAGGCAGAGTCTGCGATTGGAACATTCTGCTCTCTGGATTCCCCTGGGCAATGTGACTCCATGTTGTTGGCCCAGGTCCCTTCCTCCTTCCTTTCTTCCTGGTCCCAGGTGCTCTGGGGCCAACAGGATGTGACAGGATGTATACATGTCCAGCCAAGCCAGCTGACGCAGGAGGCGAGGACGAGAGCTCCTGACTCACCCTGCAGTGAGGGTGAAGGCCAGGGGCCGGAGACACGCCTGATAAGAAGTCACACCTCATCAACCCAGGAGCCCTCAGCAAGGCCCAGCTAAGTAGCTTAAGGAATTGAGGCTTGGGACAAAGGACTCGGGGGAAAGAGCCCTTGAAGCAGGAAGAAGATCTGGGCAACTCCTCAGACAGGGGTCTCTCTCTCTTTGACGTCTGAGCGACTGCTTCTCCTCCCCCCAGTCAGAGCCCAGCTATGCTTGGCTTATTTGCTTGGGTCCCATTAGGCCCTGAGGCCGAGGGAGCCTGGGAAGCAGCACATTCCCCCAGCCCTGAGGGGAGTGACTGACAGGCTGTCAGGCGGCTGACTTTTGGATGGGAGCTTGGGCAGATCAGACAGCGTCTGAGATCCCGGGGGGCCTGGCCCTGGTGACGGATGCTCTGAGTGTTTCCAGTCCGTCTCTGCTCTGTCTCCCTTGCCCACTCCCCAGCTCCCATTCCTCCTTCTTGTGCTCTGCTTGGTCACTGGCCAGCGGTGCTGGGGCAGGAAGAGCCAGCCGATCCATCAGGCAGGGGATGCAGCGAGGCTGGAGCCATCAGTTCATGAATCAGCTTAGCCCTGGTGCTCCTGTCAGCGGGAGACAGCACAGCGGCATCTGGACGATGTACCCCAGGGCTACAGTGCACGCAGGGGAGAAGGAGGCCTCTGGGGCCAGACGGACCTGGCCCAAACCCTGGCGCCACCACTCACCAGCCCTGTGACCAGGGGCAAGTCTTTGGCAGTTTCCCAAAACCCCCGCTCAGCGCCCATGTGGCCCGGGCCCTGTGTCTGAGCGGCACAGAGCAGGTGTCAGTGCACTTTGGTTGAGATGACACCCGCTCAGAAGCTCATCATGACCCTCTCCCCACCTCCACTAGGCAGAGTCTGCGATTGGAACATTCTGCTCTCTGGATTCCCCTGGGCAATGTGACTCCATGTTGTTGGCCCAGGTCCCTTCCTCCTTCCTTTCTTCCTGGTCCCAGGTGCTCTGGGGCCAACAGGATGTGACAGGATGTATACATGTCCAGCCAAGCCAGCTGACGCAGGAGGCGAGGACGAGAGCTCCTGACTCACCCTGCAGTGAGGGTGAAGGCCAGGGGCCGGAGACACGCCTGATAAGAAGTCACACCTCATCAACCCAGGAGCCCTCAGCAAGGCCCAGCTAAGTAGCTTAAGGAATTGAGGCTTGGGACAAAGGACTCGGGGAATGAGCCCTTGAAGCAGGAAGAAGATCTGGGCAACTCCTCAGACAGGGGTCTCTCTCTCTTTGACGTCTGAGCGACTGCTTCTCCTCCCCCCAGTCAGAGCCCAGCTATGCTTGGCTTATTTGCTTGGGTCCCATTAGGCCCTGAGGCCGAGGGAGCCTGGGAAGCAGCACATTCCCCCAGCCCTGAGGGGAGTGACTGACAGGCTGTCAGGCGGCTGACTTTTGGATGGGAGCTTGGGCAGATCAGACAGCGTCTGAGATCCCGGGGGGCCTGGCCCTGGTGACGGATGCTCTGAGTGTTTCCAGTCCGTCTCTGCTCTGTCTCCCTTGCCCACTCCCCAGCTCCCATTCCTCCTTCTTGTGCTCTGCTTGGTCACTGGCCAGCGGTGCTGGGGCAGGAAGAGCCAGCCGATCCATCAGGCAGGGGATGCAGCGAGGCTGGAGCCATCAGTTCATGAATCAGCTTAGCCCTGGTGCTCCTGTCAGCGGGAGACAGCACAGCGGCATCTGGACGATGTACCCCAGGGCTACAGTGCACGCAGGGGAGAAGGAGGCCTCTGGGGCCAGACGGACCTGGCCCAAACCCTGGCGCCACCACTCACCAGCCCTGTGACCAGGGGCAAGTCTTTGGATTTCCCCAAGCCTCAGGCTTCTCCTTTGTAAAACAAGGATAATGGAACCCTCCTTGCCTAGCTCACAGGTTGTTGAGAGGATCAAATGCGATGGCTACCAGGGGACTTCCCTGGTGACCCAGTGGTAAAGAATCCGCCTGCCAGTGCAGGAGATGCAAATTCAGTCCCTGGGTCAGGAAGATCCCCTGGAAAAGGAAATGGCAAAGCACTCCAGTGTTCTTGCCTGGGAAATCCCATAGACAGAGGAACCTGGCGGGCTACAGGCCATATGGGGCCTCAAAAGACTTGGATGTGGCTTAGTGATTAAACACCACCACGCTGCCGCCACCACCAATGGACATTTCCATTCTTGCTAAGCATACAGCAGGCTAGTGGCAGAATCCAGCTCCCACCCACTTCTCTGCCTCCCAGACTTTTGTTTTTACTCTGTACTAGCCTTGGTTTCAGCCTGGCCTGGAGGCAGCGGAATAGACTTGATGACCTCAGGAGCTGAGCCCCTCTGGGTCTGCCTGATTCAGTTCCAAGGGTTGAAAGCACACTAGCGTTGGGCCATTGCTGTGTTTGTTTAACTGATTACATGACCAATGAGAAATGATACCTTCCCATGAATTCTTAAGCTGATCACTAGAGACTCATCTTGAAGCATGTTTCATGAGGGAGAAGGCAAGTAGAAGATCTAGCCCTGTAGGGCCTTGCAAACTTTGGGGGTCGATGGAATACCCATTTAAGAGCTATTAGCTAAGAACACAGGACAGGATTGGGCATCGCATCTCCGGCCTTGGCCCACTCCCCCCCAGCTCCCATTCCTCCTTCTTGTGCTCTGCTTGGTCACTGGCCAGCGGTGCTGGGGCAGGAAGAGCCAGCCGATCCATCAGGCAGGGGATGCAGCGAGGCTGGAGCCATCAGTTCATGAATCAGCTTAGCCCTGGTGCTCCTGTCAGCGGGAGACAGCACAGCGGCATCTGGACGATGTACCCCAGGGCTACAGTGCACGCAGGGGAGAAGGAGGCCTCTGGGGCCAGACGGACCTGGCCCAAACCCTGGCGCCACCACTCACCAGCCCTGTGACCAGGGGCAAGTCTTTGGATTTCCCCAAGCCTCAGGCTTCTCCTTTGTAAAACAAGGATAATGGAACCCTCCTTGCCTAGCTCACAGGTTGTTGAGAGGATCAAATGCGATGGCTACCAGGGACTTCCCTGGTGACCCAGTGGTAAAGAATCCGCCTGCCAGTGCAGGAGATGCAAATTCAGTCCCTGGGTCAGGAAGATCCCCTGGAAAAGGAAATGGCAAAGCACTCCAGTGTTCTTGCCTGGGAAATCCCATAGACAGAGGAACCTGGCGGGCTACAGGCCATATGGGGCCTCAAAAGACTTGGATGTGGCTTAGTGATTAAACACCACCACGCTGCCGCCACCACCAATGGACATTTCCATTCTTGCTAAGCATACAGCAGGCTAGTGGCAGAATCCAGCTCCCACCCACTTCTCTGCCTCCCAGACTTTTGTTTTTACTCTGTACTAGCCTTGGTTTCAGCCTGGCCTGGAGGCAGCGGAATAGACTTGATGACCTCAGGAGCTGAGCCCCTCTGGGTCTGCCTGATTCAGTTCCAAGGGTTGAAAGCACACTAGCGTTGGGCCATTGCTGTGTTTGTTTAACTGATTACATGACCAATGAGAAATGATACCTTCCCATGAATTCTTAAGCTGATCACTAGAGACTCATCTTGAAGCATGTTTCATGAGGGAGAAGGCAAGTAGAAGATCTAGCCCTGTAGGGCCTTGCAAACTTTGGGGGTCGATGGAATACCCATTTAAGAGCTATTAGCTAAGAACACAGGACAGACGATACATTAATGCCGTGTCTGGTCTGTTAATAAGAGGATCCCCAGTGCCTGATGTTCATTGTGGGCATTCAGTCAATCCCTGTCAAATGAGGGACGAAGGAACAGCTGGCTCAGACGATCTTTGTGTGTTACCCTGAGCCACGTGGCACTTCCATGCTCCTGGGAGACATGGCGAAACCTGACTGGGGACCTCAGACTGCTCAGCTGTTCAGCAGTTTGTCTCACTTCTCTGCCCCTCCTCACGAGAGGGCAATCTCCTCCATGTAGGGTCAAACGCTAGACCCACACACAATGTTTTGTCCTTCCCCTTTTTCTACAAAAATGTAATTGCCCTGGGAATATTCCCATCACTTTACTGAATATTTGAGGGTGTCACGGGGGAGGGGGGGGTTGCCCTGGTTTGGCCAACTTGTACAAGTGGCCCCATAGAATTCCCCACCTTCCAAACTCCAAGTTCTTGACCTGTGACACCCACCCTCCCTAGGCTTCTGGGAAATGAGTTCAGAGGGTCTCCCCGCCCCTTCCTGCCCCAACCCACTGTTTTTCTTTCAGGGAAGAGGGCTTCCAGTCTGCTTTCCCCAGAAAGCAGACATTCCAAAAAATACACTATTCTCCTCCCTACCCCCCATCCCCTTTCTTACGACTCTCCCAGGCCCTATGGACCGGAGGCAAGCTCAGATTCAGGACAGGGAAGCTCTTTCTGAGGTTCTGCGGTAGAGAGCCCTGTAGACTGCTGAGCTCCCTTCATGGGAGGTGAGCCAGCCCAGTGAGGCTGCAGAAGCTCCTCCGAGGTGCAGATGTAAATTCTCAGCTATTTATTCAACTTGGGGGTTGGAAAGGATATGAAGCTGGGAGGCAGGGGACCAGCTGAAAGGCAGGGGAGCAGCTGGGAGACCACAGAGAACAGTGACTCAGTTCTCTTACTGTCAGGGTGAACCTGCTCAACTCCCCCTCCATCTCTGTGCCTCAGTTTCTCCATTTGCACAACGTAGTGGGGAGCAGAGACTAGGCAAGTCAGACTAGGTGCTCTCTCAGGGTTCCTGCAGCTCTGAGATGCTGCAGTTTCCTGGTATTGCAAGAGTGGAAGGTGATTTGTTTTTTCTGCAGCTGAAGCTGGAGGGTTTAGTTGTGGGGAACTGAGAATGACTGCATCTTAGCACGGTCTGTTAATAAGAGGATCCCCAGTGCCTGATGTTCATTGTGGGCATTCAGTCAATCCCTGTCAAATGAGGGACGAAGGAACAGCTGGCTCAGACGATCTTTGTGTGTTACCCTGAGCCACGTGGCACTTCCATGCTCCTGGGAGACATGGCGAAACCTGACTGGGGACCTCAGACTGCTCAGCTGTTCAGCAGTTTGTCTCACTTCTCTGCCCCTCCTCACGAGAGGGCAATCTCCTCCATGTAGGGTCAAACGCTAGACCCACACACAATGTTTTGTCCTTCCCCTTTTTCTACAAAAATGTAATTGCCCTGGGAATATTCCCATCACTTTACTGAATATTTGAGGGTGTCACGGGGGAGGGGGGGGTTGCCCTGGTTTGGCCAACTTGTACAAGTGGCCCCATAGAATTCCCCACCTTCCAAACTCCAAGTTCTTGACCTGTGACACCCACCCTCCCTAGGCTTCTGGGAAATGAGTTCAGAGGGTCTCCCCGCCCCTTCCTGCCCCAACCCACTGTTTTTCTTTCAGGGAAGAGGGCTTCCAGTCTGCTTTCCCCAGAAAGCAGACATTCCAAAAAATACACTATTCTCCTCCCTACCCCCCATCCCCTTTCTTACGACTCTCCCAGGCCCTATGGACCGGAGGCAAGCTCAGATTCAGGACAGGGAAGCTCTTTCTGAGGTTCTGCGGTAGAGAGCCCTGTAGACTGCTGAGCTCCCTTCATGGGAGGTGAGCCAGCCCAGTGAGGCTGCAGAAGCTCCTCCGAGGTGCAGATGTAAATTCTCAGCTATTTATTCAACTTGGGGGTTGGAAAGGATATGAAGCTGGGAGGCAGGGGACCAGCTGAAAGGCAGGGGAGCAGCTGGGAGACCACAGAGAACAGTGACTCAGTTCTCTTACTGTCAGGGTGAACCTGCTCAACTCCCCCTCCATCTCTGTGCCTCAGTTTCTCCATTTGCACAACGTAGTGGGGAGCAGAGACTAGGCAAGTCAGACTAGGTGCTCTCTCAGGGTTCCTGCAGCTCTGAGATGCTGCAGTTTCCTGGTATTGCAAGAGTGGAAGGTGATTTGTTTTTTCTGCAGCTGAAGCTGGAGGGTTTAGTTTGTGGGGAACTGAGAATGACTGCATCTTAGCACTCTGTCTCTGGGCCTATATGGGGAGGTAGAGGGTCCTAGACTGTCCTCTGGTCTATAGGGGAAGTGAAGCTGGCCCTTGGTGTCTTGCGTGGGGCAGGCCCAGTTGTGCCAATGGCTTTCCCAGCCTGGGCAGAGGCAGGATGGTGGCAACACAGAGCTCGGTGGCCTCCAACCAGGGTAGGGATGGGGAACATCTCTCTGCTTCTCTGGGCTGCTGAGGTCAGACAGGAAAGCTCTGTGCTGTGGATGGGACTGGGATATGGCGGCTGCTCCTGCCTATCTTCCACTTGCAATAGGGACTCCATGGGAGGATATGGGACACAGGGTTCTCTCTGACTCTCATTGAGATTGGTTCAAAACTTTTCCTAAGTTCTCCAAAGATCTTTTTTTAAATTATAGACAGTGCTAGTTGCTTTGTCATGTCCAACTTGTTGCAACACTATGGACTGTAGCCTGCCAAACTCCTCTGTTCATGGAATTCTCCAGGCGAGAATACTGAGTGGGTTGCCATGCCCTGCTCCAGGGGATCTTCCTAAGCCAGGGATCAAACCCAAGTCTCTCTCTTACATCTCCCGCATTGGCAAGTGGGTTCTTTACCACTAATGCCACCTGGGAAGCCCCTTTTTAGTTATGAGTAACATTAAAAAAAATTCAGCTCCCACATGTCAGGTTCTGTGATGGGTGTTGAGGCATAGTGGTGAATAAGAAATAAAGGGCTGGGCTTCCCCTGGTGGTCCAGTGGGTAAGGACACCGCCTTGCAGTGCAAGGTGCGCCGGTTCGATCCCTGGCCTGGGAAAATCCCACATGCCGAGGAGCGACTGGACCGATGTGTTCAATCACCGAGCCGGAGCTCTGGAGCGCACGCACCCAGAGCCGGTGCTCTGCAACGACAGACGCCACCGCGATGGGAGGCCCACAGGAGCCAAAGAACAAAGACGGATGAAAATAGAGAAATGAAAGACCAACAGAAGTGGCCCGCCTGCTCCCCTCCCTCCCCAACCCGACCTCCGCCCAAAATAAATAAATAAATAAATCTTAAAAAAAAAAAAGAAAAGAAAGAAATAAAGGGCTTTGCAACTTCCCTGGTGGTTCAGTCATTAAGACTCTATGGTTCCAATGCAGGGGGTGTGAGGGTGTGAGTTCGATCCCTGGTCAAGGAGCTAGGATTCCACACGCTGCACAGCATAGCCAAAAGAGTGAAAGAAAGAAATGGCCTTAGTCTCTGGCCCTGTAGTGCACCCACCACTCACCTCTGCTAGTTTCTGGGATCCCATCATCATGGAGCACGCTTCCACAGCCATTCAGCCAGAGGGCAGGCAGCTTGGCCAGACAGGAGAGATCTGCAAGTGCTTAGAGCAGAAGGGCTTCTGCCTCGTGACCAGGAAATTCCTTCAGTCCCCTGAAGAACATCTAAAGCAGCACAGCACTGACTAAAAGACCACCCACTCTTCCTGGAGGTGGAGATGTGCAGGTACGTAGGGTCAGTTGTGGCCGTGATCTGGAGGGGCTGAATGTGGCAAAGAAAGGGCGAGTGATGCTTGGGGAGGCCAGTCCAGTAGAATCTAAGTCAAGCACAGTACAAGGGATCTTCTGCATTCAAGGTGGAAGGAACATCCTACAGAATAGTGATTCTGTCAAAAGTGCTGAAAAATAAATCAGCCTATGGTACAAAGCTGAAGAATTGGTGCCTACAAGTCTTTTGCTTTTGACTGGATCTATGAACAACAGGGAAGCAAAGCAGTGGTCTCTTTCACACCACTTAATGTGTCTTTGGGTATGGCTCTGCATTCTGTAGACTTGGGCATGGTGGGATTAATCTTTCCTTCCTAAAATACTTACCAATAAAGGCTTCGGAGACTGGGAAAAAGAAAGGTAGATAAAAGGAAAGAAAGAGAAATAAAGAAAGAAACAAAGGAAGAAGGAAAGGAGGGAACAGATAAGAAAGGAAAGAAGCAGTGCAAGGTGCGCGTTCGATCCTGGCCTGGGAAAATCCCACATGCCGAGGCGACTGGACCGATGTGTTCAATCACCGAGCCGGAGCTCTGGAGCGACGCACCCAGAGCCGGTGCTCTGCAACGACAGACGCCCCCGATGGGAGGCCCACAGGAGCCAAAGAACAAAGACGGATGAAAATAGAGAAATGAAAGACCAACAGAAGTGGCCCGCCTGCTCCCTCCCTCCCCAACCCCCGCCCAAAAATAAATAAATAAATAAATCTTAAAAAAAAAAAAGAAAAGAAAGAAATAAAGGGCTTTGCAACTTCCCTGGTGGTTCAGTCATTAAGACTCTATGGTTCCAATGCAGGGGGTGTGAGGGTGTGAGTTCGATCCCTGGTCAAGGAGCTAGGATTCCACACGCTGCACAGCATAGCCAAAAGAGTGAAAGAAAGAAATGGCCTTAGTCTCTGGCCCTGTAGTGCACCCACCACTCACCTCTGCTAGTTTCTGGGATCCCATCATCATGGAGCACGCTTCCACAGCCATTCAGCCAGAGGGCAGGCAGCTTGGCCAGACAGGGAGAGATCTGCAAGTGCTTAGAGCAGAAGGGCTTCTGCCTCGTGACCAGGAAATTCCTTCAGTCCCCTGAAGAACATCTAAAGCAGCACAGCACTGACTAAAAGACCACCCACTCTTCCTGGAGGTGGAGATGTGCAGGTACGTAGGGTCAGTTGTGGCCGTGATCTGGAGGGGCTGAATGTGGCAAAGAAAGGGCGAGTGATGCTTGGGGAGGCCAGTCCAGTAGAATCTAAGTCAAGCACAGTACAAGGGATCTTCTGCATTCAAGGTGGAAGGAACATCCTACAGAATAGTGATTCTGTCAAAAGTGCTGAAAAATAAATCAGCCTATGGTACAAAGCTGAAGAATTGGTGCCTACAAGTCTTTTGCTTTTGACTGGATCTATGAACAACAGGGAAGCAAAGCAGTGGTCTCTTTCACACCACTTAATGTGTCTTTGGGTATGGCTCTGCATTCTGTAGACTTGGGCATGGTGGGATTAATCTTTCCTTCCTAAAATACTTACCAATAAAGGCTTCGGAGACTGGGAAAAAGAAAGGTAGATAAAAGGAAAGAAAGAGAAATAAAGAAAGAAACAAAGGAAGAAGGAAAGGAGGGAACAGATAAGAAAGGAAAGAAGGGTAGAAGGGAGAAAGAGACAAGTAGTATGATACAAGGCAGTCCACTCTCTGAGAGGATCCCACTTAGGGCCATGGGAGCACGGTGGGATGGAGGGACCTGGTACCCAGACGTGGTAGGGCCAGACAAAAATGCTGAAGTCTAAGCAAGAATTTGGTAGATTAAGGGAATGCAAGGAGGAACTGGCCTGTTCTGAGGAGAAGGGGCAAAGCCTGCAAAAACCCATCACAGGGAGAGGGAAAGGCTCATTCTGACCCTGCAGGAGCTATTTCTTTCAGTGAATGACTGATGAAGAGCAAGGTGTAGGATTTGGGGAGAGGAGTGCACGACTTGGGAAGGAACTGAGACTGGAAAGGAAGAGCCCAGGATCAGGCAGGGACAGGAGCCATGAACGGGGAGGAGGCTGGATATTATCCTGGAGGCAATGGGAGGCGGTGATGGCTTTTAGATGGAGTGACATGGTTGCATATGTAATTAGACACATCAGCCATGCGGAGTGGAAGATGGACAGGAGAGAGAGGCCTGGAGACAAGCTAGGAGACTGGTTCAGCGAATCAGATGGGGATGGGGATGGATGGGCTGAGGTAGTAGAAACGGAAATGGAGAAAAAGTGGGTACATTTCTGAGACTGCAGAGGTGGCATCAACAGGACCTGGGCTTCCATGAACTCCAAATATTGAATCCTTTCATTTTCGAAATCCACTGTATGTTGCAAGCAATTCAATGATTACATCCACCAGCACAGTAACAGGAAAGGAACCCTGAGATGAAATTACATGGGCTTTATTTATGCAGCTTTGGAAACGGGTCATATCTGCCCACCACGCATCATGACATAATAGGAAATCAGAACTTTGGATCATCAGGAGCTGAATAACTTTGCCTCACTTAGTCAATATAATCATAAACCAGAGACACCTGATGTTTTTAGTTACCTGAGTTGCAGTCGGTCACCAAGATCTGGTCTCTTATGTCTGGCATTACCCTTCACAGTGCCCTGTCTCTCTAAGATAAACCTGGGCAACCTCCCTGGCACTCACTGAGACCACCCTCTCTGGCCTTCAATTTGTTTTCTGTCTTCTTGAACACGTGATATGTCTCCACTTCTGAGCCTTTATGGTGCTCTCTTCTCCTTCTCTTCTCTCTGTTTCACACTCCTTTCTTCCTTCAGATCTCAGGCCTGTTATGTTTTCTTGTGGCACTAAATGCTTCTTTTTTTTAACAGCCTTTATCAGATGGTGGCGGGGACGGGGGGTGGTGGGTGGGGTATGTTTCCAGAGAGTCGGCTCTTCGCATCAGGTGGCCAAAGTATTGGAGCTTCAGCTTCAGCAGCAGTCCTTCCAATGAATACTCAGGATTGACTTCCTTTAGGATTGACTGTATTGATCCAAGATACTCTTCAAGAGTCTTCTCCAGTACCACAATTCAAAGGCATCAATTCTGCGATGCTCAGCCTTATTTATAGTCCAACACACATCCATACGTGACTTCTGGCAAAACCAGTGAAGGGTCAGACACAACTGAGCAACTGAACAGCAATGGTTTGTGGGGTGTTTTGTATGTGCATGTGTACATGGTGTGACCTTTTCTACTATGTCTGTCTCCCAACACTTCATAACTTTCACATGGGCAGAGGTCACATCAGATAGCTTCAGCTCGTATACCCTGCCTAAACAGAGTGGGTGCGCCATTGTTCTTTCATGATGACTTATTTAATAATTGAATGAAACAAAGAATGAGCAGACAAAGGGAAAAAGAAAGAAAGGAAGAAGGAAAAAGATAAAGGATGAAAGAGAGAGAAAGAATGGAAGGAAGGAAGAAAGAGAAGAAAATAAAAAGAAGTCTTTGCTACACAGTTTTCAGCTAAGTTACCCCTTCCCCAGGAGGCTGGGTGAGAGGCCTCTCTGGTCCTCTGTGCCACATCCCTTCTCAAACTTGATCCTGAGTGTCTCTGCTTTCTCCTCTTCCCAACCAGCCTGCAAAGTCTCTAAGGTGGGGGCTGGGCAGGAGGCATGCCATGAATGTGTGGCAAAGGGGATGGACTGAGCAGAAGCCTGAGGTTCCCATCCTGGCGTTCCTCCTAGGTCTTTCACAGTAAACACCCCACACACCCGCAGGCTCAGCTCTCCCTCTCCGGAGTCTTCACTGTTACCTAAAAAGTCATTCTCCCCTGGCCTCCCCTTCATCCAGTAACGTCCAGACGCCCTTCCCACCAGCCTTCTAGAACAGGCTCCACTTGGCCTGCCAGAGGACAGCCCCTCTGGGCAGTAAAGGCTCACTCAGGATGCACGGCGGACTGATTTTTTCCAAAAGGTTTTCTTCCTTCCAAATGTTTCCCCAGTGATTGAGAGGTTTGCCTCAAAGAACAAAGGTCACTGGACCAAAACACTCCACCAGAACAGAAGAGAGGGCTCAAGTAAATCCTGGTTATTGTTTCTTGGGTTCTGGGAAACACGACTCCCTCCACTGGCAATGCTCTCAGCTCTGCCCCTGTTGAGGTGCCCTACAGCACACCCTGCTCTCTAACTGCTCCCAGCTTGGCGCCTTCCCCACTCCTGACCCTCTGGGATTAACTTGGGATCAGTAATACGGCTGCCCTGTCTGTAGTCCAGAGTTCCAGTCCTTATGACTCTGTTTAGGTGCTAAGTCGTGTCCAACTTTTGCCACCCCATGGACTGTAGCTCACCAGGCTTCTCTGTCCATGGGATTTCTCAGGCAAGAATACTGGAGTGGGTTGTTATTTCCTTCTCGAGGGGATCTTCCCAGCCCAGGGACTGAAGCCACGTTCTGTATTGCTGAAGTTCAGTTGGTTAAGAATCTGCCTATAATGTGAGAGACCTGGGTTCATTCTCTGGGTTGGCAAGATTCCCTGGAGAAGGAAATAACAACCCACTCCAGTATTCTTGCCTGGAGAATTCCATGGCGTGTCCATGGGTCGCAAAGAGCTGGACAGAATTGAGCAACTTTCACTTTCATGTTTCACTGTATTGGAGGCAGATTCTTTACACTGAGCCACCAGGGAAGCCCATCAACCATCCAGTCCTTATACTTCATTCATTCATTCACTTACATGTACTCTTTTGAGCAAGTCTCTGACTAGATGAGAGGCGTGTAGACAATCACAGCCTCGTATGACAGATGGGATCACAGGGGGCCAAGAAGAGAGGGCTGTGGGGTGCAAGGGAACCTTTTCTGCAGCAGGGGCATATAAGCGGATCCCTGAATGATTATAGGGCTCGGCTGGGCAGAGGGGCAGGTGTTTCAGGCAGAGAGAACCACAAGTCAGACTCCCAGGCAGAAGCGAGGGCTGAGAGGTTGACACGGACCACATCACAAAGGAACTTAGAAGGCCACAATGACAAACTTGAACTTTCCCCAGGGGGCAATGGAGAGCCACCTACAGGCCTTTGTCTATTCGTCTGTGAACCGGAACTAACCATCCTGCATTTGACTGGGTGTGGAGAGGAGCCACTCAGTGCCTCGCCTGCTCTTATCTCACCTTGCGGTCCTGGGCCTGCCCTTCCCTCCCCAGAGCCCAGCCTCCTCCATGCCTGGGTCCCTTCATCTAGACACGAGGCCCTGGGACTCCAGGCTCTGCCAGCTCTGAGATGCTCCTGTCCTAGGAGATTCTCTGTGATTAGTTAACTAACCGATTACGTAACATTTTCCGAGCACAGACTGGAGAGTGGGCATGAGAACACGGGGTCCCCAGGGCTGTCTTGCAGGAGCTCACAGGGTGCCGGGAGGCAGAGGCAGGGAGCTGGGCCCGCAGGACACAGCAGAGTGAGTGCAGAGCTGTGGGAGCTGGTGACTCACTCTCTCTCGGGGGTACGGGGGCGGCTTCAGAGAGGAGGCGCAAATGATCTAGGCCTTTAAGGACACACTGGGGAAACAGAGATAGGGCCTGCTTTGTTCAGGGAGAATGAGTCACCTGGGGGCCGGAGGCAGGAAGTGAGGCCAGGAGACAGGTGGCCAGCCGGCCCCTGAAGGCCCCGAGAGGGTGCTCTGACTGCTGCAGGGCAAGGGGATCTCTGGGAGCCCTGGGCAGGGGGCCGAGCTCAGCTGCTCTGTCTTTGGGTCCCTGAACTTTGCTTCTGTGACTGGAGTCAAATTCATGTTGTGCAAACGAGAAAGGAGGGGTGATTTAGGGACCCAGCTATTGGTCAGGCTGTGAGCCAGGTGGCTGAAATACTTATCTTCCCTGTTTTAACCCTGAGGAGAACTCTGAGATAGAAAAGCTAGTTCAGCTTTCAAGGGAGAAAATGGGAGCTCAGAGATGGAAGCACCCAGTGTGAGGTGGCACGCTGAGAAGGTGGTGAAGCCAGAACCTCACCGACGTACCCCAGTGCCTGACCCCAGAGCTCTGCCCCTCCCACCGGCCGCCCCTGACTGCTCCCTACCCGCCCTGGGCTCCCCCGGGCCCAGGGCCGGCGTCCAAGGGCTCTCTCTGTCAGAGATGTTTCCTGCAGGCCTCTGGTGAGAGTGGGGTATGGCAGGGAGTGAGTGTTGGCAGGGAAGGGGGCAAGTGCCCCCCTTCTGTCCTGTCACTGGACACCCTCCAAGAATGGGCACCAGGTTCCCCACTGGCCCGGGTGGGAATAAACTCTTGAACTCTCCACAGAGATAAAAAGTGCTATCTCCTCCCAGGCCTGAGTGTCAGCAGATGGGGCCTCTCGGGCCCACCTCCGGCTGCCTCCACCCACAGCTGTGAGGAAAAGCTGTCTAAAGAGGGTTGAGGGGGGACCCCTCGAGGTCTGCTCTCCCCTGGAGACGCCCCGTCGCTTGCTTCCTTAAGGTCCACTCAGCAGAGCCCTTGTCCTGTAGAGCCTAGAGTGGGTTTGCAAGACCTGAGAACACGGGGTCCCCAGGGCTGTCTTGCAGGAGCTCACAGGGTGCCGGGAGGCAGAGGCAGGCGGGCCAGACAGAGTGAGTGCAGAGCTGTGAGCTGGTGACTCACTCTCTCGGGGGTACGGGGGCGGCTTCAGAGAGGAGGCGCAAATGATCTAGGCCTTTAAGGACACACTGGGGAAACAGAGATAGGGCCTGCTTTGTTCAGGGAGAATGAGTCACCTGGGGGCCGGAGGCAGGAAGTGAGGCCAGGAGACAGGTGGCCAGCCGGCCCCTGAAGGCCCCGAGAGGGTGCTCTGACTGCTGCAGGGCAAGGGGATCTCTGGGAGCCCTGGGCAGGGGGCCGAGCTCAGCTGCTCTGTCTTTGGGTCCCTGAACTTTGCTTCTGTGACTGGAGTCAAATTCATGTTGTGCAAACGAGAAAGGAGGGGTGATTTAGGGACCCAGCTATTGGTCAGGCTGTGAGCCAGGTGGCTGAAATACTTATCTTCCCTGTTTTAACCCTGAGGAGAACTCTGAGATAGAAAAGCTAGTTCAGCTTTCAAGGGAGAAAATGGGAGCTCAGAGATGGAAGCACCCAGTGTGAGGTGGCACGCTGAGAAGGTGGTGAAGCCAGAACCTCACCGACGTACCCCAGTGCCTGACCCCAGAGCTCTGCCCCTCCCACCGGCCGCCCCTGACTGCTCCCTACCCGCCCTGGGCTCCCCCGGGCCCAGGGCCGGCGTCCAAGGGCTCTCTCTGTCAGAGATGTTTCCTGCAGGCCTCTGGTGAGAGTGGGGTATGGCAGGGAGTGAGTGTTGGCAGGGAAGGGGACGAAGTGCCCCCCTTCTGTCCTGTCACTGGACACCCTCCAAGAATGGGCACCAGGTTCCCCACTGGCCCGGGTGGGAATAAACTCTTGAACTCTCCACAGAGATAAAAAGTGCTATCTCCTCCCAGGCCTGAGTGTCAGCAGATGGGGCCTCTCGGGCCCACCTCCGGCTGCCTCCACCCACAGCTGTGAGGAAAAGCTGTCTAAAGAGGGTTGAGGGGGGACCCCTCGAGGTCTGCTCTCCCCTGGAGACGCCCCGTCGCTTGCTTCCTTAAGGTCCACTCAGCAGAGCCCTTGTCCTGTAGAGCCTAGAGTGGGTTTGCAAGACCTGAGGATACTGTGAGGTCACAGCCCAGCTTTGCCACTTTCGGAAAATGGGCTTCTGAGCAGACGACTTCTTCGAGCCTCAGCTTTTTCATCTGTAAAATGGGGATGATAAGCCCTCTCAGGGGCCAAGGGAGACCGGTGCCTGGAACAGGGCAAACTCTTTGCAAACAGAAGACCATTACAGAGCAGAGATAAAAGGAAACCTGGGTTCCAGGGCCCAGCTCTGCCTCTCCAGTTCCAGTGGGATCTCCAGGAAACTTTTTTTTAACTCAGAGCCTTGGTTTCCTCTTCTAGAAAGTGAAGATTTTGAGAATGACACTGGTTAATTCAGTCAGAGCACCCAAGACAGTGCCCGGCACAGTGGCGTTGCTATCTAAGCACTGATTATTATTAGCGTTTCTCTCTGCCACTCTGGTGCCTGGGCCTCCTGGGCTCTCCCCGCTCTGGGAAGCCCCACTCTCCTTACCCTTCCGCCCTCCCGGGCAAACCTCTCTCACACCCATATTCTCTCCCTTCTCAGGGCAAGGGAGGCTCCGTGATCCCTTTCCAGAATACATGGAGGGACTGAGGGTGCTGGGGGACACAGGCTTCGTGGCCCAGCTTGGAATGGGTAGGCTCCATCACTCGGTCTCCCACAGAGCCTGTCTTGTGCTAGAGAACAGAGCACATTTTTCCTGATCCTACAGACAAAATGCCACGGTGGGGATTCATGCACTCTGGATCCCAGAAAGCCAGGATTGAAAGGGGCCCCAGAGGGTATCTGGTCTGTTCCACATCTCTGCCCCTTTGCCCTGATCCTTAATAAAGGCACCAGACCTCCACAGTCATCTCAGGGTAGCAAGACTCCTCCAATTTCCCCTGCTGCTGGAACAAATTTCCCAGACTGGGTGAAGTGCTATCTCCTCCCAGGCCTGAGTGTCAGCAGATGGGGCCTCTCGGGCCCACCTCCGGCTGCCTCCACCCACAGCTGTGAGGAAAAGCTGTCTAAAGAGGGTTGAGGGGACCCTCGAGGTCTGCTCTCCTGGAGACGCCCCGTCGCTTGCTTCCTTAAGGTCCACTCAGCAGAGCCCTTGTCCTGTAGAGCCTAGAGTGGGTTTGCAAGACCTGAGGATACTG
Source organism: Tragulus kanchil (assembly GCA_022376925.1). Lineage (NCBI taxonomy): Eukaryota > Metazoa > Chordata > Mammalia > Artiodactyla > Tragulidae > Tragulus > Tragulus kanchil. The sequence continues at coordinate 111,988,284 of JAIOJX010000032.1, read as the reverse complement.
TGAGGTCACAGCCCAGCTTTGCCACTTTCGGAAAATGGGCTTCTGAGCAGACGACTTCTTCGAGCCTCAGCTTTTTCATCTGTAAAATGGGGATGATAAGCCCTCTCAGGGGCCAAGGGAGACCGGTGCCTGGAACAGGGCAAACTCTTTGCAAACAGAAGACCATTACAGAGCAGAGATAAAAGGAAACCTGGGTTCCAGGGCCCAGCTCTGCCTCTCCAGTTCCAGTGGGATCTCCAGGAAACTTTTTAACTCAGAGCCTTGGTTTCCTCTTCTAGAAAGTGAAGATTTTGAGAATGACACTGGTTAATTCAGTCAGAGCACCCAAGACAGTGCCCGGCACAGTGGCGTTGCTATCTAAGCACTGATTATTATTAGCGTTTCTCTCTGCCACTCTGGTGCCTGGGCCTCCTGGGCTCTCCCCGCTCTGGGAAGCCCCACTCTCCTTACCCTTCCGCCCTCCCGGGCAAACCTCTCTCACACCCATATTCTCTCCCTTCTCAGGGCAAGGGAGGCTCCGTGATCCCTTTCCAGAATACATGGAGGGACTGAGGGTGCTGGGGGACACAGGCTTCGTGGCCCAGCTTGGAATGGGTAGGCTCCATCACTCGGTCTCCCACAGAGCCTGTCTTGTGCTAGAGAACAGAGCACATTTTTCCTGATCCTACAGACAAAATGCCACGGTGGGGATTCATGCACTCTGGATCCCAGAAAGCCAGGATTGAAAGGGGCCCCAGAGGGTATCTGGTCTGTTCCACATCTCTGCCCCTTTGCCCTGATCCTTAATAAAGGCACCAGACCTCCACAGTCATCTCAGGGTAGCAAGACTCCTCCAATTTCCCCTGCTGCTGGAACTCAGGCCCAGGGACCTCACAGTCTGGGTCTCCCAGACCTGGGGGTGAGCCTGCATGTCCCTCGGCAGTCAGAGCTGGGTAGACCAGCTGGGAGCCTTTGCTATTTGAGGGCTGTTTTGATAACCTCTTACCATTCTCCCCCCTCCTGCAAAGCCCCACCTGATCACCCCACACCCCGGGCCTCTTCTTATCTCCTTGCTCTAAGCTCTCCATCCATTACTGCCCACAAGTTTTATCTGAGTCTCCACGGAATGAGATTGATTTCTATGAATAATTGGAATAGCTGGCTAGTGACCCAGTGTGACTGCCACCAGGGTGACTGCAGCTTCAAAGCTTCCCATCCAGCTCGTCCCCTCTCTCCATTCCCAAGGCCGTTATCTGGTCCAGGCCACTCTGACCTTTGGCTTGGATCATGGTTACAGCTTTCTGACTGCTCTCTCTGCCTGGCTTATGGCTCCTTCCCTCCCACCCCCATCTTCCGCTCCCACCCATCCTCTCTAGAGCAGCCAGATCTTGGGCTGTAAAAGCTCAAGCCCTTCCCTTGGCTTGTCATTTAGGGCTTTTCTGATCATATCCCAATTTAACTTTTTGGCCTGTGGAAAAAGATTCACCCTCATGTTCCCTAAGCACAATCAAAGGAAGTCTTCTCCCAAGTAGCTCCCTCTGGGGGTGTTCATTCATATATTCATTCATCAATCACTGTAGATCACCCTTATCCAGGCCTTCCACAGGCCACCAAGAATGCAGACAGGAATAAGGCATAGACCCTTCTTTAGGGAGGACATGAGCTCATGGGAGAGGCAGATGTATAAACCAGTCATCTGTACTGGAGTGAAATAGGGGAGGTGACTAGGGAAGCACAGGTTTGGAGAGGGAGGAAGAGTGCAGCTGTGAGAGCTTAAAGAGTCCTACTCCAAAAAAAAAGAGTCCTACTCCAGCATGGGGTTAGTAGGGAAGACTTCCTGGAGGAGGGGCACTGACTGGGAGCTTGAAGGATTAGAATGCTGGCCATAGATAAAGGAAATTTTACTGTTAAGCAAAGCTGACTTCTTGAACCAGACCAGTTCAAATATTACACACTTTAAGAATTCTTCCTCATATAAGGGAGGTCATATGATACTTCTCTTTCTCTGTCTGATGGTCAGTATGACATACTTCACTCGGTATGACACTCTCTAGTTTCAGCCATGTTGCTGCAGATGGCATTATTTCATTCTTTTTAATGACCTCATAATATTCCATATGTATCCCTTAAACATGGAATCTAAAAAGAAATGATACAAATGAACTTACTTACAAAACAGAAAGAGACTCATAGACTTTGAAAATGAACTTATGGTTGCCAGGGTAGAAGGGATGGTTAGGGAGTTTGGGAAGGTCATGTAAGCACTGCTATATTCAAGATAGATAACCAACAAGGACCTACTGTATAGTACATGAAACTCTAGGCAATGCTATGTGCCTGGATGGGAAGCGGATTTGGGGGAGAACAGATACACATACCTATACGGCTGAGTCTCTTTGCTGTTTACCTGAAACTACCACAACATTATTAATTGACTATACCCCAATATACAATAAAAAATTTTAAGTTTGATTTAAAAAAAAAGCAATCTTTCTTAATCGGAAATACTCATATTGCCCTTGAGGCAGGACTGCCCTCGTGAATATGCTGTTCATGGAGTCCCTTGGAAGACCTCCATGCTTGCTTTAATCTTCTGATGTTGCTGTCTGTAATTATTCAGAATTTCAATAATTCACAGCTTCACTAGGTCCTTCCAAATTCTGTACCTGATCCTGCCTCGCTCCACTCTTATCCCTTTCAACCTTGTGTTATATTTGTACCCTCTCCCCAACTGAATGCCTTATCCTTTCTCTGGGGACCATCTACAATTCCAGGTGGGTCTGGCTCATCCCTGTCCTCAGGATCCAGCACCGAGGTGGGCACCAAAGAGTGTCCGTGAAGACCTTGATGAAGGCAGTGAGACTCCATCGGAACCTAGGCGTTTCATCAGAGCCAGGACAGCAGCACCCCATGGAAGTGGGTGCAGTTTCCTTGTACCCTCTCCAGGAATTCAGACAGGAGGGATGGCTGTGGCTGGAGGCGGCAGGAAGTGCCCCCCAGCCCCCAGGACCCACCGCTGTTCTCCTGTCCAAGCCCCTTCTCAGTCCTCCCTGAGGTTTAGCCTCAATTCTTGTTTAACTGATACCCTCCCCTCTCTGAGCCTCTCCCTGGGCCTTTGGGCATAGCAGAGAAAAGCTGGGAGGTAGGATGACAGAATCTTAATTTCCCTGCTAATTACAAGTGCTGGGAAGAGAGGTGCTAAATGCCAGATAATTACCCAGGAGGAGACACGTGCCAGACTCCTGGCTGCCCTCAGCCCCAGGAATTTCACTTTAATGGTTTTCCTTTCTTCTTCTTCTTTTTTTTAAAGATAAAAAAGAGTTAAGTCCTGGCTTTCTCTCTCCTTAGGCTTAGGAGTTAAAGAAAGCAGTCCCTTTCTTAAATCCTGTCCTTATCAGGGGCCTAGACACAGACCCTCCACATTGGATCTGGAAGAAGGTTTGAACCGTGTTTGTACTTGAGTCAGGCTGTGGGTGTGGAATGGGGTGGGTGGAAGGAGGAGCCCCAGGCTTCTCCCTGTTTGCTACCCGGAGACACACACACATCACCACCGTGTCTCCACCTTCGAGAATGGGAAGCCTGAGCTGCAGTCTTGTTCAGGGATGAGGGCATGAGGAGGCAGGGAGGGGTCCCCTGTGGTCCCCTGCTGGTGCCCTGCCACTCATCCCATGGGCAGGGGGCGGGGTGTGGTGTCACCCAGGCGCTTGGCCCCACTCCCATGCCCCAATGCCTGCCAGCTTCAGGCGTAGCTTGAAAGACTCCCAACAGGAAGCTATTAAGTTGATGAGCATTCTTGTGGTCCTGGATTGATACAGCGACGCTCTGTTTCGTAAAGCTGTTGTAATTTCCATAATAACATTTTCCTCTTCTTAAATAAACTTGGACCCCAGCCTGAAGAATGTGGCTGGCTTTGCCTGGAGAATTCAGGACCTGAGATGCTGGAGGGAAAACTCCCTGGAAAGGTGGGAAAGCCCAAGGGCTGGGATTTAGAGGGGTCAGTGGAGTCCAGCTGAGCAGAAACCTCTAGAGGACCCGTATCTCAGCCCTGGGCAGGCCAGAGCCCCTCCAACCTCCTGGGCATATTCCTCTGTAACACAAGAAAGGCAGCCCTAAGGCAGTGGCCAAAAATATGGACTCTAAATTTTGATTATAGGACCACTATATACTGCGTCTGTGGTCCTGGGTAAGTCACTTAACCTGTCTGTGCCCCAGTTTCCTCATCTGAAAAATAGGGATAATAAATGTTCATAACTTACAGGTATACCATGAGGATTAAATAACATGACATATATATATATATATGACATGCTCCAAAGAGTACCAGATGAAAATCATGTGCTCAACATATCTTTCAAGGAAATCCACACAAATGGACTGGGTTTCATAGATCGTTTTATAATTCTAAGTTTCTCAAGTTTTGGAGTCAGGGGATAATAAAATCTTGGCAATTTTGAGTCACAAGAGTTTAAAAACTCTTGAGATCATGTAGTAGTGGAATATGATAGTAATTAGCAATATGGAGTCTCAGATTCACAGAATCCTACACTACCAAACTATGAGAGTCTCAAGGTGATGGGCATCCGTGCTGCAGCGGTGTGGAATGGGGTGGGTGGAAGGAGGAGCCCCAGGCTTCTCCCTGTTTGCTACCCGGAGACACACACATCACCACCGTGTCTCCACCTTCGAGAATGGGAAGCCTGAGCTGCAGTCTTGTTCAGGGATGAGGGCATGAGGAGGCAGGGAGGGGTCCCCTGTGGTCCCCTGCTGGTGCCCTGCCACTCATCCCATGGGCAGGGGGCGGGGTGTGGTGTCACCCAGGCGCTTGGCCCCACTCCCATGCCCCAATGCCTGCCAGCTTCAGGCGTAGCTTGAAAGACTCCCAACAGGAAGCTATTAAGTTGATGAGCATTCTTGTGGTCCTGGATTGATACAGCGACGCTCTGTTTCGTAAAGCTGTTGTAATTTCCATAATAACATTTTCCTCTTCTTAAATAAACTTGGACCCCAGCCTGAAGAATGTGGCTGGCTTTGCCTGGAGAATTCAGGACCTGAGATGCTGGAGGGAAAACTCCCTGGAAAGGTGGGAAAGCCCAAGGGCTGGGATTTAGAGGGGTCAGTGGAGTCCAGCTGAGCAGAAACCTCTAGAGGACCCGTATCTCAGCCCTGGGCAGGCCAGAGCCCCTCCAACCTCCTGGGCATATTCCTCTGTAACACAAGAAAGGCAGCCTAAGGCAGTGGCCAAAAATATGGACTCTAAATTTTGATTATAGGACCACTATATACTGCGTCTGTGGTCCTGGGTAAGTCACTTAACCTGTCTGTGCCCCAGTTTCCTCATCTGAAAAATAGGGATAATAAATGTTCATAACTTACAGGTATACCATGAGGATTAAATAACATGACATATATATATATATATGACATGCTCCAAAGAGTACCAGATGAAAATCATGTGCTCAACATATCTTTCAAGGAAATCCACACAAATGGACTGGGTTTCATAGATCGTTTTATAATTCTAAGTTTCTCAAGTTTTGGAGTCAGGGGATAATAAAATCTTGGCAATTTTGAGTCACAAGAGTTTAAAAACTCTTGAGATCATGTAGTAGTGGAATATGATAGTAATTAGCAATATGGAGTCTCAGATTCACAGAATCCTACACTACCAAACAAAATGATATCCGCATCTTGAGGTCTTCAAGGTCAGCCTGACATGGGCCATCCGTGCTTGCTCCCACATCCCCATGACCACAGGTTTACTACCTCCAAAAGTTGCCTCCAGGAAGTTAATACTGAGTACAGATCTGCCTACTTTGTCAGCCCTCATTGGTCCTATTTCTCCCTGGACCACTGGAGTGAGTGCCTCTGCTTCCTCTTCCCAGCAGAGCCCAGAGAGGTTGGCAGAGATGGGGACATCAGGTTTACCCCATGCCTGCTCTTCTCCGAGCTGCTTTCCTTAGAACAAAGCTCTCCATCATGTCAGTGATAGGCTGCCTGGGTCTGACCAAGTCTTGCCAGCTAACGTACCACAGCAAACACCACATGAACTTGACCATGGCAGGGTGCAGAGGGTCCCGTCACCCTCCACTGTCTTCCCTGGTGGCTCAGACGGCACAGAATCCACCTGCAATGCAGGACACCTGGGTTTGATCTCTGGCTTGGGAAGATGCCCTAGAGAAGGGAATAACTACCCACTCCAATATTTTTTTAAATGCCTTTTTAAATAATTATTTTAATTTTGCTTTTTTACTTTTACAGTTTTGTTGTTTACAGATATGTATAATCCTGGGGAAGTCATATGTATATCTCTGATCCCTTCCCTCCTCCACTCCCCTCCCAGTCTCCCCCATCCCACCCCTCCAGGCTGTTGCACCCCTGCAGGACCCCGTTTTCCCACAGCACAATGACAATCGCTATCTTTTTCACATATGATAGTAGAGGTTTCCACGTTACTCCCTCTACACCTCCCATCCACTGTTCATTCCCCACAATGTCCATATGTCTGTTGTCTTTGTCTGTTTTTCCATCGCTTCTCTGTGTGTATTATCATTACCATTTTACTAGATTCCATATATCTGTTAGTATATTGTACTTTCTGTTTTTGACTTACTTCACTTTTTATGATAGGTTCTAGATGCATCCACCTCATTAGGACTGATTCTTCTGCATTTCTTTTTACAGTTGAGAAGTACTCCATTGTATATATGTACCAGAGCTTCTGTATCCATTCATTCGTCTATGGACATCTAGGTTGCTTCCATGTTCTAGCTATTGTATAAAGTGCTGCAATGAACATTGGGGTACAGGTTCCTCTTTCAATTTTGATTTCACCAGGGTATAAGCCTAAGAGTGGGATTGCTGGGTCGTATGATGCTTCTATTTTTAGTTTCTTAAGAAATCTCCATACTGTCTTCCATAATGGCTGTATCAATTTACATTCCCACCAGCAATGCAAGCCACTCTAGTATTCTTGTCTGGAGAATTCCATGGCTCATTCATGGGGTCATAGAGTCGGACACAACTGAATGACTTTCACTTCACTTCCACTATCTTTTTTTTGGTATATATATTTTTTTCTTCCAGTTTTATTGAGACATAGTTTTTCCAGGTTTCAAATACTAAATATTATTTTCATATGTTTACATTTTTCCTCCAACACTTCATCAAGAAAATTGCAAACTTAGGAGTTGCAAATGTTAATATTTTGCTAGATTTGCTCTATCAGGCATCTGTCCATTCATCCATCCCTCTATCTACCCATCAAGACAGCTTATTGTGTATGTGTGTCTAAAGTTTATTAATGATACATACTCTTGCCTGTTATTCTAAAATCTACTTTCAATATTCTATTTTTTCATGTTCCTTTTTAAAAAATGGAAGTACAGTTGATTTACAATATTATATTAGTTTCAGGTGTACAACATAGTGATTCAATATTTTTTTATAGATTGTGTTCCATGAGATACAATTGACATACAGCACTGTATTAGCTTCAGGTGTACAGCAAAATGATTTGACTTATATGCATCATGAAACGATTACCACAATCGGCTTAGCATCCATCATTTCTTGGAGATACAACATTAAAGAAATAGACAAAAATATGTTTTCCTTGTGTTGAGAACTCTTAGATTTGCTCTGTTAACAACATTTATATGTAACATACAACAGTATTAAATTATCTTTATCAGGCTTCCCTGGTTGTGCAGTGGGTAAAGAGTCCACCTTGCAGTGCAAGGGGCACCGGTTCGATCCCTGGCCCGGGAAGATCCCACGTGCCGCGAGTAGCTGGGCCGGTGTGTGCAGTTGCAAGCCAGCGCTCTGGAGCACATGCGCCCAGAGCAGGTGCTCTGCAACAAGAGAGACCACTGCCATGGAAGGCCCACACAGGCTGAAAAATAAAGATGGGTGAAAAATAAATAAATAAAAAAATCAATAGAATGTGGCCAAAATTAAAAAAAAGAAAAACTAGAAAATTCAAGTATTTCTTTAAAAGAATTATCTTTATTATATAAATTACACCCCTAGTACTTTTAACTGGAAACTTGTACCTTTTGACTGCCTTCGTCTAACTCCCCCTCCCCCAGCTCCCACTTCTGGTTGCTATAAATCTAATCTCATTTTCTATGAATCTGTTTATTTTTGAGATATAATCAACCTATAACATTATGTTAGTTTCTACTACAAAACATAGCGATTTGATATTTCTACATATTTCAAAATGACCCTCCACCATCTTTTGACTTGGTCTAGGATCATGTTCTTTCTGACAAATGAGTTTCTCTGGAGCTCGACCCTCAGAGCCCGTTTCAGTGAATAATTACAGGTGTGAGCATGTGTGTGTCTTTGTGAGTACAAAAGTACAGAAGTTGGGAAGGAGTTTTGAGGCTGGATCTCAGAAGCCAAGAGCACTTAAGACTGAAGAGGAAGAAGAAAGGAAGTGATGTGACTGAACGTCCTTCCAATGGGACCCTGGCCCAGCCCTTACCAGGAGCAGCACCCACTCAAATGATGGCATGTGCTGTAGGCTGGACTGGTGTCTGTCTTACCCACCTGCCAACCAGTGTACAGAATATCTACAATTCACAAAGTGATGGCTTCAAAATTTCCCCGCACCCATTTCCTTTTTGAAGAAGTAGTTTGCAGGTGGGAGGCCCTCAGTCCCTGAGGTCAGTGTGACTTCGAATTGAGGGTAGCTCTCCAAATATACCTTGGCGGGGCATCTTGGTGGGGGTGGGGCAAAGACTCAGACATGACTGAGCATCTGAGCACGGGGATAGAGGAACTAGGAAAGGTGGTTGATCTATTTTGCCATGACAGGCACAGGACTGATTCTCACTCAGCTCCTTTCCTTGCTCTGTGTATAGGTGTTTGGTTGCTCAGTCATGCCTGATTCTTTGCGACCCCATGGACTGTAGCCTGCTAGATGCCTCCATCCATGGGAGTTCTCAGGCAAAAATACTGGCGTAAGTTGCCATTTCCTTCTCCAGGGGATCTTCCCGATTCAGGAATCGAGCCTGTGTCTCCTGTATTGGCAGGTGGATTCTTTACCACTGAGTCACCTTGTGGAGCGCCAGTCTAATCAGGAAGCATCCAAACAGACCACGATGAGAGGCTGTGGGATCCTGGAGGAGGTTGGGGAGGGCTGCTCCTGCCCTAGGTCCTGGAGGATAGCCAGGAGAACACAGTTAGGCGAGGCTGGGAGGGGAGGCCTAGGCAGCAGTGGGATATGGGAGAATGGGCAACATGCTATTGCTATTGATAAGATATGGATATTTAGTCATTCGGACAACCAATGCATATTCCCTTGATAAATTTGGTCTTCATCCACTGACCTCGGATCACAGCTCCCAAAGCCTTTGGGATTTCCTGGAGGATAAGAACTATCTTTAGTCATAATATATGGCTTCTTGTCCTGAAACCAATCATTTCAGAGCCATCAAGGTGTCCTGTTAGTCAGGATGCCTTGTTCCAGGGTAACCAGGTTTATGTTAATAAGGTGGCTTTTAGAAAGCACCTCAGGAGGGAGGCTGGTTGCCAGGGAAACCGATCTTGAGGTTACAGGGTTGAAACTTTCAGTCCTATCCCCTGATTTCTGGGGAAAGAAGAGGGCTGGAGGTTGTATCTATCTCTAGGGGCCTATGATTGAATCAATCCTGCTAATGAAGCCTCCATAAATATCTAAAAGAGCTGCGTTCCTAGAGCTCCAGAACACTTCCACTTGTCACTGTGCTGAGGAGGCAGAGAGCCCCACAGAGGCAGAGAAGCTCCTCTGTTACAGGTCTTACCCTCTGTATCTCTTCATCCGGTTGTTGGTTCATCTCTTTGGAATACACTGGCCAACTAGTGAGTGAACAGGTTTCCTGAGCTCTGTGAGCCATCTAGCAAAGTCATTGAACCTGAGGAGGGGGTCATGGAAAACCTCGATTTACAGCCAGATGGTTAGAAGCACAGGCGACAGCCTAGACTTGCAGCTGGCCTCTGAAGCAGAAGGCCATCTCAGGGGACTGTGCCCTTAGCCTGTGGAACCTGCTGCTACCTCCAGGCAGGTGGTGTCTGAACTGAGTTTGATGATAGGACACCCAGCTGGTGCTGGAGACTTGCTTGGTGTTGTGGGAAACCCCCTGCACCCCATCATGTGGAACTGGGCTTTAGAGTCCTTTCAGGAGTGATTCTCAGCGCCCCCATGAGGCTTAGTATGGAGAAGGCCTTCAACACATATTGGATGAATGAGGAAGTGGTTAAATGAAGGTGCATGGGTCATAGTGAAGACACTGGAGGGAGGTAAAGTTATGGAGGTGAGCAAAGCCTGGACCTGGAGGCCCCCACAGCTCTACAGGAAGATGCTCCAATGCATATCTTGTTGGGGATAGGAAGCCATCGAGTGAGTGATTCCATTTGTTAGAACACTTGGAATTTGTTAGAACAAATGAAATCACTCACTCGAAATGGCAAAGGTGGCCCAGAGGGGTGAGATTGGATGGGGTTGCCATCAGCCACATGTTGTCACCACTCTGCTCTGAGTTGGGAGCTGGGGGAGTGGGACGGGGGAGAGCTGGTGCAGGTACTGACTTCTGAAGGCTGAGCTACCCATGCAGCAGGAGGAGCTGTGGGAGGCAGAGGCCCGGCTGGGCACTGGCCCTTGTGGGGGAAGGCTCGTTTTCCACCAGCAGGAGTGTTACCTGCTCAATCTGAGCCTACAGGTCAGTTGGCAGCTGCACTTGGAGTCTCTTCCAGGAGAGACACGGGACAGCCTTCCTCCCAATTCCAGAGCATGGGATCCAGTGGCTGCCTGAGTTGCCAAGCCAGCAACTCTGGACCCTCAGGAACTTGCTCTGAAAACAATGGCAGGGTGCTGGTTTCCATGGAGGAGGAACTCCTCTGTTACAGGTCTTACCCTCTGTATCTCTTCATCCGGTTGTGGGTTCATCTCTTTGGAATACACTGGCCAACTAGTGAGTGAACAGGTTTCCTGAGCTCTGTGAGCCATCTAGCAAAGTCATTGAACCTGAGGAGGGTCATGGAAAACCTCGATTTACAGCCAGATGGTTAGAAGCACAGGCGACAGCCTAGACTTGCAGCTGGCCTCTGAAGCAGAAGGCCATCTCAGGGACTGTGCCCTTAGCCTGTGGAACCTGCTGCTACCTCCAGGCAGGTGGTGTCTGAACTGAGTTTGATGATAGGACACCCAGCTGGTGCTGGAGACTTGCTTGGTGTTGTGGGAAACCCCCTGCACCCCATCATGTGGAACTGGGCTTTAGAGTCCTTTCAGGAGTGATTCTCAGCGCCCCCATGAGGCTTAGTATGGAGAAGGCCTTCAACACATATTGGATGAATGAGGAAGTGGTTAAATGAAGGTGCATGGGTCATAGTGAAGACACTGGAGGGAGGTAAAGTTATGGAGGTGAGCAAAGCCTGGACCTGGAGGCCCCCACAGCTCTACAGGAAGATGCTCCAATGCATATCTTGTTGGGGATAGGAAGCCATCGAGTGAGTGATTCCATTTGTTAGAACACTTGGAATTTGTTAGAACAAATGAAATCACTCACTCGAAATGGCAAAGGTGGCCCAGAGGGGTGAGATTGGATGGGGTTGCCATCAGCCACATGTTGTCACCACTCTGCTCTGAGTTGGGAGCTGGGGGAGTGGGACGGGGCAGAGCTGGTGCAGGCACTGACTTCTGAAGGCTGAGCTACCCATGCAGCAGGAGGAGCTGTGGGAGGCAGAGGCCCGGCTGGGCACTGGCCCTTGTGGGGGAAGGCTCGTTTTCCACCAGCAGGAGTGTTACCTGCTCAATCTGAGCCTACAGGTCAGTTGGCAGCTGCACTTGGAGTCTCTTCCAGGAGAGACACGGGACAGCCTTCCTCCCAATTCCAGAGCATGGGATCCAGTGGCTGCCTGAGTTGCCAAGCCAGCAACTCTGGACCCTCAGGAACTTGCTCTGAAAACAATGGCAGGGTGCTGGTTTCCATGGAGGAGGAACTGAAGGTGATGTGAGCACCTAGAAGAGGCTCAGATGGGCAAGCCTGGCAGTGGGGGAAAGCAGGTATGAACACTGGGGGTCTTAGAAATAAGCAAAGCCTGAGAAAAAAGGTTGCTGTTGGAGTCCCAGCTCTGAGAAGCGACCTTGGCCCACCCTTCCCAAATCTGAGAACTCATAGCACATGGGTCCCAGGAAGAGGCAAGGAGTTGTGGGGTCCTTCACTCTTCTGGTGCAGACATGAGGCCTTCTAGTTGCTATGGGAGGGGTAGGGGGCCTGATAAGGAAAGAAGCTTCAGATTGAGAGCTGTGGGGTTTCTGTGTCCCAAGAATGAGCAATGGGCACTGAGCCTGTGGAGGAGGCAGGGCGGAGGCCACGCGGCAGCAGCAGTCTGGCATTCCCAGCCTCCTTGATCAGCCTTTACCTGTGTCCATGGCCACATCTCTAACTTAGACTCCAGCTCTGTGCCCTTCTCACCCTCTCCGTCCCTGTCTGTACCCATTTGCTCACCGCCTCCACCGTTCCCTCCAGTGCGACTTTCTTGACTTTCCATCTGTTTTCTGAATGCCCAGCAGGTCGCAGTTCATGCATCTCCCACGCCCTTCCCCTTAGCCGCCCTCCCTTCCCACTTCACCTTCAAGCCTGGAGCCACATCTCTCCCTTTTTCTCTTAGGAAACATTCTGTTCCAATTTGAATCTTATTTGTGCCCAAGCTATTGGAATTCAAAGGGCCCCCTTTTTCTTACAGGGATGTCAATTTGGGTATGGTCCCTATTCTCCCAACACTTCCGTTTCTTTGTTTCTAAAATAAAGATATATGCAGAGTTCCCTGGTGGCCTAGTGGTTAGGATTCTGGGCTTTCACTGCAGTGGCCTGGGTTCAGTCCCTAGTTGGGGAGCTGAGATCCCACAAGCTGTGTGGAAGGACCAAAATGAATTTGAAAAAATGGATATATACCTTGAAGATGGGGCATACATCTGTCCTGACATGCTTGGGATGGCCCCAGTTTATGCCTGTTGTCCCGTATAGTTGTTAGTAGGGCTCCCCTCACTCCCAGAAGTCTTGGTTTTTGTGATAAATCATACGTTCATCCTGTTCCTGAAGCTCTTAGAAAGATCAAATCAGATAATTCCATGAAGTAATCCGGGTATGGTTTCTGAGCAGAGTGCCTGGCAGAGAGTAAGTACTCGTTAAGTTCACGTTGGGCTTTTTGCTCCCCACAGACTGAGCTCTGGGAGGCAGAGGCTGATTCAATTACAAATATCACGTGAGAATGTCCAATTATCTGAGCATTCAGAGCACAATCAAGTCCAATAAATGCCAAAGTGATGCTGAGGGTGACCGACCTTGTCTCTGGGTCCTAACTTGAAAACCCGTCCGCGGCATCATCCCTCACCTCCTTCGGGCGCCAGGCTGTGGCCTGGAGCAGGGAGAGGCCTGCTTCCTGCACACCTGCCGCGCACACTTCTTTTCATCCTCACAGCCGCTGCAAAGGTGTGTGTGATGCTCCAGGGCTGTGGTCACACGAGAATGATGAGAAACAAGGTAGGGAGGGGGAAGAACTGAACCTAAGGCGGTAGCAGAGAAGAGATGGCTCGGCGCTTGTGAGTCCCAGGAAAAGAGCTTGTGCTGTAAAAGCTGCCGTGGGGTCTCAGTCTGGATAGAGATGCGGGCACACTCAAGCTTGTACTTTAGAAAGATCACTGGCACTTTTGTGGGGGATGAACTGGAGGGTTGCAAGAGCAGAAGAAGATGAGGAGGGGAGGGTCAATGAACTAGAGAAGAGTTGTTCTGGTAGTAATCTCACAGCACTTAGCACAATGCCTGACACACACTGGTTGTTAATATTAATTAGCAATAGTACCATACATTATCAACACAGGAAGATAATAATAGAATGGGGATAGCCTCTCTTTATTGAACGCTGTCTGTTGTCCTGTAAAGAGCTTTACCTACATTATTTCATCTAATCCTCATAACTGTCCTATCAGGTAGGTACTAGCCCCATTTTATAGATGAGGACACTGAGGCCCAGAGAATTCAGGTGTTTGGCCCAAGCTCACATACAATGGAAAAGAAACAAATTCAGGATTTCAGAGCACAGCTGTTCAACTCCAGAGCTTAGACATGAAGCCTCCACACCAACTGCCTTGGAGGAATTGCTCAGTCGTCCGGGGTACCAAGGAAAGACACCCCGCAGAAGCCTGTGTCGGCTGGCCCAGGAGGAGAGAGGGAGATGGTTCATCATATACCGAGGCTGCTGAGTGAGACAGCTCAGAGGGAAGTGCCAAGGCAGCCTTTGTTTCCAAAGTCACCTTCCACTGGTAAGACTAAGAAAGAGATGTGGAGGGAAGGATCCCCTTCCCCCAGGGATTTGGTTCCCTGGTGCGCCTAGAATCATCTGTCTTTCGGCCCTAGCTCCAGGCAGTGGATCCATCCAGCTTCCTCCAGGGACCACCATCTCTTTCCTAATCGGTGGAAAATTGGTTGCTAACTGTCAGGAAATCGCTGATTTTCCATCCATTACTGGGGAACTGGGGCTGTGTGGCTGTGGGGGACTCTGGGTGGGAAGCACATGCTGATTAGGCCTTGCAGTTAACGATCAGGTTCGTGGACCTCCTCAGGCAGTCCTCCCAGACTGCTTATTAACTCCCTGTGAAGACCCATCGGGTAGGAGATATTGGTTAAATGGAACGCAGAGCCACAAAAGAGTTACTATTCATTAGGCTTTGGTTGTGGGGAGGGAGGAGACGGGAAAAAACTGTGGCCTCAATCCAGGAATGTTAAGCAGCCCCATAAGTTGGCAGAGAACTTTATAATTGCTGCTATTAAAATATATGTATTTATATAGGTGATTTGTTGGAGGAAAGAATTTCAGCGTTCGGACGAGATCCTTGCTATGATCTCACTTAGGATTAAGTTGTTAGGGACTAGATATTAATTAAGGCTGAGGGCCCCAATCCCTGCCTAATTAGCTCATGGAATATAATTTGCCTACAAATACAACTGTTACAATCAAGTCGAACTCATCTGGAGTGTTCCTCCAGCCAGACTGGGTGAGCTTTACCCCACCACGGGAGCAGAGGGGAGAGGAAGGGACAGGAGATCTGGGTTCCAGTCCCGCCCCTGGGTCTGATTGATGAGGAAGGGGCTTCTTTCTCCAGTTTCCTCACCTGAAATAAAGGGGCAGAAAGGGATACATTTAAGAAGCCCTTCTCCCTGGGGATGTTCTGAGGTCCAGTGTGTCGGTAAAGACGGAACACAGGCCTGAGGTTTGAGAGTACATTGAGCTTTTGCAACCTCCACAGCCCAAGACATGCAAAGGCCTTGCCTAAGGGAAATCAGAAAGTTCTCTTACGGAGCCAGATGTCAATTGTTGATAGGGCTTTTTTGGAAGATCAGGAAACAAGGGCATTTGTCAGTCTCAGTGACAGGAAGCCCTGGACACCCGGCGGCAATCACCCAGGTGAATCGCTCTGTTCTCTAACCACTGACCGCTGGGTTCATGCTATCCCTGGCCCAGACCTTCTTCGCTTCTGTCACTACCTTCTCTAATTGCCAAACTCCTCTTCATTCTTTAGCACTGACTTCAAGTGTCCTTTCTTAATTAAACTTTTCCTGATTGGGCCAGGCACAGCTAGGTCGGCCCTCCCCTAAACAGTTTTTCTTGAATCCTCTAGTCAAACCTTCAACTAACCTTGCCTTGCAAGATTATTGTTTTATGCTTTGGTCTCACCTACCAGTCTGTGAATTTCTCAAGGGTAGGACGACACCATGTCTGACTTGACTTGAAATCTGTGCAATTTATCTCAGGTGGGTTACCAACACTGATTTATGTTTCTGGCCTGTACAGTCCTTGAGAAAGGATTCCCAGTCCTTTGCCTCTAGTGGGAAGAGGAAGTTGGGCTTTGAGAGCAGGTGGGGCCCTGGTCCTTGGATGGTCTCTGTGGCTGTGGAGTCTGGACCTTGTTCTCAGCTCAAGCACAGGTGTTCAAGATGGAAAGGTCCTCCTATGTTCCCTACTGGAGACTTAAGAAGGCAGGGCCTCTTTCTTTCTCTCTTTCTCCCTGAGATACCTAACACAAATCTGGGCTCACAAATGGGGTTTGCAGAGAGGAAGTAAGGCTACATTGCACTAAACTCAGCTGTTGGTGACAGAACCCACAAGAAACTGAGAAAGGCCGTCCAAATCCGGGTCTCTAGAGGACTTTGTCTATAGCTCCCCCGACTGGGGGCTGAGGATCAAAAGCAGGGGAGATGCTGCCAACTAGAGATATAAACAGATTCAAGAAGGGCTTAAAGAAATTCTTGGATGACAGATCCCTTGCAGGTAACAGATCATTAATAACTGAGAAAGATGATGATGATGATAATAATAATAATTAATAATAATACCTCCAGGAGAGCTTTTATACTTTTAAAAGCTTTTTTTTTTCTTGCTATTATCTCATTAGATACTTTCCACCTGCTTAGGGGAGGTTGTGGGTGCTCAGAAAGGTGAAGGGAATTGCCTGAGGCCACACAGCTTGTGCAGGGCAGAGATGGTACTGGATCTGAGGAACCTTCCTGCCTCCCTTCCCAGGACTCTTTTAGCTGGTGGAGGGGGGAACACCCTTCAGAGGAGGTGTGGGATGTGTCCTGAGCCCAGAGTCCCGTTTCTGTTACCCCGTCCCCATTTCAATGGCTCTGGTCCTGCATCGACAGGCTGCTTTGGTAAGCTTTCACTTCAGGGTGTGCACAGGGTCCTGTCCTGCTCAATCGGTGACCTAACACATGACATTGACTAGAAGTCTTCCACTTATTCAGTTCCCCATGTGTATAAGTGACGCGTACCCTCTTGGATCCTCTGTCTCGTCTTTGTAAAGTGGAAGGCAGGAGTGCCCATTGGGAGGGGTAGATGGCACAGTACATGCAACGCACTTAGCAACCTGCTGGGCACATGGGGAGCACTCAGCTAATAGGAGTCTGGGGCAATGCCTGGGGGTGAGATACTCTAGGCTGACTCGGAGCCGACTGAGGGGCAGTTTGCCATCTGTGCTCTGTTCTCCGGCTCAAGGGTGCTCCAGCTGGGTCCCATGGATCCTGAGGCTCTTCTGGGGGATGTCCTTGAGTTTCAGGGACCCTTTGCAGTGGTCTTTTAGAAAGTTGTTGGTGGTATCTTGCTAGGATCCTGAGTGAGGCTTTGGGAATTTTGTGACTGATATGCTCCCATCTTAAGCAGGTGAGGCTATTTGTTGTAAAGCTAGTTCCTCTTATTTCAGTCTTGGTCTACACCATTCTTGGGAGCGGTTGTTCTCAAGTGAAAGCCATGGTCCCCCTTGGGGTGTGAAAGGGACCAGTGCTGCCATCTACAGACAGAAGAGATAGACTCACTTCTTGGAGAGACAGGTGAAGAGCAACAGAAAAAGAAATTAGTTGCCAATCCCAACTGCCTCTGCATCTTATCATCCCAGTGTTTTCAAGTCTGTCGTATTCACCACTGTTGTTGTCAGATGTCTCACCTTAGTGGAAAGTTCTGGTTGCACGCCAGGGTATATACGATGCCACTTCCATTTGGGACCATTAACAGCACAGGCTCCTGTGCCATAAGAAAACCCATGGAATTTTCTCCATGTGTCAGAGGAGGGCTTGGGAGCTCAGAATGGGGACCTATTCTGTCCAAGGTCCCTCAGTGGGTAGAGAGCAGAACCAGGACTTGAACCCAGGCCCTCTGCTGCTCATATGGGCTCTCTGGGAAGACCTTTCACAGGAGGAGACCTGAAACAGAACCTTGCTCTCCACCCAGAGCTCTCTTTCTCTGAGGGCTACAGAGAAGAAGCTTAATCTTTAATGAACTGGTTTTCAGTTTAACTTCCTCCTTGGCAATGATTAACACCTAGTGACCTAGCCTGGCACCTGGCTGTCCTGACCAGGATGGACCCACAAGAGTGCTGGTGGCTGCAGGCCCCGGTGTGGGCTTTTGTACAGATGGAAGAGACTGAAGGGTGCTGCAGTGGCCCACTTGAAAGAATCTCATCTGTCCCACGTCAAGACATCTGTCATTAGATGTCACTCCTCAGAAGGAGGTCACCCCAAACACTCCTGGTCAGAGGAACTAGGAATAGAAGTCATGTTTAAAGTCTCTTTGGGGAACTTGCCTGCTGCTCTGGTGGTTAAGACCCTGTTCTTCGACTGCAAGGGGCCTGAGTTCAGTCCCTGGTTGGGGAGCTAAGATCCCACATGCTGTGTGACTTGACCAACACGAGAAAAACAAAGTCCTCGTTGGACAGTTGATTTCATTTGATGGTTCTGGTGTCTCAGAGGAATTACAGGATGCATAATTTTTAGTCAAAGGTTAACCAGCTAGTGTTAACTAGCTTTCCCAGATTTGGAACTGCCAAGATCTCAGTGCGGAGTCTAGCTCTGGTCGTTTCTGGCTATGAGAAGTGGGTAAGCCTCTCTCAGACTCAGTTTCATGGTCTTTCAAGTGGAGAAAAGAATACTTCCATCCAGACTCTTTCAGCAGGAAAGAGAAAGTCCATGTGAAGTATCTTATCTAGAGGAAACACGGATTGCATGGTATTTCTTCTGCTGTTTCCTCCCTTCTCCAGCTCACCTTGGCTGACTCTCTGCAATAGAAGAATTCAGGTTTATCTGGAGAGGAGGGTTTTCCTCACATGCTCGGGGATGCTTACAATGACGATTCTCTCTTCCCGTGAGAGCAGTTAGCTAGGCATCAAGACTCTATTCGTTCCTGCCCCTGTCGGAACTAGGCCCAGTGAGGAGAGCTGGATCCATTTTCCTAAGTGCCTGCCTGCCTCTTCTGATGGTTGCAAACATGGTGAGCTGAGAAAGCACCTTGGTCTGAGTCAATCACCATCCCTTGCCTCGGTATTGTGTCTTGGCACCAGCTGGCACCCGCTTTGAGTTCAGCAGAAGCTCCTTCCCACTGCTGCCTAATGGTTGCTCTTGCATCCAGCATCCCTGGCTTGGTGTAGAGATTCTATATTCAGCCCCCAGCCCAGGCTGCTGTAGGCTTGTTCCCGGAGTCACTGAGTTATCACGTCATCACGAGGAGCTTACCTGCCGGGACCACTGAATTCAAGTGTTACCCCTTTCCTCTACGCTCTAGCTCCACAGCACTGCCCTTGGCTCCTCCTCTTCTCTCTGTGTCTTCCTCTTCACTCCTCCTTGGTATGTTTTTCCAAGAAGTTCTGTCTGGAGACCTGCTTGTCATTCAGCTGGTTTGTTGCTTCTCTGATCCCTGGACTCTGGGCCCCTCGGTCTTTGGCTTTCTTGGCCCAGCTGTCACCACTCTGCGTGGTGCTGACATGCTTGCCTGTCTCGCCTACAGACTGGAGCCTTCTGGAGGAGTTCCCAAGTCCTGGTCTGGGGCTTAGCGCCCAGTGCCATTTTCCTGAGACCCCTGAGGTGAAGCCCTGTGTGAAGACAGGAAAAGGGCTCCTGCCATCTCTCCAGGGGGGTGGGTTGGGAGCCCTGGGTTGGGGGTCAGGCAGGCTGAAGCAGGGAACTATGAAGCCCTCAGCGGAAGCCATGGCTCCTTCTCTGTTTTGGTTTTGCTTTTGTGGGCTTTTCATTTCAGAAGTTAATCTAGTTAATGCCAACAATGTCATTTCGGCAAGCCAGCAATTTCCTTTTTCCCTTTATTTAATGAGTCCCTGCCCCCACCTCAATCTCTGTAATAAAAGGCATGCAGGTGGGTAATTACAGAGGTGTGAAATAGGGGTCCTGGGCCAGGGCCAGCTGAGCATTCTGGAGCATCCACTGTGAGGTTTCTGGGGAAGTACCCAGCCCTGCTATCCAGTTTCAGGTGGGAAAACGGAAGCTTAAGGTGAGGAACCTCTATACAGCTGCATAGCAGGTAGAAGGCAGGGCCAACACAGGAATCCAGATCCTTAACCCCCAGCTGGGGTCCTTACTACTCAATGCCAATCTTATCCCTCATGTGTATCCTCTGCCGCATGCCATAGGAGTTTCCCCCTGCCATCTATTCATCCATCCACTCACTCAGCCACCCATCCATTCATCCGCCATATGCTCTATAATAGGCACTCATTGAGTACCTACTATGTGCAAGATACCACGAATACAGTGGAGACAAAGGCTGTTACAGCCCTGTCCTTGTAGAGATTGTCATCTCAGACTACGGTCTCACATTCAACCTGTTGGAGGCATACTGTGTGGTGACTTCAATATAAGGTGGTATATGCTATGCATACTGTATGCAAAAACAACACGTGGGTGCCCAATTCTGCCCTTGGGGTCATAGGAACTTTTCAGAAGAGGAGTAGGCATTGCAATGAGTCTTGACGGACAGGAAAAAGTTAGAAAAAGGTGGTATCCTAGGGCATAAAACTTTAAAAGAATCTGGAAGCAGGCTTCCCTGGTAGTCCAGTGGGTAAAGAGTCCGCCTTGCAGTGCAAGGGCCACTGGATTGATGCCTGGCCCAGGAAGATCCCACGTGCCACGGAGCAGCTGGACTGGTGTGTCCAATTAAGAGCCAGCAATCTGGAGTGCATGCGCCCAGAGCTGGTGCTCTGCAATGAGAGAGGCCACTGCAATGGGAGGCCCACATAGGCTGAAGAATAAAGATGGATGAATGTAAATAGATAGGAAAACAATAAAAGAGGCCAAAATTAAAAAAAAAAAAGAATCTGGAAGGATATTTACTCAAATGCTAACAGTTTTTATCTGGGGATTGGGATCTGGAGAGTAGTGGCTAGGAATGGAAAGAGGACAGTTTTTTACTTTCTATTCTCCACTTGTTTTTATCAGGTTGATATTAGCATTTTAATCAAAAGATATTTCTATTTAGAAAAGCCCCCACCTCAATCTCTGTAATAAAAGGCATGCAGGTGGGTAATTACAGAGGTGTGAAATAGGGGTCCTGGGCCAGGGCCAGCTGAGCATTCTGGAGCATCCACTGTGAGGTTTCTGGGGAAGTACCCAGCCCTGCTATCCAGTTTCAGGTGGGAAAACGGAAGCTTAAGGTGAGGAACCTCTATACAGCTGCATAGCAGGTAGAAGGCAGGGCCAACACAGGAATCCAGATCCTTAACCCCCAGCTGGGGTCCTTACTACTCAATGCCAATCTTATCCCTCATGTGTATCCTCTGCCGCATGCCATAGGAGTTTCCCCCTGCCATCTATTCATCCATCCACTCACTCAGCCACCCATCCATTCATCCGCCATATGCTCTATAATAGGCACTCATTGAGTACCTACTATGTGCAAGATACCACGAATACAGTGGAGACAAAGGCTGTTACAGCCCTGTCCTTGTAGAGATTGTCATCTCAGACTACGGTCTCACATTCAACCTGTTGGAGGCATACTGTGTGGTGACTTCAATATAAGGTGGTATATGCTATGCATACTGTATGCAAAAACAACACGTGGGTGCCCAATTCTGCCCTTGGGGTCATAGGAACTTTTCAGAAGAGGAGTAGGCATTGCAATGAGTCTTGACGGACAGGAAAAAGTTAGAAAAAGGTGGTATCCTAGGGCATAAAACTTTAAAAGAATCTGGAAGCAGGCTTCCCTGGTAGTCCAGTGGGTAAAGAGTCCGCCTTGCAGTGCAAGGGCCACTGGATTGATGCCTGGCCCAGGAAGATCCCACGTGCCACGGAGCAGCTGGACTGGTGTGTCCAATTAAGAGCCAGCAATCTGGAGTGCATGCGCCCAGAGCTGGTGCTCTGCAATGAGAGAGGCCACTGCAATGGGAGGCCCACATAGGCTGAAGAATAAAGATGGATGAATGTAAATAGATAGGAAAACAATAAAAGAGGCCAAAATTAAAAAAAAAAAAGAATCTGGAAGGATATTTACTCAAATGCTAACAGTTTTTATCTGGGGATTGGGATCTGGAGAGTAGTGGCTAGGAATGGAAAGAGGACAGTTTTTTACTTTCTATTCTCCACTGTTGATATTATTTGAGTCAGGGTGTGTATGTATTAGCATTTTAATCAAAAAAGATATTTCTATTTAGAAAAGCATAGAGAGTATTTAAGGGGCATACAGTGAATCAGTGTGATAAGTTCAGAATGTTGGAGGGAGAGAGAGAGATCTTGAGGCTGTGGAGGTAGGCTGGGGTCAGTCTAAGAAGGTCCTGAAATGCAGGCTAAGGAGCTTGGATTTTAACCACAGGGGCCCCTGGAGGTGAGAACAGAGGCCACACTGGCAGAGCCTAGCAATGCCTGCCACATAGTAGATGCTCGGTTAGCCCATACTTGAATTGGAATGAATGGGGACAGCCAGACAATATGGAGTCATCTATGACTGGAAGCAGGGCTTCCCAGGTAGCTCAATGGTAAAGAATCCACCTACCAAACAGACGACGAGGGGTTTGGTCCCTGGGTTGGGAAGATCCCCTGGAGAAGGACCTGGCAGCCCACTCCACTATTCTTGACTAGGAAATCCTATGGACAGAGAAGCCCAGAAGCCTAGAGTTTATGGGTTTGCAAAGAGTTGGATATGACTGAGTGACTAAACAACAACAACAGCGGTTTGAAGCAGAGGGTTATGAAAGCGTGTGCTTTGCTGTCATGTGTCGGTGGCAGTGATTAGCAGTGGGGAGCCTCCTGTGGAAAAATGTGTCCTTGCAGAAGTGAGAAGGCAGTCGGAGGAGTCCTATAGGAAGAGAGGAAAGGATGTAGTGGTTTCCTTGCAGACCAGGGGAGTGTGGAAGGGGGCCACATCCACAGGCTTTGGCACAAGTTGACAACCATGAGGAGTGCTTTCAACATAATAAAATTCTCAGGACAGAGGGTTTTCCAGACCAGACAAGAGCTTTGGGTGTCCTTTGTGGCCACAAACCATCACTTTTGCCTTCCTGACGTGTTTAATCCAATTTCTCACCCTTTCATTACATGTTCAACCCTACAGCCAGAGGGAGCCTCCTGAAATGCAATTTTGACCATGTTGCCTCCTTCCTTGAATGCTTCAGGGCAAAAATCAGTCCCCCAACCTCAGCTTAGGAGGCTTTTCTGACCTGATCCTTGCTTATTAGTTCAGCTTCATCTCCCAGCATCTCTTACTCAAACCCTCCTCTTCAACCAACTCCATTGCTCTTAGTTAACTGAGCCATTCATGTCTCTCTCTCTCATCACCTGGACCCACTCTTCCCTTCTCCTTGGGGATAATCCTGCCTGTACATCCTCCCTCTACCTCCCATTTGCCTGATGAACACCTAGCCCTCCTTTAAGGTTCCACTTTTGGGTTATCTTTCTTCTGAAGCCTTTTCTGATCACATCCCCATTACTACCTGTGTTCACTCCTCTGGGTAGACTTATTACTGTCCATTTGGGACCTTGTGCCCAAAGTGTGTGTGTATGTGCAAAGGCACTTCAGTCATGTCTGACTCTATGGACTGTAGCCCACCAGGCTCCTCTATCCATGGGATTCTGCAGGCAAGAATACTAGAGTGGGTTGCTGTTTTATTCTCCAGGGGATCTTCCTAACCCAGGGGTCAAACCTATGTCTCTTAAGTCTCCTGAATTGGCAGGCATGTTCTTCACCACTAGCGCCACCTGGGAAGCCCAGAGCACTCCGTACCATCACCTGGATTTACTAGTAAAGCATCATGGCACCGTATGGACTTAGTATTTGCTTAGTTACCCCTCCCTGCCATGCTCTCCACTCCCCAGTCTTCTCCAGCTGTAAGCTCTTCAGTATCAAGGGCTATTTTCCACTGTCCTTAGCACTTTGCACAGAAGCTGGACCAGACTAGGGGGTCGGTAGGTATTCGGTGAACCGATGCATGAATGAGTAACATGACACCTCTGTAATGATTTCTCTTGTGCAACAGAAAATCAAAGCACACGCCTATCTTCTCTCACTTTGAGGTGCCCCGGAGTCCAGACATCCCTGAAGGAGATAGCCTCCCACACTGGAAGGCTGCCAGGCAAGGAAACTGGAGACCTGAGCTCTAATCCTGGTCCCTTTGGCCTTGGGAGATTCCTTTCCCTTCTCCGGGTTTCCGTTTCCCCGTGAGTACAGTGAGGATAATAATCCTAGTGTTACTATCCCATGAAAATTTTGTGAATCTCAAAGATGAGACCAAAACCACACACTGCGCAACTCCAGGCAGGACTGTGGTGTCAAATGGGGAGATGTGGTTGTCTGCCTGGCAGCCATGCCCGGGCTTTTTCAGGTTTGTGGGGGATCAACTCTCACTACTGATGGGGACCTGCTCAAAGACTCTTTCTCTCCTCCTCCAGCTCACTCACACTGTGGGGCTCAGAGAATGTTAATTATTAGGCCCCAGCCCACCCGGAGAGCCTCAGATGAAAGCAAGCTGAGAGTGTAAAGTCTAATCGATGCCCTGTGCTGGGCGTCAGGGCCTCGGCTGGCTCTGCCTGCAGATGGCGTCACGCTGCCCTCCCTTTACGGTTCCACTTTTGGGTTATCTTTCTTCTGAAGCCTTTTCTGATCACATCCCCATTACTACCTGTGTTCACTCCTCTGGGTAGACTTATTACTGTCCATTTGGGACCTTGTGCCCAAAGTGTGTGTGTATGTGCAAAGGCACTTCAGTCATGTCTGACTCTATGGACTGTAGCCCACCAGGCTCCTCTATCCATGGGATTCTGCAGGCAAGAATACTAGAGTGGGTTGCTGTTTTATTCTCCAGGGGATCTTCCTAACCCAGGGGTCAAACCTATGTCTCTTAAGTCTCCTGAATTGGCAGGCATGTTCTTCACCACTAGCGCCACCTGGGAAGCCCAGAGCACTCCGTACCATCACCTGGATTTACTAGTAAAGCATCATGGCACCGTATGGACTTAGTATTTGCTTAGTTACCCCTCCCTGCCATGCTCTCCACTCCCCAGTCTTCTCCAGCTGTAAGCTCTTCAGTATCAAGGGCTATTTTCCACTGTCCTTAGCACTTTGCACAGAAGCTGGACCAGACTAGGGGGTCGGTAGGTATTCGGTGAACCGATGCATGAATGAGTAACATGACACCTCTGTAATGATTTCTCTTGTGCAACAGAAAATCAAAGCACACGCCTATCTTCTCTCACTTTGAGGTGCCCCGGAGTCCAGACATCCCTGAAGGAGATAGCCTCCCACACTGGAAGGCTGCCAGGCAAGGAAACTGGAGACCTGAGCTCTAATCCTGGTCCCTTTGGCCTTGGGAGATTCCTTTCCCTTCTCCGGGTTTCCGTTTCCCCGTGAGTACAGTGAGGATAATAATCCTAGTGTTACTATCCCATGAAAATTTTGTGAATCTCAAAGATGAGACCAAAACCACACACTGCGCAACTCCAGGCAGGACTGTGGTGTCAAATGGGGAGATGTGGTTGTCTGCCTGGCAGCCATGCCCGGGCTTTTTCAGGTTTGTGGGGGATCAACTCTCACTACTGATGGGGACCTGCTCAAAGACTCTTTCTCTCCTCCTCCAGCTCACTCACACTGTGGGGCTCAGAGAATGTTAATTATTAGGCCCCAGCCCACCCGGAGAGCCTCAGATGAAAGCAAGCTGAGAGTGTAAAGTCTAATCGATGCCCTGTGCTGGGCGTCAGGGCCTCGGCTGGCTCTGCCTGCAGATGGATCATTAATCCAGGCACTCCAGCCTGGAACACGGGGCCCAGGAAGTCCTGAAACATTCCTGACCACCCACAGCTCAGATCAGCAGCCCCACGAGGCAGCCAGCCTGCCACCAAGTCTCAGAATTTTATAACCTCAAAGTTAGATGAGGCGCAGAAAACAGTGAATCCACAGGCAGAAATCCTGGCCAGTCTGCACACTCGCCCCAGACTGTGAAGAGAGGAGCTCCCTGATGAAGAGCCTGGACTGAGGGGCTGGATCTGCGAGACCTCGGGCCTTGTTCCCCCTTCTGTAAATGTGGGAGAAGGATACCTACCTCACAGGATCGATGTTAGGAATAACTGAGTTCAAGTGAAAATTTTAGTTTGAGGTTTATTAGAGTGATACTCACATGAAGCTGTCATTTTCATCGAGCCCCTGTGTTCATTCTTGTTCCCCAGTCTTTTTCAGTTGACTAGGGGCTGATGTCTGCTTGAAAGTTTCTATATCCTTGGCACCTTAAATATAAAGTCTGGACCACTTGCCTTGTGTCCCTATATCCCTTCAGTCTACAGTCACCTGCCTCCTCCTCAGCTGTATCTCCTACCTCACCCCACCCATAAATTTCCACCCAGACACAGAAAACTGACGCTTGATGCCCACCTAGCTTGGCATGTCTGAGCTCCTTTCCCCTTTCTCTTGTGAATTCCACTCGCTTTTCCCTTTTGCAATTCTCTTTCCTGAGATGCTTTCCTGATTCCCTTCTCCGGGTTTCCGTTTCCCCGTGAGTACAGTGAGGATAATAATCCTAGTGTTACTATCCCATGAAAATTTTGTGAATCTCAAAGATGAGACCAAAACCACACACTGCGCAACTCCAGGCAGGACTGTGGTGTCAAATGGGGAGATGTGGTTGTCTGCCTGGCAGCCATGCCCGGGCTTTTTCAGGTTTGTGGGGGATCAACTCTCACTACTGATGGGGACCTGCTCAAAGACTCTTTCTCTCCTCCTCCAGCTCACTCACACTGTGGGGCTCAGAGAATGTTAATTATTAGGCCCCAGCCCACCCGGAGAGCCTCAGATGAAAGCAAGCTGAGAGTGTAAAGTCTAATCGATGCCCTGTGCTGGGCGTCAGGGCCTCGGCTGGCTCTGCCTGCAGATGGATCATTAATCCAGGCACTCCAGCCTGGAACACGGGGCCCAGGAAGTCCTGAAACATTCCTGACCACCCACAGCTCAGATCAGCAGCCCCACGAGGCAGCCAGCCTGCCACCAAGTCTCAGAATTTTATAACCTCAAAGTTAGATGAGGCGCAGAAAACAGTGAATCCACAGGCAGAAATCCTGGCCAGTCTGCACACTCGCCCCAGACTGTGAAGAGAGGAGCTCCCTGATGAAGAGCCTGGACTGAGGGGCTGGATCTGCGAGACCTCGGGCCTTGTTCCCCCTTCTGTAAATGTGGGAGAAGGATACCTACCTCACAGGATCGATGTTAGGAATAACTGAGTTCAAGTGAAAATTTTAGTTTGAGGTTTATTAGAGTGATACTCACATGAAGCTGTCATTTTCATCGAGCCCCTGTGTTCATTCTTGTTCCCCAGTCTTTTTCAGTTGACTAGGGGCTGATGTCTGCTTGAAAGTTTCTATATCCTTGGCACCTTAAATATAAAGTCTGGACCACTTGCCTTGTGTCCCTATATCCCTTCAGTCTACAGTCACCTGCCTCCTCCTCAGCTGTATCTCCTACCTCACCCCACCCATAAATTTCCACCCAGACACAGAAAACTGACGCTTGATGCCCACCTAGCTTGGCATGTCTGAGCTCCTTTCCCCTTTCTCTTGGTGAATTTCCACTCGTCTTTTAAGGCCCTGTTTAGCAATTCTCTTTCCTGAGATGCTTTCCTGATTCCCTGTTATAAACTTTTCTGATGAACTTAGCTTTTGCTTCTGCTGGGTTGCTGCAGCATATTGTAGTTCTCATAGTACCATAGGATATTTTTTGGGTTTTAGCTGGTTTTCCTCTTGAATGAGTAAGGCATATTAAAATGCATCTTCCATTGGAGGACCAACTTACTTATTAGAGATAATTACAACAGTGGCAATCCAGGTCATTTGTTCTCCAACATGTTTTTTTGTTTTGTTTTGTTTCCACAGCAGCAGTGTACCTAGAGTCTAGACAAGATGACTCTAGAATCAAACAGATGTGGGCGTAAATCTTTACTCAGTCACTTCAAATATGTCACCTTGAGTGTTATTTTGACTT
This sequence comes from Tragulus kanchil, assembly GCA_022376925.1. Taxonomy (NCBI): domain Eukaryota; kingdom Metazoa; phylum Chordata; class Mammalia; order Artiodactyla; family Tragulidae; genus Tragulus; species Tragulus kanchil. The sequence goes on along the minus strand of JAIOJX010000032.1, from coordinate 111,960,534 downwards.
TCTTCTCAGTTTGTTTCCTTGTTTGAACAATTAAAATGTTAACAAGGCCTACCTCTTGGGCTTTTTCTGAGAATTTTAAGAGGTGTCTTCACTGAAGAGTAGAACTTCCTGGCCTGAGTCTCAGGATTCAGATATGGGTCCCATCTCTGCCTCTTTCTGGCTCTCTGTCTCCTCATCTGTACCATAAGATGATTCTATCAGAGTTTTTCAGACTGGGTTGAGTGGCTGTACCATATACAACCTGGTCTTCTAGGTGGAGGCTAGTCTTCATCTGCATTCTTTCTTGACATAGCTCCTCCTAGTCGATGTTAGGAATAACTGAGTTCAAGTGAAAATTTTAGTTTGAGGTTTATTAGAGTGATACTCACATGAAGCTGTCATTTTCATCGAGCCCCTGTGTTCATTCTTGTTCCCCAGTCTTTTTCAGTTGACTAGGGGCTGATGTCTGCTTGAAAGTTTCTATATCCTTGGCACCTTAAATATAAAGTCTGGACCACTTGCCTTGTGTCCCTATATCCCTTCAGTCTACAGTCACCTGCCTCCTCCTCAGCTGTATCTCCTACCTCACCCCACCCATAAATTTCCACCCAGACACAGAAAACTGACGCTTGATGCCCACCTAGCTTGGCATGTCTGAGCTCCTTTCCCCTTTCTCTTGGTGAATTTCCACTCGTCTTTTAAGGCCCTGTTTAGCAATTCTCTTTCCTGAGATGCTTTCCTGATTCCCTGTTATAAACTTTTCTGATGAACTTAGCTTTTGCTTCTGCTGGGTTGCTGCAGCATATTGTAGTTCTCATAGTACCATAGGATATTTTTTGGGTTTTAGCTGGTTTTCCTCTTGAATGAGTAAGGCATATTAAAATGCATCTTCCATTGGAGGACCAACTTACTTATTAGAGATAATTACAACAGTGGCAATCCAGGTCATTTGTTCTCCAACATGTTTTTTTGTTTTGTTTTGTTTCCACAGCAGCAGTGTACCTAGAGTCTAGACAAGATGACTCTAGAATCAAACAGATGTGGGCGTAAATCTTTACTCAGTCACTTCAAATATGTCACCTTGAGTGTTATTTTGACTTTCTTCTCAGTTTGTTTCCTTGTTTGAACAATTAAAATGTTAACAAGGCCTACCTCTTGGGCTTTTTCTGAGAATTTTAAGAGGTGTCTTCACTGAAGAGTAGAACTTCCTGGCCTGAGTCTCAGGATTCAGATATGGGTCCCATCTCTGCCTCTTTCTGGCTCTCTGTCTCCTCATCTGTACCATAAGATGATTCTATCAGAGTTTTTCAGACTGGGTTGAGTGGCTGTACCATATACAACCTGGTCTTCTAGGTGGAGGCTAGTCTTCATCTGCATTCTTTCTTGACATAGCTCCATTCTTATTCCTTTCACAGATCATCTAAGTTTCCTTAGATTGGTCTCAAGGGGCCCTTCTGGCTCTGCCCTTCTATGGTGCCATGATCCTAGGAGTGAGGCAGGTGAAGGGGGAGGACTTGTGATGAGGGCATGGGGTGGTAGAGGTTGAGAGGCTGGTCTGCTCTTGTTCTAGGCTCCCAGGCACCTGAGGCAGGTGAAGGGAGCAGAATGGTGTCTACCTGTGCACGGCCCCTGTATCCCACCTCGCACAATGTCCAGCACAGAATAGATGTTAAGTGAGTGTGTTCAATGGAGAAAAGGACGGTCTAGAGGAGAGTTTCTTCAGACCAGGTAAACAAAAGGGATGTTTGTCCTGAGTACCTTCTCAGGGAAATAGCCACTGAATGCACTCACCCTGCCTAAGAGGCTCTTACATTCTGATTTCTCAGTGGCCAGCACAGCCACTGCAGACTGGCACACAGAGACTTCCTGGAGAAGTGCGTGTCTGAGGAAAGAGGAAGGCTGAGGGAGATTCCCACTCAGGGAATCTGAGACAGTCAGAAGGTCCTGAGATGTCATGGAGCTCCTCAGAGAAGACATCAGGAGCAGAGACAGTGGAGGAACTCTGGGGCTTCCCGAACCTCTGGGTTTGTATCTGTGACTTTGGTGCTTTGCCTGAGTCTTCCAAGGGAGCAGCTGTAAACTCTGATATGGGGAAGGACCTGTGAGTCAGGTCATCTATAGAGGGTAGGAGCTGGGGAAGTGGAAATTCCTCCCAGTGAGGAGCCCAAGATGATCTCCAACAAGGGCAGAATTGTAGGGCTGAGAACAGTGGGTAGAGGTCCTGGGGTTACAGACAGGATTCAACCCAAGGGTCAATTTGGAAATAAGATGAGCCTTGTAGGTCTGTTCCACATTGTCCTGTTGTGAGCTCTTAGAGGTCAGAACTGGAGCTCATTGTGGCTTAAAGGACAGGAGGCCTTTTGCTGAGGACCCTTTGCTGTCCGAGTGGGCTCAGCGTTGAGCTTTGCCAATATTGGGTGCATGACAAACACTGCTTGAACTCAATTTCCCCTCTTCCAGTTTACTCTTATTTTAGGCTCAGATCTTCCCCCCTCTCCAGATGGAGTTCTCCCATCTGGTTACAGAAACTGGATCAGTGGAAAGAGAAATTCTAGGATGCTGGAATTTCAGGAACGTTTCCAGGATGCCAAGAAAAATAGCTCTGTGATGAGCCAATGGCATCAAAATGGCAGATCTGGAAATGAGATCAGATTCTGTCTGAGTCACAATCTCATAGGATCTGAGACACCGAGGTCATGCGGTCGGCTCCAGGATGTTACCAATGGAGGAGCTACGGGCCTGGGAAGAGTAGAGCTGGTTGGTGGCAGAGATGGAACGGGCACAGAGGGTTGCAGTCATTAACCTCACTCTGATCAGATGCCAGGTCCCCACCTCCAGGCCCTTCTAAGAGCTGTCTGACATGTGTAGCTTTGCCTTATCAGCAGGAAGAACAGATGACAGCAGGCAGTCTTTCCTGGCCAAGCATCCATCACGACCCACATAAATATTTTCTCAGCGTCTGCATGACCAGCATCTAGATGGCTATGTGCCAGGGGACAGTAAATAATTCGGACGGCTGGTGGCTTCCTGACAGTTTGCCTGGGTGTGTTTTCTGACAACTTTCCTTTGGGGAGCAGATGCCAGGGAGACCTTGATGAAGGCAGCGAGCCAAGCACTTACTGGACTCTCTGATGGCATTTCTGGTCGGGAAGGAAGTACCCATGGGGTGTTGAGGACAACACCCATGGGGCAGAAGATAACTTTCACTCAGTCTGAAATGCTTTCAAGTGGGGCCAGGAGTTTGTCTCAGGATTTAGCGTGGAGTGAGATCAGAGACGCTGGGGCCGAAAAGTCAGATGCAAACAGCGCAGTGTGGCTTAAAGGACAAGGGTCAATTTGGAAATAAGATGAGCCTTGTAGGTCTGTTCCACATTGTCCTGTTGTGAGCTCTTAGAGGTCAGAACTGGAGCTCATTGTGGCTTAAAGGACAGGAGGCCTTTTGCTGAGGACCCTTTGCTGTCCGAGTGGGCTCAGCGTTGAGCTTTGCCAATATTGGGTGCATGACAAACACTGCTTGAACTCAATTTCCCCTCTTCCAGTTTACTCTTATTTTAGGCTCAGATCTTCCCCCCTCTCCAGATGGAGTTCTCCCATCTGGTTACAGAAACTGGATCAGTGGAAAGAGAAATTCTAGGATGCTGGAATTTCAGGAACGTTTCCAGGATGCCAAGAAAAATAGCTCTGTGATGAGCCAATGGCATCAAAATGGCAGATCTGGAAATGAGATCAGATTCTGTCTGAGTCACAATCTCATAGGATCTGAGACACCGAGGTCATGCGGTCGGCTCCAGGATGTTACCAATGGAGGAGCTACGGGCCTGGGAAGAGTAGAGCTGGTTGGTGGCAGAGATGGAACGGGCACAGAGGGTTGCAGTCATTAACCTCACTCTGATCAGATGCCAGGTCCCCACCTCCAGGCCCTTCTAAGAGCTGTCTGACATGTGTAGCTTTGCCTTATCAGCAGGAAGAACAGATGACAGCAGGCAGTCTTTCCTGGCCAAGCATCCATCACGACCCACATAAATATTTTCTCAGCGTCTGCATGACCAGCATCTAGATGGCTATGTGCCAGGGGACAGTAAATAATTCGGACGGCTGGTGGCTTCCTGACAGTTTGCCTGGGTGTGTTTTCTGACAACTTTCCTTTGGGGAGCAGATGCCAGGGAGACCTTGATGAAGGCAGCGAGCCAAGCACTTACTGGACTCTCTGATGGCATTTCTGGTCGGGAAGGAAGTACCCATGGGGTGTTGAGGACAACACCCATGGGGCAGAAGATAACTTTCACTCAGTCTGAAATGCTTTCAAGTGGGGCCAGGAGTTTGTCTCAGGATTTAGCGTGGAGTGAGATCAGAGACGCTGGGGCCGAAAAGTCAGATGCAATCAGCACAGTGTGGTCAATTGGGTAAGTTTCACCAAATGCATGTAGAGGGCTTGGTGGCTGAGGCAAGGAAACCTCTGGAGCTGGCATGGCCTCAGATCACCAGAGTGACCAGTTTTAGAGTTCAAAGTTCAGGATGGGGTGGGGTGTCCAGGCCCCTTCTGTTCTAGGGCCAGCAGTGTGAATATTCAGGAAGGGGTGGGCTGTCCTGGGTTTTCTGCCTTGGTTAGAGTGGGAACTGTCAGCAATTTGAGGAAATAGGAATGGAGGTAAGGGGCAGGAAATATCTAGAAAGAGTGGCAGGGCCAGAGAGTCTCAGCAGATAAACCTGACAGAAGATTTAGGATACACTGAAGTCTGCCTCAGGTGGAAGGGGCCACTATCTGCCCTGCATGGACACGCTGAATTTAGTAATGGGACAGGTCTGAGAGTGCAGCGTGTAGGCTCTGGGTACTGGCACTATTCCAGGGTGAGGGAAGCTAGGCTAACACTGATGCAGAAGTCCATGTCTTTGTCATCAATGGAAAAATATGCTGCATGGGTGTGAGGCCACAGGATCCCCAGTGGCCAGAAGGACCCATACAGACAAGGTCTCAACTGAGTGTCAGGGCCCCCTGAGATTACTGGGGCCACGTGTGCTACGTGTTGTGACTTGCAGCCTCCAGCTTCAAGGCTGTCCTTGTAGACCCTGGAGACCACAGTTGCTCTGTCTCTAGAGGAGGCATGGAATGGGGCCCTGGAGGCCCGGTCTGACTTCCTCTATGTGGCTCCTGACGATTGGGCAGGTGGGGAGGGGGAGCCCTTTAGTATCCAGCATGAGCTTGTCACCAGGCACTTGACAAAAGTCTTTCAAACTGGCCTGCCTTCTAAGCCTGTCCACTCTCTAGGGATGGGAGCTCTTAAATTCACTTCATCCTAAGCTCTGTGGCAAACACATTTGTTCTGATTTGGAAAGGAAATGCAGGGTTGTTGAGGGACTCTGGGTATTGGAATCTGATGGCTTATGTTCAGGTACATCTGTGTGCTCTGGCCTTTTACCTAAAGCCTCTGAGTCTCCTTTTGCTCATCTGAAAGATGGAGAGATGGCCTTTGGAGGTTAAAATGAAGTCATGTGTGTCAGGTGTCAATCACAGTTCCTGGCACAAAGGAGGTTCCCAATGAGTGGTCTTTGTTTGGTTGAATTAATTAGACTGGGTGTGTTTGGGCAGTCCCTGCGCTCAGAGCCTTGGTGGTCTCATCAGTAACACCGAGAAGGAATACCCACCTCACAGGGCAGTCTTAATGAGATCCTTGTTTAAACTCCCAGGCTCCTTTGAGTTCCCGGGCTTGAGGGGAGCCAGCTCCTCATGCACACAATTAGAAAAATGGGAGCTCACCCTCCACCTTCTGGTAGATTCAGCGGCCTCGAGTCTAGGCTAGAAGCATGCTTCAGTCCTTCCCTTCCCTCCTCAGCCCTCCCTGACTCAGGGTGCAGTCCCCGCTCACATAGATGATGCACTTACCTCCTTATGGGTCTCTGCTCCACCGTGCCTCCAGCTCCTGTTGGTTTTCTGCCCTCTAGTCTCCTTCTCAAATCCTCCAGTGGCCCCTCAGACTGAGTCTCACTTCCTTGTCATGGAATTCAAGACTCTCCCACTCTTTCCATAGAGGCTTCCCTCCAGCCCCTTGGTTAATGTGCAGTTTTGCAGCTTCAGTAGGAAAAGCTTCTCGGGCTCAGAAGTAGCAGGTATAACTTCTGGACCTCCTGTTTCGCTGCTGGCTGACCTTCTCCACCTCTGCCTTTCTTTGGGCCTCTGTCTCTGTCTTGGACATCAGGACTGGGCAAGATGATATCTCAGGACCCTTCAAGCCTTAAGGCCTTTTAATAAAATTTAATACCCTCTAGGGCAGCCAGGAATTTTTTCTTTTGCATAAACACACAAGCACACAGATTCCCAAGTGCCCACAGGCAGACTCACATAACCACACATTACCTCATGCACACGGATGAGTGTTTTCATGCAAACATATCTGTCCTTACATATGTAAATCTTCTCTCATGAGCTTGCCTATCTGCAGGGTTGTTGAGGGACTCTGGGTATTGGAATCTGATGGCTTATGTTCAGGTACATCTGTGTGCTCTGGCCTTTTACCTAAAGCCTCTGAGTCTCCTTTTGCTCATCTGAAAGATGGAGAGATGGCCTTTGGAGGTTAAAATGAAGTCATGTGTGTCAGGTGTCAATCACAGTTCCTGGCACAAAGGAGGTTCCCAATGAGTGGTCTTTGTTTGGTTGAATTAATTAGACTGGGTGTGTTTGGGCAGTCCCTGCGCTCAGAGCCTTGGTGGTCTCATCAGTAACACCGAGAAGGAATACCCACCTCACAGGGCAGTCTTAATGAGATCCTTGTTTAAACTCCCAGGCTCCTTTGAGTTCCCGGGCTTGAGGGGAGCCAGCTCCTCATGCACACAATTAGAAAAATGGGAGCTCACCCTCCACCTTCTGGTAGATTCAGCGGCCTCGAGTCTAGGCTAGAAGCATGCTTCAGTCCTTCCCTTCCCTCCTCAGCCCTCCCTGACTCAGGGTGCAGTCCCCGCTCACATAGATGATGCACTTACCTCCTTATGGGTCTCTGCTCCACCGTGCCTCCAGCTCCTGTTGGTTTTCTGCCCTCTAGTCTCCTTCTCAAATCCTCCAGTGGCCCCTCAGACTGAGTCTCACTTCCTTGTCATGGAATTCAAGACTCTCCCACTCTTTCCATAGAGGCTTCCCTCCAGCCCCTTGGTTAATGTGCAGTTTTGCAGCTTCAGTAGGAAAAGCTTCTCGGGCTCAGAAGTAGCAGGTATAACTTCTGGACCTCCTGTTTCGCTGCTGGCTGACCTTCTCCACCTCTGCCTTTCTTTGGGCCTCTGTCTCTGTCTTGGACATCAGGACTGGGCAAGATGATATCTCAGGACCCTTCAAGCCTTAAGGCCTTTTAATAAAATTTAATACCCTCTAGGGCAGCCAGGAATTTTTTCTTTTGCATAAACACACAAGCACACAGATTCCCAAGTGCCCACAGGCAGACTCACATAACCACACATTACCTCATGCACACGGATGAGTGTTTTCATGCAAACATATCTGTCCTTACATATGTAAATCTTCTCTCATGAGCTTGCCTATCTTCACTCATGTGCTCACGATGCAGTCACACGCTCATGGGGAGCAGTCTGTCTGGTGCATCACTGAATCCCCAGCGCGTACAGCAGAGGACAGATAAATCCTTAGAACCTGTCAGTGAGGTGAATGGAATCGTGAATATTCTCCTCACCCCCATACTGATGCAAGTATTCACGCACACCACACCCACACGTACAAGCAATCACATGCACACTCAGAGGCCCTCACGTGTGTTGATGTGCATTAGACATGCCCAGCTTATACACTCCCACCCACGTCTCCACACTGTAGATCCTGCAGGTCCCCTCTAGGAGATCACTAAGGGACCTCCTTTTCTCGCACATCACCCTGAAGGCTCCCTCGCTAGCTTCAGGTTTGACTCTGGACACATCCAAGGACCTTGGTCTAGGCATCAAGCATATTCCATAGCCTTCTGGGTGGACAGTGATCTGTAAAAGTCCAGTCCCTTTATCAGATAATGTCCCACATCATACCCTCAGAAGACAGGATGTAGGACCTCGGTGCATGGATTATCCCCCCTTGTCACAGACAGAGAGACAGAGACCTAGACAGGGTGGCTGCGTCCAAGGTCAGAAGGCCACCGAGTAATTGAGCCCAACCAGAACCCACGCCACCCCCAACCCAGGACTGTCTCCATTGCCTCTCCTAGTGACTGTTTTAAGAGGATTATTTATCCTCCAGTTGTTTCCCCCTCTAATTTATTTCTTTCCTTATCTTTTTTCTTATCCTGTTTCCGCCTGCAAAGAGTTGGGTTTCAGGAGGGAGTGATGGAGGCCAAGTTCACCGTCAGAAGTAAAATCTACAAGTAACTTTCCTTGTCTACCCCAGCCAAGATTCTTGCCAAATGTAATCAGAACTTACCACACACCCATGTACCCAACATTCACAAAGAACCAACTTAACCTGCAAAAAAAAAAAATTCTTTAGCATAAACACACAAGCACACAGATTCCCAAGTGCCCACAGGCAGACTCACATAACCACACATTACCTCATGCACACGGATGAGTGTTTTCATGCAAACATATCTGTCCTTACATATGTAAATCTTCTCTCATGAGCTTGCCTATCTTCACTCATGTGCTCACGATGCAGTCACACGCTCATGGGGAGCAGTCTGTCTGGTGCATCACTGAATCCCCAGCGCGTACAGCAGAGGACAGATAAATCCTTAGAACCTGTCAGTGAGGTGAATGGAATCGTGAATATTCTCCTCACCCCCATACTGATGCAAGTATTCACGCACACCACACCCACACGTACAAGCAATCACATGCACACTCAGAGGCCCTCACGTGTGTTGATGTGCATTAGACATGCCCAGCTTATACACTCCCACCCACGTCTCCACACTGTAGATCCCCTGCAGGTCCCCTCTAGGAGATCACTAAGGGACCTCCTTTTCTCGCACATCACCCTGAAGGCTCCCTCGCTAGCTTCAGGTTTGACTCTGGACACATCCAAGGACCTTGGTCTAGGCATCAAGCATATTCCATAGCCTTCTGGGTGGACAGTGATCTGTAAAAGTCCAGTCCCTTTATCAGATAATGTCCCACATCATACCCTCAGAAGACAGGATGTAGGACCTCGGTGCATGGATTATCCCCCCTTGTCACAGACAGAGAGACAGAGACCTAGACAGGGTGGCTGCGTCCAAGGTCAGAAGGCCACCGAGTAATTGAGCCCAACCAGAACCCACGCCACCCCCAACCCAGGACTGTCTCCATTGCCTCTCCTAGTGACTGTTTTAAGAGGATTATTTATCCTCCAGTTGTTTCCCCCTCTAATTTATTTCTTTCCTTATCTTTTTTCTTATCCTGTTTCCGCCTGCAAAGAGTTGGGTTTCAGGAGGGAGTGATGGAGGCCAAGTTCACCGTCAGAAGTAAAATCTACAAGTAACTTTCCTTGTCTACCCCAGCCAAGATTCTTGCCAAATGTAATCAGAACTTACCACACACCCATGTACCCAACATTCACAAAGAACCAACTTAACCTGCAAAAGGAAAAAAGCAAGTTAATAAAGTTAATACCTTCTTTAGAGAACAGAATAAGGCCCCTGGCTGTATAATTTGCCAACTAATTAAAAAGTTATTTGCACTGTTTTATTATTTAAAAATTTTTGCATCACTTTTTGTTCCTTGGAAGGAATTGGGAAAGTACAGGTCTACTCTAGTTGTCTTAGCTTTGCAATGACTGGTGAGTCTGTGGGTCAGTCTGGACTGGTTCTTTCCCATGAAGATGACGCTGTGGGACAGCTGGCAGCTCCATGTGGGGCCCTGAGGATGCAGACCTGACAGCAGCCCAGCTGGAATCTCCTGACTCCAGTAGCCCTCGGGAGAGGCAGTATTGTTGGATGACAAGAACCTCTAGCTTTGGAATCATACTGACCTGTTTGAATCCCAGCTCTACCTCTTCATGGCCATATGGCTCTGGGTAAATCACTTAACCTTCTGCGTCTCATCTGTGTAAATGCTAGCGATATTTCTACTTTGGCAAGTCTCATAGTAGGAGCTCAATAAAGGATAGATGCCATCAGATTAGCCAACCAAGGACTTGATTCCAGCCTGTCTCAGATTTTCTGAGAAAAGGGTCTGTGGAGTCATGGAGAGTTGTAGGAGATGAGCAGAAGAGGGCCACATTCCATATCTGGCTCTAAAACAGATTTGGAAGGCTCCAAATTTGGGCCTTTGTCTCCCCAGCTGGACACCCCGAGGGCTTCCCTGTCCTGAGAACTTTGTATCCACCAAGAGTTAGACTGGATCTTCTCCTCCTATTTCTACCCCTGGAATGGAGTATAGGTCAGAGACACAGTAACTGCTCAGTGATACCTTAGGTGATTGACCTGTCCACTGCTGGTCAACCAAGCCAAGACAAATGGTAGAAGCAAACTCAAGTGTGCTCAAGTCCAGCCACGTGTAAGGGATGGCATGTGCCATTCATGTGACTGTCACACTGAGCAAGAGAGACTCAAGAAGGTGTAGTCAAGACACAGCTTTTACTAGTCAGGGACAAACCTCTTCCACTCCATTGGATGAAAATGTGAATTTGTTCCATGACCATTCTGTTTTCTCATTGACAATTCAAAGTTCCCTATCCACTTTAACTCATAAAATATTATTTCTGCTCAATAACAAGCGTATCTTGTCCAATGGACTACTATTACTACTCTTTAGCAATAGCAGTAGTAACAATCCTCAGACTTCATTTAAAGGTAATACTTTTCCACTTGGACCTGAAACTACTGCTGGTCCATCTCCTGCAGTCAGAATAAGGCTCAATTTCTTATTTCTTTTTCTAGCACATCACTTGTTCATTGCACTGACCATTGTGGATTTTTGATCTCTCCTCTGTCAGGGATAGAGAGAGACAGAGAAGGAAAGGGGGCCAGCAGGGTTCTAACCTAACTAGTACACACTGGAAGACCCAAGGTCAGTGCTCTCAGAGCTTGGCAGGTATTTAGCCTTGTTTTCCCTCATGGGATGTTTTTGTGGGATCTTTGGAGAAAATCCATTTCCCTCTTCATGGCCATATGGCTCTGGGTAAATCACTTAACCTTCTCATCTGTGTAAATGCTAGCGATATTTCTACTTTGGCAAGTCTCATAGTAGGAGCTCAATAAAGGATAGATGCCATCAGATTAGCCAACCAAGGACTTGATTCCAGCCTGTCTCAGATTTTCTGAGAAAGGGTCTGTGGAGTCATGGAGAGTTGTAGGAGATGAGCAGAAGAGGGCCACATTCCATATCTGGCTCTAAAACAGATTTGGAAGGCTCCAAATTTGGGCCTTTGTCTCCCCAGCTGGACACCCCGAGGGCTTCCCTGTCCTGAGAACTTTGTATCCACCAAGAGTTAGACTGGATCTTCTCCTCCTATTTCTACCCCTGGAATGGAGTATAGGTCAGAGACACAGTAACTGCTCAGTGATACCTTAGGTGATTGACCTGTCCACTGCTGGTCAACCAAGCCAAGACAAATGGTAGAAGCAAACTCAAGTGTGCTCAAGTCCAGCCACGTGTAAGGGATGGCATGTGCCATTCATGTGACTGTCACACTGAGCAAGAGAGACTCAAGAAGGTGTAGTCAAGACACAGCTTTTACTAGTCAGGGACAAACCTCTTCCACTCCATTGGATGAAAATGTGAATTTGTTCCATGACCATTCTGTTTTCTCATTGACAATTCAAAGTTCCCTATCCACTTTAACTCATAAAATATTATTTCTGCTCAATAACAAGCGTATCTTGTCCAATGGACTACTATTACTACTCTTTAGCAATAGCAGTAGTAACAATCCTCAGACTTCATTTAAAGGTAATACTTTTCCACTTGGACCTGAAACTACTGCTGGTCCATCTCCTGCAGTCAGAATAAGGCTCAATTTCTTATTTCTTTTTCTAGCACATCACTTGTTCATTGCACTGACCATTGTGGATTTTTGATCTCTCCTCTGTCAGGGATAGAGAGAGACAGAGAAGGAAAGGGGGCCAGCAGGGTTCTAACCTAACTAGTACACACTGGAAGACCCAAGGTCAGTGCTCTCAGAGCTTGGCAGGTATTTAGCCTTGTTTTTTCCCTCATGGGATGTTTTTGTGGGATCTTTGGAGAAAATCCATCCCTCTCCCCATAGAGATTACACCTTGATGTGGGTAAATGCGTTTCTATTCCAGCTGGATATTTGTATCCTTCCCAGCCTCTAGGCATCTGTCTGCGCTGTCAGCCTCTTTCTGATGAGGTCTCTCCTCCCTCTACACAGTCCTCTGACAGGGTCCAGCTGACCTACACCATTTCTGTCTCACTTGGTCCAGATCTGGTTCAGAGAAAATACTTGGTATCTTCTGTCTGGTAAATTCTGAGAAGGCAGGTCAACGCTGTATATTCACCTCCCTTTAGTGGTTGGCCGCTCTACAATCATGTCCCTTTACTCTGTTGTTAGGAGAGTCAGTCATTCAGCCTCTGTCCTTTAGATTTAGCAGTAGGAGTCAGATTCCAGTCTGCTATGTGCCCCTAAGAAAGGAAAATATCAAGCTCTCTAACTATCCCATTAAAATCCACTCTTGTCAAGCTTGAGTTAAGGGAGGGAGTACGTAAAGATGCATAATGTACTCACAGCTCATTCCAGAAATCCCCCATCTAATGTCTGCTCTGCCCTTGGCCCCTCCTCCTCTTGCATGTGCCAGAGCTGGGTGGTCAACAAAGAACCACAAAGACAGTTTTCAACACCACCTTTTGCAGCACTTGCTTGGTGGTCTTGCACTTCACTTGGGGATGTGTTATCCATTATCTAGCTGGGGCTCTCCTGTGAAGTCTGAACTAATGTAGTTAAGTTTGAAGTTTCTCTTTCCATTTTTTTTTTTTTCCCAAAGGCAAAACTTTGAGATAGCGTTGCTATCTCCATTTAATGGATGATAAAACAGGTTCAGAGAAGCCAAAAAACTAACTCTCAAGCACACAACTGGTTGGGATTGAAGTCTGGGATTCTATAACCTGAGTTCTAGGACTTCTCTGGTGGTCTATAGTTCAGAATCCGCCTGCCAATGCAGGGGACATGGGTTCGGTCACTGGGCCAGAAAGATTCCACATGCCATGGGGCAACGACACCTGCTTGTCACAACTATTGAAGCCCGGGTACCTAGAGCCTGTGGTCCACAACAAGGGAAGCCACCACAGTGAGAAGCCTACATGTTGCAACTGGAAGGTCGCTCCTACTTGCTGCAGCTAGAGAAAGCCCATGCACAAAGGTGAAGACCCAAAACAGTCAATATACAAATAAATCATTTAAATAATAAAGAAAGCCTGAATTCTTTCCTGAGGAGTTCCTTGGTGGTCCAGTAGTTAGGATTCTGGGCTTTCGCTGTGATGGCCCAGGTTCAGTTGACCCCGTAAGTTGCATGGTGCAGCCAAACAAACAAAACATAAAACCCGAGGTCTTCCTTCTATGAAGACTGAGGCTTGTGTCTGCAGCATTAGGGTGACACAATGTTTGGGGAAAGCCACCACAATATCCCTTTAGTGGTTGGCCGCTCTACAATCATGTCCCTTTACTCTGTTGTTAGGAGAGTCAGTCATTCAGCCTCTGTCCTTTAGATTTAGCAGTAGGAGTCAGATTCCAGTCTGCTATGTGCCCCTAAGAAAGGAAAATATCAAGCTCTCTAACTATCCCATTAAAATCCACTCTTGTCAAGCTTGAGTTAAGGGAGGGAGTACGTAAAGATGCATAATGTACTCACAGCTCATTCCAGAAATCCCCCATCTAATGTCTGCTCTGCCCTTGGCCCCTCCTCCTCTTGCATGTGCCAGAGCTGGGTGGTCAACAAAGAACCACAAAGACAGTTTTCAACACCACCTTTTGCAGCACTTGCTTGGTGGTCTTGCACTTCACTTGGGGATGTGTTATCCATTATCTAGCTGGGGCTCTCCTGTGAAGTCTGAACTAATGTAGTTAAGTTTGAAGTTTCTCTTTCCATTTTTTTTTTTTTCCCAAAGGCAAAACTTTGAGATAGCGTTGCTATCTCCATTTAATGGATGATAAAACAGGTTCAGAGAAGCCAAAAAACTAACTCTCAAGCACACAACTGGTTGGGATTGAAGTCTGGGATTCTATAACCTGAGTTCTAGGACTTCTCTGGTGGTCTATAGTTCAGAATCCGCCTGCCAATGCAGGGGACATGGGTTCGGTCACTGGGCCAGAAAGATTCCACATGCCATGGGGCAACGACACCTGCTTGTCACAACTATTGAAGCCCGGGTACCTAGAGCCTGTGGTCCACAACAAGGGAAGCCACCACAGTGAGAAGCCTACATGTTGCAACTGGAAGGTCGCTCCTACTTGCTGCAGCTAGAGAAAGCCCATGCACAAAGGTGAAGACCCAAAACAGTCAATATACAAATAAATCATTTAAATAATAAAGAAAGCCTGAATTCTTTCCTGAGGAGTTCCTTGGTGGTCCAGTAGTTAGGATTCTGGGCTTTCGCTGTGATGGCCCAGGTTCAGTTGACCCCGTAAGTTGCATGGTGCAGCCAAACAAACAAAACATAAAACCCGAGGTCTTCCTTCTATGAAGACTGAGGCTTGTGTCTGCAGCATTAGGGGTGACACAATGTTTGAAAGCCCACCACACAAGACAGAGCGATCGGGAGCTCCAGCATCAGCATCAGATCCTCGGTGACTGTCAGCATCTTATTCATCTTCCGACATGTTCCAACCCGTGATCTCATTTGATGGGACGTCATCCAGGACAAAAATCCTTCCTGATGTCCGGGGAATTGCTTTGGAAGGCTCTCCTGTGCTTGACCCAACATTGATTCCCTCTTCCCAGCTCCTCTCTCAATTTTTTTCCTGCCTTTTCAGTTCCTCTTATTATATTGGAGGGGACTTCCATTAACATCATCACCAACACCACGTATTTTAGAATTGTTCATTTGTTATTAGCATCTGTTTTAATTTTACTCATCTCTGCAACCATTCTTAGTAAACACTGTTGCTCAGTTGTGGGATAGCTGAATTAATTCATTGACTGCACACAGTTCCCTGGTAAATGGGTGAGGAGTTGAGGAAGGAGACAGAGAAGGAAGGAAAATGTGTACCTAACAGGGGCTGTCACATGAACCAACAGTGGCTCAGCTCGAGCCCTGACTCCCTGGGAGATCCTGGATGAATCAGACTCTGTCAGCTTCAGTTTTCTCATCTGACCAGCGTGGAGGAGGGTCTCCATCCTGCCGGCCTCACCGAGAGTGCCAGATGATCCTCAGACAAGATCAGAGAAGTGAAAAGGGTTGAAAAAGTATCAAACGGGTGGGTTTGGTCTGAGAAGACAAAACTTCTGACTCAGCCTGACTCTCCTCCTCAGTGGGTTTAGGGGGTGGTGTGTGTGCTGAGAACCACCCTGGCCTGTGTGAGTCAAACACAGAGGTCTCCACTTTCTGGGATAAATTATCCACCAGGCAGAGGCGTCAGGGCTGTCTGCTCCCTGTCTGCTTCTCGACCATCTCACTTTATGAGACGTAAATCCCCAAGACCCACCAGTCATTTTTAATCTTCATCAGTGTTTATTTTTAGTCTTGCCCCACTTTTTGCAGCCCCTATCTTAGAGGCTGCTTGCTATTTTATAGGGTTATGGGCCAGGAGGGTAGAATTCGGCTACAAATCTCGCAACAATGCCTGCCGAGACTGTGGGATGGAAGGAGTGAGCTATGGCTGTGTGAAGCATTGATGCCCCAGGAAGCCTCAGTCAGGCTGCAGGGGCTGCCGAGGATGCCTGTCTAGAACGAGGGGTCTGGGGCCCTCTCTCCTGGAGGGTGTGCTCAGGCCTCAGGAACAGGCCAGACAGAGGAGTCTGCTCCTGTGGAGAGGACACTCAATGTGTACTGGACGCATCTAGCCGGGTGACATTGACCAAGAGATTGAATGATCTTGGCCTCATGTCCCTTTCTCAGATGGTAAAGAATCTGCCTGCAAAGCAGCAGAGCTGGGTTCGATTCCTAGGTTGGGAAGATCCCCTGGATAAAGGAATGGCAACCCACTTCAGTATTCTTGCCTGGAAAATCCCATGGACAGAGAGGCCTGTTGCTGGGATTGCAAAGAGTCGGACACGATTGAGTGCCTAACACTTTCATAACTACTTCATAAAGTTATTGGGAGGATCCACTGCAGTAACCTAGGCTGAGATGTCTGGCACATGGCCTGGTCCACAGGAGGCATTAAGCACATATCAATTTTCTCCTTTCTTAAGTGGTCCATGATTAGTTGCAAAGTAATGAGTTTATTATCTGCTCTTCTTTTGGTTCTCTACCTCTCTCTTCTGAGAAAGATGACTAACAACATAGTGAACTGCAAAGGAGAGTTAATGGGAAGAAGGACTTCCTCGGTGGTTCATGTGGTGAAGAAGCTGCCTGGAAGGCAGTAGACCTGTGTTCAATCTCTGGGAATGGCTAGCCACTCCAGTATTCTTGCTTGGAGAATTCCATGGACAGAGGAGCCTGGTCCTTTATATAGTCCATGGGGTTGCAAAGAGTCAGACACAACTGAATGTCTAATTGAGGGAGAGAAAGAGAGAGAGAGAGAGAGAGAGAGAGACAGAGAGAGAGACTCAGGGGCTCAGGACTGGAATTGACAAGGAATTACATCTCAAACAGACCATGTCACATGACAGCTTGAGCTCTTGACAGCATACTTTGAGTTCTACCCCTACTCTGTGACTCAGCAATGCACTTTATGTTTGTCCATTCAGTGTACTTTGAAGGGGGAGAGGAAGCTCAACTTTCCTCTAGAGGTCAACCCTATTTCACCCTGGCCAGGAAGACCTTTGGCTTCCCAGGTGTCTCAGTGATAAAGAATCTGCCTGCCAATCCAGGAGACTCAAGTTTAATCCCTGATTTGGGAAATTCCCCTGGAGGAGGAAATGGCAACCCACTCCAGTACTCTTGCCTGCAGAATTCCACGGACATAGGAGCCTTATCCATGGGGTTCCAAAGAATCGACCACACCTGACCTACTGAGCACATGCACATGCATGCACACACACACACAAACACACACAAGACCTTCTGTTTTCCTCATACAGTAAACCATGGTGCTAAACTCCCAACACTACTCTTTCTCCTATTACTATTACCACTATCAAAGTTATTTTTCTCGGAACCCTTACAGTGACCTAAGTAGTATACTCAGTTAATCCTCACAACCACCCCCATTTTACAGAGGAGACAATGTGGTTAATAACATCATCTGTTTATGTTCATCCTGTTAGTAAAGGGCAGAACCAACCATTCAAGCTGGAGCATCTCCCTGGGATTAAAAGGCAGGCACCATCTACCCTCTTGCCTCACTCTTGCCTCTCTCCTGTTGTCCAGTTAGATCTCACTCTGCCTTCACTGAAGCTGCACAGATTCTTCCACTTCATTCAGACATGCTGTGACCACACTTTCCACTCCTCCATGACTGCAGCTATCCTAAAGAAAATGTTGTTCCAGGCCTTGTGCAAGGAACTGGGGATACAGATCAGAGAAGACCTGGGGTCTCCTAGGAGAATGAAAAACTACCTCAAAGATGCATCTGGACAGAGGAGCCTGGTCCTTTATATAGTCCATGGGGTTGCAAAGAGTCAGACACAACTGAATGTCTAATTGAGGGAGAGAAAGAGAGAGAGAGAGAGAGAGAGACAGAGAGAGAGACTCAGGGGCTCAGGACTGGAATTGACAAGGAATTACATCTCAAACAGACCATGTCACATGACAGCTTGAGCTCTTGACAGCATACTTTGAGTTCTACCCCTACTCTGTGACTCAGCAATGCACTTTATGTTTGTCCATTCAGTGTACTTTGAAGGGGGAGAGGAAGCTCAACTTTCCTCTAGAGGTCAACCCTATTTCACCCTGGCCAGGAAGACCTTTGGCTTCCCAGGTGTCTCAGTGATAAAGAATCTGCCTGCCAATCCAGGAGACTCAAGTTTAATCCCTGATTTGGGAAATTCCCCTGGAGGAGGAAATGGCAACCCACTCCAGTACTCTTGCCTGCAGAATTCCACGGACATAGGAGCCTTATCCATGGGGTTCCAAAGAATCGACCACACCTGACCTACTGAGCACATGCACATGCATGCACACACACACACAAACACACACAAGACCTTCTGTTTTCCTCATACAGTAAACCATGGTGCTAAACTCCCAACACTACTCTTTCTCCTATTACTATTACCACTATCAAAGTTATTTTTCTCGGAACCCTTACAGTGACCTAAGTAGTATACTCAGTTAATCCTCACAACCACCCCCATTTTACAGAGGAGACAATGTGGTTAATAACATCATCTGTTTATGTTCATCCTGTTAGTAAAGGGCAGAACCAACCATTCAAGCTGGAGCATCTCCCTGGGATTAAAAGGCAGGCACCATCTACCCTCTTGCCTCACTCTTGCCTCTCTCCTGTTGTCCAGTTAGATCTCACTCTGCCTTCACTGAAGCTGCACAGATTCTTCCACTTCATTCAGACATGCTGTGACCACACTTTCCACTCCTCCATGACTGCAGCTATCCTAAAGAAAATGTTGTTCCAGGCCTTGTGCAAGGAACTGGGGATACAGATCAGAGAAGACCTGGGGTCTCCTAGGGAGAATGACACTTAAATGGAACGTGACGGGAACTCAAAGAAGTGCATCTGGAGCTTGTGGGGCATTAGAGTAGAGCAGAGCTCACAGGGGAGGAGGAGACCTTTGAGCCGGTCCTGAGGTTGAGGAAGTGAGCATCAGAGGGGGTAAGGATATTCCAGCCCAGGGGAATGGGGAGTGCAGGCAGATGTGTGGCTGTGATGTGCGGCATGGGTAAACCAGTGGGTTTGCAATGGGAAGGGCCAGATGTGAGACTGGAAAGGAACTTGGGATTGGTATGTAAAAGACTTGAAGATCAGGCTGTGGTCCTGGGCTTTGTCTTCAGGCACTAGCCTGTCTGAGGCCTTCAAGAATGAAAGACCTGGGATGTCCCTGGCAGTCCAGTGGTTAAGATTCCACACTTGCACTGCCAGGGCTGCAGGTTTGCTCCCTGGTCTAAGATCCCACCTGCTACAGCTTAAAAAAAAAAAAAAAGAAAGTGTTCTTCAAAAGAGTCATTGTTTAAAAAAAAAAATTGGAAGGTCTTCCTGTCTCCATGGTGATAGCATGTACTAGGTGCTCACTAAAACCAGCTGATAGGTTGATAAAAGCATTTGCCAAAACTTCCCCAAGGCACTGGCAGTATACTGGGGTTATTTCTGTTTCAGGCTCAGTCCTGCTGAGCAGAGAAAATTCTCTTTCTGCCCTCAATTGCCTCAAAACTGGAACTTCACTGCTTCTGGCTGCAGAGCGGTGCTCTTGGCTCCAGGATGTGTTGTACCAGGAATTTCTGCCAGGTCCTCTGAGCCCCCAAAAATCTATTACCACTCCCTCCCTTACAGTGACCTAAGTAGTATACTCAGACCAAAAAAGGAGACAATGTGGTTAATAACATCATCTGTTTATGTTCATCCTGTTAGTAAAGGGCAGAACCAACCATTCAAGCTGGAGCATCTCCCTGGGATTAAAAGGCAGGCACCATCTACCCTCTTGCCTCACTCTTGCCTCTCTCCTGTTGTCCAGTTAGATCTCACTCTGCCTTCACTGAAGCTGCACAGATTCTTCCACTTCATTCAGACATGCTGTGACCACACTTTCCACTCCTCCATGACTGCAGCTATCCTAAAGAAAATGTTGTTCCAGGCCTTGTGCAAGGAACTGGGGATACAGATCAGAGAAGACCTGGGGTCTCCTAGGAGAATGACAAATAAATGGAACGTGACGGGAACTCAAAGAAGTGCATCTGGAGCTTGTGGGGCATTAGAGTAGAGCAGAGCTCACAGGGGAGGAGGAGACCTTTGAGCCGGTCCTGAGGTTGAGGAAGTGAGCATCAGAGGGGGTAAGGATATTCCAGCCCAGGGGAATGGGGAGTGCAGGCAGATGTGTGGCTGTGATGTGCGGCATGGGTAAACCAGTGGGTTTGCAATGGGAAGGGCCAGATGTGAGACTGGAAAGGAACTTGGGATTGGTATGTAAAAGACTTGAAGATCAGGCTGTGGTCCTGGGCTTTGTCTTCAGGCACTAGCCTGTCTGAGGCCTTCAAGAATGAAAGACCTGGGATGTCCCTGGCAGTCCAGTGGTTAAGATTCCACACTTGCACTGCCAGGGCTGCAGGTTTGCTCCCTGGTCTAAGATCCCACCTGCTACAGCTTAAAAAAAAAAAAAAAGAAAGTGTTCTTCAAAAGAGTCATTGTTTAAAAAAAAAAATTGGAAGGTCTTCCTGTCTCCATGGTGATAGCATGTACTAGGTGCTCACTAAAACCAGCTGATAGGTTGATAAAAGCATTTGCCAAAACTTCCCCAAGGCACTGGCAGTATACTGGGGTTATTTCTGTTTCAGGCTCAGTCCTGCTGAGCAGAGAAAATTCTCTTTCTGCCCTCAATTGCCTCAAAACTGGAACTTCACTGCTTCTGGCTGCAGAGCGGTGCTCTTGGCTCCAGGATGTGTTGTACCAGGAATTTCTGCCAGCCCCCTGGCCTTCTTCAGAAACCTGAGATTCAGGTGAAGCCTCAGTTTCCTGACACAAGCCTAAACCACTTCTGCAGCTCTGAAACCTCCTTGGCCTTTCCTCCCCTCTCCAGAATCAGCAGAGTGTGCCGCCAAATTGCCGGTCAGTCCCTAAAGTGTGTCTGACTCTTTGTGAGCCTGTGGACTGCAGCACGTCAGGTGTCCCTGTCCTTCACCATCTCCCACAGCCTGCTCAATCTCATGTCCACTGTGTCAGTGATGCCATCCAGCCATCTCATCCTCTGCTGCCCCCTTTTCCTCCTGCCCTCCATCTTTCCCAGCATCAGGATCTTTTTAAAATTTTTTAACCTGTCTTTTTAATTTATTTTACTTTTACAGAGTTTTGTTGCTTACTGCTACACATAAATTTCAATCAGTCACAGGTATACACATGAGTTGGCTTTTTGCATCAGGTGGCCAAAGTATTGGAGCTTCAACTTTGTCAGCCAAGATGGGAAGGATCAAACTGCCAAACCCTGGGAGATGTGGGGCTAGGGCCGGGCATACAAGAGGCTGGGGGTCTACCCTCGTCCATGGGAGGAGAACCCCTCAGTGTACTGGTATACACAGCTTGAATACCTCTGGGACTTGCTCATGGACACAAATTCTTGGTATTATTTTGCTGTTTACAGTTACTGGTAAAATAAACAACACATGGGTTTTGAAGCTGTTACACTGGTCCTTACTGCCTGTCAGAGTTCTGGGAAGTCCACTAGGGTGTGACCACTATGGACATTTGATTTCTCTTCCTTCTGCCCCGTGTCTACAACACTCTTTCCAGAGTGTATTCACAACTGATTCCCGTTACTGCCTCCCACAACCTTTACCTGAACTGGCTCAGGCCTCCTTGCCTCCTTCAACCGGAGCTTCCCAGAAAGGGTGGGAAGTACCCTAGCATCTTTCACTCTTCTAGATTCATAGTATTTGAGAGTCTAAATGAACATGTTCAGCCTAGACAATTAACATCAAAGAATAGTCAGACTGTAAATTGTGAGAAACTTCTAACACTTGGAATATGGAAGATTTTCATACTGAATGACCAGTATATTGTGTCCAAACCTCCATTTACCACTGAGGTTTAGATGAGGCTGAACATGTGTCACTAACTGGTGTGTGTAGATGTGGCAGGAGGGTGGAGAAGGGCAATCCATTTCCTTCCTTCGTTGTCCTTTGTATTTCCATTTGACAAGGGGTCCCAGTGCAAGGCCCAAAAGGTGCGGCCTTCTAGCTGACCAAATGTAACATGAGGAAGACATGTGACCTACCGATGAGAAATATGGCACCCATGCAGCCATATTTGAGTTACTGTTAGAATGTAATTTATTTCCTAGAGAAATTCAAGTTATACTTAGAATTCTAGACTCTTCATGCTTTAGAATTTTAGACTCCTAGGCCTTTGGAATTTTAGGCTCCCAGATATTTGGACTATGATCTAGAATGTTAAAGATATAGATTATAGTAAGTGCTCTACATATGAACCTTCACTCTGTGATCTTTCAAAGATATGAACGTGTGTTTGCATGGCTAATCATGTAAGTTACTTATTTCACATATCTGGCATACGTTGTCATGTGTGTGCATCCTCCACGAGTGACTTTGTGTACTTCACTGTCCAGGACTGTACAGAGTTCAGGAGTATGGTACATTTATTTCAAACTCGATCTGCAAGAGGACGAGAGTTCATTGAACTCCTTGCTGTGCACCACAAGGAGGTCACTAATGAGGACCTGATAGAACTGGAGGGCTAGAGAAAGTATGAAGACAGACAAGGAGAAGTGCCTGAAGGATCGAAGAGATTCAGGGAATGGCAAGGGAATTTTCTTCATGTGAAGAGGCACCATTAGTTTTTGAGGTATAAGACTTGAATGTAGGATAGTACACAAAGGTCACAGCAGCCGTTCGGAAGGCAGCCCCGTACAACTGTGTCATCTATGACAAGGGAAGCAGAGCTACTCCCCAGACATCACTGGATTGTCTTTTTCAAGGAGGTGGATAGAAGTGAATCCAGCTAAAAACCAGGACCTGTGTCATCTCCGTCAGGCACAAGTGAAGCTTCAGTTTGCCCTCTGTCCCTACTGCTGACAATCCTTCAGTGCCACCATCTCTGACCTCCTCTCCTTCCTCCAGGAATTTTTCTTGCATTTTCACTTAATGTCAGCCGTTATAAGGCAGCTTTTGTACTGTTCTACTGTACTTTTCAAGGCACTGCACTATAAGATTAAAAATATGGATTTTGTGTGTTTGTTTTTTATGTCCTATTTGTGTGAAAAGCATTATAAAGCTATTACAGTACAGTACAAAATAGCCGATTGTGTTAGTTAGGTACCTAGGCTAACTTTATTGGACTTACAAATACTCTCTCAGAATGGAACTCATTTGTATGTGGAGGATGTACTGTATTAGAATCATAGGATCCTAGAGTTCTAGGATAGCACAGCTAAAAGGGTCCTAAGCATGTACCTACTTCAGTCTCTTTCATGGTAGAATAGATTGGGATTTGGGGAGGGTCTGGGCTAAGGAAGACCTGTACGGGGCTATTGCAATTTTTTTTGAGTACAACAGCATCCAAGGCTTGAGCTGGGCAAGCATGAGATGTGGGAGAAAGAGGCACATATTTGCCATTAACAATAGAGATACAAACAGGATCTCAATTTAATGCTTCCCAGTGGAGTTAACAGTAAAATTATGAGATGCTCAATCCAGTGTTCTTACTTTATGTTGAGGAAACAGAGGTCTTGAGAAGAGGTCCAGTTTGGAACAGTCAGTTAGTTGACAAATCAGATCTGGACACAAATCTGTGTTTTTTGACTTGCAGCCAGTTATTTTCCCTCCATGGTGTGCTTCCCCTGGACTGAAGTCACTCACAGCATTCCTTTGACAGCTTTATGAGAAGTCGGCAGTATATCACTGGGATGCTTAGTAAATAGAAATATAAAGGACAAAGGAGAAAGGAAATGGATTGTGTGATGGGAGCTCTGGACAAAAGTCACCAGTTAATTCAGGTCAAGGCTGTGGGTTTTACTCTTCTGTGACCCATTCTGTTTCTGTCAGAGAAACGAGCGTCAGTAGTCGTGGCACACAAGCTCAGTAGTTGTGGCACGTGTGCCCTAGAGTGTGGACTTGGTAGTTTGTGGAACACAGACTTGATTGCCCCACAGTATGTGGAATCTTCTTGCACTGGGAATCAAACCCATGTCTCCTGCATTGGCAGGTGTATTCTTAACCACTGGGCTACCAGAGAAGTCCAGCTCTTTTAATTCTTGAGTCATTCATATCAATCGGCCATGACTTCTGTTTGCTGACTTGGGCAAACTGTTTTAACTCTTTGGTGCTCTACTGATCTGTAACATGGAGGTAATAAAATTCACCTCCCATGGGTTGCTGTGAGAGTTTCTCCTGCTCTATCTTTACCTGCATTCTGAGAAGTGATAATCTCATTTGTCCATCAGAAGAAAATTTGGAGGTACTCTATTCCAGAAAAAGAAATTTCATTCTCATGATAAAACTCAGCTCTCGGAAAAGATTTGCAAGAAAAGATATCAATATCCAGGGTTTCTAAAGGCATGACTCTGAGAAAACTCTTGTTACTCAGAAATTTGTTTTGAAAATAAAAATGACTATAAGAGATTACCCTTAACTGGGACTTCCCTGGTGGTCCAGCGGTAAAGAATCCACTTGCTAATGCAGGGGACAGGGGTTTGATTCATGGTCTGGGAAGATTTACATGCTGTGGAGCTCCTAAGTCCATGAGCTCCACAGCATGTAAACTCCTGAAGCCCATGTGCTCCACAACAAAAGCAGCCACTGCAGTGATAAGCCCATGTATCGCAACGAAGAGTAGCTCCTGCTTGCCGTAACTAGAGAAAAGCCCGCTTGCAGCAAAGAAGACCCAGTGCAGCCAAAAATAAAAATAAAATAAATTTACAAAAAACAGCCCTCGGATGAGCGGGGCCACAATTGGCCCTCATTTCAGTCCTGACTCGCTATTTGTGCAGCCTAGGGCACTCCCACGTTGGGCCTTAGGATCCTTGTTGGGCGGTTGGCAAGGTGACTTTCCTAACAGCTCTCAGATCCAACGTAAGCTTGTCTGTCCCTTGTCTGTCCCTCTCTGGGCCTCATTTCTTGGCATTGGTCTCCACTTGAATAATGGGACCTTGTTTATAAAGGAAGGGCATAGCAGAGGTGGGGAGTTTAATGGCCGCCTCTGCTCCTGGGGAACCTAGTTGGCAGAGCAAAGTCCTCAGGAGGTTGTCATAAATAATCAGGCCCTTATCCTCACTTCCTCAGAAGGAAGTCTCAGTAGTGATTGATGTGGCCCATTTGGGCAAAGTTGGGAGCCCAGAGACATACTTCCTGGCAGATTTGCATGTAAAGTCCTACATTAACCTCAGCCTGCCTGGGAGCCAGTGTCTCAGGCAGCCTTGCATGGTCTCCTCAAGAGCCTCAAAGAAGAGGCAGAGAATTTCTGTTCAGGTGAGAAGTGAGAGGTCCGCCTGTGGCCATGGAGAGTAAAAGACTCTAGACACAGCTCAGAGAGAAAATTACCTAGAGTTTTCTATGGAATCCTTATAAGGATTTTTTCCCTCATCTTTCTCTCTCATCAAGAACAGTCCTCAGCATACCGCAGCCATCATTAACACCTACCTGGATTGACAGAACATGTACGAACATACCTTGCATTGAGCTTTGCAGATGCTACCTTTTTTATAATTTGAATTTTATAAACCTTGTGGCAACCTTACGTCGAGGGTCTATCAGTGCCATTTTCCTAATAACAGTTGCTCATTTTGTGTCTTTGCTTTACATTTGGATAATTCTCACACTATTTCAAACTTTTTCACTATTGTCATATTTGTTACCGTGATCTATGATCAGTGGTTTCCAATGTTGCTACTGTGACTCCTTGTAGGCTCAGAGGATGATTAACATTTTTCAACAATAAAGTATTTTTAATTAAAATATATACATCACTTTTTTTCTAGAATAATGCTATTATATTATTAATGGACCACAATATAATGTAAATATAACTTTTATAGACACTGGGAAACCAAAAAATGTGTGTGACTCTATTACCGTGGTCTGAAGCTAAAGCCTCAATATCCCTGAGGTATACCTGTACATGATTTGATATTTAAATTGCTTTAAGTCAAGGCTAAACGATTGTGTGCTAAAAAGAACACATAGTGGAAAAACATTAGACATAAAAGAGTTGTCTCTTCTCCTTGCTTAGCGATGCCAAGTGCTGAAAGGAGGAAGGACTGAGGGAGGAAGAACGTGGGGGAAGACACGAAACTGCTGGCTTCAAGATCTGGCTGACCTGAGTCTTAATCCCCCCAAGAGAGCCGTCATTAAAGACTTGTTGACTTAGCTCAATATGCAGCCTGAAGCTTTCTGGGCTCATAGCTGCCCTACCCACTCATCATTTAGAAGTCCCCGCCTTCCCCTACAGCCTGGGACAAACAGTAAGGACCCCTTCATCCAGCTTCTCCTTTGGACTTGTTTTTATCTGCACGAGAGATTGCCCTGCAGCTGCTAACAATTGGGATCAGATACATCCTTCCCAGGTAAACAAACATCCCAGCCAAATCTAATCTTCACTGCAGCTTTGCAGCACTCCACCCCCAAGCCTGCCCAGGAAGATAGGTCAGGAGAGGAAGGGAAATTTGTCATAATCATCATGGGAAGGACAGTGTTCGTGGAGGGAATACTCCCTCCCTCCTCTTCTCTCCTAATTTAATCTAAGTGATGGGAGGAGTTTCCAAGAGAGAGACCTCTAGAGATTGGGAGTGTCTGTAGGGAGAGGGAACTGGGAGTTCACTCCCTGGTGAGATGCTTGCTGAGGTGCTGCATCTGCAGGCACCTCCCAGACCTGCCATGAGAACACAGCAGCACAAGAGAGACAGTTCCAGGAAGAGCATGACCTCTGGCCACTAGAATTTAAGGGTCTGCATAAACTGGAGATTGATACTTGCTTCTTTTTAAAAGTGATTAATTAGGTTTTTTTAAGCTTCTTTTTAAAAAGAATTTTGAGGTATAATTGACTGCCCATGTTTAAGTGTGCAATTTCATAAGTGCTGACATCTGTATTTATTCATGAAACCGTCACCACAAAGAAGACAGTGAGTAGGACCGCATTCCTGATGTTCCTTTGTAAAAGTTTTCCCTTCCATAAATTATTCCCCTCATCCCATTCCACACCAAGTCTCTGCCAAATAACCATCAGACTGTTTTCTGTTACTACAGAACTCACCTGCGTTTGCTAGAGTTTTGCCTAGTGGAATCATACAGTATGTACTCTTTTTGTCTGGCTTCTTTCTCTCAGCATATATAGCTTGAGATTCACCCATGTGGCTGTATCACTAGCTCATTCTTTTTTGTTGCTGAGCAGCATTCCATTGTATGTATATGCAACAGTTTACTTACCCATTCCCCAGTCCATGGAACTTGGAGTGGTTTCCAATCTGGGGCTGTTGCCAATAAAGCTGCTATGTCCATTCATGTCTCAGTCCTCGTACAGGCATGCTTTCCTACATCTTCAGTGGAATTGTTAGAGCATGCAATAGCTGCATCTTCTAAGAAACCGAACTGTTTTCTGAAGTGGTCCTACCATTTTCATTCCCATCAGCAGTGTACGACAGTCCTTTTGTTTCTGGAAATCCTAGCATACCTGGTAAACAACCGTTTTGCAGCTTTGCAGCACTCCACCCCCAAGCCTGCCCAGGAAGATAGGTCAGGAGAGGAAGGGAAATTTGTCATAATCATCATGGGAAGGACAGTGTTCGTGGAGGGAATACTCCCTCCCTCCTCTTCTCTCCTAATTTAATCTAAGTGATGGGAGGAGTTTCCAAGAGAGAGACCTCTAGAGATTGGGAGTGTCTGTTAGGGAGAGGGAACTGGGAGTTCACTCCTGGTGAGATGCTTGCTGAGGTGCTGCATCTGCAGGCACCTCCAAGACATGCCATGAGAACACAGCAGCACAAGAGAGACAGTTCCAGGAAGAGCATGACCTCTGGCCACTAGAATTTAAGGGTCTGCATAAACTGGAGATTGATACTTGCTTTTTTTTAAAAGTGATTAATTAGGTTTTTTTAAGCTTCTTTTTAAAAAGAATTTTGAGGTATAATTGACTGCCCATGTTTAAGTGTGCAATTTCATAAGTGCTGACATCTGTATTTATTCATGAAACCGTCACCACAAAGAAGACAGTGAGTAGGACCGCATTCCTGATGTTCCTTTGTAAAAGTTTTCCCTTCCATAAATTATTCCCCTCATCCCATTCCACACCAAGTCTCTGCCAAATAACCATCAGACTGTTTTCTGTTACTACAGAACTCACCTGCGTTTGCTAGAGTTTTGCCTAGTGGAATCATACAGTATGTACTCTTTTTGTCTGGCTTCTTTCTCTCAGCATATATAGCTTGAGATTCACCCATGTGGCTGTATCACTAGCTCATTCTTTTTTGTTGCTGAGCAGCATTCCATTGTATGTATATGCAACAGTTTACTTACCCATTCCCCAGTCCATGGAACTTGGAGTGGTTTCCAATCTGGGGCTGTTGCCAATAAAGCTGCTATGTCCATTCATGTCTCAGTCCTCGTACAGGCATGCTTTCCTACATCTTCAGTGGAATTGTTAGAGCATGCAATAGCTGCATCTTCTAAGAAACCGCCGAACTGTTTTCTGAAGTGGTCCTACCATTTTTCATTCCCATCAGCAGTGTACGAGAGTTCCAGTCCTTCTGTGTCCTTGCCAACACTCAGCATGATTGGCCTTTAAATTATAGCCATTTTCATACATACGTAGTCATATCATATTGCAGTTTTAAAGTTACTAATGATCAGCGTTTCATGTGTATTTTTTTTTTTTTTGCCATCCATATATCTTCTTTGGAAAGTGTCTTTTTAAATATTTTGTCCATTTCTTTTATTGTATAGTTTATTCTCTTTTTACTGAATTGTGGGTGTTTTTTTTTAAATATAGATTTTGGATACAATTTTTTTTTATCCAATATACACTCTGCACATATTTTCACTTAGTCTGTAGCTGGTCTTTTCATTCCTTTAAGAGTGGCTTTTGATGTACAGAAGTTTCAAATTTTGAAAAGGTCTAACTTATCAAATGGATTCAATGGACATGGATTTGAGCAAACTCTGGAAGGTGCTGGAGGACAGGGAACCCTGGTGCACTGCAGTCCATTGGGTTGCAAAGAGTCAGACACAACTGAGTGACTAAACAACCAACCAAAACTATAATACTTTTAGGAGAAAGTCTTTGTAATCTTTGGATAAGCAAGTTTTTAAGACTCAGCATCAAAGTACAGTCCACAAGAGAAAATTTTGATAAGTTGTTATTCACTCACTATCTCCCAGAGCTTGTTCAAACTGATGTCCATTGAGTTGGTGATGCCCATTTAAGTCTATGATGCATTTTGAGTTAAATTTTGTACATAGTGTAAGTTATGAACTGAACACTCCGTATTTTTTTTCTTATGCATATCCAATTGTCCCAACACTATTTATTGTTTTCCAACACCTATTTATTGGAATTTTCTAGCTGAGCAGCATTCCATTGTATGTATATGCAACAGTTTACTTACCCATTCCCCAGTCCATGGAACTTGGAGTGGTTTCCAATCTGGGGCTGTTGCCAATAAAGCTGCTATGTCCATTCATGTCTCAGTCCTCGTACAGGCATGCTTTCCTACATCTTCAGTGGAATTGTTAGAGCATGCAATAGCTGCATCTTCTAAGAAACCGCCGAACTGTTTTCTGAAGTGGTCCTACCATTTTTCATTCCCATCAGCAGTGTACGAGAGTTCCAGTCCTTCTGTGTCCTTGCCAACACTCAGCATGATTGGCCTTTAAATTATAGCCATTTTCATACATACGTAGTCATATCATATTGCAGTTTTAAAGTTACTAATGATCAGCGTTTCATGTGTATTTTTTTTTTTTTTGCCATCCATATATCTTCTTTGGAAAGTGTCTTTTTAAATATTTTGTCCATTTCTTTTATTGTATAGTTTATTCTCTTTTTACTGAATTGTGGGTGTTTTTTTTTAAATATAGATTTTGGATACAATTTTTTTTTATCCAATATACACTCTGCACATATTTTCACTTAGTCTGTAGCTGGTCTTTTCATTCCTTTAAGAGTGGCTTTTGATGTACAGAAGTTTCAAATTTTGAAAAGGTCTAACTTATCAAATGGATTCAATGGACATGGATTTGAGCAAACTCTGGAAGGTGCTGGAGGACAGGGAACCCTGGTGCACTGCAGTCCATTGGGTTGCAAAGAGTCAGACACAACTGAGTGACTAAACAACCAACCAAAACTATAATACTTTTAGGAGAAAGTCTTTGTAATCTTTGGATAAGCAAGTTTTTAAGACTCAGCATCAAAGTACAGTCCACAAGAGAAAATTTTGATAAGTTGTTATTCACTCACTATCTCCCAGAGCTTGTTCAAACTGATGTCCATTGAGTTGGTGATGCCCATTTAAGTCTATGATGCATTTTGAGTTAAATTTTGTACATAGTGTAAGTTATGAACTGAACACTCCGTATTTTTTTTCTTATGCATATCCAATTGTCCCAACACTATTTATTGAAAAGACTGTTCTTTCTCCACTGAACTGCCTTCACACCTTTGTCAAAAATCAATTGTCTATATACACGTGGATCTATTTCTGAAGTCCTTATTCTAGTCCATTGACCTATATATCTATTTGGATTCCAATGCCACACTTTCAGTTACTGAAACTTTCTAAGTCTTAAAAATCAAGTAGAATTATTCCACTGGCACTGTTCTTTCTCAGAGTTGTTTTAGTTCTTCTAAGTTCTCTGCATTTCTGTGTGTATTTTAGAATCAGCTTTAGAATCAAAAAAAGTTTCAGGATTTTGATTAGAATTTCATGAGTCTATGGAAATAATTGACATTTTTAACTATGATGAGTCTTCTGACCCATGAACAAGGTCTATCTTCATTTATTTTGGTCATCTTTACTTTCGTTAATGTTTTGGAGTTTTAAGTGTTAGTTTTTTTGTATCTTTTGTCAAATTTATCCTGAATTATTTAGTACTTTGTTTTGTGGATGTTTTAAAATTTTAATTTCTGATAGCTGATTTCTTTTTATTTATCTTCTATCCTACAATTTTGCTAAACATACTTACTAGTTATAGTTGATTTTCTGCATATCACGTTAGATTTTTTTTAATTGATACATTTTATCAGACTGATTTTTTCTTTCTTTTTAAATTTTGGCCTCTTTTATTTTTTTTATTAATTTATTTTCATCCATCTTTATTCTCTGATCTGTGTGGGCCCCCCACTGCAGCAGCCCCTCTTGCTGCAGAGCGCTGGCTCTGGGCGCATGAACCCCAGAGCGTTGGCTTGCAATCGGACACACTGGTCTAGCCGCTCTACGGCATGTGGGATCTTCCCAGGCCAGGGATTGAACCAATGCCCCTTGCAATGCAAGGTGGACTCTTTACCCACTGGACCACCAGGGAAGCCCTAGATTCTCTATATAGATACTCATTTTGTCTGGGAGTGAGAACAATTTTATTTATTCCTTTTCACTTTGGATTCCTTTTATTCTTTTGGTTTATTATATTTTACAATGTTGAAAAAAGTAGTGATAACAAATATCCTTTTTTTGTTTCTTATATTAGAAGGGAAATTTAAAGTTTTTTATCATTAAGTAGAATATTGCTGTTGTTTAGTTGTGTCCAACTCTTTGCAACCCCATGGATTATAGCATGCCAGGTTTCCCTGTCCTTCCCTGTACTTACCCTTTGTTATTGTCCAGCTCTCACATCCATACATGACTACTGGAAAAACCATAGCTTTGACTATATGGATCTTTGTAGGCAAAGGAATATCTCTGCTTTTTAATTCACTAAGTTTTTCATAGCCTTTTTTCCAAGGAGCAAGCATCTTTTAATTTCATGGCTTCAGTCACCATCCATAGTGATTTTGGAGTCCAAGAAAATCATGTCTGTCACTGTTTCCATCGTTTGCTCACCTATTTGCCATGAAGTGATAGGACCAGATGCCATGATCTTTGTGTTTTTTAATGTTGAGTTTTAAACCAGCCTTTTCACTCTCCAAGTAGAATGTTAGTTGTTTTTTCTTTTTTTCAGTAGATGACTCTTTTTGGATTGAAGAAGTTCCCTTCTATACTTAGTTTGTTGAGTCTTTATCCAGATTGATTGGATTTTATAAGGATCCTGGGTATTGCTAAGTGCTTTTTCAGCATCTGTTAAGATGATCATGTGTTGTTGTTGTTGTTGTTGTTTTTTCTTTTTTGGTTTGTTAATATAATACTTGCTTTGATTTAAAAAAATGTTTACTTATGATAAAAAACATGATATAACATTTACTGTTTTAACCATTTTAAAGTGTTAATTATGTTCACATTGCTGTGCAACAGATCTCTAGTATTTGCAATTATTTCTGAATGTTAAATGCACCCTACAGTCCTTGGAAAAATTCCACTTGACCATAATGTATTGCCTTTTTTATATGTTGTTGGGTTTGATTTACTAAAATTTTGCTTAAGATTTTTCAGCCGTGTTTTTGAAAAATCCTGGTTTTTCAATTTTCTTCTCTGATAACAGCATTTTCTGGTTTCAGGGGCACAGTAATGAGTTGGGAGGCATATCTTCCTTTTAAGTTTCCTGGAAGAGTTTATGTACAGTTGGTATTGTTTTGTCCCTAAAGTTTGGTAGAATTCACTCGTGAATCCATCTGATCTAGAGTTTTCCTTGTGGGAGAGTTTTTATACTATAAGTTCTATTTCTTTAATAGATATAGAACTATTAAGGTTATCTATTCCTTTTTGACTAGGCTTTGGTAGTTTACATCTTTTAGGGAACTGGTCCATTTATAGGTACAAAGTTATTCAAAATCTCTTCTTAAAAAAATCTGTGGAATCTGTGGTGATATTACCTCTCTCATTTTCCAGCTCTCACATCCATACATGACTATGGCAAAGGAAAATATCTCTGCTTTTTAATTCACTAAGTTTTTCATAGCCTTTTTTCCAAGGAGCAAGCATCTTTTAATTTCATGGCTTCAGTCACCATCCATAGTGATTTTGGAGTCCAAGAAAATCATGTCTGTCACTGTTTCCATCGTTTGCTCACCTATTTGCCATGAAGTGATAGGACCAGATGCCATGATCTTTGTGTTTTTTAATGTTGAGTTTTAAACCAGCCTTTTCACTCTCCAAGTAGAATGTTAGTTGTTTTTTCTTTTTTTCAGTAGATGACTCTTTTTGGATTGAAGAAGTTCCCTTCTATACTTAGTTTGTTGAGTCTTTATCCAGATTGATTGGATTTTATAAGGATCCTGGGTATTGCTAAGTGCTTTTTCAGCATCTGTTAAGATGATCATGTGTTGTTGTTGTTGTTGTTGTTTTTTCTTTTTTGGTTTGTTAATATAATACTTGCTTTGATTTAAAAAAATGTTTACTTATGATAAAAAACATGATATAACATTTACTG
The DNA here is from genome assembly GCA_022376925.1 of Tragulus kanchil. Lineage (NCBI taxonomy): Eukaryota > Metazoa > Chordata > Mammalia > Artiodactyla > Tragulidae > Tragulus > Tragulus kanchil. The sequence continues at coordinate 111,927,408 of JAIOJX010000032.1, read as the reverse complement.
TTTTAACCATTTTAAAGTGTTAATTATGTTCACATTGCTGTGCAACAGATCTCTAGTATTTGCAATTATTTCTGAATGTTAAATGCACCCTACAGTCCTTGGAAAAATTCCACTTGACCATAATGTATTGCCTTTTTTATATGTTGTTGGGTTTGATTTACTAAAATTTTGCTTAAGATTTTTCAGCCGTGTTTTTGAAAAATCCTGGTTTTTCAATTTTCTTCTCTGATAACAGCATTTTCTGGTTTCAGGGGCACAGTAATGAGTTGGGAGGCATATCTTCCTTTTAAGTTTCCTGGAAGAGTTTATGTACAGTTGGTATTGTTTTGTCCCTAAAGTTTGGTAGAATTCACTCGTGAATCCATCTGATCTAGAGTTTTCCTTGTGGGAGAGTTTTTATACTATAAGTTCTATTTCTTTAATAGATATAGAACTATTAAGGTTATCTATTCCTTTTTGACTAGGCTTTGGTAGTTTACATCTTTTAGGGAACTGGTCCATTTATAGGTACAAAGTTATTCAAAATCTCTTCTTAAAAAAATCTGTGGAATCTGTGGTGATATTACCTCTCTCATTCCTGATTTTATAATTTCTGTTCTTCTTTTTCTTCCGATCAAGCTAGCTAAGTGATTAATCAATCATCTCCAAGATTAATGAACTTCTCCAAGAACCATCTTTTGGTTTCATTGATTTTTAAAATTGTTTTAGTGTTTTCTATTTTACTGATTTCCACACTGAACTTTTTTATTTTGTTTCTTCTTACTTTATGTTTAATTTGTTCTATTTAAAAACTTTTGGGGCTTCCCTGGTGGTCCAGTGGATAAAGAGTCCACCTTGCAGTTCAAGGGGTACTGGTCCAATCCTTGGCCCAGGAAGATCCCACATGACAAGGAATGGCTGGGCCAGTGTGTCCAATTGAGGGCCAGTGCTCTGGAGCGCATGAGCCCAGAGCTGATGCTCTGCAATGAGAGAGACCACTGCAAATGGGAGGCCCACACATGCCAAGGAATAAAGACAGATGAAAAATAAGCTATGATTTAAAGGCAAAAAAGAAAAAGATAAACAAAATTTGGACAAATCCATTGATAATAAAGCACTGTAAAACAAAAACAAAAACAAAAAAAATCTTCTATGTCCTCAAATTAACTAACCTTTTTCTTCTGCCATGTTTAACATATCCTAAATATCATCTAGAATAATTTTCATCAAAGATATTTTTTCACATCTAGAAGTTTTATTTGAGTCTTTTTGATATTTTTCATGTCTCAACTTTTTTAATACATAGAATACAGTTACAACAATTATTTTAAAACCTTAGACTGCTAATTTCAATGTCTGTCTCACTTCTTAGACTATTTTGATAGATTGTTTATTCTCCTTACTAGGGACTGTGTCTTCCTGCTTTGCTGCATGTCTGGTAATCTTTGATCAGATGCTAGAAGCAGTGATTTTTACCTTATTGGGTGGTGATCTTTTTTGTTGCTGTAAATCTTCTTGAGTTTTTTCTGGGATACTACTTGAAAACAGTCTTCTGTTCTTGGGTCTTACTTTTATGACTAATTTGGCATATCTGCAGCAGCCTAGGGTGAATTATTCCCCACTCGGAGCAAAACCTTCTTGAGTACTCAAACCTGACACTCAGGATTCCTTTCAGTCTGGTTGGGGGAAGATGTATTCCCGGCCCTGGGTGATTATTGGACGTTGTTTCCTAATCTTTTCAGAGTATTTTTTTCCCTGATATCTTTGTTTCCTCATCTGAATTTATTGATCAATGCCCTCCTGCATATTGGAGGGGTGGTCCTCTGCAGATCTTTGGGGCTCTCCCTCTGTTGGCTCTTGCTCTCTGTTACTCTGTCCTACAAACTGTAGCCCACTTGGTGCTCCATTTCTTTCACTTAGGTTTTTGTTCTCTGCACCACAGCCTGGAAACTCTGAAGGCATCAATCTGAGATGATCATAGGCTTACTTCATTTGTTTCTTGTCTCTAAAGGACCACTATCCTTTGTGGTCAAGTGTCTTAGAAATTGTGTGTGTGTTTTAAAATATTTTATCTGTTTCTTTTTGATTGTTCTGTTTGTTTAAGGCAGTAGGGTAAATCCCATTCTAATAACTTTATTGGTTCTATTACAAGAAGAGAATAGAAATCAGAGGAGAAGGTGACAGTTCTGGTGGCCATGGACCAAGAAAGATGGTATTTAGATGGAAAGACACTGGGGGCAAAAATTGTCTCTAGGAACACATGGTTATAACCCTCTTGGGGTTCTCAGTGATGAAAGGTATGGCATAAAAATGACCATCTCCCTCCGAAAACACACAATTACACACCCCACACTATTCAATAGGATACCAACACATTGCCAGAAACCACCAACAATAGAGAGAAATAGATCCAGCCAGTGTGAGAATAGGGACCTCTTTCTACCAGTGATAAGAAGTCATTTATTTAAAGTGACCTTCTCTATTCCTTTTATTTTCCCTTCCCATCACAAGGAAGGTGCTAGACTGAGAAAGAAAAGAGGAAGAGTAAAAACACGGAGACAAGAAGAGACAGGGTCAAGTTCCCTTCTCACTCTTAGAATCTGAGATACAAGAATTTGGCATACTCTGAAGAGGGGGAAAGACTTGAATATAATATTGAAGTTGTAAACTGGGCTGGCCTTTGAGTAACTGACATTGAAAAGTAAGCAATGGATGGGATCTTCCTGGAGCTTCCTTAGGCAGTGAGACTGAGAGACTGGACAGAGCTGGTTACCCGCAGTGAGGGGTGAAAATAAATTGATCTGTATTTATACCCTGATGAATTGAGGCTTCTCAGTAAACTGCCTACAACTGATCTGCTAGCAACAGCTCCCAAATAATTAGACAGGCACTACAGTGAGTGCTGAACTTATTGTATTTGTTCTTCACAACCGATAGGATAGTTACCATTGTATTTCCTCCATTTTGCAGGTGAGGTAAACTGAGACACACCTGATTTGCCTAAATATGGAGTATAGAAATTTCAGATCTGAAATACAGATGGGAGCGATTTCATGTGTACCACTCCATTCTACTCAACTCTTGTTCTTACTCACAACACTTTCCTAAACATTTTGCCTGTGGTCAGAGTTTTTTCCATTTCCTCGGGCTCTCTTCTCTCAACCATCTCCGAGTGAGACCCGGTCAACTCAACTACTGGGATGGACGTGGATGAGGGATGGGGATAATGTTCATTTTAAGAAGATGAAACGTTGGATCAGGGCTCATATCTGAGTGAGAGACATCAAATATGGGGGTAGCCTTGGACAAGTCACTTCATCTCTTTGTGCTTTGTCATCCTGATGTCACTTGAGGATAATAATAATCTTAGTCCGTTTGGGCTGCTATAACAAAATACCACACAGTGGAAATTTATGAACAATAGAATTTTTTATCACAGTTTTGGAGGCTAGAAGTCTTGGGTCGGGGTGTCAGCCTGGTGAAGTGAGGGCCTCTTCCAGATCCAGACTCCTTTTGGTATCCTCACCTGGCAGAAGGCATGGGGAACCTCTTTTAAGAGCACTAACCCTATTTACCAGGGCTCCGCCTCAAGACTGAGCCCACATCATACCTAAAAGGACTAGACTGGAAAAAAAGAGGAAAACACGGAGACAAGAAGAGACAGGGTCAAGTTCCCTTCTCACTCTTAGAATCTGAGATACAAGAATTTGGCATACTCTGAAGAGGGGGAAAGACTTGAATATAATATTGAAGTTGTAAACTGGGCTGGCCTTTGAGTAACTGACATTGAAAAGTAAGCAATGGATGGGATCTTCCTGGAGCTTCCTTAGGCAGTGAGACTGAGAGACTGGACAGAGCTGGTTACCCGCAGTGAGGGGTGAAAATAAATTGATCTGTATTTATACCCTGATGAATTGAGGCTTCTCAGTAAACTGCCTACAACTGATCTGCTAGCAACAGCTCCCAAATAATTAGACAGGCACTACAGTGAGTGCTGAACTTATTGTATTTGTTCTTCACAACCGATAGGATAGTTACCATTGTATTTCCTCCATTTTGCAGGTGAGGTAAACTGAGACACACCTGATTTGCCTAAATATGGAGTATAGAAATTTCAGATCTGAAATACAGATGGGAGCGATTTCATGTGTACCACTCCATTCTACTCAACTCTTGTTCTTACTCACAACACTTTCCTAAACATTTTGCCTGTGGTCAGAGTTTTTTCCATTTCCTCGGGCTCTCTTCTCTCAACCATCTCCGAGTGAGACCCGGTCAACTCAACTACTGGGATGGACGTGGATGAGGGATGGGGATAATGTTCATTTTAAGAAGATGAAACGTTGGATCAGGGCTCATATCTGAGTGAGAGACATCAAATATGGGGGTAGCCTTGGACAAGTCACTTCATCTCTTTGTGCTTTGTCATCCTGATGTCACTTGAGGATAATAATAATCTTAGTCCGTTTGGGCTGCTATAACAAAATACCACACAGTGGAAATTTATGAACAATAGAATTTTTTATCACAGTTTTGGAGGCTAGAAGTCTTGGGTCGGGGTGTCAGCCTGGTGAAGTGAGGGCCCTCTTCCAGATCCAGACTCCTTTTGGTATCCTCACCTGGCAGAAGGCATGGGGGAACCTCTCTGGATTCTAAGAGCACTAACCCTATTTACCAGGGCTCCGCCCTCAAGACTGAATCACTCTTCAAAGGCCCCACATGCTCATATCCTCACATTTTGGGGTTAGGTTTTCAGCATATGAATTTGGGGGGGACCAGAGTAGTAATAGTACCTAGCCCATAGGACTGTTGTGAAAAACAGTGTCAGTACAGATAAAACCCTTCATCAATATCTAGCCCATGGCCTCCTCTATCCACGGGTTAATAATCATTGATATCTGCCTTCTGGTACCAGGTAAATTCCTTTCCACTGCTGAAGGAAAAAGTCTGAATGAACCCAAACATGTATATTAGCTTTTTTTCTCTATATTTTCACTGTCTCCTCTCTCATGACCCTATTTCTGTCATCATCTCAAAACACTTATCTTTACTTAGCAAAACCACTTTCCCCACTCACAAGAAGGGGGAGAATTTTTGCTATTCCTGGAAAGAACCCACATCTGACAGTGAATTTCTGCCCAGCTTCCCTGAGTACATTCCTGGTTACATTGCCGGAGGGTGTCAGAGTAATAGTTAAGCTCTTCTTTGGTTACTCACGAGTAGCTCTTGGAGTCCTGCTCCACCCTCTGTCATGGGCTGTGTAGCCACATGGATCTCTGCAGTACCTTCCATGTGAGTCAGGAGGCAGGCGCTGCATCTGGAAAATGGGTGGGGCCGCTGCACAGTCAGTTCTGCTAGTGGCACCGAAGTCACCCAGGAGACTGGTAACAACACAGATGCCTGGGTCCTGGCCCCGGGGTATGGATGCTGTGGGTTTGGTGTGGGACCCAGGCCTATGCACGTGTAGAACGCTCCACAGGGAATTATGGCTTAGCGGGCTGCAGAGACCTGCACCTGGAAGCTGCTGCCTTAGAGGGTCCCAGAGAATGGCAGCCACACACAAACATGAAGGGCGGCACAGATCACCACCCTGGGCTCCTGGACCTCTGAGGGTGATGGGTTTAATAGCATGTCAGAGTTGAAGGGACCTGACGGTTCACTGATGAAGCACTAAGGATCAGGAGACTGAGGGTGGGAGGACTTGCCTGCAGTCAGAACCCTGCTCTGTGATGACGATGCTGTCACTTCCCCACTCGCCCAGGGACCCAAGAATACTTTGGGGAAGCTACAGAGGGACCCTTCTGCCTGAATAAGTGTCTTTAGCTGCTACTGGAACAGTTCCAGCCCCTCAGCAATTCAAAACTCTGAAGAACATGACTTTACCTGAGTTGAGTTTCACTTCTTGGCGGCTTGGTCCCACAGACCGTGTTCTTAATTGTGCCGCATCACTGCCCTTCCACCTCCGCTCGGGCAACTCTCCCTGCCTCCCACTCTGTGCCCCACTGCTCCTGCACTGTCTTCTCACAGCCCTTGGGCAAATCAAGGCTTTTCTGGGTGTCAGTTTCCTCTCTGTGAGACAGAGATGAAGTGACAAATGTAGGCCTTGCCTGTCTCCTCTCTCATGACCCTATTTCTGTCATCATCTCAAAACACTTATCTTTACTTAGCAAAACCACTTTCCCCACTCACAAGAAGGGGGAGAATTTTTGCTATTCCTGGAAAGAACCCACATCTGACAGTGAATTTCTGCCCAGCTTCCCTGAGTACATTCCTGGTTACATTGCCGGAGGGTGTCAGAGTAATAGTTAAGCTCTTCTTTGGTTACTCACGAGTAGCTCTTGGAGTCCTGCTCCACCCTCTGTCATGGGCTGTGTAGCCACATGGATCTCTGCAGTACCTTCCATGTGAGTCAGGAGGCAGGCGCTGCATCTGGAAAATGGGTGGGGCCGCTGCACAGTCAGTTCTGCTAGTGGCACCGAAGTCACCCAGGAGACTGGTAACAACACAGATGCCTGGGTCCTGGCCCCGGGGTATGGATGCTGTGGGTTTGGTGTGGGACCCAGGCCTATGCACGTGTAGAACGCTCCACAGGGAATTATGGCTTAGCGGGCTGCAGAGACCTGCACCTGGAAGCTGCTGCCTTAGAGGGTCCCAGAGAATGGCAGCCACACACAAACATGAAGGGCGGCACAGATCACCACCCTGGGCTCCTGGACCTCTGAGGGTGATGGGTTTAATAGCATGTCAGAGTTGAAGGGACCTGACGGTTCACTGATGAAGCACTAAGGATCAGGAGACTGAGGGTGGGAGGACTTGCCTGCAGTCAGAACCCTGCTCTGTGATGACGATGCTGTCACTTCCCCACTCGCCCAGGGACCCAAGAATACTTTGGGGAAGCTACAGAGGGACCCTTCTGCCTGAATAAGTGTCTTTAGCTGCTACTGGAACAGTTCCAGCCCCTCAGCAATTCAAAACTCTGAAGAACATGACTTTACCTGAGTTGAGTTTCACTTCTTGGCGGCTTGGTCCCACAGACCGTGTTCTTAATTGTGCCGCATCACTGCCCTTCCACCTCCGCTCGGGCAACTCTCCCTGCCTCCCACTCTGTGCCCCACTGCTCCTGCACTGTCTTCTCACAGCCCTTGGGCAAATCAAGGCTTTTCTGGGTGTCAGTTTCCTCCTCTGTGAGACAGAGATGATGATTATGTGACAAATGTAGGCCTTGCCATGTGTAATTGTAGAAAAGAGTTAGGGCTTATCTTGCCTCTCGACCCTCCCTGACTTTCAGTACTTTAAAGATGGGCTCCAGTTTCCCAGAGGACCTTGGAAAAATCTATATCCTAAGCCCCTATGTTTATAGAAACTGAGCCCAGAAAGCTGAGATACTATGAGAGGGGAGTTAAAATCTAGGTGACCTCACTCCAGACCCTGTCCTTTCCTCCATATCAAAGGTACACAGCAATATGCAGCCCCTCCATGAAGCCTTACTATTATTTCACATATTTCTGACGGCTAGCTGGTCCTCTCCTCTTAGCCCTTTTCCTGCTTTCCTTCCATTAGCCTCCATGGAGCACCTGTGTTAGGTGCCCGGAATTAGGTTGCTATAGAGAACTTCATCTATCACATGTACTAAGTAAGTGTTTCATGGTGGCTTATTTATTTACACTTAATCACATATACTGAAAAAGGAAATAGCAACCCGCTCCAGTATTCTTGCTTGGGGAATTCCATGGACAGAGGAGCTTGGTGGGCTACAGTCCATGGGGCTGCAAAGAGTCAGACACAACTTAAGTACACATAAACACACACCATCACACATTTAGAAATAAGCACTTGTTTTGTGTTAAATTCTTTTCGGGGAAGCTCTGAGGGATACAAGAGAAGCAGAGAAGGACATGACCCATGTCCTCTCTCCTCAAGGATTTAAGTCCACACACACACACACACACACACACACACACACACACCCCTCGAGGACACCAAGGTCCAGAAGAAGGTGCAGGGAGTGTGTGTCAACACTGCTGTGTTCAGTGGTGGAGGAGGGGGGAAGGTAGGTAATTTGGCTTGGGGTTGGGAGGCTGCTGGGCCATGCTCCCCCGACCTCTGTGATGATGCTGCCTCAGCCTAATCTCCAACTGCACTTCTCTCTTAACCCCTTATGTACCAAGTTCCTTGGGTTTCTGTCTTCGAATCTCTTCTCATTGTGTGTAGTTTTATGCCATTTCATCTGTTTCTCTAAGTTGATGACCATCTATGTCTTCGTGCTTCTGAATCCATACCTGCAGATGGAAAAGGCTCTGTGAATTTCAGACCTTGGTATCCACCTCCCCCCAGAACATCTGTGACCAGATAGCTCAACTGCCCTTGTCCCAGACACCTTGTTTCCCTCCCAACCACATTTTCCTCCTTGAGCTCTGGACCCTGGGAGAAACCTGGAAGTCATTCCTGATGCCTCCCTCTCTCACGCTCCTCCAGCATCCTGGTTATCAGGACGTTTTTTGAATCTAACAATCCTCACAGGTTCCCGTCTCTCCATCTCATCTTCTCTCGCCTGGGCTATTATGACAGCCTTTGCCTAACGGCTCATGCTCACCCATCTGTCCTCCACACTGGATCCAGAGAATTCTTCTCAAGAGCAAACAAGCAAAGAAAACCACTCAATCACCGACAGTCCTTCAGTGAGGACTCCACTTGCAGGAGGAGCATCCTGCTCCCAAAGGTGGCCTCTGTAACCCAGGTTAGGAGTTGAGTCCCCCTCAAAAGTTGGGGAGACCCTAACCCCTGGTACTGCAGAATGCAACCCTCTTGGGGGAATGGGTAGCTAAAATGTGATTAAGTCAAATGTGTTCAGATGAAGCCATACAAGAGGAGGATGAGCCTTTAACCCAATAGGGCTGCTGTTCTTCTAACAAGGAGGAATTTGGACACGGACATAGATGGAGAAAGATCAGGAGAAGATGAAGGCAGAGACTGGCATTATGAGGTCCTGGGACTGCCATCGGAAGCTGGAATATCAAGGAGAGAGCCTCTCCTAGGCACTGCGGAGGGAGCGTGGCCCTGCCAGTGACTTGGTTTTGAACTTCCAGCTTCCAGGATTGTGAGACAACAAATTTTTGTTGTCTTACCCACCCAGGCTATGGTACTTTGTTACCGGAGACCTAGCAATGTAATACTTATCTGTCAGGATCCAAATATCAACTATCAACCTCCAACTCTCTTTCAACTTCACCTGCAGACATGTTCCCCCTACCTCAGCCACTCTGGATTGCTTACAGCTCTCTAAACACGCTAGACACGCACACACCACTCAAGCTGCTCCCTCTGCATGCAGGCTCTTCCCACCACTCCCGCTCTCCTCCAGGCCTCATCCCTCTGCACCTGCAGGGCCTTACAACTCTTCCCAGGCCCCACACTAGGATTGTGGGTCATGGCCTCCTTGAGAGCAAGGAATCTTATTTCTCTTCTTTCTCTGTGGTGCCTTAGCACGGAATCTGACCAGTGTGATGCTACAAGAATTTGTGTTGGGTCACATATTCTCCCACAGTTTAAGATGTTGGTGGGCAGCGGTTTTCAAAACACTCCTTCCTTGCCCTTCCCTGGGTTGCCAAAGAGGATGCTACCCTGACTACCCAACATTTGCCAAGAGCAAATGAACCACAGGCCGTGACTTTCAGGAAAGCTCCTCCCAAACTGCCAAATACTTCTTCCCATGCTGTGGCCTGGCTCTCATGCAGGCCTGAGGGAGGGGGACCCAGAGCAAGAGATTTTGCTTGTTCCTTTGAGGTCAACACCTAATCACTGTCCCTTTTCAAATGAAAAATGGGGAAAGCACTCACTAACTATTGTTTGGTGACCCCCAGCCCCTACCCCTTTAAAATAAACACTCTTTTCAATTAGGAAGATTTGTCACCGGGGACAGTAATTCTGTGTCCTACCAAAACAAACATAGTTGTAATTAGTTTTATCCAGGAAGAAAATTAACTCTGTTTATCTTAGCATAATTAATCATTGACCCTTTCTGTTCGGCCAGTTTAGGGGGAGGGCGCGGTAGTGGGGAGTTATGATCTACAGCAAGGGGGCATTCCGGGACCCATCCATCTCTCCTCTTGGTTACTCAGCTGTCTGCATGAGTTATTTGAAATAATATTCCTGGCAAAGAGTTATGGAGCTGCCTCAGAGCTTGATTTGGAGAAACACTAAGTAAGGCTATGGCCTTTATGTTTCAGTCTGCTGAGAATTTGAGATGAGTCTGCATTAGATGGGCATGAAGACCTGCTGTGGGCTCCAGAATTTACTGGGTTTCTGCTGGGTCTTTCATAGTGACCTCTGTGAGTCCTGGGGGTGGGCAAGGAGCTGAGGGTACAGGAGCTGGTTCTTGATGATGGGGTGAGACTCTTGCTTCAGTGAGAAGAGCAGAAGCTTTGGGGTTGGACAGATTTATATTCTAGTCCTAACTCCTCTGCTAGCTACATGACTTTAGGCAAGATATTTTATCTTTTTAAATGACAGTTGCATCCAAAGTTAAAATGAACAAACCAAAACACTGTGGAGAGATTAGGGTTAGTCACTGATACACTTGGAGATTTGGTGAGATTAGAGGCCAAGTACGCCAAGTCACTAGCCCATTGCCTGGTACTAGGAAGTTGTTCAGTAAACACTGGTAGGTTTTGGAGAATGCTATGGACAGAGGACTCTGAAGGGCTACAGTCCACAGGGTCGCAAAGAGTTGGACATGGCTGAAGCGACTGAGCACACAGGTTTTGTTACATTGGCGTGAACTGAGGATTCAGGGATGGAAGAACATGTGGAAAGCTTCTCTTAAAAGTCCCTGCAACTCACAGAGACTCCTGTCTGTGCTGGGCTTTGCCTGGAAAGAGAAAGGGGGTCTAATTATACCCCACCTGATGGAATTCACAGCCCAATGGGAAGAGACAGACACACCCAGACATTCTCAATCTGTTACCGCAAATGCTAATCCAGAGCCACAGAGTGATATTCCCATGTCGGAAAAGAAGCAGAGACTAAGGGCATCTGATTTCACAAGTTCTGCACCATTCAGTTAACCTATAATACTTCACTTACTCCCCATGATAGTTCCAAAAACAGGCTCAGGGGACGGTGGCCCAGGGACAGCATAATTGAGGCTCACAGATGTTAGGTCATTGGATCCACGTTGCATGCTGGAAAGTTGTGCAGCTGGGATGCGAAGCTGGCTTCTCTGACGCGGAAGCCTGGGCTTTGTCAGTTTCACCTTGGTCGGAGCTCCTGGCTGAGTTTTAATGGCTGGTATCTTGCTCCAAGACCCTGATTTGGGGCATAAAAGTAGCATGTTCCGCAGCACTTGTGTCAGGAGACCCCAGGATTAAAACTGCTTCTTATTTGGCTTTAACTTCTTCCAAATAAAAATTGCTTTGCAGGAGGATCATTTTAACTTTTTTTTTTTTTTTTTTGGCCACTTCTGTTGGTCTTTCATTTATTCATTTTCATCCATCTTTGTTCTTTGGCCTGTGTGGGCCTCCCATCACAGTGGCCTCTCTCATCACAGAGCACCGACTCTGGACACATGAGCTCCAGAGCTCTGGCTCAATAGTTGGACACATCGGTCCAGCTGTTCCATGGCACATGGGATCTTCCCAGGCTAGGGATTGAACTAGCGCCCCTTGCACTGCAAGGCGGTGTCCTTACCAACTGGACCATCAGGGAAGCCCGCTGGAGGATCATTTTAAAAACAAACTATGGTGATTCTTATGTGATCACCATCTGTCAGAATCATAAAACAATCTACCTTTTGTTCATGATGCTGACATGGCTAATCCCAGAGAAGTGCTTGTCCTCTAAACAAGGGGACAAGAGAGCTGTGCAATCAAAGAGGCTGGGGTCCTGAGATGAGAGAGTCAGATAGAGAAGGTGGGTGGGATGGGGACTGGTGTGTTACCACTGGGCTGAGTGGCTGCCAGAGGCAGAACTGTGGATCACACCTGCATTGAGCACTAGGTCTCTCCCTTACTTCCAGAGCAGAGAGCTGCAGAGACCATTTGGTGAGGTGAGAGAGAGCTTCAGGCTCTGCCCACTGCAGACAGGGAGCAAGGTAGCTTTTAATGATGCTCATGTTGCTGGCAGGATGTGGGGCTTTTACCTCCCCAAAACTGGCAGTGAACCAGAGCAGGGATAAGTCCATTTCTGGTGCTGTGAAGGAACCCCAGAAAGAGAGCAGTGGCAGAGTTTGAGGGCACAGAGGATACTTTCCTGGGCTGTGGTGATGCTTGATCTGCAAGGGTGGGCACCCCACGTGTCCTGACAAGTCTCACAGGTTGACTAGATAGACAGAATTGGATTCTGCGTTCCATTCACCTAGTCATAGGTCATGCACACTTGGACAGCTTCCTCCCCTCCTAAGTGCCTCAGTTTCTTCATCTGTAAAATGAGGATAATAATCTCTCTCTTGTTAGATGTTAGTGAGAACTTAATGACTACATTATATGAGGTATCTCACTTAGTATCCACAGCAACTTTTGAAATCAGTTCAGTTCAGTTGCTCAGTCATGGCCGACTCTTTGCATCTCCATGGACTGCCACACGCCAGACTTCCCTGTCCTTCACCATCTTCCATTCTCGCTGAAATGTTTTGACATTTAACATCTTCAATTCAGAACTTTATATGCAGGATTTTATCAGCAGGAAGTTCATACAAGACATTTTTCTCACTGCTATTGTAAGAAGCTGCTTGAAGTGGTTCCTCTGTGACCCTCTTCAGTCCAGGAAACATTTTTTTGAGAACATACTAGGACCAGGCACTTTGCTGGGGATGCAGGAGTGGAATTGGGACAGTCCTCATGCTTCAGAAGGTTTTCAGCTCTCTGCAGCTGGGGGGCAAGGCAGTGTGTGTGAGTTCATGTGCCTGTATATGAAGTACGCGCGCTTGTGTGTGTATGTGTGTTTGTATGTATTGGTAGGGGAGAGAAGGGAGGGAAGGGGCTGTTGCACAGCATGAGTATTGTGTCCTCCTATAGTCCTGGGAAGAACTAGTCACTCCACCTGCTGGTCAGGATTAACTGAAGTCACTACTGGGTGAGAGTGGGCAGATGATTTTTCTTTTGGAAACTGGTTAGAATTTGCTGGAAAAACTCTTGGAGATGGACTCTTTTCATAAGAGCTTTTGAGGACTTCCCTGGTTGTCCAGTAGGCATCCTGATGCTGTTGTTTAGTCACTTCAGTGATGTCCGACTCTGTGTGACCCCATGGACTGTAGCTCGCCAGGCTTCTCCGTCCATGGAATTTTCCATGCAAGAATACTGGAGTGGGTGGCCATTTCTTTCTCCAAGTAGACTTCCTAGGTGGCTCAGTGATAAAGAATCTGCCTTCCGCGCTTCCCTGGTGGTCCAGTGGGTAAGGACACCGCCTTGCAGCGCAAGGGGCGCCGGTTCGAGCCCTGACCTGGGAAGATCCCACGTGCCGTGGAGTGGCTGGACCCATGTGTCCAATTACCGAGCCGGAGCTCTGGAGCGCATGTGCCCAGAGCCGGTGCTCTGTGATGAAAGAGGCCACTGTGATGGGAGGCCCACACAGGCCAAAGAACAAAGATGGATGAAAGGGAATAAATGAAAGACCAATAGAAGTGGTCAAAAAAAAAAAAACAAAAAAAAACAAAAAAACCTGCCTCCCAGTGCAGGAGACTCAGGAGATTCAGGTTTGAACCCTGGGTCAGGAAGATCCTCTGGAGAAGGAAATGGCAACCCACTCTAGTAGTCTTGCCTGAAAAATCTCATGGACAGAAGAGACTGGAAGGCTACAGTCCATGGAGTCACAAGACATTTTTCTCACTGCTATTGTAAGAAGCTGCTTGAAGTGGTTCCTCTGTGACCCTCTTCAGTCCAGGAAACATTTTTTTGAGAACATACTAGGACCAGGCACTTTGCTGGGGATGCAGGAGTGGAATTGGGACAGTCCTCATGCTTCAGAAGGTTTTCAGCTCTCTGCAGCTGGGGGGCAAGGCAGTGTGTGTGAGTTCATGTGCCTGTATATGAAGTACGCGCGCTTGTGTGTGTATGTGTGTTTGTATGTATTGGTAGGGGAGAGAAGGGAGGGAAGGGGCTGTTGCACAGCATGAGTATTGTGTCCTCCTATAGTCCTGGGAAGAACTAGTCACTCCACCTGCTGGTCAGGATTAACTGAAGTCACTACTGGGTGAGAGTGGGCAGATGATTTTTCTTTTGGAAACTGGTTAGAATTTGCTGGAAAAACTCTTGGAGATGGACTCTTTTCATAAGAGCTTTTGAGGACTTCCCTGGTTGTCCAGTAGGCATCCTGATGCTGTTGTTTAGTCACTTCAGTGATGTCCGACTCTGTGTGACCCCATGGACTGTAGCTCGCCAGGCTTCTCCGTCCATGGAATTTTCCATGCAAGAATACTGGAGTGGGTGGCCATTTCTTTCTCCAAGTAGACTTCCTAGGTGGCTCAGTGATAAAGAATCTGCCTTCCGCGCTTCCCTGGTGGTCCAGTGGGTAAGGACACCGCCTTGCAGCGCAAGGGGCGCCGGTTCGAGCCCTGACCTGGGAAGATCCCACGTGCCGTGGAGTGGCTGGACCCATGTGTCCAATTACCGAGCCGGAGCTCTGGAGCGCATGTGCCCAGAGCCGGTGCTCTGTGATGAAAGAGGCCACTGTGATGGGAGGCCCACACAGGCCAAAGAACAAAGATGGATGAAAGGGAATAAATGAAAGACCAATAGAAGTGGTCAAAAAAAAAAAAACAAAAAAACCTGCCTCCCAGTGCAGGAGACTCAGGAGATTCAGGTTTGAACCCTGGGTCAGGAAGATCCTCTGGAGAAGGAAATGGCAACCCACTCTAGTAGTCTTGCCTGAAAAATCTCATGGACAGAAGAGACTGGAAGGCTACAGTCCATGGAGTCACAAAGAGTCAGACACGACTGAACATGTACACACAGACAAAACTGGAAGAATCTGCCTTCCAATACAGGGGACACAGGTTCAATCCTTGCTTAGGGAACTAAGACCCCACATGTCATGGAGCAACTAAGCCTATGCAACCACTGAGCCTGCTTGCCAAAACCAAAGGTCCTGTGATTTGCAACTAAGACCCAGCACAGCCAAATAATTTATTTTAATAATCTTTTAAAAAAAGACCACGATAGCTGAGCTCTGTGGGTGTTAACAGATAGACACCAATCTGTGTGTTGGGAGAGGCATGTGGAAGTGAGAAAGGGAGAGGGCATGGGGGCTGGGGGCTGGTGGATTTGGTCTGACTTTATGTTCAAGTGCCCAGCTATTAACATCTAGTCTTAAGCAGCTCAGTCTTTTGCACTAGTCATGTGAGAACAATCTGAAAACAAGGTGGCCACCACATGAACAGGGGCAATAGGCTGACTGGAGCTCAGTGACCCAGCCACCTTCAGACATGAAGGCCACATACTGGAGGAGAGTTTACCAGGATGGGAGTGATTTGTTGATTAAAATCTCAAGAAGAGAAGACCCTGGAGTATCTCTGACTCCAAACCTCTGAAGGGCCAAGGCAGAAGCAGTGGTGGAGAGCCAGGATTTAGCTTAGTATAGGGACAGCTATCCTAATGGTGGGCTAGCCTGGGAGCCAGTGAGTTCCCAACCTGGCAGTGTTCAGTGGAGCCCGGAGGCCAGGACTGCTCATTGATGCGGCTGGGCAGGCAGGGAGGGAGGGAGGGTAGGGCTGTGGATGCCCTGACAGAGGAGGAATTATCTGGTGCAAGGACTGGTGATAAACAGGGACATCTGAGACACTGTTCATCTCGTAACTGGAGAATGTGAAGTGTACAGTTTCAAGTTTACAGGAAAAGTCTCCAGGGGAGGCTACTCAGTGAATTCCTACCCACCGTGGAGGTGTGGATACTCTGTGCCCCAGGATTTCTCTGCATGATTGGCCTTTCAGGAAAGGCAAGAGAACAGGATGGTGTCCTAGTCCATTCAGGCTGCTGCAACAATAGGTAGCGCATAGAAGACAGAAATGTTTCAGTTCTGGAGGCTGGAAGGTCAAAATCAAGGTGCCGACCAGTTGGTGTCTCGTGAGGGTTTGCTTCCCCGTTCATACACGGGCTGTTTTCTTGCTGTGTCCTCATATGGCAGAAAGGGGGCTCTCTGGGGTCTCTTTATAACAGCACTAATTTCATTCATGAGAACTCCACACTCATGACCTCATCGCCTCCCACAGGTTCATCACATTAGAGGTTAGGATCTGAATAAATGAATCTGGTCGGAAACAAACATTGTCTATATCACTTGAGGATAAGAAAGAGAGGTGGTCCAGTGGTTAAGATTCTGCACTACCAATACAGGAGTTGCAAGTTCAAGTCCCAGTTGGGAAACTAAGGTCCTACATGCCTTGCTGTTGAGGCAAAAGATTTAAAAAGGGGGTGAGAGAGAGAGAACAGGGGGAGGGACAGCAGAAGGTAGCATCCACTGTTTAGTGGGCACATAATGGAATTCACGCTCTCCTACTGGCCACATTGACTCTTCCTTGCACAACTTTCTGTGGCTGTTTCACAGATGATGGTCTGAGGTGCATGCTCAATCAGGGAGGTCCCAGGCAGGCCTAGACTGACTGAGGTTGTGGCCAGGTGAGAGTGGACAGATGATTTTTCTTTTGGAAATTGGTTAGAATTTGCTGGAAAAAGCTCTTGGAGATGGACTCTTTCATAAGAGGTTTTGAGGACTTCCCTGGTTGTCCAGTAGGCTTCCTGATGCTGCTGCTTAGTCACTTCAGTCATGTCCAACTCTGTGTGACCCCATGGACTGGTTGGAAAGCCTATGGGTTTTGGGTAAAGCACATTGCCTTCCTCAGGGTCAGTACCTCTCATCTGAAAGGTTGTCAGAGGTCATTTCTTGACCCCCTCCCCACAAGCCCAGCACCTGTAATCTGCTTATCCTCCCCTTGATTCCTCCAACCTTTGCGTCTCTACAAAAATAAATAATGGAGCACTTGGCTCCCTCTTGTGGTTGGACTGGTCAGAAGACAGCTTGGAAGAGCAGTGACTATCAGGAATACTGAAAAAATCATTGTGATGAGAAAGGTTTGTTGTTGTTGTTGTTTAGTCACCTGAAGCTAATTCAGGATCAGTAGTATGCATGCCTGTGGCCCAGAGTTAAACTTCGTTTATTCATTCAGATGTATTCCTTCTTGGCTGGGCACTAGGGGTACAAGATTAACAGTCTCTGAGTAGATGTGTGTGTGTGCATGCTCAGTCACTCAGTCGTGCTAAAATGCTAGTGTCCGACTCTTTGTGACTCTATGGACAGTGGCTGCTCTGTCGATGGAATACTGGAGTCAGTGGCCATTTCCTTCTCCAGTGGATCTTCCTGACCCAGGATCGAACCCATGACTTCTACACTGGCAGATTCTTCACTACTGAACTAATTGGGAAAGGTTTGGCTAAAAGCATATTCCAGGAGTTCTCTGGCACCCTGCAGGTGTGCCATACAAATCTAATGGGTCATTGAATGAAATGCACTACCTGGAAAAAAAACCCCCTTGCTGTTGAGGCAAAAGATTTAAAAGGGGTGAGAGAGAGAACAGGGGGAGGGACAGCAGAAGGTAGCATCCACTGTTTAGTGGGCACATAATGGAATTCACGCTCTCCTACTGGCCACATTGACTCTTCCTTGCACAACTTTCTGTGGCTGTTTCACAGATGATGGTCTGAGGTGCATGCTCAATCAGGGAGGTCCCAGGCAGGCCTAGACTGACTGAGGTTGTGGCCAGGTGAGAGTGGACAGATGATTTTTCTTTTGGAAATTGGTTAGAATTTGCTGGAAAAAGCTCTTGGAGATGGACTCTTTCATAAGAGGTTTTGAGGACTTCCCTGGTTGTCCAGTAGGCTTCCTGATGCTGCTGCTTAGTCACTTCAGTCATGTCCAACTCTGTGTGACCCCATGGACTGGTTGGAAAGCCTATGGGTTTTGGGTAAAGCACATTGCCTTCCTCAGGGTCAGTACCTCTCATCTGAAAGGTTGTCAGAGGTCATTTCTTGACCCCCTCCCCACAAGCCCAGCACCTGTAATCTGCTTATCCTCCCCTTGATTCCTCCAACCTTTGCGTCTCTACAAAAATAAATAATGGAGCACTTGGCTCCCTCTTGTGGTTGGACTGGTCAGAAGACAGCTTGGAAGAGCAGTGACTATCAGGAATACTGAAAAAATCATTGTGATGAGAAAGGTTTGTTGTTGTTGTTGTTTAGTCACCTGAAGCTAATTCAGGATCAGTAGTATGCATGCCTGTGGCCCAGAGTTAAACTTCGTTTATTCATTCAGATGTATTCCTTCTTGGCTGGGCACTAGGGGTACAAGATTAACAGTCTCTGAGTAGATGTGTGTGTGTGCATGCTCAGTCACTCAGTCGTGCTAAAATGCTAGTGTCCGACTCTTTGTGACTCTATGGACAGTGGCTGCTCTGTCGATGGAATACTGGAGTCAGTGGCCATTTCCTTCTCCAGTGGATCTTCCTGACCCAGGATCGAACCCATGACTTCTACACTGGCAGATTCTTCACTACTGAACTAATTGGGAAAGGTTTGGCTAAAAGCATATTCCAGGAGTTCTCTGGCACCCTGCAGGTGTGCCATACAAATCTAATGGGTCATTGAATGAAATACAGACTTGGAGGCGGAGGTGGGCCATGGTGGGTGTTGACTAAAAAGATGCATAATGTGAATTGCAAGTGAAGTTTTATTGGGGGCAAAATGAGGACTGCACTCCAGGAGAAAGCACTTCAGAGAGTTCTGAGGAACTGTTCCAAAGAGGCAGCAAGGGAAGGTCAATATATAAGATTTTGGTGGAGAGGGAGTTCAATGCAATCGAAGTCTTTACAAAAGACTTTCTGCTAGTCACAAGGAGCTAACGTCACCATAAGGGGGTTTAGTGCTTTTCTAGAAGTGAAGAGATGTAAAGATTGGGATCATGAAATCAGTTCTTGAAAATATCTAACTATCCAAAGACCTGTTTCACCAGTTTCCCTGGAGCACAGGGGTCCCCACTCTCCACGCTAAATTCCCTTCAGGGAGTGTCAAAGATTAGTAGCTGCAGTAGCACGATGGCAAATGCCCTTGTGGTTGTTCAGTTGCTGGCAGATGCTCTTGGCAAGTGTCAATTTGTAGTTGACAGACAAATGCCAAGTTGTAATTGACAAGAGCGTCAGAGAAAAACTGCACCACCTAAAACTTGAGAACTATGTTTCACTCAGTGGGCATTCTGAGGACTTCAGGTCTGGGAAGCAGCCTCTCAGATATCTCTGAGGGACTGTTCCAAAGAGGTAAGAATATAAAGGAGTCTTTGCAACAAAGTCCAGGTAGTCAGAACATCAAAAGTTTACTGTTAATTATAGAAAGCTAGGTATTTCAAGTTAGGGGTTTAGTACTTCTCTGTGTATGGGAAGATGCAAGAGTCTGGCCTCATTGAAATCATTCCTTTGATATGCACCTCAACTATCTGGGGCCGGTGTCCTGTTCTTTTTCCTCCCGTGTCCGCTCCATGCACCCGTGGTGGGTGGGTAGGACGGGGCTGCTGTTGTTGAGAGCCTGACTTTAGGTGCCCTTTGTCTCCGTCGGAGTTCCCTTGGGGCTTCCTTAATGGCTCAGCGAGCGGGTTAAAGAATCTGCCTGCACTGTGGGCACGGAAGAGGCTGGTTTGGTCCCTTGGTCAGGATGATCCCCTGAGAGAAGACATGCTGGAGGAAGAAATGGCAGCCCACTCCAGTATTCTTGCCTGGGAAATCCCATGGACTGAGGGGCCTGGCAGGCTAAGGGTCAAGAAGAGTGGTTCAATACTGAACATGAACTCTGGGGAGTTCCATCAGGGCTCCTCCTCTGACTGACTATATTGGCTTAATGGCTGCAACATTCTGTTTACTGATAAGGCAGACTGTTTTTCCTTCACTGGGGGAAAGAGAGATTCAAAGAGGGAAGAGTGCCAGCTGGGCAGAGCACGAGGCTCCAGACTCTGCTCTCCAGCCACCCCTGGGAGCGCGGCACAAGTCAGTGACTCTCCACTGCAGGGCGTGGAGCCTCCGCCTGCAAAATCGCAGAGTTGATTTATGTGGCTGCTGCTCCTTCTGGGCTGAACTTATTAATCACCTGGGAAGTTTGAAAATATCCTGATAACTAGGCCCTCTCCCCAGAGATTCTGACTTAATAAGTCTGAGAGGGGGGTCTGCGCATTGCTATTTTTAAAATCTCCCCAGGCGATTACAGTATGCTGCCACGGCTGAGAAAGGCGTGGGTTATTTTTCTGAACCCTCCAAACTCCCCTTGCCTGTAATTCTGAGCCTGTTTTTAAGGTATTTCACTGAATTTAATTTGTATCCTGTAGTAGGAGATGATGTTGTTTCACCATTAGGACGATGAGCTGATATTTGTCATCAATAAACCTCAAGATAGTTCTGGATGTTTGTGTCCATAGGGTAATCCCATCAATAGGCCACAGGAATGTGATTTACTCCTCATGCCTATAATGTAATTAAGTGTGCATTAAAAGAAGGCTGCACTGTTGAGATGCAAATTAGTGATGGCAGTTTACCTGCAAATTGCCATTTTGTTGAGGTTACCATTGTGTTGTTTCAAGCACTTAAAAGTGCATTATTCATGTAGCAAACACAGGAAGTCCACTGGGAGAGAAAGCACATCACACTCAAGAGACATTTGAGGCCTCTGGACTTTGGCCCTTGGTGGTCTCCGTCGGAGTTCCCTTGGGGCTTCCTTAATGGCTCAGCGAGCGGGTTAAAGAATCTGCCTGCACTGTGGGCACGGAAGAGGCTGGTTTGGTCCCTTGGTCAGGATGATCCCTGAGAGAAGACATGCTGGAGGAAGAAATGGCAGCCCACTCCAGTATTCTTGCCTGGGAAATCCCATGGACTGAGGGGCCTGGCAGGCTAAGGGTCAAGAAGAGTGGTTCAATACTGAACATGAACTCTGGGGAGTTCCATCAGGGCTCCTCCTCTGACTGACTATATTGGCTTAATGGCTGCAACATTCTGTTTACTGATAAGGCAGACTGTTTTTCCTTCACTGGGGGAAAGAGAGATTCAAAGAGGGAAGAGTGCCAGCTGGGCAGAGCACGAGGCTCCAGACTCTGCTCTCCAGCCACCCCTGGGAGCGCGGCACAAGTCAGTGACTCTCCACTGCAGGGCGTGGAGCCTCCGCCTGCAAAATCGCAGAGTTGATTTATGTGGCTGCTGCTCCTTCTGGGCTGAACTTATTAATCACCTGGGAAGTTTGAAAATATCCTGATAACTAGGCCCTCTCCCTAGAGATTCTGACTTAATAAGTCTGAGAGGGGGGTCTGCGCATTGCTATTTTTAAAATCTCCCCAGGCGATTACAGTATGCTGCCACGGCTGAGAAAGGCGTGGGTTATTTTTCTGAACCCTCCAAACTCCCCTTGCCTGTAATTCTGAGCCTGTTTTTAAGGTATTTCACTGAATTTAATTTGTATCCTGTAGTAGGAGATGATGTTGTTTCACCATTAGGACGATGAGCTGATATTTGTCATCAATAAACCTCAAGATAGTTCTGGATGTTTGTGTCCATAGGGTAATCCCATCAATAGGCCACAGGAATGTGATTTACTCCTCATGCCTATAATGTAATTAAGTGTGCATTAAAAGAAGGCTGCACTGTTGAGATGCAAATTAGTGATGGCAGTTTACCTGCAAATTGCCATTTTGTTGAGGTTACCATTGTGTTGTTTCAAGCACTTAAAAGTGCATTATTCATGTAGCAAACACAGGAAGTCCACTGGGAGAGAAAGCACATCACACTCAAGAGACATTTGAGGCCTCTGGACTTTGTCACATCCACAAGAACTATTACTTCATTCCTTCCCCTGTTTGTTCCCCCTGTATCCTGTGAACCGCGCCAGAAACAGAAAACTGGTGGAGAAAAAGAAAAGAAAAAGGAAAAACGGTCTGTAACTTGGGTAGCTACTCTTGAGATTGACCAGTTTGAGCTCATTGAAATTAGGTATGTCCAAAGGATAAGCATTATTTTGAGGCATTTCTCGAATGTCTCCCTGCTAAGGAACATGCACAGAAGGGGAAGAGCATGTGAAGAACATTTTAGAACTCTGAGCTATGTCTGTGCCTGGCAGCCTGGGCTGGCCCCCTGCCCTGCGTCTCTCCCTCAATCCTGAGAGAGCACAGAGTGCATTTCATGGAGAAGACACTAAGGGGACCCAGATATGATTGCTCCCAGGTAACATGAGCTCTAACGTGGATTAACAAGAAACCACTTGGAACAATCCTATCAGTTCTAAGAACCACCATTGTCATTGTCCAGATGCAATGTTTAAATGACTCCCTTCACCAGTCTGAAGCATAAAAAATGTTTACAAGGCTTATTACTTCTTAATTAATTGTTCAAAGCCAACCTACCTATAATATCTACCTTCCTTCAAGTCCAAGAACATCAAGAACTTTGAAGACTGTCACGTAGCACAAAGGGTTTGGTGATGCTTCCAAGCACATGCAATCTATCAAGGAGATTCTAATCTTCCTGGAGATTCCTCACCTCTAGGCAAGTGTAACTCTTTCTCCTAGGTGGTCAGACCTTGGGAGGTTTTGCAGTGAACAGTCTTTGAGAACTTGAAAGCCTTCTATCATACCCCATCCCACATCTCAGTGTGTACTTGGTAGTCTTGAGTTCGTGATAACTAAGAAGGTGCGTCTGAAGTGTTCAAAGGGAAATCAAAGATCTACTTCAAGGTCATAAAACTTACAGTGTTTGTCAGACAGAAATCACTGCCAATTTCTCTTGATGAAAAAAATGTTAAGTTGTTTCTCACTTGATAGTCTATCATGCATGTGTACATAATTTAGTCCTTTCAAGAATTTTGCAGGACAAGTGATTTACAGAAATGTTTCAGGAATTCTAGGTCCTATATAAATAACAAATACTGTTTTTTATCCTTACTATAAGACCACAAGGGGAAACCGCGCCAGAAACAGAAAACTGGTGGAGAAAAAGAAAAGAAAAAGGAAAAACGGTCTGTAACTTGGGTAGCTACTCTTGAGATTGACCAGTTTGAGCTCATTGAAATTAGGTATGTCCAAAGGATAAGCATTATTTTGAGGCATTTCTCGAATGTCTCCCTGCTAAGGAACATGCACAGAAGGGGAAGAGCATGTGAAGAACATTTTAGAACTCTGAGCTATGTCTGTGCCTGGCAGCCTGGGCTGGCCCCCTGCCCTGCGTCTCTCCCTCAATCCTGAGAGAGCACAGAGTGCATTTCATGGAGAAGACACTAAGGGGACCCAGATATGATTGCTCCCAGGTAACATGAGCTCTAACGTGGATTAACAAGAAACCACTTGGAACAATCCTATCAGTTCTAAGAACCACCATTGTCATTGTCCAGATGCAATGTTTAAATGACTCCCTTCACCAGTCTGAAGCATAAAAAATGTTTACAAGGCTTATTACTTTTAATTAATTGTTCAAAGCCAACCTACCTATAATATCTACCTTCCTTCAAGTCCAAGAACATCAAGAACTTTGAAGACTGTCACGTAGCACAAAGGGTTTGGTGATGCTTCCAAGCACATGCAATCTATCAAGGAGATTCTAATCTTCCTGGAGATTCCTCACCTCTAGGCAAGTGTAACTCTTTCTCCTAGGTGGTCAGACCTTGGGAGGTTTTGCAGTGAACAGTCTTTGAGAACTTGAAAGCCTTCTATCATACCCCATCCCACATCTCAGTGTGTACTTGGTAGTCTTGAGTTCGTGATAACTAAGAAGGTGCGTCTGAAGTGTTCAAAGGGAAATCAAAGATCTACTTCAAGGTCATAAAACTTACAGTGTTTGTCAGACAGAAATCACTGCCAATTTCTCTTGATGAAAAAAATGTTAAGTTGTTTCTCACTTGATAGTCTATCATGCATGTGTACATAATTTAGTCCTTTCAAGAATTTTGCAGGACAAGTGATTTACAGAAATGTTTCAGGAATTCTAGGTCCTATATAAATAACAAATACTGTTTTTTATCCTTACTATAAGACCACAAGGTAAATATTATCATTCCATTTAACAAACTAGGAAATCAAATCACAGAGGAGTAGTTTGCTCAAGATTCAGTAGTGGCAGAGCTATGATTCAATAGTACATCTTGCAGACTCCCAAACCCATGATCTGCACTGCATAGCAACCTGCCTGCAAAGGTTCATCTGTCCTGGAGATGGGGAATGCTCTTCAGGGAATTCTGTCCTAACAAGGGCAGGGACACACTTCAGAGATGTTGTACAGTGTACTCTTGCCAAGGGGACCAGGGATTGTATAGTGTCCCTTCCTGCACAGAAACTGACTTGTCATGAGTCTGTAGACAGTCTCTTTCTTGAGCGCAGTCTGGTTCAAAAAGCAAGTATGAAAGTATTTGTTAGGGCTTCCCTGATGGTCTAGTGGGTAAGGACACCGCGTTGCAGTGCAAGAGGCACCATTTGCATCCCTGGTCTGGGAAGATCCCACGTGCCCTTGAGCGGCTGGACCGATGTGTCCAACCACCAAACTGGAGCTCTGGAGCGCATGCATCCAGAGCCAGTGCTCTGCAACAAGACAGGCCACTGTGATGGGAGGCCCACACAGGCCAAAGAACAAAGAAGGATGGAAATAAACAAATGAAAGACCAATAGAAATGGCCAAAAAAAAAGAGTATTTGTTAAAGATTGAAAGTGCTCTGACTTGGGGCTAAATTAGTGACAAAGAAAATATACTAGAAAAAGGGTAAAGGAGGTTTCTGTGGCCTGCAGTGATCAGGGAAAGTGGAGGCAGATTTAGACCCAGGATGTGAAAACTTAATAACGTTCATAAGACTGAAAATTAGAGGTCTGTGGAAGCAAATCTCTGTGACTCCTTTCGTAAGAGCTAACTTTAAAAAGCAGACACTATGGACTCTACCTCTAGATGGCGCTCGTGTTTTTTTTTTTTTTTTTTAGCTTTTGCAGCTTGGCTTTCAAAAAAACTCAGTCCGCAGCTGTGGCCAATGTCCGTCCAAATTTGTATCTTGTGTTTCTTTAGGTCAGGATGTCCACTTGTAGTTAGCAAAGTACCAGAGCAAAGAACACATTTTTATTTTGTTTATTCTTACTTCATCCATGTATGCCTCCTGTCAGCCTATTTTTTTGTTGTTCAGTTGCTAAGTTGTGTCCAACTGTTTGTGATCCCATAGACTGCAGCATGCCGGGCTCCCCTGTCACTTGAGACTGAACAGCCTGGCATGGTACATACTTGAGTAGATAACAGAGATGCTTTTGAAGCAATCCTTCTGATGCCAGTGTGACTCCCATCCTTTCTGGATCCTAGAGGAGGGTCAAATCTTTGGCTATGAGGCTGTGAGGGGACAAGATCCCAGCACAGCCCTGCCCTGGAGCATGATATCGTGACCAGCAAAGAAGACCTGTTTTCAACTCCATACTTATTACCTTTGGTCACACCTATTCTACTCCTTTGAAACATGGATTGGTAGACAGGATGAGAGGCAGAGTCAATCAGAAACATTGTGCTTGGGAAGATCTCAAGAAACAGAGACTCTGAAATGTACTAGAGATGAAACAAACAACAAACTAGGGGTATGGCAACAGGAGGTGAGTCAAGGGCTGATGACAGAGTGCCTGTCGCCCTCAATTCTCTAGTCATGGAGAAAAGCAAGTGGATTTGAGTTTGGATAGCAAGTTGTAAGAAGGAGATTTAACCTGGACTGGTTGAATTTTGTGCTGAAGTCCAAGCATCTCTCCTTCTCCCCACTCTGCTCAGTGTCTCATGGCTATGCCTTTATTCAATGAATATCTGAGTACCTCTCATGTTACAAGAATCGGCAAAGGGACAGAGGATATAGCTGTGAGGAGATGCAGGTTTAATCCCTGGATTGGGAAGATCCCCTGGAGAAGGAAATGGTGACCCACTCCAGTATTCTTGCCTGGAAAAGTCCATGGACAGAGGAGCCTGGTGAACTACAGTTCATGGGGCCACAAAGAGTTGGACAGGACTTAGTGAATAAACAACAACAAAGTTAAAATATTCCTACCTTTGACCCTACATTTTAATAGAGGAATAAATAATAAACAAGCAAGCTGGATTTAGAAAAGGCAGAGGAACCAGAGGTCAAATTGCCAATATCCACTGCATCATAGAAAGAGCAAGGGAATTCCAGAAAGATATACACTTCTCGGACGAAATTAAGATGCAGAGTAGAAGGATGTGCACTTATCTTCTCCTTCCAGAGCACCAAGATCGCAACTAGTGGCTGAACAAACATCAATAAGAAGACACTGGAACTCATCAAAAAAAGATACCCCACATCCAAAGACAAAGGAGAAGCCACAATGAAATGAAGGTAGACAGAAGAAATAAAAACTACAGTCCCATCTGCCTCCAGAACTAATACCATAATCATAGAAAGGTAACCAAGATGAAAAGAAATAGGATTCTGTCTCAGACAAAGGAGCAAGATAAATTCCCAGAAAAACAACTAAATGAAATAGAAATAGTCAACTTCCCAAAAAATTCAGAATAACAACAGTGAAGATGATGCCCAGCACAGCCCTGCCCTGGAGCATGATATCGTGAACCTTTTCCCATACTTATTACCTTTGGTCACACCTATTCTACTCCTTTGAAACATGGATTGGTAGACAGGATGAGAGGCAGAGTCAATCAGAAACATTGTGCTTGGGAAGATCTCAAGAAACAGAGACTCTGAAATGTACTAGAGATGAAACAAACAACAAACTAGGGGTATGGCAACAGGAGGTGAGTCAAGGGCTGATGACAGAGTGCCTGTCGCCCTCAATTCTCTAGTCATGGAGAAAAGCAAGTGGATTTGAGTTTGGATAGCAAGTTGTAAGAAGGAGATTTAACCTGGACTGGTTGAATTTTGTGCTGAAGTCCAAGCATCTCTCCTTCTCCCCACTCTGCTCAGTGTCTCATGGCTATGCCTTTATTCAATGAATATCTGAGTACCTCTCATGTTACAAGAATCGGCAAAGGGACAGAGGATATAGCTGTGAGGAGATGCAGGTTTAATCCCTGGATTGGGAAGATCCCCTGGAGAAGGAAATGGTGACCCACTCCAGTATTCTTGCCTGGAAAAGTCCATGGACAGAGGAGCCTGGTGAACTACAGTTCATGGGGCCACAAAGAGTTGGACAGGACTTAGTGAATAAACAACAACAAAGTTAAAATATTCCTACCTTTGACCCTACATTTTAATAGAGGAATAAATAATAAACAAGCAAGCTGGATTTAGAAAAGGCAGAGGAACCAGAGGTCAAATTGCCAATATCCACTGCATCATAGAAAGAGCAAGGGAATTCCAGAAAGATATACACTTCTCGGACGAAATTAAGATGCAGAGTAGAAGGATGTGCACTTATCTTCTCCTTCCAGAGCACCAAGATCGCAACTAGTGGCTGAACAAACATCAATAAGAAGACACTGGAACTCATCAAAAAAAGATACCCCACATCCAAAGACAAAGGAGAAGCCACAATGAAATGAAGGTAGACAGAAGAAATAAAAACTACAGTCCCATCTGCCTCCAGAACTAATACCATAATCATAGAAAGGTAACCAAGATGAAAAGAAATAGGATTCTGTCTCAGACAAAGGAGCAAGATAAATTCCCAGAAAAACAACTAAATGAAATAGAAATAGTCAACTTCCCAAAAAATTCAGAATAACAACAGTGAAGATGATGCAAGATATTAGAAAAAAAAATGGAGAAGATGAAAGAAACATTTTCCAAGGACCTAGAAGAACTGAAGAAAAAGCAAAGAGAGATGAACAATAGACCAGAAGGAATCAATAGCAGAGTAGCTGAAGCAAAAAAATGGGTAAGTAACATGGAAGACAGAATGGTGGAAATCAATGCTGCAAAACAGAGTAGAGAGAAAAGAATGAAAAGAAATGAAAACAGCCTAAGAGACCTCTGGGACAACATTAAATACACCAATATTCACACTGTAAGGGTCCAAGAAGGAGAAGAAAGAGAGAAATGACCAGAGAAAAAAATTTGAAGCGATAATAGCTGAAAACTTCCCTAACATGGGAAAGGAAATACTCAGAGTCCCAGGCAAGATAAATCCAGTGAGGAACACACCAAGACACGTGGTAATCAAACTGACAAAAATTAAAGACAATTTATTAAAAGCAACAAGGGAAAAATACAAATAACATACAAGGGAAAACCCATAACATTATCAGCCAATTTATCAACAGAAACTCTACAAGCCAGAAGAGAATGACATGATATATTCCAAGTGATGAAAGGGAAGAACCTACAACCAAGATTACTCTACCCAGTAAGACTCTCATTCATATTTGGCAGAGAAACCAAAAGCTTTACAGACAAGCAAAAGTTAAGAGAATTTAGCACCACTAAACCAATTTTACAGCAAATGCTAAAGGATCTTCTCTAGGCAAGAAACATCTACTTCTGCTTCATGACCATACTAAAGCCTTTAACTGTGTGGATCACAGCAAATTGTGGAAAATCCTGAAAGAGATGGGAATATCATACCACCTTACCAGCCTCCTGGGAAACCTGTATGCAGAACAAGAAGCAACAGTTAGAACTGTACATGGATGAATGGACTGGCTCCAAATTGGGAAAGGAGTAGGTCAAGGCTGTACATTGTCACCAGGATTATTTAACTTATACACAGAGTGTGCTCAGTTACTCAGTCGTGTCTGACTCTTTATGACTCTATGGAGTGTAGCCTGCCAGGCTGCACCGTCCATGGGATTTTCCAGGCAAGAACACTGGAGTGGATTGCCATTTCTTCCTCCATGGATATGCATAGTGCATCATGCAAAATGCTAAACTGGATGAAACACAAGCTGGAATTGAGATTGCTGAGAGAAATGTCAGTAACCTTGGATATGCAGATGACATTATGGAAGAAAGTGAAGAGAAACTAAAGAACCTCTTGATGAAAGTGAAAGAGGAGCTTTAAAAAGCTGGCTTAAAACTCAACATTCAAAAAATGAAGACCATGGCATCCAGTTTCATCACTTCATGGCAGATAGATGGGGAAACAATTGAAACAGTGACAGTCTTTATTATCTTGGGCCTCAAAATCATGTGGATGGTGACTACAGCCATGCCATTAAAAGATGCTTGCTCCTTTGAAGAAAAGCTATGGCAAACCTAGACAGTGTATTAAAAAGCAGAGGCATCACTTTGCCAGCAAAGATCTGTATAGTAAAAGCTATTGTTTTTCCAGTAGTCAGGTATGGATATAAAAGCTGGACCATAAAGAAGTTTGAGTGCCAAAGAATTGATGTCTTTTAACTGTGGTGTTGGAGAAGGCTCTTGAGAGTCCCTTGGACTGCAAGGAGATCAAGTCAGGCATTCCTAAAAGAAATCAACCCTGAATATTCATTGGAAGGACTGATGCTGAAGCTGAAGCTCCAATACTTTGGCCACCTGATGCAAAGAGCCAACTCATTGGAAAAGACCCTGATGCTGGGAAAAACAGAAGGCAGAAGGAATATTGGACGGCATTACTGACACAATGGACATGAGTTTGAGCAAGCTCCAGGAGATGGTGATGGACAGAGAAGCCTGGAGTGCTGCAGTGCATGGAGTTGCAAAGAGTCCTACACGACTCAGTGACTGAACTGAACCAACATGTGTATATAACATCCCCTCCTCTTGAACCCCAGCTATGTGTTTGGATAAAATGGGAAACCAAGAGATGGGAATATCATACCACCTTACCAGCCTCCTGGGAAACCTGTATGCAGAACAAGAAGCAACAGTTAGAACTGTACATGGATGAATGGACTGGCTCCAAATTGGGAAAGGAGTAGGTCAAGGCTGTACATTGTCACCAGGATTATTTAACTTATACACAGAGTGTGCTCAGTTACTCAGTCGTGTCTGACTCTTTATGACTCTATGGAGTGTAGCCTGCCAGGCTGCACCGTCCATGGGATTTTCCAGGCAAGAACACTGGAGTGGATTGCCATTTCTTCCTCCATGGATATGCATAGTGCATCATGCAAAATGCTAAACTGGATGAAACACAAGCTGGAATTGAGATTGCTGAGAGAAATGTCAGTAACCTTGGATATGCAGATGACATTATGGAAGAAAGTGAAGAGAAACTAAAGAACCTCTTGATGAAAGTGAAAGAGGAGCTTTAAAAAGCTGGCTTAAAACTCAACATTCAAAAAATGAAGACCATGGCATCCAGTTTCATCACTTCATGGCAGATAGATGGGGAAACAATTGAAACAGTGACAGTCTTTATTATCTTGGGCCTCAAAATCATGTGGATGGTGACTACAGCCATGCCATTAAAAGATGCTTGCTCCTTTGAAGAAAAGCTATGGCAAACCTAGACAGTGTATTAAAAAGCAGAGGCATCACTTTGCCAGCAAAGATCTGTATAGTAAAAGCTATTGTTTTTCCAGTAGTCAGGTATGGATATAAAAGCTGGACCATAAAGAAGTTTGAGTGCCAAAGAATTGATGTCTTTTAACTGTGGTGTTGGAGAAGGCTCTTGAGAGTCCCTTGGACTGCAAGGAGATCAAGTCAGGCATTCCTAAAAGAAATCAACCCTGAATATTCATTGGAAGGACTGATGCTGAAGCTGAAGCTCCAATACTTTGGCCACCTGATGCAAAGAGCCAACTCATTGGAAAAGACCCTGATGCTGGGAAAAACAGAAGGCAGAAGGAATATTGGACGGCATTACTGACACAATGGACATGAGTTTGAGCAAGCTCCAGGAGATGGTGATGGACAGAGAAGCCTGGAGTGCTGCAGTGCATGGAGTTGCAAAGAGTCCTACACGACTCAGTGACTGAACTGAACCAACATGTGTATATAACATCCCCTCCCTCTTGAGCCTCCCTCCTTCCCACCCTCACCCCACCCCTCTAGGTTACCACAGAACAGAGAGCTGATCTCTCTGTGCTATACAGCAGCTTCCCACTAGCTATTAACGCATATGTGGTATCTGTTTTTCTTTCTTATTTCAGTCTAGGCTGTGTTTAGAATTTGCACTCCCACTGCAGGGGGACCAGGTTGGATCCCTAATTGGGAAACTAAGATCCTGTGCCCAAAAGAAGGCTCATATGCTCTCTGGTTTTATGTTCTGAAAAATTTGCTCCATAGTTGAAAGGCACCTCCTGCTTTCTGGCAGGGTGGGCTGCTGCAGAGTTGGGGTGGAGTCTGTGTCTGAGGCAGTGGTGGGGTGCAGGTGGGGTGGCGATTTGGCATCTGGGAGCTTGAGTCCTGAAGTTAGGTGGGCAATGGTCAGTATGTGCCACACTCTGGCTTTGGGGGGTTCAGCAGCGCCGTCTTGAATTCCATGAGCTACTTCAACATCACTATGCACATCATGCTGCTGAACATCCAGGGACTGTATTAAGACTAAAAGTTTATATGAAATAGACAAATTTCTAGATGCTAAAATCTGCCCAAGTCAGCACAGAATGGTGCCAAAAATATGAATTATGAATTCCAGAAATTGTAAACCTTTCCACCATCCCATAAAGGAAATTTCTAAAACAAGTGATCTTAATATGTTCCATCAAATATTTAGAGGGAATAAAGCAAACATTATATCAAAAAATTAAGAATTGCAAGCACTCTAGTATAACATTTATATCAAACTTGATAAAATCAGTATAAAACAGAAGA
This sequence comes from Tragulus kanchil, assembly GCA_022376925.1. Classification (NCBI taxonomy): domain Eukaryota; kingdom Metazoa; phylum Chordata; class Mammalia; order Artiodactyla; family Tragulidae; genus Tragulus; species Tragulus kanchil. The sequence goes on along the minus strand of JAIOJX010000032.1, from coordinate 111,895,756 downwards.
GTAACAGGCTAATAATGACTTAGGCCATACAATTTGAACAAAATGAAATTGCTGAGATTTAATCACTTTTATCTAGAAAAATGGCAATTTTGTATGAATCAACATCGTAGATGAAAAAATTCTAAATATATATTAGCAAATCAAACCAGTCTACCATCAGTGGAGGCAGTCTGTTTTCTCTCAGGACCAGGCATAGTCCATTATGGAGAAGATGGGATCCCAGGCTGAACTAGGGCAGGGATGTAAGCTGAAAGAATCAAGTAGTCTATCTAAACAAGGGGATGGCGGTGCCAGGGAAAGTAGGTGTTTTTAGCAATCATTCCTTTCATTTCCATTTGGTCACTAGAGTTCAATACAGGAACTCCATGGATTCTCTCCCAGGCTTTCTTCTTATTCCCTCCTTTCAGTCCAACCTTCCCACTGACAAGGGAGTTTCTGCCATACCCCTTAAAAGTCCCCACCTACCATCTCATCTTACATGATACTTCAGCTAGAGAAAGGTTTACTTAAGATAACACACCAACCCACATATGTTATGTCTGCAGGGAGCTTGTGGTTACTGTAATCCCTGCTCTTGCACTTTATCAATTGCCTTTCTCATCATCAGATTCTACTATAGAAGGGAATGTGTTGGATCACTGGGTTAGAAGCAATGTGTCTTCCATGCTTCCTTCCTTTTCCTTCTTGACTATTCAAAAGTGTATCCTTTTCTAGCTCTCAGGAAACAGGAGCTCAGTAGGGTATTGGAATAGGTAAAAGGAATAACAAGCATCAAAAATCTGTTTCTCTTGCCAGGGACTGCTGCTGAACAACCAGGGACTGTATTAAGACTAAAAGTTTATATGAAATAGACAAATTTCTAGATGCTAAAATCTGCCCAAGTCAGCACAGAATGGTGCCAAAAATATGAATTATGAATTCCAGAAATTGTAAACCTTTCCACCATCCCATAAAGGAAATTTCTAAAACAAGTGATCTTAATATGTTCCATCAAATATTTAGAGGGAATAAAGCAAACATTATATCAAAAAATTAAGAATTGCAAGCACTCTAGTATAACATTTATATCAAACTTGATAAAATCAGTATAAAACAGAAGAGTAACAGGCTAATAATGACTTAGGCCATACAATTTGAACAAAATGAAATTGCTGAGATTTAATCACTTTTATCTAGAAAAATGGCAATTTTGTATGAATCAACATCGTAGATGAAAAAATTCTAAATATATATTAGCAAATCAAACCAGTCTACCATCAGTGGAGGCAGTCTGTTTTCTCTCAGGACCAGGCATAGTCCATTATGGAGAAGATGGGATCCCAGGCTGAACTAGGGCAGGGATGTAAGCTGAAAGAATCAAGTAGTCTATCTAAACAAGGGGATGGCGGTGCCAGGGAAAGTAGGTGTTTTTAGCAATCATTCCTTTCATTTCCATTTGGTCACTAGAGTTCAATACAGGAACTCCATGGATTCTCTCCCAGGCTTTCTTCTTATTCCCTCCTTTCAGTCCAACCTTCCCACTGACAAGGGAGTTTCTGCCATACCCCTTAAAAGTCCCCACCTACCATCTCATCTTACATGATACTTCAGCTAGAGAAAGGTTTACTTAAGATAACACACCAACCCACATATGTTATGTCTGCAGGGAGCTTGTGGTTACTGTAATCCCTGCTCTTGCACTTTATCAATTGCCTTTCTCATCATCAGATTCTACTATAGAAGGGAATGTGTTGGATCACTGGGTTAGAAGCAATGTGTCTTCCATGCTTCCCTTCCTTTTCCTTCTTGACTATTCAAAAGTGTATCCTTTTCTAGCTCTCAGGGAAACAGGAGCTCAGTAGGGTATTGGAATAGGTAAAAAGGAATAACAAGCATCAAAAAAATCTGTTTCTCTTGCCTGCCCTAGATTCATTTATTTTGACAGGTAGTTACTATTATGTGAGATGTAATTGCAAAAGGAAGAACTTCTTACTTTAAGAACTCTTTTAAAAGTAAATAGAGACACAGACGTACAGCATGTGGGATCTAGTTCCTTGACCAGGGATCAAACCCAGGCCCCCTGCACTGAAAGCATGGAGTCTTAGCCCCCTGGGCCCCCAGGGAAGTCCCTAATGTTACTTTTTAATAAAGCCTTGCTGCAGGTCACACAGCACACAATTAGCAAATAGATGTTAGGATTATAATCTAGGCCAGTTGACTTAATCTCCACTCACTTTCTCCATGTGTGTGTGTGGGTTATCACTTGGACTGTGAGGGTATCAAAATTTGGAGCTTCCCGAATAGGCATCTCGGAAGTCAGTAAGAGGAAAGGTGGGATCTAGTTCAGATGAGTACATTGAACAGATAGTTACTGTATTTCAGCAGGCTGGCAGGGTTCAGGATCCTGCAACTCAGAGCATCAGCTGAAATAGCCCCGAAGAGCAGATTGCGCAGGGAGGTTTTATTGCTGGGTTTTTTTTTTTTTTGCTGGATGACCTCCACACCTCAATATGTGGTCAGCAATACCCTCAGGGTTTAGAATATGCTTCATTATGATGCTACCTGAAGCACTCACTGGAACAAAGTTGGGCTAGGTCAAGGCAAGGGGCAGTGACCTTACCATAGGAGGACACTTCTTCCCTGTGATAGTTAAATTTATATGTCTACTTGGGTAAGTCACTGTTCCCAGTGGTTGGTGAAACACCAGTCTAGATGTTGTTGTAAAGATAGTTTTTGATCTAATTAACATTTAAATCAGTAAAGTTTGAGTAAAGCAGATTTCTCTCAATGTTGCAGCTGGGTCTCATCCAATCAGTTGAAAACCTTAAAACACTGAGGTCCCTGAGAAAGAAAGAACTCTGCCATTGAACTGAAGATTGCAAAATTAACTCTTCCCTGGAGTCCACACTCTTGGCCTGTCCTACAGATCTCAGACTTTCCAGCCTCTACAGTTACATAAGTAAAATACATCTTACTATATATGAATACACATCTGATTGGTTTTGTTTCTTTCAAAAACCTTGACTAACCCACTCCCTAAAAGAAAACTTGACTCAGCTCTGTGGAAACCACTTTCCACCATGTAGGTGTCATTAATTGCTACCACTCTAATACTCCCACAGGGAACCACAGAGCCAGGAGGCAGAGTCAGCATTCTGCAAGCTTCCTCAGAAGTCATGTTCTTCTCCCGTCAGGTAAAAAACTATCTTTATTTGTTATTGATGCTGTTAAATCAAGAGAGTACTAATTTATGTTTCTCACTTTTGACATTTACCAACCTTCACACCACTTCTACTCAGTCATTCAAGATGACAGTGTCTGGCTCCAGCCCAGACTTTGGGACAGACACATTTCTCTCAAAAGGTAGTTGTTCAGTCAGTTCAGTCATGTTCAACTCTTTGAGATTTTATGGACTGCAGCACACCAGGCTTCCCTGTCTTTCAGTATTGCCCTGAGTTTGCTCAAATTCATGTCCATTAAATCAGTGCTGCCATCTAACCATCTCATCTTCTATCATCTCCTTCTTCTGCCTTCTATTTTCCCCAGCATCAGGGTCTTTTCCAACAAGTTGAATCTTTGCACCAGGTGGCCAAAGTATTGGAGCTTCAGCATCAATCCTTCCAATGAATATTCAGGGTTGATTTCTTTTAGGATTGGCTGACTTGATCTCCTTGCAGTCCAAGGGACTCTCAAGAGCCTTCTCCAACACCACAGTTAAAAGACATCAATTCTTTGGCACTCAGACTTCTTTATGGTCCAACTCTCACATACATACATGACTACTGGGTAGATGTGTATAAAATATTAAACATTGTGAAAATCATAGTAGACACTTGATAGGAGTCATTAGCAATTATGTTTCTATTCAGTACAGTCCTTGTAAAGCCATAAAGGTTTCAATAGCCATAAGAACAAGATCTGGGGCTAATTAACATTTAAATCAGAAAAAACTTCTCAATGTTGCAGCTGGGTCTCATCCAATCAGTTGAAAACCTTAAAACACTGAGGTCCCTGAGAAAGAAAGAACTCTGCCATTGAACTGAAGATTGCAAAATTAACTCTTCCCTGGAGTCCACACTCTTGGCCTGTCCTACAGATCTCAGACTTTCCAGCCTCTACAGTTACATAAGTAAAATACATCTTACTATATATGAATACACATCTGATTGGTTTTGTTTCTTTCAAAAACCTTGACTAACCCACTCCCTAAAAGAAAACTTGACTCAGCTCTGTGGAAACCACTTTCCACCATGTAGGTGTCATTAATTGCTACCACTCTAATACTCCCACAGGGAACCACAGAGCCAGGAGGCAGAGTCAGCATTCTGCAAGCTTCCTCAGAAGTCATGTTCTTCTCCCGTCAGGTAAAAAACTATCTTTATTTGTTATTGATGCTGTTAAATCAAGAGAGTACTAATTTATGTTTCTCACTTTTGACATTTACCAACCTTCACACCACTTCTACTCAGTCATTCAAGATGACAGTGTCTGGCTCCAGCCCAGACTTTGGGACAGACACATTTCTCTCAAAAGGTAGTTGTTCAGTCAGTTCAGTCATGTTCAACTCTTTGAGATTTTATGGACTGCAGCACACCAGGCTTCCCTGTCTTTCAGTATTGCCCTGAGTTTGCTCAAATTCATGTCCATTAAATCAGTGCTGCCATCTAACCATCTCATCTTCTATCATCTCCTTCTTCTGCCTTCTATTTTCCCCAGCATCAGGGTCTTTTCCAACAAGTTGAATCTTTGCACCAGGTGGCCAAAGTATTGGAGCTTCAGCATCAATCCTTCCAATGAATATTCAGGGTTGATTTCTTTTAGGATTGGCTGACTTGATCTCCTTGCAGTCCAAGGGACTCTCAAGAGCCTTCTCCAACACCACAGTTAAAAGACATCAATTCTTTGGCACTCAGACTTCTTTATGGTGCAACTCTCACATACATACATGACTACTGGGTAGATGTGTATAAAATATTAAACATTGTGAAAATCATAGTAGACACTTGATAGGAGTCATTAGCAATTATGTTTCTATTCAGTACAGTCCTTGTAAAGCCATAAAAGGTTTCAATAGCCATAAGAACAAGACTTCCAACATGCCTAGTTTTACCTGAATTCCTCTGTCCACTAACTCCTCAACAATGTCTTGTATTTTGTTAGTTTAAAAGACGAGAACATTCCTTAAAGCTCCCCATCCACTTACCACAAATTCATTATATATATTACAGTGAGAAAGAAAGGTTTACTTAATAAAAGCATATCTGTGATTTCCATGAGAAGGAAATCTCCCCTAACACTACTGCCTCTTGCCCCATGACTTTCATTTGCCCATCAGAAGGAGGGACAAGGTGTTACGGTTTGTTGATGGCAGCATTAGCCCACATCTTCCTCAATTTGCGTGGAGATAATTTATCAAAAGTCAACTGCCACAGGGATTCAATCTCTTTTTCTTTTTAAAAAATTTTATTTATTTATTTATTTTTGGCTATTCTGGGTTTTCACGGCTGCCACAGGCTCTTCTCTAGTTTCAGGGAGTGGGGGGTGCTCTCTAGTTGAGGTGATCAGTCTTATTGTTGCAATGACATCTTGTTGTGGAACTCTAGGGCTCACAGTAGTTGCGGCACATGGGTTCAATAGTTGCAGCTCCAAGGCTCCAGACCACAGGCTCAATAGTTGTGGCTCTCAGGCTTAGTTGCTCCACAGCATGTGGGATCGTCCTGGATCAAGGATCAAACTCATGTTTCCTGCATTGGCAGGTGAACTCTTTACCACTGAGCTACCAGGGAAGCCCCAATCTCTTTCTTCACCTCAGACTAGGACAAAGATCTAGGCAATATTATTTGTTCTTAAAATACCAATCTCCTTTCAGGTGGTTGGTCCTATGTTGATATGGGTAGGAGAAGATGTTGGGTGGGGAGCACTAACAAGATCATTTGGTTCTTATGCTAAAACAGTAGTTTTGTTGGTAGTAAGAAGTTGCAATTATTAGCCTTCTTAGACCTCAATTGTCATCAGCAGAAACTGCTCCAACACCACAGTTAAAAGACATCAATTCTTTGGCACTCAGACTTCTTTATGGTGCAACTCTCACATACATACATGACTACTGGGTAGATGTGTATAAAATATTAAACATTGTGAAAATCATAGTAGACACTTGATAGGAGTCATTAGCAATTATGTTTCTATTCAGTACAGTCCTTGTAAAGCCATAAAAGGTTTCAATAGCCATAAGAACAAGACTTCCAACATGCCTAGTTTTACCTGAATTCCTCTGTCCACTAACTCCTCAACAATGTCTTGTATTTTGTTAGTTTAAAAGACGAGAACATTCCTTAAAGCTCCCCATCCACTTACCACAAATTCATTATATATATTACAGTGAGAAAGAAAGGTTTACTTAATAAAAGCATATCTGTGATTTCCATGAGAAGGAAATCTCCCCTAACACTACTGCCTCTTGCCCCATGACTTTCATTTGCCCATCAGAAGGAGGGACAAGGTGTTACGGTTTGTTGATGGCAGCATTAGCCCACATCTTCCTCAATTTGCGTGGAGATAATTTATCAAAAGTCAACTGCCACAGGGATTCAATCTCTTTTTCTTTTTAAAAAATTTTATTTATTTATTTATTTTTGGCTATTCTGGGTTTTCACGGCTGCCACAGGCTCTTCTCTAGTTTCAGGGAGTGGGGGTTGCTCTCTAGTTGAGGTGATCAGTCTTATTGTTGCAATGACATCTTGTTGTGGAACTCTAGGGCTCACAGTAGTTGCGGCACATGGGTTCAATAGTTGCAGCTCCAAGGCTCCAGACCACAGGCTCAATAGTTGTGGCTCTCAGGCTTAGTTGCTCCACAGCATGTGGGATCGTCCTGGATCAAGGATCAAACTCATGTTTCCTGCATTGGCAGGTGAACTCTTTACCACTGAGCTACCAGGGAAGCCCCAATCTCTTTCTTCACCTCAGACTAGGACAAAGATCTAGGCAATATTATTTGTTCTTAAAATACCAATCTCCTTTCAGGTGGTTGGTCCTATGTTGATATGGGTAGGAGAAGATGTTGGGTGGGGAGCACTAACAAGATCATTTGGTTCTTATGCTAAAACAGTAGTTTTGTTGGTAGTAAGAAGTTGCAATTATTAGCCTTCTTAGACCTCAATTGTCATCAGCAGAAACTGCTCTATTTGAAATTTTAAAGTATAAAATAGTAATTTCAGACTATAAATTTTCTCACACATTTTCTTATTATAGGTCACTGTTGAGACACAGGAAGGTCCCTGGTAGACACAAGCTAACTCCAAAAGAGTAAAATGTGTGTTTGGATGTGACCATTTTATGGATTGAGATTTTTAAGGCATGAATCTCCTGCTGGGCAAGCATCATGCCCACCCTCATCAGTGGCTGATTGGAGCTCACATCCTCGCTGTGACTTTAACTTACAATGTATCTAAAATCTCCTGACTTCTTGATCATAATTAACAACAGGTCAGAGTCATCTCCTTCTCTGATTAGCTCCCTCTCTTTACGCAAAATGTGAGGCTTGTTTTCCTTAGGATTTCAGCTAATTGGGGATAGTCAATGATACAAATTTCCAGTTCCAAAATTAGGAGAGTCATACCAGACAAACAAAAAGGCCAAATCAAGCTCTGTAATGTGATATCTGGGAGGGGATTTCCTTCATTTAGGAGTCTGGCCAAAGCTTGGATACACCTATGCTACCATTGACTTGCCTTGGCATGACTAAAGGATGCTCATTTGAATCACCCACCAAGAGTCGGTTGGTTGCTCGTGCAGTCCTACCTTGCTCTGTTCTCACTGCACAGCAGCAGCATTTACCAAGGTGGTGCTTCTAGCAACACAGAGGGAGGAAGGATCTGTTAAACTTTTGGATGAATTAAGTCATAAGTAGGTAAGTAGTCTACTCCTCCTCTCCCAATCTAGGTTCCATTCTGTAAATTTTTCAAAATCTGTTTTTCCTTACTAGATTGTCTCCTGCTCTGCTCCATGAGGGGAAGTTTGCTATGACCCATTGTGGGGAAATTCAGAAAGAAAAACAATGAGTTCTGAGACATACAGATGCTGGGAAAAGCAGATGCAGAAATCACATTTGCCTTCTTTTTGTCAGTTTGATTATGGACACTAACAGAAACAGGAAGTGTATTCCAGTTCAGGTCAAGAAAAAAGATTACTTATTCCTCTTTAAGATAATGGTTCATTCTGATTTCTCCTTATGATTGGTGTCATTTAAACTGGTCTCTCTTAGATTTAAGGTCCTGCCATCTTCACAAATAGGCTTCCCTGGTGGCTCAACAGTAAAGAATTTGCCTGCAATTCAGGAGACACAGGAGACGTGGGTTCAATTCCTGAATTGTGAAATTCCCTGGAGGAGGACATGGCAACCCACTCCACTATTCTTGCCTGGAGAATCCCATGGTCAGAGGAGCTCATGGGCTAGACTGAAGTGACTGAGCATGAGCACAAACATCTTCAGAAACATAGAAAGCCAGGTGTCAGTGTACCACAGAGCAATGGATGCAGGTCATTATGATAGGACACATTCATGCTCTATTAACAGAGTTTAATATTATGCTCCGCTGTGCTTAGTCATTCAGTTGTGTCCAACTATACATATATACAATATATACGATTACTACATACAACGTGAAGAGATGGGAATACCAGACCACCTTACCTGCCTTCTGAGAAACCTATATGCAGGACAAGAAGAAACAATAAGAACTGAATATGGAACAATGGAATTGGTTCAAAATTTCGAAAGAGCAATCAAGGCTGTATATTGTCACCCTGCTTGTTTAACTTCTATGCAGATTACATCATGGGAAATGCTGGGCTGGATGACTAAAGGATGCTCATTTGAATCACCCACCAAGAGTCGGTTGGTTGCTCTGTTCTCCACTGCACAGCAGCAGCATTTACCAAGGTGGTGCTTCTAGCAACACAGAGGGAGGAAGGATCTGTTAAACTTTTGGATGAATTAAGTCATAAGTAGGTAAGTAGTCTACTCCTCCTCTCCCAATCTAGGTTCCATTCTGTAAATTTTTCAAAATCTGTTTTTCCTTACTAGATTGTCTCCTGCTCTGCTCCATGAGGGGAAGTTTGCTATGACCCATTGTGGGGAAATTCAGAAAGAAAACAATGAGTTCTGAGACATACAGATGCTGGGAAAAGCAGATGCAGAAATCACATTTGCCTTCTTTTTGTCAGTTTGATTATGGACACTAACAGAAACAGGAAGTGTATTCCAGTTCAGGTCAAGAAAAAAGATTACTTATTCCTCTTTAAGATAATGGTTCATTCTGATTTCTCCTTATGATTGGTGTCATTTAAACTGGTCTCTCTTAGATTTAAGGTCCTGCCATCTTCACAAATAGGCTTCCCTGGTGGCTCAACAGTAAAGAATTTGCCTGCAATTCAGGAGACACAGGAGACGTGGGTTCAATTCCTGAATTGTGAAATTCCCTGGAGGAGGACATGGCAACCCACTCCACTATTCTTGCCTGGAGAATCCCATGGTCAGAGGAGCTCATGGGCTAGACTGAAGTGACTGAGCATGAGCACAAACATCTTCAGAAACATAGAAAGCCAGGTGTCAGTGTACCACAGAGCAATGGATGCAGGTCATTATGATAGGACACATTCATGCTCTATTAACAGAGTTTAATATTATGCTCCGCTGTGCTTAGTCATTCAGTTGTGTCCAACTATACATATATACAATATATACGATTACTACATACAACGTGAAGAGATGGGAATACCAGACCACCTTACCTGCCTTCTGAGAAACCTATATGCAGGACAAGAAGAAACAATAAGAACTGAATATGGAACAATGGAATTGGTTCAAAATTTCGAAAGAGCAATCAAGGCTGTATATTGTCACCCTGCTTGTTTAACTTCTATGCAGATTACATCATGGGAAATGCTGGGCTGGATGACTCACAAACTGGAATCAAGATTGCTGGGAAAATATCAACAACGTCAGATACGCAGATGATGCCACTTCAATGGCAGAAAATGAAGAGAAACTAAACAGCCTCTTGATGAAGGTGAAAGAGGAGAGTGGAAAAGCTGGCTTAAAACTCAACATTCTAAAAATGAAGATCATGACATGCAGTGCCATCACTTCATGGCCAATAGATGTGGGGGAAATGGAAACTGTGTCAGATTTCATTTTCTGGGCTCCCAAATAACTGCAGACGATGACTGTAGCCACAAAATTAAAAGGCACTTGCTCCTTGCAAGAAAATCTATGACAAACATAGACAGGGTATTAAGAAGTACAGAGATCTGTTTGCTGATGAAAGTCCATGTAGTCAAAGCTATGGTTTTTCCAGTAGTCATGCATGGATGTGAGAGTTGGACCATAAAGAAGACTGAGTGCCAAAGAACTGATGCTTTCAAACTATGGTGCTGAAAAAGACCTGAGAATCCCTTGGACAGCAAGGAGATCAAACTGGTTAGTCCTAAAGGAAATCAGCCCTGAATATTCATTGGAAGAAATGATGCTAGCAACTGAACAATAACAAGAACCAAATAGGGTAACCTTTTAGCCAATGAATCATGCAGTACGTTTGTTAGGAACATGGCCAAGAATAGAGGTTCATGTTTAAGTCATAGAGACATGCCTGTAGGTTGTTATAGCAGCATATGCTATGCTATGCTATGCTTAGTCACTCAGTCTGACTCTTTGCAACTCTATGGACTGTAGCCCACCAGGCTCCTTTGTACCATAGTGGCATAAACCATCACAGATCCATCAGACATACGATCATGTCTCCAAGAGATTTTGGAAAATATCTTTTTGAAATCCCAATATGAAAATGCTTTCAGATTGCAGTGCTAGAGAAGACTCTTTGAGAGCCCCTTGGACTACAAGTAGATCAAACAAGTCAGTCAGTCCTAAAGGAAATCAACACTGAATATTCATTGCAAGGACTGATGCTGAAGGTCTGATATTTTGGCCACCTGATGCAAAGAGCTCTCTCTCATTGGAAAAGACCCTGATGCTGGGAAAGATTGAAGGCAAGAGGAGATGGGAGCAACAGAGGATGAAATGGTTGGATGGCATCATTGACTAAATGGACATGAGTCTGAGCAAACTCTGGGAGATAGTGAAGGGCAGGGAAGTCTGGGATGCCTGCAGTTCATGAGGTTTGAAACAGTCAGAGACTACACAACAACAATTTCATATCTGACATATATGACATAGTTTTTAGTATAGCAATTCTTCTAATAGACTCTGATTTCCAGTATTTCAACTATACTCTTACCTAGTCCTTCAGGAAGAAATTACATGGGTATACTTACAATACCTCCCCAACAAGAGAGAAAGAAGATATAGTTCCTACATTCCCCACGTCAAAAACTAGTTATGAAGCCATAAATAGTATTTATAACTTTTCCTCTCTCTAATCCAGATTCCCTTTTCCCTTACCTCTGAGCATTAGGGTTCTTCACTTAATGAAGAGACACTAATCTTCAACCTTTAAGCATCTGAGGCTTTAACAGTCTTGCTTTTATTACTGTGGTTTTTAATTAGCATCTACTACCTTGAAGTAATTGGATGTAGTCAAGAGAATTTTCTGGTTTTAGAACAGATCTCTCTGACTTGATGGTGTCTATTTCCACATAATAACTTGATTTATTTATTTGCTTATCTATTTGAGTGTGATGGTCTTATCTGTGGCAGTGGGATCTTTGATCTTCCTTGAGGTATGTAGGATCCTTAGTTGTGGCATGTGTGATCTAGTTTCCTGACAAGGAATTGAACTTGGGCTCCCTCTATTGGGAGCGTGGAGTCTTAGCCATTGAACCACCAGGGAAATCCCTAACACCCTGATTTCAATACCTTTTTTATTTGCCTGTTGATTGAGTGGGATAGAGAGCCCAAATAGGCCAGGTGGCAGTCTCCACGTCCATGGAGACTATACTGAAGGCAAACATTGCTTAAACTTATGATGTTATTCCTCCCTTGAGAAGGCCTTCAGCCTGGCATAGCTTGAAACTGTGAGAAAAAGCAAGAGTAAGAATGTGGATTATTGGGAACGATAGTAAAATAAATCTCTTCCACTTTTGTCTCTCTAGTCTTAAGTAAAAGTGAAGTTGCTCAGTCATGTCCAACTCTTTGCGACCCATGGACAAGTTCTGGAATTCTCCAGGCAAGAATACCGGAGTGGGTAACCTTTCCCTTCTCCAGCAGATCTTCCCAACCCAGGAATCGAACCCAGGTCTTCTGCATTGCAGACATATTCTATATCTCTGATCCACCAGGGAAGTCCAAGAATTCTGGAGTGAGTATCCTATCCATTCTCCAGGGAATCTTCCCAACTCAGGAATCCAACAGGGGTCTCCTGCCTTACAGGCAGATTCTTTACCAGCTGAGCTATAAGGAATCCCCTCTCGTCTTAAACCTATGCATCTTACTAATGGAACTAAAAAGCACCACATGTAAGTCATTGATTCAAAAAAAGAATGCAATTTTTGAAGTAGTGTTGCAGCTTTGCACATAATGCTTTCCAGCTAACACCATAATGGAGGCTTCAGTAGGCTATTCCAGTGCTCTACAAGATCAGCCACTTCTGTGAGAAGGGGTATATGGCAATATCCAATACATAAGAGCTCATTACTTGACTCTTGACTTCTTTTATGATAAAATCAGTTTCTCAGTTAGAAACTATTAATATTTTGTAAGGAACACTACAGTGACAATAAGACATTGTTGGATTTGTGCTTGGTGATGCTGACAGAAGTGTGGCAGCCAAGGAAGGCAAACACACGTAGGATCCTTAGTTGTGGCATGTGTGATCTAGTTTCCTGACAAGGAATTGAACTTGGGCTCCCTCTATTGGGAGCGTGGAGTCTTAGCCATTGAACCACCAGGAAATCCTAACACCCTGATTTCAATACCTTTTTATTTGCCTGTTGATTGAGTGGGATAGAGAGCCCAAATAGGTAGGTGGCAGTCTCCACGTCCATGGAGACTATACTGAAGGCAAACATTGCTTAAACTTATGATGTTATTCCTCCCTTGAGAAGGCCTTCAGCCTGGCATAGCTTGAAACTGTGAGAAAAAGCAAGAGTAAGAATGTGGATTATTGGGAACGATAGTAAAATAAATCTCTTCCACTTTTGTCTCTCTAGTCTTAAGTAAAAGTGAAGTTGCTCAGTCATGTCCAACTCTTTGCGACCCATGGACAAGTTCTGGAATTCTCCAGGCAAGAATACCGGAGTGGGTAACCTTTCCCTTCTCCAGCAGATCTTCCCAACCCAGGAATCGAACCCAGGTCTTCTGCATTGCAGACATATTCTATATCTCTGATCCACCGGGGAAGTCCAAGAATTCTGGAGTGAGTATCCTATCCATTCTCCAGGGAATCTTCCCAACTCAGGAATCCAACAGGGGTCTCCTGCCTTACAGGCAGATTCTTTACCAGCTGAGCTATAAGGAATCCCCTCTCGTCTTAAACCTATGCATCTTACTAATGGAACTAAAAAGCACCACATGTAAGTCATTGATTCAAAAAAAGAATGCAATTTTTGAAGTAGTGTTGCAGCTTTGCACATAATGCTTTCCAGCTAACACCATAATGGAGGCTTCAGTAGGCTATTCCAGTGCTCTACAAGATCAGCCACTTCTGTGAGAAGGGGTATATGGCAATATCCAATACATAAGAGCTCATTACTTGACTCTTGACTTCTTTTATGATAAAATCAGTTTCTCAGTTAGAAACTATTAATATTTTGTAAGGAACACTACAGTGACAATAAGACATTGTTGGATTTGTGCTTGGTGATGCTGACAGAAGTGTGGCAGCCAAGGAAGGCAAACACACGTAGGGATAATTATCCCATCTAGTGAAAGCAAATTGCGCTTTTCTTTATGGTGGCAGAGTTCCAATACAACCAATTAGTGGAGAATAGTTTGTCATACAGGGCACTACTTAAAAATTTGGGGCTTAATGTTTAAGCCTTACTATTAACAGTTAGGCAATCATTCATTTCAGTAAGCAGAAGCCATGGGGAGGGAAAATCCATCTTGTTGAGCTCATGTAGCACCCACATCTCACCACTTGAGCCCATTAAACAAGTATCAGGGTTGCTCATAAAAGAGACTGATAATTGTTCACAGAATGGGCACCTTGTTCACCTGATTATTGAGGGGCTTCCCCTCCAATAGACAACTTTGAATGACATGCAAATAACTCATAAATATGCTCATGCTTTGTGCTCATTATAAGAGGTGCATTCCCAGATGTAACTTCCCAGACTGCCTGTCACTAATCTTCCAACTTGGTTCATTCCAAGGTTCTGACCAGCTGGCCAGACTATTGGCTGGTGTTCATGAGCCAGTGTAGATGTTTATGGTCATCCGTTGTCTCCTTATCAGGCTGCCTAGTGTCTATTAGAGCCCAGGAACAGGTCAGAAGCTGGTTCTCTATGAGAGAATAGTTATTTGTAGAAGATAGTGTGCCTTCTCTCTAAGTCTATAGATGCTAACATGATGATTCTTGAAGAAGAATCATCAGTTAGTCAATTTGAATCATCAGGTGGACAATCTGATTTGAAAGCTCAATATAAATTTACACTAATTGAAACAAAAGTACTATTGCTGTAAAGATATATAAATATGTCAATGAAACAGAGTCTTAGAAATCATAATGCATTTTTCCAAGTTTAACACCATAATGGAGGCTTCAGTAGGCTATTCCAGTGCTCTACAAGATCAGCCACTTCTGTGAGAAGGGGTATATGGCAATATCCAATACATAAGAGCTCATTACTTGACTCTTGACTTCTTTTATGATAAAATCAGTTTCTCAGTTAGAAACTATTAATATTTTGTAAGGAACACTACAGTGACAATAAGACATTGTTGGATTTGTGCTTGGTGATGCTGACAGAAGTGTGGCAGCCAAGGAAGGCAAACACACGTAGGGATAATTATCCCATCTAGTGAAAGCAAATTGCGCTTTTCTTTATGGTGGCAGAGTTCCAATACAACCAATTAGTGGAGAATAGTTTGTCATACAGGGCACTACTTAAAAATTTGGGGCTTAATGTTTAAGCCTTACTATTAACAGTTAGGCAATCATTCATTTCAGTAAGCAGAAGCCATGGGGAGGGAAAATCCATCTTGTTGAGCTCATGTAGCACCCACATCTCACCACTTGAGCCCATTAAACAAGTATCAGGGTTGCTCATAAAAGAGACTGATAATTGTTCACAGAATGGGCACCTTGTTCACCTGATTATTGAGGGGCTTCCCCTCCAATAGACAACTTTGAATGACATGCAAATAACTCATAAATATGCTCATGCTTTGTGCTCATTATAAGAGGTGCATTCCCAGATGTAACTTCCCAGACTGCCTGTCACTAATCTTCCAACTTGGTTCATTCCAAGGTTCTGACCAGCTGGCCAGACTATTGGCTGGTGTTCATGAGCCAGTGTAGATGTTTATGGTCATCCGTTGTCTCCTTATCAGGCTGCCTAGTGTCTATTAGAGCCCAGGAACAGGTCAGAAGCTGGTTCTCTATGAGAGAATAGTTATTTGTAGAAGATAGTGTGCCTTCTCTCTAAGTCTATAGATGCTAACATGATGATTCTTGAAGAAGAATCATCAGTTAGTCAATTTGAATCATCAGGTGGACAATCTGATTTGAAAGCTCAATATAAATTTACACTAATTGAAACAAAAGTACTATTGCTGTAAAGATATATAAATATGTCAATGAAACAGAGTCTAGAAATGTATCCAAATTTTTTTGTTCTTTGTTGAAAAAAATTAATTACTAACCTATGTATCAATCCCTCTAACAACACATAATATATATCTATAACAATTTTATAACATATCTTGAATTTAAATAACGTCTTCAATTTTGTCCTTTGAAAGATTGTTTCACCATTCAATATCCCGATCTTTCTTGTATCATTTTATACGCACTATGCTAATTTACTCCTAAAAAACCTGCTTGGTGTTTAGGATTAAGTTTGGTCTCTATGTAAACTTTTGGAAGGAATTTCTAGGAAGAATTTCCCTCGTCTTTTCCTTAATCACTGGCAGCTACTGCCTTTCACTTGGGGAATGTCCTGCCTACCTTAGGAAAGATCTCTCTCTTCTTATGCCCCATCCCCAGTCTTTGGCATGCTGCTACCATGTTCTAATTAAATTTCCATGGGAAAAAGATTAGCGTTTTATACTGACTTACCTATAATCTTTTGTAAATATAGTGTTAATTTGTCATAGAATTTATAAGTCTTTATTTCTGTTTACTTTTTCTATCAAATACTGAAAGAGAAGGGTTAAAATGCACAACAATAGTTGTGGATTTGATTATTTCTTTTTTTAGTTTGGTCACCTTTTGCTTCATGTCTTTTGAATCTCTAACCAGAAGTATGCACATTTATGATTGCTATGTTTTCTTGATGAGTTGCATTTTCATCGCTATGAACTGTACCTCTTTATCTCTGCTAATATTATTTGTTCTGAGGCATATATGTCTGATATTAATACAACAAGACATTAATAGGCTTGCTATTCACAAAGTATATCTTTTTTCAAGTGCTTACTTTTAAACCTTCTGCATATTTACATTCTATTTAGATTTATAATAATATAATAATATTATGTCTCATTTTCCCACTTTGAAGTCTCTTGTATCTTTCTTTTATACCTTATTTTATGCTTGTTGAGTATCCTTTAACATTCTACTACTTTCTTACTAACTATGGATTTATTTTAATGGTTGCCTTTGTTTTAAAATATACATCTTTAACTTGTCAAAGTCTACTTTAAAATAATATCATGTCAGTTAATACATAACATCCAAAACACCCAAGAGCCTGCTTCTGTTCTCTTCTCATCCCATTTTTGTGATTCTTTTTTACTTCTGAATATTATAAATTATGTTTTAATTTTCACTAATCAGTCAATTGCATTTTGAGAAAGAAAATTAAGAGAGAAGAAAATGTCTTTTAATTTACCCACCTATTTACTATCTAGAACTTTTCTCCTCTGATAGATTGGAATTTACATCTGATATAATATTTCCTCATTCTGAAAACTACACTTTATACTTCTGGTAGTGCAGGCAAAGAATTCTCTCTGGTTTTATTTTTCTGAAAATGTTTTACTTACTTTTTCTCTTGATACAGGATTTAAGGCTTACCTTTTTTCCTCTTGCAATGTTACTCATTTTCATATTTTTGTGTCTTGTTTCACATCTGCTAAGGAGTCAGTAGTGATTCTTATCTTTTGTCCCCTGTACACAACATGTCTCATTTCTGTGGCTACTTTTAGCTTTAAGCAATTTAATCATGATTATGCCTTGGAGTACTTTCCTTTGTATTTCTCCTGCTTCCAGAGTTGTCAAGTACCTTATTTTTCCACTGTTGCAATGATTATCACAGAGACTGCTCCCAGCCTTCTTCTTCTGTCAGAAACATTTTCTTTCATGTATCCATGACAATTACAAAAGAGTTTCTTTGAGGTATATATCCAAATATGTCTTTGGTATGTCATAAATGAGCTTTCCAGGTGGTGCTAGTGGTAAAGAACCCGCCTGCCAAAGCAGGAGAATTAAGAGATACTGGTTTGATCCATGGGTTGGGAAAAATCTATGGTAACCCACTCCAGTATTCTTGCCTGGAGAATTCCACGGGCAGAGAAGCTTGTCAGGCTGCAGTCTATAAGGTGGTACAGAGCTGGACATGACTGAAGTGACTTAGCACTCATGCATGACATAAATACTTAAATCCTTAATTAAGAGATTCCAGAGGCTTCTCTACTGGCTCAGATGGTAAAGAATCCATCTGCAATGCAGAAGACCCTGGTTTGATCCCTGGGTCAGGAAGATCCCCTGGAGAAGGGAATGGCAGCCCACCCCAGTATTCTTGCCTGGAGAATTCCATGGACAGAGGAGCTGGTCAGGCTACAGTCCATGAGGTCGCAAAATGACTAACAACTAAGCCACTAATAATTAAAGAGATCCTAGAATAGTTGGGTCTATTTTCACTCCCACATGCCCAGTGTCTTAATCCTCATCAGTACCCAATGTTACCCAGCTTCTTAATTTTGCTTGCCTAATGGGTGAGAAGTTATATCTTCCTTTTTAAAATATTTGCCTTTATCTGATTCCTAGCAAGATTGTAGATTTCTTGATACAGATTTATATATTCAGTTCTATTCTTTGTGGATTTCTTATTTACGCAATGTAACAAATTATTTGTCAGATTTTCCATCTTTTTTCCTGTGTGATTTACAAGCATTCCTATCTAGGCATCAATCCCTTGATATCATTAGGCTTTGAAAATAACTACTTGCCTGTCATGTCAGACAGCTGCTAATTTGGTATACAATGTCTTTAATTTAGCATCAATATTTAAGGGTGTCAAATTAAATTTTCCATACAGTTTGTACTTTGGGATTTTACTAAGAAATCCTTTGCACCCCAACATCACAAAGACATTATCTTGAGTTTTTACTTATATCCTTTTTCCCACAGAGTGAGCCAGTTTTCCTCAGGAATCCCTCCTTTTTCAACTGATGCATGATTGCACCTGTTCTTAGTCAGGATTTTGGCAAGGAACACAGGCAGATTCAGATGACATTCTGAAGATCGTCCAATGAAGAACATGTTTATTTAGGAGTAATTGGAGTTAAGTGAGCTAACAAGATCCTCAAGGTCTGGCTACCGTGGGAACTTGTCATTCCTCACGCATTAATGACAAATGTTGGAAGAGTGGTGCCAGAGGCTGAGTGGTCTAGAGCCATGGGTGAGGGCCATGGGCAGGAGCTGTAGTTGCAGGGGTGAGTCCACAAAATAGAAAGGGAGCAAGGAAAGAGATGCTTTGGCTTCTTCTCTTCACATTCTTCAACTCCTACAGGTGACTCTCACAGGCCAGAAGGTTAGGGACCCCAGGAGTCTGACTTGGTAGAGGTTAGCTCTGCAAGCTATAGAATAAAGGAAAGAAGGAGAGAGTGCATCCAAGGGGACAAATGGAGAAAGACCTACATACACCACTTATGTCAAATACCATGCCTACTTACTGCTCAACTCTCTAGTCTGTTCCATTTAGATTTGTCTTTTTTTGCACCAATACCACTCTGTGTGTGCGTCTTTTTTCCTTTTACCATGGCTTTATTATATATGCTAATAACTACTACAGAAAATTCAAAAACATTTCTCTTTGTGGTTTTATGAGGTAGCTTAGCTGGTGA
Source organism: Tragulus kanchil (assembly GCA_022376925.1). Classification (NCBI taxonomy): domain Eukaryota; kingdom Metazoa; phylum Chordata; class Mammalia; order Artiodactyla; family Tragulidae; genus Tragulus; species Tragulus kanchil. Next base: position 111,876,531 of record JAIOJX010000032.1, on the reverse strand, counting down.
AGAATCCACGTGCAATGGGGAGGACCTGGGTTTGATCCCTGGGTTGGGAAGATTCCCTGGAGAAAGGAAAAGCTACCCACTCCAAGATTCTTTTTTTTTAAGTCCAGGGTCAAGTTGTTTATTGTTGTTATCAAAGTGAAATGAAATTCACCCTGGAAGAAAAACCAGAAATGTGGAAACAGATTTATTTATGTACAGGATGTCCATTGCAGCATTACTTACAAACACGAAAAAAGGGGGGCACACAGTCTAAATGTCCAACAACAGGAGACTAGCTGAATGATTTGTAGTCTGTCTATACATTTGAATTCTATGAGACTGTTGTTGTTCATTCACTAAGTTGTGTCCGATTCTTAGTGATCCCACGAATTGCAGCACACCAGGCTTCCCTGTCCTTCACTATCTCCCATAGTTTGCTCAAACTCATGTTCAAAGAATTGGTGATGCCATCCAACCATCTCATCCTTTGTCGTCCCCTTCTCTTGCCCTCAATCTTTCCCAGCATCAGGGTCTTTCCAGTGGATAGGCTTTTCACATCATCGGTCAAGTATTGGAGCTTCAGCTTCAGCTTCAGCATCAATCCTTCCAGTGAATACTGAGGATTAATTTCTTTTAGGATTGACTGATTTGGTCTCCTTGCTGTCCTAGGGATTCTCAGGAATCCTCTAATACCACAATTCAAAATCATCAATTCTTCAGTTCTCAACCTTCTTTATGGTCCACATCTCACATCCATACATGACTACTGGAATAACTATAGCTTGACTATATGAATCTTTGTTGGCAGAGTGATGTCTCTGCTTTTGAATATGCTGTCTAGATTTGTCATAGCTTTCCTTCTAAGGAGCAACCATCTTTTAATTTCATGGCTGCAGTGACTGTCCTTAGTAATTTTGGAACCCAAGAAAATAAAATCAGTCACTGTTTGCACTTTTCCCCCATCTATTTGCCATGAACTGATGAGACCATATGCCACAATCTGTTTTTTGAATGTTGAATTGTTTTTTCTTTTTTTTTTTAAAATTTGTTTTATTTTACTTTTTTCTTTTACAGAGTTTTGTTGTTTGTTGATACATATAATCCCAGATTAGTCTACTCCAGGATTCTTGCCTGGAGATTTAATTCCATTGCTCCACCATGGCTCCTACATGGGTCACAAGGAGTTTGACATGACTGCGTGACTTTACTTTCACTTTTTTAGCTCTTCCACAGTTTTGAGATTAAGCTACCCTATTGCTCCTACTAGTCTGCTAACATTGTATTAGGATTTTGTGGTCTATAGACTATATGATGGCAACTTTTATCTTAACATGTCAACATTTTCTTCTTCTGTGAACATGATATTGTTATGCAGCTGTTTAGACTTAGAAAATTATTCTTAAAATTCCCAAGAGATCTCACACATTGTTTAAACTAACTTAAGCTGGAGAAAAGTGCTATTTTAAAAAATTTGTATTTCTCTATTTTCTTATTACCTTCCATGTTAATTATTTCATCTATGTTTGTTCATTTTTCTCCACCCTTTTTCGTACTTATGTACTCTGACAGCTTTATTTTATGATTGCATTAGATAAAAACCTGTTATTATTTAAATTTAAAGAGAAATATGGTACATATTTTTTTCTCATTAAAATAACATTTATGGAGATTTTCATAGATAGCCTTTATCAAAATTAGTATGCTCCTTACTATTTCCATTTTCAAAGACTAATCACAGTATTCCCTTATATAGTATTTGTTAGATATTATACTGTGATTTCTTCTCCATAGATAGTTTAAACTAATGCAGATTATATGATACGTGATAAACACTGTTTCATGCTTTACTTTCAAGGAGAGGCAAGTCAAGTTGAAACCTGTGTTTGTTTGAGAATTGTTGTTGTACCTTGATGAGTTTAAATTTAAAAAATGAGTTTGAACAAGCAGGCCTACACACTGGGTGAGGCTGCCACCTTCGCATTTCTATTGCGAGGGGATATATACCTTACACTGGAAAAATAAGCTATTGCATGCAGGCATCCATTGGGATTCTTTCAGAACATCCTGCGACTTGGGATGTGACTACATCTGCTTGTGGTTTCTGTGACAGCAAGAACCCAGCTGATTCAGGTATAGATCTACAAGGTGTTTGGATGAGGTCCTTTCTGAAGAGTCTGGAGTCATGCTTGGATCTGTCCTCTATTTTGGGGAACAAGTAACTGAGAAAATTTGAGATGCTTCTATTCGGTTTATCTCTTTCCTTAATCCTTTGCTTGACCATGGCTCCTACATGGGTCACAAGGAGTTTGACATGACTGCGTGACTTTACTTTCACTTTTTTAGCTCTTCCACAGTTTTGAGATTAAGCTACCCTATTGCTCCTACTAGTCTGCTAACATTGTATTAGGATTTTGTGGTCTATAGACTATATGATGGCAACTTTTATCTTAACATGTCAACATTTTCTTCTTCTGTGAACATGATATTGTTATGCAGCTGTTTAGACTTAGAAAATTATTCTTAAAATTCCCAAGAGATCTCACACATTGTTTAAACTAACTTAAGCTGGAGAAAAGTGCTATTTTAAAAAATTTGTATTTCTCTATTTTCTTATTACCTTCCATGTTAATTATTTCATCTATGTTTGTTCATTTTTCTCCACCCTTTTTCGTACTTATGTACTCTGACAGCTTTATTTTATGATTGCATTAGATAAAAACCTGTTATTATTTAAATTTAAAGAGAAATATGGTACATATTTTTTTCTCATTAAAATAACATTTATGGAGATTTTCATAGATAGCCTTTATCAAAATTAGTATGCTCCTTACTATTTCCATTTTCAAAGACTAATCACAGTATTCCCTTATATAGTATTTGTTAGATATTATACTGTGATTTCTTCTCCATAGATAGTTTAAACTAATGCAGATTATATGATACGTGATAAACACTGTTTCATGCTTTACTTTCAAGGAGAGGCAAGTCAAGTTGAAACCTGTGTTTGTTTGAGAATTGTTGTTGTACCTTGATGAGTTTAAATTTAAAAAATGAGTTTGAACAAGCAGGCCTACACACTGGGTGAGGCTGCCACCTTCGCATTTCTATTGCGAGGGGATATATACCTTACACTGGAAAAATAAGCTATTGCATGCAGGCATCCATTGGGATTCTTTCAGAACATCCTGCGACTTGGGATGTGACTACATCTGCTTGTGGTTTCTGTGACAGCAAGAACCCAGCTGATTCAGGTATAGATCTACAAGGTGTTTGGATGAGGTCCTTTCTGAAGAGTCTGGAGTCATGCTTGGATCTGTCCTCTATTTTGGGGAACAAGTAACTGAGAAAATTTGAGATGCTTCTATTCGGTTTATCTCTTTCCTTAATCCTTTGCTTGACTCTATGAGCTGCATAAAATGCTATCCAATGTGCTTGATCCTTGGTCCATTTTACTTTGTCTGGGTTTTGTTTTGTTGTTTGTTTGTCTTTTTTGTTAGGATTTTTTTTTTTTTTGCTCCTCTTGCAGAGTAATTTGTTTTAGAGGTTGAGAAAAGTAATATTTCCAGTAGCTCTATATTGCTTTAAAGAGTAGACTTCTTTCAACTTTCATTAGCAAGGAGTTTAGAAATAGTTCTTTGTGTACTGAGTAGCAACAGTCATGTGCTACTTTGGATTGATGATAATGACAAAAAATATTACCTCTGTTTAACATATCTCTAATATAGAGTAAGCTAATTGTTCCATTTCTAAATAGAGTAGAAGCCAAGTTTGTGTCATAAGTAACTAAAATTAGTCTCTGAGAATTTAAACAAAATTTTGCTGCATTGATTCATTTTGTATATACCTATTTATGTGCATACATATTAATATGTTTCATACCATTATAATTCATAAGCCTCTCAGACATATTTGATATAATTTCAGTGATTCTTAGACTGTATGTGTGTGTGTTTAAGAATGGAATGAGATACATTCCAAGTATCTGGAAGGAACCTAGGTCTTTAAGCAATTCTGGTAAGCTGGCTTACCAGTCTTGAAATGCTTGCCTTTGGTCTTTCATCTTGTTTAAGAGCCTTACCAGAATACTTGAACATGTAAGTTGTTTAAATTTTTACCTTGATGAGTTTAAATTTAAAAATGAGTTTGAACAAGCAGGCCTACACACTGGGTGAGGCTGCCACCTTCGCATTTCTATTGCGAGGGGATATATACCTTACACTGGAAAAATAAGCTATTGCATGCAGGCATCCATTGGGATTCTTTCAGAACATCCTGCGACTTGGGATGTGACTACATCTGCTTGTGGTTTCTGTGACAGCAAGAACCCAGCTGATTCAGGTATAGATCTACAAGGTGTTTGGATGAGGTCCTTTCTGAAGAGTCTGGAGTCATGCTTGGATCTGTCCTCTATTTTGGGGAACAAGTAACTGAGAAAATTTGAGATGCTTCTATTCGGTTTATCTCTTTCCTTAATCCTTTGCTTGACTCTATGAGCTGCATAAAATGCTATCCAATGTGCTTGATCCTTGGTCCATTTTACTTTGTCTGGGTTTTGTTTTGTTGTTTGTTTGTCTTTTTTGTTAGGATTTTTTTTTTTTTTGCTCCTCTTGCAGAGTAATTTGTTTTAGAGGTTGAGAAAAGTAATATTTCCAGTAGCTCTATATTGCTTTAAAGAGTAGACTTCTTTCAACTTTCATTAGCAAGGAGTTTAGAAATAGTTCTTTGTGTACTGAGTAGCAACAGTCATGTGCTACTTTGGATTGATGATAATGACAAAAAATATTACCTCTGTTTAACATATCTCTAATATAGAGTAAGCTAATTGTTCCATTTCTAAATAGAGTAGAAGCCAAGTTTGTGTCATAAGTAACTAAAATTAGTCTCTGAGAATTTAAACAAAATTTTGCTGCATTGATTCATTTTGTATATACCTATTTATGTGCATACATATTAATATGTTTCATACCATTATAATTCATAAGCCTCTCAGACATATTTGATATAATTTCAGTGATTCTTAGACTGTATGTGTGTGTGTTTAAGAATGGAATGAGATACATTCCAAGTATCTGGAAGGAACCTAGGTCTTTAAGCAATTCTGGTAAGCTGGCTTACCAGTCTTGAAATGCTTGCCTTTGGTCTTTCATCTTGTTTAAGAAAATTTTAAAGATAAATATTCAACTAGTATAAATATTATTTATAATATATTTACATTACAAAGAATAACAATAAACTGAACACCTGTGTAATTGCAACCCATTGAAGAAAAAAGACATAAGTTTCATCATTAAATGAGATAAAAGAAGACCAAAGTTAGTTTCCAAGGGACAGCTCCATAAAGTTAAGGACTGAACTTCTATTTACTGGCTGCTCCATCGTCAGCCTCTGGCTTCCGCTTCAAGGTCCAGATTTTATCTCAGGCATAGCCATAGGATCGTCTTCAGTCTGGCTGTAAAGAGCAAGGGAAGGTGTCCCTCCTGAATTTAAGGATTAAAGTAAATTCTTCATAGTTATTTTATATCACGTTGACCAGAAATCAGTCCTATAGCTCACCTGGCTGCAAGGAATCTCAAAAGTGTGCTCTTTGAGTTGTCCAAGTCATCCATGAACATTGGACGTTCTTTCTAAGTAAGGAGAGAATTGTCTTTGTTAAAAGACAACCGGCAATTTGAATGGCAAGGGGTAATTAATGTATTTTAGATATTGAGCCTTTTGAGCTCAGTTGTAAATGTTTTTTTAATCTGGGCTTGTCATTTTACTTTATAGTGTCTTTAGATATAAGCACACTATTAAATTTAATGGAGTCGAATCTGACGTTTGCCATCATTTTATTGATAGTCTGAGGAATTGGTCCATATCCTAATTACATGAAAAGTCTACTGTTATAAAAACAGTCTCACATTTGTATAGCTTTGGATTTCACGTTCATGTCTTTGGTCACTGTGGACACACCTGTGTGTGGTGTGGAGAGTCTGAAGCCAGACTTCTCTGTTCATTGTCTCAGTACCATTCACACAACAACTCTTTCTTCACCGATTTTCAGACCTAGTCCTATCATGGATCAGGTTTCCACATGTTTGGGTATAATACTGAAAGAAGAAAAATATTCTTAATTGTTTCTTGTATCTGATTGATCCAAAATTTTCTGGCAGGAACCTAGGTCTTTAAGCAATTCTGGTAAGCTGGCTTACCAGTCTTGAAATGCTTGCCTTTGGTCTTTCATCTTGTTTAAGAAAATTTTAAAGATAAATATTCAACTAGTATAAATATTATTTATAATATATTTACATTACAAAGAATAACAATAAACTGAACACCTGTGTAATTGCAACCCATTGAAGAAAAAAGACATAAGTTTCATCATTAAATGAGATAAAAGAAGACCAAAGTTAGTTTCCAAGGGACAGCTCCATAAAGTTAAGGACTGAACTTCTATTTACTGGCTGCTCCATCGTCAGCCTCTGGCTTCCGCTTCAAGGTCCAGATTTTATCTCAGGCATAGCCATAGGATCGTCTTCAGTCTGGCTGTAAAGAGCAAGGGAAGGTGTCCCTCCTGAATTTAAGGATTAAAGTAAATTCTTCATAGTTATTTTATATCACGTTGACCAGAAATCAGTCCTATAGCTCACCTGGCTGCAAGGAATCTCAAAAGTGTGCTCTTTGAGTTGTCCAAGTCATCCATGAACATTGGACGTTCTTTCTAAGTAAGGAGAGAATTGTCTTTGTTAAAAGACAACCGGCAATTTGAATGGCAAGGGGTAATTAATGTATTTTAGATATTGAGCCTTTTGAGCTCAGTTGTAAATGTTTTTTTAATCTGGGCTTGTCATTTTACTTTATAGTGTCTTTAGATATAAGCACACTATTAAATTTAATGGAGTCGAATCTGACGTTTGCCATCATTTTATTGATAGTCTGAGGAATTGGTCCATATCCTAATTACATGAAAAGTCTACTGTTATAAAAACAGTCTCACATTTGTATAGCTTTGGATTTCACGTTCATGTCTTTGGTCACTGTGGACACACCTGTGTGTGGTGTGGAGAGTCTGAAGCCAGACTTCTCTGTTCATTGTCTCAGTACCATTCACACAACAACTCTTTCTTCACCGATTTTCAGACCTAGTCCTATCATGGATCAGGTTTCCACATGTTTGGGTATAATACTGAAAGAAGAAAAATATTCTTAATTGTTTCTTGTATCTGATTGATCCAAAATTTTCTGGCAGGCAGTTAACACATCTTTATATCTGAGCTTTTTTATGCAGGCCCTCTGGGCAGCTACTGGGGAGTCTTGATCCCACTTCCCTGATGTGGCATTTCCTTTGAATGTGAAAGTGGTGGATGGAGCCAGAAGGCCATGAATGCAGGCAGACCCTGCCCATAACAGTGGAGTTATGAATGTTTTGCCAAAACTGGCCTGTTGCCCATAGGAAAAGGCACACAAGTGTTTCCATTAGAAAGTGAGACAACATCCAAGGCTCTGAATTGAGCAAGTGGCTTAAGCCAAGATGCACTTGGGGCCAAGTGAGTGTGGCAAGGGCGTAGCTGAGTTCTATACACTGTTTATGCTCTTGTTTACCACAGCTGCTGTCCAAAATAGTCACCTAATGAAGGCTGGAGTCAATGTGAAGGCACAGGAAAGAGGAAAGACCTAATCTAGCGGGTCTGATACCTGTGGCTTGACTAAGCTGTTCTCTCAAAAGGAAGGATTTCAGAATTCTTTATTCATTTCTTGTGTCACCATGTTTCTTGCCACTGGATCCTACAGTTGCTATTGCATTTTCCAGGTGTGATGGAGCCTGCGTTTTCCTATGAATTGGGATCCTCTGTTGTCATGCTCCTCTTACAGATGGTAGTGCTCACCTCAGGTAGGGTGATCTACTTTTTCCTGGTTTTTCACATCGATAAAGAAAAATAATGAAGATAAAGGGTACTGAAGGACACGAGGAAGCTTTTTCCCTGCTGTCTTCTGATTCTACCTTTTCTCTTCTAGTTTTGAGGACAGAAATGAGTGTTAAAACAACTTATAAAACATTATTTTAATTTCTGTGTTTTTCTGAGTCCTAGCTCCATGTCACAGTGATGCAATGGTGTGTCAAGGACAGGATTTCCCTCTTGACTGTCCTGTGGTTAAGAATCTGCACTTTCACTGCAGGGACCACAGGTTTGATCCTTGGTTAGGATACTAGGGTTCCACATGCCATGTGCTGTGGCCAAAAAGAAAAAGAAAACACAAATAGCCATAGATAGAAAATAATAATAATAATAATAATAATGTGCCAAGGAGAAGAGACAGATACCTGTCCAACATCTACCTTTGGGAGCCTTAAATTCTCACTCGAAAATCATAATAAATATACCCCTTATATTTAAGAACAAACTATGATCATTTATATGGTAGCATGAATTGTAAGTTTAGTGGAACCTCAGATAAAGAAGCTGGTGCGAACTGGAGCTGTTCACAAACTTTCCTAAAACAACAGGCCTTAAGTCTTATAATTCAGATACATCACAGTGAAAAGGATAAACAGGCGCCAGAGAAAGGAATAAATTTGGTATAACTGAAAGGAGGAAAGAGTAAGATTATGGGAGGAGCTGTGTGATAGTTACCTCTAAGTGAAAATGAAAGTTGCTCAGTTGTGTCCAACTCTTTGCGACCCCATGGATAAGTCATGGAATTCTCCAGGCAAGAATACTGGAGTGGGGCTTCCCTGGTTGTCCAGTGGGTAAGGACACCGCCTTGCAGTGCAAGGGCTGCCAGTTCCATCCCTGGCCTGGGAAGATCCTATGTGCTGCAGAGCGGCTGGACCCATGTGTCTAATTACCGAGTGGGAGTTCTGGAGTGCATGCGCCCAGAGCCGGTGCTCTGCGACAACAGAGGCCACCGCGATGGGAGGCCCACACGGGCCAAAGAACAAAGATGGATGAAACTAGACAAATTAAAGACTAGTGGAAGTGGCTCGTCCACCCCCCTCCCTCCCCACCTCCCCCAAAATAAATAAATAAATAAATAAATGTTTTTTAAAAAAGAATACTGGAGTGTGTTGCCATGCCCTTCTCCAGGGGATCTTCCTAGTCCAGAGATCAAACCTAGGTCTCCCTCATTGCAGGCGGATTCTTTACCATCTGAACCACCAGGGAAGTCCAGTTACCTATAGCTTCATAGCAAATTATCCCCCAAATTAGTGATTTAAAATAACCACTTTATTATATTTCACATCTTGTTGGTCAAGAATTCTAGCCAGTGCTCAGCTGGGCAAATTCTTAGTTGCATGTGACATAAACTGAGGTCATTTAGTATATTCATCTTGTGGGTGGAGTGATCCAAAGAGCTCGTAGTGGCTTTATTCACTTGTCTAGCATTTTAGCAGAGTAGGCTAAAAGGTTGGGATTCCCCTGGGATTGTCATTGGGTATGGTAACACTTGGTTTTTCTGTCATGATGGTCTCAGGGTCGTCAGACTGCTGATGACTTCTAGAAAGAATGCTCCCCCCTCAAAAAGAGTGAGACAAGCTCATTTTTTATGACAAATCCAAGAATGATTACAGGTTGTCTTCTGCCATATTCTATTGGACAAAACAATATCAGAGCACACAGTTTTAAAAGGAGGGGACATAGGCACTTTCTGTTCATGGATGGGGCATCAAAAAATTTGTGACCATCTTAAATGCACCAAAAACTGAAAGGAGGAAAGAGTAAGATTATGGGAGGAGCTGTGTGATAGTTACCTCTAAGTGAAAATGAAAGTTGCTCAGTTGTGTCCAACTCTTTGCGACCCCATGGATAAGTCATGGAATTCTCCAGGCAAGAATACTGGAGTGGGGCTTCCCTGGTTGTCCAGTGGGTAAGGACACCGCCTTGCAGTGCAAGGGCTGCCAGTTCCATCCCTGGCCTGGGAAGATCCTATGTGCTGCAGAGCGGCTGGACCCATGTGTCTAATTACCGAGTGGGAGTTCTGGAGTGCATGCGCCCAGAGCCGGTGCTCTGCGACAACAGAGGCCACCGCGATGGGAGGCCCACACGGGCCAAAGAACAAAGATGGATGAAACTAGACAAATTAAAGACTAGTGGAAGTGGCTCGTCCACCCCCCTCCCTCCCCACCTCCCCCAAAATAAATAAATAAATAAATAAATGTTTTTTAAAAAAGAATACTGGAGTGTGTTGCCATGCCCTTCTCCAGGGGATCTTCCTAGTCCAGAGATCAAACCTAGGTCTCCTCATTGCAGGCGGATTCTTTACCATCTGAACCACCAGGGAAGTCCAGTTACCTATAGCTTCATAGCAAATTATCCCCCAAATTAGTGATTTAAAATAACCACTTTATTATATTTCACATCTTGTTGGTCAAGAATTCTAGCCAGTGCTCAGCTGGGCAAATTCTTAGTTGCATGTGACATAAACTGAGGTCATTTAGTATATTCATCTTGTGGGTGGAGTGATCCAAAGAGCTCGTAGTGGCTTTATTCACTTGTCTAGCATTTTAGCAGAGTAGGCTAAAAGGTTGGGATTCCCCTGGGATTGTCATTGGGTATGGTAACACTTGGTTTTTCTGTCATGATGGTCTCAGGGTCGTCAGACTGCTGATGACTTCTAGAAAGAATGCTCCCCCCTCAAAAAGAGTGAGACAAGCTCATTTTTTATGACAAATCCAAGAATGATTACAGGTTGTCTTCTGCCATATTCTATTGGACAAAACAATATCAGAGCACACAGTTTTAAAAGGAGGGGACATAGGCACTTTCTGTTCATGGATGGGGCATCAAAAAATTTGTGACCATCTTAAATGCACCAAAAACTGATACTGAAAAAATCAACTGGTGTATTTGATGATTAAAGACTGATTGTGGGGCTTCCCCTGGTGGCCCAGTGGGTAAGGACACCGCCTTGCAGTGCAAGGGGTGCCGGTTCGATCCCTGGCCTGGGAAGATCCCACGTGCCGCAGAGCGGCTGGACTGATGTGTCCAATTACCGAGCCGGAGCTCTGGAGCGCGTGCACCCAGAACCAGTGCTCTGCGACAACAGATGCCACCACGATGGGAGGCCACAGGAGCCAAAGAACGAAGATGAATGAAAATGGAGAAATTAAAGACCAATAGAAGTGGCCCACCCACTCCCCTCCCTCCCCAACCCGACCCCCGCCCAAAAATAAATAAAATCTTTAAAAAAAAAAAAAAAAAAGACTGATTGTGGTCCATATCCCACGTCTCAATGGTGTGAACATCCCTTCATTAAATATTTATGGAGTATCCACCATATTCAGGCACTGTTTTATGCATCGGGGATAATCTAGAGAAAATCTAGAGAATTTCTAAAAAGATAAGAGACTCTTGTGGCACAGCTTGCATATTAGTTGGTTATAAGAGAAAACAAAGATAGGAATTTAAAATATCAGTAATAATAAGTGCTATGAAAACATGACTAGGGGAAATGTTAAGTGAGTGGTGATAAAATTTTTCTCTAAGAAGATGCTAACCTGAGAAACATGACTAGGGGAATGTTAAGTCGCAGTGGAAATATTCATTTGTGGGTGGAGTGATCCAAAGAGCTCAGTGGCTTTATTCACTTGTCTAGCATTTTAGCAGAGTAGGCTAAAGGTTGGGATTCCCTGGGATTGTCATTGGGTATGGTAACACTTGGTTTTTCTGTCATGATGGTCTCAGGGTCGTCAGACTGCTGATGACTTCTAGAAAGAATGCTCCCTCAAAAGAGTGAGACAAGCTCATTTTTTATGACAAATCCAAGAATGATTACAGGTTGTCTTCTGCCATATTCTATTGGACAAAACAATATCAGAGCACACAGTTTTAAAAGGAGGGGACATAGGCACTTTCTGTTCATGGATGGGGCATCAAAAAATTTGTGACCATCTTAAATGCACCAAAAACTGATACTGAAAAAATCAACTGGTGTATTTGATGATTAAAGACTGATTGTGGGGCTTCCCCTGGTGGCCCAGTGGGTAAGGACACCGCCTTGCAGTGCAAGGGGTGCCGGTTCGATCCCTGGCCTGGGAAGATCCCACGTGCCGCAGAGCGGCTGGACTGATGTGTCCAATTACCGAGCCGGAGCTCTGGAGCGCGTGCACCCAGAACCAGTGCTCTGCGACAACAGATGCCACCACGATGGGAGGCCACAGGAGCCAAAGAACGAAGATGAATGAAAATGGAGAAATTAAAGACCAATAGAAGTGGCCCACCCACTCCCCTCCCCCCCCCAACCCGACCCCCGCCCAAAAATAAATAAAATCTTTAAAAAAAAAAAAAAAAAAGACTGATTGTGGTCCATATCCCACGTCTCAATGGTGTGAACATCCCTTCATTAAATATTTATGGAGTATCCACCATATTCAGGCACTGTTTTATGCATCGGGGATAATCTAGAGAAAATCTAGAGAATTTCTAAAAAGATAAGAGACTCTTGTGGCACAGCTTGCATATTAGTTGGTTATAAGAGAAAACAAAGATAGGAATTTAAAATATCAGTAATAATAAGTGCTATGAAAACATGACTAGGGGAAATGTTAAGTGAGTGGTGATAAAATTTTTCTCTAAGAAGTTGACAACCTGAGAAGCTGGAACCTGAGAGGTAAGAAGGAGGCAGAGATGTGAGGACCTGAAAGAAGAACCCTGAGGTGAGAGTGAAGCTGTCTCTGGGAGCACAGTTCTAAAATCAGAAGGGACTTGGCACCAAGAATCAGGCAGAAGACCAGTGTGATCAGAGCAAAGGAACCTAGGCAAAGCTTTCTTTTGTGGCCTTCAGAATAAATCCTTGATCTCTGACTTCCTCCACAGAGCAGCAGTTCACTGTGAGCAGCTCCAGGAGCCACCAGGTGGTCCTGGTGGGTGGACATGCTGAATTCAGCTGCCATCTGTCCCCACCACAGAGTGCAGAACACATGGAGGTGGGCTGGTTTCATAAGCACAATTCCCGGCTGGTTTACCTGTATAAGTATGGGGAAGAACTCTCAGCAGAAAGCACTCACGGGTATATGAACCGCATAGTACTCTTGAAGGAAGCCCTGGGAGAAGGCAAAGTGACCCTCAGGATCCACAATATTAGTGTTCTTGATGCGGGCAGTCCCACTGTTTCTTTAAAGACCATAGCACCTATGAAGAGGCCATCATGGATCTGAGGGTGGCAGGTAAGGACAAAAAAAAGTCATCTCAAAAAAAAAAAAGTCATCTCCATGTTTCCTTGGTAATGCTACCTTGGACCACTTCTGGATATAGTTTTCATGTTTATATATGTACATAATATATATACATACATGTGTGTGTGTCCTTGTAAGCGTATAGATATACAAGTATTTATCCTTATATAAATATTTATATATCTATATCTTCTCTCTAAATGCTAATATAGTGTACACTTTGTTTTACAACTTGTTTTTTTTAACTTAATAGTGTAAACTGAAGTCATATCCATGTATGATTTTTTTCTTATTCCTTCTATGGTTGCAAAGTTTTCCAAATTGTTTTTTTTTGGATGAATTTTTAGCAAGCAATCTATTTTATCTGTATCCATAAGTTGGTTATAAGAGAAAACAAAGATAGGAATTTAAAATATCAGTAATAATAAGTGCTATGAAAACATGACTAGGGGAAATGTTAAGTGAGTGGTGATAAAATTTTTCTCTAAGAAGTTGACAACCTGAGAAGCTGGAACCTGAGAGGTAAGAAGGAGGCAGAGATGTGAGGACCTGAAAGAAGAACCCTGAGGTGAGAGTGAAGCTGTCTCTGGGAGCACAGTTCTAAAATCAGAAGGGACTTGGCACCAAGAATCAGGCAGAAGACCAGTGTGATCAGAGCAAAGGAACCTAGGCAAAGCTTTCTTTTGTGGCCTTCAGAATAAATCCTTGATCTCTGACTTCCTCCACAGAGCAGCAGTTCACTGTGAGCAGCTCCAGGAGCCACCAGGTGGTCCTGGTGGGTGGACATGCTGAATTCAGCTGCCATCTGTCCCCACCACAGAGTGCAGAACACATGGAGGTGGGCTGGTTTCATAAGCACAATTCCCGGCTGGTTTACCTGTATAAGTATGGGGAAGAACTCTCAGCAGAAAGCACTCACGGGTATATGAACCGCATAGTACTCTTGAAGGAAGCCCTGGGAGAAGGCAAAGTGACCCTCAGGATCCACAATATTAGTGTTCTTGATGCGGGGCAGTACCACTGTTTCTTTAAAGACCATAGCACCTATGAAGAGGCCATCATGGATCTGAGGGTGGCAGGTAAGGACAAAAAAAAGTCATCTCAAAAAAAAAAAAGTCATCTCCATGTTTCCTTGGTAATGCTACCTTGGACCACTTCTGGATATAGTTTTCATGTTTATATATGTACATAATATATATACATACATGTGTGTGTGTCCTTGTAAGCGTATAGATATACAAGTATTTATCCTTATATAAATATTTATATATCTATATCTTCTCTCTAAATGCTAATATAGTGTACACTTTGTTTTACAACTTGTTTTTTTTAACTTAATAGTGTAAACTGAAGTCATATCCATGTATGATTTTTTTCTTATTCCTTCTATGGTTGCAAAGTTTTCCATTGTGTGGATGATTCAGAATTATTTTATCTGTATCCTATTAAAGAGCATATAGGTTACTTTCAAGCTTTTGTAAGCAAGCAACACTCTATTTAATTACTGCATATGTAATTTCACACATGTTCAAGTGTGTATTAAAATTTTAGCATCAGTTTGTCAAATCATATAAATATACTCACACACACACACACACACACACACTTATTCATATTCTTTGGGCTTTTACTTAGACTTCATTGAATTGATAGGGCAATTTGGAGAGAATTAACATTTCTTTCTGTACCTGGTACAATTTATTTTCCTGCATCATTATGAACTCTCCAGGATCCTAATCCATAGCATCACTTTCTATGTTGAGGTTTCCACATTGGTAGATGCCAAACTCCTTTAATGAAAGACTCCCTCTACTTTTAGGAAGCTCCAAGGTGCTTATTATTTTCAAATTGACTCTAGGTAATCAGAAAAGGTCTCCAGGAGAGAGGCCAATAACTCTACTATACCTGTGTGAGTGCAGAGTGGAGCTGATACACCAGTATTATCACCCTCCTGAGCCTCTGGTTTCCAGTCCTTTCTCTTTTACTTCCAGAAGTTCTCTAAAAAAATAAATAAATAAATCCACAGTGATTAGTTACCTTCCCTGACAAACAACGACCAGAGAAGAACGGCTGCACCATTCCTGAATTCCAACCCTGTACCTCTCCAAGTCCTGTAATTTCTTATCTTGTTAAACACTGGAGCAAATCTTAGAAGATGGTTTTTGCCATTTCATTCATCTTTGGGTTGTCTTCAGCAGAAAGATTGGGTCAAAATACTTTGCTATCATTGCTACTCTAAACACATCACTAGTATTTTTAAAATGGCATTTATTTATTATTTATATACTTTTCTACTCACCCAAATGCACTGATTCCATTTCTGTGCCCAAAGAGTGATGAATTTCAAAATAGCCAATGTAGAAATGGGGATACCTAGTGGAATTTGGTTTTAAATGTTTTTTAACTTAATAAGTGTAAACTGAAGTCATATCCATGTATGATTTTTTTCTTATTCCTTCTATGGTTGCAAAGTTTTCCATTGTGTGGATGATTCAGAATTATTTTATCTGTATCCTATTAAAGAGCATATAGGTTACTTTCAAGCTTTTGTAAGCAAGCAACACTCTATTTAATTACTGCATATGTAATTTCACACATGTTCAAGTGTGTATTAAAATTTTAGCATCAGTTTGTCAAATCATATAAATATACTCACACACACACACACACACACACTTATTCATATTCTTTGGGCTTTTACTTAGACTTCATTGAATTGATAGGGCAATTTGGAGAGAATTAACATTTCTTTCTGTACCTGGTACAATTTATTTTCCTGCATCATTATGAACTCTCCAGGATCCTAATCCATAGCATCACTTTCTATGTTGAGGTTTCCACATTGGTAGATGCCAAACTCCTTTAATGAAAGACTCCCTCTACTTTTAGGAAGCTCCAAGGTGCTTATTATTTTCAAATTGACTCTAGGTAATCAGAAAAGGTCTCCAGGAGAGAGGCCAATAACTCTACTATACCTGTGTGAGTGCAGAGTGGAGCTGATACACCAGTATTATCACCCTCCTGAGCCTCTGGTTTCCAGTCCTTTCTCTTTTACTTCCAGAAGTTCTCTAAAAAAATAAATAAATAAATCCACAGTGATTAGTTACCTTCCCTGACAAACAACGACCAGAGAAGAACGGCTGCACCATTCCTGAATTCCAACCCTGTACCTCTCAAGTCCTGTAATTTCTTATCTTGTTAAACACTGGAGCAAATCTTAGAAGATGGTTTTTGCCATTTCATTCATCTTTGGGTTGTCTTCAGCAGAAAGATTGGGTCAAAATACTTTGCTATCATTGCTACTCTAAACACATCACTAGTATTTTTAAAATGGCATTTATTTATTATTTATATACTTTTCTACTCACCCAAATGCACTGATTCCATTTCTGTGCCCAAAGAGTGATGCGAATTTCAAAATAGCCAATGTAGAAATGGGGATACCTAGTGGAATTTGGTTTTAGTTTTGGATTTTTAAAAATTATTTTTCTTGTTGTGTTGAGGTATGCTTTCCATACAGTAGAGTGCACAGATCTTAAATGTATAGCTCAGTGAATTTTTATATATTGGGACATCCTTGAATTTGCCCTTCAGTTGAACATATTGGCCTGATGGTTCTATCCTGCCCCTTCAAAGTTAATACCACTCTCCCTGACGGAAGCATTACTCACTGACTTCTGTCACCATAGATGTTAGAATTTACAGAACTTGATATAAGTAAAACATACATTTAACATTTATGATTGCTCACCATTATTTATTTATGTTGTAAATAACGAAAGTTTGTTCTTCTGTATTTCTTTTTTTTTTTTTTTTTTTGGCCACTTCTATTGATCTTTCATTCACTTATCTTTTTTTTGTTCTTTGACTTGTGTGGGCCTCCCATCTCAGTGGCCTCTCTCATTGCAGACCACCAGCTCCGGGCAGATGCGCTCAAGAGCTCCAGCTCTGTAGTTGGATGCATTGGTTCTGCGGCACTTGGGATATTCCCAGATCAGGGATCAAGCTGGCACCCCTTGCACTGCAGGGCAGTGTCCTTACCCACTGGACCACCACAGAAGCCCTTCTGTATTTCTTTATAGTGTTCTATGCTATGACTGAACATTTAGGTTACTTTCAGTTTGGGGTTATTAATGAATGACACTGCCATGACTATTCTCAAAAATCCTTTTAGGTGGACGTTAGTACTCATTTCTCTTACATTGATAACTAGGAATGAAATTGCTGGGTCATAAATATATGCTTAATCCTACTACATATTAATAGTTTTCCAGAGAGGTCAGACCCATTTACTTCCCTGGAGTCAATTATGTTAAAAGAGCTCTGCTAACCACCCCAACCTCCCCAACCCTTGGTAATGCTAGTCCCTGTTCTCTGTGTTGTAAACATTCTGTTGGGGTAAAGTGATCTTACTGAGATCTGACTTTGCCTTTCTCTGAGAGCTGATAATGTTGAGCACCTTGGCATATATGTGCTGTTCATCTGACTATATATATATATATTTGAATCAACTATTTCTTCAAATATTTTGCTAATTTTGAAAACCAGGTTTTCTGTCTTATTGATTTATAGTATTTAAAAAATATTCTTCAGACTCAGAATATCTTCTCCTAGTCCATAGCTTGCTTTTTAACCCTCTACATGTTGTCTTTTAATGAACAGAAGTTATTAAGCACTGTAATGTCTAATTTATGAATTCTAATTCTAATCTCTAATCTGCAATCATCTTTTCTGTGGTTAATACCTTTGGTGTTCCTCTAGCCTGGGTTTGGATTGGAGTATTATTCCTGCCCTAATTTGTCTATCTCTATTAAACTCATGGTGCCTTAGCAGGCCACAGAGAATCAGAGGAAACATTGATGAGTCAGCTTTTGAGTCCACTCCAATAATTATAATGGCATTTCTGTCTCCTCCTTCAGCTCTAGGATTGGATATACATATTAACGTTCAGGTTCCTGACACAAAAGGGCTCATGCTGGAGTGTCACTCAGGAGGGTGGTTCCCACCACCCCAGATGGAGTGGAGAGACAGCAGGGGAAAAGTAATTCCACAATCATCAAAATCCTACTCAGTGGATGGAGCTGGATTATTGCACCTGAAGATGAGTGTTATTCTTAAAAACAGCACTCAGGGTCCTGTCACTTGCTGCATTTGTAATCCAGTCACTGGTCAAGAGAAAAAGGGGCCCGTGTTATCCTACCAGGTGAGTGCTTGTGGCTTGGTTCTCAAGGAGGAACTGTTTTCATCAATGTGACAGAATAAAGATAAAGCTAGCTGAAATAAATAAATGTGAAATTGCTTTATAAACTGCAAACTGCTCTAGAAATGTAATATTTAAACCTTAGTAAGTTCCCAGGAGCAGGGAAAACACAGGATGCTAAAGGTGATGCTTTTTTTTTAAATGGAAGTAATTACATTATGTAGACAAAGAGCTCTGATTAGATTGTTAAGGCTTCAAAAATTATGTCATTCAAATGCTAGATTCACTATTTTCTAGCTTTGTGAACTTTGTTATTGGAGTGGTATGTCCATTCTTTCTACATTTCTAAATCCACCTAACCCTTAAGACCACTCATTTTTCTCATTTGGAAATGATGCCATAGATAGATGGTATTTTGAATTTGAAATGAAACATTGCAAGATATAAAGCAAAATGCATAATTAAAATTGGTTTAACAATTATGGATGTCATGTTTTACTTATAAAGATCTTCTCCTAGTCCATAGCTTGCTTTTTAACCCTCTACATGTTGTCTTTTAATGAACAGAAGTTATTAAGCACTGTAATGTCTAATTTATGAATTCTAATTCTAATCTCTAATCTGCAATCATCTTTTCTGTGGTTAATACCTTTGGTGTTCCTCTAGCCTGGGTTTGGATTGGAGTATTATTCCTGCCCTAATTTGTCTATCTCTATTAAACTCATGGTGCCTTAGCAGGCCACAGAGAATCAGAGGAAACATTGATGAGTCAGCTTTTGAGTCCACTCCAATAATTATAATGGCATTTCTGTCTCCTCCTTCAGCTCTAGGATTGGATATACATATTAACGTTCAGGTTCCTGACACAAAAGGGCTCATGCTGGAGTGTCACTCAGGAGGGTGGTTCCCACCACCCCAGATGGAGTGGAGAGACAGCAGGGGAAAAGTAATTCCACAATCATCAAAATCCTACTCAGTGGATGGAGCTGGATTATTGCACCTGAAGATGAGTGTTATTCTTAAAAACAGCACTCAGGGTCCTGTCACTTGCTGCATTTGTAATCCAGTCACTGGTCAAGAGAAAAGGGCCAGTGTTATCCTACCAGGTGAGTGCTTGTGGCTTGGTTCTCAAGGAGGAACTGTTTTCATCAATGTGACAGAATAAAGATAAAGCTAGCTGAAATAAATAAATGTGAAATTGCTTTATAAACTGCAAACTGCTCTAGAAATGTAATATTTAAACCTTAGTAAGTTCCCAGGAGCAGGGAAAACACAGGATGCTAAAGGTGATGCTTTTTTTTTAAATGGAAGTAATTACATTATGTAGACAAAGAGCTCTGATTAGATTGTTAAGGCTTCAAAAATTATGTCATTCAAATGCTAGATTCACTATTTTCTAGCTTTGTGAACTTTGTTATTGGAGTGGTATGTCCATTCTTTCTACATTTCTAAATCCACCTAACCCTTAAGACCACTCATTTTTCTCATTTGGAAATGATGCCATAGATAGATGGTATTTTGAATTTGAAATGAAACATTGCAAGATATAAAGCAAAATGCATAATTAAAATTGGTTTAACAATTATGGATGTCACAAGTAGACTTTATTACCACCTTGTGAATAGACAGAGCAGTCAGTTACTAAATATCTAGCAACCAGTAAGTGACAAATCCAAAACTGAGGCCCAGTTCAACATGGTGAGTACCTATGATCCAAACAAGCTTAGCTATTTTTTTTTTTTTTTCTGACAAAGGGTAAGTATGATCAGAGAAGTCAGAGGTAAGCACAGTAAATTGTGTCCATTGTGATTCAGCCAGTGACTAGGTACAGTCCCCAGAGAAGTAAAGGTGGATGGAAATAACAGGAGAGAAAGGACCCATTTAGTTAGAACAACAGTTCAGCTGTTATACAGAAAGGCTGTCTCCAACAGTAGTTCAAATGCAGCAGAAATAGTTAAATAATTTATAAGGCTCTCTCTATTCCTTGAGATAGCTCAGATACCTGGGTTCTTTCTACCTTATTGCTCTGCCACGCCAAGGGCTCTAGTCCTCCTTGCATGGTTAGAGCTGACTGTTATTATTGCAATTTTATCTCAAGTCTTGGGAATGTGGAAGAGGCAAAAAGAAAGCAATTTTCTTTTACACCTGGAAGTTGCATATATCACTCCATTTCTATCCCACTAACTCAATATTAATTGCCACAGCTAACTGTCAAAAAGATTGATGTGGTGTGCTTAGTTGTGTCCAATTCTTTGAGACCCCATGAACTGTAGCCCACCAGGATCCTCTGTTCATGGGGATTCTCCAGGCAAGTGTACTAGAGTGGGTTACCATGCCCTCCTCCAGGGGATCTTCCCAACCCAGGGGTCAAATCCAGTTTCTGTGCATTGCTGGCAGATTCTTTACTGTCTGAGCTACCAGGGAAGCCCAAGGAGACTGATACATATAATCTTTTACCTGGTGATCATGTGCCCATTTAATAGTTAGAATTGGGGCTATCAGTCTCCTAAAAGACCTGGAAAATTTGTCGATCAAGCAAATTTAAGTTTTAGTCCTAATGCCATAAGAAAGATCATCATCTTGACAGTGCTAGTAGGATCTTAAAACAGATATTAGACCATTTTTATTGAATGGTATTTTATTTGAAATGAAACATTGCAAGATATAAAGCAAAATGCATAATTAAAATTGGTTTAACAATTATGGATGTCACAAGTAGACTTTATTACCACCTTGTGAATAGACAGAGCAGTCAGTTACTAAATATCTAGCAACCAGTAAGTGACAAATCCAAAACTGAGGCCCAGTTCAACATGGTGAGTACCTATGATCCAAACAAGCTTAGCTATTTTTTTTTTTTTTTCTGACAAAGGGTAAGTATGATCAGAGAAGTCAGAGGTAAGCACAGTAAATTGTGTCCATTGTGATTCAGCCAGTGACTAGGTACAGTCCCCAGAGAAGTAAAGGTGGATGGAAATAACAGGAGAGAAAGGACCCATTTAGTTAGAACAACAGTTCAGCTGTTATACAGAAAGGCTGTCTCCAACAGTAGTTCAAATGCAGCAGAAATAGTTAAATAATTTATAAGGCTCTCTCTATTCCTTGAGATAGCTCAGATACCTGGGTTCTTTCTACCTTATTGCTCTGCCACGCCAAGGGCTCTAGTCCTCCTTGCATGGTTAGAGCTGACTGTTATTATTGCAATTTTATCTCAAGTCTTGGGAATGTGGAAGAGGCAAAAAGAAAGCAATTTTCTTTTACACCTGGAAGTTGCATATATCACTCCATTTCTATCCCACTAACTCAATATTAATTGCCACAGCTAACTGTCAAAAAGATTGATGTGGTGTGCTTAGTTGTGTCCAATTCTTTGAGACCCCATGAACTGTAGCCCACCAGGATCCTCTGTTCATGGGGATTCTCCAGGCAAGTGTACTAGAGTGGGTTACCATGCCCTCCTCCAGGGGATCTTCCCAACCCAGGGGTCAAATCCAGTTTCTGTGCATTGCTGGCAGATTCTTTACTGTCTGAGCTACCAGGGAAGCCCAAGGAGACTGATACATATAATCTTTTACCTGGTGATCATGTGCCCATTTAATAGTTAGAATTGGGGCTATCAGTCTCCTAAAAGACCTGGAAAATTTGTCGATCAAGCAAATTTAAGTTTTAGTCCTAATGCCATAAGAAAGATCATCATCTTGACAGTGCTAGTAGGATCTTAAAACAGATATTAGGGGAAGATATTTATAGAGTTTTATAGCCTCTAGTGGATGATGTTAACATAGGTGTTGCAAGATAAGGAAGAGGTTACAATCTGCAAAACTTACAATAAGTAGCTTTGGATTGGTGAGCACAGCAAGAAAAAAATAAAGATTTTGAAGTGAATCCGGATGAGGCCATCACTAGTCTTCTTGAGTAAGCTGTTCATCCAGTCTCGTTTCCCAGCAGCAAGTATTTCCTGATGCCACTGATCAGGAGATGTTTTTGTTTTTTATTTTTTTATTTTATTATTTTTTTAAACCTTTATTTTGCTTTTAACTTTTACAGAGTTTTGTTGTTTACAGATATGTATGTTCCCAGATTAGTCATATGTATATCCCCCCTTCCCACCCCTCCCAACCATCACACAGCACCCCTGAAGTATCCCCTTTTCTCACAGAGCAATGACTAGAGCTGTTTTCTTCACTTATGATAGTACAGGCCTTCATGCTACTTCCTTTATGCCGTTTTTGTTTTTTAAATACAGGGTCAGGAAAGTATGCCTTGTGCCAAAATTGTTTACCACCAGGATAGAAAACTGATGAATCCTGGTGTTGCTTAACATAGAAACAGGGAATGATTTTGGTTTTGTTTCTCAAGGAGCAGTGGTACTAAAAAGGAGGGAATATTCCCCCAGGGGCCTCACCAGGGAGTCTTTGGATGTCATCACAGACCGATGTTAGCCCTATTGATAGATTTCTCCCGAGCAGAAGACGATAACTGCCTAGATCCAGTTTACAAAGGCTTGTGTGTGTGCATGCTAAGATGTTCAGCAGTGTCTGACTCTGTGACCCTAAGGACTACAGCCCACCAGGTTCCTCTGTCCATGGGATTCTCCAGGCAAGAATACTGGGGTGGGTTGCCATGCCTTCCTCCAGGGGATCTTCCCCACCTAGGGATCGAATCCATGTCTCTTATGTCTCCTGCACTGGCAGGTGGGTTCTTTACCAGGAGTGCCACCTGGGAAGCCCCACAAAGGCTTAGTATCCAATAATTACAAAATATCCTTTTTCCTCACCTTCATGGAAGAATAAGTAGGAGGTTCATAAAGCAAGTCTTGGAAATCCTTCTTTTTTCCTTTTTCATCAGCATCCCACTTTTGGTGTTTAGGTTCCTTTGTAGCCCCCAAACTGACTCATTTGGTCAACTCACAATTTTAATGTTTTATTTGACTTCATGGAAGTCTTAATTCTGGTTTCTGTTTCAAATCCTACATGTCTATTCTGGATCATTCAGGTTTTCTAAATTGGCCAACCTAATCAATACTGTTGAAGCTAAGGTATAAATGTAGAACCTAGGATGTCATACCATTTTCTTGTTGATTCTTAAGACATTTGATTTCATATTGGGGCATAGTGGGTTGACATTGTTGTGATAGTTTCAGGTGGATAACAGAGGGATTCAGCCATACATATACATCTGTCCATTCTCCCCCGAACTCCCTTCCCATCCAGGCTGCCATATAACATTGAGAAGTGTTCCCTGTGCTATACAGTAGGTCCTTGTTGATATCCATTTTAAATATAGCAATGTGCTCATGTTGATCTCAAACTCCCTAACTATCTCTTCCCCCAACCCTTCCACCCTGGTAACCCTAAGTTCATTCTCTAAAAACAAATTTACTTTTGGTCACAGCCAAGAAGGGAAGATACCTTAACAATAGAGCTCTTATTTTCACATGGGCTTTTTTGTTGTTATTGTTCCTATAACCCTTGTGTCCCTAAACTTCCAATAGTTTGTTGCTTACCCACTGAGTTAACCTGCTGTACTTCAAAGTATTTTTTAATTTAAGTGCATTAAGATATTTATTTTGTGTCTATACTGGAAATTTATAATATATGGAGGCATTGCCTATATGATTCTGTGGTTTATTGGTCTCCAAGCTCACCTTCTTTATTCCCTGGGAGCTCATGTTTATCTCTTTTCACAATATCTCATACTTAAGGCTTTTTAAATCCCACTTTCCAGGTGTAAATGACAACCCACTTCAGTATCCTTGCCTGTGAAATCCCGTGAACAGAGGGTCTGATGGGCTATGGTCCATGGGGTCATAAAAGCTGGACATGACTCAGCAATAGAACCACCACGGCAGCTCCAGGCCATCTGCAATTGGTAGTAGTGATAGAGCAAATGCTGGCATTGCAATTTCTTATTTTCTTAACTTTGAGGAGTATGAGGACTTCCTTGATCTATTTCCACTGAGAAATTCATAATTTTACAAACTATTTTGAGAAGGTTATTGGTTTTTTCTTTTCCTGGGGAAGTTGTACTATCTCAGTCCTGACCTAGAGAGAATTTAAACACTGACTGTCAGGAGACATTCTCAGTTTTATTTCTAGAATTTCAGAGATTTTATACTTTCTTTAAACTTTCTAAATTTCACCGGGGCACATCCAGTTCCAGTTCCACAGCTATTGGGTTCCCCAAGTTTTACATATATTATGGTTCTCAGGTCCTTGTCCTATAATTTTCTTCATTTCATGGATTTTCCCCATAGAATTATAAGAAAAAATGTAGGAAGTTATTCCCCCATCTAAGCCTGTCCCATCCTTAGCCCCCAAACTCCCCAGTCCAGCTCCATTGGACAGTAGCCCTCATCTGAGCCCGGAGTACATAGTGCAGAGTGTTACAGGGACCTTGAGTAGGGGTCCTGCTTCCTTAGTAGCAGTATTCTGTACCCAGTGGAGCCTTGTGATTCCTCTGCCTACTTACATCTTCCTCTCTTTCAGATATCCTGTTCAAGTCAAAGTACGTCTGGATGTCATATGAGAGCCCATTCCTCCTGATATATCTGATTGCTTTACATGCTTTTCTGTGTTTAAGAATAATATGCATCTTACTCAGGAAAGGTAAAGAGCTTGAAGCTCACACAAGGTTTTTAATTGTGTACTCTTTTAATTTAAGTCAAGATATTTATTTTGTGTCTATACTGAAATTTATAATATATGGAGGCATTGCCTATATGATTCTGTGGTTTATTGGTCTCCAAGCTCACCTTCTTTATTCCCTGGGAGCTCATGTTTATCTCTTTTCACAATATCTCATACTTAAGGCTTTTTAAATCCCACTTTCCAGGTGTAAATGACAACCCACTTCAGTATCCTTGCCTGTGAAATCCCGTGAACAGAGGGTCTGATGGGCTATGGTCCATGGGGTCATAAAAGCTGGACATGACTCAGCAATAGAACCACCACGGCAGCTCCAGGCCATCTGCAATTGGTAGTAGTGATAGAGCAAATGCTGGCATTGCAATTTCTTATTTTCTTAACTTTGAGGAGTATGAGGACTTCCTTGATCTATTTCCACTGAGAAATTCATAATTTTACAAACTATTTTGAGAAGGTTATTGGTTTTTTCTTTTCCTGGGGAAGTTGTACTATCTCAGTCCTGACCTAGAGAGAATTTAAACACTGACTGTCAGGAGACATTCTCAGTTTTATTTCTAGAATTTCAGAGATTTTATACTTTCTTTAAACTTTCTAAATTTCACCGGGGCACATCCAGTTCCAGTTCCACAGCTATTGGGTTCCCCAAGTTTTACATATATTATGGTTCTCAGGTCCTTGTCCTATAATTTTCTTCATTTCATGGATTTTCCCCATAGAATTATAAGAAAAAATGTAGGAAGTTATTCCCCCATCTAAGCCTGTCCCATCCTTAGCCCCCAAACTCCCCAGTCCAGCTCCATTGGACAGTAGCCCTCATCTGAGCCCGGAGTACATAGTGCAGAGTGTTACAGGGACCTTGAGTAGGGGTCCTGCTTCCTTAGTAGCAGTATTCTGTACCCAGTGGAGCCTTGTGATTCCTCTGCCTACTTACATCTTCCTCTCTTTCAGATATCCTGTTCAAGTCAAAGTACGTCTGGATGTCATATGAGAGCCCATTCCTCCTGATATATCTGATTGCTTTACATGCTTTTCTGTGTTTAAGAATAATATGCATCTTACTCAGGAAAGGTAAAGAGCTCTGAAGCCACCCCATTCTTTATCTGATAACAACTGCCTAGAGAACGTTCATACACAATTATTAACCTACACCTCAATGTATCCCACTGCTCTCTTTGTCGAAGAAGGTCTCAGAGTCTTGAGTTATTTCAGGTTAAGCACCATCATCTCTCCTTATATGATTCTCCATGGTTAAGACACTGCTTCTGCTCTAGTGTCTGTTACCACCCAGATCTCCTGGTCCTTTCAGAGACATCATTGCTTATTTCCCACCACTCAGGCCATTTTCTGAAATCTTAATGATAATAATCTGTCCTCTTCCATAAACAGCCATGTATCTTTAGACTTATCACTAATATGGTTCAGAATATTTCACCTGATAGCAAGAATGAAAGAAAAATATATGGACTAATGCCCAGGTTCTTGTCCCTTCTCAATTTCCTCTCAACTCCCTTTTTGCTCTTCCTGTCTATTAACCTGAACATACACTCCTTCTGCCCCATTAGAAGTAGGAAATGGAAGCTTAGTTTAAGGGAACTGAGAATAGAAGACAATTGAAGTTATCAGATACATTGGAGAGTGACCTCTTAAGTACTTTGACCTTAGGAACTTCAGACCATGCAGGATGAGTAATAAAAGTGACCAGTTGTGACGTCAAATACTTTGAACTTCCTGAGAGAAAGAAGCTGGCATACATTCTAGGTTGTTCCGGAAGGAGGAAGTGATGGATCAAGAGACTTTGAGAGATGATTTGATCTATAGTGACACATACACAATTCACAAGATAGGTTCCTTTTGAGAGCTGTCATGGAAATGAGACTTATCTATGATTCAGAAAACATAAGACTAAAAAAGAACAGAATTCAATTTGTCCAGCCTGCTATGCAATTCATAAATCCCTCTATAACCTTGAATGAGCGTTTATTAGTGCTAGCAGATGTGATAAGCAATATGTAGTAAATCTCTTACTAACTTACCCCCAAATTCCTATAAAGTAGGTTCTATTTATTATTATCATTCTTTAGATGAAGAAATTAAGGAGCAGAGTTTTTAAGTGATTTGTTCAAGCTTAAACAAGCTATAAATATAGAGGCAAAAATTGGAATTCAGATGTTTCAAATGTCAAACACTTTGCTCCAAACACCATGCTCTTCAAATTGATGTTGTGTTGATGCTTTGCTTATTTACAGTGGAAGGAGGTCATTGACTTATTAGAAAACTTAACGTATTTATTCATTTATTCAACATATTTATATTAAACCTCTCCTAGATACCAGGTACTGTTCTAGATATTGACAATAAAGTACAGGGGAAAAGCTGAAAAGTCTTTTCCCTTGTAGACTTTACTTCTAGGGTAACATGAGAAAATGCTTCTTTTTGGAACTTTCTTGTTGGTAACTTCTGGTATTTTTGCTTTAAAAACAAACCAAAACAACACAGTAACAACCTGGAGGGGTGGGATGGGGAGGGAAATGGGAGGCAAGTTCAAGAGGGAGGGAACATATGTGTATCTATGGCTGACTCATGTTCATGTTTGTCAAAAAACAACAAAACTCTGTAAAGCAAATATCCTTCAATTAAAAGAAACAACAGGGGCTTCCCCTGGTGGTCCAGTGGATAAGGACACCGCCTTGCAGTGCAAGGGGCACCGGTTCGAGCCCTGGCCTGGGAAGATCCCACGTGCCGCAGAGCGGCTGGACTGATGTGTCCAATCACCGAGCCGGAGCTCTGGAGCGCATGCGTCCAGAGCCGGGGCTCTGCGACAAGACGCCACCGCGATAGGAGGCCCGCAGGAGCCAAAGAACAAAGACGGATGAAAGTGGAGAAATGAAAGACTAATAGAAGTGGCCCGCCCGCTCCCCTCCCTCCCCAACCTGACCCCAGCCCTAAATAAATAAATAAATAAATCTTAAAAAATAAATAAATAAATAAAAGAAACAACAGAAAACAGAACCCCAAAGAACCAAAACAAAGAAAAAATATCCTTTTTGGATCCTCTCTATTCTAAGCCAGATATTCATTGTTATTTGCTCCTTGCCTGATATGTTTCAGGATTACCCAACAATCCTATCATTTTCCTCTAGAAATGTTAAGAATCAGTAAATGAATCTTTTTCATTTTGCTTGCTGCAGGAACTCACAGTTTACTAAGAAGAGTTATCCAGTCTTGAAATGATCTTTCTTACATTGTAGTAAGCTTCCTAGAATATAGGTTTTCAAGCAAAGATTAAATAGCTAAATGGCAGGGATGCTGTAGAGAAGAGACCTTTGTTATACCTTAAAGCTCTTACATCTGTTAAATTCTTGGCTTCCTAGTCACTTTTGTCTTGTTAGCTAACTCAGAGTTTCCCAAGCTACCTTCTTGTTGGTTCTATAAACTTCAGACCCTTAACCATTCACAAGGTTATAGTGACCAGGCCCCTACTCTTTCTAGATCTTGTTTCAAGGCTGACCACATGCTGCACTGTGCAGAGCAAGGCCATTCTGCCTCACCCTGCTCTATCCTCAAGGCAAATGTCTGAAAGCCCAAGCTTCAGTCCAGCTCCTACTTTGCATGTCTGAGCTCTGACATGGGTTAAACAGATCTGGGTAGATATGGCAATGAGACTTTCTTTTTTTCCCTGTTGTATTTATTTATTTATTTTTACTCTTTATTTTAAAGGTTTTACAGAGTTTTGTTGTTCACAGACATGTATGTTCCCAGATCAGTCATATGCATATCCCTGGTCCCTAACCCCCCACTTCCCCCCTTCCCACCCCTCCGGCAATGAGACTTTTAAAAAGTTTCCTGTAAGCAGAACGTTTGTTATTCCAAAGTATCCCCAAAGACCTACTTTCCTAACTCTCTTTCTCTTTGACTTTTTTTTTTTCAGTTCCACAGAATGGATGGCTCAGTCTAGTATTAGACTGTTTACCTTTCCTGATACATGCTGGCATCTCACCTGTCTACTTGATTTTCAAGACTGGAGGTAAATGGGACTAGGAAAATGGGGTCTCTCTTTCCTGATACATTTGCTATTAGTAGGTAGTTACATAAAACGGTGTGACCTCTATAGCAGCAACAGGAGAAGGAATTGGGATTAGATGACATATTAGAGGCTTTAGATTCTGCTCCCCGAACTGTTTGAGGTCAAGGATTTTAAGCTGTACTGATAGCTGTATTTCTGCCACCACTCGTGGTCATATTTGCTCGTGCTCCAAGGGAAAATATATACTCCTTCAGGTCTTATACCCATTTCATCCAAATTTATCAAATCCAGGCACTTTTAAAAAATTATTTCTTTGAAATGTAGTTCATGTACAATATTGTGTTAGCATCAGGTCAAAGTGGTTAGTTTATATGTATACATTTCAAATTACTTTCCTTTGCAGGTTCTTATAAGGTATTGAATATATTCATAATTCCCTGTGCTATACAGTAAATCCATGTTGCTTTTTTTATGTATAGTAGTTTGTGTTTGTTAGCTAACTCAGAGTTTCCCAAGCTACCTTCTTGTTGGTTCTATAAACTTCAGACCCTTAACCATTCACAAGGTTATAGTGACCAGGCCCCTACTCTTTCTAGATCTTGTTTCAAGGCTGACCACATGCTGCACTGTGCAGAGCAAGGCCATTCTGCCTCACCCTGCTCTATCCTCAAGGCAAATGTCTGAAAGCCCAAGCTTCAGTCCAGCTCCTACTTTGCATGTCTGAGCTCTGACATGGGTTAAACAGATCTGGGTAGATATGGCAATGAGACTTTCTTTTTTTCCCTGTTGTATTTATTTATTTATTTTTACTCTTTATTTTAAAGGTTTTACAGAGTTTTGTTGTTCACAGACATGTATGTTCCCAGATCAGTCATATGCATATCCCTGGTCCCTAACCCCCCACTTCCCCCCTTCCCACCCCTCCGGCAATGAGACTTTTAAAAAGTTTCCTGTAAGCAGAACGTTTGTTATTCCAAAGTATCCCCAAAGACCTACTTTCCTAACTCTCTTTCTCTTTGACTTTTTTTTTTTCAGTTCCACAGAATGGATGGCTCAGTCTAGTATTAGACTGTTTACCTTTCCTGATACATGCTGGCATCTCACCTGTCTACTTGATTTTCAAGACTGGAGGTAAATGGGACTAGGAAAATGGGGTCTCTCTTTCCTGATACATTTGCTATTAGTAGGTAGTTACATAAAACGGTGTGACCTCTATAGCAGCAACAGGAGAAGGAATTGGGATTAGATGACATATTAGAGGCTTTAGATTCTGCTCCCTGAACTGTTTGAGGTCAAGGATTTTAAGCTGTACTGATAGCTGTATTTCTGCCACCACTCGTGGTCATATTTGCTCGTGCTCCAAGGGAAAATATATACTCCTTCAGGTCTTATACCCATTTCATCCAAATTTATCAAATCCAGGCACTTTTAAAAAATTATTTCTTTGAAATGTAGTTCATGTACAATATTGTGTTAGCATCAGGTCAAAGTGGTTAGTTTATATGTATACATTTCAAATTACTTTCCTTTGCAGGTTCTTATAAGGTATTGAATATATTCATAATTCCCTGTGCTATACAGTAAATCCATGTTGCTTTTTTTATGTATAGTAGTTTGTGTTTGTTAATCCCATATTCCTAAATTGTTCATTTCCTTCCTCTTTTTCCCCTTTCATAACCACGTTTGTTCTCTACGTCTGTAAGTCTCTGTCTGTTTTATATATACATTCATTTCTAATTTTTTAGGTTCCGCATATATCACATAATATTTGTCTTTGTCTAACTTCACTTTGTGTAATATTCTATAGGTCTATCCATGTTGCTGCAAGTACTTCATTCCTTTTACGGCTGAGTATATTCCATCATGTGTGTTTCTGTGTGTATGTGTATCTCATATCTTAAACCAATCGTCTGTGGAGGGGCACCAGGACAAAACTCAATTATTTTTTAAATTTTATTTTATTGAACTATAGGTGATTTACAATGTCGCATTAGATTTTGCTGTGCAGCAAAGTGATTGTTATATGTGTATATACATATACATATTTTTCCATTTTAAAATCCGATCACTGTTGTTACCTGCAGATTGGCTCCAACTCATGATTCATAAACATTTTTGGATTAGAGATTTTCTTGGAAAAATTAGTGAAAAAATTAGAATGTAAAGTTTTACTTATTTTATTACCTACTTGGTTTCAAGATTATTGAAAGCTCTCTCTTAACCCTCTTGACTAGGTATTTAGGTGTCAGTTAGAAGTTCAATTATCCTCTTCTACAAATATGCCTTATAATGCTAATACCTGAGAATTTAGCAATACTTTTCATTAGTTTGCAGTCACTGGAAAATAGTTACATAAACAATAACTGTCAAAGTAAGCAAAAGAATCACTTTGTTATTTGCTAGGGCTTTTTCAAGTCTATTACATATTTTGAATTGCCCCCTAACAAAGCACATTATATGTTTTTACATCTCCAATTATAAACCCAAGTCTCAGAGTTTTATACAGATGAACACAAAGGCTAACCCTATGAAGTTAATTAGAAAGTAGCAAACTATATAAGACTGTACCAGATGGAATTCTGTTTCTAACAGTATGGGAGGTAGGAATACCCTAAACCACTGTCATACTACAATATACATGCTGCAGTACCTATCTGTCTGTCTACTTATTGATCTACCCATCAGCTGTTTGTCTATTATCTATCTATTATGTATCTATAACTTCGTCATTTGCATGCTGGTTTTAGCTATTGAGAAGCATTGCTAAAAGAAAACTTTCAAACAGAAGGGAAATAATACCAGAAGAGGGTATTTCATTCATTTCTAATTTTTTAGGTTCCGCATATATCACATAATATTTGTCTTTGTCTAACTTCACTTTGTGTAATATTCTATAGGTCTATCCATGTTGCTGCAAGTACTTCATTCCTTTTACGGCTGAGTATATTCCATCATGTGTGTTTCTGTGTGTATGTGTATCTCATATCTTAAACCAATCGTCTGTGGAGGGGCACCAGGACAAAACTCAATTATTTTTTAAATTTTATTTTATTGAACTATAGGTGATTTACAATGTCGCATTAGATTTTGCTGTGCAGCAAAGTGATTGTTATATGTGTATATACATATACATATTTTTCCATTTTAAAATCCGATCACTGTTGTTACCTGCAGATTGGCTCCAACTCATGATTCATAAACATTTTTGGATTAGAGATTTTCTTGGAAAAATTAGTGAAAAAATTAGAATGTAAAGTTTTACTTATTTTATTACCTACTTGGTTTCAAGATTATTGAAAGCTCTCTCTTAACCCTCTTGACTAGGTATTTAGGTGTCAGTTAGAAGTTCAATTATCCTCTTCTACAAATATGCCTTATAATGCTAATACCTGAGAATTTAGCAATACTTTTCATTAGTTTGCAGTCACTGGAAAATAGTTACATAAACAATAACTGTCAAAGTAAGCAAAAGAATCACTTTGTTATTTGCTAGGGCTTTTTCAAGTCTATTACATATTTTGAATTGCCCCCTAACAAAGCACATTATATGTTTTTACATCTCCAATTATAAACCCAAGTCTCAGAGTTTTATACAGATGAACACAAAGGCTAACCCTATGAAGTTAATTAGAAAGTAGCAAACTATATAAGACTGTACCAGATGGAATTCTGTTTCTAACAGTATGGGAGGTAGGAATACCCTAAACCACTGTCATACTACAATATACATGCTGCAGTACCTATCTGTCTGTCTACTTATTGATCTACCCATCAGCTGTTTGTCTATTATCTATCTATTATGTATCTATAACTTCGTCATTTGCATGCTGGTTTTAGCTATTGAGAAGCATTGCTAAAAGAAAACTTTCAAACAGAAGGGAAATAATACCAGAAAGATGTTAGGAATTAAGGAAGAGTAAGTGAAATGGTAAATAGTTGGGTAAATCTATTAGAATGTTCTTATTCTCTTGAGTTCTTGAAAAGTCATTGACTATTTCTCTCCTCGTTGGCTACTAGTTGGCTGGACAAAGGTACCATCACTGGAAGTGTATACTGCATGTCTTAGTCTTAGTCCATTCAGGCTACTGTAGCAACATGTCACAAATCTGGTCATTTTTAAGCAACAAAAATTTATTTCTTAGAGTTCTGGGAATGAAAACGCCCAAGATTAAAGGGCCAGGATGGTTATATTCTGGTGAGGACCTTCTTCCTGTTTCAGCTGGCACCTTCTCACTGTGTCCTGACATGGCAGAAGGGACACAGGGAACTTAGTGTGGTCTTCCTTATAATAGCATTCATCCTATTCATGACGGTTCCAACCTCGTGACCTCCCAAAGGGTACACTTCCTAATACCATCACATCTGGTGTTGAGATTTTGACATAAATTTTATTTATTTATTTATTTTATTTTGCTTTTACAGAGTTTTGTTGTCTACAGCTCTATATAATCCCAAATCCATCATAGGCATATTTTTGATGACATAAAGGTTTCTTAGAGAGACACAAAAATGCAGACCACAGCAGTGGAAGTAGGTAAAACAAACAAACAAAAACAACATTTAAAAAATGTTTGAGGGGGCTTCCCTGGTGGTCCAGTGGGTAAGGACACCACCTTTCAGTGCAAGGGCTGCCAGTTCCATCCCTGGCCTGGGAAGATCCCACGTGCCGCGGAGCGGCTGGGCCCATGTGTCCAACTACCGAGCCGGAGCTCTGGAGCGCATGCGCCCAGAGCCGGTGCTCTGCGACAACAGAGGCCACCGCGATGGGAGGCCCACACGGGCCAAAGAACAAAGATGGATGAAACTAGACAAATGAAAGACCAGTGGAAGTGGCTCGCCCACCCCTCTCCCTCCCCACCCTGCCAAAATAAATAAATAAATAAATGTTAAAAAAAAAAAATGTTTGAGGGCACAAGAAGGAGGGGTTGGGAATATGCATATGACTTATCTGGGGTTATACATGTCCGTAAACAATAAGACTATGTAAAAACAAAAAAAGCCAATTAACGATAATTAAGTAAAAATAATGTTTGAAGGTGGAAAACAAAAATCAATATTGTCCCACTGGATCTTAATGT
The DNA here is from genome assembly GCA_022376925.1 of Tragulus kanchil. Lineage (NCBI taxonomy): Eukaryota > Metazoa > Chordata > Mammalia > Artiodactyla > Tragulidae > Tragulus > Tragulus kanchil. Next base: position 111,842,450 of record JAIOJX010000032.1, on the reverse strand, counting down.
ATCTAGATATAGATGTAATATATAAGACAACTAAAAGTAGTGACAATAAAGGGAGCTGGTTTTGGTGGTAAAACTGATTCTTAGTAGGTTGTAGAAAGCTGAATTATGTATATTTTAATGCTTAGTGCAACCATGGAAACCAAACAAATGAATAAAAAGTATACAAAATGATAGAATTTCAAAACAACAACAAAAAATTAAAATGCAATAATAAAAATTTAAAAGTACCCCAAAATTCAGGAAAGGGAAAACAGAGAAACAAGAAATAGGGAAAATGTAGAAAATAAATAAAATGATATACTTAAATCCAAAATATCAATAATTACATTGAATATAAATGATTTAATTTGATAATTTTTCTTTACATGCTTGAAGCCCTATTAGGGATATACACATTTAAAATTGATAAATGTTCCTGATAATGTAAGAGAACACTAACCATTACAGTACAGTTAATAATGTTTTCTTACCTTAGCATTTATTTTGTTAAATGTAGTATGGCTATACTAGTAATTGTTTGTTTGCACTGTATAACTTTTTTTAACCTTACAGCTTATAAAAATCTTTTATCTTTAAATTTGTTAGGGCTTTAAATTTGTCTGTGTGATTATGCCTTTATATTCTTCTTGCAAAAATCATATAATTAAATTTCAATTTTTAAATCTATTATGATGATATTTGTCATTAAATGGATCATTTATCCCATTAGCTTATTAATGTTTCAAACCTCTAACAATATTTTGTACTTGTTAATATTTTGTGACCTTCCTCTTCTATGTATGTTTCCATTCTTGCATTCACTTTTATTGTGCATTTTTAATAACTACATTTTTATAATGTCAATCATTCCATTGTTTACACTTAAAATTGGCACATAAGTTATACAGAATTTCTATTATTTAAGTGATTCCCTTAGAAATTGTAACATGTACACTTAACTTACCAAGTTTAAAGTGAATTAATATCTTAAACAGAAGACAAAACAAATTTGGAATAACTTATTAACATTTAGCCTCATTGAGTTACATACTGTGGTTGTCGGGAATTTTAAGTCTATGTGTATTTAATAGCCTCAAAAGAAGTTATTATAACCATTGCTTGATATAACATTGCTTATTTATGTTAATCAGTACATTCATAGCTTTTTAAAACCTTTATTCTTTCATGCATTTCAGAGTTTACAAATTCTAACACATTCTCTCTGGCAACTTAGTTCAGCTTTATTTCAATGGCTACAGAATTTTAAGTTGAAAGTTATTTTCTTCCAGTGCATTGAATATATTGTTTCACTATTTTGGCTTCCACTATTACATTTTACTTTTACTATTCTGCTCTCGGTTTGAATGTGATTCTTGAATGTGAACTGTTTTATCTTCAGGCTGATTAAAGAAAGTTTATTTGCATGTGTGTATGTGTGTGTCCACACACACAAGCCTCTCTGTGGAATTTAAAATTTTTTTCATAATAGAGATTTGTAGGACTCCCAGATTTTCTAAATTAGTGTTTTTTACAAGGTCTCAAAAACTGTTATCATTATTTTAAATACTTCCCTTTTTCCATTCTTTAATGCTTCTTCCATTCCAACTTTAAATAACTATCAGTCAGAACTTTCTACTCCATGGCAAATGTCTCTCTCCTTCTAATAAAGGAGAGAGATGTTTTCTCTTCATGTTCATGTCTTCCCATTTATTATCTAGTTTATTAGTTGCTTCCTGAAATATGACTGTGGAATGCATCCTTCAAATTCTCCATTTCAGGTGTTATGTTTTAATTCCATTGGTTCTACCTACTACTTTACACATGTACCATGTCTCACTTCACTTTTATCAATTTCTGTCCTGCATGCATTTCTTACATTTCTAATATTTCTTGTTTCTTTCAATTTTTGAAAAATGCTATGCATAGATCTTTAAAAGATTTTGTCTTATAATTGAAATATTTAAAATTATTTTGAAACTGTTTCTGATTTCTGCTGAATTTTGGTTTTGTAGTTCTAATTAATTTAACAAATATATAATATTATTTCTGAAAACAGGGGTTTCAATGATAGATTAAAAAGTGAAAAGACTCTGATTTTCTGGAGTTTACATTTCAGTGACAACATTTGGCATTAATGAAATGAAAACTACCATCTCTAACTTCTCTATTGGTCCTTCCAAGGCTTTATCATCATGACAGACTTAAAAAGATTTGAACTAAATGATCATGGCTCTTTCTGTATCACTGTTAGTCCATTTGTTACTTAAAATAGAAAATTGATCATATCCAGTGCATATTCAAATTTTTCTTTCCACCACTGAGCTGCAATTATTACATTTTACTTTTACTATTCTGCTCTCGGTTTGAATGTGATTCTTGAATGTGAACTGTTTTATCTTCAGGCTGATTAAAGAAAGTTTATTTGCATGTGTGTATGTGTGTGTCCACACACACAAGCCTCTCTGTGGAATTTAAAATTTTTTTCATAATAGAGATTTGTAGGACTCCCAGATTTTCTAAATTAGTGTTTTTTACAAGGTCTCAAAAACTGTTATCATTATTTTAAATACTTCCCTTTTTCCATTCTTTAATGCTTCTTCCATTCCAACTTTAAATAACTATCAGTCAGAACTTTCTACTCCATGGCAAATGTCTCTCTCCTTCTAATAAAGGAGAGAGATGTTTTCTCTTCATGTTCATGTCTTCCCATTTATTATCTAGTTTATTAGTTGCTTCCTGAAATATGACTGTGGAATGCATCCTTCAAATTCTCCATTTCAGGTGTTATGTTTTAATTCCATTGGTTCTACCTACTACTTTACACATGTACCATGTCTCACTTCACTTTTATCAATTTCTGTCCTGCATGCATTTCTTACATTTCTAATATTTCTTGTTTCTTTCAATTTTTGAAAAATGCTATGCATAGATCTTTAAAAGATTTTGTCTTATAATTGAAATATTTAAAATTATTTTGAAACTGTTTCTGATTTCTGCTGAATTTTGGTTTTGTAGTTCTAATTAATTTAACAAATATATAATATTATTTCTGAAAACAGGGGTTTCAATGATAGATTAAAAAGTGAAAAGACTCTGATTTTCTGGAGTTTACATTTCAGTGACAACATTTGGCATTAATGAAATGAAAACTACCATCTCTAACTTCTCTATTGGTCCTTCCAAGGCTTTATCATCATGACAGACTTAAAAAGATTTGAACTAAATGATCATGGCTCTTTCTGTATCACTGTTAGTCCATTTGTTACTTAAATAGATTGACTTTGAACTCCTTCAATATTGTGATCATATCCAGTGCATATTCAAATTTTTCTTTCCACCACTGAGCTGCAATTATAAATAATTTTATTTTGGCCAACTGTATTATCTCTGTGACATTTCTAGAATGTTTTGCTTCTATGTCTCCTAACCAAGAGTATAAAAGTAAATACTACTCTGTCTTTAGCTACCTGTGGATAAGGGAATAGGGATGGAACCTCACAGCTTGTATTCAAGTCTCAGTTCAAATTGCATGCACCCTCCAGTTTATCCAAACTAACAAGTCTTATCTTGTCATTATCTTGGAGTTGCTGTCACAAACTGGGCTTAGAAAATACAGATGAATAAGGGCTAGAAGGCAGATTTTTCTTTATCAGTGCTCCTTCTTCTCCTTATTAAGTAGGTTCTACACGTATTTACCTTATTTGTGCATCTTTTCCAGTTCTATTTCATTTTGTATAAAATATATATACATATATATTTTAAATCCTCTCTCTTTTCCAGTCTCTGATTCTGATGACCTGTTCCTGTTGTATACTACTTGGATACATGATGCATGTGTGATCCTAACTGTACTGATGGTATTTTTCCCCATACTCATTTCTTGTTTACTGCAAACCCTGAAAGGTAAGTAGGGCAGGAAAGGGAAGAACTACTAGGAAGTTGTCTTCTATACTCCCACCTGAATTCCTGAGTGCTAAGCCTGCACTCTTGAAACTTCCCTTAAGTGGTTAAATAAGCACAAGAAAGAAATAGCAGCTTGGGTTATTCACATGGTCTCTTCTACAATAGTAAGCAGAACAAGGGCATCTTACGGTTTAACCTCAAGCCTTGTTGGGGCTTACTTGGTAGCTCAGCTGGTAAAGAATCTCTCTACAATGCAGGAGACCCCAGTTCAATTCCTGGGTTGGGAAGTTCCCCTGGAGAAGCGATAGGCTACCCACTCCAGTATTCTTGGGCTTCCCTGATGACTCAGATGGTAAAGAATCCACCCGCAGGGTGGGAGACCTTGGTCCGATTCATGGGTTGGGAAGATCCCCTAGGGAAAGGAACAGCTACCCACTCTAGTATTCTTTCTTGAAGAATCCCATGGCTCATCCTTGGGGTTGCAAAGATTCGGAAAGAGTCGGACACAACTGAGCCACTTTCACTTTCATGCCTTGTTGAGTGTTAGCTCCACGAAATTCTAAAATTTCCCTTGACTGACAAAAGAAAATAAAAGTATGAGAAAAAGAGTTTTACCATTTATATTAAATAAAGACTTAGTGTCAGCCATAGAAAGACCTCAGCCTAGCCACACCAAGCTGTTGACTGGTTAATTACTGAAAATTTCCTTTCCACAGGGGAGACCCACAGGGAAGGTCCTCTATGACATCTCCATGGAACTCTTTCTTCGCCTGAAACTTATGAAATGGTAATGAAGGCATTCTTATAAGAAGAAGCAGCATATAATCCAAATCATGAGCAATTCGCATGCAACAGTCACATGTAAGCAAACAGAAAAAGCAGACTCAATAGCATAAGAGCCAGAGGAACAAAGGTAGATTCGCTTCATGCCCTTCTGAATACCATTGCTCCAAACTAATTAATTACACAATCATGATACTTCTCTGGAACCAATAAACAAATGTAGTTTCTTTAAGGATTTGGGGGTTACGTAGTGAACAAGGATGGAAACCACATTAATCTTCATATTCTGCATGTTCAAGTCCATGAATAAAATTTCCAAAGAAAAATTCAACTTATTGAATTTTTTTTCTCATTTTGCTTAAACTTTGACATGTAATTCTAGAGGCTTTTCTCCCCACATGTACCATAGATACCTAAATGTTAGTCTCTTTTATAATAATTTCTTTCAATTCTCGACACAGGAAATAAAAAAGAAGTGGAGATATTTAGGCAGGGTTACAGAATTTGAATTCTCAATACTTGTTATCTACTATCCACTGACTATACAAATAATATTCCCAAGGGATGTATAAACAAAGACATGGCCAGGAAAATTATCACTCCATAGTACTGAGAACTTTCCTCAAAAGAACTTAACTTTAGTAAGTGGTGACTGAGCCTACTGCTATTTAAATTGGAGTTGAGTCTCATACCATGAACTAAAATGGCACTAAATGGTTTAGATCTATAAATTCAGCAATGACCTACCCTGTTGACTTTCCCACTATAATTGTGTAGGAAGGCTAGTTCATCAGGGCACAGCAGTCATAGGACAAAGGAAAGAAAGATAGGACAAAAGTCTGTTTGCCCCATTGGAGACTTACATTAAGGCTTTGCTTTCTGTCAGAGATGAAAATGAAAGTCCACATGCAGGGAGAGGTAGCATACCATCCAAACAGTAAGCAATGCCCCTGGAAGAATAGCGTGCCGACAAAGGAAAGAGCCTAAATAGGAGCATAAGAGTCAGAAAAGGATTGTGCTCACTCTAACATAAACTCCTTTTATCCCTTTCTTGCCACTGTTCAAGGCTTTTCCCTTCTGTCAGAAAAGGATCAGATAGATTCCAAATTGGTCCTGATTTGATAATGCTCATCAGTGTTCTAAGCTTGCGAATCAGGAAATTCCTTTTCTGAGAGGTGCTGGAGCGTGTGTCTTGTCCTGACTTGTTTCTAAGTCAGGCAGTTTCAGAGGTATCAGGCTTCCTTTACTCAGACTGCAACTGCCAGAGGAATGGGTCACAGCTACGATGTTTGAGTTAATGTTCTACTTCCAAACCATATCACTCAGCTTCTTCTCAGTAAAATACATTCCAAATATTCCTGTACGGAATTAGAACTGTGTATGTCTTGGGAGAGACTCTATTCCCTTTCCAAAACTACATTTTGTGGCTTGCATGATACTTAAAGCATTGTCTTTGCTTGTCTTTATGTGTCTCTCCATCATTCAAGGCTTCCTGAATGAAACTTGTAATTGACATAAAATGATTGTTTGTACTGGTTTATGCACTAGAACTTAGCTGTGTAGAACATTACAATCAATGGAGTTCTTTTCTTTCTCCAACTTGTTTTATCTAAAAAATGTAGAGTTTTACCCTGATCTTCACATGTTCTGCGGACATCAGTGAATACCAGCATGACCTCTGGTATACACTCCACCCATATCTAACTTTAATTTGACTTGAACTTATACACCTGAAATAATACTCACTGCTTCTGTAACAGGTTTTACACAATGAAGGATATTCAACTTCTCATATGAAACACAGGACACTTGGAGACAGTAGAATCAGCAGTTTAAACTTTGAGAAAAAACCATTTTGAACAAAGAGCCTATACTTCTTTGTAAACCCAAATAATTTCCAGTGTATGAGAGTAAATTAAAATTTCCAATTTCCATATTGGATTGAATTATACCACCAGTGTTCCTGGTTGTCCAGCTTGCAGATGGCGGACTGTGGTACTTCTTGGCATGTGATCCAATTCCTATAACGTATGTCCTCCTATATATCTCTGCATATATCCTATTAGTTCTGTTTCTCTGAAAAATCCTGACTAGTATATATGCATCAAACTTAATGATGAAAGCAGTTTCAGTGTAAATGGATTAAGAAAAACCTGACAAATAATAGCTGCATACTGATATGACTTCCCAGGTGGCACTAGTGGTAAAGAACCCATTGCAGGAGACATAAGAGATGCCAGTTTGATCCCTGGGTTGGGAAGATCTCCTGGAGGAGGGCATGGCAACCCACCCGGCATTCTTGCCTGATTTGATAATGCTCATCAGTGTTCTAAGCTTGCGAATCAGGAAATTCCTTTTCTGAGAGGTGCTGGAGCGTGTGTCTTGTCCTGACTTGTTTCTAAGTCAGGCAGTTTCAGAGGTATCAGGCTTCCTTTACTCAGACTGCAACTGCCAGAGGAATGGGTCACAGCTACGATGTTTGAGTTAATGTTCTACTTCCAAACCATATCACTCAGCTTCTTCTCAGTAAAATACATTCCAAATATTCCTGTACGGAATTAGAACTGTGTATGTCTTGGGAGAGACTCTATTCCCTTTCCAAAACTACATTTTGTGGCTTGCATGATACTTAAAGCATTGTCTTTGCTTGTCTTTATGTGTCTCTCCATCATTCAAGGCTTCCTGAATGAAACTTGTAATTGACATAAAATGATTGTTTGTACTGGTTTATGCACTAGAACTTAGCTGTGTAGAACATTACAATCAATGGAGTTCTTTTCTTTCTCCAACTTGTTTTATCTAAAAAATGTAGAGTTTTACCCTGATCTTCACATGTTCTGGACATCAGTGAATACCAGCATGACCTCTGGTATACACTCCACCCATATCTAACTTTAATTTGACTTGAACTTATACACCTGAAATAATACTCACTGCTTCTGTAACAGGTTTTACACAATGAAGGATATTCAACTTCTCATATGAAACACAGGACACTTGGAGACAGTAGAATCAGCAGTTTAAACTTTGAGAAAAAACCATTTTGAACAAAGAGCCTATACTTCTTTGTAAACCCAAATAATTTCCAGTGTATGAGAGTAAATTAAAATTTCCAATTTCCATATTGGATTGAATTATACCACCAGTGTTCCTGGTTGTCCAGCTTGCAGATGGCGGACTGTGGTACTTCTTGGCATGTGATCCAATTCCTATAACGTATGTCCTCCTATATATCTCTGCATATATCCTATTAGTTCTGTTTCTCTGAAAAATCCTGACTAGTATATATGCATCAAACTTAATGATGAAAGCAGTTTCAGTGTAAATGGATTAAGAAAAACCTGACAAATAATAGCTGCATACTGATATGACTTCCCAGGTGGCACTAGTGGTAAAGAACCCATTGCAGGAGACATAAGAGATGCCAGTTTGATCCCTGGGTTGGGAAGATCTCCTGGAGGAGGGCATGGCAACCCACCCCGGCATTCTTGCCTGGAAAATTCCGTGAACAGAGGAACCTGGCAGGTTACAGTGCATTGGGTCAAAAAACGTCAGACATGACTGAAACAACTTAACATGTACACACATGCATACTGATATTAATACTTGTAATTATAAAGAAAATATAATTAACATAGATAAAGAGGATTACTGCATATTGAGGATTATTACACAGTAGTAATAGATGCCAGAATTTTACATTTTAACCATTCTGATTAAGCATGTGGTGCTCTCTCACTGGGTCTTAACTTATATTTAGGAAATAGCTACGACTGTGACTTAGTGAAATGTATGGGGAAAGAACACATGTAGACATAATATACTTGTATTTTGCAGTGCAAAAATCAATCCAATCAATGTATAAAAGTCTACATGAGACTTTCAGAATGTGAACTGTTAACACCTTAATCCAAAATATCAGAGAAGGAAAAGTTTGATGTGAGCCTAACACCTCAAAGAAAGATTTCTGGAGAAAGTGGGGTTTGAATTGGAATTTTAAGCTTATTAAAGTTTTGAGCTCATAAATTAGGAGAAAATAAAGCAAAAGGAGCCAATACTCAATGATGCCAAGGGATAGAGCTTTTGTAAGAAAGGCTTGTTCTTGATTAGTCTTGCTTCTCTCTTAGGTCCCTGGTGATTTGAGAAGTTCATCAGTGAGATCTGTGTGGTGCATGAGAATTAGGAACAAGCTAATATATTTCTCTGGTGACAGAGTTAAATGAGTTATAGAGTCTGATTTCAGTATCCTTCTGAGAATGTGTTGCATTTGGAAATCCTTGGGTTTCCTGCAGGACTGAATTGTTACCATAATAGGAGTATTTTGTTCAATATAATTAGGCCTGAAGAGTACATTTAAAAGGATATTTTTTCTAGGATTTTACAGGTATACAGATTGTTCATTTCTTTTTCTTTAAGCACAAAACAGTCATGGTCCATATGACAATTTATATATTGATTTTAAAATATATGTATTATTACACTATTATAAGTTATGCATAAATTTTAGAATCATAAGCACTATTTAAGGAAAAAAGATCTAGAAATGTTTCACACTTTTATTTAAATATCACTGTGAGAAGAGAACTTCACTTAATTGAAATGCAGTTTGCTTTTCACAATCAAGATGTGGGACAAGGTAGTAAATGAGCTCATTAAAGTCACATGTCTTGGAATTTGTTTCCTCATTGGTCATTATGAGTTTTGACAAGCTCATTTTTAGTGATGCGTCAGTCTTTTATTTCTCATCCTTAAAATCTGACATTCTACCACAATGCCATGTTACATTTTAGCAGTGGTCTCAGGTTGGATAGAATTCAGTGTAGAATTCAGGGAACTGGATTTTCAAGAATCACAGCCAACACAACTTGTCACAACCAGGGTTTTGTTTTTTTTTTTTTTTTCCCCCCTCTGTAACAGTTGGAAATTTATACCAAAGAAGCAACAAGAGAATTTAATTTAGCAAAGTTTCTGATAAAAGCAGTAATGGTTTCAATAACCCTGTATCTCTCAGATATTTGCCTCCATAATCCTCTGTTTCAATGGTTCTCTAAAATAGTAGTATCACACAGAACTCTTTTTTCTTTACCACACTATAGTTTTATTTTCTTCTACAATATCATCTAATTTTCTGCCCTTATGTATTTCTCTTAAGCTGATTTCATTGTCTCACTTGTCTTGACCTAAGACCAGACCTGATCCAACTGCCTGCCAGCTGTCTCACCATAGACACAACAAAATCAGTACTCGGAATGATGTACCTTCCCCTTCAATGCTCTTAATTTCATTTTCCCACCTCCTACATTTCTGTGTTGAGTATTAGTTCCTCTATTTATATGATCTCTCAAAAAATAAATCTGGGCATGGCTATTAACTTTTTTCTTCTCAGACTGAATTGTTACCATAATAGGAGTATTTTGTTCAATATAATTAGGCCTGAAGAGTACATTTAAAAGGATATTTTTTCTAGGATTTTACAGGTATACAGATTGTTCATTTCTTTTTCTTTAAGCACAAAACAGTCATGGTCCATATGACAATTTATATATTGATTTTAAAATATATGTATTATTACACTATTATAAGTTATGCATAAATTTTAGAATCATAAGCACTATTTAAGGAAAAAAGATCTAGAAATGTTTCACACTTTTATTTAAATATCACTGTGAGAAGAGAACTTCACTTAATTGAAATGCAGTTTGCTTTTCACAATCAAGATGTGGGACAAGGTAGTAAATGAGCTCATTAAAGTCACATGTCTTGGAATTTGTTTCCTCATTGGTCATTATGAGTTTTGACAAGCTCATTTTTAGTGATGCGTCAGTCTTTTATTTCTCATCCTTAAAATCTGACATTCTACCACAATGCCATGTTACATTTTAGCAGTGGTCTCAGGTTGGATAGAATTCAGTGTAGAATTCAGGGAACTGGATTTTCAAGAATCACAGCCAACACAACTTGTCACAACCAGGGTTTTGTTTTTTTTTTTTTTTTCCCCCCTCTGTAACAGTTGGAAATTTATACCAAAGAAGCAACAAGAGAATTTAATTTAGCAAAGTTTCTGATAAAAGCAGTAATGGTTTCAATAACCCTGTATCTCTCAGATATTTGCCTCCATAATCCTCTGTTTCAATGGTTCTCTAAAATAGTAGTATCACACAGAACTCTTTTTTCTTTACCACACTATAGTTTTATTTTCTTCTACAATATCATCTAATTTTCTGCCCTTATGTATTTCTCTTAAGCTGATTTCATTGTCTCACTTGTCTTGACCTAAGACCAGACCTGATCCAACTGCCTGCCAGCTGTCTCACCATAGACACAACAAAATCAGTACTCGGAATGATGTACCTTCCCCTTCAATGCTCTTAATTTCATTTTCCCACCTCCTACATTTCTGTGTTGAGTATTAGTTCCTCTATTTATATGATCTCTCAAAAAATAAATCTGGGCATGGCTATTAACTTTTTTCTTCTCAGACTCTTTTCCTAACCCAACATATCCTCTTATTTAATTAATACTGTTGATTTTCCCTTTAAAACATGCCTTTTAGAAGTACTCCTTACTCATGAGAAACTGGAGAAGCACACTTGGAACTCTGATGAGGGCAAGTATATCACAAGTTTTGGAAGAGGGAATGAATAGGAATTGACACCATGTATTTGAAAAATCTCCAGATGACAGCGCTAGTTGTGTTTAAAAATAGAGTAAGTTACATGAAGAAGATGATAAAATAGAAGAAAATGATTGATAAAATATTATTCAAAATCTTTATTCTGAGGATAGACGCTGTTTTCTGAAAAGAATAACTGATAATCATGCTATAGCAATCATACTGTATCAGGGATAATTCTATAAGGGATGCAGATTGTTGCCAAAGTCCTATTTCTGGAGTTTGGGGTGGGGTAGGCGTTGAGTATTAGTAATAGTATGTTCTGAGTCATAGACTACAATAAATATATCTCTTACTTTCCCAAGTTTATTTAAAAACATACAGTGGATTAGAGACAAGGTATTTTTAAATGACTTTTTTCCCAAATCGTTCAAACATATTTTCAGTGGTGCACTTTTTAATCTTGAAGAGAAGTGGAAAACAAGGATCAAATTTTCCTATTTATTTGACAAAGCTAGTGTGTATTGATATGCACACTCTCAAAAATACACACCAACAAACCATACAATCTTTTAATTTATGCAAGAACAATACACATGACTCTTATAAGTGAAATTAAGCATTATATGAAAATTAACTTCTAAATCAAGAAGAGGATCAAAAGGATCCTTTACTATTAGGAAATTTATTGTCATAATATAATGCATCAATTATTCCAATGAGAAATATAATGGCAAAATGGTTGATGCCATTAGACCTATTTCATTTTGAATCAGTTCCTAGCTTGAATTAATCAAAAGAAAATCCTTTATTTTTAAAAAAAGAATATAGGAAATATCAAGCATTATTAAGTAGCTGGACATGAACTTGGGCAAACTCTGGGAGATAGTGAGGAACAGGGAGTCCTGGCATGCTAGAGTCCACAGGGCTGCAAAGAGTTGGATGTGATTTAATGACTGAACAGCAACAACAAAAGCTGGAAAGAATGCTCCTTATCTCTTGTATTAACTAATTTTGAAGAGTTTTAAAATAAGCCAAAGATCAAAGATGTTGCAAGTCCCTGTATTTTTGAGATGTTGTTTATACCACTGGTAAAACCTCTGGAAGAAAATCCAAGTATCTGCAGCTTGACTGGTGCTACACTTCTAGTGGAGCCTGAAATGAAGGTGTCTGATTCTATATGCCCCAGACAGGGTTTGGGTTTCATTTGAGAGTATACTCTCACCAAATTAAGAAATTATATATACACCAAGAAGCTAGAAAATTAATTTCAGAAAGTAAAATGTAGAAGCAAATCAAATAAAAAATATTCAGGTTACCAACAAAAAGAATCTAATTTTTCCGTTAGTAAAATAGACACATACACATAGACACATTATTAAGATTTGTTATGAACAAAAAGGGACTGGTCATATGTAAAAATATAGCAAGGAATACATAGTTCTGCCTCAAGCTATGATGGAACAAGATATTCCTAAACTCTCTTTTGTGAACTATTCAAAATGTTGGGTAAAACATGTGTTTATATAGTGCATCAGTGAGGATAGTGGAGTAATAAGCTTCAAAAATCCTTCTCTGATACAGACTGAATGTTTATGGTCCATCCCTTGACTCAAAGTTCATATGTTGACACCCCAAGGACTAATGTAACATACTTGGAGATAGGGCCTTTACAGAAATAATTAAGGCTAAACAAGGCCATAAGGATAGGGCTGTGATCCAATAGGGTTAGTGTCTGTGTAAGAAGAAACATGAGAACTAGTGCACTCTCTCTCTCCCCTCACTTGTACACATAGGGTCCATGTGAGCACACAAGAAGATGGTGGCCACCTACGAGCCAGGAAGAGAAGTCCATCAGGAACTAACCATGTGGGCACCCTTATCTGGACTTCAAGTCTCCAGGACTGTGGGAAAATAAACGTCTGTTGTTTCAGCCACCCAGTTTATCGTATTTTGTGATGGCCCCCTGAGCAGACTGATACTTAACCTTTATAAAACAATAAGTAAACTAGGAAAAAATATGCCAAAAGTCAACTTTTTTTCAGAACTCTGGAAACTAACCACAAGTATGCAACCAGACGAACACTTAGAAAAAAATTGCTGAATTTCAGTAAGAATAGTAAGCTTTGTGGAGTTCTAACCTATTCTTATCTCCTGCTTTCTAGCTCAGTTTTAACCTTGCAAAGAGCAGCCTGAATTCCCCGACTAGTTTTGGAAGAGGGAGTAGAATTGATTTCAGTAGCAAAGACACAAACAGGATGGAACACACATGTATAGTCTAGACCCTCACTAAGATGGGTTGAAATCCATATGCATTTTCATTATTTCTAATCTTTTTGAAGACAGCTTCCAGTAGCTCAGTGGTAAAGAATCTGCCTGACAATGGAGGAGATGTAGAAGGCGCAGGTTCTATCCCTGACTCGGGAAGATTCCCTGGAGGAGGAAATGGCAACCTACTCCAGTATTCTTGCCTGGAAAATTTCGTAGATGGAATACTTTGACCACTGATGAAGAACTGACTCATTGGAAAAGACCTTGATGCTGGGAATGGTTGAAGGCAAGAGGATGAGATGATTAGATAGCATCAATGACTCAAGAGACATGTATTTGAGCAAACTCTGGGAGATAGTGTAGGACAGGAGAGCCTGGTATGGTATAGTCCATGGGATTGCAAAGAGTCAGACATGACTTAGCAACTGAACAGAAACGACAACTTGTTGAAGAAAGTATATTGCAGAAGCCAGAGTCTTTCATCACAGTGGACACACATATTTGACTTAGGACTCAGAGAAGGTGAGGGAGGATTCATGGGAAAGTAGAGTGGTTGCCAGTCTAGCTTCTGCATCATGCCAATGAAAGGAAAGAAAAAAAGGAAGGAAAAGAAGGAGAAAAAATACAACTTCTGAAATAAAAAAGATCTTAACATGTTTTTGTTCCTTTGTAGTCTATCCATTGTCTCAGATGAAACGTTGGTGCTTAATTCCTTAATTGTTCTAGAAAACCTAAGGAAAAAAAGAAACGTCTGTTGTTTCAGCCACCCAGTTTATCGTATTTTGTGATGGCCCCCTGAGCAGACTGATACTTAACCTTTATAAAACAATAAGTAAACTAGGAAAAAATATGCCAAAAGTCAACTTTTTTTCAGAACTCTGGAAACTAACCACAAGTATGCAACCAGACGAACACTTAGAAAAAAATTGCTGAATTTCAGTAAGAATAGTAAGCTTTGTGGAGTTCTAACCTATTCTTATCTCCTGCTTTCTAGCTCAGTTTTAACCTTGCAAAGAGCAGCCTGAATTCCCCGACTAGTTTTGGAAGAGGGAGTAGAATTGATTTCAGTAGCAAAGACACAAACAGGATGGAACACACATGTATAGTCTAGACCCTCACTAAGATGGGTTGAAATCCATATGCATTTTCATTATTTCTAATCTTTTTGAAGACAGCTTCCAGTAGCTCAGTGGTAAAGAATCTGCCTGACAATGGAGGAGATGTAGAAGGCGCAGGTTCTATCCCTGACTCGGGAAGATTCCCTGGAGGAGGAAATGGCAACCTACTCCAGTATTCTTGCCTGGAAAATTTCGTAGATGGAATACTTTGACCACTGATGAAGAACTGACTCATTGGAAAAGACCTTGATGCTGGGAATGGTTGAAGGCAAGAGGATGAGATGATTAGATAGCATCAATGACTCAAGAGACATGTATTTGAGCAAACTCTGGGAGATAGTGTAGGACAGGAGAGCCTGGTATGGTATAGTCCATGGGATTGCAAAGAGTCAGACATGACTTAGCAACTGAACAGAAACGACAACTTGTTGAAGAAAGTATATTGCAGAAGCCAGAGTCTTTCATCACAGTGGACACACATATTTGACTTAGGACTCAGAGAAGGTGAGGGAGGATTCATGGGAAAGTAGAGTGGTTGCCAGTCTAGCTTCTGCATCATGCCAATGAAAGGAAAGAAAAAAAGGAAGGAAAAGAAGGAGAAAAAATACAACTTCTGAAATAAAAAAGATCTTAACATGTTTTTGTTCCTTTGTAGTCTATCCATTGTCTCAGATGAAACGTTGGTGCTTAATTCCTTAATTGTTCTAGAAAACCTAAGGAAAAAAAAAAGAAATAAAATGTACTTAAGCTATTGTTAATACACATTTTACTAAAGGCAACTAGTTGAAATAAAATCACACTTGAGAACATCATCATCTCCTCCAAGATGCCAAAGACATCTTTGGAAAAGCCATGAGAAACAACTTTTATTTAAAAGAGATTAACTTGAATTTTCATAACCTTGCACACATTTTTTAATGGAGTATTTTAGGATTGTAGATTACTGGTAGA
This sequence comes from Tragulus kanchil, assembly GCA_022376925.1. Lineage (NCBI taxonomy): Eukaryota > Metazoa > Chordata > Mammalia > Artiodactyla > Tragulidae > Tragulus > Tragulus kanchil. The sequence goes on along the minus strand of JAIOJX010000032.1, from coordinate 111,826,832 downwards.
ACACAAGAATCAAGTATTAAAATTTCTCTTCATGCATGACTAGTTTTACATTTCCTTCCATGTTCATTAGGAGATTATATTTGTACAACAAAGCCAGGATTTTTGACATTGGGTGTTAGGGAATTTTAAAAATATATGCCCTATTGTGAACATAGCTTCAAAAATTTTCCTGGTCCAGCCCTTGTGGATGCCTACAAGTTTCTATAATATTCAGTGATTATTATTAACTATAACATTACATTTTTAATTCTGTCTTTGAGCAAAACAAAAGAAAATGCCTAACCCTCACAAAGAGTTCAGCATTGAATGTTTCTAGATGAAATGTTTGGACCTTCCAATTCTAGTAGAATTACCACAGGTGTGAAGTCAGAGCTGAGACTGTCATTGGAATTTGAGGCACTAATGTCTCACTTGTAGAAACCCTGGGGAACCACAAGATGGATACTATCAGAGATGGTTACAACACAGTTCACAAGTCTTCCTCCTTTCCCTCTGACATTCTTCCCTTCTTTCATTCATCTCTTCCTGCCTTCCTCCTTTTCTTTCCTTTTTTTGGATGGGACTATATTGTGTTCTTTTCAGTGACATCAGCTGACACCTCAGTAAGATTTTGAGAGAACTGGCAGAGATAGTGAGAGGCAGTAGAGGCAGAAATTTAAGAGGTATAGAAGCAGAAAGGAAAAGACAGACAGATTTCACTAGGGTAGGATTTGACCACTTCTGGTCTTCCTGCCCTCTGACTGCCTTTCTGATGTGTGCGCATGAGTAGGTATATGCATGTGTATGTGTGTGTGATATTTATTTGAGTGCACAATGTTAGATCTTTTACCTCAAAATTTCTGATCTTCACAGTCTCTTAAGACATGACTTACCTTCCTGATTTTGTGAAGGAAATAAAATTAGATTGGAATAGAAGTTATTTACCCATGGTTAAACCAGGATAAAGCCTAAATTTGTTGGATTCAAAAACTATGTTCTTTTCATTAAGCAACCTTCCTTCTCTAGCCTGAATACAGCCTTATCTCAAAATAACCTTTGTTTTTTATTAATATGGGAAACAGGGCTCTCTTCTCAAATATTTTTTCTTTATTCCACAATTTTATTTAGTTGAATTCAGAGTTATCCTGAAACTATTATCATCTTGTCTCCAGCAGATTCATTACATGCATAGCTTATATCTATCTATCTATCTATATATGTGTGTGTGTATATGTATATATGTATATATATATACCTCTTTTATTGATCCTTCATTTATTCATTTTTTTAAAAGACTTATTTATTTATTTATTTTGGTGGGGGTGGGGTAGGGAGGGAGGGGAGCAGGTGGGCCACTTTTATTGGTCTTTCATTTGTCCATTTTCATCCATCTTTGTTCTTTGGCCCGTGTGGGCCTCCCATTGCGGCAGCCTCTGCTGTCTCAGAGCACCGGCTCTGGGCGCATGTGCTCCAGAGCTCCGGCTCGGTAATTGGACACATCAGTCCAGCCGCTCCGTGGCATGTGGGATCTTCCCAGGCCAGGGATCGAACCGGCGCCCCTTGCACTGCAAGGCGGTGTCCTTACCCCATGGACCACCAGGGAAGCCTCATTTATTCATTTTTATCCATCTTAATTCTTTGGCCTGTGTGGGTCTCCCATCACAGTGGCCTCTCTCATTGCAGAGCACCAGCTCTGGGCACATGTGTTCCAGAGCGCTGACTCATAGTTGGACACACCAGTCCAGCTGCTCTGCAGCAAGTGGGATCTTCCCGTGCCAGGGTTGGAACCGGTGACCCTTGCACTGTAGCTCCTTAGCCACTGGACCACCAGGGAAGCCCATGCATAGCTTTATTACATGTGCCAAAGGCATCATGTTAGAAAAATATACATTCTGGCAAGAAAATCACTAATGTATTATTTTTACATCAGATCCACCTAGTGCTTTGCACGTTACAGATCAAAAGAAAATGCACAGGTATTTGGTTTTTTCTACAGCTATTACTGCACAAGGACTGGAAAGGTCACTTTTGTAGAAACCTCAGGAGCCTCAAGAAGGCTATAATCAGAGACTGTATCTGGACATCAGTCAGAAGACTGGTGTCTTCTGAGTTACTGCCCTTCCCATTCCATTTACCTCTGAATCTAAAGTAAACAAAGGAAATAATCATGGTGATGAAGGCCATCAGAACGCTCAGGATCACAGTCATATCCTCCAGCCACATGACATCCAACTGGAAATGTGGATCTGAAACAGGAACTGAAGAGAGATGCAGCATTAGAAAAGTCACAGCAGGAAAAGGAAGACTGGATTACAGACTAACAGCAGACTTGGTTTTCACATTCCTATTGCTCCATACTTCTGGGCTGACATGAGGGTAAAGGAGAAGAAGTCTGGGTTTTGTGAATGATCCTGGAGATGAGTACATTTGGGCTAAGTTTGGAAGAAGGCTGGGAAGAGGCAGACACTTGTTTTTCCACCCAAGCATCATGACACTTGCTCTGGTTGTCTGGAGTCTGAAGGAAGGATAGACATATTATAACTTTGTCTTCTTTATGGGGTGCTGCAGGCCCTCAAGAACTCTAGACCTCTTGGGAAGTATGGTGAAATAGAATAATCTGGGATGAGCAGAACCTTTAAAATGAAAAAGACCTTACAATTCTAAAGAGTCATCCTCTTGTCTGTAGCAGAAGTCTTCTATAAAGTATGTTTTCTGGTTGATTATAATAATGGAAAACATCCTCAACTCATAATACTGATTAATATGTCTTGTGATGGGCCCATCATTGCCAGTAGTTGGGGTATCTGTTTCATTACTGGTCAGCTATGCCAATTAAAAACTACTTTCTTGGGGCATCCCTGGTGGTCCAGTGGGTGGAGAGTCTGCCTTGCAGTGCAAGGAGCACCGGTTTGATCCCTGGCTTGGGGAGATCCCACATGCCATGGAAAGGCAGGACTGGTGTGTCCAATTGCAAACCAGCACTCTGGGGCACATGCACCCAGCACCATTGCTCTGCAGCAGGAGAAGCCACTGCAATGGGAGAACTGCACAGACCAAAGAATAAATATGGATGGAAATAAATAAATAAAAAATCAATAAAAGAGGCCTTTAAAAAAATTTTATATTAAAAAATTGACCTCAGGAGCCTCAAGAAGGCTATAATCAGAGACTGTATCTGGACATCAGTCAGAAGACTGGTGTCTTCTGAGTTACTGCCCTTCCCATTCCATTTACCTCTGAATCTAAAGTAAACAAAGGAAATAATCATGGTGATGAAGGCCATCAGAACGCTCAGGATCACAGTCATATCCTCCAGCCACATGACATCCAACTGGAAATGTGGATCTGAAACAGGAACTGAAGAGAGATGCAGCATTAGAAAAGTCACAGCAGGAAAAGGAAGACTGGATTACAGACTAACAGCAGACTTGGTTTTCACATTCCTATTGCTCCATACTTCTGGGCTGACATGAGGGTAAAGGAGAAGAAGTCTGGGTTTTGTGAATGATCCTGGAGATGAGTACATTTGGGCTAAGTTTGGAAGAAGGCTGGGAAGAGGCAGACACTTGTTTTTCCACCCAAGCATCATGACACTTGCTCTGGTTGTCTGGAGTCTGAAGGAAGGATAGACATATTATAACTTTGTCTTCTTTATGGGGTGCTGCAGGCCCTCAAGAACTCTAGACCTCTTGGGAAGTATGGTGAAATAGAATAATCTGGGATGAGCAGAACCTTTAAAATGAAAAAGACCTTACAATTCTAAAGAGTCATCCTCTTGTCTGTAGCAGAAGTCTTCTATAAAGTATGTTTTCTGGTTGATTATAATAATGGAAAACATCCTCAACTCATAATACTGATTAATATGTCTTGTGATGGGCCCATCATTGCCAGTAGTTGGGGTATCTGTTTCATTACTGGTCAGCTATGCCAATTAAAAACTACTTTCTTGGGGCATCCCTGGTGGTCCAGTGGGTGGAGAGTCTGCCTTGCAGTGCAAGGAGCACCGGTTTGATCCCTGGCTTGGGGAGATCCCACATGCCATGGAAAGGCAGGACTGGTGTGTCCAATTGCAAACCAGCACTCTGGGGCACATGCACCCAGCACCATTGCTCTGCAGCAGGAGAAGCCACTGCAATGGGAGAACTGCACAGACCAAAGAATAAATATGGATGGAAATAAATAAATAAAAAATCAATAAGAGGCCAAAATTTATATTAAAAAATTACTTTCCTATATTAACTCCAATTTGCTTTACTGACATGATTGTTCACTGATTCACACTACCTTTTAGAGAAGGATGACCAAGATGGTAAGGATGGGAAAACAGGAGTTAGGAATCTTAAATCTGTGTCCAATCTTCTTGGAGGAGATAAAAGTCTTAAATCACCAAAACTGTCGCCCTCACAATATATCCATATGATCTTAGACAGTACAAATGGAGGATAAAGGGCTTCCCTAATTAACATCTACTTTCTCCTATAATTTGATACAAATTCTCAACCCTTGAGTAGATCAGAGATCCTTTTTTATAAGGATGATAGAATAAATTCTTTAAAAATAGCAAAATTGCTCTGGGAGTATGAGAAAAAGAATCAAAGAGTGAAGAGTTTTTCTCTTGGTCACATACCTCCATTTTTCTCACATTAATATTTAGAAAAACTTCAAAGCATTTATCATAAGGGGAGAATATAATTGAAAATAAAATTGAAAGAAAAGCTTGGAAATAAAAGAGTCCTAGGATGCTAAGAGTATCTACTCAGAGGATTGTGTGTGTGTGTATGTGTCTGTTAAATCTATGCTGAGTTTTCAATTTTCTTTCCTTCCTATATGGCTAGAGCTGTTCATGCTTAGAAGGGAAGTTAAGATTATGGTGGGGTTTGAGTAAAGAAAGACACACCATGAACTTAGAAGAAAAGGGAAGATGGATGATTGCAAACACATGTAGTTCAATCTTCCCACCAGATGGGACACCAGAGAGGGAATTGAGACAGAATCCATAGATAATGCTAATAATGATGATAGTAATAATAATAGAAGACATTAGAGTGGTTTGTACCATGTGTGAAGCCAGGCTAAATGACTTTGATATCCTGACTAATTTAACCTAAAATAACCTTATGAAATAGGCATTATCATCTATATTTTAAGGATGAAGAAACTGTAGTTCAGAGACTTTAAATAAATTTTCCAAATTCACACAGATAATAATATAGCCAAGAAAGTTTGACTCCAGTTTGCCGCTGATTCTTGGAAATAAATTGCATACATCTCTTGCAGGTTTCTCTGTGCATGACCTCCACAGAGAGCAGGCAGAGCAGAATATGTCTGATAGGGACTCAAATGCTGGCTATTTCTTGATAAGAAACAATTAACCTGCATTTTGGAAGGCAATCTGATTTGCCATAAAATTGTACAGTCAAAGCTAAGGTCTTTCCAGTAGTCATGTATAAATGTGAGAGCTGGACCATAAAGAACACTGAACACAGAAGAATTGATGCCTTTGAATTGTGGTGTAGGAGAAGGCTCTTGAGGGTTCCTTGGACAACAAGGAGATCAAACCAGTCAGTCTGCAAGGAAGTCAATCCTGAATATTCATTAAAAAGACTGATGCTGAAGCTGAAGCTCCAATACTTTGGCCACCTGATGGGAAGAATTGACTCATTGGAAAACAGCCTGATGTTGGGAAAAACAGAAGGCAAAAGGAGAAGGGGACAACAGAGAATGAGATGGTTGGACAGTGTCACTGAGACAATGGTCATGAGTTTGAGAAGGCTCTGGGAGATGGTGGAAGGACAGGGAAACCTGGTATTCTGCGGTCCATGGGGTTGCAAGAGTTGAACACGACTGAGTGCCAGAACTGAACTGAATTCAAAATAAAAGGCAGATGATTTGAATCCTAGTAATAATCTTATTACATTTTGCTGTGTTTGCAGCTCCAAAATGAAGATAATATATATTGCATTAAAATGTTAAGAATTAAGATACACAATGCTTATGGAATTTCCTGGCAAATTATATTTGTTAAATAAATTGATTAGTGATGTCTGAATTGATAAACATCAAGAAGGAAGATTAGTACAGAAAGTCATGACAAACAGAAAGTTGCCTAAATAGGGAGGGAGGCTGCTAAATGAGATAGCTATAGAGGAAGCAGTATCCTTGGGGGAAGTCCATTTTAAGCAAGGAGAAGAAAGTTCAGTAGCAATTAGAAAAGAGGTTAGTAGATGGGCTGTTACCTGCCTGATTACCAGGAGTTTTGAGCACTGGGGGTGGAGGCTTCCATGATCAATGACTCAAATTTAGGTTTTCAAGTTAGAGCAAATAAGAATAAAATTTTAATTCCTAGATTCATTCTTAAGATTCCAGATCTGCTTCAACAATGTCAGAGATCTGCAGCCTATTCTTGTGGTTTTGGTTATATCCAGTGGAAGCCCCATAAATCACTAAGTGTCCAGGCAATATTTCTCTTTAATAATCAATTCTTTTTCCCAAGGCTGTTGACTAAATATCTCTTTTTAAAAAATTTTGTTTTTGGTCTTTTCATAGAGGAACAGTACACTACAATGATTAAAACAGAGGTCCAAGTCTCTGGTTGGGGTTCTGGCACCACCATTACTAAGCTGTGTGAAAAGCTATTCAATTTCTTTGTGTACTAGATTTTATCACAAAGTCTAATTCACTGAAGAGCAAATGTATTAATATAAAATCCAGATGAATGGATAAAGAAGCTGTGGTACATGTATACAAAGGAATATTACTCAGCCATAAAAAGAAATGCATTTGAATCAGTTCTAATGAGGTGGGTGAATCTAAGCATAGAGTGAAGTATGTCGGAGAGAGAAAGATAAATATTATATACTGACACATGTGTATGGAATCTAGAAAGATGGTGCTGATAAATGAATATGCAGAGCAGCAATGGGAGGCGGACTTGGAGAACAGTCTTATGGACACTGGTGTGAGGGAGGGGAATATGCTGTGGGACTAGGGCATCTCAGACAGTCTCGGTGGTGACCTGGAGGGGTGGGCTGGGGAGGAGGATGTGGGGGAGGTTCAGAAGGGGGGATACATATGTATACCTATGGCAGATTTGGGTCAATGTGTGGCAGTAAACAACAAAACTCTGTAAAAAATAATAATATTAATAAATAAAATTTGTATGGAATAAAAAAATAAAATCCATACAGCACATAATAAATATTTAATATGTGCTAGCTGTTATCATAGCATCATGCTTCTTTCTACCAGCACTGATGGAGGTGGCATCTAGTTTACTCAAATGGTTAAGAAGCAAGACTCAGGTATGGACTTTCTTAGAGTAATATATAAAAAGTACTTTAAATCTAGTCCTGTTTAAGGCTATTTTGTCTTTATTCCATAGGAGAAAAATAATAAATAAAATCCTCTGAATAGTTCAGCTCCACTTTGCAATTTCTGCCTTGTGACTTTTGTCTACAACTGGAGCTACAGCTTCAGTTCACGACAAAAAGTACCTTACCTTGCTGATCACTGACTTGTATACACAATTTGCATGGGGACCTAAAAGAGCTGAGGACACACTTTAAAATATGTTGGGTTCTGCTATCCCCAAACTTTTACAATTGTCCTTCCAACTTCACCCTCAAAGAGAGTCAAAGAGGAAATGGATCAGTTCAAACCATGAGTAGAAGTCATATTAGTAGCGTCTGACTCTTTGCGACACCATGGGCTGTAGCTGATCAGACTCCTTTGTCTATGGGATTCTCCAGGCAAGAATACTGGAGTGGGTAGCCATTCTCTTCTCCAGGGGATCTTCCTGACCCAGGGATCAAATCCAGGTCTTCCACATTGCAGGCAGATTCTTTACTATCTGAATCACTGGGGAAACCCATGAACATACCGTAAACTTAAGCAAAATATATGTGGATATATAAATTACTTTGAGAAGAAGCCTTTTTTTTTTTGCATCAGTCTTTTACAGTAACTCCCAAAGTTTAAGATATACTGAATTATTGCCTCCTCTAAACTAAAAGTATGGGAAGAATTGGCTGAATTTTTGCAAAATATAGCTATTTTACTAAGGGAAATATTTTCTTTTGACAGGGAGAAGGAGCATCAGCAGTTTGTGCCATTAAACCCATAAAATTCTGGGGGCTGGGATTCAAATCCAGTGACATGAGGTCCAAAAATTTATTGTTCACAGAATTCAAACAAATATTTGAGGTGTAAGAAGAAACCCAAGCTTTCAGATAAACAGCATTGCTACTCTTTTTTGGCTCAATGTCTTACCAGATACTGAGCACTTGGTAAAGAAGATACTTTCATAGAGTTCTCATCGTTTTGGTCCCACTTACCTCTTTCTTTGTAATGCAAACATAAAATGAGGGAGACAATTGCACATAGTGAGGTCAAGACTATTAATATGCCCACTAAGCAAGGATTTATTGCATTGCAGGAGAAACCTGAAAAAAAAAAAAGTGGGGGATGGGAGAAGATAATCATCAGTTATTGGTGTGGAGATACTTCAGACTCAGGGAAATGTACCAAAATAGCAAGAGTTATATTTTAATGCCATCCCTTTGTGTTTATTTAGAATAAGACAAAGCAGGGAAAATAGAACTAAGGCTTAGGACTAGAGGACCCCAAGGATCTAAAGGCTTTGATCTAAAGCTGTTGGTCACTGGGACAAAGACAGAACTGTTTCTGGGATGGGAGTAGTTTGGGGCTGATGCTAAACAAACCCTGAGGAAAGAACCCGTTTTTCTTTTTCTTCACCTAGTCCATCAGTCAATGTGCCTCATTAGGGAGAGTGAGACAGAGTTATGTATTGATCCTTATTTTATCTAGGTTCGAAATAGGCCAAAGAGGTCTGGAGACCTCTGAACTGCATAAGAGATCAGAAGAGCTCTGAAAATAAGAATCTCATCAATGAAAGGGTTGTTAGCATATTGTTTAAAATCTTATTTAACACACACCATTGTGGTGTCATTTGACTATCTAGTCTCTCCGTGAAAATATTCTACTATGTGGGGGCTTAACACCACAACTGGTGTTCATTCCTCCATTATGGAGTACTATGCATAGTCGAGGGCTTCCCAGATGGCTCACTGGGTAAAGAATCTGCCTGCCAATGCAGGAGATGCAGGAAATGTGGGTTCAATCCCTGGACTGGGAAGTTCTCCTGGAATAGGGATGGCAACCCACAGTATTCTTGCCTGGATAACCCCATGGACAGTCCTTGGGGGCCTGGTGGGCGACAGTCCTAAAAGGGGTGAATAGGCAGACTTAGTAAGGAGATCAGCAGTTTCCAAGGAGAAAGAACAAACATTTTCTAGATTAAAATGTTTACCATGATAAAGATCAACCCTGAAGCTAAGTTTATTGTCTTACGGATACAAACAATTTGCATTGAAATGTCTCATTCATCCCCGAAGCCCATAGACCATCTTGTGGCTAATCTTATGTTAATGTTGTGAGTGTGGTCCTAGCAAGGCGTTTACAACCTTAAGATATTCTTTTGATCTATTACTAATAACCAACTGGAAGGTACAAAAAATGCCTCCCCTGAATTGACTCCTGGGAGTATTCTTGCATCCCCTTTCCAGTACCTATGCTGGAAGCTTTCTTTATCCCTTTCTTCTTTAATAAACTTTTTACTGCATGAAGTTCTGAGTGACCAAAACCAAGTCTTTTTGTTCCCAATGTGAATTCTTCTCCTTTAGAGATCAAGAATCCAACACCATTCATGGTAATCCATCTACCATCATCTATCAGTCCTAGGGTCACAAACAGTTGAACACAACTAAAGTGACTTAGCACATGCATGCAGTCTAACTTAATGTTTAAAATTTGGGATACAAAGACTCATAAACATCATGGTGGCATAAATAGCCCTCATTTTTGCCTCCCCATCAAAGTAAAAATGTGGTATTCATCTATGCACAGAAGTATCTCTATAGAACACAGCAGCAGTATTGATCCTTATTTTATCTAGGTTCGAAATAGGCCAAAGAGGTCTGGAGACCTCTGAACTGCATAAGAGATCAGAAGAGCTCTGAAAATAAGAATCTCATCAATGAAAGGGTTGTTAGCATATTGTTTAAAATCTTATTTAACACACACCATTGTGGTGTCATTTGACTATCTAGTCTCTCCGTGAAAATATTCTACTATGTGGGGGCTTAACACCACAACTGGTGTTCATTCCTCCATTATGGAGTACTATGCATAGTCGAGGGCTTCCCAGATGGCTCACTGGGTAAAGAATCTGCCTGCCAATGCAGGAGATGCAGGAAATGTGGGTTCAATCCCTGGACTGGGAAGTTCTCCTGGAATAGGGATGGCAACCCACAGTATTCTTGCCTGGATAACCCCATGGACAGTCCTTGGGGGCCTGGTGGGCGACAGTCCTAAAAGGGGTGAATAGGCAGACTTAGTAAGGAGATCAGCAGTTTCCAAGGAGAAAGAACAAACATTTTCTAGATTAAAATGTTTACCATGATAAAGATCAACCCTGAAGCTAAGTTTATTGTCTTACGGATACAAACAATTTGCATTGAAATGTCTCATTCATCCCCGAAGCCCATAGACCATCTTGTGGCTAATCTTATGTTAATGTTGTGAGTGTGGTCCTAGCAAGGCGTTTACAACCTTAAGATATTCTTTTGATCTATTACTAATAACCAACTGGAAGGTACAAAAAATGCCTCCCCTGAATTGACTCCTGGGAGTATTCTTGCAGCCCCTTTCCAGTACCTATGCTGGAAGCTTTCTTTATCCCTTTCTTCTTTAATAAACTTTTTACTGCATGAAGTTCTGAGTGACCAAAACCAAGTCTTTTTGTTCCCAATGTGAATTCTTCTCCTTTAGAGATCAAGAATCCAACACCATTCATGGTAATCCATCTACCATCATCTATCAGTCCTAGGGTCACAAACAGTTGAACACAACTAAAGTGACTTAGCACATGCATGCAGTCTAACTTAATGTTTAAAATTTGGGATACAAAGACTCATAAACATCATGGTGGCATAAATAGCCCTCATTTTTGCCTCCCCATCAAAGTAAAAATGTGGTATTCATCTATGCACAGAAGTATCTCTATAGAACACAGCAGCATACACCAAGGGACCAGGGAGGAGTCCTGCTTACCTGTGCGTCGGGTAGTAGGGAGACAGTTCGTGGTACATGCTCTTGAACATACTGGAGATTGTGAACACCTTCTGCGTCCTCTTAACTGTGCTCCTAGAGAACATGCAGAACACTGAGCCATCAAAGAGAGAGGCTTTGTGGAAGTCCAGGTTTTCAGATAGAAAGAGACCCAAGAAGAGTATAGTCTTGAAAGACAGAGCTATACCAAGAAGGCTTTGTGAATTTGAAGGTTTTAAAACAGAGCACATCTTCAAGACATAAACAGCTATATTTTTGTGTCTTAAAATTTCCCTCTAAATTCTCCAAGGCCATTTCCTCCAGTGCAGCTTGGTTGAGATGGATGAAAACTTTCCCTTTGGGAAAGGTAAGCCGCCTGGTATAACTCTCCCTGCAGGCTCTGTTTTCCTGATGCTGTGGACTCTCAAGTGACCTCTGTGCAGCTGTTTTGCCCTGTGCAATCAGGACTTTATTTCCTGCCCCTGACAGGGTCATTGGACTATTTAGAGTCAAGTATGTGTTGAGTTTTAAATGCTAGATGTTTAAAACCTCTCCCAGTTTGTTGGGAAAGCTATCACCCTAGGTAAAAAAAGAAGTGTAATTTGATTGAGGTACAAGAAAGCCTAGGCTTACAGATTCACAGCATTGTTAGAATGTCAAGGAATGGTGAAGAACAAACATCTTAATGACTCAGGAGTTTAGAACTTCCTGAGGCAGACAGGCATGGGAATTAAGGGTCGCTCAGCTTTAGCCCTTCCACCCCCACTTTACATCTCCCACCCATCAAACCCACTTACCTTGCAATCTACAATTTAGGTCAACGCTGGGTACCATGATAAAGCTCAGCAGTAGAGCCAGAATTAGACCCAGAATGAGCTTCCAAATTGTATTCCATAGAAACAGTTGATCTGAAACAGATTCATCCAATACATTCAAGACCCCCATGATGCTGAGATATTAGACCTAAGCTAGACTGGGGAGGCAGTTATAATTGGGTTACTAAAAGCCACAGAGTCTGGAGTGGGACTAAGCCAAATGTGATTTAGTTTGAGAATGGAGCAAAGGCGAGGGAAAGCTGCTCATCCCAATTCTTCTAGTCCGTTTTGTCTCATGTTCTCTTTGAGGCAGGGCTGGGTTCTTCCTACTAAGCCTTAGACCAGCTCAGTCCTTCAGTTCTTCTATCTACACAATAGTATATATGCAGTCCTGAGTTCTCCTGGGAGATGTATTCGTGAGTCTGGCATTATTCTTCTTGAAGCACTTTGAGACATTCATTTATGTAAACATTCCACCTCTCCTATTCATGTGAACCAGCATCTGCTGTAGTTTGCTGGTTTGCACATACTGCACATAGACATCTGTCGTTTCACAGGAATCTGATGTTTTTCTTCCCAGAGAAAGAGACCCAAGAAGAGTATAGTCTTGAAAGACAGAGCTATACCAAGAAGGCTTTGTGAATTTGAAGGTTTTAAAACAGAGCACATCTTCAAGACATAAACAGCTATATTTTTGTGTCTTAAAATTTCCCTCTAAATTCTCCAAGGCCATTTCCTCCAGTGCAGCTTGGTTGAGATGGATGAAAACTTTCCCTTTGGGAAAGGTAAGCCGCCTGGTATAACTCTCCCTGCAGGCTCTGTTTTCCTGATGCTGTGGACTCTCAAGTGACCTCTGTGCAGCTGTTTTGCCCTGTGCAATCAGGACTTTATTTCCTGCCCCTGACAGGGTCATTGGACTATTTAGAGTCAAGTATGTGTTGAGTTTTAAATGCTAGATGTTTAAAACCTCTCCCAGTTTGTTGGGAAAGCTATCACCCTAGGTAAAAAAAGAAGTGTAATTTGATTGAGGTACAAGAAAGCCTAGGCTTACAGATTCACAGCATTGTTAGAATGTCAAGGAATGGTGAAGAACAAACATCTTAATGACTCAGGAGTTTAGAACTTCCTGAGGCAGACAGGCATGGGAATTAAGGGTCGCTCAGCTTTAGCCCTTCCACCCCCACTTTACATCTCCCACCCATCAAACCCACTTACCTTGCAATCTACAATTTAGGTCAACGCTGGGTACCATGATAAAGCTCAGCAGTAGAGCCAGAATTAGACCCAGAATGAGCTTCCAAATTGTATTCCATAGAAACAGTTGATCTGAAACAGATTCATCCAATACATTCAAGACCCCCATGATGCTGAGATATTAGACCTAAGCTAGACTGGGGAGGCAGTTATAATTGGGTTACTAAAAAGCCACAGAGTCTGGAGTGGGACTAAGCCAAATGTGATTTAGTTTGAGAATGGAGCAAAGGCGAGGGAAAGCTGCTCATCCCAATTCTTCTAGTCCGTTTTGTCTCATGTTCTCTTTGAGGCAGGGCTGGGTTCTTCCTACTAAGCCTTAGACCAGCTCAGTCCTTCAGTTCTTCTATCTACACAATAGTATATATGCAGTCCTGAGTTCTCCTGGGAGATGTATTCGTGAGTCTGGCATTATTCTTCTTGAAGCACTTTGAGACATTCATTTATGTAAACATTCCACCTCTCCTATTCATGTGAACCAGCATCTGCTGTAGTTTGCTGGTTTGCACATACTGCACATAGACATCTGTCGTTTCACAGGAATCTGATGTTTTTCTTCCCAGAGAAATAAACACAAAAATATTCTAAATGTAGTAAATTGCTAAACCCATTGGGGATTTATTCCTATTAGAATAATCTTGAATTGGAATTATTCAATTACTCAATCTCAATTCTCTTGAATTGACAATACCCCTCTCAGCATCTGCTGCCAATATTAATTTCACAGACATATACAAATACTTGTACATGTACATTTATTTAGAAGTTTCCAAGGCACTCATTTTGTTTTATTTCAATCTTTCAAGTTATCGATTATTTATGGCTTGCCTACTATATGCTAGGCAATATTTGAAGAAGTTGGGATATACGAACTATAGCCAATATCTCTACCTCAGTTTTAAAAAGGGAGATATATAAGTGACAATAAACATAATAAATAAGTTATATAGTAGGTTGAAAGGTGATACTACTATATAAAAAGAAAAAATTAAAAGAGAGTAAGGTGATAGGAAATCTTAAGTAGAAGGGTTGGTGCAGTGCATTTTTTTCAAGCTGGTTTGTCAAAGTGGTCCTTATTTCAAAGGTGTGCAGTGCATTTTTTTCAAGCTGGTTTGTCAAAGTGGTCCTTATTTCAAAGGTGAGACTTGAGTTTAGACTTGAAAGAAATAGGTAAGTTATTGGAATTATAGCATTCTGGGAGAAGGGAACAGCTGGAGCAAAGATTCCAAAGCAGAAGCAGTTCTGTCATGGTTGGTGAGAAGCAAGGAAGTCTGTGTGACTAGATTAGAGAAGACACAAGGCACATTAGGGGTAGATCAGGTATGGCACAGGGGCACTGGTAGTGCAGGGCATTGTGGGTCATTTTGCTTAGAATAAAATGGGGAACCACTGCAGGGTTTTAAATAAAGGGTGACACATGTTTCATGTTTTAAATGGGTCCTGCCATACATGTGATGAGAATATACCATCGTGGAGAGGAGAACTAGGGAGAGCTTTTCAGATGCTATTGCCAGTGTTCAGACCATGATGGTGTCTCAGACTTTGACAGCAGCAAAAGTGGTAAGAAGTGGTGAGACTCTGGGTATATTTTAAAAGTAAAGCTAGTATTATCTGTTGACACATGTAATGTAGAATATAAGAGAAGGATGGGAGTCAAGGTTGACTTTGAGGATTTTTTCTGAGAAACTAAATATATGAAGTGTGACTGGGAAGGCAGTAATTAACACAAGGCTCATTTGAGGAGCCTTGTTGATTATCTTATTATCAATTATCTTATTGATTTCACATTAAACCATGAGATGGAACTATGTCACTGCAGAGAAAAAAGACTCAAAGACTATGCCCTGGGAAACCTGTATTATCAAGAAGGTAGGATGAAAAAGATGAACTATCAGAAGAGAATAAGGATAAGAAAAAAAGCAAGTAAGTGAACAAAGCCAAGAGAATGTAATATCCTAAAAGCCAAGTGGAAAAGTATATTAATTTTTCTCTTTAGTTTATAAATTTGATAACAATGGCTATCATTTGAAGAAAAAACAAACAGATTTCACCTGATAGGATAATGCTTGTCCTTTCCTCTTGAGCAGTTACAGGATTTCGAAGGTAGCAGGTGATATTCCCATGGGAGCTCTGTATTAGAAGGGTCATCTTCATGTTGAACAATTTGTCTGAATCTTGTGTATGGGATTTTGAGGAAGGTGGGATGATCTCTCCTCTGCTGTCTCTCCATTCCATTTGAGGCTGTGGGAACCAACCTCCTGAATTACACTCCACTAAAACGCCTTTGGTACTAGGAGGATGCACAAGAATCTGCATTTCTAGGCTTGTAGCTGGTTGGAAAGAAAGGGGAAAACAAGATTTAGGTGATGGGATGGGGAAACATAAGAGAGAAGAAAGCCCTCTACCACTTTAAATCCTATGCCCTTAGGTTTACTGATAGCAAAACACTGTGGGGTTCTGATTATTTCTATGAGCTGATCAAAAGGGAAACAGGCTAAGCCACACTGAAGGGTTCTGATATACAAGCTAACAACCCAATCCTAAAAAGTCAGGAGAGGAAGTGCATTTGTGTGATTTATTCATTAAGTCAGTCAAAATATGTATTAATTATTTACTAAACTCAGGAGACTGGGCTAGGTCATGGATATAATGATGAATAAAAGCATGATTGTTCAAAGGGTGGTAAGAAGTGGTGAGACTCTGGGTATATTTTAAAAGTAAAGCTAGTATTATCTGTTGACACATGTAATGTAGAATATAAGAGAAGGATGGGAGTCAAGGTTGACTTTGAGGATTTTTTCTGAGAAACTAAATATATGAAGTGTGACTGGGAAGGCAGTAATTAACACAAGGCTCATTTGAGGAGCCTTGTTGATTATCTTATTATCAATTATCTTATTGATTTCACATTAAACCATGAGATGGAACTATGTCACTGCAGAGAAAAAAGACTCAAAGACTATGCCCTGGGAAACCTGTATTATCAAGAAGGTAGGATGAAAAAGATGAACTATCAGAAGAGAATAAGGATAAGAAAAAAAGCAAGTAAGTGAACAAAGCCAAGAGAATGTAATATCCTAAAAGCCAAGTGGAAAAGTATATTAATTTTTCTCTTTAGTTTATAAATTTGATAACAATGGCTATCATTTGAAGAAAAAACAAACAGATTTCACCTGATAGGATAATGCTTGTCCTTTCCTCTTGAGCAGTTACAGGATTTCGAAGGTAGCAGGTGATATTCCCATGGGAGCTCTGTATTAGAAGGGTCATCTTCATGTTGAACAATTTGTCTGAATCTTGTGTATGGGATTTTGAGGAAGGTGGGATGATCTCTCCTCTGCTGTCTCTCCATTCCATTTGAGGCTGTGGGAACCAACCTCCTGAATTACACTCCACTAAAACGCCTTTGGTACTAGGAGGATGCACAAGAATCTGCATTTCTAGGCTTGTAGCTGGTTGGAAAGAAAGGGGAAAACAAGATTTAGGTGATGGGATGGGGAAACATAAGAGAGAAGAAAGCCCTCTACCACTTTAAATCCTATGCCCTTAGGTTTACTGATAGCAAAACACTGTGGGGTTCTGATTATTTCTATGAGCTGATCAAAAGGGAAACAGGCTAAGCCACACTGAAGGGTTCTGATATACAAGCTAACAACCCAATCCTAAAAAGTCAGGAGAGGAAGTGCATTTGTGTGATTTATTCATTAAGTCAGTCAAAATATGTATTAATTATTTACTAAACTCAGGAGACTGGGCTAGGTCATGGATATAATGATGAATAAAAGCAATCAAGGGGCTTCCCTGGTAGCTTAGTGGTGAAAGAGTTCACCTGCCAATGCAAGAGACAAGTGTTTGATCCCCAATCCGGGAGGATCCCGCCTGCTGTGGAGCAACTAAGTCTGTGAGCCACAACTACTGAGCCTGTGTCCTAGAGCCTCAGAGCTGCAACTATTGAGCCCATGTGTGACAACTATTGAAACCCGTGTGCCCTAGAGCCTGAGTTCCACAACAAGAGGAGTCACCACAACAAGAAGCCTGCTCACCTCAGCTAGAGAGCAGCCCCCACTCCCTGCAACTAGAGAAGAGCCTACAACAGCAGTAAAAACCCAGAATAGTCAAAAATAAATAAACATACAAAATATTTTTAAAAAGCAATCAAGATTTCAGTCCTCATAGAACTTATACTGTAACATTTTTTCTTGTATCTTGATCATTAGTCTCACATGAGTTACCATAATTTATTATTAAATAGTAAATAGCAAGATGTCAAGCTTTAATTGATACTGTATTTTATGTGCTGCTTGCATAAAATAGGCAACATACTACTATTGGGTTAACCAAAAATTTCGTTTGGCCAACCAGAAGAATTCTGTTAGTTTAGAGAAACAAGTTTTTGAAAAAATTCAGTACATTGCTGGACATAAGACTTGTTAAAGTATGAATAAAGAATGAGTACAGATTTAAAAAGTTACTCCAGAGCAACTTTGTCTGAAAAAATTTCTGCAATGATGAAAATATTCCTTATCTGTGCTGTCCAATCAGTAATGTTCTGCTACATCGAGACAGTAGCACTTAAAATGTGGTGAATGAGATTAAAGAATTAAATTTTAAATTTTATTTAATTTTTACTTTTAATTTTAATTAAATAGAGATTGAAGAAGCCCTCTACACTATGCCCTTAGGTTTACTGATAGCAAAACACTGTGGGGTTCTGATTATTTCTATGAGCTGATCAAAAGGGAAACAGGCTAAGCCACACTGAAGGGTTCTGATATACAAGCTAACAACCCAATCCTAAAAAGTCAGGAGAGGAAGTGCATTTGTGTGATTTATTCATTAAGTCAGTCAAAATATGTATTAATTATTTACTAAACTCAGGAGACTGGGCTAGGTCATGGATATAATGATGAATAAAAGCAATCAAGGGGCTTCCTGGTAGCTTAGTGGTGAAAGAGTTCACCTGCCAATGCAAGAGACAAGTGTTTGATCCCCAATCCGGGAGGATCCCGCCTGCTGTGGAGCAACTAAGTCTGTGAGCCACAACTACTGAGCCTGTGTCCTAGAGCCTCAGAGCTGCAACTATTGAGCCCATGTGTGACAACTATTGAAACCCGTGTGCCCTAGAGCCTGAGTTCCACAACAAGAGGAGTCACCACAACAAGAAGCCTGCTCACCTCAGCTAGAGAGCAGCCCCCACTCCCTGCAACTAGAGAAGAGCCTACAACAGCAGTAAAAACCCAGAATAGTCAAAAATAAATAAACATACAAAATATTTTTAAAAAGCAATCAAGATTTCAGTCCTCATAGAACTTATACTGTAACATTTTTTCTTGTATCTTGATCATTAGTCTCACATGAGTTACCATAATTTATTATTAAATAGTAAATAGCAAGATGTCAAGCTTTAATTGATACTGTATTTTATGTGCTGCTTGCATAAAATAGGCAACATACTACTATTGGGTTAACCAAAAATTTCGTTTGGCCAACCAGAAGAATTCTGTTAGTTTAGAGAAACAAGTTTTTGAAAAAATTCAGTACATTGCTGGACATAAGACTTGTTAAAGTATGAATAAAGAATGAGTACAGATTTAAAAAGTTACTCCAGAGCAACTTTGTCTGAAAAAATTTCTGCAATGATGAAAATATTCCTTATCTGTGCTGTCCAATCAGTAATGTTCTGCTACATCGAGACAGTAGCACTTAAAATGTGGTGAATGAGATTAAAGAATTAAATTTTCAATTTTATTTAATTTTTACTTTTAATTTTATTAAATTTAAATAGAGATTGAAGAAGCCATTTGTGGCTAATGGCTATCACATTGGATAGCTTAGTTCTAAGCAATACAGACAAGTGTCACAATAGCCAATGAAGCTCTTAAGTGTGAATGGGCCTCAGACCCTACCCTGTGTCCTCAAGTTTGGGAACACCTTCAATTTACTTCAAGTCTTCCATCAGCCCACCATTTCCATGCTATTCAGAAAACTTGAAGACTGAAGAAATATTGGAGGACATGGAAGATTATGGATAAGTCATTTTGGAACTAAGTAGTTAATAAATTGAATCAGGGAGAAATGGGAATAAGAATGATCATTAAAAAGACGAATGTAAAAATTTAGGTGATTTATAGTGTCAGGTTTTACTAAAGTGTTGTCAAAAACAATTGAAAAAATTGCAATAAATCCTGAAAGGATTCTGTTGATACTTTACAGATCTGACAGTGCATATGGACACGGGAAAACAGTCCTTGTTGATGAAGGTAATGTGTACACAGACACCATTTGCATTCTTAATTCTCCATTTCAGCCCCACTTAAAAACTAAATGCGTGAATCTGGACTTTCTAACTAAACCCTGAATATGAAATGGTCAGAAACGCTAAGAATATTCCCAATCCTCAGTCCTCAGATGGATTGAGAACCACGGATATATAGAGGCCTCAGAGGGATCCATCCTTACCGGTGACCTTCACTTCTGTGATGGCCTCCTCATAGAAATCACCATCTTTGAAGACACAGTGGTATGTCCCATTATCAGCAGCATTCACATTAAGGATCCTGAGGGTCACCTTACCCTCTCCAATGGCTTCTTTCAGGAGCTCTGTCCGTTCCACGTAAGTGGAGATGGTTTTTCCATACAAGTCTTTACCATTCTTGTACAGGTGAACAGGCTTTGTATAGTGGTTCCGGAACCAGCGTATCTCCATGTGTTCTGCACTCTGTGGTGGGGACAGCTGGCAACTGAGCTCAATTTTTCCACCTACTGGAACCAAGATTGGCCCCTCTGTGCTGTTCACTGTGAACTGCTCTGAGAAGGGAGACAGCAACCAAAAGGTGAGAGTGTATTTGATTTATAGACGTGCATTATGAGTTTCTAGCTTTCTAGGCATAAATGGATTCTTAACCTTTCCTCCAAATACCACCTATAGGACTGCTTTACTTTTTTAGCACCTTTTCAGAGACACCCAACATTTCCCTTTAAATACGATCAAGATAGAAATTTCAAGAAAATAGAAAAGCAGAGAACAGTTAAAAGGGGGATATTCCACTGGGCTGTTCACTGTGGGAGATGGTGAATAACAGAAAAGCCTACTGTACTACAGTCCATGGGGCTGTAAAGAGTGGACATGACTTAGTGACTAAACAACAACAGTATATATATATATACACACATATATATAAATATATATTTAGGTTCTTTTCCCATATAAGTCATCACACAGAATTGAGAAGAGTTCCTTTGCTATAAATTAGGTTCTTACCAGTTATCTATTTTATACATGGTAGTGTGCATATGTTGATCCCAATCTCCCCATTTATCCTTTCCTCACCTTCTCCTAGTGACCATAAGTTTGTTTTCTACATTTGTGACTATTTCTGTTTTTCAAATAAATTTATTTGTGCCATTTTTTTCGGTTCTTTTTTTTTAGATTTAAGCACAGAAATTGCCAACATTACTACTTGTGTGCCTTGGGGTCAATATTGAGCAAAATAAGGTTTGTTTTTTTTTTTTAAAGATTTATTTATTTATTTATTTTGGGCAGGGGTCAGGTTGGGGAGGGAGGGGAGCGGGCAGGCCACTTCTATTGGTCTTTCATTTCTCTATTTTCATCCGTCTTTGTTCTTTGGCTCCTGTGGGCCTCCTATCGCCGTGGCGTCTGTCGTTGCAGAGCGCCGGCTCTGGGCGCATGCGCTCCAGAGCTCCGTCTGGGTAATTGGACACATCGGTCTGGCCGCTCCGCTGCACGTGGGATCTTCCCAGCCCAGGGATCGAACTGGCGCCCCTTGCACTGCAAGGCGGTGTTCTTATCCACTGGACCAACAGGGTGAGCCCAATTTTTCCACCTACTGGAACCAAGATTGGCCCCTCTGTGCTGTTCACTGTGAACTGCTCTGAGAAGGGAGACAGCAACCAAAAGGTGAGAGTGTATTTGATTTATAGACGTGCATTATGAGTTTCTAGCTTTCTAGGCATAAATGGATTCTTAACCTTTCCTCCAAATACCACCTATAGGACTGCTTTACTTTTTTAGCACCTTTTCAGAGACACCCAACATTTCCCTTTAAATACGATCAAGATAGAAATTTCAAGAAAATAGAAAAGCAGAGAACAGTTAAAAGGGGGATATTCCACTGGGCTGTTCACTGTGGGAGATGGTGAATAACAGAAAAGCCTACTGTACTACAGTCCATGGGGCTGTAAAGAGTGGACATGACTTAGTGACTAAACAACAACAGTATATATATATATACACACATATATATAAATATATATTTAGGTTCTTTTCCCATATAAGTCATCACACAGAATTGAGAAGAGTTCCCTTTGCTATAAATTAGGTTCTTACCAGTTATCTATTTTATACATGGTAGTGTGCATATGTTGATCCCAATCTCCCCATTTATCCTTTCCTCACCTTCTCCTAGTGACCATAAGTTTGTTTTCTACATTTGTGACTATTTCTGTTTTTCAAATAAATTTATTTGTGCCATTTTTTTCGGTTCTTTTTTTTTTTAGATTTAAGCACAGAAATTGCCAACATTACTACTTGTGTGCCTTGGGGTCAATATTGAGCAAAATAAGGTTTGTTTTTTTTTTTTAAAGATTTATTTATTTATTTATTTTGGGCAGGGGTCAGGTTGGGGAGGGAGGGGAGCGGGCAGGCCACTTCTATTGGTCTTTCATTTCTCTATTTTCATCCGTCTTTGTTCTTTGGCTCCTGTGGGCCTCCTATCGCCGTGGCGTCTGTCGTTGCAGAGCGCCGGCTCTGGGCGCATGCGCTCCAGAGCTCCGTCTGGGTAATTGGACACATCGGTCTGGCCGCTCCGCTGCACGTGGGATCTTCCCAGCCCAGGGATCGAACTGGCGCCCCTTGCACTGCAAGGCGGTGTTCTTATCCACTGGACCAACAGGGTGAGCCCAATAAGGGTTGTTTGACTACAAACACTGAGAGACTGTGACAACCGAAATCCTGATAACCAAGATGGCTGTTAATTAATTAATGAGTGGGATATGATGAATGAGGAAATGATTTCCATCCTGGGCAGGACAGAGCCGGATAGGGTGAGGTTTCATCAACCTACACAGAATGACTCACAATTTAAAACTTATGAATTATTTCTGGAATGTTCCATTTAATTTTTTCAGATGGTGGTTGATCTTCGGTAACTGACATAGCAGAAAGCAAAACCATGAATCGGGTCGGTGGGGTAGAGGCTGGTTACTGTATACAAAGTGCTCTCAGAACTCAACAATAAAAAAAAAAGAAAACTAATTAAAAAAAGACAGAATATCTGAACAGATACTTCATCACA
This sequence comes from Tragulus kanchil, assembly GCA_022376925.1. NCBI lineage: Eukaryota > Metazoa > Chordata > Mammalia > Artiodactyla > Tragulidae > Tragulus > Tragulus kanchil. Next base: position 111,804,346 of record JAIOJX010000032.1, on the reverse strand, counting down.
GAAGATATATGGATTGTAAATAAACATATGGAAAGGACTTCAATATCTTGTATCATCAGTAACTGCAAGTTTAAAGTAATGAGGTACTACCAAAAACCTATTAGAATGGATGAAATTCAGAACACTGACAACATGAAGTGCTGACAAAGATGTGGAGCAAAAGAAACTATCAATCATTATTAGTAGGAATGCAAAATAGTCTAGTCACTTGAGAAAAGAGCTTGGCAGTTTCTTATGAAGTTCAGTAAGTAATCACTATATGTTCTAGCAATCAGGCTTCTAGGTGTGTAACTCAAATGAGTTGAAAACTACATCCACACAAAAAGATACACATAAACGTTCCTAGTATCTTTTTTTTAACATTTGTTTTATTTATTTATCTTTTGGGGGGTGAGGTGGGGAGGGAGGGGGATGGGTGGGCCACTTCTATTGGTCTTTCATTTATCTATTTTCATCCGTCTTTGTTCTTTGGCTCCTGTGGGCCTCCCATCGTGGTGGCGTGGCCGGCTCTGGGCGCATGTGCCCCAGAGCTCCAGTTCGGTAATTGGACACATCAGTCCAGCCGCTCCATCGCACGTGGGATCTTCCCAGGCCAGGGATCGAACCGGCGCCCCTTGCACTGCAAGGCGGTGTCCTTACCCACTGGACCACCAGAGGAAGCCCGTTCCTAGTATTTTTATTCACATGGTTAGTCGCTCAGTCGTGTGCGACTCTTTGTGACCACATGGACTGTAGCCCACCAGGCTCCTCTATCCATGAGATTCTCCAGGCAGAATACTGGAATGGGTTGCCATTGCCTTCTCCAGGGAATCTTCCTGAACCAGAGATTGAACCCACATCTCCTGCACTGCAGGCAGAGTTTTTACCATTTAAGCCACCTAGGAAGCCCAAAGTGTGATTTTGCTCTCAATCCTATGGACTGTAGCCCACCAGGCTCCTCTGTCCATGGAGTTTTCCAGGCAAGAATCCTGGAGTGGATTGCCATTCTTTTCTCCAATTTTTATTCATAATTGCCCTCAAATTGGAAGCAACCACCATTACCTTCAATCATCTTGAATGAATCAACAAACTATGGCACATCTAGACACTGTAATATTATTCAGTGATAAAAGAACAAAGCCATCCAACCATGAAAAGACATGGAGGAAACTTGAATGCATATTACTAAGTAAGGAGGTCATTCTGAAAGGCTATGCACTACATGATCCTAACTGCATGACATTCTGGAAAAGGTGAAACTATGGAAACAGTGAGAAAAGGAGTGGGTGCTAGGGGTTCGGAGGAGAGAGGGATGAACAGGTGGAGCACAGGGTACCTTTAAGATGGTGAAATGATTCTGTATGATACTGCAGTGGTAGACAGATGACATCATGCCTATATTAAGGTAGTAAATTTGAGAATTCAAGGGCTAAGCAAGGTCCAAACACAGAAAGATACACATAAACGTTCCTAAGTAAATCTTTTTTTAAAACATTTATTTTATTTATTTATTTTTTGGGGGGTGAAGTGGGGAGGGAGAGGGATGGGTGGGCCACTTCTATTGGTCTTTCATTTATCTATTTTCATCCGTCTTTGTTCTTTGGCTCCTGTGGGCCTCCCATCGTGGTGGCGTGGCCGGCTCTGGGCGCATGTGCCCCAGAGCTCCAGTTCGGTAATTGGACACATCAGTCCAGCCGCTCCATCGCACGTGGGATCTTCCCAGGCCAGGGATCGAACCGGCGCCCCTTGCACTGCAAGGCGGTGTCCTTACCCACTGGACCACCAGAGGAAGCCCGTTCCTAGTATTTTTATTCACATGGTTAGTCGCTCAGTCGTGTGCGACTCTTTGTGACCACATGGACTGTAGCCCACCAGGCTCCTCTATCCATGAGATTCTCCAGGCAGAATACTGGAATGGGTTGCCATTGCCTTCTCCAGGGAATCTTCCTGAACCAGAGATTGAACCCACATCTCCTGCACTGCAGGCAGAGTTTTTACCATTTAAGCCACCTAGGAAGCCCAAAGTGTGATTTTGCTCTCAATCCTATGGACTGTAGCCCACCAGGCTCCTCTGTCCATGGAGTTTTCCAGGCAAGAATCCTGGAGTGGATTGCCATTCTTTTCTCCAATTTTTATTCATAATTGCCCTCAAATTGGAAGCAACCACCATTACCTTCAATCATCTTGAATGAATCAACAAACTATGGCACATCTAGACACTGTAATATTATTCAGTGATAAAAGAACAAAGCCATCCAACCATGAAAAGACATGGAGGAAACTTGAATGCATATTACTAAGTAAGGAGGTCATTCTGAAAGGCTATGCACTACATGATCCTAACTGCATGACATTCTGGAAAAGGTGAAACTATGGAAACAGTGAGAAAAGGAGTGGGTGCTAGGGGTTCGGAGGAGAGAGGGATGAACAGGTGGAGCACAGGGTACCTTTAAGATGGTGAAATGATTCTGTATGATACTGCAGTGGTAGACAGATGACATCATGCCTATATTAAGGTAGTAAATTTGAGAATTCAAGGGCTAAGCAAGGGAAGAGATGTAACCACAAGGTGGCAGTAGCACCTTTATTTGAGAAGCAGTTTGACAGGGTTGCCTAGGTGATAGTCCCTGCAGTATGAGACCATCTAGAGGTACAGGGGACGCCATACAGAAGGGAGGAGGACAAGGGAACCCACAGAGGGGAGATGGTTGGAGACAGGGCTTACACGTCTACAGTGTTGCCCCATAGCACAGTGAGGAGTCCAGGGCTCCGCAGGGCAGCAGTGGCTTGGGGGTCTCTCTAGCTACAGGGCTTATCTTACCTATGGCTAACAGATGTGCAAGGGGCAAACAAAGCAGAAAGGCATGGCGTAACTCTAAGTATGCTCATCTGTGATATATTTAAAACCATTGGATGTGTAAAAACTTGAGCGCAGCACAGAAAACTTGACTGAGAGGGTCTCAGCCTGCGTTAAAGAAGTAAGCAATGTAGGGCCAGTACACAGAGGCCACTTGCACTCATTTATATAACAATTTGTTAAAACTCAGAGAACTTTACAACACAAAACTTGGACCCTAATGTAAACTTGATCTAATAGTATTAATAATTATCAACATTGGTTCATCAGTTGTAGTAAATGTGTTGATACTACACTATAGAGGAGGTGCATCGTAGGGGAAACTTGGGAGGGGAAGGGAGAGGAAGGGAGAATGAGGTTATATGAAAACTCTATGCAATTCCTTTTTTAAAATATTTATTTCCTTATTTGACTGTGCTAGATCTTAGCTGCAGCATGTTGGATCTAGTTCCCTAACCAGGGATTGGACATGGGCCTCCTGCTTTGGGAGCATGGAGTCCTAGCCACTGGGCCACCAGGGAAGTCCCTGTGTGCACCTTCTACACAATTTTTCTGGAGAGATAAAATGGATTTAGAAAATAAATTACTGAAATTTAGTAAGTCCATGAGGATAAAAAAGGGGGACAAAATAAAGGGGAACCTGGGAAATTTTATAATTTGCAAAATGAAATCAAAATTCAAAACAAAAAAACCCTTTGCTTGATATTAACGTGGCTCATTGGGTAGGAGAAAACTTCATACCTGAACTTGATGCTATCATCTGCAGGAGGAGCATAGCAACAAAATACCGAGAGAAAGATTGTCCTGCAAAAAAACAGGGTACGGGGGCAAAGGGTAGCATTTTTGAGAGCAGTTTGACAGGGTTGCCTAGGTGATAGTCCCTGCAGTATGAGACCATCTAGAGGTACAGGGACGCCATACAGAAGGGAGGAGGACAAGGAACCCACAGAGGGGAGATGGTTGGAGACAGGGCTTACACGTCTACAGTGTTGCCCCATAGCACAGTGAGGAGTCCAGGGCTCCGCAGGGCAGCAGTGGCTTGGGGGTCTCTCTAGCTACAGGGCTTATCTTACCTATGGCTAACAGATGTGCAAGGGGCAAACAAAGCAGAAAGGCATGGCGTAACTCTAAGTATGCTCATCTGTGATATATTTAAAACCATTGGATGTGTAAAAACTTGAGCGCAGCACAGAAAACTTGACTGAGAGGGTCTCAGCCTGCGTTAAAGAAGTAAGCAATGTAGGGCCAGTACACAGAGGCCACTTGCACTCATTTATATAACAATTTGTTAAAACTCAGAGAACTTTACAACACAAAACTTGGACCCTAATGTAAACTTGATCTAATAGTATTAATAATTATCAACATTGGTTCATCAGTTGTAGTAAATGTGTTGATACTACACTATAGAGGAGGTGCATCGTAGGGGAAACTTGGGAGGGGAAGGGAGAGGAAGGGAGAATGAGGTTATATGAAAACTCTATGCAATTCCTTTTTTAAAATATTTATTTCCTTATTTGACTGTGCTAGATCTTAGCTGCAGCATGTTGGATCTAGTTCCCTAACCAGGGATTGGACATGGGCCTCCTGCTTTGGGAGCATGGAGTCCTAGCCACTGGGCCACCAGGGAAGTCCCTGTGTGCACCTTCTACACAATTTTTCTGGAGAGATAAAATGGATTTAGAAAATAAATTACTGAAATTTAGTAAGTCCATGAGGATAAAAAGGAGGACAAAATAAAGGGGAACCTGGGAAATTTTATAATTTGCAAAATGAAATCAAAATTCAAAACAAAAAAACCCTTTGCTTGATATTAACGTGGCTCATTGGGTAGGAGAAAACTTCATACCTGAACTTGATGCTATCATCTGCAGGAGGAGCATAGCAACAAAATACCGAGAGAAAGATTGTCCTGTAGTTTCCATTACACCTGTGATAAGAAATGAGACCAGTTTAGAGACAGTGATAACAGGAGCAAGAAGTTTCAGAAACCATATATCTCCACATCTTTTTTTTTTTTTTCTGCAGTAATGGGCTTTCAAATGGTATTATGAGATAAAATGTAAGACTCTCAGTCACATAAAACAGTAATAGCTTCTTAGTATACATACTTTCCATACATTTGGCATCCTGTAGTTTTTATTTACTAAATGACAGCACTACTCTTAAGAATGGCCATTGTAATCTTCAAGTCCAGCCACCAGCTTCTTTCCCATTAAAAGATTAAAAGGCATATAGCTCCTCTCAGGCTATATGTCATTTGTCTTCTGGTTTGGAGACCATCAGGTGAACTGCTTCCCTAGGGCAAGTGCCTGCAGGTTTAGGAATAGGTCCTAATCGCCAAGGTCCCGGTACCCTAAACTAGCGGTGGCCAGTTACATTTAGGTGCAAAGGAAAGTTTAAATGCAGAGATTTCACTTTATTTTCTCTGGAGGGATAAACCAAGGGATGGACCAACCAGTTTTGGAAGAAAATCTGCTATCCCTCCCTTTAGTTGGCCCAGTTCCTCTGAATTTTGTGCTCCTGGAGAACTCACAATTAGAGGCAGATTTGTGAACCCATATCATATTGCCAGAAAAAACAAGGGAAGAATGAAATGGACTTTCTCAGCCAATCACGAAAGCTTTTTGTCAGTTCTATGATGACTTGGATTTTGACTCAGCACATAGATGTGATAGCCATCATTTTCTCCCTCAAAAACAAAGATTTCCTAGGTGCTAGAGGGTTAGGATGAGCAAACAGGTGCATGGTTATAATAAGGTGAAAATGCTATGTGCCTGGTATATAGATGCCCAGATATAAGAATGAGCCACGGGCGCCAGTGGGTTGAATTCAGAGCAGTTTGGGTCGTGATCACTCATGATGATCCCAACTACAAACTCTTTGCTCTGACAGTTGGGCTGTTCTGGAAAGATTGGCCTTTTGCCTTGGACGAGGGGTAGATGATCATGAAGAAGCCCGCGTGGGGTCAGGATAGGTAGAAAGATGTTTGGATTTACTGTCAAGAGCCTGAGGCAGGCCTCATTATCCGCCATGGTCCTGTTTACAATATGCTGACACCCCTTGGGAATCAGGAAGCTGACACTGTAGCTTGGATATGTGACCTAGCAACTGACCCTCCAGTAGGTACAGCAGATTGGGTGCACAGAAGGAGCAGTCTCTGTAGCACCCAGGTGGGATGGCATATTTCCAATAATGCTGGATTTCCCTTGAAATATAGTCAGTGTAGTAATTTAACGTCCTATATGTTCTAAACAACACCTAAGGCAACTGCCAAAGGGGTCTGGGGTCTTCCACCAGACTTTCCAACTGGCAAATTCAGTATATTGGCTCCCACCCTCCCAATGAAGTTCTAAGTATGCCCTGGTTTGTGTGGACACTTTGGACTAACCCAAACTTTCCTCAATTCCTGGTCAACCCAGGCTGCCATCATTAGGGAATTAGGAAAGCTGAATACCATGTACAGACACCATCACTGACCAGTGACCGGGGTCACATTTCAAACATCATAATGGGCAAAACTAGGCCAAAGTCCATGACATTGAAAGGAGGTTCCACCTGCCATAAACCCCACAAAGAGGAGGGTTAATAGAAAGGAAAAATGGAGCATTAAAGCAGGATATTAAATTACCAACAGCTAAAACCATCTCAGCCAGATGCACTAAAGTACTGTTTCAGGCTTTAATACATTTGAATGGTCAACCAGGAAAGGCAGACTGGGGATCCCTGCCAAGACAATCTATTCTGTAAAGTTATGGACTTCATGGGAAATAGCCACTGCCCTGACTCTCACTGTTGGATCAGCATTCTTCACAGTTGAGAACACCAAACTCCATCATGTCTCTGAGAAGTATTATCTACTGGAATTTGCAGAGACATCACGCTAGGATGGGTGAATTACTTTGCACCCCTGGATAAAACCACTCAATCTCCACTGGGATCCTCTTGTCCTGGTGCTAGCTTAGACCTGTTGAAGACTGGAATATGCACCACTGAGAGGGAAGAAGGTGGGGGTCCTGGTCTGGCCTGACTTGTCCCCAGTCCACCTCCTCACACGTGACAGTGCTGCCTCCCCTGGCCAGCATGTATGGTAGACACAACCAGGTTAATTTCCTAAGGCTGCCAACCTCCCTCTTCTAAAATCCAGGAGGCATATTCTGTTTGCCATTTGTCCAATCACTTGGCCACCAATTGTCCCTTCCACTAGCCTAGAGGATGTTGTAGTGCTCATGGTGGGATTTTATTTTTTAATTTTAAACCTCTTTTATTGGTTTTTAAATGTTTTATGTATTTATTTTCATTCATCTTGATTCTTTGGCCTGTGTGGACCCCCCATTCCATGTGGCCTCTCTTGTTTCAGAGCACCTGCTCTGGGTGCATGTGCTCCAGAGTGCTGGCTCATAATTTGACACATCGGTCCAGCCGCTCTGTGGCATGCGGGATCCTCCCGGGCCAGGGATAGAATTGGTGCCCCTTGCACTGCAAGGTGGACTCTTTACTCACTGGACCAGCAGGGAAGCCCCACATGGTGGTTTAGTTGCTCAGTCATGTCTGACTCTTTGTGATCCCATGGACCGTAGCCCGCCAGATTCCTGTGTCTATGGGATTTCCCAGGTAAGAATATTGGAGTAGGTTGCAATTTTCTTTTCCAGGGGAACTTCCCAACCCAGGAATTGAACCCGGGTCTCCTATCTTGTAGGCAAACTCCTGCCTTGCAGGCAGATTCTTTACTGACTGAACTGTGAGGGAAACCCCAGCATACATAGAAGCCATTACTAAGTTTGCTCAAAAAGCTTTAAATGACAGGCAGAAAATCTGTCTTTACCATGCACTAAAAAGCTCTCTAAAAACTGTTCTCCAAAATAGGACAGTCTTGGGCACTATCACTGCCTTGTAAGGTGGTACATGTGCCATTATCTAAACAGATGTTGTGTCCACATCTGAGGAGTCTGCTAATGCATCATCTTTATTACATCACATAAGACACACGTGAATGCCCTGACTGATCTAGCTTCTAGCCTAGAGGACTTAGCAAGTCAATGGTTTGGATCATGGGACTCTTGGCAGAGAAAATTGTTTGGGGAAGTGTTCTCTTAATCTGTTTCTCTTACACGTCCCTGTACTCTTGCTGTGGTAGTGCTTCCAGTGCACTCACATAGCTGACAAAAAATGAGCCACCTCCATGCTAGTGACAACCTTTACGGACCACTCAGGGCACATTCCAGAAGAGGGGGGCATCTGATTGTAAGAAAAGGCCACAAGGAGTGGAGAATTGGAGGAGGTCATTGAGAGGATGTGACAGCTGGTTGGCCCTCGCAGAGACCTGGGCAAACAGAGACCCTTCCTCATCCTTGGAAGGTACGACTGCTCATCTTTCCCACGGTGGGAACTGTTTTCAAGATGCAGCCTGGAGAGAGCAGTGTGTTGTCAAGACCATCTGGATGGCATATGTGACAGAATCCAGTGAAGTACTCTATAAACTTTTAAAATTCTAGCAGGCGGGTATGGAGATCTATTCATCTTGTGGCTACCCATGACAAGTCTCATACATAAGTTTCCTTGCTTATTAAACCTACCACTGACCAATCTGTAGGGGCCTGCCTCTTTCATCCATCCCTTCCTGCCCTCTGTGGGTGGGAGTAGGTTTCAGATTTCATCAGAAAAGTTCCCAAGATTGTGGACCAGCTCATAGATAGGACACGAGCTAGACCTACTCCCTTCAACATGTGAAGTATATCTTAAACTAGTGGCCAACGAATTGTGCCTTCTCTCCCGAGGCAGAAAGTACAGGACTGCAAAGCAAAGGGTAGATTAGGGAATTCTCTCATTATGTTTTGCAACCTACTTGAAGAATTTTTGCTTCCCCTTTCCCAACCTTCACTTTAATGTGTTTGGAGGTCTTGAGATCTCAGGGAGTTATGAATCTAAGATTGTCCCTGACCATCTTTTCATACCACTGAACCAATAATCAGAAAAGTGATTGAAGGGCTGGAGAGACTGATTCAGGGGATAGAGCAGTGCCTTGATCAAGGTCCTGGTCAGCTGAAAAGTGAAGCAACTCAAAGGTAAGACAGTCAAAGTCTCAGATCCACAGAGATAAAGATCTGAAGAACCCCCTCGGGCTAAGAACCTCATGGGGGGTGAGAAGCTGATTGAAGGGAAAGAGAACACAGGGGGACAGCAGGAGAGGCAGATATGAAATACCTTGTCTAGATTTTTGTGACCAACTGGGTCTATAACAGCTGTGTTTTACATTTACTATGACTTTTGCCCATGAATAAAAGCCACCTCCATGCTAGTGACAACCTTTACGGACCACTCAGGGCACATTCCAGAAGAGGGGGGCATCTGATTGTAAGAAAAGGCCACAAGGAGTGGAGAATTGGAGGAGGTCATTGAGAGGATGTGACAGCTGGTTGGCCCTCGCAGAGACCTGGGCAAACAGAGACCCTTCCTCATCCTTGGAAGGTACGACTGCTCATCTTTCCCACGGTGGGAACTGTTTTCAAGATGCAGCCTGGAGAGAGCAGTGTGTTGTCAAGACCATCTGGATGGCATATGTGACAGAATCCAGTGAAGTACTCTATAAACTTTTAAAATTCTAGCAGGCGGGTATGGAGATCTATTCATCTTGTGGCTACCCATGACAAGTCTCATACATAAGTTTCCTTGCTTATTAAACCTACCACTGACCAATCTGTAGGGGCCTGCCTCTTTCATCCATCCCTTCCTGCCCTCTGTGGGTGGGAGTAGGTTTCAGATTTCATCAGAAAAGTTCCCAAGATTGTGGACCAGCTCATAGATAGGACACGAGCTAGACCTACTCCCTTCAACATGTGAAGTATATCTTAAACTAGTGGCCAACGAATTGTGCCTTCTCTCCCGAGGCAGAAAGTACAGGACTGCAAAGCAAAGGGTAGATTAGGGAATTCTCTCATTATGTTTTGCAACCTACTTGAAGAATTTTTGCTTCCCCTTTCCCAACCTTCACTTTAATGTGTTTGGAGGTCTTGAGATCTCAGGGAGTTATGAATCTAAGATTGTCCCTGACCATCTTTTCATACCACTGAACCAATAATCAGAAAAGTGATTGAAGGGCTGGAGAGACTGATTCAGGGGATAGAGCAGTGCCTTGATCAAGGTCCTGGTCAGCTGAAAAGTGAAGCAACTCAAAGGTAAGACAGTCAAAGTCTCAGATCCACAGAGATAAAGATCTGAAGAACCCCCTCGGGCTAAGAACCTCATGGGGGGTGAGAAGCTGATTGAAGGGAAAGAGAACACAGGGGGACAGCAGGAGAGGCAGATATGAAATACCTTGTCTAGATTTTTGTGACCAACTGGGTCTATAACAGCTGTGTTTTACATTTATTGACTATGACTTTTTGCCCATTTTACCCTGAATAACATTTATGGTAACAGTCTAGTGCCAGGCAAAACTGTGGCCAAAGAAATATTATCCACAAACGTATGGTATTTTATGGGATTGGATGCCCCTTTAGTAAGCACACTAACTTCTCACCCAGCTGAAGACTAGACTGTGGACAAGGTCTTTGTTAAAAGGCAGAAGTTTGTGGACTATGCTCGATATTTCACATCACTGGTGGCTCAGTGGTAAAGAATCTGCCTGCAGTGTTGGAGACATGGGTTTGATCTCTGGATCAGGAAGATCCCCTGGAGAAGGAGATGGCAACCCACTCCAATATTCTTATCTGGGAAATCTCATGGACAGAGGAAACTGGCAGGTTACAGTCCATGGGGTCACGAAAGAGTTGGATATGACTTAGGAACTAAACAACAACATCCGCGCTCACTTTCCATACCTCTGCAAAGCAAATCTGAAATGAAATTGGAATGAAAGCCAGTAAAAATATTTGATATAATAAGAGTGACTTTGTTATAGGAAATGTCCTTTGAAACATGTAGGTGCATGTATTTAAACCAGGGTGATCACATCAAAATTTTCTGTATTATAGAAACAGTAAAATTCATCCCTATTCTGCTAATTATGTTTTTTTTAAGCTAAATCAAGTATTTCTGATATATGTTCCTTGCCTGTTGAGGGTGACTGACTTAAAATATATTTATGAAGGTCATTTTTGTTAGATTTTAAAGGGCAATAGTTTTGCAGATATAATTTTTTTGAAACGTCATCATAAATATTCTACAGTGAGGCATTTCTGTTTATTATTATTCATCTCAGCGAGCAATATTAGAGGAGAAGAATCTGTTTACAGCCATACCACCCAGAATGCTCCCAATCTTGTCTGATCTCAGAAGCTAAGCAAGGTCAGGCCTGGTTAGTACTTGGATGGGAGAAGAGAAATCCTAGTTGGAAGGAATACTATGCAGTGGGAACTGGGTGCACTGCTACTATAAGGGGGGAGAACAGCCTGCATAAGAATAGTATTTTTTTTGCTCCTGGATCAAAGCAAACTAGAAATTGATCCCAGCATTTGCTATGACACACATGCATGGGTGCACACACACACACACACACACACACACACACTGCAAAAAAAAAAGAGGCAGACAGAAATAACTCACTGTGGAATCTGTATGTGTGTGTGCATATTCAGTCATATTTGACTTTTTGCAGCTCCATGAACTGTAATCCATTAGGCTCCTCTGTCCATGGAATTCTCCAGGCCAGAATACTGGAATGAGTAACCATTCCTTCCCTCAGGGGATCTTCCCAACATAGGGATAGAACCTGCATCTCCTGCAATGGCAGATGAATTCTTTACCACTATGCCATCAGGGAAGCCTGGGATATTTATGGTGACTTTTAAAAACTGAGGAAAAATTTTCTCTAGAGGCAAATGAGACTTCTCAGTTCACCCCATCCTTTGGAACCCCAAAATCTCATGCTCATCAAATATAGGATTGTCAAGACTCTAGAAACACAGGAAGGAGCCTTCCAGAAGGCACAAGCAAGAAGAGATGGGGGCTTCCCTGGTGGTCCAGTGGGTAGTCTGCCTTGCAGTGCAAGGGGCACTGGTTCAATCCCTGGTCCCAGAAGATCCCACGTGCCCTGGAGCGGCTGGATAGGTGTGTTCAGTTAGGAGCTAACACTCTGGAGTGCATGTGCCCAGAGCTGGTGCTCTGCAATGAGAGAGGCCGGGGCTGAGGAATAAAGATGGATGAGAATAATAAATAGCTAAGAAAAAGCTCATAGCATGAAGTTAAAAAAAAAAAAGAAGAGATGGAAGAAGTGATAGCCATTTGTGAAGGGAAGACCATGTCCCTGAATCTTCACTTACTTGAGCCTGGAGATCCTGAGTCAGCCTTTCGTTGTCCTTAAAGAACGAGCTCCTGTTGGATCACCTGGGGCTCCCCCAGTGTGGAGTCTGATGAGGACTAGGCAAACTACTTGCAAAAGTCCCTCCTCACTGTGCCCATCCTACTCCCGGCACCTAATTCTGCCTATCTGAACCTTTTGTTCCTTTCCAAGGGAAATTCCGAGTAGCCTGGCTATCTCCCTTCTGTGGGTAGGAGTCTTTGTTCGCCTTCAGGGACTGCACCTGGCATTGCTGTGCTAGCATTGCAAGTACTAACATGACCTACCTCTCTCTGGAAGAAGGCTACACATGATCTGATCTATACATTCCCAGTAATTCATTCTGAATAAAATGGCCGTGAAAAACAAAGGCAAAATCATGAAGTTTGTCATTTTAAGAAATATCTGTAATAAATACTTACGTGTGTGTGTATATATGCATATATATACTTTAAATCTCATATAATATAGGAACATACATATAAAAGTATTAAAAACATATAGCTATATACATAAACATATACATATGTGTTTCCCTGTGCCTTAGGCAGTAAAGAATTTGCTGTAATGTGGGAGACCCAGGTTCAATCCCTGGTTTGGGAAGAATCCTTGGAGGAGGAAATGGTTACCCACTCCAGTATGCTTGCTTGGAAAAATCTCATGGTCAGAGGAACCTGGTGGGCTATATATAGTTCATGGGGTCACAAAGAGTCGGGCACAATTGAAGTAACTTAGCACATACATCTGTGCACAAATATATGGGTGTATTTATATATTATTGCACATATCTAGGTATACAAACTTATAAACATATAAATATATGCGCATACACATATGTATTAATATATACATGCATGCATGTTCTAATATGTATATCTGTAGAATATATATATGTATAAGTGATGACATATGAGTATATGATTAATCTTTATGACTATATATGTACAAATATATGCACTTACAGATATACATTAATGTACAAATATAAATGATACATACATGTAATCAGGACGAGGGAAATGAGAACTTAAAGTACTATCTGAGGAGATGATGCATAATTGGGAATATTTGAGATCTATTTAGCATGTAGAATAATAAATTGATAGAAACTGAGAAAACTGAAGACTTTCAGGGTGTCTCCCAGATTTCAGAATTCCACTGACCAGATGAATGGAAAGAACATTATTTGAGGTATAGCTGAGGGGACAAAAAACAATTTTAACACATATAGACAAAATATGGTAGTTGGGATGAGTGAGTTTGATTTGGAACAGATGGATTTCAGCATTCCTTAGGAGGTTTAAGATTATGTTCAAGAAGTACTTGGTCGTTTGGGTCTAGAGCTCATGGTTTGTCTTCGTTCTCCACTTTGAGAGCTGCAGTAGCAGGAGATGTGGCAACTGGCCTTTCCACTGTGAAGTCCTAGGAGACTTCTCAGGGCCTCCTCCTCTCCTGCAGGCCCCAAGGCTGAATGCTGCCCGTTGGGCACTTAGCTGTCCACATCCACGCTCTGCACTGCAGTCGACCCTCAGCCCCTCCTCCTTGATGTACTCCAAACAAAAAAAACCTGACTTCTTTCTTTTAAGCATTTTGCTCGCAGTTCGTTTAGAGAAAATAGAAGGTTAATGAAGTAACTTAGATGGAGATGAAAGTAATTCTAAAATATTAAAACATGCTTAAAGAACTAATCCCTGGCCTATATAGCTCTATACATTCCAAGGAAAGCATGAGATCCATGGTGGAACCCTTCTATTTCATCTATTACATATGGGATGAACAAAAGATCATTACCCTTCTTTTTCCTGGTCCCTTCCTCTATGGTTATCTCTGTATGCAAAGCAGAAATGTCTACCTAGGTGGTTAGAACCTAATATCGGGACCTCTCAGAAGTCAGTCTGAGAGCCTCATAGAACCAGATACCTGAATAGAAAAGAGAGGCCTGAGATAAAGACCAAGGAGAGTCATGCCCACTCCTCCAGGACCACCTCCTCAGGGCTACTCTCCTGGTGACCATGCTACAGGCTGGACTCCAGCCAAGGCAAACCCCTAAATCTGACCACTCACTCATGTGCCAGAATCTGGTATCTTCCTCTTCTTCAGGTTCTTCTGGGTGGGCCCAGGGCCTGGGGATATATCTGAGCTAGCTTCCAACACAAAGCAAGCAGAATAGGTGCTAAGACATGTGCAGAGAATCTGGAGAGAGATTGTGAAGCACACACAATGTGAGATCCCATCACATTAAAACACATATGCAGGGAAATATATGGAGGCAAGATCTAAAGGTTTCTCTAATGTTCAGGTGATGTAATTCCTGGAGTGAAATTAACCCTAATTAAAACATTTGTTAGCATTAATAGGATTATTTTTCTTCTGAAATTCTTCTGCCCTATAACTCTTTCCTTGCCTTACCCAAGCATCCACCCCATCCATCCAGCCTACACATTTGAGTCATCTGGGGAACATTTTAGAGCTACAGTGGGGTGGGAAAGGACTTTGGCTTAATTAATTGATTAAATATGATTTTGTTTATTTATTTTCAGTTGAGAATAAATGCACATAACATAAAATTTGCCACATAAAAGTATACAATTCAATGATTTTTAGTATTTCGCAGTGTTGTACAACTATTATCACTGTCTAATTCCAGAATGGTTTTATCACAACAAAAAGGAACTTCATGCCTCCCAATTTCCCCCTCTCTTAGTCCCTTGGCAATCAGTGATCTACTCTCTGTCACTATGGGTTTTTCTATTCAGGGCAATTCACATAAGTGGAATAATATGACATCGGGCCTTTGTGACTGTCTTCTTTCACCAGCAAAACACTTTCAAGGTTCATCCATGTTGTTGTAGCAGATAGTCCTTTATATGGGTAAACAGTACTTTATTTATGGATATGCCATTTTTTTCTTAACTAAGAAAATCTAGTATACAGGCTATTCAGTTTTCATCATTCTTTCATTTTCTTAACTCTGTGTTCCACATGATAGTAAATTACTTTTCTAAAAATTGAGATATAATTAACATTTAAGTTTAATGTATATGATGTATTGATTTGATATGATGCAATATGATTACCACCATTGCAATGTGTACCACCACTTTAACGTGTCAAATAATTATCATTTCTTTTTTGTGGTGAGAACAGTTCAGATAATCTCTTAGAGATTTTGAAGTTTATGACAAAGTATTGCTGACTATACACACTATGAAGTGCATTTGATCTTCAGAACTTACTCATCTACTGATTGCAAGTCTGTACCATTAAACAACATCTCCCCACCTCTCCCAATCCCCAGCCCCTAGTAACTACCATTCTACTCTCTGTTTCTACATGTTTGGATTTTAGATGTCATTGGCATTTTTTAAGTTTCCCAGAAGACTACTATCCAGGTTGAAAACTATGCCTCTATAGCTAAAGGAGATTTCTGACTTTCCCTTAAAAATTTTCAGGGCTGTGACAAAAAGAATTTTAAGAAATAGGATAATGGAGCTTTCTCAGTCAGAGGTATTGGAAATGAATACCATAATGTTCAGTGACTGTTATTATTCTCTGTGAGATTGAGTGTGGGATTACTGTGCTATGGGAAAAAAGATCTCATCTTGTAACTGAGAAGTGAGTTCATGTGTTATCTCCATCTATTGTATAACATAATAAGACTGCTTGTTTTGACTCTGTTTATAGAGTCAGAGCTTCAAGGTGGTTGGTGGGGAAACTCTGCTCTAAACCAAGGAGGACAGTTTATATGATCTTAAAAATTTTCTTCCATTGGTCACATACAATCATCATCGAAGAAAAAAATGAGGAATAAAATCTCATCAATATTCAAAATTTTCTCCCTTCCAAATACAATATAAAAGATTTCTGCCTTCTTGGGATTCACAAAGCTAGAATCCTAACAACAAAGAAAAGCTGGATGATGAACAAAATCATAAACTTTCTTGATCCCTATTGAGTTTGCAAGGGAAAACTCAGTAGAATTTGGAATAAGCCTGTAATGTTATGAATGGAAGAGACACAAGTACTGACTCACCTGTGGCACAGCACAGAAAAAAAGAGGAAACACTGTAGAAACTGGTATGAAAACTTGACTAAAATGGTAGTGAATAGATAAAGGCAAGTGAGGGCTTTTATGAGAGTACAGATCCATAGGAGAGGCAGATGTAAAAGGAGTTTGTACCTACCTGTAGAACCTTCACTGTGGACTCATGGGGGTACATATGAGTGAGTTCACCCACTCAAGTGGGTGTTCGTGAGAATGACTTCAGGCAGGAGACTAGAGAAAGCCATCCTATGATACAAACCAGGGGAGGGCAGCTGCCTACTCTGTGGGAAAGACAGAGGCTACACCCAGATCCTCCTTCCCCTGGAACAACAGATGCTGGCAGAGGGACTTCCCTGGCAGGCCAGTAGTTAAGACTTTGCTTTCCAATGAGGGGGTGTCGGTGTGATCTCTGGTTGGAGAGCTAAGATCTGATGCCTAGCAGACAAAAATCCATACATAAAACAGAAGCAATATTGTAACAAATTCAATAAAGACTTTAAAAATTAAAAAAAAAAAAGACGCTGGCAGAAGGGAAGCAAACCATATCGCCCACAGGGCATAGGTTCAGACCTGTTGTTAGATCAAAAGAAAACAGAAAAACTTCTCTAGCCTTCTTCTAGCCTAGGGGCAAGAAACTTTCCTGTGACTAGACTGTTGGGATCGCTCCCAGTGGAGAAAACCAGGATGACTAAGAAAGTCTCCTTGAATAGGAATTCAAGACTCAGGCACATGGGACCTGCCAAAGTTGAGTTAAACTAGGATAAGAGAGAACATACTCCCAAAGCCCTACACAAGGGTAGCAAGAATTGAATGACAAGCATTAGTAGATTCCTATGAAGGGAAGGATGGGAGCACATACCTCTGATACGCTAGCTCCCAGGGAAAGCCTAGAGCTTGGGGTAGTATAAGAACATTGAAAAAAAAGCCTCTAACAAACCAGACCCCACTCCCAAGCACAAATATATCAAGATCAAGAATGGCAAAGAAGGGCTTCCCTGGTGGTGCAGTGGGAGGAGAGTCTTCCTTGCAGTGCAAGGGGTGACGGTTCCATCTCTGGCCTGGGAGGATCCCATGTGCCGCGGAGCTGCTGGACCGGTGTGTCCAATTGTGAGCCAGTGCACTGGGGCACGTACGCCCAGAGCCAGTAGAGCCAGTGCTCTGTAATGAGAGAGGCCACTGCAGTGGGAGGCCCACACAGGCCAAAGAACAAAGATGGATGAAAATAAATAAATGAAATATCAAAAAAAAAAAAAAAGATTGGCAAAGAAAAGTTAAGATGATATAATCTAATATATGTGTGTGTGTGTGTGTGTGTGTGTGTATATAGTTGTGCTTGGTCAGTCGTGTCTGATTTTTCGCAGCCCCAAGGACTGTAGCCCATGAAGTTCTTTTGTCCATGGAATTTTATATATGTATATACATACATACACATATACATATCATACATAGCATACACACGTAAATATATGTATACATTATCATGGACTTCCTGGGTGGTACGGTGGTAAAGAATCCTCCTGCCAATGCAGGACACTTGTGTTTGATCCTTGGCTCAGGAAAAACCCCTGGAGTAGGAAATGGCAACCCAATCCAGTATTCTTGCCTAGAAAATTCCCTGGATAGAGAAGCCTGGCAGGTTACAGTACATGACATCACAAGGAGTCAAACGCAACTGAACAAGCATGCACACATTATCATATATCATCTATAATATATGATATATCTATATATTCTGTATGTGTCTTTTGGTGGACAAGATCTCTAATACTATTGTTGTTGCTCAGTTGCTAAGTCATGTCCCACTCTTTGTGACCCCATGCACCACAGCACACCATGCTTCCCTGTCCTTCACCATCTCCCTGAGTTTGCTCAAATCCATGTCCATTGAGTCAGTGATGCCATGCAACCATCACATTCTCTGTCGTTCCCTTCTCCTCTTGCCCTCAATCTTTTCCAGCATTAGGGTCTTTTCCAATGGGTTGGTTCTTTGCATCAGGTGGCCAAAGTATCAGCGCTTCATCTTCAACATCAGTTCTTCCAATAAATATTAAGGACTGATTCCCTTTAGGATTGACTGGTTTGTTCTCTTTGCTGTCCAGGGACCTACAAATAGATTACCAAAGGCCCCAAATGGTTTTATACATACTCCTAATATGGGGACCGACGGGCTTCCATCTCTGGCCTGGGAGGATCCCATGTGCCGCGGAGCTGCTGGACCGGTGTGTCCAATTGTGAGCCAGTGCACTGGGGCACGTACGCCCAGAGCCAGTAGAGCCAGTGCTCTGTAATGAGAGAGGCCACTGCAGTGGGAGGCCCACACAGGCCAAAGAACAAAGATGGATGAAAATAAATAAATGAAATATCAAAAAAAAAAAAAAAGATTGGCAAAGAAAAGTTAAGATGATATAATCTAATATATGTGTGTGTGTGTGTGTGTGTGTGTGTATATAGTTGTGCTTGGTCAGTCGTGTCTGATTTTTCGCAGCCCCAAGGACTGTAGCCCATGAAGTTCTTTTGTCCATGGAATTTTATATATGTATATACATACATACACATATACATATCATACATAGCATACACACGTAAATATATGTATACATTATCATGGACTTCCTGGGTGGTACGGTGGTAAAGAATCCTCCTGCCAATGCAGGACACTTGTGTTTGATCCTTGGCTCAGGAAAAACCCCTGGAGTAGGAAATGGCAACCCAATCCAGTATTCTTGCCTAGAAAATTCCCTGGATAGAGAAGCCTGGCAGGTTACAGTACATGACATCACAAGGAGTCAAACGCAACTGAACAAGCATGCACACATTATCATATATCATCTATAATATATGATATATCTATATATTCTGTATGTGTCTTTTGGTGGACAAGATCTCTAATACTATTGTTGTTGCTCAGTTGCTAAGTCATGTCCCACTCTTTGTGACCCCATGCACCACAGCACACCATGCTTCCCTGTCCTTCACCATCTCCCTGAGTTTGCTCAAATCCATGTCCATTGAGTCAGTGATGCCATGCAACCATCACATTCTCTGTCGTTCCCTTCTCCTCTTGCCCTCAATCTTTTCCAGCATTAGGGTCTTTTCCAATGGGTTGGTTCTTTGCATCAGGTGGCCAAAGTATCAGCGCTTCATCTTCAACATCAGTTCTTCCAATAAATATTAAGGACTGATTCCCTTTAGGATTGACTGGTTTGTTCTCTTTGCTGTCCAGGGACCTACAAATAGATTACTGGCTCAAATGGTATACATACACTCACTTTGAATAGATATTAGCAATTAATTTTTCAAACTGTAACAATTTACACAAACAGTCCTACTCAGTCCAGTCAGTTCAGTCACTCAGTCATGTCCGACTTTTTACAACCTTATGGACTGGAGCATGCTAGACTTCCCTGTCCTTCACTGTCTCCCAGAGTTTGCTCAGACTCATGTCCGTTGACTCAGTGATGCCAACCAACTATCTCATCCTCTGATATGCCCTTCTTCTTCTGCCTTCTATTTTTCCCAGCAATAGGGTCATTTCCAATGAGTCATCTTTTTGCATCAGATGGTCAAAATATTAGAGTTTCAGCATCAGTCCTTCCAACAAATATTCAAAGTTGATTTCCTTTAGGACTGACTAGTTTGATCTACTTGCAGTCCAGGGAATCTCAAGAGTCTTCTCCAACACCATCGTTCGAAGGCATCAGTTCTTCAATGCTCGGCCTTCTTTATGATTCAACCCCTCACATCCACACATGACCACTAGAAACACCACAGCTTTGACTATACAGACTTTTGTCATCAAAGTGATGTCTCTGCTTTTTAAAACATTGTCAACAATCCTACTAGTAAAATGCTAAAACTTACAACACAGATGAATCTGGGGAACTTATGCTAAGTGAAATAAATCAGATAGAGCAAGACAAAAACTGTACTATCTCACTTTTATATGGAGTCACAAAAAAGTCAAACTTATAAAAGCAAAGAGTAGAATGGTTGTTGTCAGTGTCTACTTGTGTGAGAGAAGCGGAACAATGTTAGTTAAAAGGCACAAAGATTCTGATATGCAGGATAAAAAAGTCCTGGAGCCCTAATGTCTGGAGCCTGGCATGCTGAGTAATAGTTAATGACCGTTGTTGCTGTTCAGTCACTAAGCTGTGTCTGAGTCTTTGTGACCCTGTGCACTGCAGCCTGGCAGGCTCCTCTGTCCATGGAATTTTCCAGGCAAGAATACTTGAATGGGTTGCCATTTCCTTCTCTAGGGCATCTTCCTGACACAGAGATCAAGCCTGCATCTCCTGCATTGAAGGCGGATTCTTTCCTGCTGAACCAGGAGGGAAGTTAATGATACTATATTGTGTATTTCACATTTTCAAAGGGATTTGATCTTTGTGTTCTCAACACAAACACACACACAATTGTACATATATGAAGTAATGTATATGTTACTTAGCTTGATTGTGGTAATCATTTCACAAGTATACATAATGCTATGCACCTTAAATATATACAACTTTTACTTGTCGAGTATACCTCAGTAAAGTTGCAATCAATCAAAATTATGGTAATGAAATAGCCTTTCAATCTAAATGTCCTTTAATGGGAGAATGGATAAACAAATGGTGATACAACCGTACAATACTCAGCATTAAAAAGAAATGCAGTATTTTTATACATAATATGGATGAATCACAAAAACTTTATATTGAGTGGAGGAAGTTAGTCTTAAAAGATTGTATATGTCATGATTTTATTCTGTGACTTTTTCAAAAAGATAAAACTATCATGGTGGGAAACTGACCAGTTGTTTCTAAGTGTTAGAAAGTGTGCATGCATGTGTGTGTGTGTGTGTGTGTGTGTGTGACTGGGAGGTGATGGATTGGCATTTTGGGATTGATGGAACTCTTCTGTATTCTGAGTGTGGTGGTGAATACACAATCTGTACATGTTCTCAATTTAATATAACTGTACACCCAAAATAGGGAATTTTATGGGTATAATTATCAAATGAAACCAAAATAATCTGAGAAAATGAAATTATTGACTGACTGTTTTTCTTCACTCAGCACACAAAAGTTTTTGTTCCACTGTCTTCTGGCATCCTTTGTTTATGAGGATAAATCAGTGATCATTTGAGTTTTTGTTTATCCATTTCAAAGGTGTTTTTTTTCTGCATAGTCTGCTTTTAGCATTCTTTTTGTATTTTAGCAGTTTGATGATCATATTACTAGACATGGTTTCTTTCAAATTTATACTGCTTGGAATTTATGAGATTCTGAAACCTGTAAATGTAAATATTTCTTTTGCATTTAGTTTATTTTATAATTTTAAAAAGATCTGCCCTATTCTCTCTTTTACTTCTAGTATTCCAGTTGCATACATGCTAGACCATATTGTCATGTGAATTGCTGATACTAAGTTCATTTCTATTGTCTTTTTTATCTGTGTTTTTCTGATTGAATAGTTTCTATTTATGTCTTTAATTTCATTGATGCTTTCCTCTCTTACCTTTATCTCACCATTAAATAAAAACCTACTCAGGAAAGTGCAGATAGCCATTGTTAATTAGTGTTAGTTGCTCAGTTGTGTCCAACTCTTTGTGACTACATGGACTACAGCCTATCAGGCTTCTCTGTCCATTCTCCAAGCAAGAATTCCCTTTCCCAGGGGATCTTCCTGACCCAGGGATTGAACCAGGGTCTCCTGCATTACCAGTGGATTCTTTACTGTCTGAACCACCAGGAAAGCCCACAGATAGCCAGAAGTTCCTTAAAACACTACCTTAATTTCCAAATTATCAATATCTTTCATTAATGTGTTATATTTATTACAAATAATGAGCTAAAAGTGATATTTTATTATTAACTAAAATCCATAGTTTATGTTAGAGTTCCCTCTTTGTGTTGTACATTCTTGACAAATGTGTATGAAATGACATATAGCCTACATTATAGTATCATACAGAATAGTTTTATTGCACTAAAATCTCCATTCTTCCATCCATTTACCCTTCATCCTTTCCTCCAAACCCCAATATTCCGATTGTCTCCATAGATTTGCTGTTTCCAAAATATCATATAGTTGGACTCAAGTAATATGTAGCTCTTTTTTGTTTAGCTTCTTTTACTTAGCCATTCATGTTTAAGATTCCTCCGTATCTTTTTGTGACTTGATAGCTCATCTCTTTTTATCACTGAGTACTATTCCACAGCCGGGATGTCCACAGTTTGTTTATTCCATTCACCTATTGAAGGACATCTTAGTTGTTTTCAAGTTTTAGCAATTTTGAATAAAGCTTCTATAAAAATTTATGTCAGGTTTTTGTGTGGAGATAAGTTTTCAACTCATTTGGGCAAATGCCAAGGAGTGTGACTGCTGTATCAAATGGTAAGAGTATTTTATTTTTATTTTATAATTTTAAAAAGATCTGCCCTATTCTCTCTTTTACTTCTAGTATTCCAGTTGCATACATGCTAGACCATATTGTCATGTGAATTGCTGATACTAAGTTCATTTCTATTGTCTTTTTTATCTGTGTTTTTCTGATTGAATAGTTTCTATTTATGTCTTTAATTTCATTGATGCTTTCCTCTCTTACCTTTATCTCACCATTAAATAAAAACCTACTCAGGAAAGTGCAGATAGCCATTGTTAATTAGTGTTAGTTGCTCAGTTGTGTCCAACTCTTTGTGACTACATGGACTACAGCCTATCAGGCTTCTCTGTCCATTCTCCAAGCAAGAATTCCCTTTCCCAGGGGATCTTCCTGACCCAGGGATTGAACCAGGGTCTCCTGCATTACCAGTGGATTCTTTACTGTCTGAACCACCAGGAAAGCCCACAGATAGCCAGAAGTTCCTTAAAACACTACCTTAATTTCCAAATTATCAATATCTTTCATTAATGTGTTATATTTATTACAAATAATGAGCTAAAAGTGATATTTTATTATTAACTAAAATCCATAGTTTATGTTAGAGTTCCCTCTTTGTGTTGTACATTCTTGACAAATGTGTATGAAATGACATATAGCCTACATTATAGTATCATACAGAATAGTTTTATTGCACTAAAATCTCCATTCTTCCATCCATTTACCCTTCATCCTTTCCTCCAAACCCCAATATTCCGATTGTCTCCATAGATTTGCTGTTTCCAAAATATCATATAGTTGGACTCAAGTAATATGTAGCTCTTTTTTGTTTAGCTTCTTTTACTTAGCCATTCATGTTTAAGATTCCTCCGTATCTTTTTGTGACTTGATAGCTCATCTCTTTTTATCACTGAGTACTATTCCACAGCCGGGATGTCCACAGTTTGTTTATTCCATTCACCTATTGAAGGACATCTTAGTTGTTTTCAAGTTTTAGCAATTTTGAATAAAGCTTCTATAAAAATTTATGTCAGGTTTTTGTGTGGAGATAAGTTTTCAACTCATTTGGGCAAATGCCAAGGAGTGTGACTGCTGTATCAAATGGTAAGAGTATTTTATTTTTATAAGAAACCATTCAGCTGTCCAAAGTGGCTGTACCTTTTTGCCTTTCCACCAGCAGTAAATGAGAATTCCTTTTGCCCACGCTCAGCACAATTGGTGCTGTTAGTGTTTTGGATATTGGATACTTAGTCACTCAGTTATGTCCAACTCTTTGTGACTCCATGGACTATATATAAGCCCACCAGGCTTTTCTGTCTATGGAATTTTTCAGGCAAGACTACTGGAGTTGGTTACCATTTCCTTCTCCAGGGGAATCTTCTCAGCCAAGAGATCAAACCGATGCCTCCTGCATCACCTGCCTTGGCATGCAGATTCTTTATCTCTAAGCCTACTGGGAAGCGGTTTTGGATAGTACCCACTCTTAGAAGTTTATAGTGTTATCTCATTGTTGTTTTTATTTACAATTCCCTCATAATATTTGATGCTCAGTAATTTCTCATAAATATATCATATATATATTGTATATAGAACCTTGTATGGAATCACTGACTGGTTCAGGAATGAAAAGGAGTATGCAAGGCTGTTTATTGTCACCCTGTTTATTTAATTTACACATCATGAGAAATGTCAGGCTGGATGAGTTACAAGCTGAAATCAAATTGCCTGGAGAAATATCAACAAACTCAGATATGCAGACGACATCACTCTAATGGCAGAAATCAAAGAGGAACTAAAGAACCTCTTGATGAGGGTGAAGAAGGAGAGTGAAAAAGTCAGTTTAAAACTAAACATTAAGAAGAATTAAAAAAACCTAAGATCAGGTTATCCAATAGGGCCATATTATTCGGCCCTATCACTTCACGACAAATAGAAGGGGAAAAGGTGGAAGCAGTGAAAGAGATCCTCTTCTTGTGCTCTAAAATCACTGCAGATGGTGACTGTAGCTGTGAAATCAGAAGACAATTGTTTCTTGGTAGGAAAGTTATAACAAGCCTTGGTATGTTAAAAAGTAAAGATAACATATTGCTGACAAAGGTCCATATAGTCAAGGGCATGGTTGTTCCAGTAGTCAGATACAGTTGTGAGAATTGGACCATAATGAAGGCAGAGTGCTGAAGAACTGATGCTTTTCAATTGTGAAGAAGACTCTTGAGAGTTCTTTGGACATCAAGGAGATCAAACCAGCCAATCTTAAAGGAAATCAAGCCTGAGTACTCATTGGAAGGATTTGATGCTGAAGCTGAAGCTGCAATACTTTGGTCACCTGATGTGAATAGCTGGCTTCTTTGGAGGAGAGTCTGATGCTGGGAAAAATTGAAGGCAGAAAAAGAGGGCAACAGAGAATGAGATGGCTGGATGGCATCACCAATGCAATGGACACGGAAACCTTGGGCAAACTTTTTGGCAGAATAAAATGAAGGGACTAGGAAAGCTTGGTGATGCAGATTCTTTATCTCTAAGCCTACTGGGAAGCGGTTTTGGATAGTACCCACTCTTAGAAGTTTATAGTGTTATCTCATTGTTGTTTTTATTTACAATTCCCTCATAATATTTGATGCTCAGTAATTTCTCATAAATATATCATATATATATTGTATATAGAACCTTGTATGGAATCACTGACTGGTTCAGGAATGAAAAGGAGTATGCAAGGCTGTTTATTGTCACCCTGTTTATTTAATTTACACATCATGAGAAATGTCAGGCTGGATGAGTTACAAGCTGAAATCAAATTGCCTGGAGAAATATCAACAAACTCAGATATGCAGACGACATCACTCTAATGGCAGAAATCAAAGAGGAACTAAAGAACCTCTTGATGAGGGTGAAGAAGGAGAGTGAAAAAGTCAGTTTAAAACTAAACATTAAGAAGAATTAAAAAAACCTAAGATCAGGTTATCCAATAGGGCCATATTATTCGGCCCTATCACTTCACGACAAATAGAAGGGGAAAAGGTGGAAGCAGTGAAAGAGATCCTCTTCTTGTGCTCTAAAATCACTGCAGATGGTGACTGTAGCTGTGAAATCAGAAGACAATTGTTTCTTGGTAGGAAAGTTATAACAAGCCTTGGTATGTTAAAAAGTAAAGATAACATATTGCTGACAAAGGTCCATATAGTCAAGGGCATGGTTGTTCCAGTAGTCAGATACAGTTGTGAGAATTGGACCATAATGAAGGCAGAGTGCTGAAGAACTGATGCTTTTCAATTGTGAAGAAGACTCTTGAGAGTTCTTTGGACATCAAGGAGATCAAACCAGCCAATCTTAAAGGAAATCAAGCCTGAGTACTCATTGGAAGGATTTGATGCTGAAGCTGAAGCTGCAATACTTTGGTCACCTGATGTGAATAGCTGGCTTCTTTGGAGGAGAGTCTGATGCTGGGAAAAATTGAAGGCAGAAAAAGAGGGCAACAGAGAATGAGATGGCTGGATGGCATCACCAATGCAATGGACACGAACTTGGGCAAACTCTGGCAGATAGTGAGGGACAAGGAAGCTTGGTGTACTGCAGTCCATGAAGTCACAAAGAGTCGGACACTACTGGTGACTGAAGAGCAGCAACATCTTCTCATATGCTTGTTTGTCATCTGTATATCCTTTTTGGAGAGATATCTGTTCAGATCTTTTGCCTAATTTTAAAGTTGGGGCATCTGTTTTCTTGTTGTTGAATTTTAAGAGTTCTTTGCATATTCCGTTAGGGGAGGAATAGAGTGGGAAGTTGAGGTTAACAGATGGTGAGCTATTACATATGGAATGGATAAACAAAAAGCTCTTACTGTATAGCACAGAAAACTATATTTAGTGCCCCACAATAAACCATAAATGAAAAGAATATTTTTAAAAGAATATACATGTATAACTGAATCACTTTGTTGAAGAGCAGAAATTTACACATTACATTAAAACATTTACATTAACACTGTAAATCAACTATACTTTTTGAAAAAATTTTGACCTGTTTTATTGTTTTTTTACTTATTTATTTTCATCCATCTTTATTCTTTGGCCTGTCTGGGCCTTCCATTCCAGTGGTCTCTCTCATTGCAGAGCACTGGCTCTGGTCGCACATGCTCCAGAGTGCTGGCTCCTAACTGAACACACTGGTCCAGCCACTCCACAGCATGTGGGATCCTTCCAGGCCAGGGACAGAATCGGTATCCCCTTCACTGCAAGGCGGACTCTTTACCCACTGGACCACCAGGGCCGCCCTATACTTCACTTTTTAAAAAAAAGTTATTAAAGAAAAAAAAGAGTTCTTTGCATCAATATATTTTGGATATAAGTCCTTTATCAAATTGAAGTTTTGCAAAGATTTTCTCTCAGTTTTGTGGCTTGTCTTTCAATTATCTTTAACCTACAGTTTTTTGTATCATTGTTGACAACAATTTTAATTTCACATATAATTGTAAATTCAAAATGATTACATTTTTCATCTTTTGACTTAATATTAGTGTATATTACTAATCTGTTTTGTTCTTTCTGGTGGTCTTCATTCCTTGTCACACATTTGTGTCTCCATTTGGGATAATTTCTGTTCTACTAGAAGAATGTCCTTTATATAGATTTTCAATACTTTCCTGCTGTTGACAAAGGCTACCTCTCTCTTTTGTATAAAACTTTACTATTTTATATTCATTACTGAAATATATTTTATTAGATTAGAATAGATTTAGAAAAGAAGTTTGACAATTTTTTTCTTTTTTTTTTACCATGTAAGATAAATTTTATTAAAGTAAAAAGGAATAGAGAAAGCTTCCAGTGAAAGACACTAGAAGGAGCTTCCCTGGTGGTCCAGTGGGTAAGGACACCGCCTTGCAGTGCAAGGGGTGCCAGTTTGATCCCTGGCCTGGGAAGATCCCACATGCCGCGGAGCGGATGGACCGATGTGTCCAATTACCCAGCCAGAGCTCTGGAGCGCATGCGCCCAGAGCCGGTGCTCTGCGACAACAGAGGCCACCGCGATGGGAGGCCCACATGGACCAAAGAACAAAGATGGATGAAAATAAATAAGTGAAAGACCAATAAGAGGTGGCCCGCCCCCACCCTCCCCAACCTCCGCCCGCCCCAAAAAGAAAGACACTGGAAGAGGGTAGGAGAGTATCCTGTTTCTCTAGTTTAGGCTGGACATTATGCACTTTTTCAGTTGGTTATTAACAATAGATCAAAAGAATATTGTAAGGTTGTAAAGGTATTACCAGACCCACACCCACAGCATACATCTTGAGAGAATTAATGTAGGTATGAGATTACCCCATAGGTTCCCATTAAGGAGAAACATGTCCTCAAGCATTGTTGTTATAATCATTAGCTCCTACTTTTTAAAAAAGTTATTAAAGAAAAGAGTTCTTTGCATCAATATATTTTGGATATAAGTCCTTTATCAAATTGAAGTTTTGCAAAGATTTTCTCTCAGTTTTGTGGCTTGTCTTTCAATTATCTTTAACCTACAGTTTTTTGTATCATTGTTGACAACAATTTTAATTTCACATATAATTGTAAATTCAAAATGATTACATTTTTCATCTTTTGACTTAATATTAGTGTATATTACTAATCTGTTTTGTTCTTTCTGGTGGTCTTCATTCCTTGTCACACATTTGTGTCTCCATTTGGGATAATTTCTGTTCTACTAGAAGAATGTCCTTTATATAGATTTTCAATACTTTCCTGCTGTTGACAAAGGCTACCTCTCTCTTTTGTATAAAACTTTACTATTTTATATTCATTACTGAAATATATTTTATTAGATTAGAATAGATTTAGAAAAGAAGTTTGACAATTTTTTTCTTTTTTTTTTACCATGTAAGATAAATTTTATTAAAGTAAAAAGGAATAGAGAAAGCTTCCAGTGAAAGACACTAGAAGGAGCTTCCTGGTGGTCCAGTGGGTAAGGACACCGCCTTGCAGTGCAAGGGGTGCCAGTTTGATCCCTGGCCTGGGAAGATCCCACATGCCGCGGAGCGGATGGACCGATGTGTCCAATTACCCAGCCAGAGCTCTGGAGCGCATGCGCCCAGAGCCGGTGCTCTGCGACAACAGAGGCCACCGCGATGGGAGGCCCACATGGACCAAAGAACAAAGATGGATGAAAATAAATAAGTGAAAGACCAATAAGAGGTGGCCCGCCCCCACCCTCCCCAACCTCCGCCCGCCCCCCAAAAAAGAAAGACACTGGAAGAGGGTAGGAGAGTATCCTGTTTCTCTAGTTTAGGCTGGACATTATGCACTTTTTCAGTTGGTTATTAACAATAGATCAAAAGAATATTGTAAGGTTGTAAAGGTATTACCAGACCCACACCCACAGCATACATCTTGAGAGAATTAATGTAGGTATGAGATTACCCCATAGGTTCCCATTAAGGAGAAACATGTCCTCAAGCATTGTTGTTATAATCATTAGCTCTGAGCTTAAAAAGAAAGTCTTGGGCAAAATAGATTATTGTCATTGGCATGACAACCAAGGTGAAGGCACATTGGCTAAAAAATGTTCCTCTCTTCCTCCTTTTTCTTGGGCATCCCCTAGCCTTCCTATCAATCTATCAACTAATTATCTCATTTCCACCTTTTTCTTTTAGGAGAATTATGTTGCCAGGGAAGAAGGGCAGAGTTTCTCATTACGTAACTATTTCTGTGCTGGTAAGGGGCGTGGTCCCTAAATTGTCAAGGCAACATATTCTCCTTACCTTTTTATGTGGGGTCTCTGATCCAAGGGTCCCTAGTCTTCTTTTCAGTAATTTAAATAAACCATCCCACTGTCAACTAACTCCCTTTATGTAAAGATTTAGCTTTTACTCTTTTTAATACTTCTTTTAAAATAATGTATCTTTTAATTTGGATGATTTTAAGATTTTCTTTTTATCATTGTTTTTTTGGATGTTTGATTGCAACTTGCCTAGATACTATATTATTTTAATAAGAAAACATTAGTGCTTTGAAATATTGTTTGGTTGAGATTAACTTATTTTGAAAATTAGTTTATATCTTCTAGTAATTTTGGAAATATCATAGATCATTAACTTTATGTACATTCCTTATTCCTCACTGAATCTCTCTTCTCCTAGTGGGATTTCTGTTACAACAATGCTAAGCCTTTTGAGTGTATCTCACATGTCTCTTTCACTCCTATTATGTAGTTTCAGTTTTACACTGATGAATTAACAATTTTCCCCAAAGCTTAATGACTTACAAGAATAATTTATTATTGCTTTTCATGATTCAGTGTGTCAGCTGGGCCCAGCTGGACTCATGTGCTGCTTTTCTTATTTTTTCTTATAAATATGGTATAAAAATGACTTCTGCCCTCTTAAATTTTTAAGTGTCAGTTCCAGCTTTCGGATCAAGGTTCCCTAAAAAGAAAGACTAAGGGTAGGAGAGTATCCTGTTTCTCTAGTTTAGGCTGGACATTATGCACTTTTCAGTTGGTTATTAACATCAAAAGAATATTGTAAGGTTGTAAAGGTATTACCAGACCCACACCCACAGCATACATCTTGAGAGAATTAATGTAGGTATGAGATTACCCCATAGGTTCCCATTAAGGAGAAACATGTCCTCAAGCATTGTTGTTATAATCATTAGCTCTGAGCTTAAAAAGAAAGTCTTGGGCAAAATAGATTATTGTCATTGGCATGACAACCAAGGTGAAGGCACATTGGCTAAAAAATGTTCCTCTCTTCCTCCTTTTTCTTGGGCATCCCCTAGCCTTCCTATCAATCTATCAACTAATTATCTCATTTCCACCTTTTTCTTTTAGGAGAATTATGTTGCCAGGGAAGAAGGGCAGAGTTTCTCATTACGTAACTATTTCTGTGCTGGTAAGGGGCGTGGTCCCTAAATTGTCAAGGCAACATATTCTCCTTACCTTTTTATGTGGGGTCTCTGATCCAAGGGTCCCTAGTCTTCTTTTCAGTAATTTAAATAAACCATCCCACTGTCAACTAACTCCCTTTATGTAAAGATTTAGCTTTTACTCTTTTTAATACTTCTTTTAAAATAATGTATCTTTTAATTTGGATGATTTTAAGATTTTCTTTTTATCATTGTTTTTTTGGATGTTTGATTGCAACTTGCCTAGATACTATATTATTTTAATAAGAAAACATTAGTGCTTTGAAATATTGTTTGGTTGAGATTAACTTATTTTGAAAATTAGTTTATATCTTCTAGTAATTTTGGAAATATCATAGATCATTAACTTTATGTACATTCCTTATTCCTCACTGAATCTCTCTTCTCCTAGTGGGATTTCTGTTACAACAATGCTAAGCCTTTTGAGTGTATCTCACATGTCTCTTTCACTCCTATTATGTAGTTTCAGTTTTACACTGATGAATTAACAATTTTCCCCAAAGCTTAATGACTTACAAGAATAATTTATTATTGCTTTTCATGATTCAGTGTGTCAGCTGGGCCCAGCTGGACTCATGTGCTGCTTTTCTTATTTTTTCTTATAAATATGGTATAAAAATGACTTCTGCCCTCTTAAATTTTTAAGTGTCCAGTTCCAGCTGGCTCAGCAGTAAAGAATCCACCTACAGTGCAGGAGATACAGGAGACATAGGTTCAATCCCTGGGTCAGGAAGATACCCTGGAGGAGGAAATGGCAACCCACTCCAGTATTCTTACCTGGAACATCCCATGGGCCAAAGAGCCTGGTGAGCTACAGTCCATGGGATCACAAAGAGTCGGACACAACTGAGTAACTGAGCATGGATGTGATAGGGACAGAGTGGAATAGGTAGGTGGTTGTAGAGTCCTAGTAGGGGATGGTAGGTAGAAGGGAGACACCTGAGAAAGATTGGGAGGCCAGTGAGTTGATGATAACTCAGGAGAGCTGCTTCTTGTTAGTAAAGCAGGCTTGACTGGGTAGAAACAGCTGATGAAGGAGGAGCTGGCGAAGAAGCAACCAATGATGTATGTCCTGCATCTGCGTCTACTTGAGGGGGTGGTGTCGTCTTCTACCATCCTATATATATGACTGCCCACTTAATTGAGAGGAGAGCAGAGCAGAGTAGAGCTTTCCTGCCTGCCCGCTCGCACCTCTTACAAGTGCCCTATCCTAATAAATCCTCTTCTTGCCTATCACTCTGCCTCTCGCTGAATTCCCTCTGCATTGAGGCATGAAGAACCTGAGCCTCAGTGGGTCCAGACGTTGGGTGAGTGCTGGATTAAGTCCCGGCCGCGTGGGTTCAAGTCTCAGACAGGGTTTTGGCTGGGATTGAGTCCTGACTACCTGGGTTCAAGTCCCAAGCAGTGTTTTGGCTGGAGTTAAGCCTTAGTCACATGGGTTCAAGTTCCAAACTGGTTTTGGCTAGGTTCCAGCCCCAGTCACATGGGTTAAAGTCCTGAGCAGGGTTTTGGCTGGAATTCAAGCTCCAGTCACGTGGGTTCAAGTCCCAAGCAGGGTTTGATCAGGTCTGGGCCCTAGGTTGAAGTCTCAAATTGAGGCAAAACCCTTTCAGATGCACAATATTGTTAACAATAAGCACAATGATATACAGCAGATCTCTAGAACTTTCTCATCTTGTACAACTGAGATTTTATGCTCATTGAATGGTAACTTCTCATTTCCCCTCCCCTGGCTCCCAGCAACCAACATTACACTTTCTGTTTCCATGAGTTTGAATACCTCACGTGAGTACTACTTAGTTAATTAAGTCTTACATCAGTGGAATCATGGTATATTTGTCCTGTGACTGGCTTACTTCTCTTGGCATAATATCCTCAAGATATATTCATATCATCAAATAAGACAGGATTTTGCTTTTTTATGGTGAATAACATTCCATTGTATATGTAAACATATTTTCATTTTCATTCATCCACCAATGGACGTTTAAGTTTCTTCCACCTCTTGGCTGTTGTGACTAATGCTGCAATGAATCAGGACGTGCAGATTTCTCTTTGAGATAATCATTTCAATTCTTTGAAACTTGATACCTTTTCCAGAGTGGCTGCATCATTTTACAATCTAACAGAGCATAAGGGTGCCAATTTCTCCACATCTTAGCTAACACTTGCTTGCATTTGGTTTCTGCTTTATATAATGGCGAAGAAGCAACCAATGATGTATGTCCTGCATCTGCGTCTACTTGAGGGGGTGGTGTCGTCTTCTACCATCCTATATATATGACTGCCCACTTAATTGAGAGGAGAGCAGAGCAGAGTAGAGCTTTCCTGCCTGCCCGCTCGCACCTCTTACAAGTGCCCTATCCTAATAAATCCTCTTCTTGCCTATCACTCTGCCTCTCGCTGAATTCCCTCTGCATTGAGGCATGAAGAACCTGAGCCTCAGTGGGTCCAGACGTTGGGTGAGTGCTGGATTAAGTCCCGGCCGCGTGGGTTCAAGTCTCAGACAGGGTTTTGGCTGGGATTGAGTCCTGACTACCTGGGTTCAAGTCCCAAGCAGTGTTTTGGCTGGAGTTAAGCCTTAGTCACATGGGTTCAAGTTCCAAACTGGTTTTGGCTAGGTTCCAGCCCCAGTCACATGGGTTAAAGTCCTGAGCAGGGTTTTGGCTGGAATTCAAGCTCCAGTCACGTGGGTTCAAGTCCCAAGCAGGGTTTGATCAGGTCTGGGCCCTAGGTTGAAGTCTCAAATTGAGGCAAAACCCTTTCAGATGCACAATATTGTTAACAATAAGCACAATGATATACAGCAGATCTCTAGAACTTTCTCATCTTGTACAACTGAGATTTTATGCTCATTGAATGGTAACTTCTCATTTCCCCTCCCCTGGCTCCCAGCAACCAACATTACACTTTCTGTTTCCATGAGTTTGAATACCTCACGTGAGTACTACTTAGTTAATTAAGTCTTACATCAGTGGAATCATGGTATATTTGTCCTGTGACTGGCTTACTTCTCTTGGCATAATATCCTCAAGATATATTCATATCATCAAATAAGACAGGATTTTGCTTTTTTATGGTGAATAACATTCCATTGTATATGTAAACATATTTTCATTTTTCATTCATCCACCAATGGACGTTTAAGTTTCTTCCACCTCTTGGCTGTTGTGACTAATGCTGCAATGAATCAGGACGTGCAGATTTCTCTTTGAGATAATCATTTCAATTCTTTGAAACTTGATACCTTTTCCAGAGTGGCTGCATCATTTTACAATCTAACAGAGCATAAGGGTGCCAATTTCTCCACATCTTAGCTAACACTTGCTTGCATTTGGTTTCTGCTTTATATAATGGCCATCCTAATAAGTGTGAGGTTTTGATTGGCATTTCCTTGATGATTATTGATGTTGAACATCTTTTTATATACTTACTGGCCATTTGTATGTCTTTTTTGGGGAAAATGTCTATGCAGGTTTCCTTGGGCCAACTTTTAAATCAGGTTTCTTCTTTTTTCTGTTGTTTTTTTTTTTTTCTTTTTACTCAGCTGTATGCATTCCTCATATTTGTTGTCGCTGTTTAGTTACTAAGTCATGTCTGACTCTTTTGCAGCCTCATAGACTGCAACCTGCCAGTCTCCTCTGTTTATGAGATTTTCCAGGCAAGAATCCTGGAGTGGGTTTCCATTTCTTTTTCCAGGGCATCTTCCTGACCCAGGGATCGAACCCAAGTCTCATGTATTGGCAAGTAGATTCTTTACCACTGAGCCACCAGGGAACCTTATATGCGTTCCTTATACATTTTTTTTATATCAAATATGCAATTTGCAAAATTTCTTCCTCCCATTCTGTAGGTTGTCTTTTCACTCTGTTGATTGTTTCTTTTGCTGTGTAAAAGTCTGTTCAGTCTGTGTAGCTCCGCATCTATTTTTCCTTTTGTTGCCTGTCCTTCTGGTATCATATGGAAAAACTCATTGCCAGGACTAGCATCATGAAGATTTGCTACAATGTTTTCTTCTAGTAGCTTCACAATTTCAGGTCTAAAGGGTGCACCTTCAATCCATTTTGAAGTCTTACATCAGTGGAATCATGGTATATTTGTCCTGTGACTGGCTTACTTCTCTTGGCATAATATCCTCAAGATATATTCATATCATCAAATAAGACAGGATTTTGCTTTTTTATGGTGAATAACATTCCATTGTATATGTAAACATATTTTCATTTTCATTCATCCACCAATGGACGTTTAAGTTTCTTCCACCTCTTGGCTGTTGTGACTAATGCTGCAATGAATCAGGACGTGCAGATTTCTCTTTGAGATAATCATTTCAATTCTTTGAAACTTGATACCTTTTCCAGAGTGGCTGCATCATTTTACAATCTAACAGAGCATAAGGGTGCCAATTTCTCCACATCTTAGCTAACACTTGCTTGCATTTGGTTTCTGCTTTATATAATGGCCATCCTAATAAGTGTGAGGTTTTGATTGGCATTTCCTTGATGATTATTGATGTTGAACATTTTTTTATATACTTACTGGCCATTTGTATGTCTTTTTTGGGGAAAATGTCTATGCAGGTTTCCTTGGGCCAACTTTTAAATCAGGTTTCTTCTTTTTTCTGTTGTTTTTTTTTTTTTCTTTTTACTCAGCTGTATGCATTCCTCATATTTGTTGTCGCTGTTTAGTTACTAAGTCATGTCTGACTCTTTTGCAGCCTCATAGACTGCAACCTGCCAGTCTCCTCTGTTTATGAGATTTTCCAGGCAAGAATCCTGGAGTGGGTTTCCATTTCTTTTTCCAGGGCATCTTCCTGACCCAGGGATCGAACCCAAGTCTCATGTATTGGCAAGTAGATTCTTTACCACTGAGCCACCAGGGAACCTTATATGCGTTCCTTATACATTTTTTTTATATCAAATATGCAATTTGCAAAATTTCTTCCTCCCATTCTGTAGGTTGTCTTTTCACTCTGTTGATTGTTTCTTTTGCTGTGTAAAAGTCTGTTCAGTCTGTGTAGCTCCGCATCTATTTTTCCTTTTGTTGCCTGTCCTTCTGGTATCATATGGAAAAACTCATTGCCAGGACTAGCATCATGAAGATTTGCTACAATGTTTTCTTCTAGTAGCTTCACAATTTCAGGTCTAAAGGGTGCACCTTCAATCCATTTTGAGTCGACCTTTGTGTATGCTTTCAGACAAGGGCCCACTTTTATCCTTTTGCATTTTTATATCAATTTTCCAAAGCCATTTATGAATAGATTTTCCTTTCTCTGTTGTGTGATCTCAGCAACTTGTCAATATTTATTTGTCCATATTGCATGGGTTTATTTTCCAGGTTCTCTGTTTTGTTACATTGGTCTGTAAGCCTGCTTTTGTGCCAATATCATGTGGTTTCAATACTGTAGCTTTGAAATATGTTTTGAATTTAGGAATTGTGCTGTCTCTAACTTTGCATTTTTCTTCTTCAAGATTGCTTTGTCTATTTGGGTCCTCTGTAGTTCTATAGTTAATTTTAGGTTCAATTCTTTTATTTCTGTAGAAACTTCCATTGAGATATCAGCAAAGATTGCATTGAAGCTGTATATGCTTGTAACATAATTATTGAAGAATTTTTATCATTTGTTCTGAGTGTTTTTTATTTCTACATTTGGCTTATTGTTTCTCTGTCACTTTGTATAGTGTATTCATCTTGTTCTTTTATTCTTTTATGTCCTATAAATTGGAGGTTAAAATAGAAGTTTAATCAGGTTCACGTTTCTCTTGCTTCCCTTTTTTATTTTTGTCAAGAATGCATCACAGGTAGTACTTTGTTCTTAACATGCAGAATAATGTAATCACTGGTTGTCTCTCTTTCTGTGATATTAGCAACCATTGATGTTTAGCGAATAAGTTATTTATGTATTTTCAAATTACTTAAGTAATCATTATTTTGCAGCACAATATAACTATTTATTTTTAAATTAATATTTCATTGATTATGTTGTTTTTCATATTTCTTATATATTATTCATCTAACATTTTAGATATTCTTATTTCTATTTGGAGAAAATTTTTTCTTAAATAATTTTTGTGTGTGTGTGTTGGGGAGGCGGGTTGGGGAGGGAGAGGGGTGGGCGGACCACTTCTATTGGTCTTTCATTTCTCTATTTTCATCCATCTTTGTTCTTTGGCCCATGTGGGCCTCCCATCGCGGTGGCCTCTGTTGTCGCAGAGCACCGGCTCTGGGCGCATGCGCTCCAGAGCTCCTGCTTGGTAACTTGACACATCGGTCCAGCTGCTCTGCAGCATGTGGGATCTTCCCAGGCCAGGGATCAAACTGGCACTCCTTGCACTGCAAGGCGGTGTCCTTACCCACTGGACCACCAGGGAAGCCCTTAAATAATTTTCATAGAGTCTGCAGTAATGGTACATCCTGTAAGTCCTTAATTAGTTTTTGTTCTTATGAGAAATTATTTGGAATGCACAAAATTGTAGGCTCAATGCTCATTTTGCCCTCAGAATTCTATATACATTGTTATTGCTTCTTCTGACATCTAGTAATGCACATAAGAGTGTCAATGTCCATTTAATATTATGCCCATTGGAATAGATTATACCAGGAAAGCAATGAGAAATATTCATGTCTTTTTTGAATTGCAATCTAATTACAGGAAATTTTGAGGGGAAGATCATATGTCTGAGGGTTTTTATTTCTACATTTGGCTTATTGTTTCTCTGTCACTTTGTATAGTGTATTCATCTTGTTCTTTTATTCTTTTATGTCCTATAAATTGGAGGTTAAAATAGAAGTTTAATCAGGTTCACGTTTCTCTTGCTTCCCTTTTTTATTTTTGTCAAGAATGCATCACAGGTAGTACTTTGTTCTTAACATGCAGAATAATGTAATCACTGGTTGTCTCTCTTTCTGTGATATTAGCAACCATTGATGTTTAGCGAATAAGTTATTTATGTATTTTCAAATTACTTAAGTAATCATTATTTTGCAGCACAATATAACTATTTATTTTTAAATTAATATTTCATTGATTATGTTTTTTTTCATATTTCTTATATATTATTCATCTAACATTTTAGATATTCTTATTTCTATTTGGAGAAAATTTTTTCTTAAATAATTTTTGTGTGTGTGTGTTGGGGAGGCGGGTTGGGGAGGGAGAGGGGTGGGCGGACCACTTCTATTGGTCTTTCATTTCTCTATTTTCATCCATCTTTGTTCTTTGGCCCATGTGGGCCTCCCATCGCGGTGGCCTCTGTTGTCGCAGAGCACCGGCTCTGGGCGCATGCGCTCCAGAGCTCCTGCTTGGTAACTTGACACATCGGTCCAGCTGCTCTGCAGCATGTGGGATCTTCCCAGGCCAGGGATCAAACTGGCACTCCTTGCACTGCAAGGCGGTGTCCTTACCCACTGGACCACCAGGGAAGCCCTTAAATAATTTTCATAGAGTCTGCAGTAATGGTACATCCTGTAAGTCCTTAATTAGTTTTTGTTCTTATGAGAAATTATTTGGAATGCACAAAATTGTAGGCTCAATGCTCATTTTGCCCTCAGAATTCTATATACATTGTTATTGCTTCTTCTGACATCTAGTAATGCACATAAGAGTGTCAATGTCCATTTAATATTATGCCCATTGGAATAGATTATACCAGGAAAGCAATGAGAAATATTCATGTCTTTTTTGAATTGCAATCTAATTACAGGAAATTTTGAGGGGAAGATCATATGTCTGAGGGTTTCTTGGCATTCATTTATAACAGAAATAAAGTTTTAGCAACCAAATTAGTTGCTTCTCTACCTTAGCACCTATTACTTGGGATCCTTTGACTGAACAAAGGTGGAGAAATGATGCAATTTGTGCAAGGAAACAGGGTAAACGGAGTTAATGTTCAAGTAACATCAAATCTTAGTAATTTTCAGTGAATTGAACAATGTATAAAAGCATGTTAAATTTATCTATGTAGAAAGCAAGGTCATAAGATGTGCTTGCAGATACAAGCATTGCATTCTTTTTGGGTGCTGAAGATAGAGATGTCAACAGAAAAATTGCCTTGACATATTGCAGGAGAAAGGTCATAAGTCTGAGAAGTATAGCTATGATTCTGTGTGTTACTAGCAGAAAGAAGGGGTAGGAGAAGCCTGAGCCACTCTTTGATTGCATACTTGAAGTGATAAAACTTAACCTCAGTTACTAAGTAACTTTAATATGTTAATATATAACCTGACAAAATGTAGTTTGGGATCTTTGTCTTTTCTCTGGAAACAGGATGAACCTTGGATTAATAACCAGGTGGCAAACAGGTCTTTGCAGGGACTGGAAAATAAAGATGTGCTGGAAAAACAATAGACTCGGAATCATGATGCTCCTTACCCACTTACCTCTTAGTGTCATGCCTAAAGCAAAGATTAGTAGAGGGAAAAATATCGTTGGAAAAACTGCAGCCCTTGCCATATCCCACATCCAATTATTGTACGAGGGAAACAAAGGATCTGAAATAGAGACTGAGAAAAAAAATAGTGGAGTTGTGAATTAGAGGAAAACAATATTCAAGAAATACCATTTAGTATTTTTCTTTCTTTTTTTTTTTTGCCACTTTTATTGGTCTTTCATCATCCACCTCTTGTTCTCTGGCCTGTGTGGGCCTTCCATTGCAGTGGCCTCTGTCGCTGCAGAGCACTGGCTCTGGGCACATGCACCCCAGAGCTCCGGCTCAGTAATTGGACACATCGGTCCAACCACTCTGTGGCACATGGGATCCTCCCAATCCAGGGATCAAACTGGTGCCACCTGCACTGCAAGGCAGTGTCCCTACCCACTAGACCACCAGGGAAGCCCCATTTAGTATTTCTTATACTAAGAATTTATTCTTTAGAAGTCACTGTTCTACCACTTAAAATGGACTAATTCTGTTAATTCTTACAGCAACTATATAAACAGACTAATTAATGTCCTTTTGTTATAATCCTCTTTCTTATCAACTTTGAGCTGGGTTTATAATAAGATGAAACCTTTGGATGAGCACAATGGCTTTTGTGTTTGGGAGGAATGTGAACATTTGGAAGCCAGACTCTTGTAGATAGAATGGACCCCTACAGGTGTCTCTGTCCCAATCCCTGGAATGAGGTTTTAATAAATTCGGTTGTTATGGCCAATAAGGTCATAAGTCTGAGAAGTATAGCTATGATTCTGTGTGTTACTAGCAGAAAGAAGGGGTAGGAGAAGCCTGAGCCACTCTTTGATTGCATACTTGAAGTGATAAAACTTAACCTCAGTTACTAAGTAACTTTAATATGTTAATATATAACCTGACAAAATGTAGTTTGGGATCTTTGTCTTTTCTCTGGAAACAGGATGAACCTTGGATTAATAACCAGGTGGCAAACAGGTCTTTGCAGGGACTGGAAAATAAAGATGTGCTGGAAAAACAATAGACTCGGAATCATGATGCTCCTTACCCACTTACCTCTTAGTGTCATGCCTAAAGCAAAGATTAGTAGAGGGAAAAATATCGTTGGAAAAACTGCAGCCCTTGCCATATCCCACATCCAATTATTGTACGAGGGAAACAAAGGATCTGAAATAGAGACTGAGAAAAAAAATAGTGGAGTTGTGAATTAGAGGAAAACAATATTCAAGAAATACCATTTAGTATTTTTCTTTCTTTTTTTTTTTTGCCACTTTTATTGGTCTTTCATCATCCACCTCTTGTTCTCTGGCCTGTGTGGGCCTTCCATTGCAGTGGCCTCTGTCGCTGCAGAGCACTGGCTCTGGGCACATGCACCCCAGAGCTCCGGCTCAGTAATTGGACACATCGGTCCAACCACTCTGTGGCACATGGGATCCTCCCAATCCAGGGATCAAACTGGTGCCACCTGCACTGCAAGGCAGTGTCCCTACCCACTAGACCACCAGGGAAGCCCCATTTAGTATTTCTTATACTAAGAATTTATTCTTTAGAAGTCACTGTTCTACCACTTAAAATGGACTAATTCTGTTAATTCTTACAGCAACTATATAAACAGACTAATTAATGTCCTTTTGTTATAATCCTCTTTCTTATCAACTTTGAGCTGGGTTTATAATAAGATGAAACCTTTGGATGAGCACAATGGCTTTTGTGTTTGGGAGGAATGTGAACATTTGGAAGCCAGACTCTTGTAGATAGAATGGACCCCTACAGGTGTCTCTGTCCCAATCCCTGGAATGAGTGAATATGTTACATTACATAGAAATAGAGACTTTGCAGAGGTAATTAAGGTTATGGACCTTAACATGGGAATATTATCCAGGTTTATTTACATAGATCCAGCATAATCATATGAGTCCTTAAATCAGAGACTTTCTAAGGCTGAGGTCAGAGCAATGTGGCAGAAGGAAAGGCCATTGAGAGTCAAATGATGAAATGGACTAGACCCACCACTGCTGGAAGAACCACAAGGAAAGCATGTGAAGAAATCCAGGCAACCTATTGTCCTCCAGCTGACAGTCAATAAGGTAAAGGGGCCTCAGTCCACAACTTTAAGAAACAAAAATTGGCCCATGATCTAAACAAATTTGGAAACAAGTGAGGCTTTATAAGCATAGCTCACACTGTGGCAGAACTCTTCATCATCTTTGGAATTGTGTAACTAGAAAAGGACTTACTTACTCCTAAAAGATAATGGTGCAACAGGTACAGGAGAATATTTTAGATATTCTCACTGAATTGTGAAGAAAATGAGAGGAAAAAAGTAGTCACTGCTCCAAGGCAATTTCAAAGCTTAACTGGGAAAACCCTATTAAGTTTCAAGTCCTGGGAATAAACCTCTGTGATTCATGGCTCTAGCGTCTAAGCTTATGGCTTTGTTTTGGGAGCCATTCTTCCTTCATGATTAGTATGCTGAATATTGGATCCCAAAGATATTCAATATCTAATCAAAGGCTGAAATAAAGATTTCCAAGAGAAATATCAACAACCTCGGATATGCAGACGATATCACTCTAATGGCAGAAAAGGAAGAGGAACTAAAGAGCCTCTTGATGAAGGTGAAAGAGGAGAGTGAAAAAGCTGGCTTAAAAGTCAAAATTCAAGAAACAAAGATCATGACATCTAGTCCTATCACTTCATGGAAAATAGATGTGGGAAAAGTGCAAAAAATAACATTTTATTTTCTTGGGCTTCAAAATCACTGTGAATGGTAACTGAAGCCATGAAAAAAAACTTTGAGCCGAGGTATTATGAATGAAGCATGGAAGCCAGCACTCTTGTAAAGATAAAGAATTGGACACAATGGCTTTTGTGTTTGGGAGGAATGTGAACATTTGGAAGCCAGACTCTTGTAGATAGAATGGACCCCTACAGGTCTCTCTGTCCCAATCCCTGGAATGAGTGAATATGTTACATTACATAGAAATAGAGACTTTGCAGAGGTAATTAAGGTTATGGACCTTAACATGGGAATATTATCCAGGTTTATTTACATAGATCCAGCATAATCATATGAGTCCTTAAATCAGAGACTTTCTAAGGCTGAGGTCAGAGCAATGTGGCAGAAGGAAAGGCCATTGAGAGTCAAATGATGAAATGGACTAGACCCACCACTGCTGGAAGAACCACAAGGAAAGCATGTGAAGAAATCCAGGCAACCTATTGTCCTCCAGCTGACAGTCAATAAGGTAAAGGGGCCTCAGTCCACAACTTTAAGAAACAAAAATTGGCCCATGATCTAAACAAATT
Organism: Tragulus kanchil; assembly: GCA_022376925.1. Taxonomy (NCBI): domain Eukaryota; kingdom Metazoa; phylum Chordata; class Mammalia; order Artiodactyla; family Tragulidae; genus Tragulus; species Tragulus kanchil. The sequence continues at coordinate 111,762,194 of JAIOJX010000032.1, read as the reverse complement.
TGGAAACAAGTGAGGCTTTATAAGCATAGCTCACACTGTGGCAGAACTCTTCATCATCTTTGGAATTGTGTAACTAGAAAAGGACTTACTTACTCCTAAAAGATAATGGTGCAACAGGTACAGGAGAATATTTTAGATATTCTCACTGAATTGTGAAGAAAATGAGAGGAAAAAAGTAGTCACTGCTCCAAGGCAATTTCAAAGCTTAACTGGGAAAACCCTATTAAGTTTCAAGTCCTGGGAATAAACCTCTGTGATTCATGGCTCTAGCGTCTAAGCTTATGGCTTTGTTTTGGGAGCCATTCTTCCTTCATGATTAGTATGCTGAATATTGGATCCCAAAGATATTCAATATCTAATCAAAGGCTGAAATAAAGATTTCCAAGAGAAATATCAACAACCTCGGATATGCAGACGATATCACTCTAATGGCAGAAAAGGAAGAGGAACTAAAGAGCCTCTTGATGAAGGTGAAAGAGGAGAGTGAAAAAGCTGGCTTAAAAGTCAAAATTCAAGAAACAAAGATCATGACATCTAGTCCTATCACTTCATGGAAAATAGATGTGGGAAAAGTGCAAAAAATAACATTTTATTTTCTTGGGCTTCAAAATCACTGTGAATGGTAACTGAAGCCATGAAATTAAAAGAAGCTTTCTCTTTGGAAGAAAAGCTACAACAAACAGCATATTAAAAAGCAGATATATCACTTTGTTGACAAAGGTCCACATAGTCAAAACTATGGTTCTTCCTGTAGTCATGTACGAATGTGATAGTTGGAGCATAAAGAAGGCTGAGTGCTGAAGAATTGATACTTTTGAACTGTGGTTGTTGGAGGAGATTCTTGAGACTCTTAGACATAAAGGAAATCAAACAAGTCAATGTTAAAGGAAGCCCAAAGAATTCATTAGAAGGATTGATGCTGAAACTGAAACTCCAATACTTTGGCCACCTGATGAGAAGAGCCAACTCATTGGAGAAAACCCTGATGCTAGGAAAGATTGGGGGCATGAAGAGAAAGGGGCAGCAGAGGACAAGTTGGTTGGATGCCATAATCAACTCAAGGAACATTAGTCTGAGCAAAAGAAGCCTGGCATGCTGTAGTTGACAGGGTCACAAAGAATAGGACAAAACTTAGCAGCTGAATGACAGCAATCCATGGGACTCATGCATGGAAGCTTACGTGGTAAAAGAGTATTACAGAAGTCATTAAGTTATGAATCTCAAGATGGCAATATTATCCTGGATTATCAGGGTGGGCCCAATGCAGTCAAAAGTACCCTTATAAGAGATAAGCACATGTTTATTTTACACGGAAGAGAAGACAATGTCAAGATACAGCTGAAAGATTTTAAAATATATTGCTACTGGCTTTGAAAATGTAGGAAATAACCCATGAACCAAGAAATGCAAGGAGTACAGCTCTAGAAACTGTAAAAGACAGTAAAATGAATTCTCCCTAGACCTTCTGAAGGGAGTGCAGGCTTTGTGAGATATTGGATTTAGCCCAGTGAGATCTATTGCAGACTTTTGACCTCCAGAACTGTAAGGGAAAAAATATATGTCATTTTAAGATACTAAATCTGTGGTGATTTGGTACAGTGGCCATAGTAAACAACTTTGTGCCTCAAATAGCATCATCAGCTGGAATTCCCTGCTTTTCCAGTGGTTAAGGCTTGGTGCTTTCACTGCTGTGGGCCCAAGTTCAATCCCTGGTCAGGAAACTAAGTTCCCACAACCCATGCAGCATGGCCACCAAAAAAAAAGAAAAAAAAAATCAGGGAAACAAAAGGATAACCCACAGAATGTGGAAAGCTTAGGCAAATTATATATCTAATAAAGGCTGTATATACAAGATACACAAGAGAAACTCAAGGCTGAAGGCGGGCTGAAGAATTGATACTTTTGAACTGTGGTTGTTGGAGGAGATTCTTGAGACTCTTAGACATAAAGGAAATCAAACAAGTCAATGTTAAAGGAAGCCCAAAGAATTCATTAGAAGGATTGATGCTGAAACTGAAACTCCAATACTTTGGCCACCTGATGAGAAGAGCCAACTCATTGGAGAAAACCCTGATGCTAGGAAAGATTGGGGCATGAAGAGAAAGGGGCAGCAGAGGACAAGTTGGTTGGATGCCATAATCAACTCAAGGAACATTAGTCTGAGCAAAAGAAGCCTGGCATGCTGTAGTTGACAGGGTCACAAAGAATAGGACAAAACTTAGCAGCTGAATGACAGCAATCCATGGGACTCATGCATGGAAGCTTACGTGGTAAAAGAGTATTACAGAAGTCATTAAGTTATGAATCTCAAGATGGCAATATTATCCTGGATTATCAGGGTGGGCCCAATGCAGTCAAAAGTACCCTTATAAGAGATAAGCACATGTTTATTTTACACGGAAGAGAAGACAATGTCAAGATACAGCTGAAAGATTTTAAAATATATTGCTACTGGCTTTGAAAATGTAGGAAATAACCCATGAACCAAGAAATGCAAGGAGTACAGCTCTAGAAACTGTAAAAGACAGTAAAATGAATTCTCCCTAGACCTTCTGAAGGGAGTGCAGGCTTTGTGAGATATTGGATTTAGCCCAGTGAGATCTATTGCAGACTTTTGACCTCCAGAACTGTAAGGGAAAAAATATATGTCATTTTAAGATACTAAATCTGTGGTGATTTGGTACAGTGGCCATAGTAAACAACTTTGTGCCTCAAATAGCATCATCAGCTGGAATTCCCTGCTTTTCCAGTGGTTAAGGCTTGGTGCTTTCACTGCTGTGGGCCCAAGTTCAATCCCTGGTCAGGAAACTAAGTTCCCACAACCCATGCAGCATGGCCACCAAAAAAAAAGAAAAAAAAAATCAGGGAAACAAAAGGATAACCCACAGAATGTGGAAAGCTTAGGCAAATTATATATCTAATAAAGGCTGTATATACAAGATACATAAAGAGACACAACTCAACAGTTAAAAAATAAGTAACCCAGTTTAAAAATTGGCAAATGATTTAGACATTTGTTCAAAGAAAATATGCAAATAGCTGATAACTACAAGAAAATATGTTCAGCACCTTTGCTTTTAGAGGAAAATCAAAAACCATATTGAGCAATGCTTGAGCTCAACAAATGAATGTACACAACGGGATGGCTAATAGTGAAGGACAGAAAATATTATGTGTTGGTGAGAATATGTAGAAATGGAACCGTCACACATTGGTGGTGAGATTTTCAAATGGTAAAATCAATTTGAAAAGTATTTTGGCAGTTCTAAAAAGATGTGAAACATAGAATTAATGTGATCCAGCAATTGCATTCCTAGGTGTGTGTCAAAGAGAAATGAAAATATACTTCAAGTCAAAATATTATACTCAAATACTCATAGTTGAATTATTAATAGTAGCCAAAATTAAAAGTAAACCAAGGAACGTTATTAACTGATGAGTGAATGAACAAAATGTTCTATACTTCTATGATGGAATATTATTCAACAATAGAAAGAAATGAAGAATTAACACATTAAAATATGAAGAGAACTTCAAAACCTTATGCTAAATGAAAGAAGTCAATCAAAAATGAGTAAATATTATTTGATTTCACTTATATGAAATGCTCAGGGAGAGCTAATTAAAACTGAGATGAGATACCACTGAACCCACTAAGTTAAAATTAGAAAGACTGGGGCTTCCCTGGTGGTCCAGTGGGTAAAGAGTCTGCCTTGCAGTGCAAGGGGCACCGGTTTGATCCCTGACTAGGGAAGATCCCACATGCTGCAGAGCGGCTGGACCATTGTGTCCTAGTTACCAGCCAGCGCTCTGGAGCGCATGCTCCCAGAGCCGGTGCTCTGCAACAACAGAGGCCACTGTGATGTGAGGCCCACACAGGTCAAAGAATTAAGATGGATGAAAATAAATAAATGAAGGACCAATAAAAGAGGCCAAAAAAAAAAGTTATAAAATTAGAAAGACTGATGGAACTGATGGAAAACATGAAGAATAAATATTCTCTTATCCATTGAAGGTGATGTGTAAAATAGTACATACAGTTTAGTAGGTTTTTATGAAGTTAATGATTCACCTAATGTATGATCTAGTGCTTTCCTGGTGGCTCTGGTAAAGACTCTGCCTGAGTTCGACCCCTGGGTGGAGAAGATTCCCTGAAAAAGGAAATGGCAACCCACTCCAGTATTTTTGCATGGAAAATCTCATGTCCAGAGGAGTCTGGTGGGGTCACAAAAGGGTTGAACACGACTTAGCAACTAAACAACAGAAATGTATGATCTAGTTTAATTCTTAAGTATCTATCCAAAATAAATTTCTAACTATGCTAGGTGCTCATTAAACTTGAAAAAAAAAAAGCTTTACAATCAGGAATAATTTTTATTTCCTTGGACAGCTCTTGTAAAGACTCAATTGATCTGTATCCTGGTCTGTTGGTTCCTCATGTCTACCACAGAATACTCAGGAGTGAGTGTTTTGACTTAGTGAAAATTCAAAAGTCCAGAGGGATTTTGGTTTAGGTCAACTATTTTTCTCAAACATCATATTCAAATGCTTGGTTTGTTTATTACAAACATTAATTTTCCTCTTGGTACTAGAAAACAGGGTCTTGTTATTCATTGATTTGATAAGCTCTGAGGCAAGATTTGCAATTTTCAGTGGACAGATTAGAAATAAAAGCCTGTGCATGCTGTGGTTCAAGGTTGTCTAGCATGAGGAAGGGAGGTGAGGGGGCTGAGAAATTTCTGCTAGTGACTGCCTTAATTCTCTAAAATCCTCTTCTGTGGTTTGACAACAATGCCTCAAGTAAAATAAAGTGTTTCTTTGCCTTGATTAGATGGCAATTATCTCATAGATACATATCCCTTGTGTGCTAAGTCGCTTCATTCGTGTCCAACTCTTTTTGACCCTATGGACTGTAGCCCACCAGGCTCCTCTATCTATGGGATTCTCCAGGCAAGAATACTGGAGTGGGTTGCCATTTCCTTCTCCAGGGGATCTTACTGACCCAGGAATTGAACCTTTGTCTCACATTTCCTGCATTAGCAAGCTGTTCTTTACCCCAAGTGCCATCTGGGAAGCCCCTTAGACATTTTAGAAACCATATTCCTTAGTAACTTCTAAATTACTGTCAAGTGCTAAAATCATGTTTTTAGGCATACTATTTTACTAGTTTATCAATTTCACTTCTAAGTGATGACCATATTTCACAATAAGCCCAAGGAAGGAGTTCAGTATTTCATAAGCCTCTAGAAATTGCATGAAATTTTAAGAGGTGTATGTGAGTACTGCAATTGGATTCATGCTGACATTATATTTTCAGTGTACACTCTTAGCCCCAGATAGTTAAGAAACATTGACCTAGAGTTATGAATGTACACCAATAGTAGCATAATAAATCAGCAATTGGACCCAATCATATTTTCTGAAGCCAGAATGCTTTTTTCCTTTGTAGCAGAAGGAACTTAAGGAACTTTTTTCCCTTGTAGCAACAGAAAACACTGGCAGAAGTCAAAGCAGCTTCAGTCCTTGGCATCCACAACAATCTTAGTGTCAGAATCTGGTCCTCTGAGATGTCACCTAAACTTGATCTTCCTGGTTATGAGGAAATACTAGTACAGCTCTTGCTACACAACACCTAAGAAACAGATATCCAGGGAAAAAAGATCTGTTAAGTTCTAGTAGTCACCAATAGTAACCCCATTTACCTCGTTTCCGCAAATTTAGATATATAATGGGCATCCCCAAAAAGACTGAAAAGCACAGTAATTGAGCGGTGCTCGAGCTCAAGCAACGAAGGTAGTTACGTCGGAACACTGGAACAGAGAGATTTAGGATTAATAAAACAGGAATGCAAGAATGTGGGTTACCATTGACCTAAGAATCGTTATTAGAAAAAGCATTGTCATTGCCTCATGCCCACTCAACCTGGTAGGGCTAAATGCAAGTTTACTTTGTGGGTGGAGGCTGTCCCTAGTTAAGACTGGACTTAAGGATCTAGCAGGACCAGGAGGAATTTCTTTTCCTAATTCTCACTACCTAATCTAGCACAGAATTCATCTGGCTGGGGAAACTTGACAGATGCCCTGGGTCTTCATTAAATTGCTAGGGGTTCTGAGGGTTTAGACAGATGGAGAAGTGGTGGCACTGAGTTGACTGAAAGAAGAAAACACATCTTAAATCCTTCAATTTGGGGCTACCCTGGTAGCTCAGTGGTAAAGAGTTCCCATACCAATACAGGAGACATGAGTTCAATCCCTGATCCTGGAAGATCCCACATGCTGAGAAGCAACTAAGCCTGTGAGCCACAACTATGGAGCCTGTGCTCTGGAGCCTTGGAGCTGCAACTATTGAGCCCATGTGCCCTGACTACTGAAGCCTGTGTGCCCTGGAGCCCGAGTTCCTCAACAAGAGAAGTTGCTGCAACAGAGAAGCCTGGTCACCTGCACTAGAGAGTAGCTCTCATCCCCTGCAACTAGAGGAAAGCCTATGGCAGCAGTGAAAACCCAGAAGAGCCAAAAATAAATAAATAGGTAAAATTTTAAAAACTCTTCAGCTTTAATTTCCCTGTTAAGGGGCTTATTTCTACAAGTTTAACAGAGATAATTAAAATGTTTTACCATATATTACTAAAACATTTATTCATTTAGTCTTTGATCTATATCAACTTCCGGAATAAAATACCCAGAAATAATGGGATACTTTGCAAAGATGCTCAATTGAAGTAAAATTATGATCTCAAGTCTTTAAAAGACTTTTCTGGGGAAGACAGAGAAGAGCCACACATTGTGAGGTAATTGGTAAAAATTATGTACCTACAGATTTTACTTCCAAAATGAAGAAACTTCCCATGATAACTATGGAATATAAACAAAACAAAAAAAGAAAAAAGAAAAAGAAAAAAAACAAAAGAAAAACTATGGAATAGGCATGTCTCATGAGTTAATAACTTCCTCAATCATTAAGGTGTGTAAGCAGAAACCTGAAACCAGTTACTGAAAATAAGCATAATTACTAGAGTCTGAGGATTGGAACCAGAGACATCTGCCTCCCAGTCTTGGCTCTATCACTTTGGAGTTATGTTACTCATGACATTTTCATCTATAAAATGATGACAATAGGTTGACTCTCCCTTGAGCCAGCCTGCGGTGAGGCCTGCTGTTCTCACAGTGTCTCCACTTTCTCCCTTAAGCCCACCCGCTGTACTGGCAGTGGCTCTTCCTTCCCCCACCCTAATAAACTTTACTTTCCTCTCAAAAAAAAAGTTAACAATTAAAGTAATGATCTTTATGATTAATTTAGGTAAATTTGGTAAAATGAGTGTTATTGAAACAGTGCCTAGCATAAGGTAGGCACTCAATAAATATGGTACAGGAATTTTGGGGTTGGGTAGTGAAATGCGCACAATAGATTACATCTTCTTTGACTTATCTCCTTTAAAATTATCTAGATTCAATCCACATACCCATCTAGCAGCTTACCCAACTTACATACTCTATTTTACTTGGACATAAGTTAGGAAAACCATTATTCTTAAAATTGTCTGATGTCTTTTTACCTGATGGGTTGCTATCATTCAGTGATATGTTCACCTAGAAGAATGACATGTTCATTTAGTTTACCCATGAGACCAAATGGAAAAGTCTGGTTGTAAGGGACTTGTTGGTTTAGAGATCTACCTCTATTTCATGTTGACATTGTTCAAGCTCTTGAAGGGAGGTGTTATCTTTATAGTTAATGGGGATCTATGCAAGAAAGAAGACTGTCATCAAATTAAGTGTATTCTAGAGCAAGACTCATAGGATTCATCCATCATTAAGTGATTTTGAGTGAGGCAGACACTAGATTCACTTCATGTTGATTGAACACTAACTTAAGAGAGAAAGCACTTACTTTGAGGCCATAGAATAGCTGTGGGTCTGCTCAGGCCACATTTATACTGAACTCATTCCTAAAACAGTATTGTCCTGGGAAACTCCTAATTGAGAGATGTGAAGTTCAACATTTCTAAAGTAAGAAACAAGTCATAAATCTTCTTATACATAAAGCTTCGCATTCATTGATACGCTGTATAGCTTTGCCTAAATACCCCATGTGACTTCACACCACATTAAGAGAGAGTCCCAAAATGACTCCACACTCATTGCAGCAGTTACCTCCTTTTGTGAAATACTGACAGCCAAAGAGCCCAAGAGTTGAAACCAGTATCATGGACAGAAGTGAAATGAAGAATTTTATCCAAATGTGGTCTGGGTAAAACAGGGAATCTGAAAGAAAGGGAAGAGCCATTTGAAGATCACTATATTCACAACACAGAGCACTCTTGGATTAGGAATTTAGCTTCTAATAAAGCAAGATTCTCCTTCAGGTTCTGTGTTTTCTTGACTTTTTTGTACTTGGGTGGGAGGCTAGAGTTCATTGGAGCTGTTTTTGTAGCAATACAGAGGCTGGAATTGAGTTTCTTTGGGGGAAAGAATTTAACTTGAGGCTATAGTTGATGAAGTAAGTCTTTCTCTTGTCTCTTATTAATTCCAGTTCAAATGCTCCCTGATTATAAAGGAAACAATCAAGCAGAACGCTGTACCTCTGCGGGTGGTTAAGAAGCTCAAGACAACTGTCTCTAGTAAGTTCTTAAGGTATAAAGGTAATGGAGACAAATAGACTTTACTCTTATGATCTGCATTTCTTGACACGGGTCTCTTTAATACTAACGTTATATGGTGTATCCCTTAAAATTGTTTATTGTTTCTGTTTTAACATTTAACTTCTAACCTATATGAAATTTATTTCTGTATATAGTTCTATATATGAGTATTCTTCTTCCAGATATACAGTTATTGTAACATCTTATAGGAACTTTTTCTTTTTTTTCAGTGCACTAAACTTTATACTTCATAATTTATTATACTGTTTCTTTATGATTTGAATCTCTTTCTGTCTTCCTAATTTTTAGCATGGATACAATGGCCTACTCCTGTGACAGTGTGTAATAGTCTATGGTTGGAAATTACCATAAACTGTTAACATTTGTTCATAATTACTTTATCATCATCAGTTTTTAATCTGATAAAGGAAATTCTTCCTCATTTTCTTTTCAATTTTTTTTTGCCATTTACAGCTATTCATTGCTTCATACTAACTTCAAAATTACCTTATCCAACATTTTTTTAGAGACTTCAAAGGAGTGCTTTCTGGAATGTCTTTAAATAAATAATTACATTGATTTTGGATCATTTTTTGTCTTCAGGGAGGTAAATATTCCCATTCAAAACTGAGTATCCCTCCACAAATATTTGCGCCTTTTTGAGGTATTTGGGGCAGAATACATTCTATTTTTACATGTAAGTTCTGAATTTGCCTTTTGACTCTATTTTGTGGCTAGTGTTAAGCACATGTTACTTTTTCCAGATTTTCCTTGAGATTGAACCGCTTATAATTATGTCCCTGTTCTAGTTCTCAATTAAGGAAATATTATAAATATATGCCTTTTGGTTGCATATTTTTCTCATATTTGGTATTTTTGAATATTAGCAACAATGTGTTGGGGGTTAGTTTTCCAGGAAAAATAAAGTTGACTTTGCAGTGTGTTTTGTAGATTTCATACTGATTTTATGTTAAATTTTTAACCTGTATGAATATTTGTGAATTGGATAAGAGTTCAAGAGCTTTATTTATGTGAAAATAATGTGAAAAGTTGTAACAATATTGTTCATATAGCCTATGAAAGCCATTTTACAAAATTATTAATTATTTCATGATTCAATTTTAAGCATAAATTTGATGCAATATAATATATTTCTTTTTCTCAACTATCATGCTTACGTTATGGCCTATTCTTATTTGAATCTGATATAAAACTAATACTTGAATATATCTATATATGAGTATTCTTCTTCCAGATATACAGTTATTGTAACATCTTATAGGAACTTTTCTTTTTTCAGTGCACTAAACTTTATACTTCATAATTTATTATACTGTTTCTTTATGATTTGAATCTCTTTCTGTCTTCCTAATTTTTAGCATGGATACAATGGCCTACTCCTGTGACAGTGTGTAATAGTCTATGGTTGGAAATTACCATAAACTGTTAACATTTGTTCATAATTACTTTATCATCATCAGTTTTTAATCTGATAAAGGAAATTCTTCCTCATTTTCTTTTCAATTTTTTTTTGCCATTTACAGCTATTCATTGCTTCATACTAACTTCAAAATTACCTTATCCAACATTTTTTTAGAGACTTCAAAGGAGTGCTTTCTGGAATGTCTTTAAATAAATAATTACATTGATTTTGGATCATTTTTTGTCTTCAGGGAGGTAAATATTCCCATTCAAAACTGAGTATCCCTCCACAAATATTTGCGCCTTTTTGAGGTATTTGGGGCAGAATACATTCTATTTTTACATGTAAGTTCTGAATTTGCCTTTTGACTCTATTTTGTGGCTAGTGTTAAGCACATGTTACTTTTTCCAGATTTTCCTTGAGATTGAACCGCTTATAATTATGTCCCTGTTCTAGTTCTCAATTAAGGAAATATTATAAATATATGCCTTTTGGTTGCATATTTTTCTCATATTTGGTATTTTTGAATATTAGCAACAATGTGTTGGGGGTTAGTTTTCCAGGAAAAATAAAGTTGACTTTGCAGTGTGTTTTGTAGATTTCATACTGATTTTATGTTAAATTTTTAACCTGTATGAATATTTGTGAATTGGATAAGAGTTCAAGAGCTTTATTTATGTGAAAATAATGTGAAAAGTTGTAACAATATTGTTCATATAGCCTATGAAAGCCATTTTACAAAATTATTAATTATTTCATGATTCAATTTTAAGCATAAATTTGATGCAATATAATATATTTCTTTTTCTCAACTATCATGCTTACGTTATGGCCTATTCTTATTTGAATCTGATATAAAACTAATACTTGAATATATCTATATATGCATGTATGCATGCTCAGTTGTGTCTACTCTTTGAGACTCTGGGGACTGTAGCCCCCAGGCTCCTCTGTCCATGGGATTTTCCAGGCAAGAATACTGGAGTGAGGTGCCAGTTCTTATCCCAGGGAATCCTCCTGGCCCAAGAATCAAATGTGAGGGTCTTGGATTCTCTACCACTGTGCCACATGGGAAGCTCGAATATATCTATACAATGGCTAGTAATTTGCATAGGAAACAACTATCTTTAGTGAAACAATAAGAAACATTTGAAAGATTTGAAGTAGGTTCTAAAGTAAAGTAAATTTATCATTGATGAAAGAGTGAGATCAGATAAATTCTTCTAAATATTGGTTTTTGCCAGCTGTGTTTCTGTGTTTTTCTCCTACCTCTCTCCCTATTCCTTCTCAGATAATTTGAAGATTTCACTTAGTCATCTAAAGGACATCTAAAAGTTGAATCCTCCAAAATTCAGTTCTAGGAAACTGGTCTTTTATTTTCTCTATCCTTATTCATTTTGTATTTTGTCCAGTTCCATTGTTTTAAATATTCTTCTTAAAGGGCGGTAGACATTAACATTCTGTCTCAAGCTTGGTCTCCACAGAATGTTAAACTCCTACCTAACTCCCAATCAACATTTCCCTTGCCAGTCTTATAAGCAAGGTCTAATCTCTAAGAGAGGCTCATTTCACCATCTTCCCCATCTAAGGAGATGAAAGCATTTTCATGACTCAAACTATTCCATTTTTGCATTCAATCAAACTCTGACAAACACTTACCAGCCAGGATGGGGGTTAGTTTTCCAGGAAAAATAAAGTTGACTTTGCAGTGTGTTTTGTAGATTTCATACTGATTTTATGTTAAATTTTTAACCTGTATGAATATTTGTGAATTGGATAAGAGTTCAAGAGCTTTATTTATGTGAAAATAATGTGAAAAGTTGTAACAATATTGTTCATATAGCCTATGAAAGCCATTTTACAAAATTATTAATTATTTCATGATTCAATTTTAAGCATAAATTTGATGCAATATAATATATTTCTTTTTCTCAACTATCATGCTTACGTTATGGCCTATTCTTATTTGAATCTGATATAAAACTAATACTTGAATATATCTATATATGCATGTATGCATGCTCAGTTGTGTCTACTCTTTGAGACTCTGGGGACTGTAGCCCCCAGGCTCCTCTGTCCATGGGATTTTCCAGGCAAGAATACTGGAGTGAGGTGCCAGTTCTTATCCCAGGGAATCCTCCTGGCCCAAGAATCAAATGTGAGGGTCTTGGATTCTCTACCACTGTGCCACATGGGAAGCTCGAATATATCTATACAATGGCTAGTAATTTGCATAGGAAACAACTATCTTTAGTGAAACAATAAGAAACATTTGAAAGATTTGAAGTAGGTTCTAAAGTAAAGTAAATTTATCATTGATGAAAGAGTGAGATCAGATAAATTCTTCTAAATATTGGTTTTTGCCAGCTGTGTTTCTGTGTTTTTCTCCTACCTCTCTCCCTATTCCTTCTCAGATAATTTGAAGATTTCACTTAGTCATCTAAAGGACATCTAAAAGTTGAATCCTCCAAAATTCAGTTCTAGGAAACTGGTCTTTTATTTTCTCTATCCTTATTCATTTTGTATTTTGTCCAGTTCCATTGTTTTAAATATTCTTCTTAAAGGGCGGTAGACATTAACATTCTGTCTCAAGCTTGGTCTCCACAGAATGTTAAACTCCTACCTAACTCCCAATCAACATTTCCCTTGCCAGTCTTATAAGCAAGGTCTAATCTCTAAGAGAGGCTCATTTCACCATCTTCCCCATCTAAGGAGATGAAAGCATTTTTCATGACTCAAACTATTCCATTAATTTCTCTTTATGTTGCTGTATTGACAATCAAACTCTGACAAACACTTACCAGCCAGGATGACATTCGTTCGTTTCTCTTCACCTGTTAAAGGGTTGCGAATGTAGCATGTCATGTTGCCCTGTGACTGATTTCTAAGGACAAGAGTCATCTTCAGGTGAAACAATCTGGCTGCATCCTGTGAATAGGTCTTTGATGAATGGGGAACTACCTCTCCTCTGCCGTCTTTGCACTCCATCTGGGGCTGTGGGAACCACCCTCCTGAGTTACACTCCACCATGAGTCCCTCAGTGCCAGGAGCCTGAACATGGATTTGTGTTTCCAAGCCTCGTGCTGGGGAAAATGGGACAGAAAGGTCAAGATAGTCATTGCTTTGAAGTTAGGTTAGAAATCTGAAAAGAGTCTCATTAATCTTGTGACCTTCAACAGAAGTAGAGGCAATACTCAAATTCATGTCCAAATTACAGATTAGGCAAATTCTGGTCACCCTGTACTGTCTATCCACTGCATAGTGTATTTTTGCATTAGATATATAGGTTTTTCTTACTATGGTACTTGAAATACTTTGAAAATATGAAGAAAGAAGAATAAACATTGGCATATTTTTCATATATTTCAGCTTATAGGGTCCCAAGGGCATCAGTATGCAACATTCCTTACCTGCTACACTCAGATTCATGCTGGTCACATCATTAATGCCACGACCTTTAAATGAACACTGGTATAATCCATCATCAGAAACACTGATGTCACGAAGTCTGAGGGTCACTTTGCCCTCCCCAATGGCCTCTTTCACAAACTCTGTGCGATTCGCATATTCTGGGGGGTCAGCCCTTTTGCCGCTCCATGGCTGTCATTAACATTTTTTTTTGTATTTTGTCCAGTTCCATTGTTTTAAATATTCTTCTTAAAGGCGGTAGACATTAACATTTGTCTCAAGCTTGGTCTCCACAGAATGTTAAACTCCTACCTAACTCCCAATCAACATTTCCCTTGCCAGTCTTATAAGCAAGGTCTAATCTCTAAGAGAGGCTCATTTCACCATCTTCCCCATCTAAGGAGATGAAAGCATTTTTCATGACTCAAACTATTCCATTAATTTCTCTTTATGTTGCTGTATTGACAATCAAACTCTGACAAACACTTACCAGCCAGGATGACATTCGTTCGTTTCTCTTCACCTGTTAAAGGGTTGCGAATGTAGCATGTCATGTTGCCCTGTGACTGATTTCTAAGGACAAGAGTCATCTTCAGGTGAAACAATCTGGCTGCATCCTGTGAATAGGTCTTTGATGAATGGGGAACTACCTCTCCTCTGCCGTCTTTGCACTCCATCTGGGGCTGTGGGAACCACCCTCCTGAGTTACACTCCACCATGAGTCCCTCAGTGCCAGGAGCCTGAACATGGATTTGTGTTTCCAAGCCTCGTGCTGGGGAAAATGGGACAGAAAGGTCAAGATAGTCATTGCTTTGAAGTTAGGTTAGAAATCTGAAAAGAGTCTCATTAATCTTGTGACCTTCAACAGAAGTAGAGGCAATACTCAAATTCATGTCCAAATTACAGATTAGGCAAATTCTGGTCACCCTGTACTGTCTATCCACTGCATAGTGTATTTTTGCATTAGATATATAGGTTTTTCTTACTATGGTACTTGAAATACTTTGAAAATATGAAGAAAGAAGAATAAACATTGGCATATTTTTCATATATTTCAGCTTATAGGGTCCCAAGGGCATCAGTATGCAACATTCCTTACCTGCTACACTCAGATTCATGCTGGTCACATCATTAATGCCACGACCTTTAAATGAACACTGGTATAATCCATCATCAGAAACACTGATGTCACGAAGTCTGAGGGTCACTTTGCCCTCCCCAATGGCCTCTTTCACAAACTCTGTGCGATTCGCATATTCTGGGGCAGCTTCTCCGCTCACTTCATGGCCATCTCTGTATAGGTGGATGAGTTTGGAATTGTCCCTTCTGAACCAGCGCACCTCCATGTGCTCTGCACTTCGTGGTGGGGACAACTGGCAACTGAGCTCAGCATGCCCTCCTACTGTAGCCACCAAGTGTCTCATGGGAATGGTTACTGACCAGTGTTCTGTGCAAGAAGATAGAAAGCCAGGATACATTGTGAGACCAATATCTTCGTTGCCACACATTGTAGGTTACACTGAGTTTGTCTCATCTGACTTGGCCATTCTAAACGTCCAGCTATGACTATATCCTGTTCTACTTAAAGTTGTATTTTATTTTTCTGAAAGAAACCAATGGTACTACATTATTCTCTGTAAACTATAGTTGCTTGGAGGATGCTGAGAATATGGCAGAGCAGAGTATACCAGGTATATGTCTCCTGATTTAGGCAGCAATTGCATTGGTATAATTTACCTAATGTAATTATTTTGGAACTCTGATATCTATTGAAGGTCCTCAAGTTCCAGGGGAAAGCTTGGAACTTTGGATAAATTTTGTTAATTCTGGTTGATGTTAGCTCTTAGCACAGTAGTGGCTACCCATCCTACACCCCACCCCCATGACAGGAAGTTGTGTGGGGTGTATGTTTCCCTAAAGAAGCTTGCACACAGCTTATGAGAACCAGAGTGGGAAAAAAGGAGGATCTGTGCTCTGATCTGATGGTTACTTCTGATCAGAGAGATGCAAAGAGATGGGCAGCCATTGTCACATGGCATTCTCTTGTTACAAGCCCCTCTCCCTCTAACTGAAGTGACCTCCAGAGAATGGAAAGGGCTAGCACCTTTTCATTTACTCCTTTGCTTGTCTCTTTTTCCACTTTCAAGAAACAGATATAAAACATTAGGATATTCAAAAGCAAGTGAATATATGGTGAAAACTAGAAAGTGGCCACACATGCCCAGGAAAAGGAATGGGCTCAGAAAGCATCTGAGAAGACCTAAACTTTACACCTCAGGCCAATCCATGGCACACAGACAACCTACAAAACAAAACAAAAACAACAAGCAAAATAATAACTACAAAAAAGAGAATGGGGAAAGTCTTATTTTAATTAACATTTTATTAGATTCAAATGTCCAATTTTTCATTAAAAATCATAAGCCACACATACACACACACACAGAGGAAAGTATGAGCCATTCAAAGGAAAAAAATAAATGAATCAACATAAATTGTCTCTGAAAAGGACCTGATGGCGGATTTACAATTACAGGTTTTAAAGCAACCATTTTAAAGATGCTCAAAGAACTAAAGGAAGATATGGAGAAAGTCAAGAAAATTATGTATGAATGGAAATATCAATAAAAAGAAAACCTAAAAAAGAAACCATAAAGAAATTTTGAAGCTGAAAACCACAAACTGAAGTGAGAAATTTACTAGAGAGGGAGTTTCAAAGGTGGATTTAAGCAGGCAGTGAAAAAAGATCAGTGAACAGGACAATGAAAATTATTGAGTCAAAGGAAAGAAATAAAACAATATTTCTAAAAACCAAACAGAGTCTCAGGGATCTGGAGGACACCAACAAGTAAACCAACATAAGCATTGTGAGAATCCTGGAAGAAGAAAGAGAGAAAGGGCTAGAGAGAGTATTTGAAGAAATAAGGGTTGAAAACTTCCCTAATTTGATATGACTTAAAACACCCAAGAAATCCAACAAGTTCCAAGTAATATGAAGTTAAAGAGACCCACCTCTAGACACATTAAAATCAAATTTTTGAAAGACAAAGAATCTTGAGAGTAATGAGAAAAAAAATAACTCATCACATATGAGAAAGCCTTAAGATTTCTCATCAGAATTTTGAATGCTAAGGAAGTGGGCAAATATATTCAAAGTGCTAAAGGGGAAAACATTCTGTCAACTGAGAATTCTATATCCAGTAGACTGCCCTTCAGAAATGAGAAATTAAAACACTGCTAAATAAACAAAAATAGGTAATGTATTGCCATTTGATCTGACCTACAAAAAATGCTCAAGGGAATTCTATAGAATGAAATGAAAGCACTAGACAGTAACTTGAAGCTGTGTAAAGAGATAAAGTGTTCAATAACAGTAAATACATACACAATTATAAAACCTATGATTATTATAACAATCGCTTGTAACTCCATGTTTGTTTTCTAAAGATTTAAGTAATTAATATGTTTTTTAAAAACTGATTAGGCTAAAAGTTAGTATTATTATAACTTTGCAAGCCCATTTTTATCCTTTATAATTTAATATACTAGTGCCTTTAAAGAATCACTAGCTTATGTTTCAAGGTACACAAATATAAATTATATAAAAATGAGCCTATGTCCTTGGTTATGAACTTCATAAGTGCTACTCAGTTGTATCCCTCCTTGCTGCATGTGTGTCCTCAGTCACTTCAGGTACGTATAACTCTTTGTGACCCCATGGACTGCAGTTTGCTAGGTTCCTCTGTCCATGGGATTCTCCCAGCAAGAATACTGGAGTAGTTTACCATTCCTTTCTCCAGGGGATCTTCCCTACCCAGGGATCAAACCCGTGTCTCCAGCATTGCAGGCAGATTCTTGACTGCTGAGTCATCAAGGAAGACAGCATCCCTCCTTAATGGGACACAAAAGATACAGGAGATTGGAGTTGGATATTTTCCTGCCCCGAGGTCAGTTAAGCACTGAGAAAATGCCAATAGGTTAGGCTCAGGTAAGACGGTGTCTCTTGAGGGCAGGCCTTACCAAGATGGGCAATTTCAAAACAGTTATACTTCCCCTCCTCCTGATAAAAATGCAATGGCATTTTCCCCAATATTCCCTGTGAGAACCTAGTAAAAAACATGGAGGTAAAACTCACAAAAGCAAGTTTTCTCATGACTGTGCTTTGTTGGAGTTTTTAACTTTCAGATTTGTCCACACTGAGCCTACACCAATTCAATTATTACAGTTTAGATTTTCCTACCCTGGTACTGGTTTTCAAAGATTTATGGCCTGGGAAGTCATGAGTCTTTCTATCCACTTATGTGTCTCTCTAATTTGGGAAGAAGCAGTTTGTCTCTATGATCTCACTTCTCTGTGGATCTAGGAAGAGTTGTTGACTTTCAGGGTTTTTGGTTTTTTCAACTTTTTACTTGATAGTAGGACATAGTAATGTCTTCCAGGCTCCTTATCATGGTGGTTCTTTTTCAACAGTAAATACATACACAATTATAAAACCTATGATTATTATAACAATCGCTTGTAACTCCATGTTTGTTTTCTAAAGATTTAAGTAATTAATATGTTTTTTAAAAACTGATTAGGCTAAAAGTTAGTATTATTATAACTTTGCAAGCCCATTTTTATCCTTTATAATTTAATATACTAGTGCCTTTAAAGAATCACTAGCTTATGTTTCAAGGTACACAAATATAAATTATATAAAAATGAGCCTATGTCCTTGGTTATGAACTTCATAAGTGCTACTCAGTTGTATCCCTCCTTGCTGCATGTGTGTCCTCAGTCACTTCAGGTACGTATAACTCTTTGTGACCCCATGGACTGCAGTTTGCTAGGTTCCTCTGTCCATGGGATTCTCCCAGCAAGAATACTGGAGTAGTTTACCATTCCTTTCTCCAGGGATCTTCCCTACCCAGGGATCAAACCCGTGTCTCCAGCATTGCAGGCAGATTCTTGACTGCTGAGTCATCAAGGAAGACAGCATCCCTCCTTAATGGGACACAAAAGATACAGGAGATTGGAGTTGGATATTTTCCTGCCCCGAGGTCAGTTAAGCACTGAGAAAATGCCAATAGGTTAGGCTCAGGTAAGACGGTGTCTCTTGAGGGCAGGCCTTACCAAGATGGGCAATTTCAAAACAGTTATACTTCCCCTCCTCCTGATAAAAATGCAATGGCATTTTCCCCAATATTCCCTGTGAGAACCTAGTAAAAATCATGGAGGTAAAACTCACAAAAGCAAGTTTTCTCATGACTGTGCTTTGTTGGAGTTTTTAACTTTCAGATTTGTCCACACTGAGCCTACACCAATTCAATTATTACAGTTTAGATTTTCCTACCCTGGTACTGGTTTTCAAAGATTTATGGCCTGGGAAGTCATGAGTCTTTCTATCCACTTATGTGTCTCTCTAATTTGGGAAGAAGCAGTTTGTCTCTATGATCTCACTTCTCTGTGGATCTAGGAAGAGTTGTTGACTTTCAGGGTTTTTGGTTTTTTTTTTTTCAACTTTTTACTTGATAGTAGGACATAGTAATGTCTTCCAGGCTCCTTACATGCTAAAATGGACACTGGATGCCTGCTGTAGGTTCTTTCCACAGTTGTGACTCAGTAAGAAGATGTGAATGCTAAAAAAAAGAAAAAAGAAGAAGGCGTAGATGCTTTTACCTGAAGTTGATGTCATCACTTGTAGGAGAAGAAAGCTCACACAGGACCCAGAAAAAGAAGAGAATTTAAGCTTCATCATGCCTGGAAAAGAGACAAGAATAAAGGCATAAACCATGAGATATGGAATAGGGATAGTCAGGATAGGGACAATTTGAGACTCTTTTCAGACTATAATCCCTCTCAGTCTTCAGTAAAATGACCATGCCTCAACTTGGTTCTGATCAGGAGAGGCCTTCTCAATCCTTCTTTCCCACTAATTCATGCTATGCTCTTGCTAAGTGAGCTTTTCCTATGGCAGGTGTAACAAATAGAGCAGAAAAAAATACTCTTAGTGAATAAATCAGTGGAGAGAATAAAAAATGGAAAGCACAAAGCATGAATGCTTAAACGTGCATGATAAATAAGAAAAGTCTTCTTTGGATTTATGTCCTTGAACAATTAAGATGAGACCAAATTGTAGTCAAACTAAAATAGATTGTTAATAATTTTGTACATTATTTATAAAAAAGAAAAAGTGCTGAAATATTAGTTAGGTATCTTGTATTTTATCTGGCAACTCTCCTCTAACTTGTAGTCAGAAACATGTGACTTGAATTACAAAGTCAGTAAGCAATAAAGAAACAGATAATAACAACAAAAAAGTAGTTCAAATGATATGCTTTTTGTTGGGAGTTTTTAACTTTCAGATTTGTCCACACTGAGCCTACACCAATTCAATTATTACAGTTTAGATTTTCCTACCCTGGTACTGGTTTTCAAAGATTTATGGCCTGGGAAGTCATGAGTCTTTCTATCCACTTATGTGTCTCTCTAATTTGGGAAGAAGCAGTTTGTCTCTATGATCTCACTTCTCTGTGGATCTAGGAAGAGTTGTTGACTTTCAGGGTTTTTGGTTTTTTTTTTTTCAACTTTTTACTTGATAGTAGGACATAGTAATGTCTTCCAGGCTCCTTACATGCTAAAATGGACACTGGATGCCTGCTGTAGGTTCTTTCCACAGTTGTGACTCAGTAAGAAGATGTGAATGCTAAAAAAAAAAAAAAAAAAAAGAAGAAGGCGTAGATGCTTTTACCTGAAGTTGATGTCATCACTTGTAGGAGAAGAAAGCTCACACAGGACCCAGAAAAAGAAGAGAATTTAAGCTTCATCATGCCTGGAAAAGAGACAAGAATAAAGGCATAAACCATGAGATATGGAATAGGGATAGTCAGGATAGGGACAATTTGAGACTCTTTTCAGACTATAATCCCTCTCAGTCTTCAGTAAAATGACCATGCCTCAACTTGGTTCTGATCAGGAGAGGCCTTCTCAATCCTTCTTTCCCACTAATTCATGCTATGCTCTTGCTAAGTGAGCTTTTCCTATGGCAGGTGTAACAAATAGAGCAGAAAAAAATACTCTTAGTGAATAAATCAGTGGAGAGAATAAAAAATGGAAAGCACAAAGCATGAATGCTTAAACGTGCATGATAAATAAGAAAAGTCTTCTTTGGATTTATGTCCTTGAACAATTAAGATGAGACCAAATTGTAGTCAAACTAAAATAGATTGTTAATAATTTTGTACATTATTTATAAAAAAGAAAAAGTGCTGAAATATTAGTTAGGTATCTTGTATTTTATCTGGCAACTCTCCTCTAACTTGTAGTCAGAAACATGTGACTTGAATTACAAAGTCAGTAAGCAATAAAGAAACAGATAATAACAACAAAAAAGTAGTTCAAATGATATGCATCTTTCAGGTAAATGTAAGACTGTATTCATATCATAGCTGTGTGCTAAAAAAATGAGTTAAGATTTGAAGGAAGAAGTTCCTCTGATCATGGGAAACAAAATCTGTCTACTGTGGAAACTAAACATAATTTATCTACTATTGAAAAAGAATAAAATAAGAAGTCCTATTTGGCTTTTATAAAACCCAGGTAAAAATATTTAAAGTAATGATGCTTTAAATTTTATTATTTTACATATCTAATAGATATGACAAATGATGATCCATAATGCTAGTACACATTAGACAATTCACATCCCAATGCACAAAAGTAGGCAATGGGTTGGCATTGCCAGAAAAGATTACAATTTCCAAAGGAATGCAGCTCTAAATGACTCATAGTCATTCTGGTATCTCCCTCCACTACCTGTCACACTTCTTTAGTTTCATTAACTTAAACCTTGAATTTATGAAAGATAAATACTCATTTTTAAATAAAGTAAGCTATAAAAGAAATAAAGGCACATGTTCAGACTTATAGACAAATGTTCGCAGTCTTTGTATTTGTAATACTCAATAGGTGAAAGTAACTCAGAAGTTTACAGATAAATGGATAAGCAACCTGTGATATGTCCGTATGATGCAATTAAATCAGTAACAAAAGGAATGAATCATTTTTACACACGTGTGAATTCCGAAAAGATAGTGCTGACTTAAAGAAACCAAATAGAATATTATACACATCATGCACTTTAAATGTATTCAGCTTATTATATTTCAAGGATACTTCATTAAATTTATTTTAATCTACTTTTAAAAATACAATTAAAACATTAGTCATACTCTTTTATGGGGCATTTAGATGTAATAACAATACCAGTCTTAAGGAAAGGATTCTGGGTCCTGGGGTCTCTTACCACAGCATCTAAAGCAGTGGCATCACTGTCAGTTTTATTTCAAGTCTTTGAAAAAGAGGCTAAGGAAAGGCTTCCATTTCTGAGACTCAGGACAGGTAAGATGAGTCTTTAATAATTAGCAATCCAAACATGAAATATGAGAGCAGATATTCTTCTTCTTTTTTTCTTGGTTTCCCTGGATCTTCGCTGTGGCTCTTGGGTTTTAATTGCCCCATGGCATGTGGAATCTTAGCTTCCTGGCCAGGGCTGGAACCTGCGCCCCCTGCAGTGGAAGGCAGATTCTTAACCACTGGACCACCAGGGAAGTCCCCTAGGTCTTCTCTGTTGAAATACCTCACCGCCTGTTACTTCTCTAATGAAAAGAATAAAATAAAAAAGAAGTCCTATTTGGCTTTTATAAAACCCAGGTAAAAATATTTAAAGTAATGATGCTTTAAATTTTATTATTTTACATATCTAATAGATATGACAAATGATGATCCATAATGCTAGTACACATTAGACAATTCACATCCCAATGCACAAAAGTAGGCAATGGGTTGGCATTGCCAGAAAAGATTACAATTTCCAAAGGAATGCAGCTCTAAATGACTCATAGTCATTCTGGTATCTCCCTCCACTACCTGTCACACTTCTTTAGTTTCATTAACTTAAACCTTGAATTTATGAAAGATAAATACTCATTTTTAAATAAAGTAAGCTATAAAAGAAATAAAGGCACATGTTCAGACTTATAGACAAATGTTCGCAGTCTTTGTATTTGTAATACTCAATAGGTGAAAGTAACTCAGAAGTTTACAGATAAATGGATAAGCAACCTGTGATATGTCCGTATGATGCAATTAAATCAGTAACAAAAAGGAATGAATCATTTTTACACACGTGTGAATTCCGAAAAGATAGTGCTGACTTAAAGAAACCAAATAGAATATTATACACATCATGCACTTTAAATGTATTCAGCTTATTATATTTCAAGGATACTTCATTAAATTTATTTTAATCTACTTTTAAAAATACAATTAAAACATTAGTCATACTCTTTTATGGGGCATTTAGATGTAATAACAATACCAGTCTTAAGGAAAGGATTCTGGGTCCTGGGGTCTCTTACCACAGCATCTAAAGCAGTGGCATCACTGTCAGTTTTATTTCAAGTCTTTGAAAAAGAGGCTAAGGAAAGGCTTCCATTTCTGAGACTCAGGACAGGTAAGATGAGTCTTTAATAATTAGCAATCCAAACATGAAATATGAGAGCAGATATTCTTCTTCTTTTTTTCTTGGTTTCCCTGGATCTTCGCTGTGGCTCTTGGGTTTTAATTGCCCCATGGCATGTGGAATCTTAGCTTCCTGGCCAGGGCTGGAACCTGCGCCCCCTGCAGTGGAAGGCAGATTCTTAACCACTGGACCACCAGGGAAGTCCCCTAGGTCTTCTCTGTTGAAATACCTCACCGCCTGTTACTTCTCTAAATCCCCAAGTACCACTATTCTGTGATGAAAAGATTGACAAAATAGTCCAGAGTTAGAGCTAAAAGAACCCTTAAGAGCATGCCTAAAGAGGTAGAATATAGCCTTATGCCCAAGCGTCTTTCACAATCTGGTCACTTACTTGAGCTCCAGAATCCAGAGGAAATTTCTTTCCAGGTCCTCATTAAGTCGTGTTAGGGTCTGAGGGTGAGTCAGGAGGGCTGCTGCACTGATGGTGGTAAGAGCTGCTACAGTCAGAGTGGGTCCTGTGCACCAGAGCATCCACTCACTGCCTGCCAGCTGAGCTTTAGTTTATTTTATTTTAATTGAAATCAATATCTTTTCATAGAGACAACAGCGAGGTGCCAGCTGTCTGTATTATAAAATCATCTGCAGCTTTACCTTGCGTAACCTGAGAGATCTCGTGTTCTCTTTGTAAGAGACGTGTCCTGACATAACATGTCTTGGCCTGAAAAGACATCTGAGCTCATCAGTCTTTATGGACTTTCCCCTGGATTTTCCCTTCACATCATGAGAATGCTGGGGAATTCTTCTTTTATTAATAGTCATACTCCTTGCAAGTTGCCAAAATTGTAAGCACAATTTGAAGCCTTCTCTTACTCATCCAACTCTAATGAATACTATCTATTCTTCTCCACAACTGTTCTGTTTTCTTGCTGAAAACCATATTACATTCAATGTAGGACAAACACTGGAAAAATAATTTTCAAAATTGTTTTTAATAATGAAACAATGGAAGTTTTAAATTAAGAGCAGCTTAGATAAGGTTTAGTCTTCCCCAGTGGCTCAGTGGTAAAGAACCCACTTGCAGTGCAGGAGCCTCAGGAGACCAGGTACAATCTCTGGGTTGGGAAGATTCCCTGGAGGAGGAAATGACAACTCACTGCAGTATTCTTACTTGGAGTATCCAATTAATAGAGGAGCCTGGCGGGCTACAGACCATGGGGTTGCAAAGAGTTGGACACAACTGAAGCTAATTAACATAGACAAGGCTTAGATAGTCTATGCTAGAAATGATCTGCTCCATAGTGGACTTTAATGATTGTGTTCTAAACAAGGGCATAAATATAGGTCACTAGTGCCCCAAAGTGCAGCTATAAAATGAGGCTTATGGAGGACAAAACTTACAAGCTAATAAATACAGGACAATGAGCACACAGAGGATGAGATATTTGGATGGCATCACTGATGCAACGGACATGGGTTTGAGCAAAGTCTATGAGATAGTGAAGGACAGGGAAACCTGATGTGCTGCGGTCTTTGGGTTTGCAAAGAGTTAAACACGACTGAGATACTGAAAAATGATGGACAAACCTCTCATTTTCCCTCTTTCATAGACAGCTGTTTGGAGGCCAGGCCCTGCTGAACTGAAGGCATCATGGATAATGTTCCTCTTGTAACCCTTTTCTGTAATATTTTACTTCTAAGACACAAAAAGTAGGTAGCACTCGTGTGACTCTAAAAGGTAACTAGTCTTGTGTGTGTGCTAAGTCACTTCAGACGTGTCCCACTCTGTGCAACCCTGGACTGTAGTCTGTCAGGCTCCTCTGTCCATGGGATTCTCCAGAAAAGAATATTGGAGTGGGTTGCCATGCTCCTATCCAGGGAATCATCCTGACCTAGGAATTGAACACACATCTCTTACATCTCCTGCATTGGCAGGCAGGTTCTTTACCACTAGCGCCACCTGGGAAGCCCTGGCCAGTGTTAGCCTGCTTTCTTGAGCTAATTCAGACCTACTGAACCATTTCTGCTGAGCTGCTAAAAGGAGGTCTTGGAAATGAGGGTCATCTATACTTTTCCCTCAGTACATCTCTGACACTTGAAGGTTCAGTAAATACGTCTTTCCATTGTGCATCACTGACTGGACTAATCTACTTTTGAACCAGAGTGAAGTTTCAAAATTTGCTATTCTTTCATCCACATTAACTTTAGAATTACTAACAATTTTCACTTAAAAAGTGTGTTCAGATTTTGATTAAAGATAGTTGCTACATTGGGACTTCTGATCCATGATTATGGGTACTGCTTAATTTATTTAGATCATCTTTAATTTATCTGCTTACTAGCAAGTATAATTAGTGTTTTGTTATACATGAGGACTTCTCTGTGGAAAACAGATAATAAAATTTAGTCTTAGACGAAGAACCTGGGAAACTATCTCTAAGATGTGGAATTGCATATAGGAAATTTATCGGTATATACACTTAGGATCAATACCGACAGTCAAGTGAATGAAGTAGGATTTAGCAGAAACAGTGGTTGCACTGTGACAGAGCAACAACAAAGGCTGATGCCACAGAAAGCTGAAATGGTCCATTAGGGTTTGTCCCCTCAAGGTGGCAGTGGGGGTGGCAGACCTTCTACACTACCACTACAAGAAGAGTCTTTGGTACAGACTTTCCTTGTACTGGAAGAGGATGCATGACCCTTGACAAGGGAATTTTGGCTAACTTTGGCTGAGAATAATTTCCATAAAGGCACTGAGTCGAGAAATTGTAGCCACTGATGCTCCTGAAATCTTGGGGAATGGGTGACTCATCTTGAAGAGAGATCTAGGAGGCCTACCAGAGCACCTGTTATATACCACCTCCTGCACTGCTTGATTCATGTACATTCAATCGTAAAGTAATGTGGGAGTCTGCATGCTGTCTTTTCCTACTGATCTTACAGCTGATCGTAAGGCCACAATACCATTTCCTTCATTTCCTATCTATTCTAGGTTTTTCAACCTTTCAGTTATTCTTTTCACAGCATCTCTGTGAGCCTTTGTACCTCCACTGATGTGATGACTGAGATTCTTATCTCTGAGATGTGTAAGACCATGTTCTTCTCAAGTGGTGGATGCTTCATTTTCCCATTTACTGTTAATATTTGGCAAGGCAGTGTCAATGAAGCAAGAAGGAATGTTTGGAGGTCATGAAAATTGTCGAGGTCTGTGCACAGGTTGGAAAACAATTTCCAGACATGAGGCAGAGTGAGAGGAAAGTAAAGTTTATAAGAGTGGGAGAAGGAAGAGTCGCTGCCAGTATAGTGGGCTGGCTTAAGGGAGAAAGCGGGAGACACTGTGAGAACAGCGGGCCTCACAGCAGGCCGGAGTCGATCTCAAGCAGGGGTCTCTGATCCATTTTATAGCTAGGGTCTAAGGAGTGGCATAGGGGTCTTAAGGATCATTGCTGATTGGACAGTCTACTGGGTGGGGTAGAGTGATGGCTATAGCATGTGGGAAAGACAGTAGGGTCCAAGGAGTGGCAAAGGGGTCTTAAGGATTGGGCAGTATACTATAGCCCAGAGGAAGGAAGGGTCTGGTTTACCTCTTCTTGCATTCCAAGACCTTCCTTGTTTGCCTTGTTCTTTCGTCCTTGGGCACCACAGAAAGTTTCTATACCTTGAATGTAGCAGTGACTACAAGATAGATATTTCTAAAACTGCCTCACACTAGATTTTAAAAGGGTGCATTTCACTGTATACAAAGTTTCAATAAAGTTTCTTTCTTGAAATGGAGAAATGAAGTAGCAAGTGAAGCTCTAATGGATCATCTGGGTGCCAAATTATGTAAATTACATACTAAAATCTTAAGTGATTGTTGACTCAGAAGATTTAGTTTATTAAAAACAGCTTTATTACAAAGAACATAATCCAGTAACAACAGAAGGATACACACTGAAAGGGGTTTGGAGTTCCCAGAAGCAGGCTTCTTGGTCAACCTGTAGGGTGGCATCACAAATGATATATATTGTCTCCAGATGTCAGATCAGCACTGTGTTTCATGAAGCACTCCAGTGCTAGAAAGCCCCAAATCTACCTGTGGTGCAAGTCTCATATTGAACTGTTCACATAGATCTATTCCAGTTATTGAACTGTTCACGTAGATCTATTCTAGTTATGTGACTAGATTTAGTCTCTAAACCTTGATATTCACTACTCCCTGTCCCCACCAAAATCTGATGCGAATCTTAAATAAGATTATCATTCTTAAGCAATGAAGACAGGTTGATGCTTCTTGCTTTGTAACAACACACAGATCTGTGGTTTCAGAACACCACATGCCTTTGGTTGACAGATTCTACATTATTTACCAAGAGTAAATAGCTCTGGAGGTAAGCATTCAGTCAATCCCGACTAGCTGAGATTAACTGATGTTGTAAACAAACACAGTCTTCCTTCCCTCTTTGTGTAATGTTAGCTCTATGTCTTCCTGATGATAAGCATGAATTACTCCTGCCAAAACAGAGGCATCTTCCCTCACCTGCTATTTACCTGTCCTGAGAAACCAAACATTGGGTGGAACATCTGATTCCAGCAACGATGAAGTAACAAAGATTGGACCTAACATTAATAAACAATGATCAAACAAGAAAGATATGTGACTTTTTTAACTGTAGGAAACAGACACAATAAAATCAATGAGACAAGTTCTAAATCACCTAGGTTCCTGGGAGGCAAGCTTTTGATTACAGTCAGAGGAACAGAGAAAAGAACCAAAAGTCCTGACTGAGTTGAGAAGATAGAATAGATTTCAGGAAGGTAAGGTGGCAAAAAGTAAGGCTGAACCCCAGAAAGAAGGGGGCCTGAAATCTTCAGATAAAACACCTTAAACATTTTTTGACTATTAAATGTTTTGACATGGAGTGGGTTGCCATGCCCTCTTTCCGAGGATCTTCCTGACCCAGGGATCAAGCCCCAGTCTTTTATGTCTCCTGCATTGGCAGGTGGGGTCTTTACCACTAGCACCACTTGGGAAGTCCTGACTATTAAATAGTGCATGTGTAAAGTAAACTTTACAAAACTGAGCAAAGAGTGATTAATTTTGTCTTAATACCAATACCAGAGACACAGCAAGAAAACTGCAGACCAGTATCCCCTGTGAACACTGATGCAAAAATCCTCAACACAGCACTAGTAAATAGAAATCCATAGCATATTAAAAGGATTATGCAACATGATCAAGTGGGATTTATTCCTAGATTATAAAGGTGGTTCAGGACTTCCCTGACTATCCAGTGACTGGGACTCCACACTCCCACTGCAGGGGGCCCAGGTTCGATCCTTGGTCAGGGAAGTAGATTCCACATGCCCCAACTAAAACCTGGTGCAATCTAATAAACATTAAAAAAAGATGGTTCAATACAAAAAAAAAAAAAAAAAAAGAAAACTGACCAAAATAATATATACCACATTAACAAAATGAAAGGAAAAAAAAGCACATGATCATCTCAATCGGTGCAGAAGAAACATGCAATAAGATTCAAAATCCTCGCATGATAAAAAAACAACTAGAAGTAGAAGAAAACTGCCTTAATGCAAAATGTAGACAAACACACAGTGAACATCATATTCAGTGGTAACATATGGAAAACATTTCCTCTAACATCAGGAACAAGGTAAGGATGTTCACTTTTGCCACTTCTATAAAATGGTGGCTCAGCAGTAAAATAATGTGCCTGCCAACTCAGGAGATGCGTGTTCTATCTGTTGGTTAGGAGGATCCCCTAGAGAAGGAAATGGTAATACACTCAAGTACTCTTGGCTGGGATATCCCATGGAAAGACGAGACAGGTGGGCTACAGTCCATGGGGTGGCAAAGGGTCGAACATGACCTACCAACCAAACAGCAACAACCATTAAACATAGTACTGACATTCTAACTAGAAGAAGTAGGCAAGAAAAATAAATAAAAGGCATTTTATTGGAAAGGAAGTAGTAAAATTACACAATGAAGTAGGAAAATACCTG
Organism: Tragulus kanchil; assembly: GCA_022376925.1. Taxonomy (NCBI): domain Eukaryota; kingdom Metazoa; phylum Chordata; class Mammalia; order Artiodactyla; family Tragulidae; genus Tragulus; species Tragulus kanchil. Next base: position 111,733,214 of record JAIOJX010000032.1, on the reverse strand, counting down.
TTGAATGATGGGTCTGTTTGTATGTGTGTTATCCAGTTACTTACTGATTGTTGGTGAACAGAAGATGAAAAGGCATGTTTACCACGTGGGAAAATTTACAGAGAAATAGGAGAGATATTTTGAAGTGTAATTTTTTAAAAGAGGAAGTCAGGTACTATGGAAAGAGCACAGAATTGAGCCATACGGATCTTGAATTTTAATCCTGGCTCTACTGTTTACTGGGTATATGACCTCAGACACAATACCTGGCAAACACTGTAAATTTTCCCACTTAATATGCATAACTTCTGTGTAGGAGCTCCCTTTGAAGTCAAGACAGACTATTTGTTTACTAAGGAGAAGGAGAATTTACCTCACAATTAAAATATATATGTATCCTACTAGCTAGGCTATAAAATCTACATTTGCAAAAGCTATTGGCACAAAATTGAAGAAAGTATCATTCACAACAAAAAGCATTAACAAACCAATGTTAGGGTAAATTCAACGTCTGTACAGAATAAGAGAGACTGTACAGAGGTTAGAGTCTGAGAATCTGTTTTTGGAATTCCACTTTGTGATCCGGAACAAAATATTCAATCATCTTTAGTCAGTTTTCTTATTCTTAGTAGGGATATAGATACCTACCTTATGGCCAAACCTCTGTGTATATGAAAGTATAGATCCCCAGGTCCTTTTTTAGACTTACTAAACTGGAATCTCCTGGAGCAGACATGAAGGAAAGTCAAACATTTTCTTAGTAAGCTAGATTTCCTAAGACAATGGATAAAGATACAACTATTCCTGGTAATATGAAAATGCAGCACTATAGGAAAATGATTGCATAAAGTGCCACCCACATAATCCAATTAGAGACTTAACAATATGACACTGTATGTATATACCATTTACATCTTGTATCTGTTGCTGAATACAAGGATTGTTTCCAAATCTTTAGCCTAGTGCCTAGTTCACAATTTAGTACTGTGTTCTTCAAATTTTGTTGAAAGAATGCTCCTCATGTTAAGTTGTCTGACCACAAAAAGAAAAAAAAAATAGGAACACAGGGAAACTCTGGGAAGTATTGACTACATTTGTTACCTTGATTATGGTAATGGTTTCAAAGGTGTACATGTTTGCTTGAACTCATCGAATTGTATTCATTAAATATGTTCCATTCTTTGCATGTCAATTATACCTCAACAAAGCTCTTTAAAAAAAAAAAAGAATTAATTGTTAAGTGCAACTTCTTTTTCTCCTAAGCTATTGACAAAACTTTGCCTCTTGGTACTGACAAAGACGGTTTCCTTGATCTAACTTTAGTCGGGGTCATGAGGCTTTCCTAGGACTATCTGTGCACTTCCTTGTAAAATTTAAGTTTACCAAGAACCCTGCTAAGTCAATTTTTTAACCAGATTCCCCCATCTTTGATATCGGATAGCCTCAATGTTTGACCAGGTTCCTCATCGCCTGATCACTCTGACCTGTCTTCATTCAACAAAAATCCTATTAGGTTGATTTAGCCAGAATCACTCTCACTCCTGCTGTTTCCTCTTAGAGATTTTGTTTGCTGACTTCCACCCTGCTGCTTGGCTATAAATTCCCACTTGCCCCTGCTGTATTTGGAGTTGAACTCAGTCCTTCTCCCCACTGTAAAATTCCATTCCATCTTATTTGATGGCCTTGAATAAAGACTGTATTACTATCTTTAACAAGTGTCATTGAATATTTTTTCTTTAATGGTACCATGTTAGCTCTCTTGGAGAAATAGTTTGGGACTTAACCCTTGCAAATAAAGGGGAGTCCTCTGTAAGCCAGGTTTTTAGACTTACTAAACTGGAATCTCCTGGAGCAGACATGAAGGAAAGTCAAACATTTTCTTAGTAAGCTAGATTTCCTAAGACAATGGATAAAGATACAACTATTCCTGGTAATATGAAAATGCAGCACTATAGGAAAATGATTGCATAAAGTGCCACCCACATAATCCAATTAGAGACTTAACAATATGACACTGTATGTATATACCATTTACATCTTGTATCTGTTGCTGAATACAAGGATTGTTTCCAAATCTTTAGCCTAGTGCCTAGTTCACAATTTAGTACTGTGTTCTTCAAATTTTGTTGAAAGAATGCTCCTCATGTTAAGTTGTCTGACCACAAAAAGAAAAAAAAAATAGGAACACAGGGAAACTCTGGGAAGTATTGACTACATTTGTTACCTTGATTATGGTAATGGTTTCAAAGGTGTACATGTTTGCTTGAACTCATCGAATTGTATTCATTAAATATGTTCCATTCTTTGCATGTCAATTATACCTCAACAAAGCTCTTTAAAAAAAAAAAAGAATTAATTGTTAAGTGCAACTTCTTTTTCTCCTAAGCTATTGACAAAAACTTTGCCTCTTGGTACTGACAAAGACGGTTTCCTTGATCTAACTTTAGTCGGGGTCATGAGGCTTTCCTAGGACTATCTGTGCACTTCCTTGTAAAATTTAAGTTTACCAAGAACCCTGCTAAGTCAATTTTTTAACCAGATTCCCCCATCTTTGATATCGGATAGCCTCAATGTTTGACCAGGTTCCTCATCGCCTGATCACTCTGACCTGTCTTCATTCAACAAAAATCCTATTAGGTTGATTTAGCCAGAATCACTCTCACTCCTGCTGTTTCCTCTTAGAGATTTTGTTTGCTGACTTCCACCCTGCTGCTTGGCTATAAATTCCCACTTGCCCCTGCTGTATTTGGAGTTGAACTCAGTCCTTCTCCCCACTGTAAAATTCCATTCCATCTTATTTGATGGCCTTGAATAAAGACTGTATTACTATCTTTAACAAGTGTCATTGAATATTTTTTCTTTAATGGTACCATGTTAGCTCTCTTGGAGAAATAGTTTGGGACTTAACCCTGTGCATGCTAAACCACTTCAGCTGTGTTCAACTCTGTGCTATCCTATGGCTACAGGCTGCCAGGCTCCTCTGTCCCCTGGGATTCTCCAGACAAGAATACTGGAGTGGGCTGCCATGCCCTCCTTCAGGAAATCTTCCCAACCCAGGAACTGAACCCCCATCTGTTACATCTAACTGCAGTAGCGAGCAGGTTCTTTATCACCAGTGCCACCTGGGAAGCCCAGGGTGGCTCCCTTGGAGATATAGTGTAGGACTTAATCCTAGTGGTCTTTAATATTTTGCTCACATAGCCTCTAAATGGATTGGATAATCCTTTAAACATTTATACTAATATCTAAAATTTTATGCAAGTCAAAATAGTTGCAAAAGGTATAATTTCCAGGCATTTTAATGTTTTGATAGGCTAAAATAAAGCTCCTCTAGAAGATTTTCTATAGATATGAATATATCAGACTTGAAAATGATTTATAGATAGTCCTACCACAATTCTCTACAACAAAATTTGAGATAAGCTTTATTTTGGATAATTAGACTAAGAATCTCTTAATTGATTATAACAGTTTTTATCAAAGCATAGTTGATAAAACATTGTAAATACACTATCAATTTTGATAAGATCAAACATAGACAGAAAACTTTTGTTAGAAACAGTCTTCTTCATAAAATGACTAGGCTCTTTTTAAAAATAAATTTATCCTTGAGGTAACATTATTTATTATTAGAATGAAACAGTTAAATTGGCAGCAAAAAATTTTTTTTTTACCTCATCGCCTGATCACTCTGACCTGTCTTCATTCAACAAAAATCCTATTAGGTTGATTTAGCCAGAATCACTCTCACTCCTGCTGTTTCCTCTTAGAGATTTTGTTTGCTGACTTCCACCCTGCTGCTTGGCTATAAATTCCCACTTGCCCCTGCTGTATTTGGAGTTGAACTCAGTCCTTCTCCCCACTGTAAAATTCCATTCCATCTTATTTGATGGCCTTGAATAAAGACTGTATTACTATCTTTAACAAGTGTCATTGAATATTTTTTCTTTAATGGTACCATGTTAGCTCTCTTGGAGAAATAGTTTGGGACTTAACCCTGTGCATGCTAAACCACTTCAGCTGTGTTCAACTCTGTGCTATCCTATGGCTACAGGCTGCCAGGCTCCTCTGTCCCCTGGGATTCTCCAGACAAGAATACTGGAGTGGGCTGCCATGCCCTCCTTCAGGAAATCTTCCCAACCCAGGAACTGAACCCCCATCTGTTACATCTAACTGCAGTAGCGAGCAGGTTCTTTATCACCAGTGCCACCTGGGAAGCCCAGGGTGGCTCCCTTGGAGATATAGTGTAGGACTTAATCCTAGTGGTCTTTAATATTTTGCTCACATAGCCTCTAAATGGATTGGATAATCCTTTAAACATTTATACTAATATCTAAAATTTTATGCAAGTCAAAATAGTTGCAAAAGGTATAATTTCCAGGCATTTTAATGTTTTGATAGGCTAAAATAAAGCTCCTCTAGAAGATTTTCTATAGATATGAATATATCAGACTTGAAAATGATTTATAGATAGTCCTACCACAATTCTCTACAACAAAATTTGAGATAAGCTTTATTTTGGATAATTAGACTAAGAATCTCTTAATTGATTATAACAGTTTTTATCAAAGCATAGTTGATAAAACATTGTAAATACACTATCAATTTTGATAAGATCAAACATAGACAGAAAACTTTTGTTAGAAACAGTCTTCTTCATAAAATGACTAGGCTCTTTTTAAAAATAAATTTATCCTTGAGTTAACATTATTTATTATTAGAATGAAACAGTATTTGGCAGCAATTCTGTATGTATCTGTGATGGTTGATTTTACGTGTAACTTTGGCTAGGCTCTGGCACCAAGTTGTTTGTTAAAATACCAATTTAGATGTTGCTGTAAAAGTATTTTATTGATTTGATTAATATTTAAGTCAATAGACTTATAGAAAAGCAGACTACCTTCCACAGTTTGGGTAGGCCTTATCCAGTAAATTGAAGAGCTTAAGGGCAAAAACTAATGTTTCTCAAAGAAGAAAAAACCTGGCTCATGGCTGTAGTATAGAAACCCTGCTTCTGCTTCCAGGTTGCAGAACTATCCTGCAGATTTTGGACTTAAGACTGCAATATCAGCTACTCCCTAGATCCCCAACCTGCTGGCCTGCTCAAAGATTTTGAACTTGCCAATCCCCCAGACAGTCTCCTGATTCAGTTCCTCTAATATATGTATTTACACACAAATATTCACATATTATGTGTATACATATATGATCAAAATAGACTAATCAATCTATATCAAAAATGGAAATTAATATAATTACTTCTCCCTGACCCAAATGATAGAGACATTGGGAATAATTTTCTGTTCCTATGTTAATCAATACTGAGATCACATAAAAATAACTTAGCTATGTGCTCAAGGAACTTTTTGTTCCTAAAATTAAGATGGTGAACCCACAAAATTAACTTCCTTATCTAGATTAACAACTTTTTCATCAAGATATTAAGACCTTTACCCCACAGTTAGCATCACTCCAGAGTTCTTCTCAAACCTCACCATTTATCACTAAGTAAGACTCACCTTAAAATCGCTGAGCCCAAGGCTAAACCTGAAAAGAAACCTTGCTTTATTTGCCAAATCAACAGTTTCTGTCTCCATTGGTCATTTGGGGACCTGAGATTGAAATCTTTTATTGTATTTTTATAGATACAAATGCTGATAAAAGTTTCTGAGGGCTTCACTGGTGGTCCAGTGGACAGAGAATTCGCCTTGCAGTGCAGTGGGCACTGGTTCGATCCCTGGCCCAGACGGATCCCACGTGCTGGGCACCGGTGTGTATAAAATGACTAGGCTCTTTTTAAAAATAAATTTATCCTTGAGTTAACATTATTTATTATTAGAATGAAACAGTATTTGGCAGCAATTCTGTATGTATCTGTGATGGTTGATTTTACGTGTAACTTTGGCTAGGCTCTGGCACCAAGTTGTTTGTTAAAATACCAATTTAGATGTTGCTGTAAAAGTATTTTATTGATTTGATTAATATTTAAGTCAATAGACTTATAGAAAAGCAGACTACCTTCCACAGTTTGGGTAGGCCTTATCCAGTAAATTGAAGAGCTTAAGGGCAAAAACTAATGTTTCTCAAAGAAGAAAAAACCTGGCTCATGGCTGTAGTATAGAAACCCTGCTTCTGCTTCCAGGTTGCAGAACTATCCTGCAGATTTTGGACTTAAGACTGCAATATCAGCTACTCCCTAGATCCCCAACCTGCTGGCCTGCTCAAAGATTTTGAACTTGCCAATCCCCCAGACAGTCTCCTGATTCAGTTCCTCTAATATATGTATTTACACACAAATATTCACATATTATGTGTATACATATATGATCAAAATAGACTAATCAATCTATATCAAAAATGGAAATTAATATAATTACTTCTCCCTGACCCAAATGATAGAGACATTGGGAATAATTTTCTGTTCCTATGTTAATCAATACTGAGATCACATAAAAATAACTTAGCTATGTGCTCAAGGAACTTTTTGTTCCTAAAATTAAGATGGTGAACCCACAAAATTAACTTCCTTATCTAGATTAACAACTTTTTCATCAAGATATTAAGACCTTTACCCCACAGTTAGCATCACTCCAGAGTTCTTCTCAAACCTCACCATTTATCACTAAGTAAGACTCACCTTAAAATCGCTGAGCCCAAGGCTAAACCTGAAAAGAAACCTTGCTTTATTTGCCAAATCAACAGTTTCTGTCTCCATTGGTCATTTGGGGACCTGAGATTGAAATCTTTTATTGTATTTTTATAGATACAAATGCTGATAAAAGTTTCTGAGGGCTTCACTGGTGGTCCAGTGGACAGAGAATTCGCCTTGCAGTGCAGTGGGCACTGGTTCGATCCCTGGCCCAGAAGGATCCCACGTGCTGTGGAGCGGCTGGACCGGTGTGTGTAGTCGTGAGCCAGCCCTCTGGAGTGCATGCATCCAGAGCTGGTGCTCTGCAACGAGAGAGGCCACTGCAATCGGAGGCACACACAGGCTGAGAAATAAAGACGGATGAAAAGTAAATAAATAAAAAATCAATAGAAATAGGCCAAAATTAAAAAAAAAAAGTTTCTGAGAAACAAGCAGTATCACTCTGCTTTTAAAACTCTGCAAGAGAAGAGAAGAAAAGCCAGAAGTTATTAACTCAAAAATATAGAGTTGACAAATTTTTGACAATACTAGTCAGTGGGAAAAAAGTAAATATGAATAAATGATATTAAAATAAAAATCACAATTTAGATGCAAAGTCAAGAAAAAATAAAGGTAATGAATTGAAACAGTGATTACATACTAACACATCTGAATATAGATGAAATGAGAAAATTCACAGGAAAGAATCAACACCTTATGGCAGAGATTACCAATTTTCCTACAGTATTTGCTATGCTCTCCTTCTATCTTATTCTGTGTGTGTGTTAATCACTAAGTCATGTTGAACTCTTTGCGATTCCTTGGACTGTAGCCCACCAGGCTCCTCTGTCCATGGAATTCTTCAGGCAAGAAAACGCAAGTGGGTTGTCATGTCCTTCTCCAGGGGATCTTCCTGACCCAAAAACGAAATCTGGGTGTGCTGCACTGTAGCCAGATTCTTTAACATCTGGGCCACCAGGGAATGAAATATAAACTGCATTATTAAGCATCCCTTGTAGTCTCATAGATGGATGGGACAATTAAATACGTGTTAATGATGATACTGCTCCAAGGAAATATTCAGAGAGAGGATGTATTATTCTCTTTACTTTGGTTTGGGTACTTTCATGAAGTGCATGGGAAAATGATACAACTGAAGAGATTACTGGTGATTGTGGAATGGAATTCCTGCACTAGTGAGAGAAGAAATTGCCATCATGTTTATGCCATGATTATTTAGAGTTTATTATATCTAAACTCAATCCTAGATAAAAACAAAAATTGAAGAATTAGATTTCCTCAAGATTAAAAACTTCTTATCAACAGCACCATTAAGAAACTAAGTGGAATAGACTTCAACCAGAAAAAAAAAAATCTGTAATATACACATCTGACAAAGAGTTTGTATCCAGAATGTATAGATAACTTTTACGACCTAATAAAAATTGTTTAAAACAATCCAATTGAAACAGATTTAAACAACCACTTCAAAAAAAAGATATATGAATGACCCATAAAAAGTACACAACATTATTAGGTATTAGGAAAATGCAAAGCAAACTACATTGAGATTTCAGCTCAGAGTCACTGAAATAGCTAAAATAAAAACACTGAAAGCACAATACATGGCCAAGTGTGTGATAACTGAAACTTCCATACACTGCTATTATGTCTAAGATTGGTAATTTCTTATAAAGTATGTATGTACCCAATTGACCCCTCAGTGATACTCCCAGGCATTAAACCAAGAGAAATGAAGCTGTGTCTACAAATCTCTTGGTATAAGAATGTTCATAGTAGTTGCATGGTCAGGTCACTGAAGATGGCTCTTCTCTTGCTCTCTTTACTGCCTCTTCTCCACCAGTGTTTGTTTCAGCTGCGTCCTAGTCACATGACTGACCTTCCCACGTACTTGCCCCAGGCCCGAGCTCATGACTGTTCCAGCTTTATTTTTTTGTGGTTGTTGTTTTGTTTGGGGGGGTGGGGAGGGCGGAGGGTGGGCGGGCCACTTCTATTGGTCTTTCATTTATCTATTTTTATTCATCTTTGTTCTTTGGCCCGTGTGGGCCTCCCATCGCAGAAGCCTCTTTTGTCTCAGAGCACCGGCTCTGGGCACATGAGCTCCAGAGTTCCAGCTCAGTAATTGGACACATCGCTCCAGCCACTCCGCAGCACGTGGGATCTTCCCAGGCCAGGGATCGAACCGGTGCCCTTTGCACTGCAAGGCGGTGTCCTTACCCACTGGACCACCAGGGAAGCCCTGTTCCACATTTAGATGAGTACTCTCCACTTCCTTTATCAGAGGATGGTTAAGGTCATGCCCCTCTGCTGATTTCCCTGGTAACCAAGGAATCAACTAAATGTCAATTCTCACTCTAGTGATAACCTTCCCCTGGTAGGGCTTCCTTTCAGATGGTAAAGAGTCTTCCTGCAGTGCAGGAGACCCAGGTTCAATCCTTGAGTCAAGAGAATCCCCTGGAGAAGGGAATGGCTACCCACTCTATTATTCTTGCCTGGAGAATGCCATGGACAAAGAAGTTTGGTAATGTGGTGCCCAAGGATGAAAGAACAAGTCAAACTAGGAGGATCTTGGAATTCAAGACCCTTACTGTCCTCCCATCCCCCAAGCTGTAGTACACCGCCCAATCTTTAAGACCCCTTTACCACTCCTTGGACCCTATTGTCTTTCCCTCAGGCTGTAGTCATCACTCTACCCCATCCAGTAGACCATCCAATCAGCAATGATCCCTAAGACCCCTATGCCACTCCTTAGACCCCAGGTATAAAATGGATCAAAGACCCCTGCTTAGGGTCGCTTCTCCTTTGAGCCAACCCGCTGTTCTGAGGGCATTGGTTCTCTCTTGAGCTGGCCCACTGTGAGGCCCCCTGTTCTCACAGAGTCTCCCACTTTCTCCCTTAAGCTGGCCAGCTGAACTGGCAGTGACTCTCCCCTCTCCAACTGTAACTTTACTTTCCTCTCACTCTGTCTCCTGTCTGGAAATTCTTTTCCAACCCCCCGCGACAGACCTCGACAGGTAAGCTACGGTCTGCAGAGTCCCAAAGAGTCAGGCACAGCTGTGAGGCTGACATTTTTATTTTCACTTTCCCCCTGCTGCCTAGAGCAAAGACTATCACCATGTCCTGTCTTACCATCCCCAGCACATGGTGGGGTGTGGCTCCAGGACCTTGCTTCAGACATGTAAGCTCCCCATCCATTAACATTTGATATCTCTGTTACTGACTCTGGCTCTTTCTTCATTTTTAAAGTTGGGCAAGCACACACAGTCCTGTAGTCTTGCAAAACGCAAAACAAGTCTTATCAATAATAATCAAAACTAGACACAGTCCAAGTGCCTATCAAAAAGCAAATGGATAAACTGTGGGTGTATTCTGACCATGGAATACTATTCAGCAGCAACAAAAAGAAGCTAATTATAAATGCAACAACATGGATAAATCTTAAAACATTTTACTGAATAAATGAGGCAAGACATCAGAAAATATATACAGTAGGATTCCATGTGTATGAACTTCTAACATAGAGAAAACTGATCTATGTTGTAACACAGTGTACTGGTAGTCACTGAGGGAGTGAGGGGTTAACTAGAAGGATAACAGATCTCTCTAGGGTAAATGAAATGTGCTGTAGGGCACAACAAACAGGTATGTGAATTTTTAAAAATTCTTTCAACTGCACACATTATTTATTTGTTGCACTATAGTGTTAATTTATACCTTAATTATAAAATAGAGATTGACTGTATTGATTAGCCTCCTTTTATCAAGGATGGGGAAAGATAAGTTAGTTGATAATCAATTGGCCCAGAATGGGAATTTTTCTACCTCTCAATAATTTTTTTCCCTTCCTGGGGACATTTACCTGTCTCTACGCAATGTTAGAGTTTCCTTGACACTTACCAGAACTCATTCCTGAGGTATCAGTGGGAAAGATACAAAGGGTAAAGATGAAAATACTGATGATGGGAAATCTTAGAGAATTTTTTTTTAATATTGGCCAAAACCAATAATAAATCATGGTAAATTGTTCATATCTAAAAAGATTCTCTGTAAAGAATATTCCAAGGAAGAGCAAAATTCTTTTCCAACCCCCGACAGACCTCGACAGGTAAGCTACGGTCTGCAGAGTCCCAAAGAGTCAGGCACAGCTGTGAGGCTGACATTTTTATTTTCACTTTCCCCCTGCTGCCTAGAGCAAAGACTATCACCATGTCCTGTCTTACCATCCCCAGCACATGGTGGGGTGTGGCTCCAGGACCTTGCTTCAGACATGTAAGCTCCCCATCCATTAACATTTGATATCTCTGTTACTGACTCTGGCTCTTTCTTCATTTTTAAAGTTGGGCAAGCACACACAGTCCTGTAGTCTTGCAAAACGCAAAACAAGTCTTATCAATAATAATCAAAAACTAGACACAGTCCAAGTGCCTATCAAAAAGCAAATGGATAAACTGTGGGTGTATTCTGACCATGGAATACTATTCAGCAGCAACAAAAAGAAGCTAATTATAAATGCAACAACATGGATAAATCTTAAAACATTTTACTGAATAAATGAGGCAAGACATCAGAAAATATATACAGTAGGATTCCATGTGTATGAACTTCTAACATAGAGAAAACTGATCTATGTTGTAACACAGTGTACTGGTAGTCACTGAGGGAGTGAGGGGTTAACTAGAAGGATAACAGATCTCTCTAGGGTAAATGAAATGTGCTGTAGGGCACAACAAACAGGTATGTGAATTTTTAAAAATTCTTTCAACTGCACACATTATTTATTTGTTGCACTATAGTGTTAATTTATACCTTAATTATAAAATAGAGATTGACTGTATTGATTAGCCTCCTTTTATCAAGGATGGGGAAAGATAAGTTAGTTGATAATCAATTGGCCCAGAATGGGAATTTTTCTACCTCTCAATAATTTTTTCCTTCCCTGGGGACATTTACCTGTCTCTACGCAATGTTAGAGTTTCCTTGACACTTACCAGAACTCATTCCTGAGGTATCAGTGGGAAAGATACAAAGGGTAAAGATGAAAATACTGATGATGGGAAATCTTAGAGAATTTTTTTTTAATATTGGCCAAAACCAATAATAAATCATGGTAAATTGTTCATATCTAAAAAGATTCTCTGTAAAGAATATTCCAAGGAAGAGCAAAAATGAAACAAAACAAAACCTCCTGGAACTTACAACCAGTGATAACAAAGTTGTAGGATACATTGTCAATATCCAGAAATCAATTACTTTTGATTCTATCTTTGCCATTACCTGGGAATATGTAATTTTTAAAAATAAAGTTGCTTAAGCAGAAAATTTTATCTACTCTCATAAAATACAAATATCTGTAATCTTGCCTGCTTTTGATAAATTGAATCCTCATAATTCATTAAATGACATCAAAAATGATGGGGGGATATACATATGACTAATCTGGGATCATGCATATCTGTAAACACCAAAGCTCTGTAAAAGTAAAAAGTAAAATAAAACTTAAAAAAAAAAAAATTGCTCCTCTACCCTATGAGATTTATCGATGGGACAAAAGCCAAGAAACCCACAAAAATATCTGAAAAATGAGATAATTTATTTTAAAACCAGTTTATACTGAAACACACACAAACATCTGCAGCCCCACCTCTCATAGAAAATTACCAGTAATGCAAGCAGATTTTGGAAGAACATAGTTCTTTGCAGGAAAGTGCTCTCGACAGAAGGCCCCTTTGTCTTATCACTAGCTGCAAACCAGGCACCCCTCTGCTCTACTCATCTCCAGTCAAATCACACCTTTCAAATCTTTTGGTCACACAATTCCTTGACTAATATGTTAGTTCTTTCCATAGATCAAAGTAGAAATGAAGAGTAAATAATTAACAGATGACCAGATCTTTTCCCTAGAGGCCCCTTCAGTAATCTTGTCAACAAACTGTGTGAAAAGACAGAATCTAAAGAGAAATCACAAGAAGTTGACAAACCTGCCCATAGTGGGAGATGGAGACTATGCTGACCCCTTCTCTCAGGGATCAGCTGAGAGCCGAGTCCAAGTTCACTCTACTCGTTGCATGAGAGGCCAATAAATGCAAGGCATGAGGTGTTGAAACAAGGAATATGGCCTTATTTGGAAAGTCCTGTCTCTACGCAATGTTAGAGTTTCCTTGACACTTACCAGAACTCATTCCTGAGGTATCAGTGGGAAAGATACAAAGGGTAAAGATGAAAATACTGATGATGGGAAATCTTAGAGAATTTTTTTTTAATATTGGCCAAAACCAATAATAAATCATGGTAAATTGTTCATATCTAAAAAGATTCTCTGTAAAGAATATTCCAAGGAAGAGCAAAAATGAAACAAAACAAAACCTCCTGGAACTTACAACCAGTGATAACAAAGTTGTAGGATACATTGTCAATATCCAGAAATCAATTACTTTTGATTCTATCTTTGCCATTACCTGGGAATATGTAATTTTTAAAAATAAAGTTGCTTAAGCAGAAAATTTTATCTACTCTCATAAAATACAAATATCTGTAATCTTGCCTGCTTTTGATAAATTGAATCCTCATAATTCATTAAATGACATCAAAAATGATGGGGGGATATACATATGACTAATCTGGGATCATGCATATCTGTAAACACCAAAGCTCTGTAAAAGTAAAAAGTAAAATAAAACTTAAAAAAAAAAAAATTGCTCCTCTACCCTATGAGATTTATCGATGGGACAAAAGCCAAGAAACCCACAAAAATATCTGAAAAATGAGATAATTTATTTTAAAACCAGTTTATACTGAAACACACACAAACATCTGCAGCCCCACCTCTCATAGAAAATTACCAGTAATGCAAGCAGATTTTGGAAGAACATAGTTCTTTGCAGGAAAGTGCTCTCGACAGAAGGCCCCTTTGTCTTATCACTAGCTGCAAACCAGGCACCCCTCTGCTCTACTCATCTCCAGTCAAATCACACCTTTCAAATCTTTTGGTCACACAATTCCTTGACTAATATGTTAGTTCTTTCCATAGATCAAAGTAGAAATGAAGAGTAAATAATTAACAGATGACCAGATCTTTTCCCTAGAGGCCCCTTCAGTAATCTTGTCAACAAACTGTGTGAAAAGACAGAATCTAAAGAGAAATCACAAGAAGTTGACAAACCTGCCCATAGTGGGAGATGGAGACTATGCTGACCCCTTCTCTCAGGGATCAGCTGAGAGCCGAGTCCAAGTTCACTCTACTCGTTGCATGAGAGGCCAATAAATGCAAGGCATGAGGTGTTGAAACAAGGAATATGGCCTTATTTGGAAAGTTAGCTGATTAAGAAGTTGGCAGACTAAGATCTCAAAGCAACCATCTTGTCAGTGTTTAGATGCCAGGTTATTTATTGAGTGTGAGAGAGAGGCAATGAGGAACTAAAGTCAAAAGAGTCTTCAGTCTTGCAAGTCATCTCAGGGAAAGGCCAATCTTTGGAAGAGGGGTGTTAATCTCTTCTATTAACAGGTGGGCAGAGTCAGATTATCTTTCTGAACAAAGGCATTTAGTTTACAGTCAGGCAAGAAGGACAAGTTCCTCTGAGGCGAGCTATTATGTATGATGGCAAATGGAAACAGTCACAGACTGGGATCCAAAATCACTGTGGATGGTGACTGCAGCCATGAAATTAGAAGACACTTGCTCCTTGGAAGAAAAGCTATAACAAATGTAGACAGTGTATTCAAAAGCAGAGACGTCCTTTGCTGACAAGGGTCCATATAGTCAATGGTATGGTTTTCCCAGTAGTCATGTATGGACCTGAGAGCTGGACTATAAAGAAGACTGAGTACTGAAGAATTGACGCCTTTGGATTGTGATGCTGGAGAAGACTTTTGAGAGTTCCTTGTATGAAAAATCAAACCAGTCAATCCTAAAGGAAATCAACCCTGAATATTCATTGGAAGGACTGATGCTGAAGCTGAGACTCCAATTCTTTGGCCACCTGATACAAAGAGACAATAAATTGGAGAAGATGCTGTTGTCAACTACAAGCTGGCATTTACCAATTACATTGCCAAGTCTGGACAACAAGGACATTTGCCCTCTGCCTCTGCAGAGACCAGACCCTGTGCTGTTGAGAGCTGCTGACCTTCAATACCCCCTGAAGGAGACCAGGGTGAGGTTGAGACCTGGTGCTGTTGAGAGTTGCTGACCTTCAATACCCCCTGATGGAGATTAGGCTGGGATCGAGGCACTCTGTGCTCCAGAGAATCTGGTGAGGCAGGTCTTTAGATAGGTGGATGCTTTTAGGAACAGATTTTATTATCTCAATCCTTGCATCTCCTCATAATTAGAAAAACACTAAATCTCTTCATGGTAATCCTTAAATATTGACCCTCTTCCTGCTGCCTCTTTGCAGCAGTCTCTCAGAGCTGACTGGGGTGCTGCCTCCTTGGCTGCTGCCCTAATTATATCCCATATAAAACTTAACCCACAACTCTCAAGTTGTTCATCTTTTTTAGTCAACACTGTGAAAAATAGAAGGCAGAAGGAGAAGGGAATGACAGAGGACAAGATATTTGGATGACATCTCTGACTTAATGGACATGGGTTTGAGTAAGCTCTAGGAGATGGTGAAGGACAGGGAAGCCTGGTGTGTTGCAGTCCATGGGGTCACAAAGAGTCAAACCTGACTGAGAAACTGAACTGAACTGACTAAAAGCAATGAAAAACAAGTCCAAGGAGTTTCCAACATGGAATCAGAACTGACTTCTCCACAAAAAGATTGCTTCCCTTTTTCCCTTTAAAAACTTTCATGACAGACCAGAAACTTCAGAAGTGGGTTTTGGGGGACACAGAGTCCACCGCTTTCCCAGATTGCTGGCATTCTGAGTAAAAGCAGCTTTCTACCAACAACTGTTTCTCGGGTGTTGATTTTCCAGCAGCCAGTACTAATTAGGTACCCATAACATTTTGGTATATTTCTGGCCAGTATTGTGTGTGTTAAGAATGAGTGCTTAGAAAGCTTCTGCATGCCCTGCTGTACTCGTGCTCCTAGTGGTGCCATCAAACTCTCCCTCAATGTGCAGAATGAGGCTGATGGGCTCATGGACCTCTATGTGCCTTGGAAATGTTCCACTAGCAACTGCATCATGGGCCCCAAGGTCCACTTGTCCATCCAGATGAATGTGGCCAAGATTGACAGTCAAGTTCAATAGCCAGTTTAAAGCCTATGCCATCTGCAAGGCCTTTTGCAGGATGAGCAAGTCAGATGACTCCATTTTCTGGCTAGCCAAGGTTGATGGCATCTGATCAAAGAACTGACTGGAGAGGATCCTGGATGTGAAATCTTTGTTACAAGTAGTGAGATCCACCCCACCACCTAAAACAAACAAACAAACTTCAGCATGCATTGGAATCACCACTGGGCTCCACCCAGAGAGTGGGTGGAGTTTCTGATTCAGTAGATATAGGTAGAGTCCTAGAATTTGCATTTCTGGGAAGTTCCAGGTAGTGATGATACTATCCATGGTCCTCACTACAAAAGATGCACAATTTGAGAATTTCAAGTTAAGTTTTATTTGGGGCAAAATGAGGACTGCAGCCCAAGAGGCAGCATATCAGATGGCTCTGAGAGACTTCTCCAAAGAGGTGGTGGGAGAAGGTCAATATATAAGGTTTTGGTGTTAAGTGGAGTTCAATACCATTAAGCACTCATTTTACAAAAAATTTTCTGTTACTCACCAGGATCTGATGTCACCATGAAAGGATTAAGTGCTCTTCTAGATATGAACATGGAAAGATGCAAGGATCACTAAATCTG
This sequence comes from Tragulus kanchil, assembly GCA_022376925.1. Classification (NCBI taxonomy): domain Eukaryota; kingdom Metazoa; phylum Chordata; class Mammalia; order Artiodactyla; family Tragulidae; genus Tragulus; species Tragulus kanchil. Next base: position 111,716,789 of record JAIOJX010000032.1, on the reverse strand, counting down.
TTCCTTAAAATATTTGAGTCTCTAAAGACCTGTCCCACCAGACTCCCTGGAGCAGAGTGCTTCGCTGCACCATGAACTCCCCCTAGTATTGTTGAAGGTCAACAGCAGTATCAGGGTTTAATCTCAACAGAAGCAGATGGCAAAGGCCCTTGCTACTCAGTAGATGGCAATACTTTTGGCCAAGTGCCAATTTGTAGCTGACAAGGAGATCACACCGTTCAAATGACTGATAAACACCATAATTGTATTCTCCAAAATAAAACTAAACTCATTGAGAAATAATACAAAGATTAAGTCATACTGTGAATTAAAATGTCATCATTATAAATCACTGATATAAAACAACGTTAGCATATACAAGTGGGTGTGTGGACAAGCTAATGATAAATTTCAGTATTGGACTGATGTATCTGCCCAATTACAGTCAATGGTAGCGTCCTTGCATTGAGTCAGAGAGAGACTTAACTGCTAAACTTCCCTCCTGACTGAAAGCAATTGAGAACACATGTTTCCTGTGGGTCACCTATTCCTTAGATAGATGGGAAGAAGTTTCAGGAAGACACCACTCAGTTCCTGATCCAAATGTATACCATGGAAGCATGGTGGGGAGTAAGGAGGTAGGGCAGGACCAAGGGTATTACTCTAGTGATAGAAAAAGCCCCTTTCATGAAGACTTCCTTGGTGGTCCAGGGCTAAGAATCTGCTTTCCAGTGCAGAGGCTGCGGGTTTGATCCTTGGTTGGGAGAGTAAGAACCCACATGCTGCAGGGCAACTAAGGTCCTAGAATTTGCATTTCTGGGAAGTTCCAGGTAGTGATGATACTATCCATGGTCCTCACTACAAAAGATGCACAATTTGAGAATTTCAAGTTAAGTTTTATTTGGGGCAAAATGAGGACTGCAGCCCAAGAGGCAGCATATCAGATGGCTCTGAGAGACTTCTCCAAAGAGGTGGTGGGAGAAGGTCAATATATAAGGTTTTGGTGTTAAGTGGAGTTCAATACCATTAAGCACTCATTTTACAAAAAATTTTCTGTTACTCACCAGGATCTGATGTCACCATGAAAGGATTAAGTGCTCTTCTAGATATGAACATGGAAAGATGCAAGGATCACTAAATCTGTTCCTTAAAATATTTGAGTCTCTAAAGACCTGTCCCACCAGACTCCCTGGAGCAGAGTGCTTCGCTGCACCATGAACTCCCCCTAGTATTGTTGAAGGTCAACAGCAGTATCAGGGTTTAATCTCAACAGAAGCAGATGGCAAAGGCCCTTGCTACTCAGTAGATGGCAATACTTTTGGCCAAGTGCCAATTTGTAGCTGACAAGGAGATCACACCGTTCAAATGACTGATAAACACCATAATTGTATTCTCCAAAATAAAACTAAACTCATTGAGAAATAATACAAAGATTAAGTCATACTGTGAATTAAAATGTCATCATTATAAATCACTGATATAAAACAACGTTAGCATATACAAGTGGGTGTGTGGACAAGCTAATGATAAATTTCAGTATTGGACTGATGTATCTGCCCAATTACAGTCAATGGTAGCGTCCTTGCATTGAGTCAGAGAGAGACTTAACTGCTAAACTTCCCTCCTGACTGAAAGCAATTGAGAACACATGTTTCCTGTGGGTCACCTATTCCTTAGATAGATGGGAAGAAGTTTCAGGAAGACACCACTCAGTTCCTGATCCAAATGTATACCATGGAAGCATGGTGGGGAGTAAGGAGGTAGGGCAGGACCAAGGGTATTACTCTAGTGATAGAAAAAGCCCCTTTCATGAAGACTTCCTTGGTGGTCCAGGGCTAAGAATCTGCTTTCCAGTGCAGAGGCTGCGGGTTTGATCCTTGGTTGGGAGAGTAAGAACCCACATGCTGCAGGGCAACTAAGGCTGTATCACAATTAGAGAAGCCTGAGCACTGCAGCAAAGGCCCAGTGCAGCCTCTAACCCCACCACACACACAAAATGTCCTCTCACAGGAAGTAAACATCAATGTTTGTCCTTACCACCACTGCCATCGCTTCTTCCCCTCCCCCAGTAGTGTTAAGCACTGAAGTTTTTCCAACGACCCATTGTTGTCAGTAGGTTACAGTGGATATCCGTGGATGCAGGCATGTGTGTTCAGTTGCTTCAGTTGTGTCTGACTCTTTGTGACCCTATGGACGGTAGCCTTCCAAGCCCCTCTGTCCATGGGATTCTCCAGGCAAGAATACTGGAGTGGGTTGCCATGCCCTCCTCCAGGGGATCTTCCCTACCCAGGGATTGAACCTGGCTCTCCTGCGGCTTCTGTATCACAAGCAGATTCTTTACTGCGAAGCCACTAGGGAAGCCCATACCAGTAGTAACTGGTATATCTGCATCTCTGGTTATTTGGCTAGAAATAATTCCTCAAAGTGCGTAATTACTGATAATTGAATCCTTTTTGTAATACTGTCCAACTGTCTTCCAGAAAAGATGCAGAGATTTATACTCACACCAGCACAATCACAGCACTGTACTGCAGTGTGGACAAGAAATAACCTCTGTGTGTGAAGCCAGTGAGACACAAGTCGTGTTCGGTGCTTCAGAAACATTATTTTAATGTTAATCCACTGCAGTCCTTTGAAATGGGAACGATTATCAATACCACTTTATAGTGGCAAAAATACATTTTCAAACAGGATTGTTTGAAGTAACACAGCTGGTAAGTAGCTGAGTGGACACTCAAATTTCCTTTTCTCTGACTTCACTTGTCATGCTTTGTATCATAATCGGTTTGAAAACACATTCACAGAGAATACAGTATCGTTAGAGGTATTCCTGGCCAAAATCTTGGCTTTCTCTGCCCACCATAGCCAAATAAAAAAATACAGAGACAGTGTTTAGAGGAAGTAGAAAGGTAGCTTTAATTCTCAGCCAGCAGTGAGGGGAACACAGTAGGCTCATGCCTCAAGAAATGTGCCTCCCCTCCACAAGGAGTCTCAGTTCAGTTCAGTCACTCAGTCATGTCCAGCGCCTTGTGACCCCATGGACTGCAGCATGCCAGGCTTCACTTCCCTTCACCATCTCCTGGAGCTTGCTCAAACTCATGACCACACCGTTGTGGCTATCCCAGTCATTAAGATCTTTTTTGTGTAGTTCTCCTGTGTATTCTTTCCACCTCTTCCTAATCTCTCTGCTTCTCTATTTCTGTCCTTTATTGTGCCCATCCTTGCGTGAAATTTTCTCTTGATGTCTCCAATCTTCTTGAGAGATCTCTAGTCTTTTCCAGCCTATTGTTTTCCCTCTATTTCTTTGCATTGTTATAAGAAGGTCTTCTTATCTCTTCTTGCTATTCTCTGGAACTCTGCACTCAATTGGGCATATCTTTCCCTTTCTTCCTTGCTTTTTGTTTCTCTTCTTTCCTCAACTATTTGTAAAACCTCCTCAGACAACCTTGGTCACTGTCTCTTGTACAACGTTATGCACCTCTGTCCATAGTTCTTCAGGAGCTCTGTCTACCAGATCTTATTCTCAAATCTACTCTTCACCTCCACTGTATTATCATAATGGACTTGATTTAGGCCATGCCTCAATAGCCTAGTGATTTTCCCTACTTTCCTCAAATTAATCCTGAATTTTATAGTAAGAAACTGTGATCTGAGTGATAGTGAGCTTGAGGTCTTATTTTTGCTGACTGTATAGAGCATTTCCATTTTCAGCTGCAAAGAATATAATCAATTTGATTTGATATTGACCATTTGGTGATGTCTATGTGTAGAGTCATCTCTTGTGTTGTTGGAATAGGGTGTTTTCTATAACCAGTGCATTCTCTTGGCAAAGCTCTGTTATCCTTTGCTCTACTTCATTTTGTACTCCAAGGCCAAGTTTTCCTGTGACTCTAGGTATTCTTGACTTCCTACTTTTGCATTCCAATCCCCTATGATGTAAAGGACATCTCTTTTTTTGCCATTAGTTCTATAAGGCCTTGTAGGTCTTTATAGAACTGGTCAACTTCTGCTTCTTTGGCACCAGTGATTCGGGGATAAACTTGGATCCCTTCATTGGACCACAGTGTTGTTGTGACTAAGGGGCTTGCATAATTCAATGAAGCTGTGAACCATGCTGTGAAGGGCCACGTGAGGTGTGCAGGTCACAGTGGAGAGTTCTCACAAAACGTGGTCCACTGTAGGAGAGAATGGCAAACCACTCCAATATTCTTGCCATGAAAACCTTATGAACAGTACAAAAAGGCGAAAAGCTACAATACTGAAAGATGAGCCTCCAGGTTCAGAAAGTGTCCAGTATGCTACTGGAAAAGAGTGGAGGACAGTTACTAATAGCTCCAGAAAGAATGAAACCTCTAGGCCAAAGCAGATGTCACTCAGTTATGGATGTATCTGTTGGTGAAAGTAAAGTCCAGTGTGTAAAGAACAATATTGCATAGGAAACTGGGATATTAGGTGCATGAATCAAGGTAAATTGGGCATGGTCAGTCAGGAGATGGCAAGAATGAACATTGACATCTTAGGAATCAGTGAACTAAAATGGACGGAAATGGGTGAATTTAATTCAGAGGACCATTATATCTACTACTGTGGGCAAAAATTCCTTAGAAGAAATGGAACTGCCCTCATTGCCAACAAAAAAGTCCAAAGTGCAATCTCAAAAATGAAAGGATTGTCTCAGTTCATTTCCAAGAGAGATAGCATAGTCATTGGAAGGAGACAGCTCCTCAGGACAGCCTGGAAAAATTCCTCCATCCCACTTTGCATCACATTCAAAAAGCCTCCCCCTCTCCCCCACCTACCCATTGGCGTTTTGCCAATGCCTAAGCCTTCCCAGCCATGAGTCAAGGCTTCACTCTCACCCCACCTTGAGAAATTAAAAGGGAAGAGCAATGGAAGATTGATATGACACATCAGTGTCGACATGTCATATGTCACACGGAATTGATATGATTTTCTAGACGTAAAATTTGATAGCATGAAAGTCTTTCATCTAGAAATTTTAGTCATTCTTTAAATAATCATTGTAGTTATTGACTGTGTATCTGGTATTATGCTAGGGGTAATATGATGATCAGAATCAAGCCAACCCTACTCTTGAGAGTTTATGGGAAGTATACGAATCTACAGTCTCTGATGCTAGGAAAGACTGAGGGCAGGAAAAGTGGGTAAGAGAGGATGAGATGGCTTGAAAGCATCACCAATTCAATGGACATGAGTTCGAGCAAACTCCAGGAGATAGTGAAGGACAGGGAAGCCTGGAGCTTCAGTCCATGGGGTCCCAAAGAGTTGCATATGACTTAGAGAACAATTATACCAATCCAATATTCTTGCCATGAAAACCTTATGAACAGTACAAAAGGCGGCTACAATACTGAAAGATGAGCCTCAGGTTCAGAAAGTGTCCAGTATGCTACTGGAAAAGAGTGGAGGACAGTTACTAATAGCTCCAGAAAGAATGAAACCTCTAGGCCAAAGCAGATGTCACTCAGTTATGGATGTATCTGTTGGTGAAAGTAAAGTCCAGTGTGTAAAGAACAATATTGCATAGGAAACTGGGATATTAGGTGCATGAATCAAGGTAAATTGGGCATGGTCAGTCAGGAGATGGCAAGAATGAACATTGACATCTTAGGAATCAGTGAACTAAAATGGACGGAAATGGGTGAATTTAATTCAGAGGACCATTATATCTACTACTGTGGGCAAAAATTCCTTAGAAGAAATGGAACTGCCCTCATTGCCAACAAAAAAGTCCAAAGTGCAATCTCAAAAATGAAAGGATTGTCTCAGTTCATTTCCAAGAGAGATAGCATAGTCATTGGAAGGAGACAGCTCCTCAGGACAGCCTGGAAAAATTCCTCCATCCCACTTTGCATCACATTCAAAAAGCCTCCCCCTCTCCCCCACCTACCCATTGGCGTTTTGCCAATGCCTAAGCCTTCCCAGCCATGAGTCAAGGCTTCACTCTCACCCCACCTTGAGAAATTAAAAGGGAAGAGCAATGGAAGATTGATATGACACATCAGTGTCGACATGTCATATGTCACACGGAATTGATATGATTTTCTAGACGTAAAATTTGATAGCATGAAAGTCTTTCATCTAGAAATTTTAGTCATTCTTTAAATAATCATTGTAGTTATTGACTGTGTATCTGGTATTATGCTAGGGGTAATATGATGATCAGAATCAAGCCAACCCTACTCTTGAGAGTTTATGGGAAGTATACGAATCTACAGTCTCTGATGCTAGGAAAGACTGAGGGCAGGAAAAGTGGGTAAGAGAGGATGAGATGGCTTGAAAGCATCACCAATTCAATGGACATGAGTTCGAGCAAACTCCAGGAGATAGTGAAGGACAGGGAAGCCTGGAGTGCTTCAGTCCATGGGGTCCCAAAGAGTTGCATATGACTTAGAGATTGAACAATTATACCAATCAATTATAAGAACAAAGCAAAGAACGGGTACAGGGGCACTCACTGAACAAAGGTTGCAGCATGTACAAAGTCCCTGCAGTGAGGGAATATGCAGCATCTGCCAGGAAACAGAAGACCACAGTGAGTGGAGTGCAGAGAGCGAAAGGGAGGGAGCTTTGGGGCAAGTGAAGCTGCAGAGTTGAGCCCACAGGCACCAGTAAACAGTACTGACATTCCTGGCAGGTTCTAAGCAGAGTGTAGGGTTGAATAATATGCTCAGAGATACATTTAAAAAGGTCTTTCTGGCTTTGGTGCAAAGAACAATTGAAGGAAGGAGGAAAGGCCAGGTCAGTGGCCCCGTAAGCCCTTAGGTCATATAGGAAACACTCCCTCAGGCCTTCTGCGGGCCACATCCTGCAGCCAGACAAAGCTAAGGTGAGGAACTGACCTCATAATCAAGCAGCTCAGGGTTTTTCCCTCTGTCCCAGTGTGTTTTTGCTCCTCTAGTGCTGCTTTGGCAAGACACCCCTCAGGACAGAGCCTGATATACCAACCCTGGTTTTCACAATTGTCTGTTCATTTCTCTAAGCAGTGGTCTGCATTTAAGAGGAAAATATCCCAGGACAATCACCTCCCTATCCCACCCTCCACCTTGCTACACCTCCACTGCATTTAATTTTTTAACTTAAAAATCTTAAACGAAGTTTCAAAGAACCATTATATATTTCCAACAGAAAAGTGAAGCTAGCATTGGAAATTTATTCACAGCCAGGCCTCCTCTCTTCACGCCATTGCTGTTGTTGTTCAGTAGCTGAGTCATGAGATCCAATGGACTGCAGCAGGCCAGGCTTCCCTGTCCTTCACTGTCTCCCAGAGTTTGCTCAAACTCATGTCCATTGAGTCAATGATGCCATCCAACTACCTCATCCTCTGTCACCTCCTTCTTCTCATGCCCTCAACCTTTCCCAGTAACAGGCCATAGATTAATATAGATTCTATAGTCCACACTTGAGTATCAAATATAAAAGTGATTCCCTTCAGCTCTTGGGGTCCCAAAGAGTTGCATATGACTTAGAGATTGAACAATTATACCAATCAATTATAAGAACAAAGCAAAGAACGGGTACAGGGGCACTCACTGAACAAAGGTTGCAGCATGTACAAAGTCCCTGCAGTGAGGGAATATGCAGCATCTGCCAGGAAACAGAAGACCACAGTGAGTGGAGTGCAGAGAGCGAAAGGGAGGGAGCTTTGGGGCAAGTGAAGCTGCAGAGTTGAGCCCACAGGCACCAGTAAACAGTACTGACATTCCTGGCAGGTTCTAAGCAGAGTGTAGGGTTGAATAATATGCTCAGAGATACATTTAAAAAGGTCTTTCTGGCTTTGGTGCAAAGAACAATTGAAGGAAGGAGGAAAGGCCAGGTCAGTGGCCCCGTAAGCCCTTAGGTCATATAGGAAACACTCCCTCAGGCCTTCTGCGGGCCACATCCTGCAGCCAGACAAAGCTAAGGTGAGGAACTGACCTCATAATCAAGCAGCTCAGGGTTTTTCCCTCTGTCCCAGTGTGTTTTTGCTCCTCTAGTGCTGCTTTGGCAAGACACCCCTCAGGACAGAGCCTGATATACCAACCCTGGTTTTCACAATTGTCTGTTCATTTCTCTAAGCAGTGGTCTGCATTTAAGAGGAAAATATCCCAGGACAATCACCTCCCTATCCCACCCTCCACCTTGCTACACCTCCACTGCATTTAATTTTTTAACTTAAAAATCTTAAACGAAGTTTCAAAGAACCATTATATATTTCCAACAGAAAAGTGAAGCTAGCATTGGAAATTTATTCACAGCCAGGCCTCCTCTCTTCACGCCATTGCTGTTGTTGTTCAGTAGCTGAGTCATGAGATCCAATGGACTGCAGCAGGCCAGGCTTCCCTGTCCTTCACTGTCTCCCAGAGTTTGCTCAAACTCATGTCCATTGAGTCAATGATGCCATCCAACTACCTCATCCTCTGTCACCTCCTTCTTCTCATGCCCTCAACCTTTCCCAGTAACAGGCCATAGATTAATATAGATTCTATAGTCCACACTTGAGTATCAAATATAAAAGTGATTCCCTTCAGCTCTGATGTGGGGAATGTGTGGCCATTAAGAGCAACTGTATTTTTTTAGTATTATTATTCACCATAAGATCCCTAAAGCAAGCACTGAAAATGTTTGGCTGAGACTGACATTAACAAATCAAACATTCCTTTCCTTTTCAAATTGCTTTTCCTGAGGCTAAATGCTAGACTTTATAGAGTCAAATCAATTATAGCAGACAATAACTTCTTGACTTTTGTTTCTCTGAATAGCAATTTAGTTCTCTCTAGGATAACCCTTTACCCAATGTCTTTATTCAGATCATGCAAGACATTTGCTAGGAACATGGACAATAATAGAGCTACATGGTTAATTCACAGGGGCCTGCCTCTAGGTTGTCACAGTGGCATAAACCATCACAAGTCCATCAGATATACCATCATGTCTCCAAGAGATTTTGGAAAATGTTTTTTTGAAGTTGATTCCGAACTGTGATGCTGGAGAAGACCCTTGAGAGTCCTTGCAATGCAAGATCAAACCAGTCAACCCGAAAAGAAATCAACCCTGAATACTCACTGGAAGGACTGATGCTGAAGCTGGAGCCCCAATACTCTGACCACCTGATATGAAGAACTGACTCGCTGGAAAATATCCCAGTTCCAGGAGAGATTGAAGGCAAAAGGAGAAGGATATAGCAGAGGATGAGATGGTTAGATAGCATCACCGCACAATGGACATGAATTTAAGCAAACTCTAGAACATAGTAAAGGACAGGAGAGCCTGGCATGCTGCAGTACATGGCATTGCAGAGTCAGACAAAATTTAGTGACTAAACAACAGCAATATGAAAACCTGTCTTTGGATCCCACTACATAATTGATACCAAAGAACTTGTTTTATTAATAGTTTTTCCTGCATTCACTGTTGATTAGTGAATCCTGAAAACACAGACAAAGGAGTGAGTCCAACAGGACTTGAACATCAAGGCTCCCATCATTCCCCAGGTCTCTGTCCAGGTGTCCACAGTTCATCTTTAAGAAGCTGGGAGCCTCCATTCAAGTAATGTACATGTTTAGATTCTATAGTCCACACTTGAGTATCAAATATAAAAGTGATTCCCTTCAGCTCTGATGTGGGGAATGTGTGGCCATTAAGAGCAACTGTATTTTTTTAGTATTATTATTCACCATAAGATCCCTAAAGCAAGCACTGAAAATGTTTGGCTGAGACTGACATTAACAAATCAAACATTCCTTTCCTTTTCAAATTGCTTTTCCTGAGGCTAAATGCTAGACTTTATAGAGTCAAATCAATTATAGCAGACAATAACTTCTTGACTTTTGTTTCTCTGAATAGCAATTTAGTTCTCTCTAGGATAACCCTTTACCCAATGTCTTTATTCAGATCATGCAAGACATTTGCTAGGAACATGGACAATAATAGAGCTACATGGTTAATTCACAGGGGCCTGCCTCTAGGTTGTCACAGTGGCATAAACCATCACAAGTCCATCAGATATACCATCATGTCTCCAAGAGATTTTGGAAAATGTTTTTGAAGTTGATTCCGAACTGTGATGCTGGAGAAGACCCTTGAGAGTCCTTGCAATGCAAGATCAAACCAGTCAACCCGAAAAGAAATCAACCCTGAATACTCACTGGAAGGACTGATGCTGAAGCTGGAGCCCCAATACTCTGACCACCTGATATGAAGAACTGACTCGCTGGAAAATATCCCAGTTCCAGGAGAGATTGAAGGCAAAAGGAGAAGGATATAGCAGAGGATGAGATGGTTAGATAGCATCACCGCACAATGGACATGAATTTAAGCAAACTCTAGAACATAGTAAAGGACAGGAGAGCCTGGCATGCTGCAGTACATGGCATTGCAGAGTCAGACAAAATTTAGTGACTAAACAACAGCAATATGAAAACCTGTCTTTGGATCCCACTACATAATTGATACCAAAGAACTTGTTTTATTAATAGTTTTTCCTGCATTCACTGTTGATTAGTGAATCCTGAAAACACAGACAAAGGAGTGAGTCCAACAGGACTTGAACATCAAGGCTCCCATCATTCCCCAGGTCTCTGTCCAGGTGTCCACAGTTCATCTTTAAGAAGCTGGGAGCCTCCATTCATATGTAAGTGTACATGTTTGCACTCCATGCAGTGATGCACCTTAATGGGAGCTGCCCTCTCTCCTGACCCTGTTGACCCTCCTCTCTGGGCTCCACATCCCTCCAGCCCTGCTGAGTGCCCCCTTGTGGCTTTCACAGAGCTCTGAGGTGACACTGTTTCAGTAGAGCATACCCTCTCAACTTCCTCTCTAGTCAGGGGCCAGTCACCTCTTCTCGGACTCAGCCTGTTACAAAGGAGAGGCATGTAGCTCCCTGGATTTTGATTAATCGCAATGTTAACGTAATGTCTTGCCTCACTGACTTATGCTACCCTTCTGCTTGGACTCTGTCTTCTTCCCTTTTCTACTAAAACCCTTCTTATTCTTCCTGCCAGCTGAAATCCAAGCTTCTTTAGAAAGCTTGAACAGTATATCCCCATGGACATGGTGAAGTTCTCTCTTACATTCCTCATAGGCATTATACAAAGATTTTAGAGTAAGATGCCCGTCTAGGTTGGCATCTGAATTGTCGCAAACCATTTGGTCACTCCGTGCCTTGGTTTCCTTATCTCATAGGGATGCCCCGAGGATTAAATAACAGTGCAAGGTGTTTTGCTCCAGAGTATGCACTCAAAAGGAGCTCCCATGATGGCTCAGTGGTAAAGAATCCTCCTGTTAATGCAGACGGTGTGGGTTCAATCCCTGGGTCAGGAAGATCCCCTGGAGAAGGGAGTGGCAACCCACTCTCAGATTCTTGACCGGGAAATCCCATGGACAGAGAAGCCTGGTGGGCTACAGTCCATGGGGTTGCAAATACTGAAGTTGTCTAGAACTCTGTGCTGTCCAATCCAGAAATCACTACCTATATGTAGCAATTTTTATTCAAGTTAATTGACATTAAATTGAATTAAAATTTTTGTTCCTCAGTTGTACTAGTCAAGGTTCAAGTGCTCAACAGCCATATGCGGTTAGTAGCTCTTATTTGGACAGAACAGATTTGGAATATTTCCATCATAGCAGGAAGTTCTATTGGACCACACTAGTCTAAATGCTAAATACAGAGACCTATCATCCAGCAATAGCTCAGATCTCCAGCTATCCACAAAATCCTCACTGATGCTCAACACTGCAGGCAAATGAGATCACACATAAAACAGTGTCTCAAGTGCCACCAACGGATCTCTGTTGTTCAATTGCTAAGACGTGTTCGACTCTTTGCAATATTAGAGACTGTAGCCCACCGAAGGCTCTATTCCTCATCATTAAAGGTAAACTGCAGCAGCAAATGCTGAAATCTGCTCTATTTCCCCACCTTGTGTCCAACTCTTGATATTGCACATTCAAAGTAAGTAATTCATAGTGATAAAGACCTTGTTGTTGTTTAATCCCTAAGTAGCATCCCACTGTTTTGCGACCTCATGGACTATAGGCTGCCAGGCTCCTCCGCCCATGGGATTTCCCAGGCAAGAATCTGAGAGTAGGTTGCCATTTATTTCTCCAGGGGATCTTCTCGATTCAGGCATCAAACCAGGTCTCCTGCATTGCAGGTGGATTCTTTACCATTGAGCTACCAGGGAAGCTCCAAAACACCTGCACTAAGAAAAAAAAAAGATCTCAAATAAACAATCTAATGTTATGTCTCAAGTAACCAGAAAAAGAATAACAAAATAAGCCCCAAGTTATTATAAGAAAGGAAATAATGAATTTTAGAGCAGAAATAAAAGAAATAGAGACTGGAGTTTGGGGATTATGCATAACTGAAAACAAGAAAACTCTGTAAAAACGTATAACAACTTTGCTGTACACATGAAGCTAATGCAACATTGTAAAACAAATATGCTCCAATAAAAAGTTTTTTTTTAAAAAAGAGAAGATGGGTGGTGGGGGGTGGGGAGAAATAGAGACTGGATATACAACAGAAAAGATCAACAAAAACTAAGAGTTGGTTTTTTGAAAAGATAACAAAATTAACACAACTTTAGCTAGAATAACTAAGTAAAAGAGAGAGAAGACTTCAATAATACCATAAATGAAAAAAGGCGACAGTACAACTGATATCACAGAAATGTAAAGGATCATGAGGTTTCTATGAACAAATACACGTAAAAAAACAGATAACCTAAAAGAAACGGATAAACTCCTAGAAATATACAACCTACAGAGCCTGAATCAGGAAGAAACCAAAAAAATTAGAACACATCAACAATGAGTGAGGAGATTGAATCAATAATCCAAAATCTCCCAACAAGGAAAGCCCTAGAATCAAATGACCTTACTAGTAAATTCTACCAAATATTCAAAGAAGAATTAATAGCAATCCTTCTGAACCTCTTCTCAAAAATCAAAGAGAAGGGAACACTTCCAAACTCATTTTGCAAGGCTTGCGTTACCTTAATTCCAGAGCCAGGCAAGGTCACTGCAATAACAGAAAATCGCAGGCTGATGTCCCTGATGAACATAAATGCAAAAATCCCCAGCAAAACCCTTACAAAACAAATTCAAAAGCACATTAAGAGAACCATACACCATGACGGAATGGGAATTACACAGCTAAATGGAAAAGCTTCAGGCCCACCAAGAATCTCTAGGAAGACAGTATTGCGGGCTTACGGATCTAAAATTACAGGTGGATTCTTTACCATTGAGCTACCAGGGAAGCTCCAAAACACCTGCACTAAGAAAAAAAAAAGATCTCAAATAAACAATCTAATGTTATGTCTCAAGTAACCAGAAAAAGAATAACAAAATAAGCCCCAAGTTATTATAAGAAAGGAAATAATGAATTTTAGAGCAGAAATAAAAGAAATAGAGACTGGAGTTTGGGGATTATGCATAACTGAAAACAAGAAAACTCTGTAAAAACGTATAACAACTTTGCTGTACACATGAAGCTAATGCAACATTGTAAAACAAATATGCTCCAATAAAAAGTTTTTTTTTAAAAAAGAGAAGATGGGTGGTGGGGGGTGGGGAGAAATAGAGACTGGATATACAACAGAAAAGATCAACAAAAACTAAGAGTTGGTTTTTTGAAAAGATAACAAAATTAACACAACTTTAGCTAGAATAACTAAGTAAAAGAGAGAGAAGACTTCAATAATACCATAAATGAAAAAGGAGACAGTACAACTGATATCACAGAAATGTAAAGGATCATGAGGTTTCTATGAACAAATACACGTAAAAAAACAGATAACCTAAAAGAAACGGATAAACTCCTAGAAATATACAACCTACAGAGCCTGAATCAGGAAGAAACCAAAAAAATTAGAACACATCAACAATGAGTGAGGAGATTGAATCAATAATCCAAAATCTCCCAACAAGGAAAGCCCTAGAATCAAATGACCTTACTAGTAAATTCTACCAAATATTCAAAGAAGAATTAATAGCAATCCTTCTGAACCTCTTCTCAAAAATCAAAGAGAAGGGAACACTTCCAAACTCATTTTGCAAGGCTTGCGTTACCTTAATTCCAGAGCCAGGCAAGGTCACTGCAATAACAGAAAATCGCAGGCTGATGTCCCTGATGAACATAAATGCAAAAATCCCCAGCAAAACCCTTACAAAACAAATTCAAAAGCACATTAAGAGAACCATACACCATGACGGAATGGGAATTACACAGCAATAAAGCTAGGAAAAACTGATTCTTTCAGGTCCTCACCCCACAGAATCTCTAGGGAAGACAGTATTGCGGGCTTACACAAAGTGATCTCCTAAATGCAGTGGACTCTGAATACTTCCTTCCCATGACAAGAGCTAATGGAACATATACACAAATCTTTCCAACTTCCAGTCTCACATCTCACGTAGGATAACCATGGGTGTTCACCAGGCATTTTATACTTGACCACTCTTATGGCCACTGATTTTCACAACAATCTGGAGCTCTGTAGGGCTATTTTTACTAGGTTAGAAAAGAGAGACGTGGAAGGGGAGAAGTGATTTGCCAAGGTCTCACAGATAGTGAGACGAGGAACAAGGAATTAAAGCCAAGTTTGACTAACGCCAAACCCCGACCCCGCTCCCCACCCCGCTCTTTTCTTTGGCTTGAGTCCTAACTGAAACTTGCCTGTGGGAAGGCAGCTGATCTCCACTTTTTTCTGCGCTAAGACAGCTGTAGCACAGAACCAGGAGGTGCAAATTCATGAAGTTTGTCCCAGACAGCACCTGTCTTTGCCCCATATCCACTTGTGAAATGATAATAATGGACTATGTTTGAGCAAACTCCAGGAGATGGTGAAGGACAGGGAAACCTGGTGTTCTGCAGTCCCAGGGGTTACACAGAGTCAGATATGGCTTAACGACTGAACAACAACGTAGAGATTTATAATCTTAGGGACTTATAGAGGGTCAGCATTTCAAGGAATTTCAGAATATTTCAGAGAGATAGTAGGTGTCCCAAATGTTTCAGAGAAATGCAGAAAACTATAGAGGTTTGCAGATGTCAAAGAGATATTGAGAGAGTTGCTCAGAAAATGTGAAAAAAATCTCAGAGAACTTCTGACATCTCCCTGCAATTTAGAAACCCCATGAGCCCTTAATCTATCTACAGATACTGTGTATGAAAGTTTAGCTTTGATTATGACACGGGTGTGGGAGAGAAAGGTTTCTCTGCCAAGGACGGTGGAATGGAAGATGCTGAAGTTTGTCCTATGTCTCCCCTCTGTGGCCATCTGTTGTACTTCACATCCTGAACAGTATCTTTCAGAGTCTCAAGCCCCGACTCATGGGTTTGAATTACCTGCTTTCCAAGCCTAGGCCTTATAATTCACGCAGTTATCTCCCTTCTCTAATTTCCTATCTCAGTTTAAATAGTTATAGCTGAGCGTATTCATCCTGTGTTTGACACTTACCACCAACAGGCCATTGCCCATGGGTGCAGTAGTAGGCAAAGTGTTTTCTTTTCTCTCTTTAATATTCACAGGCAAACCAGGGATCCTGAGCACTGAGCCAAAGAGAGGTGAGTTCATTTGCCTATAGACACACAGTTAATAAGCTGAGGTATTGTCCATTCAGACCTACCTCTGTCTTACTTCAAATCCCTCATCCTTTTCTCTGTCCCTAACTCCAAGCTGTCCAGCAGAATTTCCTTAAAGGAAGGTACCCAGGATCTGCTTTATTTCCACCAAACACAGGGTTGGATACACAGTAGAAACTGGGCAATGTTGATAATTTAAACCTAATTGATGATAGACTGATTGATCGTGTATTGATCATTATTGATCAATATCTGATTGGAATCAGTGACTGCTTAGAAAACCATCCTAGGACAGACGGCTTCCCTGAAGCCTAATAGGCTTAGGGAGGCCACTGAGATATGGTACACGTCCATTTGCTGCATGATACAAGGGCACCTTTTTCCCCATCACGTTTGCCAGCATCAGGGCTCGGGGGAGCCAGGAGCCCTACGGAAGTAGGTAAACTTCCAGAGATCCGTCTTGCAGGAAAAGGAGAGGAGTGGTGGATGCTGCAGACTAGAGTGCCAGAGTTTTAGTTTCACACAACAGAGTTCAACAGAGCAAGCATCACATGCCTTGCTGTTGTTCAGTCATTAAGTCATGTCTGATTCCTTGCAGCCCCATGAACTGTAGCACGCCAGGCTTCCCTATCCTTCACTACCTCCTGGAGTTCACTGAAATTCATTTCCATTCAGTGGGTGTTGCCTTACAAGGAGCGAACCTCTGTGGCCATCTGTTGTATTTTTCACGAGAAGGTTTCTCTGCCAAGGACGGTGGAATGGAAGATGCTGAAGTTTGTCCTATGTCTCCCCTCTGTGGCCATCTGTTGTACTTCACATCCTGAACAGTATCTTTCAGAGTCTCAAGCCCCGACTCATGGGTTTGAATTACCTGCTTTCCAAGCCTAGGCCTTATAATTCACGCAGTTATCTCCCTTCTCTAATTTCCTATCTCAGTTTAAATAGTTATAGCTGAGCGTATTCATCCTGTGTTTGACACTTACCACCAACAGGCCATTGCCCATGGGTGCAGTAGTAGGCAAAGTGTTTTCTTTTCTCTCTTTAATATTCACAGGCAAACCAGGGATCCTGAGCACTGAGCCAAAGAGAGGTGAGTTCATTTGCCTATAGACACACAGTTAATAAGCTGAGGTATTGTCCATTCAGACCTACCTCTGTCTTACTTCAAATCCCTCATCCTTTTCTCTGTCCCTAACTCCAAGCTGTCCAGCAGAATTTCCTTAAAGGAAGGTACCCAGGATCTGCTTTATTTCCACCAAACACAGGGTTGGATACACAGTAGAAACTGGGCAATGTTGATAATTTAAACCTAATTGATGATAGACTGATTGATCGTGTATTGATCATTATTGATCAATATCTGATTGGAATCAGTGACTGCTTAGAAAACCATCCTAGGACAGACGGCTTCCCTGAAGCCTAATAGGCTTAGGGAGGCCACTGAGATATGGTACACGTCCATTTGCTGCATGATACAAGGGCACCTTTTTCCCCATCACGTTTGCCAGCATCAGGGCTCGGGGGAGCCAGGAGCCCTACGGAAGTAGGTAAACTTCCAGAGATCCGTCTTGCAGGAAAAGGAGAGGAGTGGTGGATGCTGCAGACTAGAGTGCCAGAGTTTTAGTTTCACACAACAGAGTTCAACAGAGCAAGCATCACATGCCTTGCTGTTGTTCAGTCATTAAGTCATGTCTGATTCCTTGCAGCCCCATGAACTGTAGCACGCCAGGCTTCCCTATCCCTCACTGCCTCCTGGAGTTCACTGAAATTCATTTCCATTCAGTGGGTGTTGCCTTACAAGGAGCGAACCTCTCCCTCGGTGAGACTCCTTTCTAGTTGTTATAATACAGCGCTGACAGCTGCTCACGGGCCATCAGGCTTCTGGCCGCAGGATAAAGTCTAGGTGGGAGGCCTGTCCTGTCCTGGCAGGCGTGGGGAACAGCAGGGGACTGGAGCATGGGACTGGACGGAGGAGTGCCTCAGAGCCCAGTGCAGGAGGAGGTCCAGCTTAGATGTCAGGAGACAGGGCTCAGTCTCATGCCTCCTGACCCTGGACAGCAACTGGAATTCTCTGAGCGAGGACTCTAACTTGCTTGTAGTCCTTTCCCAGAATCCTCAGGGAGCCCCCCAGGTGGCTCAAGGTCTTAGCTCACAGGGGACCCATCAGAGCTGTTACCACCCTAGCTGGGGACACAGCCAGGTGCAGCCCAATGATGTGATGCACCCCCACCCACCCCATCCCCATCCTGGACACTAGAAAGGCAGCAGAGAGCAGCCAGAGGAGAAGAGGGGAGAGAGGAAACGATCTGTCAGCAAGCAGACCCCTTAGAGCAGCAGAAAGGGGAGAGGCTATGCAGTTGGGGCCATAAACACCCACAGGAATTCCGTGGGCCAGAGCAGAAATCCTCTGCAGCCTCTTGCCCATGGGAGCTGTCCAGCTTTCACGCTCCAGACCTCCTCTTATCCTCTGCTGGTGTCTCTCCTCCTTTCACAGTGCCCGCAGCCTGGATCGTCTTCTTCCTTAAGTCACCAGGCCTCGGGCACACGTACAATTCTGCGTGGTCCCCGTGAACCTCTTCTCTCTGTTTCACTAGAGCGTGAAAGAGGCTGCCTCCAAACCCTGCGGAGGGGGATGCAAGAGGAGCTGGCAGGCCTCTCCAGCAACTCTGCAAAGCAGTTGCCATCGAATTCTAGCACAGTTCTAAGAAAGTTTTGACTGGTCCAGGGAGTGTCCTGCAGCTTGAAAATGCCTCTTATTTGAGCCATACTTCTTGCAAGAAAGGGCCTGCATGGCATCGGCTGGGCTCAGTCAACGGCCAAGGGCAGCCAGAGCGAGACCTCAGGGTGAGTGTTCAGTGCCACGGCAGGCGGTGGGGAGGCTGTGTGGCTGGGCAGCAGGTGCCCTGAGCTCAGCTGTTGCCATGGCGTCTGTGGCATGGCTCCCTGGGTGTCCTGACTCACTGCTAGAACTGGGGGCGGGTACTAGGCACCTATTATATTGTCCTCATCCATTGGACCTCAGCCGAAAATGAAGCAGGAAATACCCCATTTCAACATCTCGTTGCACATGTATTTTCTGACTAAATAATCCCACCTCTTTAAGAGGCGCATATAATTACATTTTACAGATGCAAAGTCTTGGCTTTGGTGGGTTACCAGACTCTCCTGCCACAGGGACGCCAGGGAGCAGCAGAACCAGGACTCTGACCCCAGGTCCTGGCTCTGCTCCTTCACAGATGCGGGCCTCCCCTGGCAGCTCAGGGAACAGCAGGAGCAAGTGCCAGGCTCCCCTGAGCAGGGGTGCCAAGACCGCCTTCCAGGCTCCAGACAAAGCCCCAGCTTCCAAGAGTCAGCCCGCCCCTCTGCTGGTCTTGAGAAACCTGTCTGCCAGGTAGCTGGGGACAATGGCTGCTACAGCAGCTAAGGCTGAGCCGCAGGCTTCCCATCTGACCCCGCGGGCTGGGAGTCCAAGACAAGATCCCTTTCCCAGGCTCATCAGGAAGTAACTGTCTCTCAGAAGCCCGGGCCAGTGGGCTGGAGTGGGACGTCATCACCAGGGGGAGGAGCCGGGCTGGTCCACACCCTGGACTTGAGTAGGCCGGGTCAGAGTCATGTGATACCTGGACGTTGCTGCCCGGAGCTGAGGCTGAGATGCTGGGCCCCGGAGGTCCCGTCCAGATTGGGCTGTGCAGGTAGGGGGTCAAGCAGGATTCATTTAGTGGTGAGTGTGTTTGAGTTCCTTCCTTTTCTCTCCTCTCCTTTCTCCATGCCCGGGCCTCTGTTGTCATCTTTCTCAGTCTTATCCCCCTACGTAGCTGGCAAGCCTTTCCTCTTGGAATTAAGCCTCCGGCCTGTCCACACGAGCCGCATCCTACCTGGAACCAGGGAGTAGGTTGATCTGGACCCGAGAGCAGTCCAAACGCCTTGGCGCTTTGGAGGTTGCGTCTGGAGGCCCATTGAAGAGGTGAGTGCCTCCGCTGGCCTGCACAGACAGCAGGTGTGGGTTTTTCCTCCAGCACAGCCCCTACTCCGGAATCAGGCCTGCTCTCTCTGTCCAATCCAGAACATGGCCAGGGCCTCCCACCCTGCTGGGCGCCACTAGTATTGTGTTCTCAGGAATGGCGTCCCCCGGAGTCGTGTGATGGGACAGCCCGACAGAGGGCCCAGCCCAGAGTGTGCTCAGTGAGTGACTGGGATCCGTTAAATGGAATTGCATTTGAATTTGAATTGAAAGGAGCATGCGGGGTGGCGGGGGAACTAGAAGCATCACCAGACCATGCGGGCTGAGAGCTAGAAAAGTGGCAGGAAGGGGCAGAGACGGCCGGGGAAGGAAGGCTGGCTGGGGCAGGGCTGGCAGGAGGGACTGACTGGTCTCTGGAACTAGAGCCCAGCCCCAGCCCAGCCGTCCCTGTCCCCTCAGAGCCTCCACGGGAAGGAACAAAATGGAGCCGATTCCTACCCACCCCAACGTGGGATAAACCTCCGTCTCTCTCCCTGTAGACTCAGAACTAGTTCAAAGGGTCATGTGGTTGTAGCTTCTAGAGGCAGGCAGGCGTGAATTCAGAACCCAAACAAGCCACAGTTATGGGACATCATCAGTGAACCCCCGCTTCTCATCTGCAAAACTGGGAGGAGAAAACCAACTCATTCAGTTAATAGAACAATTGTGATTGTATTTGGGTAGTGACCTGCCAAATCTTCTCCCACGTGCTGGTTAGTCCATTGTTCTGGAAGGGGATGTTCTCAGCAGGAAGGCTGGCTGCTGAGAGTGGTTTTTCAGGAAGACTTGTAAGTAGTAACCAGGGTGGCGACAGTCAGGAGACTAACACAATGTGCCCTCCTTTCCTCCTGGGACTGGGAGCGCCCCACAGACACAGGGATGTCCAAGGAGCAGGTTTCCTTCCACACAGAAAACTCAGCTTCCGCAGCGTGGACTGGCCTCTGGGCTCTGAGAGCCCTCTCTGTGTCAGCGATTTCATCCCCAGGCTCAGGGTCTCACCTTTAGAGTTTCGTTTCCTCAGCTGAATGTGTTGCTCCCCACCTCCGTTCCAGCCTTTAAGACTGGAACAAATCCAGGCTGTGTCTCACCCGTGGCTCTGTGTCAGGGACGAGGATTAGGTCCTGGGAGCTGAAGAGAAGGACCACCGAGGGCTGGGGCCTCGATATACAAGATCCTGGCCCTCGGTGTGCCGTTGGGGCAGGGACCCGGGGAAAGGAGCCACAGGGGTCTGCAGGCTTCTGGCTCAGTAAGAACAGCCCAGACCCTGTGCTCCCCACCCTTTCAACCAGGTGCCTATCTCTGCTCGAACCTCTGTGCCAGCTTTCTCAGCCCCACCCCCACCCCACCGACGCTGGCCCCAGTCGGGGCTTTCTCAATTGCTGGTCTACCACCACCTCCTCTCTGACTCTCCCCCATTCTTCCAGCAGACCTCGCTCCAGCCTCACTGTTGTCCCTGAACACATTCCTGTTCACTCTTCTGGGCCTACAGGTCCCTCTGCCTGGAGGCCCTGCCTGCCCCTGCCCCCTGCCCATTGCCACGCTCTGGCATGGCGTGTTGGACAGTTTCCACTCCGCACATTGACTCTCGCCATCACTGCGGACACGGACATGAAAGAGATACGCAGGTTCCACGTCTAAGGGAGACACAGCCCAAATTGATAGATACCTTCAGAGAGATAAATAGGGGTGCAGGCTGGGATTGTGGATGTTCCCCAGACTGGGAGCCAGAGGGGAATGCAAGAAAGGATGGTGGTGGAGGACCAAGGCCTGGTCAGCACAGCCTGCCGGAGTGGCATGTGTGCAATGTAGGAGCGAGGAAGCACACGCTGAGTTCTGACCCCAGCTCCGGGGGCGCAGGAGGAGGAAGAGCCTTCACATGCGCTGGTGACCAAGGACAAAGGTGCTGTGGGACAAACTGGCCACTATGACAGAGGGTGGCGAGTTAGCAGTGATGAGCTTGAGACAGAGGTATGTTTGTTCACCACGTGCCCTTGTGGACTCTGGAGGTGAGCGGGAGGTTGGGAAGGAGCCGGGCACGCCCAAGCACATGGGGATAGGGAGATGGGAGAGGTGAACTGTCCAATGGGACTGGCATCATTGGGTAGTGACCTCGGAGAACAAGTCCATGAGGCTGATGGGATTTGCTGACCCCAGAGTCTAAGCAGGACTCTGGTTTCCAGAACCTTCCATGAGGGCACAGTGCTGAGGCCTAAGGGAGACCCAGGCTGCAGGTGGAAGAAGTCACAAGCCTGATCTTCCATTCACTGTGAGCCACGGGTGGGGTTTCTCCAGTGGCTCAGGGGTAAAGAACCTGCCTGCCAAATTCAGAAGACACAGGTTTGATCCCTGGGTTGGGAAGATCCCTTGGAGAAGGGAATGGCTACCCACTCCAGTATTCTTGCCTGGAGAATCCCATGGACAGAGGAGCCTTGGGGGCTACCGTCCCTGGGATGGCAAAAGAGTTGAACACATCTGGTCACTAAACAACAGCAATACATGGAATAAAGAGGATGCAGGGAGTGAGATCCTAAAAGGATTTCCTCAAGGAACTAAAGTGAGAAGCCTGTTCAGTGGGGTGTAGTTCTCCTTCCACCCCAAAACCAAGACTCGGGCCATGCTGTGGATGTCCTGGTTATATTTAAACTGTGACAAGCCCCGCTGTCCCTTTAACTCTGACAGCACATAAATTATAGCCCCCAGCGCCACGTCCTATTCCTACGCCTTCCTTCACCTGAAGTTAAGGCTTCTCCCCGCAGTTCCTGTCCTCAGCTGAGGCTAGCTGCAGGCTTGCCTACCTTGGGGAGATGGGGTACCATCAGCTTGCTTGGTTTCTCACTCACCTCATCCTGTTGCTCAGGAGCAGCAGTGCCAAAGAGAGAGAAGTTGGGGCAGGAAGGATCTGACTTGGAGGATGTGGCTCAGCTCATGACTGGACAAGGTTTAGTCTGACTCTCCCTATGGGTGCTCCCACGGTCCATTTGGGGTTCCCTCAGTTGGAGGAGCCTCCCCAGTGCCCCTTGCCTCTGCACTACATTACTAATCTGTTCTTTTTTTCCTGATTTTTTAAATTTTTTTTTTTTTTTAAGTGTGCTTATTTTTTTTTTTTTTAATTTATTTATTTATTTATTTATTTTTGTACATGTATGTTCCCAGATCAATCAGATGCATATCCCTTGGCCCTCCCCCCACCCAGGTTCTCCCCCCCATCCCTCCAGACCATTGCTCCAAGTGGTTGTAGGTACTCCTATTCCCTAGCACAATGACAATAGCTATCTTTTCTACACATGACAGTATAGGTTCCCATGTTACTCCCTCCCATTGTTCGGTCTCCACAATTCATTCACTGAGCCACGGGTGGGGTTTCTCCAGTGGCTCAGGGGTAAAGAACCTGCCTGCCAAATTCAGAAGACACAGGTTTGATCCCTGGGTTGGGAAGATCCCTTGGAGAAGGGAATGGCTACCCACTCCAGTATTCTTGCCTGGAGAATCCCATGGACAGAGGAGCCTTGGGGGCTACCGTCCCTGGGATGGCAAAAGAGTTGAACACATCTGGTCACTAAACAACAGCAATACATGGAATAAAGAGGATGCAGGGAGTGAGATCCTAAAAGGATTTCCTCAAGGAACTAAAGTGAGAAGCCTGTTCAGTGGGGTGTAGTTCTCCTTCCACCCCAAAACCAAGACTCGGGCCATGCTGTGGATGTCCTGGTTATATTTAAACTGTGACAAGCCCCGCTGTCCCTTTAACTCTGACAGCACATAAATTATAGCCCCCAGCGCCACGTCCTATTCCTACGCCTTCCTTCACCTGAAGTTAAGGCTTCTCCCCGCAGTTCCTGTCCTCAGCTGAGGCTAGCTGCAGGCTTGCCTACCTTGGGGAGATGGGGTACCATCAGCTTGCTTGGTTTCTCACTCACCTCATCCTGTTGCTCAGGAGCAGCAGTGCCAAGAGAGAGAAGTTGGGGCAGGAAGGATCTGACTTGGAGGATGTGGCTCAGCTCATGACTGGACAAGGTTTAGTCTGACTCTCCCTATGGGTGCTCCCACGGTCCATTTGGGGTTCCCTCAGTTGGAGGAGCCTCCCCAGTGCCCCTTGCCTCTGCACTACATTACTAATCTGTTCTTTTTTTCCTGATTTTTTAAATTTTTTTTTTTTTTTAAGTGTGCTTATTTTTTTTTTTTTTAATTTATTTATTTATTTATTTATTTTTGTACATGTATGTTCCCAGATCAATCAGATGCATATCCCTTGGCCCTCCCCCCACCCAGGTTCACCCCCCCATCCCTCCAGACCATTGCTCCAAGTGGTTGTAGGTACTCCTATTCCCCTAGCACAATGACAATAGCTATCTTTTCTACACATGACAGTATAGGTTCCCATGTTACTCCCTCCCATTGTTCGGTCTCCACAATGTCTTTATGTCTATTCTCTGTTTTTTCATGAGTTCACTGTGTGTGTTATCATGACCATCTCACTAGATCCCATATATATGAGTTAGTATACTATACTTGTCTTTCTCTTTTTGACTTACTTCACTTTTTATGATAGGTTCTAAAGCAAGCCACCTCATTAGGACTGAGTCTTCTGCATTTCTTTTAACAGCTGAGTAGTATTCCATTGTATATATGTACCAGAGCTTCTGGATCCATTCATTTGTCGATGGACATCTAGGTTGCTTCCATGTTCTGGCTATTGTATAGAGAGCTGCAATGAACATTGGGGTACAGGTGCCTCTTTCAGTTTTGATTTCATCAGGATATAGGCCTAATAGTGGGATTGCTGGGTCATAGGGTGCTTCTATTTTTAGTTTTTTAAGGAATCTCCATATTGTCTTCCATAGAGGTTGTATTAATTTACATTCCCACCAGCAATGCAAGAGGGTTCCCTTTTCTCCACACCCTCTCCAGCATTTGTTGTCTGTCGATTTGTTGATGATGGCCATTCTGACGGGTGTGAGGTGGTATCTCATTGTGGTTTTAATTTGCATTTCTCTAATAATAAGCGAGGTTGAGCATCGTTTCATGTGCTTTTGGACCATTTGTATGTCCTCTTTGGAGGCGTCTCTTTAGATCTTTTTCCCATTTTTGATTGGGCTGCTCATTTTCCCTGTGCTGAGTTGTCTGAGTTGCTTGTAGATTTTGGAGATTAATTCTTTGTCTGTTGTTTCATTTGCTATGATTATCTCCCACTCTGTGGGGTGTCTGTTGAACTTTTTTGTAATTTCTTTAGCTGTACAAAAGCTTTTAAGTTTCATGAGGTCCCATATGTTCATTTTTCTTTTCAGTTCTGCTATTTTAGTTGGTGGGTCAGAGAAGATCTTGCTTTGATTGATGTCCTTGAGGGTTTTGCCTATATTCTCCTCTAAGAGTTTGATGGTTTCTGGTCTTACATTGAGGTCTTTAATCCATTTTGAGTTGATCTTAGTGTATGGCGTCAGGGAATGTTCCAATTTCATTTTTTTGCATGTAGCTGTCCAATTCTCCCAGCACCACTTGTTAAAGAGACTGTCTTTGTCCCATTTTATAGTTTCTCCTCCTTTATCAAAAATAAGGTACCCATAGGTGCATGGGTTGATCTCTGGGTTCTCAATCTTGTTCCATTGATCTATAGTTCTGTTTTTGTGCCAGTACCATACTGTCTTGATAACTGTTGCTTTGTAGTAGAGTCTGAAGTTAGGGAGGCTGATCCCTCCAACTCCATTTTTCTTCCTCAGGATTGCTTTGGCTATTCGAGGTCTTCTGTGTTTCCATATGAACTGTGTTATTATTTGGTCTAGTTCTGTGAAAAATGTCAGTGGTAGTTGAATAGGTATTGCATTGAATCTGTAGATGATATTTGGAAGTATGGTCATTTTCACAATATTGATTCTTCCAATCCAGGAACATGGAATATCTCTCCATCTGTTTAAGTCTTCTTTAATGTCTCTCATGAGTGTCTTGTAATTTTCTGTGTACAATTCTTTTAAAAAATATTTTGGCCTTTTTTTTTTTTTTTAAAGATTTATTTATTTATTTATTTATTTTGGGCGGGGGTCGGGTTGGGGAGGGAGGGGAGCAGGCGGGCCACTTCTATTGGTCTTTCATTTCTCTATTTTCATCGGTCTTTGTTCTTTGGCTCCTGTGGGCCTCCCATCGCGGTGGCGTCTGTTGTCGCAGAGCGCCGGCTCTGGGCGCATGCGCTCCAGAGCTCCTGCTCGGCAACTGGACACATCAGTCCAGCCGCTCTGAGGCATGCGGGATCCTCCCAGGCCAGGGATCGAACCAGCGCCCCCTGCACTGCAAGGCGGTGTCCCTATCCACTGGACCACCAGGGGAAGCCCAAGGTGATCCCAAGGAAGGCCTTTTTTAATTGGTTATTTATTTTTTAATTTTCATCCATCTTTATTCTTCGGCCTGTGTGGTCTCTCCCATTGCAGAGCACTAGCTCTGGGTGCATGCGCTCCAGAGCACTGGCTTGTAATTGGACACACCGGCCCAGCCGTTCCTTGGCATGTGGGATCTTCCTGGGTCAGGGATCGGTGCCCCTTGCACTGCAAGGCAGACTCTTTATCCATTGGACCACCAGGGAAACCTCCTAATCCATTCTTTCATGGCCTCCAGGAATCCAGAGCTTCACTTGCAGATTCTGACAGCTGATGCCCCAGGCCCCTTCTCAGTGGCCCATTGGACAGTGTCTAGAAGCATACCCATGCTGTCTTTTTCACCCATGTGACCTATACCTGCCACACATACATGCACAGGAGGAAAACATCCATGGGTTCTTTGCCAAACCGGGGACAGGCCTATCTCACACTGACAACTCCTGTTCACCCCACGGTGGAAGTAGGGGGGCAGGCAGCTGCAGGCTCCTGCCCTCTCCACGCTCCTGGCTGAAGCAGCCTGCAGTGACCCCACCTGCAGGGACACTCACCAAGCTCTCCAAGCTTCCCTGCCAAAGCCCCTCTAACTAAAACCTTGGGGCAAAAGGCAAGCAACCTCCTACAGCCATCCCCCTTCTTGTTGGGAAAACATAACAAAGATTTATCCAGAGAAATTGTCACAAAATCTTTTTATATCTTCCTTACAGAGTCTGTAGAATTGTCAGTCCAGCATTTACCAGTTTTTATGTGTGCTGTCTCTTGGTACCTCAGCAGGAACTTCTGTTTTATGGGCCTGTTATATTTCTGTTAAACATTTTTTAAGAACTGGCTCAACCCACCCCCCCCTCCCTAGACACCCTGCCAACCTCCCTCATTGGACTGTGCTGGGGACTCTTCGGCTAGGAGAGGAGGGGCGTGTGAGTGTGACCTGCACTGTGCTGTGCAGGGAGCCCCTGGGCTGGGAACCACGGCTCGTGCTCTGGTGTCCTGGGCCTCCCAGGGCCGGGTGCTCCACGGACGACCACTTCCGGTAAGAATGGCAACACGACCCCCCGTTCCATCTCAGGGGCTCTCTGGAAGGACATCCTGGATAAATGAGGCTTCTTCCCTGAAAGCCACTACTTGCCAAAAAGGGTTAGATCATTTTGAATGAAGCTCTTCCTGCCTAGAGTCATAATACACACCTTCTAAATGTTAGGTTGGCCAATCACTTCATTTGGTTTTAAGTGAAAATAAAAGACATATTTTTCATATTCACCAAAAACTTTATTGAAGAATGCATTCACTTTTTGAGGAACTTTTTGAGGAACAAAAGGAACTTTTTGAGCAACCCAATAGAAAATCCATGGTGGTCATACTCAGTGACTGTGGATCATTGATGTGCTTGAATCCTCAGCAGTCATCCAAGAGTGCCCTGGGTTGGGGGTTGATTTTCTAGGTCTGTTTGCCCCAGTTTGGCCTGTGTTTTGTGGCATCCTGCCGGTTTTGTCTGGATTTAATGATGTCTCATAGACCATTTGGCCATCCATAGCTATTCTCCTGGCTGTCGCTGTGTAGCCCTGAGCCTCAGGCAGCCTTTCATCCTCAACTGATGTTTCAACTGAGTCAGAGCACAGATGTTAAAGCTCTGGTATACAATGGCCAAGTCCCAGGCTGGAGGCTTGGGGCTCAGTGATATGGAGAAGACTTGAGCTTCGAGCAGGGGCTTAATGATATTTATTCTGGAGGTCTCGTGGCCCTTGGCACCCTGCTCCTGGTGCTCTTTGGGCTCTGGATTACTAAGTTGCCTGATGAGCTAACAGATGAGTCACAGACACCTTTGAGGGGTGGTTTAGAGCTCAGACCTGCTGGTTTGAGGTTGGATAAAATATGCAGGGGGTTGAGGTTCAGCTTCAGGCATCTGTGAGGGGCAATTAGGGGCTGGGTGCAAGAGCGGCAGAAGCCGGAGGGCCAGGGCGGGCCCCTTGGGTGGTGGGCGTAGGAGGAAGTGCAGACTCAGGTCATCTCCCCGCTGCACTCCCCTCCCTTCTCTGGAGTGATCCGCCTGGACTCCTTACAGTCTAGGAGTCTGAGCTCAGACATCACCCTCTCTCACTGATTAACACCCAAGGATGGGGCCAGCCTCAGTCTCTAAACAGCTCACTCACAGACAACACGGGGCACGGAGAACCCCGTGCCCTTAACCTTCATTGTTCAGTATGAGCAGGGAGGCCCCTTCCTTTGTAAAGTCTTGGAGCTACACCTCTGTCTTTCTGGCATCAGACGTTAACGGGCACTGGCCCTCCCGAGCCGTCCCCCAAGCTGGGTCTACTCTGGCCTTTCCCAGAGCAGTGCTCCACTCCCTGGGCTCAGCATGGCCTGCACCTGAAATTCTGATGCAGGGGGTCTGGAGCTAGAGGACAGGGATTCCAGGGACTATGTTTCACTTGCTTTTCTCCAAAAGAGGAAAGAAGAGGGCCTGGTCTTCCACACCCAGATCTGGAATCCTCATAGGATATGGGATTGGGTGCAGATGGCAGTAAGCAGGACCCCAAGCTGCCCTTTTCTAGACCCCTGGTTGCCTAGGTATGCAGCCAGGCACAGAGCAGATACTCTCAAGACTGAAATATTCCAAATTCAGCCACTTTAAAAGGACTGTACAAGAACCTCCATGTGCCTGGTGCCTTGGTGATCGGTGTTCCTTTCTTGGTGTAACCCCAAGAGCAGGCGGTCACTCAGGATCTTCAGAGGCTCTCAGAGCACATCCCATGCTCATGAGTGGCACTGTGAGGCCTCGCTGAGGAGGACTCCAGGCTCAGAGTCTCTTAGCAGCCTGCCCATGGTCGGCCTGCCCTGGGGTGAGACGTGCAGTTGGAACTTAAAGGCAGGCTGCCCAGGTGGTGCTCTTTGGGCTCTGGATTACTAAGTTGCCTGATGAGCTAACAGATGAGTCACAGACACCTTTGAGGGGTGGTTTAGAGCTCAGACCTGCTGGTTTGAGGTTGGATAAAATATGCAGGGGGTTGAGGTTCAGCTTCAGGCATCTGTGAGGGGCAATTAGGGGCTGGGTGCAAGAGCGGCAGAAGCCGGAGGGCCAGGGCGGGCCCCTTGGGTGGTGGGCGTAGGAGGAAGTGCAGACTCAGGTCATCTCCCCGCTGCACTCCCCTCCCTTCTCTGGAGTGATCCGCCTGGACTCCTTACAGTCTAGGAGTCTGAGCTCAGACATCACCCTCTCTCACTGATTAACACCCAAGGATGGGGCCAGCCTCAGTCTCTAAACAGCTCACTCACAGACAACACGGGGCACGGAGAACCCCGTGCCCTTAACCTTCATTGTTCAGTATGAGCAGGGAGGCCCCTTCCTTTGTAAAGTCTTGGAGCTACACCTCTGTCTTTCTGGCATCAGACGTTAACGGGCACTGGCCCTCCCGAGCCGTCCCCCAAGCTGGGTCTACTCTGGCCTTTCCCAGAGCAGTGCTCCACTCCCTGGGCTCAGCATGGCCTGCACCTGAAATTCTGATGCAGGGGGTCTGGAGCTAGAGGACAGGGATTCCAGGGACTATGTTTCACTTGCTTTTCTCCAAAAGAGGAAAGAAGAGGGCCTGGTCTTCCACACCCAGATCTGGAATCCTCATAGGATATGGGATTGGGTGCAGATGGCAGTAAGCAGGACCCCAAGCTGCCCTTTTCTAGACCCCTGGTTGCCTAGGTATGCAGCCAGGCACAGAGCAGATACTCTCAAGACTGAAATATTCCAAATTCAGCCACTTTAAAAGGACTGTACAAGAACCTCCATGTGCCTGGTGCCTTGGTGATCGGTGTTCCTTTCTTGGTGTAACCCCAAGAGCAGGCGGTCACTCAGGATCTTCAGAGGCTCTCAGAGCACATCCCATGCTCATGAGTGGCACTGTGAGGCCTCGCTGAGGAGGACTCCAGGCTCAGAGTCTCTTAGCAGCCTGCCCATGGTCGGCCTGCCCTGGGGTGAGACGTGCAGTTGGAACTTAAAGGCAGGCTGCCCAGGTCTTGGGCTGGGCCTGAACACCTATGTCCCGACTTGTGTCTCAAGGCGCCTGCATCTCAGAGCCTCGGGGGCCCTCTGTCCTTTATGGGAACACCCCATTGTTGCAGCACAGGGCAGGAGTGTGGACCCAGCAGATGTGAATCCTAGCCTTGCTCTGTGGCTTGCAATAAACCATGCCTCTGCCCAAGCGCTGTTTCCTGAAAGTGTTAGTCACTCAGTCATGTCCAATTCTTTGTGACCCCATATACTGTAGTCTGTCAGGCTCTTCTGTCCATGGTGATAGGGACAGAGTAGAATAGATAGGTGGTTGTAGAGTCCTGGTAGGGGGTGGTAGGTAGAAGGGAGACACCTGAGAAAGGTTGGGAGGCCATTGAGCTGACGATAACTCAGAAGAGCTGCTCCTTGTTCAGTAAAGCAGGCTCAACTGGGTATAAACAGCCGATGAAGGAGGAGCTGACGAAGAAGCAACCAATGATGTATGTCCTGCATCTGCATCTACTTGAGGGGGTGTGGTCTTCTACCATCCTATATATATTGCTACCCACTCAATTGAAGGAGAGAGCAGAGCAGAGCTTTCCTGCTTGCCCACTTGTACCTCTTACAAGTACCCTATCCTAATAAATCCTTTTCTTGTCTGTCACTCTGCTTCTCGCTGAATTCCTTCTGCGTTGAGGCATGAAGAACCTGAGCCTCAGTGGGTCCAGATGTTGGGTGAGTGCTGGATTAAGTCCCGGCCGCGTGGGTTCAAGTCCCAGACAGGGTTTTGGCCGGGATTGTGTCCTGACTAACCCAAGCGAGGTTTTGGCTGGGGTTAAGCCTTAGCCATGTGGGTTCGAGTCCCAAACCAGTTTTGGCTAGGTTCAAGACCCAGTCACGTGGGTTCAAGTCCCACACAGGGTTTTGGCTGGAATTCAAGCTCTAGCCACGTGGGTTCAAGTCCCAAGCAGGGTTAGATCAGGTCGAGGCCCTGGGTTTAAGTCTCAAATCAAGGTAAAACCCTTTCAATGGGACTTTCCAAGCAAGAATACTGGAGTGGGCTACCATTCCCTTCTCCAGGTGGAACTTCCCAACCCAGGAATCACACCTGGATCTCCTCCATTACATGCAGATCCTTTACCACCTGAGCCACCAAGGAAGCCCCAAAGGGAAATGACACCTGGGTGGGTTGGAGGTAGCAGCACATGACATGGTAGGCCCTTTACCAGGGTCACAGCAGACCCTGCCTTCTCCCTGCATCCCTTCCACTAGGTACAAGGAAAGTGCATGGATCTGATCATTAAGAAACTCCAGCTCCATGCCCCAGATTCACCTTTACTTCCTGAGGTCCCTTTCCCTCCCTGGGCCTCAGTTTCCCCTTCTCACCAAGCAGGACGTTGAGCATCTTCATTCTGGAGTCCCTCCCAAGTCCAAGCTACCAAGACCCTGCTCCTTTCCTTATACTCCTCTTAGAGCTGGGACTGTGTGTGCGCGCGTGTGTGTGCGTGTGTGTGTGTGTGTGTGTGTGTTTGTGTGTGTGGTGGGGCCAGGGAAAGGGAGAGAGGCCTGCAGAGGATGGGGCTGGCAGTTATGGGAAAGAGGGGAGGGTCAGGACTTTATGTGGCAGTGGGACTCAGGGCTTGCTCAGAGGCCAATGGTGCTCACGCTTGTTTAATCATTAAAGGAAAGAGATTAAGCCAGGAGCGCCTCAAAGTCCAGTCTGGTTGTGACTGACTAGCAGATGCACACGGAGCTGGCAGCAATGGGGCCTGGAGCTTCCGGAAATGGGCTCAGCACTGCAACGGTTCCACGCTCAGCGTCGGGTCCCGGAGTCAGCCTGCACGCCTATGACATCGCCGTCCTGGTGGTCTACTTTGTCTTCGTCATCGGCGTGGGGGTCTGGGTGAGTAGCTCGAAGGCTGGGGGCTGGCGGGGGAGGCAGAGACAGGGTCTCATCTGTGGATGGTCGTGGAGCTGGGGGCAGGGGTGGGCAGAAGCCAGGCGTGTCTTGGAAGCATGGGGGCCGCTGTAGAAGGACCTTAAGGGATCTTCTTCTCAACACCTCCATTTCGCGATGGTCAACTGAGGCCCAGAGAGGGCTGTGACTTGCCTGAGCTCACACAGCGAGCCCAAGATAGGTCAGGCCCGAAGCCCAACCTTTCAACTTCCTGTCTCTGTGCATCTGCTGCCTTCAGCCCCATGCATGCCTGGCCGCCGAGTCCCATTCCTGCCCTCTTCCCTGTGCTAGGATCCCCAACTCTGTGAGTGCTCGACTCCTGGCCCTACCACCCCTCCACCTGACAGCATCTTGACAGGAAGCTGTACTTTCTAAAGGAGCTAGGCTGCGTGCTGCTTACAGGAAGGGAACTAGGTGGGTCCTAGTGGGCTTCTAGTCTCCAGTGTTCACCAGAGCCCTGGTGCCATGAAACGGGGGCCAGCCTTGGAGGTCAGGGAGCCCTCAGTTCAGATGCCAATTGCAACAGGACTGCGTGGCCCCGCAACCCTACAGAGCCTTAGTTTCTCACCCAGACAATGAGAATATAAAGGGCTACGCGGTACAGGATCCTGACCATTCAGGAACATGACGTATGTAAGGGTCTGGCATGGTGCCCAGCACACAGCCTGCAGCAATAAATGAGCCCTATTATCTCCACAGGATTCAAAGGAAATCCCCGCACCTTTAGACTCCAGAGGCAGAGAAGGATCTGAGTCCTAGCTAGTCATTTATGAGGCTATGACAAGGTTAACCCGCTCTGGGCCTCAGTCTCCTCATCTGTAAAGTGGGGTGAACAGTCCCTGCCTCCCAGGGTACATGAGGAAGCGAGGGACGAACAGGCTTGCTGGCTCTCGGGAGATGGACAGCCACGAGATGTACCGGCTCCTCTCTGTGACTTTGGACAAACTGCTTCCCATCTGGGCACTCAGTTTCCTCATCTGTAACTTAAATTCTTTCTGTTCATCTACCCCCCAAGGACCAGAGGAGACACAGAAAGTCCAAGCAAAGGCTTGACAGACAGCAGGCCCTGCACACCAGTCCTGTCCTACTGAGGAATCTATCCCTTTCTCTCCGGAGAAGAAAAGCTTCTTTCAATTTCCCTTCTCTCTTCCACTCCTTCAGGTATTTCTGCTGTCTGCAGACCCAGCCAGACACCTACTGACTTTAGCATCTTATTTTTTTCAGTCCCTCACTTGTGTCTGGCTTTTTGCAACCCCAGGAACTTCAACATGCCAGGCTTGCCTGTCCTTCACCATCTCCCGGAGTTTGCTCAAACTCATGCCCATTGACTGAGTGAGGCCATCCAACCATCTCATCCTCTGTCATCCCCTTTTCCTCCTGCCTTCAGTCTTTCCCAGCATCATGGTCTTTTGCATGAGTCAGCTCTTCACATCAGCTAGCCAAAGTATTGGAGCTTCAGCATCTGTCCTTCCAATGAATATTCATGATTGATTTCCTTTAGGACTGACTGTTTTTATCTCTTTGCTGTCCAAGAAATTCTCAAGAGTCCTCTCCAGTGATCCCATGGACTATACCCTACCAGGCTCCTCTGTCCATGGGATTCTCCAGGCAGGAATACTGGAGTAGGTTGCCATTCCCTTCTCCAGGTTCCCGAACCAGGGATTGAACCTGGATCTCCTGCATTACAAGCAGATTCTTTACCATCTGAGCCACCGGGGAAGCCTCTTCTCCAGCACCACAGTTCAGAACTTCAGTTCTTGGGCACTCATCCCTCTGTTTAGTCCAACATCTACATCTTAATAACAGCTTTAAATTTACCACCCCCCATTACTCACTGCCCTGTCATCCCTAGAGAAGATTCTTTCATTCTTCACCCCCTTTCAGTCCTCAGAGTAATTCCTCAAAGAGGCCGCTACTGACCGCCTCCTGGTGCAGGACAGGGTTGGCTCTCGTGTCCAGGGTGGGCCTCAACAATGTGCCCTCTGACTTCCGGCTGGGATAGGAAAGGTCCCACCCCTGCCCAGCAGAATCCTGCCTTTGTCTTAGGATCTAGTGCTTTGCATCCTCCTAGTCCCCAGAGTGGGAGTGGTAGGAGTGGGCAGGGCAGTCTCCTTGCCACCGTAGCCTAAGGGTGAGACCCCAACTCGCTTCCTGAAGCAACATTTGGATGGGGAAGAGTCGCAAGATAGGACACAAGAATGCTTGAAGCTGAGAATTGGGCTCATGTGCAGCGCCATGTGTTTAGTAGGGCATTCCACACATGCCAACGCTCTCCAACCAACCCTCTGGCCACCATGAGCCCCTCTGTTCTTCACACCAGCCCCTGGGGAAGACATGACAAGCAGGGTGGCCCAGAGAGAGGAAGTGCCCCCACTGAAGCCTCATAGCTTAGAGATGCTGAAACTTCAGCCGCAGTTTCCACCCCCCGAGTCCCCACAGTGCCTGGGCCAAAGGGCAGGAAGAAAATCTGGGGCAGAGGGCAGAGCCCGAGGGAGACTCGGGAAATCCTCACTCTCGTGTTTCCTTTCCAGTCATCCATCCGTGCGAGCCGAGGGACCATCGGTGGCTACTTCCTGGCTGGGAGGTCCATGAGCTGGTGGCCGGTGAGTTCACTTTCCTCCCTCCCTTTCCCACCTCCCAGTCCCACCTCATCTTCTCCCACCTGGACCCTGGACAAAGACTACAGCCCCCCAGGGGTTTCCTGGGTCTGGGATCCTTCCCTCAGGTCCAGAAGTGACTGGCATCCCAAGAGATCTTGCAAACACACAGCTAGGATCCGTGTCCACTGGGCGTCTCCAAACTGTGGGTCTCGTGCTGGACTCTGGACACTGGGCCTAGAGTCCACCCGAAGGGTTTTCATCCTAGAGGGGCTCAGAGCTAAGCCAGGCAGACAGACTCATAAACAACTTGATGGCTGCTGAGCCGGAGGACAGCCTGGGGCCTGTGAACAAAGCACATAGAGGAGGCCTCTACCCTCCCGACGGTGGAAGTGGGGTTAGGAAAAGATTTTCTTGGGAAAGTGACACATGAATACTCAAGCACGGTTCAGCAAAGAAAATCCTAGAGGTAAAACTACACCAACCACAGGAAGTGATCTGAGGCCTTAATGAACGCCAGGCCCTCCCATCAGGCTTCCCACTTGTTCCTCTTGGTCTCCTAGGCTAGTTCTCTCTTCCTGACACAGGACAGAGGAGGCTGAGCCCTGCCTCAAACTTGACAGAGGAGAAGTCAGCCCCGGGGGCCGCTGAAGCTGGGCACATGTCCAGGCACGCACACCCCACATATGGCACGTATGCATGAACTTACACACACCCACACACTCACATGCCTGTCTTGGTTCTCTCCACCATCCCCTCCCAAAGAGCAGCCACAGACCCACCAAAGAGCAGAGGAGCCCAGGAGGCCCGCAGAGCTTTCTGGAAGGGTTGGGTATCTGGGACAGGAGTGTGTGGGCAAGGAGCATGGCAGAAGCCCCACGGATGTAGGGGGCTGGTGGCTCACAGGGACAGGGGCAGGGTCACTTGTCCCCCCCAACCCCCTACCAGAAGAGTGAGCACCCACTGCAGGCTGTCTGCTCAGCTTGTTTGTGCCTTGACCCCCAGCCCTAAACTGCAGCCCTGGAAGCGAGGCAGCGAGAAGGATAGAAAAGGATCGAGCACATCTCCTCTGCTCCACCGAGGAGGACGAGTAGGGCTGGGAGAGCCCTGAGGAGAGCAGAGCTCTGGGCTGTGAGCAGGACGGGGTGCTCCAAGATGGATGTGGAGCCGGGCCTGGGCATGTGCACCCCATGGAAACAGGATGTGGGCTGCCCTCCTCGAGGACAGGGCTGGAGCTGAACCATCTTCTCGGAGAGCAGCTTCAGTCTGAGGTCAGGGCAGAACCAGCCAGGGGTGCGGAATCTTGTTTCCTTTGCCCCGCTGGAACATGTGTGTCTATTGTCTGTGACGATCGTCCAACACCCTGCCTGTTTCTCTACTCAGCCAGTCGGGAGAAGCACCTGGCTCCCCTGTCTGTGCCCTGAGGGCAGTGTGGCTGGCAGGAGCTAAGAGCAGAGAGCAGCAGCATCCCCGCCTCGGACGGCCTGTGGCGCCCCCTGCTGACCTTGCTGGTGTCTCCTTAGTAATGAGCTGGGAGCCCCTGGCAGGCTGGGAGTGAAGGTGCCCCACTGCCCCAAGGGCAGCCTGGGGAGCCTTTTCCTCTAACGTGGCCTCTGCTCTGGCCGGGGTGTCCAGCCCAGCCGCAGCATCCCCAGGACCACCAGACAGGGAGGGGTTAGGCAGGGGCGGCAGGGTGGCTCAATGTCCTCAGCAGTGTCAGGTGGCTTGTTCTCTCTGTGCCCGTGGACAGCTGGCTCTTCTCTGAATGTCACAGTACTTCCCTTCTCACTTTCTCCTACCCAGCGCTGGCATCTTATGAAGGTGACGCAGGGTCGAAGCCTGGCTCTTCCCCTCTGGCCCCTAGCCCCTTCCTGTCCCAATTAAGGTTCCCATCTAATAATAAAAAATAACACTAACGAATGCTTACTAACCGCCTAGCACCCGCCTAGCCCTAGGTAGTTCCTAGGGCTTCCTTGGTGGTCCAGTGGGTAAAGATACCACCTTGCAGAGCAAGGGGCGCCAGTTCGATTCCTGGCCTGGGAAGGTCCCACGTACTGCGAAGCGGCTGGACTGATGTGTCCAACTACCGAGCCAGCGCTCTGGAACCGGTGCTCTGCAATGAGAGAGGTCACTGCAATGGGAGGCCCAGACAGGCCAGAGAACAAAGATGGAAATAAATGAAAGACCAGTAGAAATGGCCACCAAAAAAAAAAGAGGCAGTTCCTAGAGATGTATGGCCAAAGTCAAAATCCTCATCGTTCTGTCACTGATTAGTTCTGGAACTTGAGCAAGTTGTTTACCGGTGTCTCAGGTTCCCTGAGCACAATGGATGATGATAGAGCCTTCCTCCTGGGGCTGTGCTGAGGGGCCGGCGAGTCGCTGTATTTAGAACAGAACCTATCACTTGGCAATGCTGTTTGCAGACTGCCTGCTATGATGCCGTCATTCTGTCTAATAGCATTGCCTCCAATTGCTTTGGAGTAGCCGGCTGCCTCCAGGACAGAAACTAACTCAGAGGCTGGCCCGGCCGGTGCCCAGCCCCATGACTCCCGCCTCTGCCGGGCCCTCCCCTGGAGTCTGCAGGAACGGGGTGGCAGACAGCAGCCCCCATCCCTCTCGTGGGGGACGCCTCTTCTCCTTTCAGCCTTCTTCTCTCCGGACACCCTTAGATCCACGGCCCGGGAGCAGAATGTTGTCCTCCTTATATGGACCCGCTCCATGCCCAAGGGCAGCCTGGGAGCCTTTTCCTCTAACGTGGCCTCTGCTCTGGCCGGGTGTCCAGCCCCCAGCATCCCCAGGACCACCAGACAGGGAGGGGTTAGGCAGGGGCGGCAGGGTGGCTCAATGTCCTCAGCAGTGTCAGGTGGCTTGTTCTCTCTGTGCCCGTGGACAGCTGGCTCTTCTCTGAATGTCACAGTACTTCCCTTCTCACTTTCTCCTACCCAGCGCTGGCATCTTATGAAGGTGACGCAGGGTCGAAGCCTGGCTCTTCCCCTCTGGCCCCTAGCCCCTTCCTGTCCCAATTAAGGTTCCCATCTAATAATAAAAAATAACACTAACGAATGCTTACTAACCGCCTAGCACCCGCCTAGCCCTAGGTAGTTCCTAGGG
Organism: Tragulus kanchil; assembly: GCA_022376925.1. Lineage (NCBI taxonomy): Eukaryota > Metazoa > Chordata > Mammalia > Artiodactyla > Tragulidae > Tragulus > Tragulus kanchil. The sequence goes on along the minus strand of JAIOJX010000032.1, from coordinate 111,679,218 downwards.
CTTCCTTGGTGGTCCAGTGGGTAAAGATACCACCTTGCAGAGCAAGGGGCGCCAGTTCGATTCCTGGCCTGGGAAGGTCCCACGTACTGCGAAGCGGCTGGACTGATGTGTCCAACTACCGAGCCAGCGCTCTGGAACCGGTGCTCTGCAATGAGAGAGGTCACTGCAATGGGAGGCCCAGACAGGCCAGAGAACAAAGATGGAAATAAATGAAAGACCAGTAGAAATGGCCACCAAAAAAAAAAGAGGCAGTTCCTAGAGATGTATGGCCAAAGTCAAAATCCTCATCGTTCTGTCACTGATTAGTTCTGGAACTTGAGCAAGTTGTTTACCGGTGTCTCAGGTTCCCTGAGCACAATGGATGATGATAGAGCCTTCCTCCTGGGGCTGTGCTGAGGGGCCGGCGAGTCGCTGTATTTAGAACAGAACCTATCACTTGGCAATGCTGTTTGCAGACTGCCTGCTATGATGCCGTCATTCTGTCTAATAGCATTGCCTCCAATTGCTTTGGAGTAGCCGGCTGCCTCCAGGACAGAAACTAACTCAGAGGCTGGCCCGGCCGGTGCCCAGCCCCATGACTCCCGCCTCTGCCGGGCCCTCCCCTGGAGTCTGCAGGAACGGGGTGGCAGACAGCAGCCCCCATCCCTCTCGTGGGGGACGCCTCTTCTCCTTTCAGCCTTCTTCTCTCCGGACACCCTTAGATCCACGGCCCGGGAGCAGAATGTTGTCCTCCTTATATGGACCCTGCTTCCTGTGTCTTCTCTTCTTTCCCACTTGGCCTCTCACTCCTGGGTGGTCAGGAGTGACTTCATTTCTTGAACATTAACTCCTTCCTCTGTAAAATAAATAGGTTAATACCCACCCCTCCAAACACTTATGGAGATTAAATGTATTAATGCATATAAAATGCCCAGCACAGTGCCCGGCATACAGTAAGTGCCTAATAAATGTCTGTTCTGTTCAGCCTCCTCATCACTCCTCCATTTCCTTTCCTCTCTCTGATCTCACCTTTCCTGAGCTCAGGTTCGGCTCTCTCTGCCTCCTTCCCAGCTCCTGAAGCTCGAAGTCCTGACTCCAGATTGATTTAGATGAAAACTGACCCCTGACCCTTGACTCAACTTGTGCCTTGCAGATCGGAGCATCTCTGATGTCCAGCAACGTGGGCAGTGGCTTGTTCATCGGCCTGGCTGGGACGGGAGCTGCTGGAGGCCTTGCTGTGGGTGGCTTTGAGTGGAATGTAAGGAAGCTGGCCTGAACGGTTTTCAGAGATAGGGGTGATCTTAACCCACTCCACCTCACCCTATCCCTGGCCTTAGTGCTAAGAGAAACCTCAAAGGTGCTTGAGGAGACTGCATGGTGGATGGAAAACCCACTTTACAGATGAGGAAACTGAGGCCTGGTGAACTTCATCAGAGGTTGCACAGGACTGAGATCAGGTCTCTGGCCCCTTACTTCCCTACCCAGATCTCTCCTCTGCATGAACGTCCCACCTCCATCTCCATTTAGAACACAAATCCCTTCTTCTCCCCACTTTCCCAGGCAACCTGGCTGCTTCTGGCCCTCGGCTGGATCTTCGTCCCTGTGTATATTGCAGCTGGTGTGGTCACAATGCCAGAGTACCTGAAGAAGCGATTTGGGGGCCAGAGGATCCAAGTGTACATGTCTGTCCTTTCTCTCATCCTGTACATCTTCACCAAGATTTCAGTGAGTACCAGCTTCCATGTGGCCACCATTGTCTCTGAAAATGTTTAGTAGAGGGCATGGCTTGTTGCTGGATGGATGAATGGATAGATGGATGGACAGATGGATGGATGGATGAATAAATGGATGGATGGATAAATAGACAGATGGATAGATAATGGATGGATTGATAGATGAATAGATGAATGGATGAGGTATTGATGGATGGACAGACAAATAGATGAATGGTTGGATGGGTAGATGGACAGATGGATAGATAGAGGATGGATAGATGAATAGATGGATGGATGGGTGGACTGATGGGTGGGTGGATGGACAGACAGACAGATGGAATAGATGGGCGGATGGAAAGATAGACGAAGAATAGAGAGGATGCATTCACACCCCTTCATCACATCCTCCCCCTCAGCAGTTGAGTGATGTTTGGGTTTTTTTTTGGCCTCTAAGTCATCATTTATTTTTCTTCAATCTTTATTCTTTGGCCTGTGTGGGCCTCCCATCGCAATGGCCTCCCTCCCTGCAGAGCACTGGACTATAACCGGACACACCGGTCCAGCCGCTCTGCAACACGTGGGATCCTCCCAGGCCAGGGATCGAATGGGCGCCCCCCGCACTACAAGGCAGATGCTTTACCCACTGGACCACCAGGGAAGCCCTAGAATGATACATGTTTGTTGAGTGAATGATGGTCCCTCTATCTAAAGAACTCACAGTCTAGAGTTCATTCCCTCATTTATCTTTGCATTACATGGGTATTTATGCAGCACCAAGAACATTACCACTAGATAGGATTCTTCTTCCTTCATTGACGTAAATTCAGAAGACAAACCCAAGCCAAATGAATTGCCCAGATCTATGCAGAGCACTGGCTCTGGGGCTGGAACCAACATCTGGGTCCTGTGGCCCAGACCAGGCCCCCTGCAGCTCTGTCATGTGGTAGCCCCTCTCACGAGTCACAAAACTCTCAGGGGAAGGGACCAGCTGGCATGCCCTGGAGCCAGAGCTGGAAAAACTATAGCCTCTTCTCCCACCAATGCTTGTAAGCAACTCTAAGTCAGCTCAGGCCAAGGCGGCGACCCCAAGCCCTCCAATAAACCCCAGCACATGGGTATCCAGGACCTGTGTCATCTGCCCTGGACTCCTGCTCCATTGGGTCAGCCAGGGGCCCCATCAGGTCCATGTGGGCTGCTGCTCCTTCAAGGAGCAGTCAGGGACCCTCTGGGCTCCCACCCTGTCCCCCACTGGCCTCTTCCTCCCGACCCCAACTCCTGCCTCACTTCCTCAGTGTGTCACACCATCCCTTCACCGCCAGCACATGCTCCCGATGGTGCTGCTGGATCACACGGGTCTCAGGCTCAGGCTTGTCTGTGGTGCTCCTTGTCTCTGCAATCCCCATGGCTCCTCAGCATCCATGAGGCCACACAGACTCAGACTTAGGCATCCTCCTAAGCACATCACTTGAGGCTCGTCCTCATTGTGCCGTGAGGGCCGACAGCACCAGCATTGCTGAGCGGGAAGGAGGCACACCCCCTGGCCACACCGAGGGCCCTGGGTGACCTGGACTCCTGGGTTCCTGTCCCTGCAGACCGACATCTTCTCTGGAGCCCTCTTCATCCAGATGGCCTTGGGCTGGAACCTTTACCTCTCCACGGTCACCCTGCTGGTGGTGACGGCTGTCTACACCATCACAGGTGGGGCCAAGGGGAGGCCATGCTGGGCGCAGGTGCCAGGAGCAGAGAGTGGGAAGCTCTGGACAGCAGGGACACAGAGGTCCAGGGAGGACCAAAGTGGAAACTGACCAGGAGAGTGAGAAAGAGAAATGAGAGGGTGAAAGAGAGGGGCAGAATCAGAGGAAAAGACAAAAAGACACAGCGCAACAGAGAAAAGGAGAGTCAGAAAGGGCAGAAAAGAAGGAAACAGAGCTGGCCTGAGAGACCCGGGAAGGAGAGACACTGAAGGGGAAAGCCGTACAGCAGGGAACCGAGGGCATGGCTCTGGGGCTGGAACCAACATCTGGGTCCTGTGGCCCAGACCAGGCCCCCTGCAGCTCTGTCATGTGGTAGCCCCTCTCACGAGTCACAAAACTCTCAGGGGAAGGGACCAGCTGGCATGCCCTGGAGCCAGAGCTGGAAAAACTATAGCCTCTTCTCCCACCAATGCTTGTAAGCAACTCTAAGTCAGCTCAGGCCAAGGCGGCGACCCCAAGCCCTCCAATAAACCCCAGCACATGGGTATCCAGGACCTGTGTCATCTGCCCTGGACTCCTGCTCCATTGGGTCAGCCAGGGGCCCCATCAGGTCCATGTGGGCTGCTGCTCCTTCAAGGAGCAGTCAGGGACCCTCTGGGCTCCCACCCTGTCCCCCACTGGCCTCTTCCTCCCGACCCCAACTCCTGCCTCACTTCCTCAGTGTGTCACACCATCCCTTCACCGCCAGCACATGCTCCCGATGGTGCTGCTGGATCACACGGGTCTCAGGCTCAGGCTTGTCTGTGGTGCTCCTTGTCTCTGCAATCCCCATGGCTCCTCAGCATCCGCAGGCCACACAGACTTAGACTTAGGCATCCTCCTAAGCACATCACTTGAGGCTCGTCCTCATTGTGCCGTGAGGGCCGACAGCACCAGCATTGCTGAGCGGGAAGGAGGCACACCCCCTGGCCACACCGAGGGCCCTGGGTGACCTGGACTCCTGGGTTCCTGTCCCTGCAGACCGACATCTTCTCTGGAGCCCTCTTCATCCAGATGGCCTTGGGCTGGAACCTTTACCTCTCCACGGTCACCCTGCTGGTGGTGACGGCTGTCTACACCATCACAGGTGGGGCCAAGGGGAGGCCATGCTGGGCGCAGGTGCCAGGAGCAGAGAGTGGGAAGCTCTGGACAGCAGGGACACAGAGGTCCAGGGAGGACCAAAGTGGAAACTGACCAGGAGAGTGAGAAAGAGAAATGAGAGGGTGAAAGAGAGGGGCAGAATCAGAGGAAAAGACAAAAAGACACAGCGCAACAGAGAAAAGGAGAGTCAGAAAGGGCAGAAAAAGAAGGAAACAGAGCTGGCCTGAGAGACCCGGGAAGGAGAGACACTAGGAAAGCTGGAGAAAGCCGTACAGCAGGGAACCGGGTGGTGGCTGAGGGACCGTCACTTGACCGGAAGCCACCGTGGGCTGCTCCAGACAAGAGCCACAGGCTTCCCTTCCTCGGGGCTCCTCCAGAGCCCCTCACACAAGCCTGAGCGCCCACAACGTGGGCCCCAGCAGACTCACTCCTGGTGGAGAGGGCCTGGAAAGACAGGGGAGTTTAAACGGGTGCAGAATGGGGAGGGAAGGAGGCCTCCTGAGGGAGCTAACAGCCCCGCCAAGGAAGGCACTTGGGATATCACAGAACCACAGCCAGAGGACAGAAAGAGCAGGACCTGGGGGTCGGTGACCGTGAGCAGCCTCACCTGCTGGGCGGCTGCAGGAGCACGAGGGGCAGGGAGGGCGGAGGGCGGGGTCCACCTGCTGAGGGCTCCCTGTGTTCTCTGGTCTCCCCAGTGTGACCCAGCACAGGGCGGGCGCCCCGAGAGGAAGCCCCTGCTGGTGCTGACGAGCCCTCTCCTTGGGTCCCCAGGGGGCCTCACGGCCGTGATCTACACTGACACTCTGCAGACGGTGATCATGGTGGGGGGAGCCCTGGTCCTCATGTTTCTGGGTAAGGCCTGAGTGCACGCCTCTCCCCTCTAAACTCCTCTCTGATCCGGCTCTGGCTGCCACCTCCGTGGTTTGCACAGCACAGAGCCAAGTCTCCCTGCCCCCCACCCACGCCAAGCAGGGCTCCCCAAAGAGCAGGAGTCTCTACTCCAGATCAGGGCTCTGGAGCCTGAGCCCCACTTCCCTCTCTCATCCCCAAGTCCTATACGAGTTCCAAACCCAGGGATCCCACACAGGCCTGGGGTCCGGAGGCTGGGGGTTATGTGACAAGCCCAGGGGGTGGCCGGGGCTGTTTGATTCACCGTGGTCTCTTCCTGCAGGCTTTCAGGAGGTGGGCTGGTACCCAGGCCTGGAGCAGCGGTATAGGCAGGCCATCCCTAATGTCACAGTCCCCAACACCACCTGTCACCTGCCCCGGCCCGACGCCTTCCACATGCTCCGGGACCCTGTGAGCGGGGACCTCCCTTGGCCAGGCCTCATCTTTGGGCTCACGGTGCTGGCCACCTGGTGCTGGTGCACGGACCAGGTGATGCCCTAACCCAGCTGGGCCCAGCCCACCACAAACTGGGATAGTTCCTGTGGGCACATCAGGCATGTGGAGGCTCGGAGGGTTGGGACTGGCTGGGGGAGGGTCAGCCCAGGCTGTCTGCACGCTGCCTTTTCAGGTCATTGTGCAGAGGTCTCTCTCCGCCAAGAGTCTGTCCCACGCCAAGGGGGGCTCCGTGCTGGGGGGCTACCTGAAGATCCTGCCCATGTTCTTCATCGTCATGCCCGGCATGATCAGTCGGGCCCTGTACCCAGGTGAGAGTCAGTCTCCCTCCGGGCAGTACTGGACCAGAGCAGGGGCCAGACACACTGTTTCTATTAAGAACGCACAGGGAGCTTCTCTGGTGGTCCAGTGGGTAAAGAGTCTACCTTGCAATGCAAGGGGCACTGGTTCAATCCCTGGCCTTGGAAGATCCCACATGCCGCGGAGCAGTTGGACCAGTGTGTCCAATTGCCAGCCAGTGCTCTGGAGCGCATGTGCCCAGAGCCAGTGCTCTGCAACCAGAGAGACCATGGCAATGGGAGGCCCACATATGCCAAAGAGTAAAGATAGATGAAAAAATAAAATAAAAATCAATAAAAAGGAGGCCAAATTTTTTTTTTTAAAAAAAGAACACACAGGAAATACGTTAGGCTTTGTGGGCCAGCCAAACCGTATGTATTTCAGTAAAAGAAACTTGTCTCTGAACATCATTTTAAAATCCTGCTTTGTCTTTATAAGGGAAAGATCAGCTGAGGCATTCATGGTGCCCTGCAAGGATATTTGCCTTTAATTAAGATATAAGGCCTAAAACAGGTGGTATATGATTGAGACGTTTACCAGCTACCGCTAAACCACAGGACCCAACACCACCTGTCACCTGCCCCGGCCCGACGCCTTCCACATGCTCCGGGACCCTGTGAGCGGGACCTCCCTTGGCCAGGCCTCATCTTTGGGCTCACGGTGCTGGCCACCTGGTGCTGGTGCACGGACCAGGTGATGCCCTAACCCAGCTGGGCCCAGCCCACCACAAACTGGGATAGTTCCTGTGGGCACATCAGGCATGTGGAGGCTCGGAGGGTTGGGACTGGCTGGGGGAGGGTCAGCCCAGGCTGTCTGCACGCTGCCTTTTCAGGTCATTGTGCAGAGGTCTCTCTCCGCCAAGAGTCTGTCCCACGCCAAGGGGGGCTCCGTGCTGGGGGGCTACCTGAAGATCCTGCCCATGTTCTTCATCGTCATGCCCGGCATGATCAGTCGGGCCCTGTACCCAGGTGAGAGTCAGTCTCCCTCCGGGCAGTACTGGACCAGAGCAGGGGCCAGACACACTGTTTCTATTAAGAACGCACAGGGAGCTTCTCTGGTGGTCCAGTGGGTAAAGAGTCTACCTTGCAATGCAAGGGGCACTGGTTCAATCCCTGGCCTTGGAAGATCCCACATGCCGCGGAGCAGTTGGACCAGTGTGTCCAATTGCCAGCCAGTGCTCTGGAGCGCATGTGCCCAGAGCCAGTGCTCTGCAACCAGAGAGACCATGGCAATGGGAGGCCCACATATGCCAAAGAGTAAAGATAGATGAAAAAATAAAATAAAAATCAATAAAAAGGAGGCCAAATTTTTTTTTTTAAAAAAAGAACACACAGGAAATACGTTAGGCTTTGTGGGCCAGCCAAACCGTATGTATTTCAGTAAAAGAAACTTGTCTCTGAACATCATTTTAAAATCCTGCTTTGTCTTTATAAGGGAAAGATCAGCTGAGGCATTCATGGTGCCCTGCAAGGATATTTGCCTTTAATTAAGATATAAGGCCTAAAACAGGTGGTATATGATTGAGACGTTTACCAGCTACCGCTAAACCACAGGACCCAACATCCACCTGCTCTTGTACCCTCTGGACCCTGGGCCTTGCTGGGATCACCAGTGAGCATGTCCTTACAGGGTCAGAAAGCAGGCACTGGGCCAGTCAGAGAAGGCACGGGATGATCTGGGCCTAACTGCCATCACTTCTGCAGATGAGGTGGGCTGCGTGGACCCTGACGTCTGCCAGAGGATCTGCGGGGCCCGTGTGGGCTGTTCCAACATTGCCTACCCCAAGCTGGTCATGGCGCTCATGCCTGTGGGTGAGTGCTGTCGCCCCACTCTGTGTTTCACGCCTGCTCTCCAGCCTCATCCAGTCCTCGCGGCCCAGGACGGACGGATTGCATTCAGGGTGAACATGGATGGGACGAGAAAATGAGAACATTCACCTCCACAGACACACACACACACACACACACACACACACACACACGAGCATCTGTAGGGCTCTGCTCTGTGCCCTGGCTCTGGAAAGGCAGGGATAGAAGGCAGGCCCTTGCTCTCGGGCTCTGTCCAGTCTCTAGGGTACCCAGGCAGAAGCATGCTACAACGTGACCAGCATGAGGGCACAGTGAGGCTGAGGGACCCATAAGGAGGCCCCTGACCTACTCTGGAAGAAGGGGACAGAAGGCTTCCCAGAGGAGAGGAAATAGAGCTTAGTCCCAGGAGACATCTTAGGGAGACAGCGGGGGAGGGGCATGGGAAGTGTCATTCTGGGGAGGAGGGGCTGCATGTGCAAAGGCCCTGGGGTCGAGAGCGAGCGTGAAGTCTGGACAGGAAGTCACCAGCGTAGACTCAGATGCAGCAGGAATGAAGACCACCTGTGCTGGGAGGGTGCACACTGTGTTGCGTGGCCTCTACTCTGAGGACAGTGGAGGGTCACCAGGGATTTTAGGCCAGCAGGCATGATCGGACGTGTGCTTTAGAAGGATCACGCTACACAGAGCGGTCAGCTAAGGGGAGGCAGGGAGATGATTACAGAGGGGTTCCGCTGGTCCAGGTGGTGATGGTGGCTTGGACCAGGTTGGTGGCTTTAGGGATGGACAGAAAGGGTTTAGACGACATTTGTGAGACAGAATAGGCAAGACTGGATGACAGATCGCATCTGAGGGACAAGAAACACAAAGGATTTGCAGGTCTTGAGTTTATAGTAATATCGAGGTTGGGGACACAGAAAGAAAGGCAGGTTTATGGAGGGAAGCTGTTTATTCCATCCCTCCAGTAGAAATAATGGAGGTAAAATGAATCAAAGAAATAGTGGAGGTGGAGGTGGAGGCCCAGCTGTGACAGAGCAGCCACAGAGGGACTGGCTGAGGGAGGGGAGGTGGGAAGAAGGCAGAGGGGAAAGAGGATGAAGGTGGATCTGGCTGGAGAATCAAATATGGTGTGTCTAAGATGCTTCCTCATGAGAATCATAGAGGCCAGATATCAGCGGCCTCCACCCTCCCTTGTTACAGGAGAAAGACAGGCCCAGAATGGATCAGGACTGGTCCAAAGATCAGCAAGTTACCTGCTGAGTTAGGAAACAAACCCACAGCTTCTGACCATGGGAAACAGTATGGAGGTTTCTCAAAAAACTAAAAGTAGAACTACCATCAGACCCAGCAATTCCACTCCTTGGGTCTACACCCAGGAGAATACCAATTCTAAAAGACACATGCACTCCATTGTGCACAGCAGCATCAGTCATAACTGTCAAGATACAGAAGTAAGTCAAGTGTCCATGAACAGATGAATGGATAAAGATGGTATACACACACACACACACACACACACACACAAAATGGAATTAAAAAGGAATGAAGTTTTGCTATTTACAGTGCCGTGGATGAACTTGGAAGGCATTAAACTAAGTGAAATAAGTCAGTGAGAGAAAGACAAATATGGTATATTATCACTTATACTTGGAATTGAAAAAAAAAAAAACACACTCACAACAAACTTATGGCTATAACAAAAAAGAAGCAGACTCATAGCTGTACATAAGCTGGTGATTCTTGGAGCAGAGGACACTGGGGTAGGGAAGTGAGAGGCACAAATTACTGGGTATAAAATAGGTTCAGAGATGCTTTGTCCATCACGGGGGATATAACCCATATTTTGTAATAATTGTAATATTTTAAAGTTTATATTATAAATTAAATAAGATAAAAATTTTTAAGAAATTTAGAGCTTTCTGCTGCCCAGGCTAGGACTTTAGCCTGGCACCATAGTGTCGATGATGAAAAAGGTACAAAGCACTGGAAACAAAACACTCAATAATTAATCACCCTTCTCCCAACTACAGCCCACTAACCAAGGTTTCAAACCTAGACTGAGACATTGAAGCTGCAGAGAAACTTAAAGATCACCTGTTCCCACATCCCCTAATGGTGCTGACAAGGAAACTGAGGCTCAGGGAGGGCAGATGACTTGGCCATGGCCACAGAGGAAGGCAGAGGGAGAGGGTAGCTGTGGCCGGGCCCCCAGTTCTGTGAGTTTCCTGGGTTCCTGGATGGGCATCTCATTCAACACCACCCCCATCCCTGCCCCTCACCTAACCTGACTCTGTTGGACGCTGGCAGCCTCCACGGATCCGGGCAGACCAGCACCCATGGGCAGCTGTCCACAGACACCTCGTCTCTCCTCAGGTCTGCGGGGCCTGATGATCGCAGTGATCATGGCCGCCCTCATGAGCTCACTCACCTCCATCTTCAACAGCAGCAGCACCCTGTTCGCCATTGACGTGTGGCAGCGCTTCCGCAGGAAGGCAACAGAGCAGGAGCTGATGGTGGTAGGCAGGTACGCAGGCCCGCCCTTCCCGGTCCCCTCCCTGTAGACAGACCGCCTCTCCCCTCTGCTCTGTGCCCTGGGTTCCCCCAGGGAGGGGTGGCTGGGTCTGAGCCCTGCTCTAGCAGTCAGAGCACCTGGGTCCTAGTGTTGGCTTTCTCCCAGCCCTTGGATAAAGCTCTTCCCCAGCTCTGGACCACTCCCCCTCTTCCAGAATAGAGAGAAAAAGACATCTCCTCCCTGCCTGTTCAGCTTTATCTTGGAACTGATCAGGGAGCTGACCAAACATTTAATCAATGAAAGATGAACTGTGTGGATGGGAAAGAGTTAGCAAGCAGCCCACCCCCAGTGTCTTCCAGACCAGCTCTGGCCGTCATCCCAGGATACCAGAAAGACTACTCATCTACTCCATTAGACTCACATCCTGCATCGCACCTTTGCGCTGGGAACGCAAGGGTGACTTATCCAGTCCTGTCCTGAGGGTGCACATGAGGGGTGTCCTGAGGGTTTAATGAGAAAGGCAGAAACACAGGTGATACAGTGGATAGAGTTGTTCGTAGGAAGTTTGTCTCCAAAAGATACAGACCTTGGAACACTCAACTGAAAAATTTCAGTCTTATCTCAGAGTATTCATTTTATGCTTTCAAAATGTAACTGCAGAGAAACTTAAAGATCACCTGTTCCCACATCCCCTAATGGTGCTGACAAGGAAACTGAGGCTCAGGGAGGGCAGATGACTTGGCCATGGCCACAGAGGAAGGCAGAGGGAGAGGGTAGCTGTGGCCGGGCCCCCAGTTCTGTGAGTTTCCTGGGTTCCTGGATGGGCATCTCATTCAACACCACCCCCATCCCTGCCCCTCACCTAACCTGACTCTGTTGGACGCTGGCAGCCTCCACGGATCCGGGCAGACCAGCACCCATGGGCAGCTGTCCACAGACACCTCGTCTCTCCTCAGGTCTGCGGGGCCTGATGATCGCAGTGATCATGGCCGCCCTCATGAGCTCACTCACCTCCATCTTCAACAGCAGCAGCACCCTGTTCGCCATTGACGTGTGGCAGCGCTTCCGCAGGAAGGCAACAGAGCAGGAGCTGATGGTGGTAGGCAGGTACGCAGGCCCGCCCTTCCCGGTCCCCTCCCTGTAGACAGACCGCCTCCCCTCTGCTCTGTGCCCTGGGTTCCCCCAGGGAGGGGTGGCTGGGTCTGAGCCCTGCTCTAGCAGTCAGAGCACCTGGGTCCTAGTGTTGGCTTTCTCCCAGCCCTTGGATAAAGCTTTTCCCCCAGATCTGGACCACTCCCCCTCTTCCAGAATAGAGAGAAAAAGACATCTCCTCCCTGCCTGTTCAGCTTTATCTTGGAACTGATCAGGGAGCTGACCAAACATTTAATCAATGAAAGATGAACTGTGTGGATGGGAAAGAGTTAGCAAGCAGCCCACCCCCAGTGTCTTCCAGACCAGCTCTGGCCGTCATCCCAGGATACCAGAAAGACTACTCATCTACTCCATTAGACTCACATCCTGCATCGCACCTTTGCGCTGGGAACGCAAGGGTGACTTATCCAGTCCTGTCCTGAGGGTGCACATGAGGGGTGTCCTGAGGGTTTAATGAGAAAGGCAGAAACACAGGTGATACAGTGGATAGAGTTGTTCGTAGGAAGTTTGTCTCCAAAAGATACAGACCTTGGAACACTCAACTGAAAAATTTCAGTCTTATCTCAGAGGTATTCATTTTATGCTTTCAAAATGTAACTTAGTGGTTATTTTTTCTTTTTCTCCCTAGGTTGGGGATTTATAGTTTACATCAAGTTAAGAGGCCCTTTCTGAAATCTTTGCTTCATAATTTAAGGCTCTATAACTCGGATTTCTGTGCTCATTCTCCCCTTTGGTAGACGGTAGAGTGAGTGTAGATAACTTGCTCTTTTCCATCTCCTTGCCTTTGCTGTCAGTGTTTCTTCCATCATGATGCTTTCTCCCTGTGGCTGCCTAATGGATCCCTACTGCCCGCTCATCTGTGCACCCGGGCACACTGACCCCTGAAGGGTCTGAGTGTAGGGCAGATTGTACAAAGGCGAGGAGGATGAAAGTGAACATCAGGGAGGCCACTAGGTAGCTGCTGCTCTCCTGGCACCTGAGAGAGAGAAAATGGGAGGGAAGGCAAGGAGAGGACAAACGTGCAGAATCCTTTTTTCTATGCTCACCTGCAAAGTCCTAGAACCCCTATTGCATCCATCAGTGGAGTTTGGGCGCCATCTTATGGCCATATGCATGATTGCACTCGACACTTCCAAGAAAAGTTTTTCAGCCAGAGGCCATTTACTGAGGTGGATGGTGAAGGGGAAAGGTATGGATTTCTTCCTGAAAGCAGATGGTCCGCACATCCCCTTCAAGGGATCTAATTTTTAAATTCTGGAGTTTTATTTGGATTAGATGGGCTTTTAAGAGTCTAAATTTCTAGAAACTTTTCATCTGTGATCTTGACCTTCTCAGCCTTTGCTTTCCCCGTTAGCAAGCAGCCCACCCCCAGTGTCTTCCAGACCAGCTCTGGCCGTCATCCCAGGATACCAGAAAGACTACTCATCTACTCCATTAGACTCACATCCTGCATCGCACCTTTGCGCTGGGAACGCAAGGGTGACTTATCCAGTCCTGTCCTGAGGGTGCACATGAGGGGTGTCCTGAGGGTTTAATGAGAAAGGCAGAAACACAGGTGATACAGTGGATAGAGTTGTTCGTAGGAAGTTTGTCTCCAAAAGATACAGACCTTGGAACACTCAACTGAAAAATTTCAGTCTTATCTCAGAGGTATTCATTTTATGCTTTCAAAATGTAACTTAGTGGTTATTTTTTCTTTTTCTCCCTAGGTTGGGGATTTATAGTTTACATCAAGTTAAGAGGCCCTTTCTGAAATCTTTGCTTCATAATTTAAGGCTCTATAACTCGGATTTCTGTGCTCATTCTCCCCTTTGGTAGACGGTAGAGTGAGTGTAGATAACTTGCTCTTTTCCATCTCCTTGCCTTTGCTGTCAGTGTTTCTTCCATCATGATGCTTTCTCCCTGTGGCTGCCTAATGGATCCCTACTGCCCGCTCATCTGTGCACACGGGCACACTCACCCCTGAAGGGTCTGAGTGTAGGGCAGATTGTACAAAGGCGAGGAGGATGAAAGTGAACATCAGGGAGGCCACTAGGTAGCTGCTGCTCTCCTGGCACCTGAGAGAGAGAAAATGGGAGGGAAGGCAAGGAGAGGACAAACGTGCAGAATCCTTTTTTCTATGCTCACCTGCAAAGTCCTAGAACCCCTATTGCATCCATCAGTGGAGTTTGGGCGCCATCTTATGGCCATATGCATGATTGCACTCGACACTTCCAAGAAAAGTTTTTCAGCCAGAGGCCATTTACTGAGGTGGATGGTGAAGGGGAAAGGTATGGATTTCTTCCTGAAAGCAGATGGTCCGCACATCCCCTTCAAGGGATCTAATTTTTAAATTCTGGAGTTTTATTTGGATTAGATGGGCTTTTAAGAGTCTAAATTTCTAGAAACTTTTCATCTGTGATCTTGACCTTCTCAGCCTTTGATTTCAGAGACCATGCATGCGTTCCTCTGCTTTCTTCTTTCCTGTCTTCCACCTACGCGGCTGCTGTACTGCCCTGAGCGCTCCTCACAGCACCCTGTGCTCTCTCGACAGAGTGTTTGTGGTGTTCCTGGTCGTCATCAGCATCCTCTGGATCCCCATCATCCAAAGCTCCAACAGCGGCCAGCTCTTCGACTACATCCAGTCGATCACCAGCTACCTGGCCCCACCCATCACAGCCCTCTTCCTACTGGCCATCTTCTGCAAGAGAGTCACAGAGCCTGTGAGTACAGCGGCTCACCTGTCTCTCCCAGAACATCAGAAGGTCAGGAGAGTTATTTGGTCCATCACCTGACTGCCTCCTCCAGGTTCCCATCTCCCTGTCCATTGCATCAGCTCAAGATTTATTCATTCACTCAACTACCATTAACCAATCCCATTATGGAGGCTCCAGGGATGCAATGGTTTACAAAGTCCAGGTCTGCCACCATTGAGTCAGAGTGAGGAAAGATGATTCAACACAAAATAACAGCAAAGTCGGATGATTTCCCAGGTGGTGCTGGGGTTAAGGAATCCGCCTGACCAATGCAAGAGGTGCAAGAGATGCAAGAGATACAGGTTTGGTCCCTGGGTTGGGAAGATCCCCTGAAGTAGGAAATGGCAACCCACTCCAGTATTCTTGCCTAGAGAATCCCATGGCCAGAGGAGCCTGGTGGGCTACAGTCCATGGGGTCACAGAGAGTCAGACACAACTGAGTAACTGAACACACACACACACTATGAGAGCAAAGAGCAGAAGCATCTGACCTATGGGACACCTGGCAGGGGGTCACAAAGTGACATCTGGGCTGGAGAGGAAAGAATGCTCCAGACAAAAAAACCACAACTGTGTGCAATAGCCCATGCATATGGGAAAATCTCTAGTGCATGGTGAAGGGAAAGGGGGGGTATGGATTTCTTCCTGAAAGCAGATGGTCCGCACATCCCCTTCAAGGGATCTAATTTTTAAATTCTGGAGTTTTATTTGGATTAGATGGGCTTTTAAGAGTCTAAATTTCTAGAAACTTTTCATCTGTGATCTTGACCTTCTCAGCCTTTGATTTCAGAGACCATGCATGCGTTCCTCTGCTTTCTTCTTTCCTGTCTTCCACCTACGCGGCTGCTGTACTGCCCTGAGCGCTCCTCACAGCACCCTGTGCTCTCTCGACAGAGTGTTTGTGGTGTTCCTGGTCGTCATCAGCATCCTCTGGATCCCCATCATCCAAAGCTCCAACAGCGGCCAGCTCTTCGACTACATCCAGTCGATCACCAGCTACCTGGCCCCACCCATCACAGCCCTCTTCCTACTGGCCATCTTCTGCAAGAGAGTCACAGAGCCTGTGAGTACAGCGGCTCACCTGTCTCTCCCAGAACATCAGAAGGTCAGGAGAGTTATTTGGTCCATCACCTGACTGCCTCCTCCAGGTTCCCATCTCCCTGTCCATTGCATCAGCTCAAGATTTATTCATTCACTCAACTACCATTAACCAATCCCATTATGGAGGCTCCAGGGATGCAATGGTTTACAAAGTCCAGGTCTGCCACCATTGAGTCAGAGTGAGGAAAGATGATTCAACACAAAATAACAGCAAAGTCGGATGATTTCCCAGGTGGTGCTGGGGTTAAGGAATCCGCCTGACCAATGCAAGAGGTGCAAGAGATGCAAGAGATACAGGTTTGGTCCCTGGGTTGGGAAGATCCCCTGAAGTAGGAAATGGCAACCCACTCCAGTATTCTTGCCTAGAGAATCCCATGGCCAGAGGAGCCTGGTGGGCTACAGTCCATGGGGTCACAGAGAGTCAGACACAACTGAGTAACTGAACACACACACACACTATGAGAGCAAAGAGCAGAAGCATCTGACCTATGGGACACCTGGCAGGGGGTCACAAAGTGACATCTGGGCTGGAGAGGAAAGAATGCTCCAGACAAAAAAACCACAACTGTGTGCAATAGCCCATGCATATGGGAAAATCTCTAGTGCTGTAAAGTTCTACATGTGAGGAAAACAGCAGCAAAGAGGATGAGGAAACCAAGTGTGAGCCTGCAGGGGTGCCTGTACACACACCGTTCACGCTGCTGCCTAACAGGCCCGGGAGGGGCCAACAGGCTAACCTTGGTCACTCCCCGGGACAGCCTGGAAAAGCCCAGCCCTGCTGGCTGTACCTTGGGGAAATAAGGAACATCGTGGACATGACTGGGGCCACGTGGGCATCCAGGGTCATCATGGGAAGACTAGACACCCCTCCCCCAGTGGGGCTGCTGAGCCACACCTCTGCTGGGTCTACCGTTTGCAGAGCTCGTGTTCCCCCTGCTGACAACCAGAGTGCATGCCAGGCTCAGCTGATTTCTGGAGATTTCTATTCATTCTAGAATTTTAAAAACTAGGCCAGCATTTCAGGTTTTGAAAATATAAGCCTTCTGATCCATATTCATGGGAAACAGGTATAGATTGGGAATATTCATTTCCATCAACCATCACGTCTCTCTAGTAAGATCTAATTTTTAAAAAGTCTCAAGTTCTAAAAAATGAATAATTCACTGTCTACAATCAGATATAAAGCTGTGACCAGCAGAAGACACAACGAAAACTTCTGTCATGTTAACAGAGCAAATAATTTTACTATAGTTTTACTATAGTGCGACAGAGAAGATGTGGAACTGAGATTTTCTTTAAAATGAAAAAGGAAGTGCTCTAATGCTGATTCTGACTTTTATGACAGAAATTTAGGGAGGAAGATCCTAGGTTTCCCTGCTGATTATGAAAGCAGGTCCCATTCTAATGGAATATTAAGCATCTATCCTTAGCTATTAATTTGCTTATCATTGCTCATGTATGAGGTCGAGTCACTGCTTCGGCCATTGCCCTGCCGAGAGGCCTGGTCTGTCTGGTTCTGGAGCCCATGTCTTTTCCAGCACATCACTTCATGTGCGTTTAGGATAAGACAAAGACTCAGCATCCACGGGGAGCTCACCCGGGCAGGCTGGCGCACACTGGGATAAACTGTGGCTTTTAGCTTTGGAGGGTCTCCCACCTGGATTCCATCCCTGGTTTGTGCTCTCTCTGCAGGGAGCCTTCTGGGGCCTCCTGTTTGGTCTGGTGGTGGGCCTTGTGCGCATGATCCTGGAGTTCTGCTACCCAGCCCCTGCCTGCGGCGAGGTGGACCAGAGGCCAGCTGTGCTCAAGGACTTCCACTATCTCTACTTCGCGCTCCTCCTCTGTGGGCTCACAGCCCTCCTCATCGTCACTGTCAGCCTCTGCACAGCCCCCATCCCCGAGGAAAAGGCAAGTGGAGTGATCAGAGTGAGGCCGTGCCCTGTGTGCGCTCCCCCAGTGCTGGGAATTCCACCATCAACTTTCACCCGACTGGTCGTGGTCACACATGTATAAGGGATGATGAGCTCCTTCTGCTGTTCACTCCCAAGGTGGAAAGTAATTCATTCCCCTGCTGACAACCAGAGTGCATGCCAGGCTCAGCTGATTTCTGGAGATTTCTATTCATTCTAGAATTTTAAAAACTAGGCCAGCATTTCAGGTTTTGAAAATATAAGCCTTCTGATCCATATTCATGGGAAACAGGTATAGATTGGGAATATTCATTTCCATCAACCATCACGTCTCTCTAGTAAGATCTAATTTTTAAAAAGTCTCAAGTTCTAAAAAATGAATAATTCACTGTCTACAATCAGATATAAAGCTGTGACCAGCAGAAGACACAACGAAAACTTCTGTCATGTTAACAGAGCAAATAATTTTACTATAGTTTTACTATAGTGCGACAGAGAAGATGTGGAACTGAGATTTTCTTTAAAAATGAAAAAGGAAGTGCTCTAATGCTGATTCTGACTTTTATGACAGAAATTTAGGGAGGAAGATCCTAGGTTTCCCTGCTGATTATGAAAGCAGGTCCCATTCTAATGGAATATTAAGCATCTATCCTTAGCTATTAATTTGCTTATCATTGCTCATGTATGAGGTCGAGTCACTGCTTCGGCCATTGCCCTGCCGAGAGGCCTGGTCTGTCTGGTTCTGGAGCCCATGTCTTTTCCAGCACATCACTTCATGTGCGTTTAGGATAAGACAAAGACTCAGCATCCACGGGGAGCTCACCCGGGCAGGCTGGCGCACACTGGGATAAACTGTGGCTTTTAGCTTTGGAGGGTCTCCCACCTGGATTCCATCCCTGGTTTGTGCTCTCTCTGCAGGGAGCCTTCTGGGGCCTCCTGTTTGGTCTGGTGGTGGGCCTTGTGCGCATGATCCTGGAGTTCTGCTACCCAGCCCCTGCCTGCGGCGAGGTGGACCAGAGGCCAGCTGTGCTCAAGGACTTCCACTATCTCTACTTCGCGCTCCTCCTCTGTGGGCTCACAGCCCTCCTCATCGTCACTGTCAGCCTCTGCACAGCCCCCATCCCCGAGGAAAAGGCAAGTGGAGTGATCAGAGTGAGGCCGTGCCCTGTGTGCGCTCCCCCAGTGCTGGGAATTCCACCATCAACTTTCACCCGACTGGTCGTGGTCACACATGTATAAGGGATGATGAGCTCCTTCTGCTGTTCACTCCCAAGGTGGAAAGTAATTCATTCAATTAGAAATTACTCAGTGGGCACTTACTCTGTGCCAAGCCCTGCCCTGGGCTTACAAAGGTGAATGATCCCTGCCAGCCACTGTCCATGGAAAGCAGGGTAGGGGGGAGGAAGAAAACTCCAATACCAACAGTTACTCTACCAAGAGAAAGCTCAGGACCATGCTGGAAGGGAGCAACCGAGAGCAGAAGGAGAGGCCGTCACCCCTGAAGGGACGATGAGGGTTCCCTGCCAAGGTCACTTTGAGTTGGACCTTGAAGAAATTGGTCTATGAAACAAACAAACAAACAAACAAACAGTCTAGCAGCTAAGAGCTCCGTCTGAAACCCTCGCAGCTTCCATGCTGATGGATCTACCAGTCCTCAGACACTAGTACTCTGTCTTTTGAAACCTTGCTTTTTTTTTTTTTTAGAACAAAAGAGTATTAGTTCTCTCAGTATGCCATAGAAAGTACAACAGATGGAGTGGGTTAAATGACAGAAATAATTTTCTCAAAGGTTTGGAGGCCAGAAGTCAAAGAGTCTGCAGGGTTGCTTCCTCCGAGACCTCTCTCCTTAGCTCATAGAGGGCCCTCTTCCCCTGTCTTCCGTAGGCTTTTCCGTGTCAGCCTGTGTCCTAATCTCCTTTCTAGGGACACCAGCCATGTTGGATTAGAGTCCACTCATCAGACCGCATTTAACCTTAATTACCTCTTTAAAGATGGCTCAATGGTAAAGAATCTGCCTCTAGTGCAGAAGCCACAGGAGACATGGATTCGATCCCTGGGTCAGGAAGATCGCATAGAGGAGGGCATGGCGACCCACTCTAGTAATCTTGCCTGGAGAATTCCAGGGATGGAGGAGGCTGGTGGGCTACACAGGGTCACAAAGAGTCAGACGCCACTGAAGCAAGTTAGCACACAGGCACGCACGCACCTTTTAAAGAGAGGCCTCTCAGGTGCTGCTAACAGTAAAGAACTCCTCTGCCAATACAAGAGACATGGGGCACGGACGCAGGTTTTATCCCTGGGTCAGGAAGATCCCCTGGAGGAGGGGATGGCAACCCAGTCCAATATTCTTGCCTGGAGAATACCAAGGACAGAGGAACCTGGCAGGTTACAGTCCACAGGGTCGCAAAGAGTCAGACAGGACTGAAACGTCTCAGCAGGTACCTCTTTAAAGAACCTCTCTCTAAATACAGGTACCCTGTGAAGGGGGTTACCGTTAGAGTTTACAAAACAAGCAGCATATTGGCAGATGAACCAAGAGGCTGACGTCCTCGGGGGCTCACTCCAGAAACAATTTCCCCCCCCTCCTGGCTGATCCTGCAGCATCTCATTGTCGACTGTCTCGTCCTCATACTGAAATCCTGCCCAGTCAAAAGACCCCTTCTCCAGGTACAGCTGTCTCCCTCTCCAGCCCTCAGCACACACGTTGTGAAGAATGGCGTCCACCCCCAGCCTCTTCTTTCCTCTTGTCTGCTGCCCAACCCGCTGCCAACTGGCTGGCGTCCCCCTGCCCACTGGTATTCCTCACACCAGGATCTCCAACAACCTTGTAACTAAGAATCAATGGTCACTTCCCCATCTTCATCTTAAATAGACTCTGAGAAGAACCAGACGCCACTGCCCACATGCTGCATCCAGAGACCTCTCTTCTGCTCATTATATCTTTCCCTAACCTTCTGACTGTCCCTCTGGGATTTTCTTCCTGTCCCTTAAATGTCATTGTTCCTTAGGGACCCACATACGGCTTAGAACCCTTTTCACCCTGTACTAACCCTGAGCTGTCTTATTATTCATACCCACAAATTCAACAACAATCTACATGGAGACGAAACTCAATTCTCTACCCCTGATGGAAACCTCTCTCCCAAGATTCAGAGCCCGAATCCTACTGCCTCTTGGGGACATAAAGGGAACCGTGCACAGGCTACTCGTGAATCACAGTGAGGGTGGACCAAGGAAGCAGCCCAGGCTCTCAGGAGCCCACAGAGAGGCGTGGCTGGGTGTCCAGTGGAAAGTGTCCAGGGAGGGGCCCTCGCCCCACACTGCTGCACCTACTGGTAAGAAGTTGGAGGCAGGTCCAGCGTACCTGATTCAGCACGTAACAAGGGCTTCCTGACCAGGAACAGAGCCTGTTGGAAAGGACACAGATCAGAGGTCAAGGAGGGCGGTGCACACGTGTGTGCTCAGTCACTTCAGTCGTGTCCAACTCTGTGCGGCCCCGTGGATGGTAGCCCTCCAGGCTCCTCTGTCCATGGGATTCTGCAGGCAAGGATACTGGAGTGGGTTGCCGTGCCCTCCTCCAGGGGATCTTCCCAACCCAGAGATCAAACCCACATCGCTGGTGTCTCCCACACTGCAGGCAGATTCTTTACCAGGGAAAAGCCCTAAGTAGGGGCGGTTGGATCCAACTGTTATCAGGCACAGAACCTGCTGCGTTCTCTGCTGAGTCACCAAACAGGAGAGGAGCAAAAGCCCCAGCCATCCAGGAGCACGGGGTTGCTTCTCTCCGCTGGACACCTCTACTCTGAGGTCCTGCAGGCCCTTCACGCTCATGCTACCTCTGTGTGTGTATGTGAGTGCGTGTGTGCATGACCGCCAACCCAAGCTTTCTCTCTTACTCTCTCTCACACCCACCATCACGATTCCCACTCTTCCTGCCCCTCCAGCTCCGTGAGGGGCACCCCTACCCATGTGATAGTCCAGGGCAGCCCCAAGAGCCACGTCGGCCACTTCTCTCTCCCTCGGCTGCTTTCTCACCACAGCCTGCCGAGCTCGTTCCTCAACCTTGACCCTGCCCCCTCCTATGACCTCAGCACCTCATTTTTATTTGTTTCACTTGTACAGCCGTCTCCAGGCTGGATCTCATCTGTTCACTCTGGGAGATCTTTCTGGAGCCCAGAAATCATCCTCTTCCCTCTGCCTCCATCTGTGGCAACGTTCCACTGCTGACCAGTTTCATTTAGGGTCAGTCCCTCTGCCTTACCTTGGGAGTCGCTGTCTGGGGCGCCTGTTTGCCTGTCCAGTCTTGCTGCTTCCTGTCTGTGAGGCCCAGGAGGTCAGGGGCCCAGCCTGATCAAGTGTGATTTCAGCCCCTGGCAGGGCCCTGTGTGGAGCCTGTGCAGGGAGTTCAGATTTTTGAAGGACGGGGCCATCGGGGCTCAGAGACAGGCCTTCTCCACCTCCCTTGCTCTCCTCGAGGCTCTGCTGGCCTCCCCAGAAGAGGGTCCTCTCTTTCGACAGCCCGACTGCCCTCCATAGGTACCTGAGCCGAGATTGTTTGCTTTCCCTCCAGCTGGCTCGGCTGACCTGGTGGACGCGGCACCGCCCCCGCTCTGAGCAGGAGAAGGAGACCCCGCAGAGCACAGCAGGGACACCAGACCTGCCCGCTCAAGAGGGCCCTGCAGGGACCAGAGAGGCTGAGGCGCCCAGCCATGGCCAGGAGCAGCCTGGAGGTAGGCTGAGGGCATAGAGGGCAGAGAGAAGTGATGAAGACGCACACCAGGTCATGCCCTCCCAAAGACCTCATCTGGGGGGTCCTTGGGAATGGGATCTCTAAGGGAGTCCTCAAAATATCACCCCCATTATCAATGACTATTGATATTAAAGGAATGAGTCAGATGGGAGCTGCGATATTGCCCTCATGACTGAGAGAGTGCAACTGTGGGGTCTGGTTTATACCCCAGGACAGTGTGCTTCTCAGTGTGGGGCCACTCGGTCCTTGCGCGCTCTGAGCTGGGATGAACTGCGTTACCCGCATCCCTAACACCCTGGCCCCTGCAACATGGAGACAGATCCGCTAGACCACAGTTTGGGGTTTGGCGTGATGCCCCTGCTCAGCACTCTGCCTGTGGCTTGCCCCGGGCTAGGCTGGTGGCTCTGCCTGCTTCTGCCCCTTCTGCGTGCCTCGTTCCTCTCCTGAGTTTCTCACCACTTCTTCCAGCCCTGCTCTCTCATCAGCCCCTTTCCCCAACCTGACCTCGCCACTCCCCAGCCTCCCTTCCCTCTGACCCCTGTCCTTCAGTCCCGCGCAGGTCCCGGGGACAGTGGCTCTGGAGATGGCTGTGTGGGCTCTCGGAGGCCCCAGAGCAAGCGCCGAGCCCCGCTGAGGAGGCTGCGCTGGAGCAGAAGCTGACCAGCATTGCGGAGGAGCCACTCTGGAGGACCGTCTGCAATGTCCACGCTGTCCTCCTGCTGGCTGTCAACGTCTTCCTCTGGGGCTACTTTGCGTGACTCCTGGCGTCAGATGGGCTTTCCTCCCGCCTTACGGTCCACACAGCGCCCTCAGGGGCTGAGACTGCAGGAGGCCCTGACGAGCACCCCATCCAGGCTGCACACTGAAGATGGAGCCAGGAGGCCCGGGGAGGGTGCTGGGTCTGCTCAGGACACAGCAGCACTTGCACTGGGTCGAGGGCTCCAGCTCTCTCCAGTAGAGTACCCTTCATTCCTACCTCAAAAACACTGTTGCCAGCCTCTGGTGAGGCTGGCAAATCTTGTGTACCCTACTTGTTTAAGATTCTCTCCGGATAGTGTTTTTTAGCCTGGCATGAGGCCTTACCAAAAACTGCCAGGAATATCCCCAGGATTCAGTGCTTGGGCCCCCTTCTCTAAGCCAGCTAAAGAAAGTCTGTTCTGTGCAGTACTTAAGAGCAGGGACTTGGAAACCTGACCTCCTGAATCAGATCCCAGCTATGCAACTTGCCAGCTCCACAATATGGGGAACGTAGCTGATCTCTGTCTTCGTTTCCAGCCTACAAAATGCAGAGGGCAAGTGCAGCTGCTTCATAGAGTAGTTGAAAGGATTAAAAGAGTTAATTCACAGAAATAATTGAAAAAGTGCCTGGAACAAAATTAAAGTCAATGCTGCTGCTTAGTCCCTTCAGTCTTGTCTGACGCTGGGAGACCCTATGGACTGTAGCCTGCCAGGCTCCTCTGTCCATGGGATTCTCCAGGCAAGAGTATTAGAGTGGGTCGCCAATGTCCTTCTCCAGGAGATCTTCCCAGCCCAAGGACTGAATCTGGGTCTCCTGCATTACAGGCAGATTTTTGCCACTAATCTACCAGGGAAGCCCTGAAAGGCCATAAACATTCGCTATTATTACTACTATTAGTATCAGGTGAGGTCAGCACAGATGGAGGCAGGACAAAAGCTAGAGAGCAGTTAACCCTGCCTGAGGAAACAGCAAAGGCTACAACAGAAATTCACTGGAGCTGGACTTTGTAGCAGAAGCTGACCAGCATTGCGGAGGAGCCACTCTGGAGGACCGTCTGCAATGTCCACGCTGTCCTCCTGCTGGCTGTCAACGTCTTCCTCTGGGGCTACTTTGCGTGACTCCTGGCGTCAGATGGGCTTTCCTCCCGCCTTACGGTCCACACAGCGCCCTCAGGGGCTGAGACTGCAGGAGGCCCTGACGAGCACCCCATCCAGGCTGCACACTGAAGATGGAGCCAGGAGGCCCGGGGAGGGTGCTGGGTCTGCTCAGGACACAGCAGCACTTGCACTGGGTCGAGGGCTCCAGCTCTCTCCAGTAGAGTACCCTTCATTCCTACCTCAAAAACACTGTTGCCAGCCTCTGGTGAGGCTGGCAAATCTTGTGTACCCTACTTGTTTAAGATTCTCTCCGGATAGTGTTTTTTAGCCTGGCATGAGGCCTTACCAAAAACTGCCAGGAATATCCCCAGGATTCAGTGCTTGGGCCCCCTTCTCTAAGCCAGCTAAAGAAAGTCTGTTCTGTGCAGTACTTAAGAGCAGGGACTTGGAAACCTGACCTCCTGAATCAGATCCCAGCTATGCAACTTGCCAGCTCCACAATATGGGGAACGTAGCTGATCTCTGTCTTCGTTTCCAGCCTACAAAATGCAGAGGGCAAGTGCAGCTGCTTCATAGAGTAGTTGAAAGGATTAAAAGAGTTAATTCACAGAAATAATTGAAAAAGTGCCTGGAACAAAATTAAAGTCAATGCTGCTGCTTAGTCCCTTCAGTCTTGTCTGACGCTGGGAGACCCTATGGACTGTAGCCTGCCAGGCTCCTCTGTCCATGGGATTCTCCAGGCAAGAGTATTAGAGTGGGTCGCCAATGTCCTTCTCCAGGAGATCTTCCCAGCCCAAGGACTGAATCTGGGTCTCCTGCATTACAGGCAGATTTTTGCCACTAATCTACCAGGGAAGCCCTGAAAGGCCATAAACATTCGCTATTATTACTACTATTAGTATCAGGTGAGGTCAGCACAGATGGAGGCAGGACAAAAGCTAGAGAGCAGTTAACCCTGCCTGAGGAAACAGCAAAGGCTACAACAGAAATTCTCACTGGAGCTGGACTTTGTAGGATGAATCAGAGTTTTCTAGAAGGTCATACAAGATAAAGGGAGAGCTGTGCAAAGTTAGCGACATGCAGAAGTGCACACTGGGTTCTGTAAAATAGGGACAATGCTTACTCATTTGAAAAATCAGCCCTGTACATTTAAGTTCCCTTTCTAAATCGTTTTGTTTCAGCCTCTCAACTCTAAGGCTATCCAAGTTTATTGACCAGGGGAAGGAGAGAATGAGCAGAGGATGTCACTGCCCCACCCATATGCCCTAGATGTGTTTGCTAGGTGATTTCCACTGAAAGATCCTGCAGCTCTGCTGTGAACTTCATCCAGCTGCAGAAAAATGCCCCGTAGAACAGGCTGGAAGTGCTGGGGAATTAACAACCTGGAAGCAGCCAGTGAGAAACAAGAGCTGGTGGGGCTCTCCAGTGGGACAGCTCGGAGGCTTGTTCTAAACCATCTCTGGAGGCTCTCAGGAGGACTGAGCCCCAGTTGCCCACAAACTTAAGATGCGCATCACCACATCCTGCAGAGCAGCCTCCTTCTCTGTCCCATTTTCCCCACCCCCTGCTGTTTCCTGGGATTACCTGCTAAATAAGCCACTTGCTCTTGGTTTTATGGGCTACTTCCACATAGACCAATCTAAGAGAGCCTTTAGGGACTCAAAGGTCCTCATCCTGGCTTAATTTTGCTACTTGCTTTGGGATGCCCCAGACCTCAGCTGCTTCAACCTTAACAGGGAGGTGCAAGAGCTTGACTTCACTGAGATGAAATCTTGGGAGCCTTCTATTGCTGACACTGTATGCTTCTGATTAGATTTCACAGTGGTCTCCTGTGAGGGGGGAAAGTGGAAGGGTGGGCAGTAGTGGAGAGGGTCCAAGGAAAGCAAGGCACGTGCCTGCCCTTGAGTGGAAACAGCAGAGAGCAAAACTGACAAGCAGTTTTCAAAGAACTGAAATGTGATTGCCATGAGCAATACTAACATTAAGCAGCAGCTTTGGATGGTGCAGGGAGGATATTTAAAAACAAAGAGGTGTAAAACTACTGTAAAGAAGCTATTCTTTGAGTGATTTGCAGCTGAATTTAGATCCCAATTGATAAGGGTAAAGTAGAACAGGTAGAGTCCTAGTGGGGGACGATAGGTGGAAGGGTGAAGCCTGGGAAAGGTTGGGAGGCCAGTAAGTTGATGATAACTCAGAAGAGCTGCTCTTCGTTCAGAAAAGCAGGCTTGACTGGGTATGGACGGCTGATGGAGGAACTGGTGAGGAAGGAGTTAATGACGTATGTCTTACACCTGTGTCTACTTGAGGGGGGCGGTCTTCTACCATCCTATATATTGCTGCCCATTCAGTCAGGGGGCAGGGCAGCAGAGCAGAGCTTTCCCGCCTGCCTGTTTGCACCACTTACAGGTACCTTACTCTAATAAATCCTTTTCTTGTCTGTCATTCTGCTTCTCGCTGAATTCTTTCTGCGTCGAGGCACGAAGAACCTGAGCCTCAGTGGGTCCAGACATTGGATTAAATCCTGGCCGTGGGGGTTCGAGTACTAGACAGGGTTTTGGCTGGGATTGAGTGCTATGTGGATTCAGGTCCCAAGCAGGGCTTTGACTGGAGTTGAGCCTTAGCCACGTGGGTTCGAGTCCCAAACTGGGTTTTGGCTAGGTTCAGGCCCCAGTCACGTGGGTTCAAGTCCCAAGCAGGGTTCGATCAGGTCTGGGCCCAGGGTTTAAGTCTCAAATCGAGGTAAAACCCTTTCACAATGACACTCAATATGTGAGACTCATAGCCATCTCCCTAGGTGTGTGAGTTCGTATCAGTGAGAAGCAGGTGGGAACTGCCAGAAGCCCAGGCAAAACAGGGTCAGTTTTCCACTAACCCAGAGCGAATGTCTCGCTAGACTTTCAGCCTTAAATAAGATGACTGTAATTTCTTCTTTTCTCCAGGGTGAAAAGTTCAGAGAACTTTAAAGTCTATATGTAAATATAAATCATAGAGACTTAAATTGAAGTTACAGTTTACTTTCATATTTCAAGATCAAATCTCAGCTTTAGCTGAGACTTACAAAGTAAAAATATCAGTTTTTTTTTTTTTTTTTTACTGTGATCTTACATAAACTTTACAACTGTCACTTAAAGAGGAAAGGGAAAAAACCACATTGCATCTTCCCTTGAACAGAATACAAAAGCCTTGGTTCACCTCTCAGTATAATCCATACGTAAAGTTTAGGAATAATATATGTCCAGAATGGGAAGGAACCTGAGGAGTCAGCTTGTTCAGCCCTCCTACTGTTGTGAGGCGCGCTCAGTGAAGCACCCAACTCTGCTCATGGCAGATGGAAAAGAGGTTTATGAGGCTGGCGCCAGTGACTACCCGCAAGGAACAAGATTTCCTGCGAGGGCCCTGACTGGAGGGAAAGGGCGGTTTTTAAAGGCTGGTCCAATCAATGGCGCAAGACCCTCCCCTTTGTTTGAGATTGGCCACACATGTTCATTCCCTCTTGCAATCAACAGAATAGTCTAGAGGCTTCTTTGTAAATTGCAGTCAATTATAATCAATAAAGATTTAACAGAAAACAATGCTCACAGAGAGTAATCTAACAGATGAGTCACTAACCAGTAACCATCAGTAAACCATTATGCACTCCCTTTTACATTCCTCCCTGGAGATGTTACTTGAGTTAATTCTTTAACTCATCTGCGCTTCATATTACTCCTAATTGATTAGCATAGAAGCAACAGGCTTCTCCTAGAGCCATACAAAGTCCTCCTTGTCTAGGCCTCGCCTATTTTGTAAAACTACTTCAGCCAGGAAATTTACTTGTTCGATGCTAGGTCCAGAAACAGCCTAGACACTCAATATGTGAGACTCATAGCCATCTCCCTAGGTGTGTGAGTTCGTATCAGTGAGAAGCAGGTGGGAACTGCCAGAAGCCCAGGCAAAACAGGGTCAGTTTTCCACTAACCCAGAGCGAATGTCTCGCTAGACTTTCAGCCTTAAATAAGATGACTGTAATTTCTTCTTTTCTCCAGGGTGAAAAGTTCAGAGAACTTTAAAGTCTATATGTAAATATAAATCATAGAGACTTAAATTGAAGTTACAGTTTACTTTCATATTTCAAGATCAAATCTCAGCTTTAGCTGAGACTTACAAAGTAAAAATATCAGTTTTTTTTTTTTTTTTTTACTGTGATCTTACATAAACTTTACAACTGTCACTTAAAGAGGAAAGGGAAAAAACCACATTGCATCTTCCCTTGAACAGAATACAAAAGCCTTGGTTCACCTCTCAGTATAATCCATACGTAAAGTTTAGGAATAATATATGTCCAGAATGGGAAGGAACCTGAGGAGTCAGCTTGTTCAGCCCTCCTACTGTTGTGAGGCGCTCAGTGAAGCACCCAACTCTGCTCATGGCAGATGGAAAAGAGGTTTATGAGGCTGGCGCCAGTGACTACCCGCAAGGAACAAGATTTCCTGCGAGGGCCCTGACTGGAGGGAAAGGGCGGTTTTTAAAGGCTGGTCCAATCAATGGCGCAAGACCCTCCCCTTTGTTTGAGATTGGCCACACATGTTCATTCCCTCTTGCAATCAACAGAATAGTCTAGAGGCTTCTTTGTAAATTGCAGTCAATTATAATCAATAAAGATTTAACAGAAAACAATGCTCACAGAGAGTAATCTAACAGATGAGTCACTAACCAGTAACCATCAGTAAACCATTATGCACTCCCTTTTACATTCCTCCCTGGAGATGTTACTTGAGTTAATTCTTTAACTCATCTGCGCTTCATATTACTCCTAATTGATTAGCATAGAAGCAACAGGCTTCTCCTAGAGCCATACAAAGTCCTCCTTGTCTAGGCCTCGCCTATTTTGTAAAACTACTTCAGCCAGGAAATTTACTTGTTCGAGCATGGCTATAGAGTTCTCAAGAAAATCCAGGTCCTTGTCAGCCTGTCGACTTAGTTCTTTTAAATTCTGGTCACCAACCATTAGGGATACTGCCCCCACAGCAACCGAGCCTACTATTCTCAAGCCTACAAGTAAGGGCACTAGAATAGAAACAGCCTGTTGGACTCTGGGGGGCTGAATAAAGTTCAAATGCTCTCTCCCTTCTGTTCCCCAAAGATATACACCTGGGGAACTATATGAACTAAGACACAAAACTCTGACTCTTGTTTCTGGAAAATCTGTAAAGCTATACAGGGAATAAAACCAAGGGTACACGCAAACCAGATAGTAGCAAGGGCTACCTTCCCAGGTTCAGCCATAAATCACAAAGATCAAATTCGGAAACAGGGTGCCTATCCCCACTATAAGTTGATACTACCATCCCTGTTTGGTATCTCTCATCCCGATACTTTCTAACAAAAAAATTAGACCTTCTGATTTTTCAGAAAAGGGAAGGTTCTGATTCTTCCAATTATGCAAATCACTAGTGGAAAATGGTTCACAAACCATATAGGGGCGATAACCTTCATTGGCATCCCCTCCCACCGTTGGAACTTGTCTCAAGGGAAGAATAGGTACAGATGGTTCAGCTCCAGGTTCTCCACCTCCAGAACCTGAAGATGAATCAGAGCTGACAGGTCGACTCTGAGAGACGTGACCAGGTGCTGGTGGAGCTATGGGTGATACTAATGGATACACGGGCCTAGGCTGGTATGAAGTTCCACTTTGTATATGTGCTGGACTTAAAGGATCCATCTCTACATGGCGTTGTTCGAGGTAATAAGGTGGCAGAATATCAGTATCTTCTGGAGGAGCCCGGAGAACTGGTGTTTTTTTTTTTGTTGTTAAGAGTGTCCCTGGAAACAAGAATAGAAGCTTTGGAAAAGTTCCGGGCTGGGGCCCCCTTCATCCAAGAAGGGGGATCCTCAACTAGGAGTCTCCAGGCCACAATATAGGGGATTTGGTCAGAGTGGCCTGGTTCCCTGAAAATAACATTCTGGACCCGAATGACAGCAGCTGGGTCAAAGGAGCCCTCAGGGGGCCATTCTATGCCAAAGTGGGCCATCCTAAGGAACAGAAAATACTTTTCCTTTATGGACCCAATACCTGGTCTGGCATGCTGCATCCTGGAAATCTTTGAAATGGCCCAGAATTAGTTGTAAAGGGGTCGAAAGATCAGAACAAGCTTGACCCATGATAACAGAGATAACACACACAGGCCAAAACACTGTTGGAACAAAGAAACAATTCAGGGAACCAAAGGACAGGATGTGACTGGGCCCTGTCCAGGGGAAAGCAAGGAGTATGTCACAAGTGGCAGGCGCCCTTTGGCTTTTAGTTGCCTGACCCATGCCCACAAGGTATTATATGGCCTGGTCCTCAGTTTGTAAAAGAGAAAGAAAAGGGGGGACTCTCACCCATTCTGGCACCAGCTACTTGGGCAGGGCAAGCTCTGGGACCTTCAGAGCCTGCCAGAGAGTGGCCCTGGCCCGGGTTCCTCAGTTGTCTTCATAGCTGCCTGCCCGTTTGCAGAGAGTCCCAGAAAAGAAAGTTGAAAGGAAAGGAAGAAAGTGAAACAAGGAGAACAAATTCCTGAGAACACCGAATATGCAGAGGGTCTCAGGGCTGTTAAGGCGACAGAAACAAAACAGACTCACCTTAACCAGGTACAGAGGAACCAAGCCACATCTTGCGTTGGAACCTGGGGTTGGAGATGTGTGCTGCATCCAGCTCCCCGAGCACCCAAACAGATGTGCGCACCCGAAAATAGACTAAAAAGAAATGCGTACCGGGAAACAGATTTAACTCCAGAGGGATTACAGATATCAGAAACCTCACAACCACGGCATGTGGCATTGTAGTCTCGGCAAGAGCCTTTGGATACTGGCCTCACCAAGATCCTCCCAGCCGGGGCAAGAAGCCTCGGCCGCCCAGGAGGGTTGGCGTCTGGTAGTCCCAAAGCCTCCGAGAATCCAAGGCCGGTTGGGGCAGTTTAACGGACTGAGCGCATAAGATCCCAGACGAGCCCCAATAGTGGCATTGTAAAAGGTCTCGCTGCAAGAGCTTTGGATATGGCTCCCAAGATCCTCCATGCCCAGAGTGGCCTGGTTCCCTGAAAATAACATTCTGGACCCGAATGACAGCAGCTGGGTCAAAGGAGCCCTCAGGGGGCCATTCTATGCCAAAGTGGGCCATCCTAAGGAACAGAAAATACTTTTCCTTTATGGACCCAATACCTGGTCTGGCATGCTGCATCCTGGAAATCTTTGAAATGGCCCAGAATTAGTTGTAAAGGGGTCGAAAGATCAGAACAAGCTTGACCCATGATAACAGAGATAACACACACAGGCCAAAACACTGTTGGAACAAAGAAACAATTCAGGGAACCAAAGGACAGGATGTGACTGGGCCCTGTCCAGGGGAAAGCAAGGAGTATGTCACAAGTGGCAGGCGCCCTTTGGCTTTTAGTTGCCTGACCCATGCCCACAAGGTATTATATGGCCTGGTCCTCAGTTTGTAAAAGAGAAAGAAAAGGGGGGACTCTCACCCATTCTGGCACCAGCTACTTGGGCAGGGCAAGCTCTGGGACCTTCAGAGCCTGCCAGAGAGTGGCCCTGGCCCGGGTTCCTCAGTTGTCTTCATAGCTGCCTGCCCGTTTGCAGAGAGTCCCAGAAAAGAAAGTTGAAAGGAAAGGAAGAAAGTGAAACAAGGAGAACAAATTCCTGAGAACACCGAATATGCAGAGGGTCTCAGGGCTGTTAAGGCGACAGAAACAAAACAGACTCACCTTAACCAGGTACAGAGGAACCAAGCCACATCTTGCGTTGGAACCTGGGGTTGGAGATGTGTGCTGCATCCAGCTCCCCGAGCACCCAAACAGATGTGCGCACCCGAAAATAGACTAAAAAGAAATGCGTACCGGGAAACAGATTTAACTCCAGAGGGATTACAGATATCAGAAACCTCACAACCACGGCATGTGGCATTGTAGTCTCGGCAAGAGCCTTTGGATACTGGCCTCACCAAGATCCTCCCAGCCGGGGCAAGAAGCCTCGTCGGCCGCCCAGGAGGGTTGGCGTCTGGTAGTCCCAAAGCCTCCGAGAATCCAAGGCCGGTTGGGGCAGTTTAACGGGACTGAGCGCATAAGATCCCAGACGAGCCCCCAAATGTTGTGAGGCGCGCTCAGTGAAGCACCCAACTCTGCTCATAGTAGATGGAAAAGAGGTTTATTAGGCTGGCGCCAGCGACTACCTGCAAGGAACAAGATTCCCATGAAGGCCCTGACTAGAGGTAAAGGGCGGTTTTTAAAGGCTGGTCCAATCGATGGCGCAAGACCCTCCCCTTTGATTGAGATTGGCCACACATGCTCATTACCCCTTGCAATTAACAGAATAGTCTAGGGGCTTCTTTGTAAATTGCAGTCAATTATAATCAATAAAGATTTAACAGAAAACAATGCTCACAGAGAGTAATCTAACAGATGAGTCACTAACCAGTAACCATCAGTAAACCATTATGCACTCCCTTTTACACTACCCTCTCCAGTCAAGGTCAGAAGATCTCTGACAGCCTCCTTGACAGGCAAGGTGAGCCAGCGTCTGCTTGCATACCTCCCATGAAGAGAAACTGACCACCCCCAGAGACAGCACCCATCATCAGATGATACCTGTGCAAAGTCCTGTCTCTTGCTGCCTAAACTTTGCATCCCTGAATTTCCACCATTTATGCCCAATGTCACATGAATCACTTACACTACAATTACACCACCACTACTGTGATCTGTTCTTAAAGAAATAATTCACAAAACTGGGGCCATCCTGCAGAAGTTCATGCTTATCTGGGGTGGGAGGTACCCATGTGCATGCTCAATTGCTTCAGTCTTGTCCAACTCTTTTCAACCCCCTGGATGGTGGTCTGTCAGGCTCCTCTGTCCATGAGACAATCCCAGCAAGAATACTGGAATGGGTTATCATTTTCTCCTCCAGGGGATCTTCCCAACCCAGGGATTGAACCTGTGTCTCCTGGATTGGCAGGCAGACTCTTTACCATGTGAGCCACCTGGGAAGCCCCACAGTTGAGTTCGGTTGCTCAGTCACGTCTGACTCTTTGTGACCCCATGGATGGCAGCACATCAGGCTTCTCTGTCCTTCACCATCACCTGGAGCTTGCTCAAACTCATGTCCAATGAGTTGGTGATGCCATCCAATCGTCTGTGTTGTCTCCTTCTCCTTCTGCCTTCGTTCTTTCTCAGCATCAGTACCACACAGAGACTAATGGGTTATTAAAAAAAAAAAAAAACAACAAAAACCTCAGAACTATTTCATAAAGAGCACTTTCACATCAATCATCTCATTTGGCTCTCAGTTCCACTCTAGGATGTTGAATTATTGACAAATTAAGAAACAACTGAGAGAGGTGAAGTAGCCGAGGCCTGCCACTCAGTAGTTGTGCTGGTGTTTGAATCCAGAATTCTGTCTCCAGCTTCAGGCCTTTCCCCCGTGCACTACTCACGTATTCAACAGTCTTTGGGAATGCCACTCCAGGTCTGGGCATGTGGAATAAATGTGAAAAACATCTTCAGCCCCAACAGAGGCCAATCTAATTTAAAAAAAAAAAAAAGGCAGGCAAGTAGGTAAGTTACTGCAGTCCATTGCAGTAAGGACTGAGATTAGAAGTTGGAACAAAATACTTCAGGAAAACAAAAGAGTAACCAATTCTTGGTAGACTGGTTAAGAAGGGATGTTACAGATGTGACATTTAACTTGGATTTTGAAGGCTGAATAGAAATTTCCATGTGGAAAATGGAATGGATTTTGTTCCAAGCAAAAGAAATAGCACAAAGCTAGATAAATAGGGAAAAGGGCAAGGCATGTTTGCAGTAGATGGAGGTACTTCATGCAGTCAAAGCATTCCGTGTGTAGGAGAATTAAGCAGGTCGGCTTGGAGAAGCGGGTGGATGCCATCTGAAGGACAGGAACGTCACTGTGAGTTGGGTGCTATTGTGTAGCCAAAACTGGACAGGGTCAGGGAGGGAGAGTGGGATTCCAAGGTTGCTCAGCAGTAAAGGAACCACCCGCCAATGCAGGAGATGTGGAGTCAATCCCTGGGTTGGCAAGATCCCCTAAAGAGAAAACGCCAACCTGCTCCAGTTTTCTTGCCAGGAAAATCGCATGGACAAAGGAGCCTGGTCGGCTATAGTCTCTGGGATTGCAAAGAGTCAGACACAACTGAACCACTGAGCACGCATGCAGGGAGAGTAAAGGCAACGAAAATATCCAAGGAGCATCTTATTATTTGTTTCAGAAAGAGCATTATGACTACAGGAAGAGAATAAAGGGTCAGAAGCTACTATGGGAGGGAAATTTATGAAGTGATTGCCGTATCACTGAAAAGAACTAAGGAAGAGTCAGTCCATCTACAGATGAATGGACCAACAAAATGTGGTGTAAACACACCCCAGGACACTACTCAGCCATACCTAGGCGTGACACTTTGATGTCTGCTCTAAGGTGGATGGATCTTGAAAACATCATGCTGAGTGACATAAGCCAGGCACAGAAAGAAGTCAAAGGCATGAGTCCACTTGTACGAAGCACATAGAATAGGCAAATTCACAGACACGAAACATACAATAAAGATTACAGGGTTGGGGGAAGGGCGGGAATGGGGAGCCATTATTAATGAGTATAGCGTTCATGTTGGGGATGATGAAAAAGTCTGAGCATAGACACTGTGATAGTTAACAACATGTGAACGTACATAATGTCACCGAATCATACACTAAACAAGTGGTTAAACTCAGGTTATATATTTCACCATAATTAAAAGAATAAGGGTTGATGGTTGGATAGAAATATCCTAAGCAAATATAATAAAATACTGGCTTTAGATTTGAGCCCACTGACATCGGGGTATCTGTGGGATGACCTGCTGGGTCTGCAAGATAACTTTTTGTATCTGTGGGTCTGGTGGGGCTTAACACTTCCTTCACATTCTTGCCTGGGAAAAATGCAACCCACCTCATAGAACTACCAAGAGAGTTGTGCTCCCGTGTAGGGGGTGCTGGCACTGCCCAGCGGTGTAAAATAACTTAGACAATGAGTCACTTGAGACTTTCTTTTGTAGGTGAAACTGGGTAAGGGAAAGGGTGGAATCTCTCTTGGTCCATTCAGCTTTCGGGAACTTGTTGGTTCTTGTCGGTAATAACAGATTGTGGAGGTGGAGGGGATAGACGAGGACAGGGCTTACTGTCCTGCTGCTGGCAGTTCTGGGGAGAGGCAGCCCCATCCATCAGGGATGACCTCCGCTGCAGAGCCACCTTGCCTGGGGTCCAACCTTCCGAGGGCAGCCCATACCCAGTGACTAATAAGTATAAAGACAGACATTTCAGCCATGTCAGCCTAACACAAAACAACTCTGCTGGGTCATTTTGCTCCCCTGTGGGGCTGGCCAAAGTTGCTATCACATCTACGTCACAGTTCAAACACCCCTCCCTTCCAGTGGTATGAGACCAGGGTGCTCACTCATGAACATCCTGCATGGTAAACTCCAGTCTCCGAGTCTGAACCTCACGTGTGACAGGGGACTAAACAGTTAACCCAGGTCCCTTGACTTTACCTGGCATAGTCATCCCAAACTATGCTGACTAGATCCCTGAGGGCAGCCCTGAGCTCTGGATTCTCCCTGTGTACTAGTGACTAGCTAAGGGCTATTTTCTGCTTTATAAGATGGAATGTTAACAGGCTTCAATCAATCCAGTTGGACAACTAACAAAAAGACTATGTGTTCAGCGAATAATTCCATCCAGGCTGCCCCAAAGACCCCCTATAGCAAAAGCCATTAAACGTTAATGTGTTTTATTTTCTCTCCTGCAACCCTGAAGTGTTTGCTGACATTTGAAGTCTGGTAATAATCACTGTCCCCCAGCCACGTTTCTGAATCTTCAGGCAAATTCTTGGCTCTCCCATTTTCTGAATCAGAAGCTCTAATCGACTAATTCATTTTAAACAGTCTTGCTTCTGGATATAAAGAAGGAAGAAAAACGTCTTTAAACTTCAGGGTCAGAAAATTGCACTAGAAAAAGCTCTCGGTGGAAACACTAGATGGTCAGATTACAGATTTTATTAAGAAAAATCAATACAGTTGAGATTTGTATGCATTTGGCATGAATCCAATGAACCATGACTGAAGATCAAAAACATTGCTCATTCAAAACCTCTTAGAAGGATTTGTTTTGGTTTTGTTTTGCTTTGGTCTTTAGCTTTTCTTACTACACATTTTAAAGTCCAGTAAATGAAGCAAAGTACATTCTGCATTGTATTTAAAGTAATTATCAGAAACACATAGATTGGTTTAACAAAGATAGAGGTATATGAACCTTTATAAACAAGAGATTTCAAATGGACCCATTTTTAAAACTTACATCTGCCTGTATAACTGAAGCAAATGGGTACAAGGTGAATGCTACCACCCACAGCTGGGCAACAAGGCAGCCCCGAGAATAGGTTCACTGCCTCTTTTTCTGATGAGGGAGGGAAGCATAGAGGTATAGAATGACTCAGCTGTCACCAACTCAAACAACTGCTGGATCGTAATGATACTCAAAGTGGGCTGATCTAACTGAACCGGGGCCGTTCCACGGCACTGTCCCTGGTCCTCTGTGTAGGATACAGGAGCTCCTGTGGCAGGAGACAGTGTCATCTCTGTTATCACAGCCTCCTCTGGGAGCTCACTGTTCTTTTTGCTGTCCCTGTCCTTTTGCACATCTCTTCCTTCCCCCAATCCCATGCATCTGATAACACCCACAGGAAATGTCTCTCAAAATTTCCCTGGACCCCTTCTTCCTGAAGCAGAATTAACCACATCCTCCCTTTGTCCCAGAGGACTCTGTGCCTGAATATTTTCTAGTTTTCCAAGATAGAACAGTCCTAACATTCAAAACATTGAATGAATGCAACTCCAGGGCTTAGAGCACGGAGTTATATTATTCCTTGAGAGAAAGAGGCGTGTTTTTTCTTGCCCTTTTGTCCATCCACCACTCCCACCTCTTATTTTTTTCTCTTTAAGGCTTTAGAGTTCACAACCAGACTTGTTTAGACTTACTATAGTATCTTCCCTGTTGAAGGGTAAGCCACATGTTTGTCCCTTTCTCCTTAGAACTCTCTTCCTCAAGAGCAGGAATGAAGTTTCATTCACTTCTGGATCCTCTTTCCTTGGCACCTGGAATTTTTCCCAACTAACCACTCAACAAAGTACAAAGAAATCCCTCTGTGGCCAACTAGAGTTGTCTACTGGGTATGGATTTCCATGTCTTAGGTCAAGGAGAGAAAAACTCTTATCTTATTGGACACATTTTCTATTTTTTTAAATTTTGGCCTCTTTTTAATGATTCTATATTTATTTGTTTTCATCCATTAGTCTGTGTGGGCTTGCCATTGCAGTGGCCTCTCTCGTAGCAGAGCACCGGTTCTGGGTGCACTTGCCCCAGGACGCTGGCTCATAATTGGACACACCGGTCCAGTTGCTCGGCGGCACATGGGATCTTCCCAGGCCAGGGATCAAATCGGTGCCCCTAGCACTGCAGGGCGGACTCTCTACCCACTGGACCACCAGGGAAGCCCCCACATTTTCTTTTCAATCTTATAAACATTAGGAACATAAAGCTACATTTTTTATCATCATGTATAGCCTAACATGTCAGAGAATCATTCAGTGTTTCCAGTTTGCCAGTTCACCTTCTCACAA
The DNA here is from genome assembly GCA_022376925.1 of Tragulus kanchil. Classification (NCBI taxonomy): domain Eukaryota; kingdom Metazoa; phylum Chordata; class Mammalia; order Artiodactyla; family Tragulidae; genus Tragulus; species Tragulus kanchil. The sequence continues at coordinate 111,641,516 of JAIOJX010000032.1, read as the reverse complement.
GTTTTCTGAGAGAGAGGGGAATGAAACTAACTTGCATTACATACAAGATGCTGCCCACACAAATGCCAGAAAAGGAGGCAAAATGAACAGCCAGACCATATGGCCTGAGCTGACAGCCTAAAGAAGCTAGTTCTGCATGAGCAAGAAGGAACATCTTGAAATGCAGCAGACATATGTGTTTTAGGAAGAAGGCTGAAGTGTTTCATAATAAAAACAGGACAAAGTGAACCATGAATGCTGAATAAAGTTTTAATTAAAAAATAGGTTTTTAGCCTTCAATGTGAATATACAATATGCAGAGATATTTTAAGGTTTCTCAAAATTTCCTGGACCCCTTCTTCCTAAAGCAGAATTACCCTCTCCTTGTCCAGAGGCCTCTGTGCCTGAATATTTTCTAGTTTTCCAAGATAGAACAGTCCTAACATTCAAAACATTGAATGAATGCAACTCCAGGGCTTAGAGCACGGAGTTATATTATTCCTTGAGAGAAAGAGGCGTGTTTTTTCTTGCCCTTTTGTCCATCCACCACTCCCACCTCTTATTTTTTTCTCTTTAAGGCTTTAGAGTTCACAACCAGACTTGTTTAGACTTACTATAGTATCTTCCCTGTTGAAGGGTAAGCCACATGTTTGTCCCTTTCTCCTTAGAACTCTCTTCCTCAAGAGCAGGAATGAAGTTTCATTCACTTCTGGATCCTCTTTCCTTGGCACCTGGAATTTTTCCCAACTAACCACTCAACAAAGTACAAAGAAATCCCTCTGTGGCCAACTAGAGTTGTCTACTGGGTATGGATTTCCATGTCTTAGGTCAAGGAGAGAAAAACTCTTATCTTATTGGACACATTTTCTATTTTTTTAAATTTTGGCCTCTTTTTAATGATTCTATATTTATTTGTTTTCATCCATTAGTCTGTGTGGGCTTGCCATTGCAGTGGCCTCTCTCGTAGCAGAGCACCGGTTCTGGGTGCACTTGCCCCAGGACGCTGGCTCATAATTGGACACACCGGTCCAGTTGCTCGGCGGCACATGGGATCTTCCCAGGCCAGGGATCAAATCGGTGCCCCTAGCACTGCAGGGCGGACTCTCTACCCACTGGACCACCAGGGAAGCCCCCACATTTTCTTTTCAATCTTATAAACATTAGGAACATAAAGCTACATTTTTTATCATCATGTATAGCCTAACATGTCAGAGAATCATTCAGTGTTTCCAGTTTGCCAGTTCACCTTCTCACAAGTTTTCTGAGAGAGAGGGGAATGAAACTAACTTGCATTACATACAAGATGCTGCCCACACAAATGCCAGAAAAGGAGGCAAAATGAACAGCCAGACCATATGGCCTGAGCTGACAGCCTAAAGAAGCTAGTTCTGCATGAGCAAGAAGGAACATCTTGAAATGCAGCAGACATATGTGTTTTAGGAAGAAGGCTGAAGTGTTTCATAATAAAAACAGGACAAAGTGAACCATGAATGCTGAATAAAGTTTTAATTAAAAAATAGGTTTTTAGCCTTCAATGTGAATATACAATATGTTTCACAGATGGATTTTATATTTAAGGCTTATCCAAACCAAAAAGTAAGTGAGAAAAATAAAGCTTCTGAAAATGACACAGAGGCTAAAATGTATGTAAACAATAGAGAATTCTGGCACAAACAAACAAGAAAGGAAGAACGATCCTTCTGTCACCCATTTTCTGTGTGCACGCTGCATAATTAGACCACATAACCTACCTTTGGTGCAAACACATTTCTTCTTGGTTTAAATCTATAACAGACACACAGACTTAAGAAATAACCTAAATGCTCAACCTCAGAGGAATGACTAAATTAACTCACAGTACATCAGTGCATTATTAGATAACCATTAAAATACACTTAGGCCTTGTTTTAGAAAAATGAAGAAATGTGTGTTACCATGAAAATAGGAAGGTATAAAACTTGTTGGGTTTTTTTTTTTTTTTTAGATTTTGGCCTCTTTTTTAAATTGAATTTTTATTTATTTGTCAACCATGTTTATTCTTCAGGCCAGGGATTGAACCAGTGCCCCTTGCATAGCAAAGCAGACTCTACCCACTGGACCACTAGGGAAGCCTTTGTGGGCCTTTGGCCTGCGTGGGTCTCCCACTGTAGTGGCCTCTTGTCGTAGAGCACCAGCTCTGGATGCACGCACTCCAGAGCGCTGGCTCGCAACTGGACACGCTAGTCCAGCCGCTCCATGGCATTTGGGATCTTTCTGGGCCAGGGATCGAACTGGTGACCATTGCACTGCAAGGCGGACTCTCCGCCTACTGGACTACCACGAAAGCCCTAAAACTTATTTTTAAAAATGAGTGAGTGTAGGGCTTCCCTGGTGGTCCAATGGGTGAGGATACCGCCTTGCAGTGCAAGGGGCGCCGGTTCGATCCCTGGCCTGGGAAGATCCCGTGTGCCGCAAAGCGGCTGGACCCATGTGTCCGATTACCGAGCCGGAGCTCTGGAGCACATGCGCCCAGAGCCAGCGCTCTGTGACAACAGAGGCCACTGCGATGGGAGGCCTACACGGGCCGAAGAAGATGGATGAAAATAGATAAATGAAAGACCATAGAGGTGGCCCGCCCTCTCACCCCAGCCCGCCCTCCTCCCCCCCAACAACAACAACAACAAAAAGAGCAACAAAAGCAAATGGCAGAACTTAGGAAGATGGTGGAAAATAAAATTTTTTTTTTTTTTAAAAATGAGTGAGTGTAGAAATGCACTAGAATATTGCAATAAAATATACAAAATACTGTGCTATCTCATTCTTACTTTCATATGAGTACTTTATAAATCTTCCCATTTTTCTGTAGTTTTTCGTTTTAAAATCAGAAATAATTAACATTTGACAGGTCCAATGAAAGCTGCAATATTTTCCTACAATATTTTCCTGCAATATTTTCCTTACTCTAAGTTTATCAGGAAATGTTTTTATATTAACCTTCGACGTCTGACTTGTGAATCTTATCTATATAGTTTTATTCTGGGTCCAACACAGGAAGGAATTATCCCTGAGGTTCACTGGCTATGGGCAAACAATGAATGAAACACAGACATCTAGCAGATGAATACATGGCAGCAATTTTGTAAACTCTTTGTAAACTCAGAGTCAATGGTTATACTTTTCTATCTTTTCCTTCATAAAGCAGTCTAAACCAAACATTAAAAGTTACCTAAAGCTCTTTCCAATGCATTTAAACAGCTTGAGTTTAAACTGGAAAATCTCTGGCAATGATTTCAGTGTTTGGAAGTATCTTAATGCCGGGAAACACGCTTTTCTATACAAAATATTTATCTTTTGAAGTTCAGCTGAAGTTTGGGTTTTATGTGAGCTCTTTAAGATGGATTGAAAGTAAATTCAGGAGTAGCCTTTCTTACGAGGTTTTCAGGTTTCATTTCAAAGTCATATTTACTGTCGATGCTCTTTCCCTATTGTGCAACTCTAGCCCCAGGCGAGTGACCAACTGGCTGTCCACAAACACATTTCGCAAACCCTTATTTCCACACCTTTATGCCATTGCTTAACTTATTCCACTTAAACTACTTTTCTGTTTTCCCACCGATTTCAATCCAACCCATGCTGCAGACTGATCTCATGTCCCTCCTCCGTATTCATGAGCACTATGAGACAAATGACTAGCTTTCTCCATCTTTTGAATACTTACTACTCACTAACTTTTCAGCAATCATAGATTTCTATCTCTTACTAGATAGTTAATATTTACTATATGTATAAATTAAAAAGCAAATATATCACTTTCCTGACAAAGGTCCATATAGTTGAAGCTATGGTTTGTTCCAACAGTCATGTACAGATGGAAGAGCTGGACCATAAAGAAGCCTGAGTACTGAAGAATTGATGCTTTTGAACTATGGTGCTGGAGAAGACTCTTCAGAGTCTCTTGGATTGCAAGGAGACCAAATCAGTCAATCTTAAAAGAAATCAACCCTGAACATTCATTGGAAAGACTGATGTTGAAGCTTAAACTACAATATTTTGGCCACCTGATGCAAAGAGCCAACTCACTGGAAAAGACCCTGATGATGGGAAAGATTAAAGCCAAAAGGCGAAGAGGGTGGCAGAGGACGAGATGGTTAGATAGCATCACCAACTCAATGGACACGAATCTGAGCAAACACCAGGAGACAGTGAAGGACAGGGAGGCCTGGCATGCTGGAATCCATGGGGTTGTAAAGAGCCGGACACAATTTAGAAACTGAGTAACAAGAAGTATAAATACACAAGCATTTATGTCATCTGCTAAATTAGACTAAAATTCAGTAAGAATATTTAAGAAATATTTTTATATCATTCAAAGCGCTTGACATGCAAATGCTCAATAAATATGGAGAAAGATGAAAAATGACGAACTATAAAACTCTGACCTTTGGTCATAACATGACCTTTGGGATGTCAAGTATATCTGCTAATGAGACTATGAGAATAAAATGGCATTACACGAGCCCTTAAATATTTGGGGGAAGTCTGAGGACAGAATTTGAATTCTATGGTAAGGCACATGAAAGACGACCTTGATGTAATTTCAACATACCCCCATTTCATCTTACACCCTTGTACTCTAACCACACTATACTCCCTGCAGTTCCCTGAAGATGCTGTGCTTCTTTGATGTCCACACCAGCTCTGACGCCCAGCCTCTCCGCCTCAGAAAATCATCCACTAAGATCAAGATGAAAGACTGCTAAGACTGATTCCTTTGTGATGTCTTCCTTCACTCATTAAGGAAATGGTTGCTTTCTCTTCCATACTCCTAAATACTCTACCAGCCCACCCAAAAATCTCCCGCATATGCTTAGTTGTGGATATGTATGTGTGTGTGTGTGTTTGTGTATGAACTAAATGTTTAATGCTTGCTTAATGAATGTATAAATAAATGGATGAACTTGCTAATTATTTAGATGAAGAAAGAAAAGACCCTGGTATTAAAGGTTAGCCATAGGGCTTCCCTGGTGGTCCAGTGGGTAAGGACACTGCCTTGCAGTGCAAGGGGCATTGGTTCAATTCCTGGCCTGGGAAGATTCTGTTGGTGCCATGGAGCAGTTGGACCAATGTGTCCAATTACTGAGCCAGAGCTCTGGAGTGCATGCGCCCAGAGCTGGCGCTCTGCAATGAGAGAGGCCACTGTAATGGGAGGCCAACACAGGCCAAAGAACAAAGATAAATGGATGAAAGATCAATAGAAGTGGCCCCCCAAAAAAAGGTTAGCCGTAGATAACCCCAAGGATACATCATTCCCATGGAAATCAAGAGCCAGCTGTTATCCTTCAGAAGCTCAAGGCATTTTGTGACCACAGTACAAAAACATTCAGATGATGGAGAGGTTAAAATGACAACATTTTAAAAGAAGGAGAACTTTAAATCAGCTGGGAAAAGGCCTTCATTCTCTTCATTCATGGAGGAATCCATGAAAAGGTGATAGCCACATGGCTGACCAACCTAAGCAAACATCAGGATCACCTAGGGAGACTCCTAAAATCTCTTAAAGACTCTTCAAAAAGTTAAATTTACTGCATCAGGATCTCCAGAGGCTGAGAGGAGGAAACTATTTTTAACTGCTTCCTAAATGATTCTCATCAGCCAGGATTTGGAAATACTGAAATAGAACATAACACAACACAGAGCTTTGTCAGCTTTAGATGCAACATAATCACACGTTTGATTAAGGAGGTGAATGCTAGGTATGTCTATGATACTCTTCTCATGTATCCTATACCTAAGAAAAGGTTACTTCCAAATTATGATAATTTCCATTATTCGTGGTAACTAGATCACCTAATTCTTTAAATGTCTTGGAACTTTTTACTACTAACCCTTCCTAGTAGAGCTACTCACAAGTTATAAGCTGGCTAGTTTAACTTCCCTTGCTCTTCAATGAACTGGAGGTGTGTTCTGTTCAAAAGTCGGATAATCGGTCAACAGGTATGGACAGAGTAAACAGCAGGAAAAACAAATGTCTGGCACTATTCACAAAAACATCAGAGTCTGAATAAAGGAAAGTAAGCCTTCTCCAAATATAGATGTGATCAACCAATGAAAATCAAGTATCCCCTCTTAAACCCCAATATTAAATCCAATCCTTAAGGAATATCAAGCAATAGTAGTAAAGAGCTCTACAGGATATTTATGAGAAAACATGAGTATCTGGTTTTAACTCCTCACTCAACTACTTACATCGCCTCTTATATCCCCACTGTAGGATCTGCTGGAGACACCAAACCCAAAATTTAAGAGTTTGGATTAGTTTTCTTATTTATAAAAGTGTAGATTATAACCCCTAATTCATGAGCATGTTATGGAGAAATACAACAAGATAACTTTATGCTAAAATGCTTGAAAATGGCAATGGACTATATAAAATACAAGTTATTATTTATCATAAAATCTTAAGGGAAATAGTCTCTCTAAGGTCTTAAATGCATGCTAGGATAAAATTCACTAAGGTAAAACATTCTTTTTTTTCCATTTTCCCCAAACAAACACTTGGAAATACTTTCTAATACAAAAGCTGGCATCTTTTCTCTCATTTGGCGAAAACAATTACTCCCCTGGATTTCCAGTGGAACTGAAATTAGTTTGACTGTTTTGTTTAAGATTATCAACAAAAGCCTCTCCAAATTATGCAGTGTCTATGCCAAAACACATTCTTTATGCCACATAGCTGTAGGAATGAATCATTAAGTGAACAACTGCTGGGCCACAAAGGAGAGTCAGGATAGTATATTTTTTTCTATCCTCCAGGATAATGCAAAGTATTTTTAACATATCTTTGCTGAGTGGTAGGTTCTGTTCAAATATATTTTAAACTTAGCAACAGAATATTATTAAAAACTAGGGAAAAAGGGAGGGTGCTATATGAAGTAATCATTTCAGAAAACATACAGGTTTTAGGTGACACCCATAGATAATCTGTCAGCTACACAACAACAATAATTGTAGTAAATCATATCATTATGCGGTCCTTACCATGTGCAAGGCATTGTTTTAAGCACTTTCTATATGGTAACTAATTTATTATTTATAATGATCCCATGAGATTGGTAATAATACCTTCATTTTACAGATGAGAAAATGAGGCACAAAGAAATCAAGCAACTCGTCTAAGGTCACACAGTTATCACACAGTTGAAGTGGGATTGAGACCTAGCAGTGACTCTAGAAGCTGTGTGCTCAACCACTAGGTTATTTTTCTGAGCAGTGAACAGTTCATATGTAGTAAGATGCAACAGCTAAAATATTCTCCAGCAATTTCCAAAAACATAAACATACTTTAAATTTTATTTTATTTATATCTTCAGTTACGGAGGACAATTTTGAAATTATCTGCCTCTTATATCCCCACTGTGGGATCTGCTGGAGACACCAAACCCAAAATTTAAGAGTTTGGATTAGTTTTCTTATTTATAAAAGTGTAGATTATAACCCCTAATTCATGAGCATGTTATGGAGAAATACAACAAGATAACTTTATGCTAAAATGCTTGAAAATGGCAATGGACTATATAAAATACAAGTTATTATTTATCATAAAATCTTAAGGGAAATAGTCTCTCTAAGGTCTTAAATGCATGCTAGGATAAAATTCACTAAGGTAAAACATTCTTTTTTTTCCATTTTCCCCAAACAAACACTTGGAAATACTTTCTAATACAAAAGCTGGCATCTTTTCTCTCATTTGGCGAAAACAATTACTCCCCTGGATTTCCAGTGGAACTGAAATTAGTTTGACTGTTTTGTTTAAGATTATCAACAAAAGCCTCTCCAAATTATGCAGTGTCTATGCCAAAACACATTCTTTATGCCACATAGCTGTAGGAATGAATCATTAAGTGAACAACTGCTGGGCCACAAAGGAGAGTCAGGATAGTATATTTTTTTCTATCCTCCAGGATAATGCAAAGTATTTTTAACATATCTTTGCTGAGTGGTAGGTTCTGTTCAAATATATTTTAAACTTAGCAACAGAATATTATTAAAAACTAGGGAAAAAGGGAGGGTGCTATATGAAGTAATCATTTCAGAAAACATACAGGTTTTAGGTGACACCCATAGATAATCTGTCAGCTACACAACAACAATAATTGTAGTAAATCATATCATTATGCGGTCCTTACCATGTGCAAGGCATTGTTTTAAGCACTTTCTATATGGTAACTAATTTATTATTTATAATGATCCCATGAGATTGGTAATAATACCTTCATTTTACAGATGAGAAAATGAGGCACAAAGAAATCAAGCAACTCGTCTAAGGTCACACAGTTATCACACAGTTGAAGTGGGATTGAGACCTAGCAGTGACTCTAGAAGCTGTGTGCTCAACCACTAGGTTATTTTTCTGAGCAGTGAACAGTTCATATGTAGTAAGATGCAACAGCTAAAATATTCTCCAGCAATTTCCAAAAACATAAACATACTTTAAATTTTATTTTATTTATATCTTCAGTTACGGAGGACAATTTTGAAATTATTATTTTTTAAATTTAAGACTTCTAAAGAATTACCTAGTAAACCTGAGATGAGTCTACTTAGAAGTTGTGTGTGTATGCATGTAAGTGCACACATACATGTACATACACCTCTGTGACTAGTGTCAAACAGTAAAATTTTCCGAAAAAGGTGACTGCTCAATCACATTCATAACAAATTCTTACTTATAGGGATGTTCATCTGACTGAGATGATCCAGAGGTACTCCTGTTGAATTAAGAGAGATTTTAACTTCCAGGTGGGTAGACAGCATCACTGACTTAATAGACAAGAGTCTGAGCAAACTCCAGGAGACAGTGGAAGACAGAGGGGCCTGGTGTGCTGTAGTCCATGGGGTCAAAGACTTGGATATGACTTAGTGACTGAACAACAATTTTAGCTTCTACCTCTAATATCCCCCAAATCAAGGGAATACTGTGAATTTGCAAAACACAATTGTGCTAAATTCACAATAAACAAGGGACAAAATAAACTTCCTCATATCAAAACTGATTAATAGGAGATGCCCTCAAACAAATGATAGAAGTCACAAGTAAAGTTTAAATGGACAATACTCTCAAGGACTAAAGTCACGTGTTTAGTTTAATTTGTAAGATCTATGTAAAATCTCTATTGAATCTCTACAACATATACAAGGCTAAGAGAATTTTAGCCAAGAAAAAAGATGATGCTAAGATCTATACCTGGGTGAATTTATGCACAAAATGATCAAACTAATGAAAGAGAAAGGGTATTAAACCCACTTTAAGCATCTACTATTTTTAGGTACAATACTAGTCACTTTGCAACATTTATATAAAATATTCTTCATAGTAACCATCCTAGGTAGGTATCATTCCCAATTTGTAAATAATTAAGGTCTAATATCTCCAAAAATGAGGCACAAAGTCAAGCAACTCGTCTAAGGTCACACAGTTATCACACAGTTGAAGTGGGATTGAGACCTAGCAGTGACTCTAGAAGCTGTGTGCTCAACCACTAGGTTATTTTTCTGAGCAGTGAACAGTTCATATGTAGTAAGATGCAACAGCTAAAATATTCTCCAGCAATTTCCAAAAACATAAACATACTTTAAATTTTATTTTATTTATATCTTCAGTTACGGAGGACAATTTTGAAATTATTATTTTTTAAATTTAAGACTTCTAAAGAATTACCTAGTAAACCTGAGATGAGTCTACTTAGAAGTTGTGTGTGTATGCATGTAAGTGCACACATACATGTACATACACCTCTGTGACTAGTGTCAAACAGTAAAATTTTCCGAAAAAGGTGACTGCTCAATCACATTCATAACAAATTCTTACTTATAGGGATGTTCATCTGACTGAGATGATCCAGAGGTACTCCTGTTGAATTAAGAGAGATTTTAACTTCCAGGTGGGTAGACAGCATCACTGACTTAATAGACAAGAGTCTGAGCAAACTCCAGGAGACAGTGGAAGACAGAGGGGCCTGGTGTGCTGTAGTCCATGGGGTCAAAGACTTGGATATGACTTAGTGACTGAACAACAATTTTAGCTTCTACCTCTAATATCCCCCAAATCAAGGGAATACTGTGAATTTGCAAAACACAATTGTGCTAAATTCACAATAAACAAGGGACAAAATAAACTTCCTCATATCAAAACTGATTAATAGGAGATGCCCTCAAACAAATGATAGAAGTCACAAGTAAAGTTTAAATGGACAATACTCTCAAGGACTAAAGTCACGTGTTTAGTTTAATTTGTAAGATCTATGTAAAATCTCTATTGAATCTCTACAACATATACAAGGCTAAGAGAATTTTAGCCAAGAAAAAAGATGATGCTAAGATCTATACCTGGGTGAATTTATGCACAAAATGATCAAACTAATGAAAGAGAAAGGGTATTAAACCCACTTTAAGCATCTACTATTTTTAGGTACAATACTAGTCACTTTGCAACATTTATATAAAATATTCTTCATAGTAACCATCCTAGGTAGGTATCATTCCCAATTTGTAAATAATTAAGGTCTAATATCTCCAGATAGCATCACAGTACAGAATACAAACCCATGATACTATACAACCTTCATAAACTAAATAACTAGTACACTTAAGACCAAACCAAAAAAATGTGATTTGGTATTGTGTTCTGAAATAATTCTTAAAAATTTTCACATTTATCTTTTTTTTTTTTGTCCAATCATATCTTCAAGATCTACCAGAATACTATCTCTATACTGAGTTGGAATTTTACCTATTACAGTTAACCTTTTATTGAGGTGTTCCACATGCATTAACTATTTAAATGATTACATGAACCCTCCAAAAATAGCTTCCACTTCACAAATGAGAAAACAGGTTCTGAAAAGTTAAGAGGTGACAAGGAAACACAGACAACAAAACCTTAGGTTTGTCCAACTCTACAACCAACAGCTATGTTGTTATGACAAGTGGAATAATTTTCAAATTGCAAATTTCTTTTCCCAGAATATTTCCAAAAAGTATTTAGGATAGTGCTTAATACATGTCAAAGAATGTTCACATTTATTTTTCTACTTCATCCTAATACTTCTATAAGGAATACAGGTCAATGTTTATTAATATCTTATTTCATAGGTAAAAAAACAAGAGGTTCAGAAAAGTTGTGAAGGAAGTACCTTCCCTATTACTCAATGTTGTCAATTCCCTAGAAATAGAAGTTTCTGAAGACATATGTACATAAATTCTTCTTCAACATTTTGAGTACATCACTAATTTTACTAACACACACACACACACACACACACAAGCAAAAACTCCAGTGAAGAATGAGTTTCACTGATGAAAATAAGTCTCTAACAGGATATACCTATTCTCAATTCTATTATATATGTTCAAAGGCATTAATGATTTTATTTCATCTTATTTCAGAATTATATCATAAACTCAGAAAGTTAAACTTTTTAAAACTTATAATGCAACAGAAATGCTTGTCACAGACTTAAAGTCTATTTTTTTTCGGATGTTAACATAGGCACCTATGCTCTCTTGTTTACTACTTGCATGGACTACTCATTTTCTGTTCCTTCAGTTTTAGTCTGTGTGTCCTAAAATATAAAGTGAATCTCTTGTAGATATAGCATAGATTTCGATCTTGTGGTATTATCCATTCAGCCACTCTATGTCTTCTGGTTGAAGAGTTTAACTCATCTACATTTAAGGCAATCGTTGCTAGGAAAGGACTTACTTTTCCCATTTTGTTGTTTTCTGTTTTATATTTATTTTGTTACCCTGTTCCTCTCTTGTGGTCTTCCTTTCTGCTTTGTTGATTTTTTGTACTGACATTCTTTGATTTCTTTCTTTTTATTTTGTATGTCTTCTTTATACATTTTTTTTATGTGTGATTATTCTGTGGTTGGTTAAAATATCCACTGCCCAAAATGATAAACAGATTCATTGATTTCAATGACAAAGGGGATCCTGCAGGGGCGCTGTGCGACAGCCTGGAGGGGTGAGATGGGCGGGATATACATATGACTAATCTGGGATCATACATATCTGTAAACAACAAAACTCTGTAAAAGTAAAAAGTAAAATAAAAATTAAAAAAAATTCCAATGACATATTTTTACAGAAATTGAAAAAATAATCATAAAATCATATAGATCCACCTATGACTCAGAATAACCAAAGGGATCTTAAGAAAGAACAAAAAATCTGGAGGCATCATACTCCTGATTTCAAACTAAATTATAAACCCACAGCAATTAAAACAGCATGGTACTGGGATAAGGACAGAAAAATAGCAATGGAACAGAATAGAGAGCCTAGAAATGAAGTAACATACACAGAGTTTACTGATCTTTGAAACGTGCCAAAAACATACAAAGAGGAAAAGTCATCTTTTCAAGAAAGGGTTGGGAAATTATATACCCACATGCAAAAAAAGACAAAGAAATCAAATCCTTAACTTACACCATACACAAAAATCAAGTCAAAGTGGATTAAAGATTTGAACATAAGGCCTGAAATAGAAAGCATAGGGGGAAATCTTTTACATTGTTCTTGGCAATGACTTCTTGGATATGACACCAAAAGCAAAGGTAACAAAAAAACAAAAATAGACAAAGTGGAACCACATCACATAAAACAACAAAGAAAGAGGTTCTTCATAGCAAAGAAAATAATCAACAGAATAAAAAGACAATCAGTGGAATGGGAGAAAATCTTTGCAAACCTTACAGCATTTTTATCATCCATTATAGTACTTCTTTCACTGTAGTAAGTAAATGTCAGTCTCCCCCCACGAACTTGGTCAGGAATTAGGGTTTTATCTCTGGATATGAGCAAGTGCCATGCAGACTGCCTGGAACAGAGTGGACCTTCAATAATAGTTACTAAATGGATGAATACTCTCAACTGGTCTCACAACTGCTTGGGGTCCACATCTCTCAAGAGACTTATTATGGTCAGATACAAATTAGGACAAGAACAACATAGAGTTTTTGTTTATTTTGCTCAGTAACTCCAAATATACATTTTCTGTTCTTGAGTTCTCCCAAGTTTTAGATCTTTAACTGATTTTTGGACATTTTCCTCAATGCCACCTCCACCCTTGTAAAAACTGATCCATATTGAGTGTATCCCATCTTGGTTTCCTGTTCACAAAAGTCCTTCCCATGTTTCAATGTCCAGCTAAAAGGCTGCCTCATTTAATGCTTCTCCAGGCCTGTGGCTCTTTTGTGGTCCTCTTGGGCATTCTTCATATCCCATCAGAGTGTTTGCAACCTTGCACACAATCTCCAGCTAAAGCACTTTGGAGTGTCCTGAACTATCATGTCCTCTCCCATTTTCATGCTTTTGCAAGTTCTGTTGCATCAAGCTAGCATGCTCTATGTTCATTCATTAAAACATAGTGTTTCCATATGACCCAACAATCCAACTCCTAGGTATATACTCAAGGAAAATGAAAAGATTTATCCTCACAAACTTCACAAATGTTCATACTACCATCATTTTTCATAATATTCCCAAAGTGAAAGCAATGAAAATGCCCACCAACTGAATGGATAAACAAAATCTGATATATCCATACAATGGACTATTTTTTAGTAATAAAAAGAAATTAAATACTAATACATGTTACAATAGGGATGAGACCTGAAAACATTATGCTAATGAAAGAAGTTAGATTAAAAAATCACATATTATCTTATTTGTATGAAATGTCTAGAATAGGCAATAGAAACAGAAAGCAGATCAGTGGTTGCCAGAAAATCTTTGCAAACCTTACAGCATTTTTATCATCCATTATAGTACTTCTTTCACTGTAGTAAGTAAATGTCAGTCTCCCCCCACGAACTTGGTCAGGAATTAGGGTTTTATCTCTGGATATGAGCAAGTGCCATGCAGACTGCCTGGAACAGAGTGGACCTTCAATAATAGTTACTAAATGGATGAATACTCTCAACTGGTCTCACAACTGCTTGGGGTCCACATCTCTCAAGAGACTTATTATGGTCAGATACAAATTAGGACAAGAACAACATAGAGTTTTTGTTTATTTTGCTCAGTAACTCCAAATATACATTTTCTGTTCTTGAGTTCTCCCAAGTTTTAGATCTTTAACTGATTTTTGGACATTTTCCTCAATGCCACCTCCACCCTTGTAAAAACTGATCCATATTGAGTGTATCCCATCTTGGTTTCCTGTTCACAAAAGTCCTTCCCATGTTTCAATGTCCAGCTAAAAGGCTGCCTCATTTAATGCTTCTCCAGGCCTGTGGCTCTTTTTGTGGTCCTCTTGGGCATTCTTCATATCCCATCAGAGTGTTTGCAACCTTGCACACAATCTCCAGCTAAAGCACTTTGGAGTGTCCTGAACTATCATGTCCTCTCCCATTTTCATGCTTTTGCAAGTTCTGTTGCATCAAGCTAGCATGCTCTATGTTCATTCATTAAAACATAGTGTTTCCATATGACCCAACAATCCAACTCCTAGGTATATACTCAAGGAAAATGAAAAGATTTATCCTCACAAACTTCACAAATGTTCATACTACCATCATTTTTCATAATATTCCCAAAGTGAAAGCAATGAAAATGCCCACCAACTGAATGGATAAACAAAATCTGATATATCCATACAATGGACTATTTTTTAGTAATAAAAAGAAATTAAATACTAATACATGTTACAATAGGGATGAGACCTGAAAACATTATGCTAATGAAAGAAGTTAGATTAAAAAATCACATATTATCTTATTTGTATGAAATGTCTAGAATAGGCAATAGAAACAGAAAGCAGATCAGTGGTTGCCAGAAGTCAATCAGAAAAGGGAATGAGGAGTCAATGAGCATAGAGTTTTTTCTGGAGTGGTGAAATATTTTATAATTAGCTAGCTGCACAACTCTGTGAATGTAATGAAAACCATTCAACTGCACACTTTCAAAGGGTGAATTTTATAGGCTATGAGCTATCTCAAAAAAACTATTATTAGAAAGTGAGCACAAAACTGAGAATTCTCTATTTGGTCCAGGTTTTTAATCAAGGGATTCATCTTTGAAATCACAACACAACTCTGCTGCTGAGAACTTCCTAATCTTCTACACTGATCAATTATACAATTATAAACATGCTGGAACATTAAAAGATTATTCTAAATAAACACCTTCCTCATCTCATAGGTAATAAAACTGAGCTCCAAGAAGGATAAATGACTTGAACAAGGTCATACAACTAGTAGTGAAACCAGGAAGACTCATTCTTAGTCCAGTGATTCAATCTTTTTCTTAGTTGAATTAACACTTCTTTCCTAAAACATTTTTAATTTAAAAGAAAAATTACATGAAAAAGAAGACAGACATACTTATCTTTCATATGGATTCTAGTAACTATTACTAGATTGTAGGGAATATTTTTTAAAAAAGGGGTAAGGGAGGGCTTTGCCTGGTGGTCCAGTGGGTGAGGACACTGCATTGCAGTGCAAGGGGCGCTGGTTCAATCCCTGGCCTGGGAAGATCCCACGAGCCGCAGAACGGCTGGACTGGTGTGTCCAATTACCGAGCAGGAGCAGAGCCAGCGCTCTGCGACGACAGAGGCCACCGCGATGGGAGGCCCACAGGAGCCAAAGAACAAAGATGGATGAAAATAGAGAAATGAAAGACCAAAAAAGTGGCCCATCCGTTCCCCTCCCTCCCCACCTCACCCCTCAAAGAAAAATAAATAAAATAAATGTTTTTTTTGTTTTTTTAAAAAAAGGGGGTAAGGGAATAAACCACTGTACTTTTTCTGCTTCTTTCAGTGAGAAAAGGCAACTATTTGTACTTATTGAAAGATACTATAAGAATGTGTAATAATAGTTAAGGATAAAAACAAAGACTATTCTTTCCCCTAAGGAGTGGAAATAGACACATAGCAAATATGATATGTGGACATTTACATCTGATCCTTCAGGCAGATGTCAAATTTAATCCATAGGATAATGTCTTTCAAATAGCATTTTTGAAAGTTTCACTTTGAGACCCATTTTTTTTTTTTTGGTGGCCTTTGCATGACGATGGCAAATACAGGTGCAAAGTAATCTTTTCTTTTGGTACTTAATTAATTCAGATTTCTATGACAGCAAACGTTTTCTTTAAAGTTCGTATTTGTTCTTTTTAACAAGAATGGGGGAATTTTTCATTTGTTTCCATCAAGGGGGAAAAATACTAAGCTTCATTGAATATATAATTTTTTAAAAAAACCATCATTCAATGGTAACCTTCAAAAGCTTATACAAAACATTATCATACAACTTATAGGTAGAGGGTAGCTCAGTGATTGTAGAATTCCTGACTGTGTCCACATGTGCCTGCAGACGGCATTTCAGAGGACATACACAGAGCTGGGGGAGAGGAATGGGAGGGCAAGGATAACCATAACGACAAATACCGTTACACGCTCAGTTTAGTTTAGCAAAGTCTGGGTTCATTCAATAAATTTGATGAGCACCAACTGTGTGTCAGACTCTCTACTAGATGCTAGAGTGAAGCATGTTTACGCTAGTATTTAGTAGAGCCTCTAGCATGCTAGTGTTTACTAAGATGACCATATGTAGTTTGCCTGAACAGTTTACCACCATTTTTAAAGCATAACTAGTACCCCCTTTTCACTCATGTCATCATACCCATGACTCTTAAGTTTGAGCAGTACACAGATTTTTCCTAAACTTTCATGGTCAATGAAATACTTGTATCTACATTCCTAAAGCCATTTCTTAGAACAGCAGTCTACAAACATGGCTCAGGAAATGCTGACCTTATTCCATTCTTTCCACTTGATAACTAAAGAAACTAGGACCAGGGATCTAAAGCCTAGGACACTTGACTCCTACTTCTGCTTGGCTTTTCAATACATTGCAGCTTGCCACAGACAGAACACTCAATGTGAAGTTGAAAAGTCTTATTATTAAATAACAAGTATTATGGATTTTCTCTTATTACAAAAGTCAATCACCCAATGTACATGCTAATACCAATTTAAATAGATTTCAACTCAAGTTTTTGCTTTTAAAATCATAACTATAAAATTAACCAAAGATGGAGTCAATGAGAAAACATTATCTTGAAGTCAACTTTTCAAGTTTATAAGCCAACTTTACCATTTTCTATTCTCTGCATTTCTTCTACTCTCTTTGATAAATATGAGGTAACTGATTTCTTCATATTTTCAAAGCCTAATTGGCCTCACAGATGTGTTTGGGGCGCAGGGGAGAAGCTAACTTTATCAACCAACAACTTTAGAGCACACAGTGTTATGCTCTAATGTTTTCCTCTCTTTTGTGGGTCCTTTTTTTTTTTTCTAAAAAAAAAGTAAGGATGCTACTTCCATGATACCTATGAAAACTCTGAAGAGATTAAATTGAAACAAAAGTCCCTTATTATTTCTGAGTTTCTACAGGCTTTTTTTTTTAAAGGTCTATTTGGCTTTATTCAATGATTCATAAATTGGGCAGTATCCCATTTGGCCAGTAGAATGGTTCTCCCGTTTCTACAGGCTTTTAACAAAGGCTATTTTCTGATTCTCGTTCCACCAAAAGTTTTGGCTCTAGAAGAAAACCATGCAAAAAAATTCTATCTTTATAAATCAGTTATTCACATCTGGGGTCACATTTGGCCATTCCTATTTCTAGCTAACTGTTAGGCATTTTAGGTAACTTAGGTAGTTCTTTTAGAGAAGAGGGAGTGAATGGTTATAGGAACTTTAAAAAGAAGGCTGTATTTTAGGCGTTTAGACATATCAATAGCCTTTTCTTAGGTAGCAGACAGTAGAAAATACTAGTTAAAACAGGGTTTAAACTCCTGGGAAATTCACCTTTGTATATAAATATATATATTGCCTGTGACCAAGAAATGAGAGTTAATGATAAAAATAATCTTGGCCAGACAAGATAACCAGCCAAGCAAGTGGAAAGAAAATTACAAGGTGATTAAGGCAGAAGAACATTCAGAGAGAATCTGTTCATGGATTTGTAGCTGGTGATATGAGAGAGGGATAACAGAACAGCCTTCCTGTAATCAGAACAGAGGTGGTGACTGTGTCGCAGAGCTTTGAGAATACAGCACTCTTCACTGTGGTGGGAAGAAGGCGGCTTGCCTGTGATCATTTATC
Organism: Tragulus kanchil; assembly: GCA_022376925.1. NCBI lineage: Eukaryota > Metazoa > Chordata > Mammalia > Artiodactyla > Tragulidae > Tragulus > Tragulus kanchil. The sequence continues at coordinate 111,623,389 of JAIOJX010000032.1, read as the reverse complement.
ATTTGAAGTAATAAAGTTATTCAAGTCTGACTACTGTGCTCAATTACAGCCACCTGTTTAAAAAATAAAGGAATACAGATATAGATCACATCAAATGTTTTCATTGAGAGGCTGACAAGGACACTCATACAGTTTATCGCGGCTGGTCTCAGAAGCTCTCTTGAGTATGAGAAACAGAACTACAGGCCTTTTTGTATAAGTTCCTGTATATCTTGTCCATGCTGTTCTCAAAGATGGGTCGGTGGGATTTTCCTTTATACGAGGCAGCCCTGTTGGACCAGTATTCACCATCATCCAAATGGAAAGTGCCACGTGGCCGTTGAAATGAGCTATAAAAAAGGACGTAAAAGATTAAAGCAATAATGAAGCAAAATGAGAGGTGGCACATATAAATGAAATAGTTATTAAGTACCATATAGCCTTGATGGTGCTTTTTTATTTGCTAGAAATAAAATACTGACTTTTTAAAAGACTAAGTTTATTTTATTTTAAAAATTAAATGAATAATGAACCCACTTCAGTAAGTTAAGTCCTTACCATAAGTAAGGCCTCTCAGGCATGATAGAGACTATGCAGTTTGTGTCATACAAAGCTGTGCCCTTGCTATTAAATGTTACATTTTCTTTATCTATCTGGAAACTCACTCCACCAAAAACAAACATTTTCTCCACTGACTTATCAGTCCCTGATGTTACAGTACTTGTGAATCGTGAAACAGGAACTCTTGAAGCTGGGTATCTATAAAAACAATTTGCTGTTTTGCCTGGAGTCAATCTACCACCTGAACACAGTAACAGTGGTCGTGAAAGAAAGGCACAAAGTGGCTGTGTTAACCATTCTTAGAGCTTGACACAGTGTCAATGAGGGCGTAAAATAACGAGAAATTTGTATACTCTGTACAACCATTTGGCATGACTCAGTAAGGTTACATACACAACTTCTACCCAACCACTCGGCTCCTAGGTATCCCGCAAAATTCTTGCACGTGTGAACCAGAAGACATGTGCCAACATGCTCAGAATCACTCTCTTTATAATAGAGTTATGAACTTTAAGCAACTTAAATATCCATTTATGTGAGAACAAAGAATTGAGTTGTGAGTGCATGCAGCAATACAGTAGTAGCAGGGAAAATTAACTATCTATAGTTGCATGCATCAACATAGATAGAACTGAAAAAATCAATGTGGTGGAAAAAGAGCAAGCTTCAAACAAAACACAGTTATAATTACATTGATACAGAATCAGTTAAAACAAGGAAAATTAAATAATTTATTGCTTAAGGATAGATACATGTGTAGTGTAACTATCAAGAAACAAAGAGAAGTGTTATCAGAAAAATCACAATAGCAGTTATCTCTATTGAAATACGTACAATTGGTCAGGGGCATAGGCTATGTTCTATTTCTTAAACTGCATGATAAGTAAATGGGTATTCTTTTTATTGTTGTTATTATTTAGGACATACAAATCTTAAATATATTCCTGTTCCAGCTGACATATTTTATAACAGTATTTAAAAATTCACTTCTGTGAATCATAATAGATCTATCTCCTGATGACTTTGCTAAAATGGGATCCTATTTTGTACTTCCCAGCAACATTACTAGATCCTGTCAAACTTTCTTCCCACTGGGTACCAGCTGCTTCACACTAGATTTTGAAAATTGTAATATGATTATCCTTACTTTTACCTTGTTCATTCAGTTTCAAAGAGCTAATTAATACAACTTCTAATAATGTTAGTATTATCTTTAAAGTTTTTCAAAAGGCCTTAGCCAAGTCTCAAACGCTATTGCCTTAATATAGTTTCTACCTTTTCATCATTAGTTTTGCTTAAGAAATAGTCTAGCCAACTGAATATAATTTCTTTCATACAGTTTCTCACCAAGCCTAACTCTTGGCTCAAACAGTCACTCCAAACAGTTTCTTGGACAATTTGAGTCAAGTGATGGGGAGAAATCACACACAGAAATACATTAATAGAAGTCTGCTAGATACTCTACACCTCTGCAAATATTCCACCAGTCTAAGTTCCCATGTGTACCTCTGTTCCTCACACTACTTCAGGAGTCCCACAGGTTATGTAGTACCCATAAAATTCTTGACGTGTGAACCAGACGACATGTGCCAACATGCTCAGAATCACTCTCTTTATAATAGAGTTATGAACTTTAAGCAACTTAAATATCCATTTATGTGAGAACAAAGAATTGAGTTGTGAGTGCATGCAGCAATACAGTAGTAGCAGGGAAAATTAACTATCTATAGTTGCATGCATCAACATAGATAGAACTGAAAAAATCAATGTGGTGGAAAAAGAGCAAGCTTCAAACAAAACACAGTTATAATTACATTGATACAGAATCAGTTAAAACAAGGAAAATTAAATAATTTATTGCTTAAGGATAGATACATGTGTAGTGTAACTATCAAGAAACAAAGAGAAGTGTTATCAGAAAAATCACAATAGCAGTTATCTCTATTGAAATACGTACAATTGGTCAGGGGCATAGGCTATGTTCTATTTCTTAAACTGCATGATAAGTAAATGGGTATTCTTTTTATTGTTGTTATTATTTAGGACATACAAATCTTAAATATATTCCTGTTCCAGCTGACATATTTTATAACAGTATTTAAAAATTCACTTCTGTGAATCATAATAGATCTATCTCCTGATGACTTTGCTAAAATGGGATCCTATTTTGTACTTCCCAGCAACATTACTAGATCCTGTCAAACTTTCTTCCCACTGGGTACCAGCTGCTTCACACTAGATTTTGAAAATTGTAATATGATTATCCTTACTTTTACCTTGTTCATTCAGTTTCAAAGAGCTAATTAATACAACTTCTAATAATGTTAGTATTATCTTTAAAGTTTTTCAAAAGGCCTTAGCCAAGTCTCAAACGCTATTGCCTTAATATAGTTTCTACCTTTTCATCATTAGTTTTGCTTAAGAAATAGTCTAGCCAACTGAATATAATTTCTTTCATACAGTTTCTCACCAAGCCTAACTCTTGGCTCAAACAGTCACTCCAAACAGTTTCTTGGACAATTTGAGTCAAGTGATGGGGAGAAATCACACACAGAAATACATTAATAGAAGTCTGCTAGATACTCTACACCTCTGCAAATATTCCACCAGTCTAAGTTCCCATGTGTACCTCTGTTCCTCACACTACTTCAGGAGTCCCACAGGTTGCGTTTTGTTCACTGGGCAGTATTTGCTTTATTTGTTGCTTTGTTTTGTTTTACATCAAGTCATATTCTAATTAATATTCACAAAACACATATCTGTACCTTATCTCCCTGCTGTCCACAGTCATCAATTTTACTGCATACTGCTGGTCAGATAATAATGTGATTTTCTGAATTCTATATTTTGCCAGGTTAGTTCTACCACAATAAACCTACTCAACAGAAATCTGAATATTCTATTAAGCCACTATCCAAATCTAAGAAAGGTAAGCAATTGGTAGATCTACTAACCTTAAAAATCATTGGGTAGGCTTTCCTGAGATTTTAAATCAAATTATGAATCTCTATCATAAATTATTATATTTAATGTCATAAGGCATATTTGCTACTGCTTTGGTATCATTAGATAACACTTCTTTTCATGTCACTAAGCTGCTTTAAAATATCATGCCATCTCAATAGCTTGTAATGAATAAATAAAACTCAGCAATCTTTTTAGAAGCAACTGTGAACCTGGTAAGATTCTGTGAAAAAGAGCTCAAGTCGTCAAAACAGACATCCTAATGCTTTAACAATCTTGCAGACTTTTGTCAGGGAGTTATTTCCATTTGAAATTGTAAAACTTTCAATTTAGTAAATAGTATTGTGGTTCTCTGGAAAGAATTTGGAAAATGGCTCATTCTCCAAGTCTGAGGCTTCCCTAATGGCTCAAAGGATAAAGAACTCCCCTGTCATGCAGGAGACACAAGAGATGCGGTTGCGATCTCAAGGAGAAAACAGTTTTAAAACTTCCAAGTCTCAAACGCTATTGCCTTAATATAGTTTCTACCTTTTCATCATTAGTTTTGCTTAAGAAATAGTCTAGCCAACTGAATATAATTTCTTTCATACAGTTTCTCACCAAGCCTAACTCTTGGCTCAAACAGTCACTCCAAACAGTTTCTTGGACAATTTGAGTCAAGTGATGGGGAGAAATCACACACAGAAATACATTAATAGAAGTCTGCTAGATACTCTACACCTCTGCAAATATTCCACCAGTCTAAGTTCCCATGTGTACCTCTGTTCCTCACACTACTTCAGGAGTCCCACAGGTTGCGTTTTGTTCACTGGGCAGTATTTGCTTTATTTGTTGCTTTGTTTTGTTTTACATCAAGTCATATTCTAATTAATATTCACAAAACACATATCTGTACCTTATCTCCCTGCTGTCCACAGTCATCAATTTTACTGCATACTGCTGGTCAGATAATAATGTGATTTTCTGAATTCTATATTTTGCCAGGTTAGTTCTACCACAATAAACCTACTCAACAGAAATCTGAATATTCTATTAAGCCACTATCCAAATCTAAGAAAGGTAAGCAATTGGTAGATCTACTAACCTTAAAAATCATTGGGTAGGCTTTCCTGAGATTTTAAATCAAATTATGAATCTCTATCATAAATTATTATATTTAATGTCATAAGGCATATTTGCTACTGCTTTGGTATCATTAGATAACACTTCTTTTCATGTCACTAAGCTGCTTTAAAATATCATGCCATCTCAATAGCTTGTAATGAATAAATAAAACTCAGCAATCTTTTTAGAAGCAACTGTGAACCTGGTAAGATTCTGTGAAAAAGAGCTCAAGTCGTCAAAACAGACATCCTAATGCTTTAACAATCTTGCAGACTTTTGTCAGGGAGTTATTTCCATTTGAAATTGTAAAACTTTCAATTTAGTAAATAGTATTGTGGTTCTCTGGAAAGAATTTGGAAAATGGCTCATTCTCCAAGTCTGAGGCTTCCCTAATGGCTCAAAGGATAAAGAACTCCCCTGTCATGCAGGAGACACAAGAGATGCGGTTCGATCCTTGGGTAGAGCAGATCCCCTCAAGGAGAAAATGGCAACTGACTCCACTATTCTTGCCTAGAACATCCCATGGACAGAGGAGCCTGGAGGACTACAGCCCATGGTGTCACAACGAGTCAGACACAACTGAGCAACTGAGCACAGTAAGCCTGGATTGTAAAACAGAGATGTTTGTAAAACAGGTCCTAATATGCTCCACGGATAAGTACAAACAAAGAGCACCGGAGTCTTAAAGCAAAGTTTACTTCTAGACATGGAAGCACTGGTTATCTAACATATTGTGAACATGCTGAGTCAATTCTAATTTTCCATTACTGGGAGCATTAATAAGTTAAAAATGTGTAAGCAACACTAAAAAGTCTCATCATAGTAATAATAGGCTTTTAAAGGCCACACTTATGTATTTTACCATGAGTATCTCCTGCACTCATTCATTCAAGGACTCAAAAGTTCCTACTCTACAAAATACTGCATCAGTGCCATGCAACATAAAATGGTTTTCTTCAAAGCAGAGATAAAACTGCTATTTTATTAAATGCAGTGTATTTTTTAGCAATTTTCTCTTGCTACTTCAATAGGGAGCTCTCTAATTATGACAATACTACTAAGAAACACACACACACAAAAGAACAGAGACCAGGATAATATCTGAGAATTGAGCACTTTCAAATTCTAAATGTTGCTAAAGTGCAAATTATAAAATTTTAAAAGCCTAACATATATTTATAAAAGAGAAGGTCTTAAGCAGTTTAACATGGTCTAGGATACAAAGGCCATGACTAGCGTTTTGCTTAGAAAAGGGGGGAACTTACTTGAAATTGTAAAACTTTCAATTTAGTAAATAGCTAAATTGTGGTTCTGGCTCGGAAAACAGACATCCTAATGCTTTAACAATCTTGCAGACTTTTGTCAGGGAGTTATTTCCATTTGAAATTGTAAAACTTTCAATTTAGTAAATAGTATTGTGGTTCTCTGGAAAGAATTTGGAAAATGGCTCATTCTCCAAGTCTGAGGCTTCCCTAATGGCTCAAAGGATAAAGAACTCCCCTGTCATGCAGGAGACACAAGAGATGCGGTTCGATCCTTGGGTAGAGCAGATCCCCTCAAGGAGAAAATGGCAACTGACTCCACTATTCTTGCCTAGAACATCCCATGGACAGAGGAGCCTGGAGGACTACAGCCCATGGTGTCACAACGAGTCAGACACAACTGAGCAACTGAGCACAGTAAGCCTGGATTGTAAAACAGAGATGTTTGTAAAACAGGTCCTAATATGCTCCACGGATAAGTACAAACAAAGAGCACCGGAGTCTTAAAGCAAAGTTTACTTCTAGACATGGAAGCACTGGTTATCTAACATATTGTGAACATGCTGAGTCAATTCTAATTTTCCATTACTGGGAGCATTAATAAGTTAAAATGTGTAAGCAACACTAAAAAGTCTCATCATAGTAATAATAGGCTTTTAAAGGCCACACTTATGTATTTTACCATGAGTATCTCCTGCACTCATTCATTCAAGGACTCAAAAGTTCCTACTCTACAAAATACTGCATCAGTGCCATGCAACATAAAATGGTTTTCTTCAAAGCAGAGATAAAACTGCTATTTTATTAAATGCAGTGTATTTTTTAGCAATTTTCTCTTGCTACTTCAATAGGGAGCTCTCTAATTATGACAATACTACTAAGAAACACACACACACAAAAGAACAGAGACCAGGATAATATCTGAGAATTGAGCACTTTCAAATTCTAAATGTTGCTAAAGTGCAAATTATAAAATTTTAAAAGCCTAACATATATTTATAAAAGAGAAGGTCTTAAGCAGTTTAACATGGTCTAGGATACAAAGGCCATGACTAGCGTTTTGCTTAGAAAAGGGGGGAACTTACTTGAAATGCTGACATTTTCTCTATCAGTATGGAACAAAGATCAAGTACATACTACTTTACATACAGTATTCAGATAACAGATATATAAGGTGATATACGTGAAAAAAGAGTCAGAGTATGGCACACAAATAATATTAATTCTAATAAATAATTGGAAGGTGATGAGAATAAAACATGGCCATTTGCCACTTGTATTTGAATAACCAGAATTGAAAGGGACCTTAAAAGATGATGATGCATATTCTATACTTTAAAGCCTGTGATTGAAGATTCAGTATAATTAAAGTCGTAACACAAGAGATAACTTCCTTCCCATAATACTCAATAAAGGCCTCCACCAAGCCAAACTTTGAGAAAACCTGTAGAATAGCACTGAGGATGTGATATATGCTGGATGGATGGAGGGAGGGAGGGAATGTAGGAAGGGAAGCATTCAAGATTTTGGAGATCAAAATAGATGATGGGGAGAGGCTGTATTATGATATAATTAAAAATTCAAAGTATTTTGTGTCTTTAAAGATACCACACAAAGATAAAATGCCATAAAATGTTATTAAAACCAAGATTTGTTGATAAATGATAGCAGTAGTTCTCAAACTTTAAACTACATCAGAGTGATCTGGAGGGCCTATTACAACTCAGATTACTGAGCCGGATACACCCAGAATTACTAATTGAGTATATCTGAGGTGGCGCCCAAGAATTTGGATTTCTAACAAATACCCAGGGTATTTCTTATGCTGCTGGTCTAAGAAGTACAGTAAATTATTGGCTTTTCTACAGAATTTAAAAAGTTTAGGGAAAAAATTGCATGTTGCTTTTTTAAAAGCAGAGATAAAACTGCTATTTTATTAAATGCAGTGTATTTTTTAGCAATTTTCTCTTGCTACTTCAATAGGGAGCTCTCTAATTATGACAATACTACTAAGAAACACACACACACAAAAGAACAGAGACCAGGATAATATCTGAGAATTGAGCACTTTCAAATTCTAAATGTTGCTAAAGTGCAAATTATAAAATTTTAAAAGCCTAACATATATTTATAAAAGAGAAGGTCTTAAGCAGTTTAACATGGTCTAGGATACAAAGGCCATGACTAGCGTTTTGCTTAGAAAAGGGGGGAACTTACTTGAAATGCTGACATTTTCTCTATCAGTATGGAACAAAGATCAAGTACATACTACTTTACATACAGTATTCAGATAACAGATATATAAGGTGATATACGTGAAAAAAGAGTCAGAGTATGGCACACAAATAATATTAATTCTAATAAATAATTGGAAGGTGATGAGAATAAAACATGGCCATTTGCCACTTGTATTTGAATAACCAGAATTGAAAGGGACCTTAAAAGATGATGATGCATATTCTATACTTTAAAGCCTGTGATTGAAGATTCAGTATAATTAAAGTCGTAACACAAGAGATAACTTCCTTCCCATAATACTCAATAAAGGCCTCCACCAAGCCAAACTTTGAGAAAACCTGTAGAATAGCACTGAGGATGTGATATATGCTGGATGGATGGAGGGAGGGAGGGAATGTAGGAAGGGAAGCATTCAAGATTTTGGAGATCAAAATAGATGATGGGGAGAGGCTGTATTATGATATAATTAAAAATTCAAAGTATTTTGTGTCTTTAAAGATACCACACAAAGATAAAATGCCATAAAATGTTATTAAAAACCAAGATTTCTTGATAAATGATAGCAGTAGTTCTCAAACTTTAAACTACATCAGAGTGATCTGGAGGGCCTATTACAACTCAGATTACTGAGCCGGATACACCCAGAATTACTAATTGAGTATATCTGAGGTGGCGCCCAAGAATTTGGATTTCTAACAAATACCCAGGGTATTTCTTATGCTGCTGGTCTAAGAAGTACAGTAAATTATTGGCTTTTCTACAGAATTTAAAAAGTTTAGGGAAAAAATTGCATGTTGTCATTTATTTTCTTTTATTATTCATAGAAACTACACAGTAAGCATTAATAATAGAAGTTTATTCAAAAGAATTTACTGAAGACTGGTTACTTACAGGTCACTTCCATCCCTTCCTTGAGTAAAGATGTGTAGAAATGAGCCACTGACCACAAATAAGATCTAACAGCTTCCATCATCATCAATTTCACTCAAATAACCAGAGCTATTTATTCCTTATCTAGATGTTATTAAGCATCAAACCACAAAATGTGTTTATTTAAGTCAGGCCTTAAAGTTTCAACAAATGCAAATGATCATTAAAATAAAGGACCTAATATTAGTATCTGAATTTTAAAAAAACAAACAAACACTGAGCTCCTAGTACATGTCAGAGACCTTGATAGGCAGTCAAAAACAAAGGCGAAAACATCTGTGCCTTATGCTTAATAGCAGAAGGCAAGACAGACATAGAATGGGATGATCACTGTGAGATAAACATTGCTAATTGAAAATGTACATGTGAGAGGAGGTGGCTGGATAAAAGAAGAAATGATGAACTGTCTGCCAAGGTCATAAAGAGTATCTCAGAAGATGGGATAACTTGAGTTTAGTTTAAAGAATGAATAGACATTCACTAGATAAACAAGATGACACTGGTTATTCCAGACAGCCTACTGCAACAGAACCAAGGCACAGATTACCTGAATCTCATAATATACCAGGTAACATAAAATCCAAAGAACTCAAATTAGAATTAACTAACATTTTCTCTCTTAAAAGCGAAGCTTATTCTTGTTCAAGAGACTTTGTGCATATATTTATTTAGATTTTTTCTTTCATTTACTACAGCTTTTTGGCTATGTATTACATTTTGGTAAATTCATCAAGTCAATCAGATAGTGAGCAATGGGCAGGACAGGAAAACTACAGTTGATCCATCTGATTCAAAAATATATAGTCAAAGTCTAAATTAGTCAGAGTCTGAGATTCTGTTATAAACAATTTCATAATGAAAGCATTTATGCTGAGCATGTTCTTACTGAGTAACATATAAAACATGCACCAGTAAATAGAAAACAATTTATATCAATAGCTAGTCCCATCAAAGGACAACAGAGCTAAAAATCTGAGGCAACAGTCATAAAAGGCCAAGTCACATTCTAAACATGAAATCAAATTTATTTTTATACTCGTCTCTATTTTTGTGGCCAACGCCCATCTCTATGAAAATCACCTCATGCCTGGTCTTTAGTTATGAGTAATTCTCAAATTGGATAGTGACGCTAGACTTCTACAGCAATGTAGAGAGAATTTTCAACATCCTGAAAACTGAAGAAACTTGAAATATATAGAGAAGGTATTAAAATGAGAAAGAACATCTCAAGACCTTGGGAACTGGTAAATGTCTAACACTTCCTAAAAGTTAGGCAATATGAAAGTTGAAAAGGACATCTTCATGGGTAGTAAATTCTTTCTCCAATCCAGATTTCTAATCCCAAGTTATTAGAAGTAAAAGGTCACTTAATACTTCTTGATAAGAGATTTCTTTCAAGTAAATTTCATATTCAAAGGTGATGGAAGACACAGGACAGTTAGCACAGGAAAGGCTAGTGCCTGGGAGACCCAGTAGCAAGTACTCTGATAACCACAATGCATATCTCGATCATAAGATAAAGGACTGAGTCCTGGGCATAGCTCTTCCTGGGAAAAAATAACGAAAGTAATTTCTACCTCATTATGAATATTTTCTATTTGATAGTCTTCTATTTCTCTTTAGATCTTTAAACATAGCTGGGGCAACCTCAGGCAGTTTCTAATAACCTTTTTTATTCATGTGTATGGGTCACACTTCACTGCTTCTTTGCTTATCTCATAATCTTTTATCGAAAACAACATTTAGATAAAAATAGCAGCAACTCTCCTTACCCAGAGTTGTTGTTATTTTGTTATTTGTTTAGTGACTTGCCTAGACACGGTATGGTGTCCATTTCCCCTGCACTCTGTAGTTGCTGGTGTCTCTTGTTTTCTTTTTTCTTCTCTTTTTCTTTTTTTTTTATTGAATTATTGCTTCTATTTTTAAGCCTGGTCTTCTAGAGACTGCCTCTGGGCTAGCATAGTTTGGTGACCAACAAATGACTGGTTAGAATCAATAAGCCTATACAGTTTCTGTCTTTTGACAATGGATATATGTGTGGCTTTAGGACTATATTCAAAGTTAACCTGGTTGCCCTGGAATTTGCTTTCTGCCTTCACAAGGTCTCACATTCAGCCATGGGCTAGTGGCTCTCATACACTCTCTGGTCTCTCCTGAACATATTTTACAGTCTATGTATACACATAATACTCTAGACTACCAGGGATAGACAGAACTTCATTAAGGACAGCTGTGGCTATCTCGTCTCTGGATTTTTATCGTCTGTCCATTAAGCAGTAAAAGCTCAAGCCTTCCCTTATTGTTTGCCAGTGGGATCATTATTGTTTTCATGAACAACTCTACACATGACACTTTCTTTTTTGGGGGCCACTTCTACTGGTCTTTCATCTATTTATTTTCATTCATCCTCATTCCTTGGCCTGTGCGGGCTTCCCATAGCAGTGCTCCCTCTCGTTGCAGAGCACCGGCTCTGGGCGCATGTGCTCCAGAGCTCTGGTTCGGTAGTTGGGTACTTGGACATATCGGTCCAGCCACTCAAATGGCACGTGAGACCTCCCAGGCCAGGGACGGAATCGGCGCCCCCTGCACTGCAAGGCAGTGTCCTTACCCACTGGATCACCAGGGAAGCCCCCTACATGACATTTTCTATGCTATGCTCCATAGGCAGTCAGTTCCTTCTGGAAGCAGAACAGTCCTCTGGCGTGACTCTCCAGATTTTTCGTGCTGAGGAACTGGGAGTCGGGGTGGGGACTGGAGCTATAGGGAAAACATCACAGACTGCTCTTATTAAACTTTCATAGATTTTCTTGATAAACACTTTTTAATTTGTTATATGCTTTTGGCCAATTTCCAGAGTGCTTAAACTGTTGTTTTTGATCATTCTGCTCAGTTTTGTTGCTTTCGAAGGAAAGGATTTGCTGAGATCCTCACTCAGCCATTCCGGAGGTCCCTGTGGACTTCCCCCTTGACTCCAGGGTCAGTAGAAGTCTGCAGAAGGGAGATTTTTAGCCAAGATCTCAAGCTCCCTCTTGAACTTCTGCCGAGAGAAGCCTTAAGGGCAAGCAAGTAGGTAATTACTTTGTGGATTTCCTCATCTTTGAGATGGAAAGTAGAGTGGAAGTGACTTCTTGGCCTACTGTATAATATGACTTAGGGATAAGATGCATATAATATTACAATCAGTCCAGTAGCTTCTGGAACTAATAACAAAGATACTCTTATAAAAGTTCTGAAGCATTGACCGATCTGTCCTATTGGTCCAACTATATCCTTGCGTCCAAGAGAAGAGGCAAGCAATACAAAGTAATCTCAAAAATGTGTGAGGAGAACTCTCCTGATGCTCTGCTTAACTCTCTCACTGGAGAGGTACTAACATAGTCTCAGGTGACCTAAAGCTTAACCGTTAACACTGCCTGTGAACTGGAAAAAGAACCAACACTAAGGTTTATGGCTTTAAATAGAAACAAGTGCTTTTCCAAATATGGTCCTTAATATTACTTGCATTAGAATCATTTATAATGCTTATTTTAAATATTGATTTCTAGGTCTCATCCTTGTATGTAAGAAACCAGAATCTATGGAAGTAGAAAGAAGAAATATATATATATTTAATTTGGGCCTCTTTTATTATTTTTTTAAATTTATTTTTTTTCATCCATCTTTATTCTTTGGCATGTGTGGGCCTCCCATTACTGTGGCATCTCTTACTGCAGAGCACTGGCTCTGGGCGCATGTGCTTCAGAGCACTGGTTCGTAATTGGACACACCGGCCCAGCCTCTCCGTGGCATGTGAGATCTTCCCAGGCCAGGGATCGAACTGGTGCCCCTTGCACTGCAAAGTGAACTGTTTATCCACTGGACCACCAGCCAAGCCCCAAGAAATCTATATTTTTAAGAAGCATATTATGCATATAGAATTTTGAAAATCAGATCCCTTGCTTTATCAGCCATACTCACTTCTTACTCAAATAAGAATTAATTACATGAATAGAGAACCCAAAATTGTAATGCTAATCCATATAACAGTAATCTAGGAAACAGAAGTTTAAATGACAACAACCAACGGTAAAAATTCTTCTCAGGGTATGCACTTTCTTGGACTTTACTTCTCCTGTTTGGATGGCTTCTTCTTCAAACTCATTTAAAATAAGACATTATACTTTCCTTCACAAGAGGGAAGGAAAGTAGTGTATTCCTCGGAAGCTGTAACTTTGGATGGGAGTTCATTCCTACACTCTGTGCCAAGAACAAAAGGAAAGGTCCTCACGTGTTCATGGAATGCTTAGACATGCCTACCACAGTAAAGACCAGAGATTTCAGTCCAAAACTCCAGTTAGCAATAAAATATGTTTCATTATCTGGAGCTTTTCTCCCCCTCACACTTGTGGTTTAGGAAGCTCAGGAAAGTAGAAGACACATAATAATCAGTGGTACAGCATCAATCAGTGGCACAGACTCAGAGAAATTTTAGTTACATAAACTCACAATTTACATTCAGTTTTAACACCACACTTAATGGGAACTAACACAGAGTTTTCAGAAGTCTTCATGAGCTTTGTTGGTTTAATTTTGCAAAATTTATTATTACTAGAAGAACTGAATTTCTATGTTATTAAAAAGGCTTATTTTAAATATTGATTTCTAGGTCTCATCCTTGTATGTAAGAAACCAGAATCTATGGAAGTAGAAAGAAGAAATATATATATATTTAATTTGGGCCTCTTTTATTATTTTTTTAAATTTATTTTTTTTCATCCATCTTTATTCTTTGGCATGTGTGGGCCTCCCATTACTGTGGCATCTCTTACTGCAGAGCACTGGCTCTGGGCGCATGTGCTTCAGAGCACTGGTTCGTAATTGGACACACCGGCCCAGCCTCTCCGTGGCATGTGAGATCTTCCCAGGCCAGGGATCGAACTGGTGCCCCTTGCACTGCAAAGTGAACTGTTTATCCACTGGACCACCAGCCAAGCCCCAAGAAATCTATATTTTTAAGAAGCATATTATGCATATAGAATTTTGAAAATCAGATCCCTTGCTTTATCAGCCATACTCACTTCTTACTCAAATAAGAATTAATTACATGAATAGAGAACCCAAAATTGTAATGCTAATCCATATAACAGTAATCTAGGAAACAGAAGTTTAAATGACAACAACCAACGGTAAAAATTCTTCTCAGGGTATGCACTTTCTTGGACTTTACTTCTCCTGTTTGGATGGCTTCTTCTTCAAACTCATTTAAAATAAGACATTATACTTTCCTTCACAAGAGGGAAGGAAAGTAGTGTATTCCTCGGAAGCTGTAACTTTGGATGGGAGTTCATTCCTACACTCTGTGCCAAGAACAAAAGGAAAGGTCCTCACGTGTTCATGGAATGCTTAGACATGCCTACCACAGTAAAGACCAGAGATTTCAGTCCAAAACTCCAGTTAGCAATAAAATATGTTTCATTATCTGGAGCTTTTCTCCCCCTCACACTTGTGGTTTAGGAAGCTCAGGAAAGTAGAAGACACATAATAATCAGTGGTACAGCATCAATCAGTGGCACAGACTCAGAGAAATTTTAGTTACATAAACTCACAATTTACATTCAGTTTTTAACACCACACTTAATGGGAACTAACACAGAGTTTTCAGAAGTCTTCATGAGCTTTGTTGGTTTAATTTTGCAAAAATTTATTATTACTAGAAGAACTGAATTTCTATGTTATTAAAAAAGGCTTACGTATGGTCTAAAATTATGAAACCTGTTGTTCAGATGACAATAAGTATGTCCTGAAATAAGTTGTGAATATATGAATTTGCAAGGCAGACAAATACAATGTAAATATTAAGTTGAAAGAAAGGCATCATCATTAACTGACCATATTTGTTTTTGCTGAAAATTTTCAGTAATGCAAACATTAAAAAATTTTTTTTTGGCCACTTCTATTGATCTTTCATGTATTTATCTTTGTTCTTTGGCCTGTGTGGGCCTCCCATTGCAGTGGCCTCTCTTGTCGCAGAGCACCGGCTCTGGGTGCATGCGCTCCAGAGCTCTGGGTCGGCAGGTGGGCACATGGGTCCAACCGCTCCACAGCATGTGGGATCTTCCCAGGCCAGGGATCGAACCAGCGCCCCTTACACTGCAAGGCAGTGTCCTTATCCATTAGACCACCAGGGAAGCCCAACATTAAAATATTTTACTAGGATTTTACATAGTCTAAATTTGCCACAAATCCTGCAGATTAAAAACTAGGTTATTTTGATGCTAACTGTGAGAAGATCTATGTACATGCATTATTCAAGCTCATACCTATATTCCGGGTCACTGTCATAGGCAGAGTCTCTATATAAAAGACCTCTTTTCAGTTCCAGTTCATCTTCTTTCTCTGTGTCTCTCTCATCCTGAAAAATTTAAAGATTTCTATTAACTTATTTTATAATTAAAATGACTCCCATGCTTCTTTGGTAATCGTGACCTCCCCACTCTCCATGCAAGAAACTGAATTAAATGCTGAATTTCTTACGAAAGAAAAAGGTGAGAACTTATTATTCTATTTAATATTGCTTAACAGAGACAAGGCAACAGTAGATGTTTCTTGCATCAGTGAATGAACTGGAATGGATACTATGTCAAGACAATAAGATGTACATTGGCAGTCACTTAAGCCAACTGAATTCTTTTCTCCAAGGGGGCCCGGTGTGCAATGGCTGCAACCAGCAGCATCCCTGGTAGGGGCCGTGTAGGGAACACACACTTAATGGGAACTAACACAGAGTTTTCAGAAGTCTTCATGAGCTTTGTTGGTTTAATTTTGCAAAAATTTATTATTACTAGAAGAACTGAATTTCTATGTTATTAAAAAAGGCTTACGTATGGTCTAAAATTATGAAACCTGTTGTTCAGATGACAATAAGTATGTCCTGAAATAAGTTGTGAATATATGAATTTGCAAGGCAGACAAATACAATGTAAATATTAAGTTGAAAGAAAGGCATCATCATTAACTGACCATATTTGTTTTTGCTGAAAATTTTCAGTAATGCAAACATTAAAAAATTTTTTTTTGGCCACTTCTATTGATCTTTCATGTATTTATCTTTGTTCTTTGGCCTGTGTGGGCCTCTCTTGTTACAGAGCACAGGCTCTGGGTGCATGCACTCCAGAGCTCTGGGTCGGCAGGTGGGCACATGGGTCCAACCGCTCCACAGCATGTGGGATCTTCCCAGGCCAGGGATCGAACCAGCGCCCCTTACACTGCAAGGCAGTGTCCTTATCCATTAGACCACCAGGGAAGCCCAACATTAAAATATTTTACTAGGATTTTACATAGTCTAAATTTGCCACAAATCCTGCAGATTAAAAACTAGGTTATTTTGATGCTAACTGTGAGAAGATCTATGTACATGCATTATTCAAGCTCATACCTATATTCCGGGTCACTGTCATAGGCAGAGTCTCTATATAAAAGACCTCTTTTCAGTTCCAGTTCATCTTCTTTCTCTGTGTCTCTCTCATCCTGAAAAATTTAAAGATTTCTATTAACTTATTTTATAATTAAAATGACTCCCATGCTTCTTTGGTAATCGTGACCTCCCCACTCTCCATGCAAGAAACTGAATTAAATGCTGAATTTCTTACGAAAGAAAAAGGTGAGAACTTATTATTCTATTTAATATTGCTTAACAGAGACAAGGCAACAGTAGATGTTTCTTGCATCAGTGAATGAACTGGAATGGATACTATGTCAAGACAATAAGATGTACATTGGCAGTCACTTAAGCCAACTGAATTCTTTTCTCCAAGGGGGCCCGGTGTGCAATGGCTGCAACCAGCAGCATCCCTGGTAGTGTAGGCAGCCTGTTGTCTGTGAAGGCGGCCCAAAGGGACCTTGGAGACAACTCTCCACTGGACATTCATGGTTGGCCTGCTGCCCCCAGTCTAGGCTCGAGACAGGTATGTGTGCTGCCTTTGGGAAGCCCCAGGGCACAATGGCCAGGGTTCACGTTGGCCAAGTCCTTATGTCTATCTGCACCAAACTACAGAACAAGAAGCATGTGACTGAGCCCTCCGCAAGGTCAAGTTCGTCTCCTGGCCACCAGAAGATCCACATCTCTAAGAAGTGGGGATTTACTAGGCTTAATGTGGATGAATTTGAAAACACGGTGGCAGAATAGTGGCTCATCCTGGATGGCTCTAGGGTCAAATACATCCCTATTCGTGCTCCCCTGAACAAATAGCAGGCCCTGCACTCAGGAGAGCACTGAAGCTGTCCCCTCCTCAATCACGTCTAACAATAAGTCCTGCTATCCTGTCCAAAAAAAAAAAAAAAGAAACAAGGATGTACAGCAAGTGATAGTCAACACATTTGTTATGTGGACTCTGAAAAGATTATACCTACATGCTGAAAAATAAGTATTTGGGAAAATGATGTAGATGTAAGCATTTTAACATGCTTATGACCTCCTGAAGAAGTGACTTAAGTTTTATTACACATATGTTAAAATGCAGTAACAAGCAACGAGAAGCGAAAATGAAAGGCTAAATAGTTCAAATCAGAACAAATGGCTGTAAACAACAAACATACAAACATACACATCTGTAAACAACAAAACTCTGTAAAAGCAAAAGAAAAATAATTAAGTAATAATAATAAAAAAACACATGGTTCCTCCTCCTCTGAGCAGCCTGTTCGTCTGACAGACCCACTTAAAGGCAAAAGAAGCAGAATTTTAAAGAGCTGCAAAATCTGAACCTCAATATTTATTAAGAATACTCCTATTTTGAATTGAGGAGACATGAGTTCAATCCTGGGATCAGGAAGATCACCTGGAAAAGGGTATGGCAACCCACTCCACTATTCCTGCCTGGAAAAATGCCATGGACAGAGGAGTCTGGCAGGCTACAGTCAGCAGGGTTGCAAAGGGTCAGACATGACTGAGTGCTGAGTGCACACAGCACACTTACTATCCTAGACTCCGAGGATAGAAAGATGACTAAGGCATGATTCCTGCACACATGTGGAATGATAGGTTAGTTTGTTTTATGAATCTCATAATAATGAGATACAATAAAAGACAAAATAAGGAAGCCTTTCTAATTAACAAAGCATTCTAAAACTAGAATGGCAGTCTTAAGAAGGAGTAAGGTCAGTCACTCGAGCTGTTCCTATAGAGCACTGATATCTATCTAGAATCAAGGACTTCAGGAAGGGGAATTCTGCCCCACAAAACAGAACGACTATAAGGTCATGGTTATCCTCTTCAAATTTTAAGACTATATTTTGGGACATTTATAAAGATTCAAATATATAGATATCTCTGATAAACATCCTTGCTGACATTTTTTTTAAAGATCAAATTGTGAAAAAGCAAAGAGGCAACAAATACCATACTTTATTGTAAGCTATTAACTATGAGTAAAGAAGGGATTTGAAGAGATGTTTAATCTCATCAGTGCCAGAAAAATATATTTCTGGGGCTTTGAGAAGGACTTCCCCCTTATTCCTCCTCATCAACATTCCCATCTGCCCACATGTAAACACAGGAAATGATGAATGATAACCAATATTTGCTGAGTTTCTTCAAGGTATCTAGGAATGAATTAGGTACTTCTTATGTGACTATCTTTCAATAACCTTATGAAAAAGGTACAGAAACCTGGAAAAATTAATAAACTTTCCCAAAGATTCAAGGTATTAAGTGGCAGAGCTGGAATTTAAACCCAGATCTGGCTTCTTACATTATCTTGCCTCTTACAACGCAAATAAGATGGACTTATAAGATCAAAATCTCCATTCCAAACCATTAGATTATTCTCCTATATGAAAACTAAGCTCAAAGTCTTTCAGCTAATACCTATTCAGTTAGTATTTTATGAGGGTATAGAAGAAACTTTTTCAGGGTTTCCATGAAGAAAAAATTTTCTTTCAGCCAAAGTCATTAATAAAATGACACTTTATTAAAAGAAGCCGTGGGCTCTCCTTCCCTGAAACTGACAGTAGTTAAAGGTTCTTTTAAGATTCCCAGCATAGGGGCTTCCCCTGGTGGTCCAGTGGGTTGGGACACCGCCTTGCAGTGCAAGGGGCGCCGGTTCGATCCCTGGCCTGCTCTGCAGCGACAGACGCCACCGCGATGGGAGGCCCACGGGGGAGCCAAGGAACAAAGACGGATGAAAGTAGAGAAATGAAAGACCAATAGAAGAGGCTCGCCCGCTCCCCTCCCTCCCCAACCCGACCCCCGCCCAAAATAAATAAATAAATTAAAAAAAAAAAAAGATTCCCAGCATAAATGATCACTCTTATACATGTAACTGGCATCATACCTTGAACAACCATGGGATAAAGAAACAAAAGGTAGCTACTCATGTTTGCAAACTGGAAAATTTAGGAAAAAAGAAGTTCAACAGTCTAAGATAAAGCCAGAACTGAAAAACAGTCATTTCACTGATTAAATAGTACTGAATAAAACATACATCTGTCATTCTCAAATGAAATTTTCATACATAGTTAAAATACCTAAAGAGATGTTTTATTGATATCAATTCAAAACATTATTTATAATGAATTGTGTATAAGGACAATAATTCAAATAGAATTTAACCACTAGTTCTAAATCTACATTATCTTCCTGGGCAACTAACGGCTTTAATTTCCTAAATCATAACATACAGAAAATTTAGGTAGAGTTGTTCAAAGTCACAAGCATAAGAAGCTGCAGAGGTGGCCTTGAACCAGGTTTTTCTAATTCAATAAAGTGGCTTATATTTTAAGTATAATAGAGGACAACAAAGTCTAAAGGGATAACAACTTAAAGAACACTTAAGTGCTCATTTTGTCATATTTCTGGAGGCAGAGTGTAGAAAAATATGGGTAATAGTTCATTTTATGTGTCAGCTTGGCTCAGCCATGGTGCCCAGATATTTGGTTAAACATTATTATGGATAATTATGTAGGGTTTTATGGCTGAGATTAATATTTAAATCACTGGAATTTGAATAAAGTGGATTGATCTCCTTCCCTGAAACTGACAGTAGTTAAAGGTTCTTTTAAGATTCCCAGCATAGGGGCTTCCCCTGGTGGTCCAGTGGGTTGGGACACCGCCTTGCAGTGCAAGGGGCGCCGGTTCGATCCCTGGCCTGCTCTGCAGCGACAGACGCCACCGCGATGGGAGGCCCACGGGGGAGCCAAGGAACAAAGACGGATGAAAGTAGAGAAATGAAAGACCAATAGAAGAGGCTCGCCCGCTCCCCTCCCTCCCCAACCCGACCCCCGCCCAAAATAAATAAATAAATTAAAAAAAAAAAAAGATTCCCAGCATAAATGATCACTCTTATACATGTAACTGGCATCATACCTTGAACAACCATGGGATAAAGAAACAAAAGGTAGCTACTCATGTTTGCAAACTGGAAAATTTAGGAAAAAAGAAGTTCAACAGTCTAAGATAAAGCCAGAACTGAAAAACAGTCATTTCACTGATTAAATAGTACTGAATAAAACATACATCTGTCATTCTCAAATGAAATTTTCATACATAGTTAAAATACCTAAAGAGATGTTTTATTGATATCAATTCAAAACATTATTTATAATGAATTGTGTATAAGGACAATAATTCAAATAGAATTTAACCACTAGTTCTAAATCTACATTATCTTCCTGGGCAACTAACGGCTTTAATTTCCTAAATCATAACATACAGAAAATTTAGGTAGAGTTGTTCAAAGTCACAAGCATAAGAAGCTGCAGAGGTGGCCTTGAACCAGGTTTTTCTAATTCAATAAAGTGGCTTATATTTTAAGTATAATAGAGGACAACAAAGTCTAAAGGGATAACAACTTAAAGAACACTTAAGTGCTCATTTTGTCATATTTCTGGAGGCAGAGTGTAGAAAAATATGGGTAATAGTTCATTTTATGTGTCAGCTTGGCTCAGCCATGGTGCCCAGATATTTGGTTAAACATTATTATGGATAATTATGTAGGGTTTTATGGCTGAGATTAATATTTAAATCACTGGAATTTGAATAAAGTGGATTGATCTCCATAATGTGGGTGGGCCTCATCTAGTCAGTTGATGGCCTTAATAGAATAAAGCCTGACTCTGGCCCCAGGAAGAAGGAATTACACCAGCAGAATGCCTCTGGATATGAACTATGACCCAGTCCCCTGAGTCCATAGCCTGACCATCATATTTTGGACTCACTAAGCCTCTGCAATCACATGAACCAATTTTTAAAAATTTCTTTCTCTCTTTGTTATACACACACACACACACACACACACACACACACACACACACACACACGTCTCCTGTTTCTCTAAATCCTAACACAGCACAATAATGAGAAACTCCTGCCACATATTAGTTGGAGACTTCATTAGCTCGTTTTCAACAATGGACAGAAGAACAACAAGTAAATAGAAGACCTGAACAACACTATAAACCAATGAGAACTAACAGACATCTACCGAACACTCTACTAGACAACAGCAGAATATACATTCTTCTCAAATATACATAAGCAATTCTCCAAAAGAGACCATATAATGTTGGACCATAAAATGAAGCTCAATGAATTTTAAAAGGACTAAAATCATCCAAGATATTTTCTGGCCACAATAAAAATAAAATCAGCAAATTAAATCCATTATTCAAAACTGTCAAACATAGGCTTATGTAAAACATTTAAGAAATAAATAATCTTACAAAGACCCTTCCAGAGAATGGTTGGTAATATTGTCAAACTCACTTTTATAAGGCAAGCAAAACCTTGAGAAGGACACAAGACAGGAAACTTACATATCAATTGCTATCATTAATTTAAATGTAAAAGTCTTAGAAAATTATCAGCAAACTGAAACCAGTGATACATTTTTTTAAAATTATGGCAAGAATTCTGTTTCAAGTATGCAACTGTGGTTTAACATTTCAAAATCAAATAAGTAATTTGGCACATTAATGAAAGGAGAAAAAGCATAAAATCACCTCAATAGATTCAATGTGATAAAATGCATACATTGATAATTTTAAAACTCTTAGAAGAAATTTAAGAAACTTCTCTTTCAAATGTTTATAAAAACTACAGAACATGGTGCCCAGATATTTGGTTAAACATTATTATGGATAATTATGTAGGGTTTTATGGCTGAGATTAATATTTAAATCACTGGAATTTGAATAAAGTGGATTGATCTCCATAATGTGGGTGGGCCTCATCTAGTCAGTTGATGGCCTTAATAGAATAAAGCCTGACTCTGGCCCCAGGAAGAAGGAATTACACCAGCAGAATGCCTCTGGATATGAACTATGACCCAGTCCCCTGAGTCCATAGCCTGACCATCATATTTTGGACTCACTAAGCCTCTGCAATCACATGAACCAATTTTTAAAAATTTCTTTCTCTCTTTGTTATACACACACACACACACACACACACACACACACACACACACACACACACGTCTCCTGTTTCTCTAAATCCTAACACAGCACAATAATGAGAAACTCCTGCCACATATTAGTTGGAGACTTCATTAGCTCGTTTTCAACAATGGACAGAAGAACAACAAGTAAATAGAAGACCTGAACAACACTATAAACCAATGAGAACTAACAGACATCTACCGAACACTCTACTAGACAACAGCAGAATATACATTCTTCTCAAATATACATAAGCAATTCTCCAAAAGAGACCATATAATGTTGGACCATAAAATGAAGCTCAATGAATTTTAAAAGGACTAAAATCATCCAAGATATTTTCTGGCCACAATAAAAATAAAATCAGCAAATTAAATCCATTATTCAAAACTGTCAAACATAGGCTTATGTAAAACATTTAAGAAATAAATAATCTTACAAAGACCCTTCCAGAGAATGGTTGGTAATATTGTCAAACTCACTTTTATAAGGCAAGCAAAACCTTGAGAAGGACACAAGACAGGAAACTTACATATCAATTGCTATCATTAATTTAAATGTAAAAGTCTTAGAAAATTATCAGCAAACTGAAACCAGTGATACATTTTTTTAAAATTATGGCAAGAATTCTGTTTCAAGTATGCAACTGTGGTTTAACATTTCAAAATCAAATAAGTAATTTGGCACATTAATGAAAGGAGAAAAAGCATAAAATCACCTCAATAGATTCAATGTGATAAAATGCATACATTGATAATTTTTAAAACTCTTAGAAGAAATTTAAGAAACTTCTCTAATTTGACAAAGCATGTTTATAAAAAAACTACAGAAATCATCATACTCAATGTTGAAAAAAGGCTTTCCTCTTTGGAGGGACAATTAGACAAGATGCCTTTTCTACCATAATTTCTATTGGATAAGGGAAGAATAAATAAAAGGCATAAAGATTAAAGAGGAAGAAATAAAATATTAGTTTCAGATTTTATGATTATATGTGTAAATATCCAAAATATACCATCTATTAACATTAATATGTGAATGTAAGGTCATCATTGGATACAAGATCACTATACAAAAATATATTTGAAGAAGTCATCATACCAAGAACAAAGAGATGATAGATTTTAAAGGATACAATTTATAATAATATAACAGGTATCAAACATCTAGGAATAAGTCTACTGAAATACATACAAGTCTTCTAAAATAAAAACTATGACATAATTGGAAGAAATTAAAGATCTAAGTTGATTTCTGAAGTCATCATCTTTACTGACTGAAAGACTCAATAATGGTAAAATATCAGTTTTTCTCTAATCAATGCACAGATTTAATGTAATCTCAATAAAAATCCTAGCAAGGTTTTGAAAACTGACAAGTTGACTCTGGAATGCAGATAGAAGTATAAAGAACTTAGAAGAATCACAGCAATCTGCAAGCAAGAATAAAGCTGTAGGACTTATGCCATGGGATATCAAGAGCTATTATAAACTTACAGCCATTGAAAAAGTATGGTATCAATATAAAATCAATGAAACAATAACATCAATGAAGTGGAAGAAAATTCAAAAACAGACTCATCTATCTAAACTCCCAATGGAACAGGACAGAATCCAGGACTATCTCCATGTACACGCAGTGAGGAAAAGAATGGCTGTTCAGAGAAAGACGCTGGATCATAATCATATGTGATAAAATGAATCCTAATCCAAATCTCACATTATACATACAAAGCAAGCCTATATGCATTGTTGATTTAATGTGAAAGGCAACATGATTAAAGATTTCATAAACAGAAGAATATTTTTAAAACCATGGCTAGCCAAAATTTTCTTACATGGGGTAAAACAAGTGCTAACTAAAGCACTGACCAATGTACCAATGTAACTGAGCTACATTAAATTAAGAACTTGCATTCCCCAAAAGACTCTCATTAAGAAAACAAATATGCAAGTCACAGATTGAAATATATTTATAATAGGACACATGGACATCAGAAAATGTTCCGGAGTGAAAATAAAAGACCTTAGGAGACATATGGCACACAGAGAACAAGTCTAGTGTGTGCTTTTTGAGAAGTTCTATAAATGTCACACTGAAAAAAATATAAAGAAAACCATGCCTAAGTGTATAATATTTAACTGCTAAAAATAAATGACAAAGAAAAGAGTACTTTAAGAACTGCCAGAAAAGGGAATTCCAGGAAGATATTAGTGGCATTGTGGTGGGTAAAATACCAAGAACAAAGAGATGATAGATTTTAAAGGATACAATTTATAATAATATAACAGGTATCAAACATCTAGGAATAAGTCTACTGAAATACATACAAGTCTTCTAAAATAAAAACTATGACATAATTGGAAGAAATTAAAGATCTAAGTTGATTTCTGAAGTCATCATCTTTACTGACTGAAAGACTCAATAATGGTAAAATATCAGTTTTTCTCTAATCAATGCACAGATTTAATGTAATCTCAATAAAAATCCTAGCAAGGTTTTGAAAACTGACAAGTTGACTCTGGAATGCAGATAGAAGTATAAAGAACTTAGAAGAATCACAGCAATCTGCAAGCAAGAATAAAGCTGTAGGACTTATGCCATGGGATATCAAGAGCTATTATAAACTTACAGCCATTGAAAAAGTATGGTATCAATATAAAATCAATGAAACAATAACATCAATGAAGTGGAAGAAAATTCAAAAACAGACTCATCTATCTAAACTCCCAATGGAACAGGACAGAATCCAGGACTATCTCCATGTACACGCAGTGAGGAAAAGAATGGCTGTTCAGAGAAAGACGCTGGATCATAATCATATGTGATAAAATGAATCCTAATCCAAATCTCACATTATACATACAAAGCAAGCCTATATGCATTGTTGATTTAATGTGAAAGGCAACATGATTAAAGATTTCATAAACAGAAGAATATTTTTAAAACCATGGCTAGCCAAAATTTTCTTACATGGGGTAAAACAAGTGCTAACTAAAGCACTGACCAATGTACCAATGTAACTGAGCTACATTAAATTAAGAACTTGCATTCCCCAAAAGACTCTCATTAAGAAAACAAATATGCAAGTCACAGATTGAAATATATTTATAATAGGAAACATGCGCATCAGAAAATGTTCCGGAGTGAAAATAAAAGACCTTAGGAGACATATGGCACACAGAGAACAAGTCTAGTGTGTGCTTTTTGAGAAGTTCTATAAATGTCACACTGAAAAAAATATAAAGAAAACCATGCCTAAGTGTATAATATTTAACTGCTAAAAATAAATGACAAAGAAAAGAGTACTTTAAGAACTGCCAGAAAAGGGAATTCCAGGAAGATATTAGTGGCATTGTGGTGGGTAAAAAAAATGGTTCCTAATGCTGTCCATGCCTTAATTCCCAGAACCAATGAATATGTAACCTCATGTGCAGCAGGGGATTGTGAAGATTTGATTAAAATTAAGAACCTTGATAAAAGATTACCTTGGGGAAAAAAAAAAAAAGATTACCCTGGATTACTTGGGTGGGCCCAATCTAATCAACCTCAACCTAATGAGAGAGTTGAACCATAAAGAAGACTGAGCATAGAAAAACTGATGTTCTCCAACTGAGGTGCTGGAGAAGACTCCTGAGAGTCCCTTGGTTAGCAAGGAGAAAACCAGTCAATCCTAAAGGAAATCAACCCTGAATATTCCTTGGAAGGACTGACACTTAAACTGAAGTTCTACTACTTTGGCCAGCTGATGTGAGAGTTGACTCACTGCAAAAAACGCTGATGCTGGGAAAGTCTGAGCACAGGAGAAGAAGGGGATGTCAGAGGATGAGATGGTTCGATAGCATCACTGCTTCAGTGGACATGCGTTTGAGCAAACTCCAAGAGACAGTGATGGACAGGGAAGTCTGGTGGCTGTAGTCTGTGGGCTTGCAAAGAGTTGGACACCATTTAGCAACTGAACAACAACAACAATGTAATCAAATGAGCTATTAAAAGCAGAGCAACCTCTGTGGCTATGGTTAGAGGGAGATGTGATGAAGAATTAGGGTCGGGGAGATGGAATAGATGCCGGCTCTGCAAATGGAGGAAAGTGACCACAAGCCAAGAACTGTGGGTGGTTGCCAGAAGCTGGAAAAGGCAAGGAAATGGATCCTTCCCTGGAGACTCAAGAAAGAAAACAGACACCTTGATTTTGTTGCCAGGAAATCCATTTCAAAATTCAGGTCTACAGAAATGTAAGATAATTTGAACCACCAGATTTATGATAATTTGCTATGGCAGCAAGAAAGAACAAATACACAGAGGTTAAAATAAATAACCATTAAGTGAAACTGCTAATGACAAAGAAAAGAGTACTTTAAGAACTGCCAGAAAAGGGAATTCCAGGAAGATATTAGTGGCATTGTGGTGGGTAAAAAAAATGGTTCCTAATGCTGTCCATGCCTTAATTCCCAGAACCAATGAATATGTAACCTCATGTGCAGCAGGGGATTGTGAAGATTTGATTAAAATTAAGAACCTTGATAAAAGATTACCTTGGGGAAAAAAAAAAAAAGATTACCCTGGATTACTTGGGTGGGCCCAATCTAATCAACCTCAACCTAATGAGAGAGTTGAACCATAAAGAAGACTGAGCATAGAAAAACTGATGTTCTCCAACTGAGGTGCTGGAGAAGACTCCTGAGAGTCCCTTGGTTAGCAAGGAGAAAACCAGTCAATCCTAAAGGAAATCAACCCTGAATATTCCTTGGAAGGACTGACACTTAAACTGAAGTTCTACTACTTTGGCCAGCTGATGTGAGAGTTGACTCACTGCAAAAAACGCTGATGCTGGGAAAGTCTGAGCACAGGAGAAGAAGGGGATGTCAGAGGATGAGATGGTTCGATAGCATCACTGCTTCAGTGGACATGCGTTTGAGCAAACTCCAAGAGACAGTGATGGACAGGGAAGTCTGGTGGCTGTAGTCTGTGGGCTTGCAAAGAGTTGGACACCATTTAGCAACTGAACAACAACAACAATGTAATCAAATGAGCTATTAAAAGCAGAGCAACCTCTGTGGCTATGGTTAGAGGGAGATGTGATGAAGAATTAGGGTCGGGGAGATGGAATAGATGCCGGCTCTGCAAATGGAGGAAAGTGACCACAAGCCAAGAACTGTGGGTGGTTGCCAGAAGCTGGAAAAGGCAAGGAAATGGATCCTTCCCTGGAGACTCAAGAAAGAAAACAGACACCTTGATTTTGTTGCCAGGAAATCCATTTCAAAATTCAGGTCTACAGAAATGTAAGATAATTTGAACCACCAGATTTATGATAATTTGCTATGGCAGCAAGAAAGAACAAATACACAGAGGTATAAATCACCTCATAAAAGTACATAGAAGTTGCTTTTAGGTTGGATGGAATAATTCATGTCAGGCCAATGCTCTTGCTAAAAACTAGAAAATCCAGGAAAAAATAATTAATTTTTTTTAACATATTAAAAGGTACATAAATAATTAAGGCTCTAGATACTAAAATGTCAGAGGAGGGAAGCTTTCAAAGGTGGACTAGTGACCTGCATCTCTATTTCTCCTCAAAGCATTTACACATTCTGAGCAAGGGCACAAGGCAGAGAGCCTGGGCTTGTACGATGACTTAGGTCACTGCTGAGACAAAAAGAAGACAGGTCACTGCCGTGACAAAGAGAAACTAACAGCTTTTGATGGCTGTAGGAGAATGGAGTGATGAAACTAGAGTTTTATGAGGCCTGAGACACACAGCTAGTTTCTCAATCATGACACTTGCTGACTTAGGAGACTGCATGGGACGACTAGGTAGGTAACTCAAAAGTATCTGAAAAGCAGAGGAGATATTAGTACAGTATTGTGGTGCTTAGGAAATAAAGACCTATCAGGCAAGAAACCTTGCAGACACAAGAAGCAAAAACCCTAGAAGTAATACTGGCACTTGAGGAACTGTATTTTTAAACTGAAGACTCAACAACCTGGACTAGTCAGGCCAAAAAAAAAAACACCCTGGTCTTGGCTCAAGCAAAAGTGATTTCTGGGGACAGAGCACCCAGCCCAGCAGAATGCATCGCACTAGGCTAGAGAGGTAAAACTGAAGACTAGAAGCGTCTCAAACACTAAACATTCCTGTCAAAGTATTTACTAAATTCTGAAGGTGTATCAGGTATAAATCAGGTAACTTCAAGATAATAAAAGTGTTTCACTCAAAACGCCAATTGAGGGCAAAAAACACAGTGGACCAAGTTGAGAACAGCAAATGAAACTGGAAAACGTTTTGCTACTTGCATAGTGATGAGTACAAAGGGTTTACAGTGAATTCTGAAGGGGTTGGAGCAACTGGGATCTATGAACTCTCAAAACTAGCATCCCGAAGTCACCTTTCAAGATAAAACCTTACACTGAATAAAAACATCTATGGCAGCAGAAAGAAAAACACAGGTATAAATCACCTCATAAAGTACATAGAAGTTGCTTTTAGGTTGGATGGAATAATTCATGTCAGGCCAATGCTCTTGCTAAAAACTAGAAAATCCAGGAAAAAATAATTAATTTTTTTTAACATATTAAAAGGTACATAAATAATTAAGGCTCTAGATACTAAAATGTCAGAGGAGGGAAGCTTTCAAAGGTGGACTAGTGACCTGCATCTCTATTTCTCCTCAAAGCATTTACACATTCTGAGCAAGGGCACAAGGCAGAGAGCCTGGGCTTGTACGATGACTTAGGTCACTGCTGAGACAAAAAGAAGACAGGTCACTGCCGTGACAAAGAGAAACTAACAGCTTTTGATGGCTGTAGGAGAATGGAGTGATGAAACTAGAGTTTTATGAGGCCTGAGACACACAGCTAGTTTCTCAATCATGACACTTGCTGACTTAGGAGACTGCATGGGACGACTAGGTAGGTAACTCAAAAGTATCTGAAAAGCAGAGGAGATATTAGTACAGTATTGTGGTGCTTAGGAAATAAAGACCTATCAGGCAAGAAACCTTGCAGACACAAGAAGCAAAAACCCTAGAAGTAATACTGGCACTTGAGGAACTGTATTTTTAAACTGAAGACTCAACAACCTGGACTAGTCAGGCCAAAAAAAAAAACACCCTGGTCTTGGCTCAAGCAAAAGTGATTTCTGGGGACAGAGCACCCAGCCCAGCAGAATGCATCGCACTAGGCTAGAGAGGTAAAACTGAAGACTAGAAGCGTCTCAAACACTAAACATTCCTGTCAAAGTATTTACTAAATTCTGAAGGTGTATCAGGTATAAATCAGGTAACTTCAAGATAATAAAAGTGTTTCACTCAAAACGCCAATTGAGGGCAAAAAACACAGTGGACCAAGTTGAGAACAGCAAATGAAACTGGAAAACGTTTTGCTACTTGCATAGTGATGAGTACAAAGGGTTTACAGTGAATTCTGAAGGGGTTGGAGCAACTGGGATCTATGAACTCTCAAAACTAGCATCCCGAAGTCACCTTTCAAGATAAAACCTTACACTGAATAAAAACATCTATGGTGACTTCCCTGGGTGATCCAGTGGCTAAGACTCCAAACTCCCAGTGCAGGAGGGTCAGGTTCGATTCCTGGTTGGCAAACTAGATCCCACGTGCCACAACTAAGAGTTCACATGCCACAACTAAGACCTGGGCAGCCAAGCCATATAAACAAATATCTAAAAAACAGACACACATGTCAAAAAAATTCTGGGAAAAGAAGTTAAATTGATCAGGGAAATAAAATTTATTTATTTATTTATTTTGGGCGGGGGTCGGGTTGGGGAGGGAGGGGAGCGGGCGGGCCACTTCCATTGGTCTTTCATTTCTCTGTTTTCATCTGTCTTTGTTCTCTGGCCCGAATAAAACTGAAAGAAGAAAAATTCTATATAGAAGTTGGAAAGAGGGCTTCCCTGGTTGTCCAGTGGGTAAAGTGTCTGCCTTGCAGTGCAAAGGGCACAGGGTTGATCCCTGGCCTGGGTAGATCCCACGTGCTGCGAAGCAACAGGACCAGCATGTCCAATTATGAGCCAACGCTCTGGAATGCATGCACCCAGAGCCGGAGCTCTGCAAGGAGAGAGGCCACTGCAATGGGAGGCCCACACATGCCAAATAATAAAGGTGGATGAAAATAAATAAATAAAAAACCAATAAAAGAGGCCAAAATTTAAAAAAAAGTTGGGAAGATAAAGAATGAAATCTTGAAGGTGCTATGTTTTTGTACAAATGACAAAAAGAGGGAAAAACAGAGCTCTCAAACAAGTAAATCTAAATCATATATTCCTTCTAAAATTTAAAGAAAAACTAAATTCACACACACACAAATCATAAGTGGGTTAAACTTTCTAAAAAGTTTTAAGGAGGCAAATAAAAGACCAAATAAGGAACCCTCAACAAAACTGTGCCAAAAAAGATGCATTCACAAAACAGATTTAAAAAACCTATTATGTTGTCTATGTCCTCATGACAGACAACTGACTTACCAACAGTAAATGACCTTATAAGAGAACAAGACTGAACTGTCTACATCTTTGATGATCTAACTTTGGAAGTCATACACTGCAAGTTCTGCAAGAGTCTGTCCTTTACACAGGTCAGTCCTATTCATGTACAGTGGGAGGAAGTCACATGTTAATTACTCACACACACGACTAACTTTAAATGAAGGATATAAAGGATAGAGTTTAGTATATAATGATATGTGCTCTGAAAATGTAGTTAAGTACAGTTGTGAAAAAGCAGATGAGAAGAAAATGTGGAAGGCACATTTCTAAAGAAATTAACTGTTTTTTGGGAACTTCTGGTGGTCGTTTGTTGTATTTGTCCTGAAAACATTTTGGTGACAAAGCAAATGAGGAATTAGATTATATTCTAATTTTTTCTTCTCTGGTATCTTTGAGAAATGAGACTTGATGTGGCAAAAAGAAGGCACATATAAGATACACTGGGTTGGCCAAAAATGTTCGTTGGTTCAGTAAACACCTGAACAAACCTTTTGGCCAACCTGATAAGATGTTAAGGGGGGAAATCTAGGATTCTTATTCAGAATCTGAATACATGAGGTATTATATATTTAAAAAGATGTCTTTCCTAGTTCTGCCTATTGAAAAGACATAAAAAACAATGGCCAACTCTGTAACATGAGCACGACTAGCACAGAGGATTTGTTCCGGCCCCAAACGTTTTTGTAGACCACTGCAATGGGAGGCCCACACATGCCAAATAATAAAGGTGGATGAAAATAAATAAATAAAAAACCAATAAAAGAGGCCAAAATTTAAAAAAAAGTTGGGAAGATAAAGAATGAAATCTTGAAGGTGCTATGTTTTTGTACAAATGACAAAAAGAGGGAAAAACAGAGCTCTCAAACAAGTAAATCTAAATCATATATTCCTTCTAAAATTTAAAGAAAAACTAAATTCACACACACACAAATCATAAGTGGGTTAAACTTTCTAAAAAGTTTTAAGGAGGCAAATAAAAGACCAAATAAGGAACCCTCAACAAAACTGTGCCAAAAAAGATGCATTCACAAAACAGATTTAAAAAACCTATTATGTTGTCTATGTCCTCATGACAGACAACTGACTTACCAACAGTAAATGACCTTATAAGAGAACAAGACTGAACTGTCTACATCTTTGATGATCTAACTTTGGAAGTCATACACTGCAAGTTCTGCAAGAGTCTGTCCTTTACACAGGTCAGTCCTATTCATGTACAGTGGGAGGAAGTCACATGTTAATTACTCACACACACGACTAACTTTAAATGAAGGATATAAAGGATAGAGTTTAGTATATAATGATATGTGCTCTGAAAATGTAGTTAAGTACAGTTGTGAAAAAGCAGATGAGAAGAAAATGTGGAAGGCACATTTCTAAAGAAATTAACTGTTTTTGGTAACTTCTGGTGGTCGTTTGTTGTATTTGTCCTGAAAACATTTTGGTGACAAAGCAAATGAGGAATTAGATTATATTCTAATTTTTTCTTCTCTGGTATCTTTGAGAAATGAGACTTGATGTGGCAAAAAGAAGGCACATATAAGATACACTGGGTTGGCCAAAAATGTTCGTTGGTTCAGTAAACACCTGAACAAACCTTTTGGCCAACCTGATAAGATGTTAAGGGGGGAAATCTAGGATTCTTATTCAGAATCTGAATACATGAGGTATTATATATTTAAAAAGATGTCTTTCCTAGTTCTGCCTATTGAAAAGACATAAAAAACAATGGCCAACTCTGTAACATGAGCACGACTAGCACAGAGGATTTGTTCCCAAAGTGTAACTTTCCATCAAAACAAATCAGAATTTCTTAGAGAAATGGATGTCATGAGATTCAGTGGGGTAAGGACATCTGGATCTGAGGAAATGCGCAAGATGAGCCTGAAGCTGTTAAAGCCTACCAAGGTCACATCAGAAAGACTCGGAAGCCAAGCGGAAGAGGTCTCCACTCGCCGAAGTTATGCTCATTAAATAAATACTGTAATTTTATTTATATGCATTAATCACATAGCCCCCAAATATACAAAGGTGATATTTTTAGAACAGGGAAATCAAAACAAGCAAATTACAATGGGAGATTTTTAAAAACTGTTCTCTCAGTATCTGATAGAATTAACAGACAAGGAAGAAAATCAGTAAGGATAAAGAAAAACTGAACCACATTAACAAACCTGACTTAGTTGTCAAGCACACTAAACTCAACAAAAACGGGTATTATGTGCTTTGTTCTGAAGTGCACTTGGAATAAAAAAGTACCATATATTGAGCATAAAAGAGGTCTCAAAAACTTCAGAAGACTGAAAACTCAAGTGTTCTCAAAACACAGTAGAATGAAGGAAAAGTTTTTTTAAAAAAAGAAAAAAATAGAATCCCTTCACCCCAAATATGTTTGGGAATCTAGCAGTATTCTTTTAAATAACTCAAAGATAAAAGAAAATTACAATGCAAAAGGTAGTGAAAATATGACATTGCTTGGATAGGTATGAAATCTATAGTTTTAATTAAATACATGTATACATTAGAAGAAAGCCTAAATTGTATGTGAATAGTCATCAATAGCTTTTAAGAAAAAGAACAGCAAATTAACTCCAAAGAAAGAAGAAAAATTAACAATGTAGAAAAAATGTATACAACAGAGCTAATAAAACCAAAAGCTGGTTTTTCAGGGGAAAAAAGTAACAAATCGAAGAATTCCTTTGTGAGACTGACTTCTCAGTTGCTTATCATAATTTCAAATTTATTATCATCATAGAAAAGTGATTAAAAAAACAAATAGCAAATATTAACTATGTTCTATATGACCATGCCATTCTAAGTATACTCATGAATTCTACTAATACAAGAAACCTATCAGAAAATTGTAACAGAGAAGTACTTCTGAATAGACTGGTTCCAGACAGAGCCTCCATAAACCAGAACACAGTCCCAGTGGCTAGCACACAGCAAGAATTCAATAAATTTCAGTTAAATTTTACTAATCAACTTTAAAATATTAAAATTTAAACCATACTATTCCCTGGAAAATCATATACCCTTGCTGATTTATTCTTTCATTACATTTTCAGAAACCTCACTCTAAATAGTCATTCTTTCCCAAGCCAACTGACTAGTTAATGCTATCAAATTCATTTCATAAAGAAAAACACTGATCATACACTGATCATACAAGAAGAGGTTGCCAATTAGCAGTGGTTATATGTGCTTTGTTTGGTCCACAGAGTGTTTTGTTTTAATTTGAATGAAATACAACAAGTTTATACAAAAAACAAACAACTTTAAAAAATTGTGTCTGAATTCCTATATGGCAACACTTAACTAGAGCTGAGTAGTGGCTTTCTCCTCCAGAGAGGTTACAGACTTTCTCTACTGGTCACAGTCGTCAACACCTACCCTAAGTCTTGAATGCATCTGACTTCATGACTCCAGAATTTCAGGATAAAGACTAGGCTTCCTATCCTGATTTTTCTCCCCTCATGATTTGGCCCAACAAACCTTCTGCTTTAACTGGATTATACCTTACAATTTTCAGAATGAGTTTTATGCAAAAACATGAATTTCTAGACAGCATATGCTGATAGGATTAAGTCATATCCTCTTATTCATGCCAAAAGGCACCAGGGTTCAGATGTGACAACAAAAAGACTGGGGTCTCTGTTGAAATGATCTTCAGTTCAGTTCAGTCGCTCAATTGCATCTGACTCTGTGACCCCATGGAAGGCAGCACACCAGGCTTCTCTGTCCTTCACTAAAAACCTTCCTGGCGGGAAAAGTAACAAATCGAAGAATTCCTTTGTGAGACTGACTTCTCAGTTGCTTATCATAATTTCAAATTTATTATCATCATAGAAAAGTGATTAAAAAAACAAATAGCAAATATTAACTATGTTCTATATGACCATGCCATTCTAAGTATACTCATGAATTCTACTAATACAAGAAACCTATCAGAAAATTGTAACAGAGAAGTACTTCTGAATAGACTGGTTCCAGACAGAGCCTCCATAAACCAGAACACAGTCCCAGTGGCTAGCACACAGCAAGAATTCAATAAATTTCAGTTAAATTTTACTAATCAACTTTAAAATATTAAAATTTAAACCATACTATTCCCTGGAAAATCATATACCCTTGCTGATTTATTCTTTCATTACATTTTCAGAAACCTCACTCTAAATAGTCATTCTTTCCCAAGCCAACTGACTAGTTAATGCTATCAAATTCATTTCATAAAGAAAAACACTGATCATACACTGATCATACAAGAAGAGGTTGCCAATTAGCAGTGGTTATATGTGCTTTGTTTGGTCCACAGAGTGTTTTGTTTTAATTTGAATGAAATACAACAAGTTTATACAAAAAACAAACAACTTTAAAAAATTGTGTCTGAATTCCTATATGGCAACACTTAACTAGAGCTGAGTAGTGGCTTTCTCCTCCAGAGAGGTTACAGACTTTCTCTACTGGTCACAGTCGTCAACACCTACCCTAAGTCTTGAATGCATCTGACTTCATGACTCCAGAATTTCAGGATAAAGACTAGGCTTCCTATCCTGATTTTTCTCCCCTCATGATTTGGCCCAACAAACCTTCTGCTTTAACTGGATTATACCTTACAATTTTCAGAATGAGTTTTATGCAAAAACATGAATTTCTAGACAGCATATGCTGATAGGATTAAGTCATATCCTCTTATTCATGCCAAAAGGCACCAGGGTTCAGATGTGACAACAAAAAGACTGGGGTCTCTGTTGAAATGATCTTCAGTTCAGTTCAGTCGCTCAATTGCATCTGACTCTGTGACCCCATGGAAGGCAGCACACCAGGCTTCTCTGTCCTTCACCATCTCTCAGAGTTTGCTCAAACTCATGTCCATAGACTTGGTGATGCCATTCAACCATCTCATCCTCTGTCATCCCCTTCTCCTTTTTATTTTTCACAGCATCAGGGTCTTTTCCAGTGAGTTATCTCTCTGCATCAGGTGGCCACAAGTATTGGAGCCTCAGCTTCAACATCAGTCCTTCCAATGAATATTCAGGGTTGATTTCCTTTAGGATTGACTGGTTTGATCTCCTCTAGTCCAAGGGACTCTCAAGAGTCTTCTCCAACACCACTGTTTGTAGGCATCAGTTATTCAGTGTTCAGTCTTCTTTATGGTCCAATTCTCACATCTATACAGGACTACCAGAAAAACCATAGCTTTGACTATACGGACCTTTGTAGACAAAGTGATGTCTCTGCTTTTTTACATGCTGTCTAGGTTTATCATAGCTTTTCTTCCAGGGAGCAAGTGCATCTTCTAATTTCATGGCTACAGTCACCATCCACAGTGGTGGATATTGGAGCCCAAGAAAATAAAATCTGTCATTGTTTTCATTGTTTGCCTATCTATTTGCCATGATCTTCGTTTTTTGAATGTTAAGTTTTAAGCTAGCTTTTTCACTTTTTTCTGTCACCTTCATCAAGAGGCTCTTTAGTTCCTCTTTGCTTTCTGCCAAAAGGGTGGCATCATCTGCATATCTGAGGCTATTGATATATCTCCTGGCAGTTTAAAGAGTCCGTCATAAATCATTAAATGATCTTAGACTTTCTTGAATAAACGAGTAAGTCAAAATGTTGGGTGTTTTCTCTTTACTCAACTGAATTTTATTTTCAACAGGATCTTTTGTGACCACGAACTTCCATTACTTGTTTGAGATGGGTTCTCTTCTGTTATAAATGACTGTTAAACCTCTGATAGAGTATGTTTTACTCTCCTCTATATTACTCAAACATTTAATGATTTACAAAGGACATTTTCATTGCCCCAGAAGAGGTTGATAATTTAAATTCTTCTGTGAAATAAACACTATTTTTTAATTTTTGACTTTAAAAAATTCTTTGTAACATAATTAAAAACAAATACAAAAAACTAATGTGTGTATTCAAGATGGTATAGCTTTGTCTGTGAGTATCTTTCAAGTAGGACCTACATGGACTTTGGTCTGATTTGTATTTAGGGAGCGTGTTTCAGTGTACAGCTCACAGTGTAAGTCTCTGGTATGTTACTGTTTATTTCTGAACATGAATCTTGTGTTTGCATATTTTCATATGTTTATGTTTAAGCATACTATTCGATATAAGATTGTATTCTTAGAGCTTAGTGGTTAAGATCGAAGAGTATTAATATGGATTCAAATCTTGGCTCTAATCATTATAAGCAGCTATGTGACCTTATATGGAAGTCACAACTTTTCTGAGGCTCAGTTTCTCATCTTTGAAATAGTACTTCTTAACAGTTTTCACTTTGTAAGATTACTGTGAGGATAAAAGGTAATAATAGATGCATGCATGGCACCTGGCCTATAGTTTAATAAAACCATAGCTTTGACTATACGGACCTTTGTAGACAAAGTGATGTCTCTGCTTTTTTACATGCTGTCTAGGTTTATCATAGCTTTTCTTCCAGGGAGCAAGTGCATCTTCTAATTTCATGGCTACAGTCACCATCCACAGTGGTGGATATTGGAGCCCAAGAAAATAAAATCTGTCATTGTTTTCATTGTTTGCCTATCTATTTGCCATGATCTTCGTTTTTTGAATGTTAAGTTTTAAGCTAGCTTTTTCACTTTTTTCTGTCACCTTCATCAAGAGGCTCTTTAGTTCCTCTTTGCTTTCTGCCAAAAGGGTGGCATCATCTGCATATCTGAGGCTATTGATATATCTCCTGGCAGTTTAAAGAGTCCGTCATAAATCATTAAATGATCTTAGACTTTCTTGAATAAACGAGTAAGTCAAAATGTTGGGTGTTTTCTCTTTACTCAACTGAATTTTATTTTCAACAGGATCTTTTGTGACCACGAACTTCCATTACTTGTTTGAGATGGGTTCTCTTCTGTTATAAATGACTGTTAAACCTCTGATAGAGTATGTTTTACTCTCCTCTATATTACTCAAACATTTAATGATTTACAAAGGACATTTTCATTGCCCCAGAAGAGGTTGATAATTTAAATTCTTCTGTGAAATAAACACTATTTTTTAATTTTTGACTTTAAAAAATTCTTTGTAACATAATTAAAAACAAATACAAAAAACTAATGTGTGTATTCAAGATGGTATAGCTTTGTCTGTGAGTATCTTTCAAGTAGGACCTACATGGACTTTGGTCTGATTTGTATTTAGGGAGCGTGTTTCAGTGTACAGCTCACAGTGTAAGTCTCTGGTATGTTACTGTTTATTTCTGAACATGAATCTTGTGTTTGCATATTTTCATATGTTTATGTTTAAGCATACTATTCGATATAAGATTGTATTCTTAGAGCTTAGTGGTTAAGATCGAAGAGTATTAATATGGATTCAAATCTTGGCTCTAATCATTATAAGCAGCTATGTGACCTTATATGGAAGTCACAACTTTTCTGAGGCTCAGTTTCTCATCTTTGAAATAGTACTTCTTAACAGTTTTCACTTTGTAAGATTACTGTGAGGATAAAAGGTAATAATAGATGCATGCATGGCACCTGGCCTATAGTTTAATAAAGTTATTATTCCTATGTAATCAATTTTAGTTTTTCTCTGGAAGAATAAAATTTCCCACTTATGCTTCTTATTCCATCCTCTATCATACAGTGTGTCACATAGCTTTTTAAATTTTTCATATTCATTTTTTTGGTTTATAAAATAACAACTGAATTATATAAGTTCCTTATGGAAAATCTGATTTCATGAAAATATCCCCAGTGCCTTGCATAGTGCAAACAGAACATGTAGATATTTGATGAAAAATGTTCAATATATATTACTTGAAAGAACATAAGCCAAAAAAAAAAAAAATAACACTAATTTGAAGAATGTGTGTTCCGGTTGCTCTTGATGTAAAACAATTCAAGATATGTGGGGTCCAGTGTGTGTGTGTGTGTGTGTGTGTGCACATGCATATGTTTCTTTATGCTGCTTTCGTTTAAAGGCATTAGAAAGCTGCTTAAACAACAGGACTAGTGATGCCAAGATTCCTGTGGGGAGAGGTGAGTTAACAGCCTGCAGCTGTTATTTTCCCAGAGGCATTTGTGAATTCTGAGAACAGTGAGAAACTATGCTTTGTCACAGGTCCACTATTGGACGTCGGACAAACCAGCAGTTTTGGCAGTCTTACTATGTTAGATGAACAAAATTAAAATCTGAGAGGCCCAAACTCAATGAATTACAATGGGTGCCAAACTGAGCTGACTGATCCTCAAGACATTTGCAAAGTGTCTGAAACTATGCAAGGTGAAGGGACAAAAAGCTCAGTAAAATGTCTCTGAAAAGCAGTAAGGATTTTCTAGTGTCTTGCCTGAGAAGATGAGCATTATAAAATGGATTCCTTAGGTAGTGCAGTGATAAAGAATCCTCCTGTCAGTGCAGGAGACCACAAGAGATGTGGGTTCGATCCCTGGATCAGGAAGATCTCCTGGAGTAGGAAATGGCAATTCACTCCAGTATTCTTGCCTGGAAAATTCCATGGACAGAGGAATCTGGTGGGCTATAGCCGATGGGGTTGCAAAGAGTTGGACACGACTGGGCAGCTAAACACACATGCACTTGAAAAGGGGCCTGTAATCACACAAACTCTCAGATTAAAGTCAAAGGGCTGAAAATTAAGAACTCAATAGCTTTTTAAAAAATATTTAGAGGAAAGCTGCAAAGAAAGATCCCATACACAGGAACTTTATCCTTCATCCAAGTTATTTTAATATTAAATCTCATATAACCACAGTAAATTTTCCAAAACTAAGAACTAACGTTTGATCAACACTATTACCTAAACTATAGACTTATTTGGATTTCACTAGTTTTTCCAATAACGTCCTTTTTCTATTCCAGGATCCAAAATAGGATATCATTTAGTCATCATTTGTTCTTAGTCTCCTCCAATCTATCACAAGTTTCTCTGCTCCCTCTTTCTCACAGTCTTGACATACTGGTCAGGTATTCTGTAGAAAGTTTCTCAATTTGGTTTTTACGATGGATTCAATTCCACGTCTCCTGCATCTCCTGCATGGGCAAGCAGATTCTTTACCACTGAACCACCTAAGTTACTATTTCTTTTTCCTATGCTCTATTCTTAGACATAAATCAAGCTCAGCCCAAGCGCAAGAGAAAAATTAAGCTTGATTTCCGGAAGTGGGCAATATCAACAATTACTACTTAGGATTCTTCTGTAAGGATTATGAAGATCCTTGGCATCCACCAGATGTTTTAAAAGGGTGCCAATTACTGAGATGAACAAAATTAAAATCTGAGAGGCCCAAACTCAATGAATTACAATGGGTGCCAAACTGAGCTGACTGATCCTCAAGACATTTGCAAAGTGTCTGAAACTATGCAAGGTGAAGGGACAAAAAGCTCAGTAAAATGTCTCTGAAAAGCAGTAAGGATTTTCTAGTGTCTTGCCTGAGAAGATGAGCATTATAAAATGGATTCCTTAGGTAGTGCAGTGATAAAGAATCCTCCTGTCAGTGCAGGAGACCACAAGAGATGTGGGTTCGATCCCTGGATCAGGAAGATCTCCTGGAGTAGGAAATGGCAATTCACTCCAGTATTCTTGCCTGGAAAATTCCATGGACAGAGGAATCTGGTGGGCTATAGCCGATGGGGTTGCAAAGAGTTGGACACGACTGGGCAGCTAAACACACATGCACTTGAAAAGGGGCCTGTAATCACACAAACTCTCAGATTAAAGTCAAAGGGCTGAAAATTAAGAACTCAATAGCTTTTAAAAAATATTTATAGGAAAGCTGCAAAGAAAGATCCCATACACAGGAACTTTATCCTTCATCCAAGTTATTTTAATATTAAATCTCATATAACCACAGTAAATTTTCCAAAACTAAGAACTAACGTTTGATCAACACTATTACCTAAACTATAGACTTATTTGGATTTCACTAGTTTTTCCAATAACGTCCTTTTTCTATTCCAGGATCCAAAATAGGATATCATTTAGTCATCATTTGTTCTTAGTCTCCTCCAATCTATCACAAGTTTCTCTGCTCCCTCTTTCTCACAGTCTTGACATACTGGTCAGGTATTCTGTAGAAAGTTTCTCAATTTGGTTTTTACGATGGATTCAATTCCACGTCTCCTGCATCTCCTGCATGGGCAAGCAGATTCTTTACCACTGAACCACCTAAGTTACTATTTCTTTTTCCTATGCTCTATTCTTAGACATAAATCAAGCTCAGCCCAAGCGCAAGAGAAAAATTAAGCTTGATTTCCGGAAGTGGGCAATATCAACAATTACTACTTAGGATTCTTCTGTAAGGATTATGAAGATCCTTGGCATCACTAGCCAATATCACAGCTCCATTCTCACTATTAGTCATTCATGGTTTCATTTTCATCACTGTGGACTCAAGAATATTTATTGCATTGTTTGGCTTCTAAGTCAATATTAATGCTATTTATTTTGTTGCTCAACCACTGGGGGCTCATTCAGGTTGTTCCTGTGTTCTTTTAATATGCCCCATTCCTCTTAAATTTTGAGCAATTCCTCACTTTCCATACTAAGATATTCCATGCTAGTCTTTTACTGCCCTGTTTCATCCTGAGAATTAGCTGTTGCTCCAAGAAAAAAAAAAAAACAAACCTGGTGACTTTCGTAGAAAACATGTATTTAGAAATATATAATAGGTATTAGATCTGAGAGCTGGGTATGCTTAGTGCTACTGGGTTGTCACTCCTTCTAAGCCCTTTTAAAGGGCAAAGACAGGAAATATGTGTGTATACTAACCCATGGATACTCTTATATCTATATATCTGAATTATTCTAGCTACATATATTAAAATGAACATAAATTTAAAGCTGTCATCTCAGAGTCTAATGCAGCTTGAGTCCATTCTAGCTTTTAACCATCTTGTTCCTTTATAACTTCTTTTTCTGACAATGAGAAACCTGGTTGTCATCCACAATTTATTTAATTATTTGTCCAACTCTCATGTATTTGTATTTTTAGAACTGTTCATCCATATCACTGTGTGGAACACATTTATCTACTAGAGTACAGGTGGGCAAACAGCTCCCAGGGCAATTCTGGCCCTTGGTCTCTTTTGGTATGTGATAGCTGAGAGTAATTTTTATATTCTTAAATGAATGGGGTAGGGGAGACAGACTATTTCATGAAAATTATATGAAATTCACATTTTAGTGCCCATGGGTAAAGTTTTATTGGAACACAGTCATGGTCCTTTGTTTATGCGTTGTCTGTGACTGTTTTCATGCTATATCAAGAGGGCTGAGTAGGAACCCTATGGACCGCATGCACACACATACACACAAAATAATTACTATCTGGCTCTTTCCAGAGGTTTGGTAAGCCCTAAACAAGAAGACAGTTATCACATAGTTCTTTCTGGCTTCAGTTTTATAGTATTCAGCCAAAATTCCAAAGTAATTCAGACAAGCTAATTTAAAGACAAGTCTTGTATTTTTAATACTGCTAGTTCATTATAATCTATATTAAACCACACTTTAATTTTTATATAATAAATGTAACTCCTTCTTAATGCATATTTTCCTAGGAGTTCTGAAAAATGGATGAAGTCATATATCAGTCATATCAACATATCAAACCGAGCCCACACCCTAAAAGTTCCCCTGGAAGGCTAGTTTCTTTGTAGTCAACAGCTTTTGTGTCTTCTAACTTTTGCAGTTTTAACAATGGCATATAAGCAAAATCATACAATTGTGTAGATTTGGGGTTCTGGTTTCTTTCATTTAGCAAACTGAATTTAAGATTCATCATGTTATAATGATGTTATTAATAATCATTCTCTTTTCATTGCTGAATTATATTGCATTGACTGACCGTACCATGGTTTCTTAACCATTCACAATATCTTGTTTTTGGTAATGATAAATTAAGTTTCTATAAACATTCATGTATAGATTTCCCTGTGAAGATATGCTTTCAAAAATTCACTTGGGTAAATAGCTAAGAGAAGACCTGCTGGGTCATACCATAAAGGCTTTTAAACTTATACAAAACTACCTTCAAACAGTCCTCAAAAGTGGCTGTATGTTTGAGCACCCCAACCAGCACTGAATGAGAATTCCTGTTGCTCCATATCCTTGGAATAAATTCCATGGACAGATGAGCCTGGCAAGTTCCATGGGTCGCAAAGAGTAGGACATAACTAAGCGGCTGAGCACATGCACACACATTCCCCCACACCAGTTTCACTGCTGGGCTTTACAGTAAGTCTTAAAATTAGGTAGTGGGTCCTCCAATTCTGTTCTTTCAGAACTGTTTTGGTCTCTCAAGTGCTTTTCTGTACACGTTTTAGAATCAGTTTGTCAATATCCATTTAAAAGCTTGATTGGGCTTTATGACTGTACCAAATCAAATCCATACCATGAATATGGTATATCTCTGTTTAGTTCTATCATCTTTGACTTCTTTCAACAATATTTTGTAGTTCTCAGAATGCAGACCCTGCATTAGGTATA
This sequence comes from Tragulus kanchil, assembly GCA_022376925.1. Taxonomy (NCBI): domain Eukaryota; kingdom Metazoa; phylum Chordata; class Mammalia; order Artiodactyla; family Tragulidae; genus Tragulus; species Tragulus kanchil. Next base: position 111,579,966 of record JAIOJX010000032.1, on the reverse strand, counting down.
ATCCTATTAGAATTATATGTAAGCACTTCAATTTCTGGTGCTATGGATTTTCTAATGTAAAATTTCAATTGTTCATTGTTGGTTAGAAGTCACATCGGAAAAATTACTTTCATTTTATTCTGTGACACTGCTAAACTTACCTATTAGTAGTTTTTCTGTAGATCATTTGGAATTTTCTATGTAGATAAAGCTATACTTTGCAAATATAGTTTTGTTTCTTCCCATCTAACCTTTATGCCTTTTATGTATTTTTATTATCTCTCTGTATTATCTAAGACTCTCATCATGATGTTAAAGGAATGGTGAGACAGTGGTATGCTTGCACTGTTTCTGAGCTTAGGGGGAAAGTATTCAATCTTTCAACATTAAGTATAATGTTAGCTGTAGGTTTTTCAAAGATGCTCTTTATAGGTTAAGGAAGTATCCTTCTACCTCAACTTTACTAAGAGTGCTTAACATAAAGAGAATAAATTTTATTGTATGCTTTTTCTGCCTATTGAAATGACACTGAGAACAAAATGTATTTAATCTGTTAACAGGGTGAATTTACATTGTATTTCTGGAATAAGCCCACTTGATTATATTTTCATTTTCATATGCTTCTGACTCTAATTTGCTAATACACTGTTAAGGATTTTTAAATGTATATTTATGAGGGATTTTGGTCTATTTTTCTTTTCTTGTAATGTGATTATCTATTTGGCACTAGAAGATATGTTGACATTATAAGATGACCCAGGGTGCATTCTTTCTTCTATTTTCAGTAATGTTTGAAACTGGCATTATGTTTTCCTTAAAGGTTTGGTAACATTTACTAGAGAAAGCCTCCATGCTTATGGTTTTCTTGTATGGAAGGTTCCTAACTTTAAATTTCTTCAATAGGTATACAACCATTGAGATTATCTATTTCTTTTTGAGTTAGCTTTGGCAGCTTATTTATTTCAAGACATTCTTGAAAATTATATCTTTCAGGAAGTTACAAATAGTTTTAACAGCAAAGTAAACAGAGTAGAGGACAGGACTAGCAAAGTGGAGGCCATTTCAAAAGAAAGCATCTAAACTAGAGAGTGAGAAAAATCAAAAACATCACAATAAGCATATGATACATGTGTACACAATCTAATGACCCATGCAAAATATAGACAGTAAATAGATGTTGGGGCAGAAGCAAGATAGTTTTTTTTTGTTTTAGAAAGTCACATCGGAAATTACTTTCATTTTATTCTGTGACACTGCTAAACTTACCTATTAGTAGTTTTTCTGTAGATCATTTGGAATTTTCTATGTAGATAAAGCTATACTTTGCAAATATAGTTTTGTTTCTTCCCATCTAACCTTTATGCCTTTTATGTATTTTTATTATCTCTCTGTATTATCTAAGACTCTCATCATGATGTTAAAGGAATGGTGAGACAGTGGTATGCTTGCACTGTTTCTGAGCTTAGGGGGAAAGTATTCAATCTTTCAACATTAAGTATAATGTTAGCTGTAGGTTTTTCAAAGATGCTCTTTATAGGTTAAGGAAGTATCCTTCTACCTCAACTTTACTAAGAGTGCTTAACATAAAGAGAATAAATTTTATTGTATGCTTTTTCTGCCTATTGAAATGACACTGAGAACAAAATGTATTTAATCTGTTAACAGGGTGAATTTACATTGTATTTCTGGAATAAGCCCACTTGATTATATTTTCATTTTCATATGCTTCTGACTCTAATTTGCTAATACACTGTTAAGGATTTTTAAATGTATATTTATGAGGGATTTTGGTCTATTTTTCTTTTCTTGTAATGTGATTATCTATTTGGCACTAGAAGATATGTTGACATTATAAGATGACCCAGGGTGCATTCTTTCTTCTATTTTCAGTAATGTTTGAAACTGGCATTATGTTTTCCTTAAAGGTTTGGTAACATTTACTAGAGAAAGCCTCCATGCTTATGGTTTTCTTGTATGGAAGGTTCCTAACTTTAAATTTCTTCAATAGGTATACAACCATTGAGATTATCTATTTCTTTTTGAGTTAGCTTTGGCAGCTTATTTATTTCAAGACATTCTTGAAAATTATATCTTTCAGGAAGTTACAAATAGTTTTAACAGCAAAGTAAACAGAGTAGAGGACAGGACTAGCAAAGTGGAGGCCATTTCAAAAGAAAGCATCTAAACTAGAGAGTGAGAAAAATCAAAAACATCACAATAAGCATATGATACATGTGTACACAATCTAATGACCCTGTATGAGTGCAATCTGAAATTCCAGTGAGACAGTAAATAGATGTTGGGGCAGAAGCAATACTTAAAAAATGAGTTTTCTGAAACTGATGAAAGATAACCTAAAAATTTAAAAAGCTCTACAAACAATGTAGAATTAATCTAAGCAAACTAGGTCTAGGTGTGTTATAGTATAATTACTAAACCCAAAGCTGAAGAGCAAATCTTAAATATAACAGAGTAGGGAAACCCCACATTAGGGAGTTACAGATGACTTTTCAACTGACACAAAAGAAGCCAGAAGACAACGAATGGCTTCTTTAAAGTTCCAAAGGAGGGGCTTTCCTAGTTGTCCAGTGGTCAGGACTTCACATTATCACTGCTGAAGGTAGGGGCTCACTCCATGATTGGGGAACTAAGATCACTGTGGTGTGGCAAAAAATAAAAATTAAAAAATAAAGTGCCAAAGGAAATAACCACCAACCTAGAATTTTATATCTGGTACTTAAAAGTGAAACCATGATGTTTTCAAACAAACAAAATTGGAATTCAAAGCCAAGATAGAAACATGAAATAATGTACTATAGGGGGTTTCTTGGGTAGGAGGAAAATGACTTGAAAATTGAAATTGGAACATGGAATTGCAGGAAAGGATGAATAACAGAAAGAGTAAATATGTGATTAAAATGAATAAACATTACTATAAAAGCAAAACTAATTTGTTGTGTTTTATATATGTAGAATCAAAATATAATAACAGATATGCAAAAATGAGGCATGTTAAAAAAAAGAGTTAAATGTTTTCAGGTCCCAACATTATTGGGGAGGTCAACAAATACTTTGTTATGTATGCAAGCTGAAATCTATAGAGAAATCAGTAACAGAACAGTATATATAAAATAAATAACAAGTTAATGAAAAGGAAAGCCTCCATGCTTATGGTTTTCTTGTATGGAAGGTTCCAACTTTTCAAAAAGAGATTATCTATTTCTTTTGAGTTAGCTTTGGCAGCTTATTTATTTCAAGACATTCTTGAAAATTATATCTTTCAGGAAGTTACAAATAGTTTTAACAGCAAAGTAAACAGAGTAGAGGACAGGACTAGCAAAGTGGAGGCCATTTCAAAAGAAAGCATCTAAACTAGAGAGTGAGAAAATCAAAACATCACAATAAGCATATGATACATGTGTACACAATCTAATGACCCTGTATGAGTGCAATCTGAAATTCCAGTGAGACAGTAAATAGATGTTGGGGCAGAAGCAATACTTAAAAAATGAGTTTTCTGAAACTGATGAAAGATAACCTAAAAATTTAAAAAGCTCTACAAACAATGTAGAATTAATCTAAGCAAACTAGGTCTAGGTGTGTTATAGTATAATTACTAAACCCAAAGCTGAAGAGCAAATCTTAAATATAACAGAGTAGGGAAACCCCACATTAGGGAGTTACAGATGACTTTTCAACTGACACAAAAGAAGCCAGAAGACAACGAATGGCTTCTTTAAAGTTCCAAAGGAGGGGCTTTCCTAGTTGTCCAGTGGTCAGGACTTCACATTATCACTGCTGAAGGTAGGGGCTCACTCCATGATTGGGGAACTAAGATCACTGTGGTGTGGCAAAAAATAAAAATTAAAAAATAAAGTGCCAAAGGAAATAACCACCAACCTAGAATTTTATATCTGGTACTTAAAAGTGAAACCATGATGTTTTCAAACAAACAAAATTGGAATTCAAAGCCAAGATAGAAACATGAAATAATGTACTATAGGGGGTTTCTTGGGTAGGAGGAAAATGACTTGAAAATTGAAATTGGAACATGGAATTGCAGGAAAGGATGAATAACAGAAAGAGTAAATATGTGATTAAAATGAATAAACATTACTATAAAAGCAAAACTAATTTGTTGTGTTTTATATATGTAGAATCAAAATATAATAACAGATATGCAAAAATGAGGCATGTTAAAAAAAAGAGTTAAATGTTTTCAGGTCCCAACATTATTGGGGAGGTCAACAAATACTTTGTTATGTATGCAAGCTGAAATCTATAGAGAAATCAGTAACAGAACAGTATATATAAAATAAATAACAAGTTAATGAAAAGGAAACAGTTTATTAAAAAAAAGTTACTAATCCAAATGAAAGCTACAGCAATCTACATAAAAATTCTCGATTTTCATTACTGGAAAAAAAATCTCATGTGCTGCTCACAAGATATGTACTTTAAATATACTAATAAAAAACAAAGAATGGAAAGTATACACTATGCACATATGGCTAAAATAAAGCTGCTATAACTATACCCCTAGCAGATAACACATACTGTGAAACAAGAAATAATACTAGAAGGAAGAAGGTACATTTCACAATTAAAGGTTTGTATCACAGTCTGAAAATCTGTATCCAATCAACAATATGGCTTCAAAATATATACAACAAAATTAACAGAAAAAGAAAAACAGACATACCCACAATTATAAAACTTGAAATATTCTTGAAATTTGACACCTACCTACCACTACAGAAAAAGCAATTCCAACTAGATCATATATTTAAACACGAAAGAAAACAAAAAGTCTTTAGAAGAAAAGATAAGAGTCTTGAAATAAAAGAAATTTTCACATCTTGAGGGATTTAGGGATGGCGAAGTCATTTTGGTTTGTACATTATTTGGCTTTAACTTTATGCTAACTATAGTCAGAGACCTATGGTCTTCATACATACACTGTACAACTGCTTTAACTGGAAAAAAGCACTTCGCACTAGCCAGACTGTTTAGAATATCCACTTGAAAGATAGGGACAAATGCCCCTCTTCCCATGAAACCAAGGCTAGTATTTCTTCAAAGGTCATGCTGACTTGCTGGGTATGTGCTAATCCATCTCTTGAAACTGAAGGACTGTACCTTGTACCCCTGTCATGTTTGGTTTGTTCTTTGTTCTGACAAGGAGGAAAATGCTTGAAAATTAAATTCAGGAAAGAAAATGAATAACAGAAAGAGTAAATATGTGATTAAAATGAATAAACATTACTATAAAAGCAAAACTAATTTGTTGTGTTTTATATATGTAGAATCAAAATATAATAACAGATATGCAAAAATGAGGCATGTTAAAAAAAAGAGTTAAATGTTTTCAGGTCCCAACATTATTGGGGAGGTCAACAAATACTTTGTTATGTATGCAAGCTGAAATCTATAGAGAAATCAGTAACAGAACAGTATATATAAAATAAATAACAAGTTAATGAAAAGGAAACAGTTTATTAAAAAAAAGTTACTAATCCAAATGAAAGCTACAGCAATCTACATAAAAATTCTCGATTTTCATTACTGGAAAAAAAATCTCATGTGCTGCTCACAAGATATGTACTTTAAATATACTAATAAAAAACAAAGAATGGAAAGTATACACTATGCACATATGGCTAAAATAAAGCTGCTATAACTATACCCCTAGCAGATAACACATACTGTGAAACAAGAAATAATACTAGAAGGAAGAAGGTACATTTCACAATTAAAGGTTTGTATCACAGTCTGAAAATCTGTATCCAATCAACAATATGGCTTCAAAATATATACAACAAAATTAACAGAAAAAGAAAAACAGACATACCCACAATTATAAAACTTGAAATATTCTTGAAATTTGACACCTACCTACCACTACAGAAAAAGCAATTCCAACTAGATCATATATTTAAACACGAAAGAAAACAAAAAGTCTTTAGAAGAAAAGATAAGAGTCTTGAAATAAAAGAAATTTTCACATCTTGAGGGATTTAGGGATGGCGAAGTCATTTTGGTTTGTACATTATTTGGCTTTAACTTTATGCTAACTATAGTCAGAGACCTATGGTCTTCATACATACACTGTACAACTGCTTTAACTGGAAAAAAAAAGCACTTCGCACTAACCAGACTGTTTAGAATATCCACTTGAAAGATAGGGACAAATGCCCCTCTTCCCATGAAACCAAGGCTAGTATTTCTTCAAAGGTCATGCTGACTTGCTGGGTATGTGCTAATCCATCTCTTGAAACTGAAGGACTGTACCTTGTACCCCTGTCATGTTTGGTTTGTTCTTTGTTCTGACAAGATATGAAACTGTGGTTCAGGCGTCCAAAATGGAGCCAGCTGGTCACTGCAGATTTGGTTTCAAACATGTTCCTGCAACACAGGAAACTTTTGGACCATAATGAATCCTTACTACATCAATCTAATTGTAACTCTATGGTTTTGCTCATAGAAGCCTCTTCCACTATGTACTCTAGCAGAACACAATTCAAGTGCTACCCCTTCACAGTTCATGTCTGTTGGGTTAGAGTCCTCAGTATGGCTCTAATAAACCTCTTGTCTATTCTTATTTTAGATTATTTATTGATTATTTCCATTGACAAGATAAACATTCTAAAAATGCTAATAAAAAAAGATAAATTGGATTCATTGGACTTAAGATTTTCTTTTCATCAACTGATAACATTAAGAGAATGAAAAGGGAAAGCATAGAGTGGGTCTTAAGAGAAAATTATAAAAGAAGTATCTGGGCTTCCCTTGGTGGTCCAGTGGGTAAGGACACCACCTTGCAGTGCAAGGGGCGCCGGTTTGATCCCTGGCCTGGGAAGATCCCACGTGCCGCGGAGTGGCTGGACCGATGTGTCCAATTACCGAGCCGGAGCTCTGGAGTGAATGCGTCCAGAGCCGGTGCTCTGCGACAACAGACGCTACCGCGATGGGAGGCCCACAGGGGCCAAAGAACAAAGACGGATGAAAATGGAGAAATGAAAGACCAATAGTAGTGGCCCGCCTGCTCCCCTCCCTCCCCAACCTGACCCCCACCAAAAAATAAAAAAAAATAAAAAAAAAAGAAGTATCTGACATACGAAGAATCTGTATGGAAATTTTAACAAAGCAGATAAGAGACAGCTTAGTACAAAAATGGGCAAATAACTTGAACAAGCACTCTTCAAACAGAATATCCAAACAGCCAATAAACATATGTGCTAGTCATCGAGAAACAGCAAACTAAAAGCATATGTGCTAAAACTACTACTCACCATCAAAATGCCAAAATAAAAATGCACATGCACATAAACACAACACACACACACACACACATACACACACACAACCAATCAAGTAGAACTGAGCATATAAAACAAGCTGAACTCATACACAGTGGTAGGGGGAGTGTAAACTCTTAAAATCACTTGGAAAAGTCTTTGGCAGTGTGCAGAAAAGCTTAACGTTTATACACTTCATAACTGACCAATACCAGTAAAGAAACATACCCAAATACAATGCATACAATATTATCTAAAGACATAAGCTCTTCTTAGCAGTTCTAAAATAACTCAAACCAAAAACAACCCAGAAGTCCATCAATAGAGTAACGCATTAATTAATGGTAGTATATTCACATAATGAAAGACCCTGCAGCAGCAAGAGTGAGAAACTATACATAACAAGATGTCTGCATTGCAAAAATGTCTGAATTGGAAAAAAAAGCAAAATTAAATATGTAAGAAGAAAGGGGAAAAGATATGGTAGGCTGTCACTGGTATAAAGATAAAAAATATGTAATACTTATCTTGTTATTAGACATTAAGATAATGTTAACCTTGCGAGAGGCAGTCACTGAGATATCTGTAAGTATATCATGCTTTGAAAACAAGCTTAATTTAAAATCAGTATACATATAGAAGCTTTCAACAGTACAAACTGATGCCAATGTTACACAATTCAGCCATATCCCGAGGACCGAGCTTGGTGTCCAACATGACTCATGATAAATAATTGTTTTTTAAATGAATGACTGAAAAAAGACACCAAAAAGAATAATAATATACTGTAATTATTTCCTGTCATTCATATATGTTTATTTACCTCATGTCAAATTCTCATAATATTACACCTGATAAAACTGACCTATTTTCCTCTTTTCAGTATTTAATTAACATAAAAATCAGCTGGGAAATTTCTCCAAAACACATGTCTCATCCACTATCTTATTCTACCATTCAATCAAGTATATTTTCAGGAAATGGAATTGCCTTATTTTGGCCATAAAACAAGAGTTCTCTTATTCTGAAGGCTGTGAAAAAATTATCGTAGTCACTACTTACTGACTTTATAAAATAGCTATCACTAACATTTTTTATAGTTAACATGATCTGTGTCAAACATTTTGCATAATGACTCAGGTCAAGCAGGAAGTTAGATAAGTTGCCTTTAGGCAAACCACTGACTTCCACTAAATGAAATTTGTACTTTTCTTTTCCTTCCCAGGGATTAAATATTGTGAGCACTAAGCATTTTGCATGGTTTTCAAGCCTAATATCAAAAAAACTTCATGAGAAAATTGAGAAACTAACATATAAATGTCTTTGATGAGCCTGATGTGATTTCAAGACATTCTTTACCCGGTCATGTATCTCATCACAGTTGGAAGGTGAACACCAATCAGAATGGAACCTGTAGGCATAAAAAACAAAGATGACTTGCAGCCAGAAGGACAGAAAAATAGGTCTTACCAAATGCCAGACAGAGAAAGTTATTTTTTCTTATCCCTATGTGATAACATATACAAGATGTGTTGTTTTTCACATCGTGTCTAAGTCGTGTCTGACGCTTTGTGACCCCGTGAACTGAAGCATGCCAGGCCTCTCTGTCCATCACCAAAGACTAGAATAACATAATTTCTTTCTTTGACTGAGGATGAGGGACAGATACAAAATCAGGTACTCATTAGGTCCTCACAGTGTGTTCAATTAATAGCCTAATAAAGTTTGACATGCTTAGGGGAGAGTAAATCTATATACCTAACCATTTTAACAATTTCCATACATAATTCTTTATACAGTTTTATCTCTAAACAAAGATATACATTTTTATATGAGAGCAATAATACCACAAAGAGTGCCTTTAAGATTATCTTCCAGTCTTGGAATTAAACATGTCAAAGAGGAGTCAGTCAGCCCACCATTTTTCTTGCTCATGCCCTTCCCAAACTCACACATGGCACCAGTCTCAAGCTACTTTGTTTTCTACAAGTGATAATAAAAGTCTCCACATCTCTACGACATGTTCTTGACAGTTCCTTTATAAAGGAATGAATACTAAAATTCTAATAGACCACTTAAGACTTTCTAGCTTCTAGTCTGTCCTTAACAAAATTAGACTTTTATGTGTTTACAGAAAGTATAAACCATTAAGCAGGGTAAATGATTTACATGATCTGTTTTGAAGAATGCAATCAATAATGGATGAACACCTATATCTAAATTTTAATCTCCTCCCTTTGTAATAGGAAGTGTTGCTGCATTTATGGAAATATATTGGCAATTTTTTTGACTACATTTAAAAAGGCTGTTTTTACAGTATAAACCAATAATTGTACTTTTCTTTTCCTTCCCAGGGATTAAATATTGTGAGCACTAAGCATTTTGCATGGTTTTCAAGCCTAATATCAAAAAAACTTCATGAGAAAATTGAGAAACTAACATATAAATGTCTTTGATGAGCCTGATGTGATTTCAAGACATTCTTTACCCGGTCATGTATCTCATCACAGTTGGAAGGTGAACACCAATCAGAATGGAACCTGTAGGCATAAAAAACAAAGATGACTTGCAGCCAGAAGGACAGAAAAATAGGTCTTACCAAATGCCAGACAGAGAAAGTTATTTTTTCTTATCCCTATGTGATAACATATACAAGATGTGTTGTTTTTCACATCGTGTCTAAGTCGTGTCTGACGCTTTGTGACCCCGTGAACTGAAGCATGCCAGGCCTCTCTGTCCATCACCAAAGACTAGAATAACATAATTTCTTTCTTTGACTGAGGATGAGGGACAGATACAAAATCAGGTACTCATTAGGTCCTCACAGTGTGTTCAATTAATAGCCTAATAAAGTTTGACATGCTTAGGGGAGAGTAAATCTATATACCTAACCATTTTAACAATTTCCATACATAATTCTTTATACAGTTTTATCTCTAAACAAAGATATACATTTTTATATGAGAGCAATAATACCACAAAGAGTGCCTTTAAGATTATCTTCCAGTCTTGGAATTAAACATGTCAAAGAGGAGTCAGTCAGCCCACCATTTTTCTTGCTCATGCCCTTCCCAAACTCACACATGGCACCAGTCTCAAGCTACTTTGTTTTCTACAAGTGATAATAAAAGTCTCCACATCTCTACGACATGTTCTTGACAGTTCCTTTATAAAGGAATGAATACTAAAATTCTAATAGACCACTTAAGACTTTCTAGCTTCTAGTCTGTCCTTAACAAAATTAGACTTTTATGTGTTTACAGAAAGTATAAACCATTAAGCAGGGTAAATGATTTACATGATCTGTTTTGAAGAATGCAATCAATAATGGATGAACACCTATATCTAAATTTTAATCTCCTCCCTTTGTAATAGGAAGTGTTGCTGCATTTATGGAAATATATTGGCAGACTTTGTTATTGACTACATATGCAACACATCTTGAAAATCAGAGGCCTGAACATACTCTCTTCAATGAAGCTACGAGAGGATCCACTAGTCTGTGCTGTGGTATAAGAAATGACTGCCCAACAGTCTAACTCCATTTTAAAAAGTAAAACCTTTAGCATGATAAGAGTATCAGCCCCTTTTAAAGATTTGCTATTGTTTCTGAGTCTGACTTTATTAATAACTATATAAGCTAGCATAAATTATAAGTTATAGTATTAATAGTTATACTTTGAAGAGAAAACTACTTCTGAAATATAACATTCATAATCAAAAGTAAAACCTGTTTATGGTATACTAATTCTATTCGTTAAATAGGCTTAAAGCAAAAAGGACCTTCACTATAAATAAATGAAATCATCTGCTTAGAGTCACTGATAAAGCTTTCAAAAGTGTGTTTATATACATGATAAGAAATCAGCATTTTACAGCAATCTTAGAGGAAAACTTATTTAATTTTAATAAATAGTTACCCAGATGAACTAGAGCTATATGTTCTGTCATACTTTCAATTTTACCTGGGACATACCATCTACATTTACATCAGCTTAAATCGTTTACTGACTCGAATGCATTGTATAAATACCCTAGTATATTTCTCAATGACCTAAAATCTAAATTAGAGAAAGTCTCATATTTAAAAATGTGGTACTAAGCATGCTAAAAAGAACAAAATGGTTTTGTTCCTAGTAATATGTCTTAAAGACATAATGGGCTTCCCTGATGGTTCAGTAAAGAATTCGCCTGCAATGCAGGAGACCTGGGTTTGATCCCTAGGTTGGGAAGATCCCGTGGAGAAGGGAATGGCAACCCACTCCAGTATTCCTGCCTGGAAAATCCCATGGACAGAGCAGCCTAAATGGGCTACAGTCCATGGGGTCACAAAGGGTCAGACATGACTGAGTGGACTTTCTAGCTTCTAGTCTGTCCTTAACAAAATTAGACTTTTATGTGTTTACAGAAAGTATAAACCATTAAGCAGGGTAAATGATTTACATGATCTGTTTTGAAGAATGCAATCAATAATGGATGAACACCTATATCTAAATTTTAATCTCCTCCTTTGTAATAGGAAGTGTTGCTGCATTTATGGAAATATATTGGCAGACTTTGTTATTGACTACATATGCAACACATCTTGAAAATCAGAGGCCTGAACATACTCTCTTCAATGAAGCTACGAGAGGATCCACTAGTCTGTGCTGTGGTATAAGAAATGACTGCCCAACAGTCTAACTCCATTTTAAAAAGTAAAACCTTTAGCATGATAAGAGTATCAGCCCCTTTTAAAGATTTGCTATTGTTTCTGAGTCTGACTTTATTAATAACTATATAAGCTAGCATAAATTATAAGTTATAGTATTAATAGTTATACTTTGAAGAGAAAACTACTTCTGAAATATAACATTCATAATCAAAAGTAAAACCTGTTTATGGTATACTAATTCTATTCGTTAAATAGGCTTAAAGCAAAAAGGACCTTCACTATAAATAAATGAAATCATCTGCTTAGAGTCACTGATAAAGCTTTCAAAAGTGTGTTTATATACATGATAAGAAATCAGCATTTTACAGCAATCTTAGAGGAAAACTTATTTAATTTTAATAAATAGTTACCCAGATGAACTAGAGCTATATGTTCTGTCATACTTTCAATTTTACCTGGGACATACCATCTACATTTACATCAGCTTAAATCGTTTACTGACTCGAATGCATTGTATAAATACCCTAGTATATTTCTCAATGACCTAAAATCTAAATTAGAGAAAGTCTCATATTTAAAAATGTGGTACTAAGCATGCTAAAAAGAACAAAATGGTTTTGTTCCTAGTAATATGTCTTAAAGACATAATGGGCTTCCCTGATGGTTCAGTAAAGAATTCGCCTGCAATGCAGGAGACCTGGGTTTGATCCCTAGGTTGGGAAGATCCCTTGGAGAAGGGAATGGCAACCCACTCCAGTATTCTCGCCTGGAGAATCCTATGGACAGAGGAGCCTGTGGGGCTACAGTCCATGGGGTCACAAAGAGTCAGACATGACTGAGTGGACTGTTGGGAGCACAACAACAATACGCTATAAAGACATGCTACTTGATGTATTTTACTTTCGTCTACAGACTAGGTCTAGATCTTTTTTTAGAAAATATACTCGAAGTAGAGGTATTCTGAGTGCAAGTAATAGAGTTTATTTATCCTAGAAAGTACTCAAATAAAATTTTATCAACTATTTAGATGTTTTCAAATACTCTTATTTTTCACTTTGGGAACAACATTTCATTAGGGTTAAAGTGACTGTAATTAAGAAACTCACTCATAGTTAATAAACTCACTCAGAGAGAACTGGGCTAGGGAGAAGTATCTAATGCTATGCAATATATTCTAAACAAAAGTATTTTAAAATAAAGTCTCTTAAAATCAAATTACCCTTTTACAAATAATCACACGAGATACATAATTACTGCCTGCTCTTTTCTAATGACTATTCAAAAATTTAGTACAGAAATAGAGTCTAAGCATTACCTTTCCCTGAGAGAAGCTCGATTTAACACAGGGCTTGGAGAATGCTTCGGCATGGTAGAGGGGGCTGAATGAACAAGTAAGGTCCTGGCTGAATGCTGGGGCTTGCTACATGACCTTGAACTCAAATAGTCTTCGCATCTTTCCAAAGACTCATCAAAGTCTCTCCCGTGAGGTGGTCTGACGACCTGTTCAAAAATCATATATGTATACACAGGAGATATATATGTGTATATATGTATGTATGTATGTATATATATATATATATATATATGTATGTAGAGAGAGAGAGAGAGAGAGAGGTTGTAACATTATACACACAATCTTTGTAAAAGTAAAAAAAAAAAAAAAAAACAACCAAATATAAAATCACAGTTAAATTTGAAAGTACATTTCATTAAGGAATTCCCTGGTGGTCTAATGGTTAGGATTTCACATTTTCACTATCATGGCCTGGTTTTAATCCCTGGTTGGAGAATTAAAGTCCCATAAACTGCATGGCAAAAAAAAAAAAAAGATAATGTGTGTAAAACACATGAAAATGCTTGACACAGAACAAGTCCTTGATAAACGGACATAAATGTTAAAAGTTATTTTGGGCTTTCCCAGTGGCTCAGCAGTAAATTACCTGCACTTTAGGAGGCTCAGGTTTGATTCTTGGATAGGGAAGATGCCCCTGGAGAAGGAAATGGCAAGCCACACCGGTATTCTTGCTGGGAAAATCCTATGGACAAAGGAGCCTGGAAGACTACAGTCCATGCGATCACGAAGAGCCAGACACGACTGAGCAATAGCATAGCAATCATTACTACCACAATATGAATAATCCAATTATCCATATGTGTAAAATCTATAGAACGTTATCAAATCCAAGGGTTTTAGAGTAGGAATAGAGTAAAGGAAGGGATAGGTATAACACAAAGGTCAAAAACACATGAACTAACAGTCTAGCCAAACAGTCTAGCCTCTAGTCATGAGGCCAAACAGAACAGAATTCTAGTCCTCATACTCAATTCACTGTTTCATCATAAATCAAGGTAGATAAATGATTCTTACCCTTGCACAACTTATATTCCAGTAAAATTTACATTCTAGCAAGGACAGATTTGAAAACACACAACTCCCTATAAGATAAGTAGGTAAAATATATAATATATTGAAGGATGGTAAATATCATGGAAAGAAAATAAAAGAGACACTAAGTGTTGCTGAGTGGGGTGGGAGGGGTATGTAGAGAAGGCACTGCAGTGTTAAACAGGTTGGCCAATGAGGACTTCTGAGAGAGAACTGCCCTAGTAAGAACTCTATGGAGTAAAGTCCGAAGACCCTATTAAAGACCACAAGACCTAAGTCATGGGTACATTTGTGGGAAGAGCATTCCAGAAAGAGAAAAAAACCCATAAAGACCCTGTGGGTAGGGTAGGGTGTATACCTGATAATTAGAAATAGCAAGAAAACCAACAAGGCTAGACTGAATAGTAGGAAATAAAATAAAAAAGATAAAATTTAATAAAGAATTTGGTCTTCTATTTTAAAAATAAGCTTTTCCTTGGTAAATATCTTCTTGGCTCCTGTGTCAAGAACAGTCTATAGTGCGTCCAAGGGCAGGGTCAAGAAAACCAATTAAGAAACTATTACAACAAACCATGGAAAGGGAATGCTGGCTTGCTTCTGAATAACAGCAGTGGAGGCGAAAAATGATCAGATGCAACTGTCAGCTGGAAGATACAGCCAATAGGATCTGCTGATAGACTGTCAATAATATCAAAGATTTTTGGTGAAACCCACTGGAAGAATGCTGAGTTTGCATGAGTTAGTTACATCCTTCCAACTGGACAGGTGGAAGATTAAGATATTAGGAATCTAGTTTTCGATATGTCGAGCTTCATGTTTCTATTAATCACCCAAACTATCAGAGTAGAGCTAGTTTGGATAAACAAATATAGGTTCTACAGCACAAACCCCTGAGCATAGCAAATCATTACTACCACAATATGAATAATCCAATTATCCATATGTGTAAAATCTATAGAACGTTATCAAATCCAAGGGTTTTAGAGTAGGAATAGAGTAAAGGAAGGGATAGGTATAACACAAAGGTCAAAAACACATGAACTAACAGTCTAGCCAAACAGTCTAGCCTCTAGTCATGAGGCCAAACAGAACAGAATTCTAGTCCTCATACTCAATTCACTGTTTCATCATAAATCAAGGTAGATAAATGATTCTTACCCTTGCACAACTTATATTCCAGTAAAATTTACATTCTAGCAAGGACAGATTTGAAAACACACAACTCCCTATAAGATAAGTAGGTAAAATATATAATATATTGAAGGATGGTAAATATCATGGAAAGAAAATAAAAGAGACACTAAGTGTTGCTGAGTGGGGTGGGAGGGGTATGTAGGGAAGGCACTGCAGTGTTAAACAGGTTGGCCAATGAGGACTTCTGAGAGAGAACTGCCCTAGTAAGAACTCTATGGAGTAAAGTCCCGAAGACCCTATTAAAGACCACAAGACCTAAGTCATGGGTACATTTGTGGGAAGAGCATTCCAGAAAGAGAAAAAAACCCATAAAGACCCTGTGGGTAGGGTAGGGTGTATACCTGATAATTAGAAATAGCAAGAAAACCAACAAGGCTAGACTGAATAGTAGGAAATAAAATAAAAAAGATAAAATTTAATAAAGAATTTGGTCTTCTATTTTAAAAATAAGCTTTTCCTTGGTAAATATCTTCTTGGCTCCTGTGTCAAGAACAGTCTATAGTGCGTCCAAGGGCAGGGTCAAGAAAACCAATTAAGAAACTATTACAACAAACCATGGAAAGGGAATGCTGGCTTGCTTCTGAATAACAGCAGTGGAGGCGAAAAATGATCAGATGCAACTGTCAGCTGGAAGATACAGCCAATAGGATCTGCTGATAGACTGTCAATAATATCAAAGATTTTTGGTGAAACCCACTGGAAGAATGCTGAGTTTGCATGAGTTAGTTACATCCTTCCAACTGGACAGGTGGAAGATTAAGATATTAGGAATCTAGTTTTCGATATGTCGAGCTTCATGTTTCTATTAATCACCCAAACTATCAGAGTAGAGCTAGTTTGGATAAACATATGAACTGGTATTTTTAGAGTCTAAACGGTATTTAAAAATATGGCGCTAGGTGGTAATACCAAGGGAGTGAGCATAAACAGGAAACATCTGAAAACTGAGCTCTGGGAATACTCCATTGTTTAGAGGCTGGGAGATGAGAAGGAAACAGACTGAGGAATGGTCAGGGAGTGAAGGGAAGAGAAAGGAGAATTTACACTTCTGGAAGTCAATTAAATAATGTATTTCAAGGAAGGGGAGTAAATATTTAACTTATCAGTCAAATATTGCTGATGAGACAAGGTAGCAAAGACTAGGAATAGCATTAATAATATTAACAAGAGAAACACTGATGAAATGATGGAAGTGATTCCCTAGAGTTAAATATATTCAATTCTTCTCTCTTATTCTCTCTTGAATGTAACTTAACACATATTTAACTTCCAGTTGCCATATTACTGGAGAAGGAAGTGGCTACCAGTCCAGTAATCTCGCCTAGAGAATTCCAGGGATAGAGGAGGCTGGCAGGCTACGTCCATGGGCTGACAAAGAGTCAGACATGATGGAAGCAACTTAGCTTACATGCACCATGTTAAGGGTTAGGACTACAATAGTGAAGACAAGAAAGCTGCTGCCTTTATGAGCTTTTGTCCTAGCTGTTACTACTAGCCACTAAATATCTGACCTTTAAGAAGGTCATTTTGGCCTTCAATCCTTCTCAGATTCATCTGCCTTGTATGTAAAAACAGGGCTAATAAGAGCTATCTTGTATCTATAGATCGTCCATAGTTTAACTATCTTGAAGAATGTCTAGATACGTGAAGTAGTTATATTACACAACAAATGTAAGTAATTTCTTATTAAAACACCACTCCAACACAGCTTCAGCTGGAAGATACAGCCAATAGGATCTGTCAATAATATCAAAGATTTTTGGTGAAACCCACTGGAAGAATGCTGAGTTTGCATGAGTTAGTTACATCCTTCCAACTGGACAGGTGGAAGATTAAGATATTAGGAATCTAGTTTTCGATATGTCGAGCTTCATGTTTCTATTAATCACCCAAACTATCAGAGTAGAGCTAGTTTGGATAAACATATGAACTGGTATTTTTAGAGTCTAAACGGTATTTAAAAATATGGCGCTAGGTGGTAATACCAAGGGAGTGAGCATAAACAGGAAACATCTGAAAACTGAGCTCTGGGAATACTCCATTGTTTAGAGGCTGGGAGATGAGAAGGAAACAGACTGAGGAATGGTCAGGAGTGAAGGGAAGAGAAAGGAGAATTTACACTTCTGGAAGTCAATTAAATAATGTATTTCAAGGAAGGGGAGTAAATATTTAACTTATCAGTCAAATATTGCTGATGAGACAAGGTAGCAAAGACTAGGAATAGCATTAATAATATTAACAAGAGAAACACTGATGAAATGATGGAAGTGATTCCCTAGAGTTAAATATATTCAATTCTTCTCTCTTATTCTCTCTTGAATGTAACTTAACACATATTTAACTTCCAGTTGCCATATTACTGGAGAAGGAAGTGGCTACCAGTCCAGTAATCTCGCCTAGAGAATTCCAGGGATAGAGGAGGCTGGCAGGCTACGTCCATGGGCTGACAAAGAGTCAGACATGATGGAAGCAACTTAGCTTACATGCACCATGTTAAGGGTTAGGACTACAATAGTGAAGACAAGAAAGCTGCTGCCTTTATGAGCTTTTGTCCTAGCTGTTACTACTAGCCACTAAATATCTGACCTTTAAGAAGGTCATTTTGGCCTTCAATCCTTCTCAGATTCATCTGCCTTGTATGTAAAAACAGGGCTAATAAGAGCTATCTTGTATCTATAGATCGTCCATAGTTTAACTATCTTGAAGAATGTCTAGATACGTGAAGTAGTTATATTACACAACAAATGTAAGTAATTTCTTATTAAAACACCACTCCAACACAGCTTCCTCCATCAACACTGCCAGTTTTCACTGCTTTCCAGAATTACAGCAACATATGGTGAGCCAGCAGTCAACTGAGAGAATAAAGTTTTCATTCCAGAACCAAATAGCATGTAATTCAAATGACTCATTTGTGGTCCCAAATAACTGACCAAGTATATGTGATCCAGATTGAACAGGAGAAAAAACTGAAAAATGCTCTATTGTTAATTGTTCACAGAGACAAAGTAAAAACACAGTGAACGTCAAAAAGAGGATCAAAGAGCTCTATGACCAACAAATACAAGTGTGCAGATTAAAAGGTTGATAGGAAAGGGTAAAAGTACTATACCAGCTGTTTCTAGAATTTTTTGTTTGCTTGTTTCTAGACTTATATCCAAATCTCAGCCACTTGGCTTGCATAGAGAGATTATTTTCTCTTCATTAATTTCAATGCCCATTGAGTCATGTTGGCTGACAGACCACTTCATTTTTGTCTACTAAAATTTCCCCACAAACTAGTCTACACTTTATATATAAAGTCTCTCCTATCTGACTACAACTGACTTTTTCTTTATCAGAATATTCACCGAGATTCTCTTGAACAACACACTAATATCCAGATCTAGAGAGATACGGGGAATCGAACTCACAAAATAGATGAGATGGGGTATTAACACAAAGAAAATTGGCAGTGAGATACACTGGGTGGCAAATACATCCTAATAACAATATCTGCAGAAGGACATTTATAGGCTTCTAATGGTATAAATGGTGGAGGTCTCATGGAATAAGGATAAAGGCTGTAAGTAGAGAAAATGGGGAGATACAGCATTCCAAATGGAAGAAAAAGCATAAGGAACAATAAACAAAAATAAACAATAAATCATGTGGCTAGTTCTGCAGGAAAATAATTGGAGAGAATACCACAGAGGTGAAGAGGAGTACACTGTAGAGAACCCTGAACAGGGTAACTCAATAATCACTCTTCAGTTGCTAAATTGTGTCCAACTCTCTGGGACCCCCATGAACCTCAGCACACCAGGCTACCCCATCCTTCACTATCTCCATAAGTTTGCTCAAACTCATGACATTGAGTCAGTGATGCCATTCTATCATCTCGTCCTCTGTCGTACCCTTCTCCTGCCTTCAATCTTTCCCAACATCAGGGTCTTTTCCAGTGAGTTGGTTCTCTGCGTCAGGTGGCCAAAGTCGTGATGTTTCAGTCCTTCCAATAAATATTCAGGGTTGATTTTCTTTAGGATGTACTGGTTTGTTCTCCTGGCAATCCAAAGGACTCTCAAGAGTCTTCTCCAGCACCATAGTCTGAAGGCATCAATTCTTTGGCACTCAGCCTTCTTTTTTTTTTCTGCATCATGTTATCTTCTTTTATTTATTTTTTTTCAATCTTTATTTTACTTTTTACTTTTACAGAGCTTTGTTGTTTACAGATATGTATGATCCCAGATTAGTCATATGTATATCCTCTCCCCCATCCCACCCCTCCAGGCCGTTGCACAGCACACCTGCAGGATCCCCTTTTCTCACAGCACAATGACAATAGCTATTTTTTTTCACATATGATAGTATAGGTTTTCTGAAATTGTTGTTATTATCACCACGCTCTAACCAACTAAGCTAACCGGCTGCCCAATTTGAAACTGTTATAGGTAAAAATGGAAAATTTCATGCACCAAGCTCATTGTAACTATGAAGAGCTGAGTCACAGGAAAAGACCCAGATGCCGTGAAAGACTAAGGGCAAAAGGAGAAGGGGGGCAACAGAGGATGAGATGGACGGCATCTCTGACTCAATGGACATGAGATTGAGCAAACTCAGGGAGACAGTGAAGGACAGGGAAGCCTGGTGTGCTGCAGGTCAGGGGGTCACAAGGAGTCCGACAAAGCTTAGCGACTAAACAACAACCAAATTAGGCAAATAACATATTTTTCAAATATGTGATATACAATGGTTGGGTTACATCATACTTAATGAAGTAAGGTTTCTGAAAAGTTGCTCATATAATAAGTTAAATCATATTTATGCCCATATCTTATAATTTATAGGAACTTCAAGGTCATTTATAATTCATAGGAACTTCAAGGTCAAATTAATGGAAGAAAGAACAACTAAGTATGAACAGGAACCAGGAAATTCATTTATCCCAAAAAATGCTTTTTCAAGCCTGGCTATACACTAAATTTCTCCTTCATCATGGGATGTAAAACTTAAAGAAATCAAAATAATTCTGATGGAATTTTCTGGGAAGCAGTTTAGTATGATGATTATAGTAAAGACGTACAGTAGAAGTACTACTTTCACGATAGTAAGAACAAAGCACAGTTCTGAGTAAAAGGGGAGAAAAGCAGATATTGGCAACTGAGATGAGTTTCTCAATTTTGCTGTACTGAATGATCAATTCCTATGTCATCCAATTTAAAAATCCATATGGTCAACTATCTGGCTTGGTTTAAGGAAAATGTGTTTTCTTTAAACTGGAGAAAAATTTAGAAGAAATTTCCAAAATAATGCAATGAAAATGATAGATAATTCTTTAGAGGATAGGAAGAAATTCCTCATTTCTTATACCACTGTTCCATGCACTGATGTTAAGTACCTTGTTTAATCCCCACAACAACATCATGTGGTATTTTTACTATCTACACGTTATAAGAGAGGAAACTGAAGTAAAGCCACACAGCTATTGTTTGGTGGTAGTGGTCTCAGGTCAGTGACCTATGAGGAAAGCTCCACAGAAGATGTGCTAGCTATTAGATTTACTAATAGCACAATAAAAAGAGCCAAGAAACAAATTGACAAGCTGTTCCCAAGGAAGAAAGAAAATATCTTCTATTAATTTGATGATGTGATCATAACACTGCTACCAAACCACTCAAGAAAAGCAGAAAAAAAGGAAATTATAGATCACTCTTACTAGTGACCATAGGCTTCCCTGGTGGCTCAGTGGTAAAGAACATGCCTGTTAATGCCTGAGTTGGGAAGATCCCCTGGAGAAGGGCATGGAAATCCACTCCAGTATTCTTGCCTGGGAAATTCCACGAACAGAGGAGCCTGCTGGGCTACAGTTCATGGGGTTGCAAACAGTCAGACACAACTGAGCGACTAACACATATATACAGGCCCTATACACCTGCAAGAGGGATTGAAAATATGGTAGGGGACATGAATAACCAGTATTAAAATCCTAGTAAGTCAAGACAAAGAAATAATCTGAAAGGCAGAATTAAAACTCATTCTTTTTAGATGATGTGGTTTCTTCTGTTAAAAAAAGTCAACAATATCTAAGATAAGAATGCTATACAAAAATCTATTTCAAAACCATACATTAGCAAAACACATATAAATGTAGTTTTACATAAAAATTTATTTACAATGGGAACCAAAACTATACAGTTTCTTAGAAAAATCTAAAAATGTGTAAACACATTAATGGAAAAGTGTATATAACTGGAGTAAGACATGTGAGAACTGAGAGCACCTGCATTCACACAGCTTAGCTAACAGAACTAAAATCTGAGGCCCACCTACTTCATATGACTTTATCATAAGTTTTAATGCTATTAAAGCGTAAAGTGGTTCATTATTCGCTTCAGGACCTTCCCATAAATCATTTGTCTGAACAACAGTCAGCTCAATCATCAATCAGCTACTTTCTCAAAATGACAGATTCTTTTTTTTTTTAGAGGGGGGAGCGGGTTGGGGAAGGAGAGGAGTTGGGTGGGCCACTTCTATTGGTCTTTCATTTATCTATTTTCATCCATCTTTGTTCTTTGTTATTTTCATTCACCTTTGTTCACTCCCATCGCAGTGGCCTCTGCTGTCGCAGAGCACCGGCTCTGGGCGCATGCACTCCAGAGCTCCAGCTATGTAATTGCCACTTCACGGCACGTGGGATCTTCTCAGGCCAGGGATTGAACTGGCACCCCCTGCACTGCAAGGTGGTGCCCTTACCCACTGGGCCACCAGGGAAGCCTGACAGATTCTTAACCTGGGCAAACATTCCCCTTCTCAGCTGAAGAGATCACTCAGCAGAACAAACCCTTTCCCTATGAAATATCTGTTTATTTACCAAGACTTGCTTTAAGATTCTAACCTTTGTGTCCATTGTTGTTGTTTAGTCCCAAAGTTTGTCTAACTCTTTGCAACCCCCTTGACTGCAGCATGCCAGGCTCCTCTGTCCATGGGATTTTCCAGGCACGAACACTGGAGTGGCTTGCCATTTCCTTCTCCAGGGGATATTCCCTACCCTAGGACTGAACCTACATCTCCTACTTGGCAGGTGGATTCTTTACCACTGAGCCACCAGGGAGCCCCTAAACTTTTATATTACAAACTTTGCCAATTAGATTCCCTCCTTAAAAGCCCTACCTTAAAATACTGGAGCCAAGACTGCAAAATCTTTAAATATTTACCTATAAGTATCTACCCATAACTTTTCAGAGAGATTACCCTTAACCTTTCAGAGACACAACTGAGACTATAAAGGTGATGCTCTCCCTTACTGCATAATCAAAGCTATGCTTTGCTTGACATCGACAGATTCTTCAGTTATAGCAGTGGTCTTTTGGTGAGTCGGCAGATGAAAACCTTGTAAGCCCAATAAAATCCAAATAGACCTTCCTTGAAGCCACATATAAGATGCTCAACTTAGAAATAGCTTTTTCCTCTGGAACTTTTGGGCCTCCCACCTTGGAGAGGTCTCTCTATCGATACAATGGTATGGTAATTGGTAATTGAATCTTCTGTTGGGTCTGGACTCCGCTCTCCTTTTGTTAAAGCTCCCAAATGGTTAGTTGTTTGGCTTGTAGGAATGCAGAACCCTTGTCATTCTCTAGTCAAGTCTGAAAACTTATATCAGATGGAAATCTGTCTGATTACATACATTACTAATATGTCTCTCTGTCACTTTGTGTTGTGAGTCTGTAAGAGAAAGTCCATAGAGAAGTGGTCAGGCATGAGCTATTAAAGTTATCCTGGAGCCAAACCCAAGGACATACAGGTTCAAATGTTCTCATTCTACCAGAATCCTTAGTAAAAATTTTGCCCTTGGGCTACTTGTCAGAATACCACAAAAACTTTCCAAAGTCTCTTCTTCCCCCACCCCCCATTGGAAGAAAATGATTCTGGAAGAAATCACTACCACACCTTCCACCTTCCTAGAATTACAGATTTGTCCGGTCTCCAATTTAAGATACTAACCCATAGGTTGAGGCCCAAGATATAAGGTGTACAAGCAACATAATGACCAATACTTTCCGATTCTTATTCCTGTATTTCAGGTTAAGCTCACAGCCCCTCCAATTTAGATTCAACTGTTTGATCATCTTTCATGCACTTACACTGTGATTTTACTTTGTACACTTACTGTTCCAAACAGTAAAATTTCACCAAGCGTATTTTAGCATTACAGTGGCTACCTTGGAGAGTGTTTTATATGAACAATACTGTTCACGTGAAAGATGCCTTAGAATGAAAAAGAGTAAAATCCTATACACCCAGTCTGCATTTCTCAACTGGCATAACAAAAATTCCAAAAAAGTTTTTTCAGAGTCTACAAATTGCTTCCTTGAAAGATTTGTTGGAAAATTCTTAAGAATGTGAAAATGTACAACTGTGTCTTGTTTGGATACCCCACATCCCACTGAAAGAAATGGCCTTTAACCCACTATTTCTTATCTTTTGTCTTATGCTCCTCCATCACCTGAGAACCTTATCCCTCTTTCTGTCTACTTTCCCATATGATGTGCCAGAAACAAAAGCTCAGTGACTTCTTAAAATTAAATCCCCTTCAGAATATATCAAGTGCCATATGGTTGATTTTTAAGCTCTGGTCATTTTCTGAGCTGAATTAGACATTCTCCAAAGTCCAAACAAGGTATTTCAAATCCTAACAGATGATGCTGTTAAAATGCTGCATTCAATATGCCAGCCAACTTGGATAACTCAGCAGCGGCCACAGGACTGGAAAAGGTCAGTTTTCGTTTCAATCCCAAAGGAAGGCAATACCAAAGAATGTTCAAACTACTACACAACTGCACTCATTTTACACGCAAGCAAGGTCATGCTCAAAATCTTACAAGCTAGGCTTCAACAGTGCGTGAACTGAGAACTTTCAGATGTACAAGGTGGATTTAGCAAAGGCAGAGGAACGAGAGATGAAATTGACAACATCTGTCAGATCACAGAAAAAGACAGAGAATTCCAGAAAAACATCTATCTCTGCTTCATTGACTATGTTAAAGCCTTTGTGTGGATCAGAACAAACTGTGGAAAATACTTAAAGAGATAGGAACACCAGGCCACCTTACCTGCCTTCTGAGAAACCTGTATGCAGGTCAAGCAGAAACAGTTAGAACTGGACATGGACCAATGGACGGGTTCTAAATTGGGAAAGGAGTACATCAAGGCTGTATGCTATAACCCTGCTTATTTAACTTATATGCAGAGTACATCATGCAAAATGCTTGTCTGGATAAAGCACAAGCTGGAATCAAGATTGCCAGGAGAAATATCAGTAATATCAGATATGTAGATTCCACCACCCTTCTGGCAGAAAGTGAAGAGGAACTAGAGTCTCATGATTAAGGTGAAAGAGGAGAGCGAAAAAGCTGACCTAAAACTCAACATTCAAAAATCTAAGATTATGGCATCTGGTCCCATCACCTCATGGCAAACAGATGAACAAACAATGGAAATGGTGACACACCAAAATCTCTGCTGGTGGTGACTGCAACCAGGAAACTAAAAGGCGCTTGCCCCTTGGAAGAAAAGCTATGACAAACCCAGAGAGTGTATTAAAAATCAGAGACACCACTTTGCTGACAAAGGTTCATCTAGTCAAAGCTATGGTCTTCCCAATGGTTATGTATAGATGTGAGAGTTGGACCATAAAGAAGGCTGAGTGCCAAAGAATTGATGACTTTGAACTGTGCTACTGGAGAAAACTCTTCAGAGTCCCTTGGACTGCAAGGAGATCAAACCAATCCATCCTAAAGGAAATCAACCCTGAATACTCGTTGGAAGGACTGATGCTGAAGCTGAAGCTCCACTACTTTGTCCACCTGATGGGAAGAGCTGACTCACTGGAAAAGACCCTGATGCTGGGAAAGATAAAAGGCAGAAGGAAAAAGGGACAGAGAGTAAGATGGTTGGATGGCATCACTGACTCAATGGAAATGAGTTTGAGCAAACTCAGGGAGATGGTGAAGGACAGGGAACCTTGGCGTGACCTGTGGCGTCCATGGAGGTCACAAAGAATTGGACAAACTGAGCAAAGAACAACAATGTCTCCTACACCTGTCTATCATTGCTTATCTCATTTTAAGACATAGAAAACATGTCTCAGAGCATCTAGAAAAAAAATACTTATCTAGGCAGAATTTAGTAACAATAGTTATTTAGCCAGTATTTAGTGACATTGTTTTGTTTGTTTTCACTGCATTTTTAAGGCTTTCATCCATTTAAAGCATATGATATTGATTTTCATTTATACTTATAAATGAAAAGAAGATGAATTTTTAGTTTTTAAATTTTTTAAAATTAATTCATATTGGAGCATAGTTGATTTATAATGTTGTGTTAATTTCTGGTATACAGCAAAATGAATCAGTCATACAAATACATATATCTACTCTTTTTTAGATTCTCTGAATTTTTAAAAGATAGCATAAATTACATGCAGATATTGCATAAATTATGAAAATGCTCTATGAATGACTGTAATTTAGAATTACTACTGTTTGAGGTATCACTAAAAGTAATAACCAATTTCTATTTCTAACTCCATCTGTCACACATACACACACATACACAAATAAGCAACTAATCCAAATGAACACTCAAAAGTCACAAAATAGTTGTAGGAAGACAATGAAAAGCCTATTCCAGACAAAATAATGACATTCAATAATATGGCAATTATTGTTTGTAAATTTCTTTACTAAATGATTATGACAATACATAACTGTACATATAAGAAATTTACTTATGCTCTAATCTGAAAGCCAGGATAATTTGAACTGTGCTACTGGAGAAAACTCTTCAGAGTCCCTTGGACTGCAAGGAGATCAAACCAATCCATCCTAAAGGAAATCAACCCTGAATACTCGTTGGAAGGACTGATGCTGAAGCTGAAGCTCCACTACTTTGTCCACCTGATGGGAAGAGCTGACTCACTGGAAAAGACCCTGATGCTGGGAAAGATAAAAGGCAGAAGGAAAAAGGGACAGAGAGTAAGATGGTTGGATGGCATCACTGACTCAATGGAAATGAGTTTGAGCAAACTCAGGGAGATGGTGAAGGACAGGGAACCTTGGCGTGACCTGTGGCGTCCATGGAGGTCACAAAGAATTGGACAAACTGAGCAAAGAACAACAATGTCTCCTACACCTGTCTATCATTGCTTATCTCATTTTAAGACATAGAAAACATGTCTCAGAGCATCTAGAAAAAAAATACTTATCTAGGCAGAATTTAGTAACAATAGTTATTTAGCCAGTATTTAGTGACATTGTTTTGTTTGTTTTCACTGCTTTTTTAAGGCTTTCATCCATTTAAAGCATATGATATTGATTTTCATTTATACTTATAAATGAAAAGAAGATGAATTTTTAGTTTTTAAATTTTTTAAAATTAATTCATATTGGAGCATAGTTGATTTATAATGTTGTGTTAATTTCTGGTATACAGCAAAATGAATCAGTCATACAAATACATATATCTACTCTTTTTTAGATTCTCTGAATTTTTAAAAGATAGCATAAATTACATGCAGATATTGCATAAATTATGAAAATGCTCTATGAATGACTGTAATTTAGAATTACTACTGTTTGAGGTATCACTAAAAGTAATAACCAATTTCTATTTCTAACTCCATCTGTCACACACACACACATACACAAATAAGCAACTAATCCAAATGAACACTCAAAAGTCACAAAATAGTTGTAGGAAGACAATGAAAAGCCTATTCCAGACAAAATAATGACATTCAATAATATGGCAATTATTGTTTGTAAATTTCTTTACTAAATGATTATGACAATACATAACTGTACATATAAGAAATTTACTTATGCTCTAATCTGAAAGCCAGGATAATTATTGTTCTGTAGTTTTTACTACATACCTTATAATCCTTGGGTCGGTAGCAGCCAAGATGAGAATGATCTAAAAAAGGATATATAAAAGAAACTATAAATGTTTCCTATCAAAAAGAAGAAATTTGGCTTAATCTTTGATTTTTCCTACAATCACTGTTTCTATGATTATCTTCATAGAGCAGTTTTCAGAAATACCTTCAAAATCCGTCAACAATGTTACAAAGATACTAAGTAAGAAGTTAAAATCTGTGTTAGCTCTGTGACTTCACAAATATTATTTTATTACAGTAGGACATATCTGATATAAGACAACATTAATTTTTATTTTATAAACCAATTTGCATGAAATGGGCAATTTTTAATTGACAGGTCAGTTTATGATGAAACATATTTTGAATATATAGACTTGATAGATACTGTCAAACTATGAGTGTTCCTAATCTTGGAGGATATGGCTGAATCAAGTGAATGTAATGGAAACAGGACCAGTTTTAGCCAGTGGGAGCACACTGTCCTGTAGAACAGATCTTGTCAGCAAACAGACATGCATTACAGTTAAGACCCCAGCACTTCCAACAGGGCCATGGGCACATTCCATAACCTTTCTAAGCCTCAGATCCTGCAAGTGTCTCATATACCTCTTTCATAATATTGTTTTAAAGATTACATTGGACATTACATGTAAGGCAGCAAATGTTAACTATTATTACTAACACCATTATCAACATCTTTGTATAGTATAGCATAAATTACATGCAGATATTGCATAAATTATGAAAATGCTCTATGAATGACTGTAATTTAGAATTACTACTGTTTGAGGTATCACTAAAAGTAATAACCAATTTCTATTTCTAACTCCATCTGTCACACATACACACACATACACAAATAAGCAACTAATCCAAATGAACACTCAAAAGTCACAAAATAGTTGTAGGAAGACAATGAAAAGCCTATTCCAGACAAAATAATGACATTCAATAATATGGCAATTATTGTTTGTAAATTTCTTTACTAAATGATTATGACAATACATAACTGTACATATAAGAAATTTACTTATGCTCTAATCTGAAAGCCAGGATAATTATTGTTCTGTAGTTTTTACTACATACCTTATAATCCTTGGGTCGGTAGCAGCCAAGATGAGAATGATCTAAAAAAGGATATATAAAAGAAACTATAAATGTTTCCTATCAAAAAGAAGAAATTTGGCTTAATCTTTGATTTTTCCTACAATCACTGTTTCTATGATTATCTTCATAGAGCAGTTTTCAGAAATACCTTCAAAATCCGTCAACAATGTTACAAAGATACTAAGTAAGAAGTTAAAATCTGTGTTAGCTCTGTGACTTCACAAATATTATTTTATTACAGTAGGACATATCTGATATAAGACAACATTAATTTTTATTTTATAAACCAATTTGCATGAAATGGGCAATTTTTAATTGACAGGTCAGTTTATGATGAAACATATTTTGAATATATAGACTTGATAGATACTGTCAAACTATGAGTGTTCCTAATCTTGGAGGATATGGCTGAATCAAGTGAATGTAATGGAAACAGGACCAGTTTTAGCCAGTGGGAGCACACTGTCCTGTAGAACAGATCTTGTCAGCAAACAGACATGCATTACAGTTAAGACCCCAGCACTTCCAACAGGGCCATGGGCACATTCCATAACCTTTCTAAGCCTCAGATCCTGCAAGTGTCTCATATACCTCTTTCATAATATTGTTTTAAAGATTACATTGGACATTACATGTAAGGCAGCAAATGTTAACTATTATTACTAACACCATTATCAACATCTTTGTATAGTATAGACACCATTACTATCAAATTGTAACTCACACAAGGCTAGGTCCAATTTATCATACATGTTAATCTGCTCAAGTTTTACAATTAATCTGCATTTCATGTCTCATTTTAAGAGTATAAAGACAATGCTTACCTTACTACCTCAGAGTCATAGTTATGATTAAACTATGCAATTAATAAAAGTACCAAGTATCTACTTACAACAGTGGATTATAAAATTATTCCATATCACTCCATAAGATAAAGACCACTACATTGTACATATACATTTAGGGTTTTCTTTATTACTTAAAGGAGTCCACTTTGCAGTATTATAATCTGTTATATTGATAAATGAGAAAATCAGAACCATAATTTACAGTTCTCCTTCTTTACTAATACATTCCAATAAAAAAAAAAACACTCTAATATTCCATATTTTACCTTCCCTAACCACCCTATACAGAGAAACAGGCTATATGGCTAGAAATCCAGGATAGTCTATAATTAGTCAATTAGCTTTCATCGTAGCACAAGATGTTGTCTGTTCTTCCAATGTCCTGAACCATTACAGAGGGTAGTGGAAGCATTAAAGTCCTTCACACAAGGCCAACTTGACCATTTAATTCAGTCAAAGCCAACTTAATCCAAGTGTCTTTCAAAATTGAAAATAAAACTAAACCCCAGCCTAACTACTCTTTTGTAATGTCTAATGTACAACACAGCCACAAGTAGCAGAAGAAATAAAAGAATGATAAGGACATACTGAGTCTAATTCTCCAAACATGCTAATTTTGAAAATTAAGATGATAATTTATCAGAATAGTATATATTTGTTCTGGCAGTTAATGTAATATTAAAAATATCAATATATTAAGCACTGGAATATCTCTAGCTTCCTACAAACCATTTATAAACTTACCCTAATTCAGACAAACATATAATTTTCTTTCATTTTTATAAATTAAGCTATTACTTTGATCTGAGGATCTTGTCAGCAAACAGACATGCATTACAGTTAAGACCCCAGCACTTCCAACAGGGCCATGGGCACATTCCATAACCTTTCTAAGCCTCAGATCCTGCAAGTGTCTCATATACCTCTTTCATAATATTGTTTTAAAGATTACATTGGACATTACATGTAAGGCAGCAAATGTTAACTATTATTACTAACACCATTATCAACATCTTTGTATAGTATAGACACCATTACTATCAAATTGTAACTCACACAAGGCTAGGTCCAATTTATCATACATGTTAATCTGCTCAAGTTTTACAATTAATCTGCATTTCATGTCTCATTTTAAGAGTATAAAGACAATGCTTACCTTACTACCTCAGAGTCATAGTTATGATTAAACTATGCAATTAATAAAAGTACCAAGTATCTACTTACAACAGTGGATTATAAAATTATTCCATATCACTCCATAAGATAAAGACCACTACATTGTACATATACATTTAGGGTTTTCTTTATTACTTAAAGGAGTCCACTTTGCAGTATTATAATCTGTTATATTGATAAATGAGAAAATCAGAACCATAATTTACAGTTCTCCTTCTTTACTAATACATTCCAATAAAAAAAAAAACACTCTAATATTCCATATTTTACCTTCCCTAACCACCCTATACAGAGAAACAGGCTATATGGCTAGAAATCCAGGATAGTCTATAATTAGTCAATTAGCTTTCATCGTAGCACAAGATGTTGTCTGTTCTTCCAATGTCCTGAACCATTACAGAGGGTAGTGGAAGCATTAAAGTCCTTCACACAAGGCCAACTTGACCATTTAATTCAGTCAAAGCCAACTTAATCCAAGTGTCTTTCAAAATTGAAAATAAAACTAAACCCCAGCCTAACTACTCTTTTGTAATGTCTAATGTACAACACAGCCACAAGTAGCAGAAGAAATAAAAGAATGATAAGGACATACTGAGTCTAATTCTCCAAACATGCTAATTTTGAAAATTAAGATGATAATTTATCAGAATAGTATATATTTGTTCTGGCAGTTAATGTAATATTAAAAATATCAATATATTAAGCACTGGAATATCTCTAGCTTCCTACAAACCATTTATAAACTTACCCTAATTCAGACAAACATATAATTTTCTTTCATTTTTATAAATTAAGCTATTACTTTGATCTGAGGTTTCCTAATGTTCACATTTAATCACCCTTACTAACAATTAGGCACTAACTATATCCTAAATGCAGGAGATAAAGGAGATAAAAGTCATGGCCCATGGTCGTGCAGTGCTTATAATTTACTCTAGTTATTAACAAGTCAAATAACAGCAGTATAAAAGGAGAAGCTAAGCCAGAATAGCAACGGCAATTAATGCTATTAAAAAGTCATTCAGATACCAATATTTCCAAGATGAAGATATTCAGGAAAATCCTCCTATCAGAGTAAAAAACTGAGCTGCACCTTCATGAATGGGTCACACTAAAGAAAAGTCTACAGTAAACAAAAGAGCTCATTTAGATTGTTCGTGTGTACACGGATGTGTGATCTTGAACAACGTAACACTTCTTTAAATCTCACATTTCCTGATCTATAAAGTGAGAATAACTAATAGTACCTAAAATTCTTGAGGTTACTGTGAGTAATGAATCAATGAAAGTACTCAGAATAGTGGCTAGCAGAAAACACAGTAAATATTATCTATTATTTGATTCTTCTATCATCTCATGAAATCAGTGTTACAAGCTGAATATTTGTGTCCTCCCAAAATTCCTATGCTGAAACTCTACTCCTCAGAGTGATACTATTTGGAAATGAGAATCCTAAGCAAACTAAAAAAGGACCAGGATGTTGCCCTCAATTTCCTCTTCAAAATGCACAGATGCCAGAATGTTTCCAAATATTCTTGAGGTACAAGAGATACTGAGTTTTCTTCAAAAGGACTGTATAAATTAGAATTATATGCCATGGAAATCTAGACAAAGAAAAGTTGAAAATTTTATCTAAAAAATGTATATACATGAAAGACAGTAGGAGAGGCATAATCTCAAATGTGGTGGAAAAGAAAGGAACCTGGAGCTATGAGATCTGGGTTCCGCACTGTTTACGGCTGTTCTGTAGTGCTCCAACATGTCGTGTAAACTCTCTAAGCCCTGGTCACTCTCTTTCTGATCGAATAAATCCATCTTCACATGATTCTAATGAAGACCAAGTCAAATGAAAATGATTTAATGGTAAAAATGGTATCCTACAGGAACTTAAGAATTATTATAGGAAGATAATTTGGTAAGAAAATATTCAAGAAGAATTTCCATTAAAGACAGTCATAATTGAAAACTTACTATGCATAGGAGATTCTGTCATAAGACATTTTAACGTATAGTTAAATAGATGGTGAGAATCCAAAGTACAGATGCTCAACCAACAGAGAGAAAGGAAAGCAGTCCAAAGAACAGGGGCATCACAATTAGAGAAATGAGAAGGGGAAACCCTGTGTGGTAAAAGACAAATATAATAAATGTACAAAGAAAAACAGAATTTTAAAAAATATTTAGTAAAAATAATTGTAATAAATTGTTAAAAATAATATGATCAAAGTTGAGGAGTACAGAAAAAAAGAGCAAACTTACAGTGGATCTTGAACAACGTAACACTTCTTTAAATCTCACATTTCCTGATCTATAAAGTGAGAATAACTAATAGTACCTAAAATTCTTGAGGTTACTGTGAGTAATGAATCAATGAAAGTACTCAGAATAGTGGCTAGCAGAAAACACAGTAAATATTATCTATTATTTGATTCTTCTATCATCTCATGAAATCAGTGTTACAAGCTGAATATTTGTGTCCTCCCAAAATTCCTATGCTGAAACTCTACTCCTCAGAGTGATACTATTTGGAAATGAGAATCCTAAGCAAACTAAAAAAGGACCAGGATGTTGCCCTCAATTTCCTCTTCAAAATGCACAGATGCCAGAATGTTTCCAAATATTCTTGAGGTACAAGAGATACTGAGTTTTCTTCAAAAGGACTGTATAAATTAGAATTATATGCCATGGAAATCTAGACAAAGAAAAGTTGAAAATTTTATCTAAAAAATGTATATACATGAAAGACAGTAGGGAGAGGCATAATCTCAAATGTGGTGGAAAAGAAAGGAACCTGGAGCTATGAGATCTGGGTTCCGCACTGTTTACGGCTGTTCTGTAGTGCTCCAACATGTCGTGTAAACTCTCTAAGCCCTGGTCACTCTCTTTCTGATCGAATAAATCCATCTTCACATGATTCTAATGAAGACCAAGTCAAATGAAAATGATTTAATGGTAAAAATGGTATCCTACAGGAACTTAAGAATTATTATAGGAAGATAATTTGGTAAGAAAATATTCAAGAAGAATTTCCATTAAAGACAGTCATAATTGAAAACTTACTATGCATAGGAGATTCTGTCATAAGACATTTTAACGTATAGTTAAATAGATGGTGAGAATCCAAAGTACAGATGCTCAACCAACAGAGAGAAAGGAAAGCAGTCCAAAGAACAGGGGCATCACAATTAGAGAAATGAGAAGGGGAAACCCTGTGTGGTAAAAGACAAATATAATAAATGTACAAAGAAAAACAGAATTTTAAAAAATATTTAGTAAAAATAATTGTAATAAATTGTTTCAGGCAAGAATCATCAACATATGCTAATGAGATCAAAGTTGAGGAGTATTATAGAGTCTCAATCTCCCCATAATTACAAAAGGAAGGGAGAAATACCATCTTTATGCTGGAGAAGCCTAGAAGACACCACAGTAATCAAGTGAGCAGATTAACATCAGCAGTAAGAAAGCAACATCATATACAATCCTGATGGGCTGCACTGAGAGGAATACATCAGTTGGTGCTGTTTTCTGGGAGAAAACAAATAAATCTAATCACGAGGAAAATAATCAAACAAATCAAATTGAGGGATAGTCTATTAACAAATTGGCCTTTACACTTCAAAATTATCACAGACTAAGGAATTGACCCATATTAAAGAAAACTAAATAAAGAGATGTGGCATTTCTTTTGCTATAAAGGTATTATGAGAAAAAGTGACAAAATCTGACTTAGGTTTACAGATTAGTTAACACTATTAATCATTAATTTCCTGTTTTGATAATTACATCACCTTAAGATAACCAACTATTAGTTTCCTCAGGCTGCCTTCTATCATAGACCAAGTGACTTAAACAACAGATATTTATTTCTCCTGCTTCTAGAGGCTGGAAATCTGAGATGTGGGTGCCAACACTGCCAAGTTTCGGTGAGAGTTCTCATCTGGCTTGAAGATGGTTGCCTTTTCACTGTGTCTTTACATGACAGAGAGAGAAGGGAAGACCTCTGGTACCTCATTCTATAAGGGCACTAATCTTTATCCTGAGGACCTACCATATAAACTCATCTAAACCTAATTTCCTCCCCAAAGGTAACGACCACTTCCAAATACCACCATTGTGGGGTTAGAACTTCAACATATAAAGTTTGAAGGACACAATTCAGTCCACAGCAACGTCAAGAAAAGTTTATCTACAGACACACATACAGAGATAGAGGCAGGGAGGAGAGAGAAAGAGGATGGAGGGAAGGAGAAACGCCAATACTAGTGTTTGTAGATTCTGAGTAAAGGGTATAGGAAAAATCTTTGTATCGTTCCAAATTTGTATGTCTAAAATTACATCAAAATAAAAAGTAAAAGAAAAAAAAGCACCTCATTATTAACCTCTCTAATTGCACCTCTACATAGGTAGCTGACTACTTTGATTAGAAGTTATTAGAAACTAAATTTGCTGGCAAATATATACTAATTGTCAGGGGAAACCAGACATTTAACTGTATTCCAAAAATATCTTCCAAAGAAATGTTTGTATTAAAGATACTTTCAATTTTCTGGTTCTTAAAGCTTATTTATTCTATGTCTATAAATTTAGTCCAGGAGGGGAAACAGTATAACATCTGTTCCTAATTTTATATAATCTTTTATTCAGATTATAAAAGTCTTACTGATTACCCTATTTATCTCCTAAAAAGGCAAAATAAGTGAGCACAAACTCTTCATGTTCTTAGATAAGAATGTTTCATATCAGAGTTTTGAAAGAGAGAGATTATACACTAGAGTTTAGAAACATAAAAAGACAAAATTCACAATATATCAATTATGTTTTTTCATTCTCACTTCTACTTTTTCCGTGTACATTAAATTAACTTAAAGGCTGTTGGTGAACTGACTAGTCAACGTCAACAGATATTAACACTTAGATATCCCTAACTGGGGTTCCCAGGCAGCTCAGAGCTAAAGAATCCATCTGCCAGCGCTGGAGATGCTGGCTCAATACCTGGGTTGGGAAGATCATAACCTGGAGAGGGAAATGCCGAGCTACTCCACTGTTATTGCCTGGAGAATCCCATGGACAGAAGAACATGGTGGGTTACAGTTTATAGGGTCGCAAGGAGTTGAACACGACTAAGCACACATGCACATACACACATCCTTAATTATAAAATATTATTTACTCTTCATGAATATCATTTTATATTTAACTTAGAATAACTTACGTAACCACTAGAATCAAGCCTAAAACTGAAAAAAAAAATTATAAATTAAACTTAATGTTCTCTTTCCTGAAATGTAAATATAATTATGACAGCTGATATTTATTAAGTGTCCTGTATACTAGAGCATCTTACATGGCAACATATATCATGCTATCTCCTTTCCTCATAAACTGATTATCAGAGTAGTTAAGATGATGTGGTCAAGAATGCTCAGTTTATAAGTAGAAGAGTAAATATTTAAATATATGCATAAATATATGTCCAAAACCTATCAGCTTAAACTGTCTTTACAACATTTCCCAAAGCACAAACTAAGTAAGAAACGTTTGTATTAAAGATACTTTCAATTTTCTGGTTCTTAAAGCTTATTTATTCTATGTCTATAAATTTAGTCCAGGAGGGGAAACAGTATAACATCTGTTCCTAATTTTATATAATCTTTTATTCAGATTATAAAAGTCTTACTGATTACCCTATTTATCTCCTAAAAAGGCAAAATAAGTGAGCACAAACTCTTCATGTTCTTAGATAAGAATGTTTCATATCAGAGTTTTGAAAGAGAGAGATTATACACTAGAGTTTAGAAACATAAAAAGACAAAATTCACAATATATCAATTATGTTTTTTCATTCTCACTTCTACTTTTTCCGTGTACATTAAATTAACTTAAAGGCTGTTGGTGAACTGACTAGTCAACGTCAACAGATATTAACACTTAGATATCCCTAACTGGGGTTCCCAGGCAGCTCAGAGCTAAAGAATCCATCTGCCAGCGCTGGAGATGCTGGCTCAATACCTGGGTTGGGAAGATCATAACCTGGAGAGGGAAATGCCGAGCTACTCCACTGTTATTGCCTGGAGAATCCCATGGACAGAAGAACATGGTGGGTTACAGTTTATAGGGTCGCAAGGAGTTGAACACGACTAAGCACACATGCACATACACACATCCTTAATTATAAAATATTATTTACTCTTCATGAATATCATTTTATATTTAACTTAGAATAACTTACGTAACCACTAGAATCAAGCCTAAAACTGAAAAAAAAAATTATAAATTAAACTTAATGTTCTCTTTCCTGAAATGTAAATATAATTATGACAGCTGATATTTATTAAGTGTCCTGTATACTAGAGCATCTTACATGGCAACATATATCATGCTATCTCCTTTCCTCATAAACTGATTATCAGAGTAGTTAAGATGATGTGGTCAAGAATGCTCAGTTTATAAGTAGAAGAGTAAATATTTAAATATATGCATAAATATATGTCCAAAACCTATCAGCTTAAACTGTCTTTACAACATTTCCCAAAGCACAAACTAAGTAAGAAAAACGTTTCACGGTCAAATAAATTAAAACTTGTTGAGCAACATAAAATCAAGCCATTTTTTTTTACTAAAAGGTATCACAGTCTATTTGCTATTAGTCTGAATCGCAAAGAAAGAGATGATTTATAGTAGAACATAAATTCTATATTTGGAGAGCACCCACGTGGGTATCCCACAAGTGGTAAAAA
The DNA here is from genome assembly GCA_022376925.1 of Tragulus kanchil. NCBI lineage: Eukaryota > Metazoa > Chordata > Mammalia > Artiodactyla > Tragulidae > Tragulus > Tragulus kanchil. Next base: position 111,542,667 of record JAIOJX010000032.1, on the reverse strand, counting down.
AAAGTGGCATTATACCATATTTTCCAATAGAGCCAAGTTTCTATTTGTGTTAATTGATGCCAAGATAAAGATTTGAATATAGCCAAGACAACTAAAACAACAGAGAGAGAGAACTTGCAGATTACCACTGTGTAGCCTGGACCATCCATCTCGTTCACAGTCTCTGCCAGAAGATCCAAATAAAGCGTCGGCCCTGGGACTTGGGGGATCGACCTAGAATAAGGAAGACTTCAATGCAACAAAAAGCTTAACTACTTTTTCAATCCAATGGTACTTGAAAACCAAATAAAGTACATAGACCACATACCATCAGGATAAGTATCCTCTTATCCTGATATCTATACCGTTCAGGCATGTTTCAAAGTAGAGCTTAGCTGAGTATTTTGCTGTTTGTTTTTAAATAAAATTTAAACTCCAGAAATTTTAAATGATATTTGAAGCCACTCTAAAATGAACAGATTTATAGTTGAAATATCCATTACTACCTAATTTGCTTCCCACCACAAAGTTAAAAATAGGGAACTCTTACTTTGCTACTTTTAAAGAAGAAGTTTAGCCATTTACTACTTATCCTTAATTATAAAATATTATTTACTCTTCATGAATATCATTTTATATTTAACTTAGAATAACTTACGTAACCACTAGAATCAAGCCTAAAACTGAAAAAAAAAATTATAAATTAAACTTAATGTTCTCTTTCCTGAAATGTAAATATAATTATGACAGCTGATATTTATTAAGTGTCCTGTATACTAGAGCATCTTACATGGCAACATATATCATGCTATCTCCTTTCCTCATAAACTGATTATCAGAGTAGTTAAGATGATGTGGTCAAGAATGCTCAGTTTATAAGTAGAAGAGTAAATATTTAAATATATGCATAAATATATGTCCAAAACCTATCAGCTTAAACTGTCTTTACAACATTTCCCAAAGCACAAACTAAGTAAGAAAAACGTTTCACGGTCAAATAAATTAAAACTTGTTGAGCAACATAAAATCAAGCCATTTTTTTTTACTAAAAGGTATCACAGTCTATTTGCTATTAGTCTGAATCGCAAAGAAAGAGATGATTTATAGTAGAACATAAATTCTATATTTGGAGAGCACCCACGTGGGTATCCCACAAGTGGTAAAAAAAAGTGGCATTATACCATATTTTCCAATAGAGCCAAGTTTCTATTTGTGTTAATTGATGCCAAGATAAAGATTTGAATATAGCCAAGACAACTAAAACAACAGAGAGAGAGACTTGCAGATTACCACTGTGTAGCCTGGACCATCCATCTCGCTTCACAGTCTCTGCCCGAAGATCCAAATAAAGCGTCGGCCCTGGGACTTGGGGGATCGACCTAGAATAAGGAAGACTTCAATGCAACAAAAAGCTTAACTACTTTTTCAATCCAATGGTACTTGAAAACCAAATAAAGTACATAGACCACATACCATCAGGATAAGTATCCTCTTATCCTGATATCTATACCGTTCAGGCATGTTTCAAAGTAGAGCTTAGCTGAGTATTTTGCTGTTTGTTTTTAAATAAAATTTAAACTCCAGAAATTTTAAATGATATTTGAAGCCACTCTAAAATGAACAGATTTATAGTTGAAATATCCATTACTACCTAATTTGCTTCCCACCACAAAGTTAAAAATAGGGAACTCTTACTTTGCTACTTTTAAAGAAGAAGTTTAGCCATTTACTACTTATCTCGTTTAGCACACAGATTTTGAATTTAGTATCTTTTCTTGGCTGTGTTGAGAAGCCAGCATTCTGAGTATAGGAATAACAGATACTAATAATCATCCATGTTTTCTGACTGAAGACTGTGCAAAACAGACCAATATAAATCTGTGCAAAAAAGACAGCTCTATCTACCAAAACTAAAAACTTTGTACATATAAGGACAATACCAAGACAGTGAAAAGGCAAACCAAGTTGTAGAATATTTTTAAATCATAATCTGAAAAGGTATTAACAGTCAGAGTACATATACAAACTTCAAAAATTCAATTTTAAAAACTCGATAAACTGTGCAAAGGACTTAAGACATTTTTCCAAAAAAATATACAAATGGCCAATAATCACATGAAAAACCATTCAATATCACTAATCATTAGGAAAAGGTAAGGCAAAGGTCTATTTTACCCTCATCAGAATGGCCATTATGAAAAAGTAAAAAATAACAAGTGCAAGCAAGGATATGGGTAAATTAGACCACTGTGCACTCTTGTAAGGAATGTACATTGGTACAGCCACTATGGAAAACAGCATGGTGGGTCCTTAAAACAGGACTGTCATATGATCCATCAATTCCACTTCTTGGTATACTGCCCAAAAATCTGAAAACCAGGGCTCTAAACAGAAATGTCTATACTATGTTCAGAGCAGTATTATTCACAAGAGTCAAAAGGTAGAACCACCTAAAGTGTCCATCAACAGATGAATGGATAAACTAATATGGTATATACATTTAAAAGATTATCCATCTGCAACAAGGAAGAAAATTCTGACCCAAGATGCAGCATGAGTCGAACTTAATGACTTTATGCTAAGTGAAATGAGAAAGTCACAGATTGACAAATATTGTTATGTGGGGAACTTATATGAGGTACCCAAAATATCCTCTTATCCTGATATCTATACCGTTCAGGCATGTTTCAAAGTAGAGCTTAGCTGAGTATTTTGCTGTTTGTTTTTAAATAAAATTTAAACTCCAGAAATTTTAAATGATATTTGAAGCCACTCTAAAATGAACAGATTTATAGTTGAAATATCCATTACTACCTAATTTGCTTCCCACCACAAAGTTAAAAATAGGGAACTCTTACTTTGCTACTTTTAAAGAAGAAGTTTAGCCATTTACTACTTATCTCGTTTAGCACACAGATTTTGAATTTAGTATCTTTTCTTGGCTGTGTTGAGAAGCCAGCATTCTGAGTATAGGAATAACAGATACTAATAATCATCCATGTTTTCTGACTGAAGACTGTGCAAAACAGACCAATATAAATCTGTGCAAAAAAGACAGCTCTATCTACCAAAACTAAAAACTTTGTACATATAAGGACAATACCAAGACAGTGAAAAGGCAAACCAAGTTGTAGAATATTTTTAAATCATAATCTGAAAAGGTATTAACAGTCAGAGTACATATACAAACTTCAAAAATTCAATTTTAAAAACTCGATAAACTGTGCAAAGGACTTAAGACATTTTTCCAAAAAAATATACAAATGGCCAATAATCACATGAAAAACCATTCAATATCACTAATCATTAGGAAAAGGTAAGGCAAAGGTCTATTTTACCCTCATCAGAATGGCCATTATGAAAAAGTAAAAAATAACAAGTGCAAGCAAGGATATGGGTAAATTAGACCACTGTGCACTCTTGTAAGGAATGTACATTGGTACAGCCACTATGGAAAACAGCATGGTGGGTCCTTAAAACAGGACTGTCATATGATCCATCAATTCCACTTCTTGGTATACTGCCCAAAAATCTGAAAACCAGGGCTCTAAACAGAAATGTCTATACTATGTTCAGAGCAGTATTATTCACAAGAGTCAAAAGGTAGAACCACCTAAAGTGTCCATCAACAGATGAATGGATAAACTAATATGGTATATACATTTAAAAGATTATCCATCTGCAACAAGGAAGAAAATTCTGACCCAAGATGCAGCATGAGTCGAACTTAATGACTTTATGCTAAGTGAAATGAGAAAGTCACAGATTGACAAATATTGTTATGTGTGGGGTACAACTTATATGAGGTACCCAAAGTAGTCAAATTCATGGAGACAAAGAGCTGAATGGCAGTTGCCAAGGGCTAAAGGCAAAAATAAATGGGGAATTATTTCTTAGTGGGCACAGTTTCTGTTTAGCAAAATGAAAAATGCTCTGGAGATAAACGGTGGTGGTGACCACATGGCAATGTGACGTACATAAGGTGTATACTTTAAAATGTACACTTAAAATGGTTAAAACAGCAAATTTTATATAGTGTATCTTTTACCATGATTTTTAAAAGTTTAAATTTTTAAAAAATGTGAAAAGACAAGCAACAGACTCAGAAAAATATTTGCAAATCATATACCTCATAAGGATCTAGAATCCTAAATCAACAAGGAAAATTTACAACTTAATTCAACTAAAAAGCCGGCCACCTAATTAAAAATGGGCAAAGGTCTCAAAGAGACATTTCTCCAAAGATATGCAAATGGCCAATAAGTACATGAAAAGATGTTCAGCATCATTAATCATTATGGAAATGCAAATGAAAACAGTAAGGAGATACCAATGCACACACTGATGGCTATGACAAAAAGTAAACAGGAAATAAAAGGCATTAGTGAGAACATGGATAAACTGGAATCATCATACGTTGCTGGTAAAAACATAATGGAGCAAAGTCTGTGGAAATCAGTTCAGCAACTCCTCAACAAGTTAAACGTAGAACTACCATATGGCCTCCAACTCCACTCCTAGGTATTAAAGTGGCTGGGAATTAAAACAGATATTCAAACAAAAAATTGTATGTGAGTGTTCACAGAAGCACCATTCTGCGTACTATTCTGTGTCCTAATACTATGAACATTCACATACAAGTACTATTGAAAATCCAAATGTCCGTTGACAGATTAATGGATAAACTAATATGGTATATACATTTAAAAGATTATCCATCTGCAACAAGGAAGAAAATTCTGACCCAAGATGCAGCATGAGTCGAACTTAATGACTTTATGCTAAGTGAAATGAGAAAGTCACAGATTGACAAATATTGTTATGTGTGGGGTACAACTTATATGAGGTACCCAAAGTAGTCAAATTCATGGAGACAAAGAGCTGAATGGCAGTTGCCAAGGGCTAAAGGCAAAAATAAATGGGGAATTATTTCTTAGTGGGCACAGTTTCTGTTTAGCAAAATGAAAAATGCTCTGGAGATAAACGGTGGTGGTGACCACATGGCAATGTGACGTACATAAGGTGTATACTTTAAAATGTACACTTAAAATGGTTAAAACAGCAAATTTTATATAGTGTATCTTTTACCATGATTTTTAAAAGTTTAAATTTTTAAAAAATGTGAAAAGACAAGCAACAGACTCAGAAAAATATTTGCAAATCATATACCTCATAAGGATCTAGAATCCTAAATCAACAAGGAAAATTTACAACTTAATTCAACTAAAAAGCCGGCCACCTAATTAAAAATGGGCAAAGGTCTCAAAGAGACATTTCTCCAAAGATATGCAAATGGCCAATAAGTACATGAAAAGATGTTCAGCATCATTAATCATTATGGAAATGCAAATGAAAACAGTAAGGAGATACCAATGCACACACTGATGGCTATGACAAAAAGTAAACAGGAAATAAAAGGCATTAGTGAGAACATGGATAAACTGGAATCATCATACGTTGCTGGTAAAAACATAATGGAGCAAAGTCTGTGGAAATCAGTTCAGCAACTCCTCAACAAGTTAAACGTAGAACTACCATATGGCCTCCAACTCCACTCCTAGGTATTAAAGTGGCTGGGAATTAAAACAGATATTCAAACAAAAAATTGTATGTGAGTGTTCACAGAAGCACCATTCTGCGTACTATTCTGTGTCCTAATACTATGAACATTCACATACAAGTACTATTGAAAATCCAAATGTCCGTTGACAGATTAATGGATACACAAAATGTACAATGAATTATTCAGTCATAAAAAGAATCAAGTATGGATACATGCTACAACACAAATGAAACTTGAAAGCACTGTACTCAATGAAAAAAAGACAAAAAGGCAAAAATTGTATGATTTCACTTTTGTGAAATGGCAGAATAGGAAAATCCATAGAGACAGAACAGACTGCCACAACCTGGGAAAAGAAATGGGGAGTGAATACTTAATGAGTCCGAATTTCCATCTGGGGTGATGAAAAGTTCTGAAGTAGACAGCGGTAACAGCAGCACCATGGTATGAACATACGTGATGCCACTGAATTACCCACTTTAAACTGGGTGAAGTGGTGCACGCTATATTTTACCACAATAGAAAACAGTCCTTACTTGTGCATAAATAAAAAAGCAAAGAACACAGTTTAACTCTTACAGAATGGTTGTGTTAGTTTGGGAGCATACTAGTTTCTTGACACTGTTCCTTATTGTCTAAAATTACATTTTTTTTGGCCACTTCTATTGGTCTTTCATCTATTTATCTTTGTTCTTTTGACCTCTGTGCGCCTCCCATCACAGTGGCCTCTCTCGTTGCAGAGCACCAGCTCCAGGCACATGCACTCCAGAGCTCCAGCTCAGTAGTTGGACACATCAGTCCAGCTGCTCCGCAGCACGTGGGATCTTCCCAGGCCAGGGATTGAACTGGCACCCCTTGCACTACAAGTGGTGTCCTTACCCACTGAACCACCAGGAAAGCCCAGATTATATTTTATATTGACTGTAAAACTAGAATGTCTTCCCTAGAAGTAATACATTTTGCATAATCATGTATCAAATTAAAATTTTGCTTGGTTATCAGGTCTGTTAAGTGCTTCTAAAATCATGAATGGTTATAGAAGTGGGAGGCATATGTTTATAAACACAACTGGAAAAATCCAGTCCTATACAGTCAGTGCAAGAAATTTTGTAGCTTCAAGCTTAGAAGCACATATTCCTTTCTCTTCATTGGAACGTTAAAAGGGAAATCAACTAAATAAAAATCTCAAGATTTATAGTAAGCATTAATAAAATTATTCAATTTTGAACAATGACAAAATAATAATAAACATTTTAAGAGAAGTTATTTCCCTAAGCAATTTTTATATGGCTAACCCTCAAAATATTCCTAATTATCTTTGTACACAGAAATTTTAATTAAAATGTTAATATTCCTTCAGATTAGAATTTAGCATGTCCTTTCTTTTCAATTTAATTTGAAATTGTGGGTAAACAAAATTAAAAGCATTCTGAAACTACCATCAAAAAAGCAAGTAAATATATCTGGATATTATTCAAACAACAAATGTGACCAGAACTGATAAACAAGTTCTACAGAAATAAGACAAGTCCAGTCACAATCATCTCAATAAAATGTTACCACTTAGAAGCAACCACAGCATTAAAAATTTTCTTTTTTTACAATAAAAATATATTACTTTAAGCTAAAATAATAAAAGACTCACAGTCAAAATAAGAAAATGGAATGAAATAGTTTAAAGAACATCTAAATTTTTACAAAATAGTATCACAAATGTTAAAAAAGTCATCAGACTATCAAAGAAGTATGTTTACTTGTTTGTATTTATATTCACATCCTAAAAATTACAAAAGCGCACTGGAGACATAAAGTCAGAAAGTGCTGTATAGTTATCCCCAAAAGTTGTTTGGCTTCTATATGCATTTAAATCTTCAAGTTTACTATTATATAAAGCTAAAAGTTTTTTTTTTTGATCTTCCCAGGCCAGGGATTCAACTGGCACCCCCTGCACTCCAAGTGGCGTCCTTACCCACTGAACCACCAGGAAAGCCCAGATTATATTTTATATTGACTGTAAAACTAGAATGTCTTCCCTAGAAGTAATACATTTTGCATAATCATGTATCAAATTAAAATTTTGCTTGGTTATCAGGTCTGTTAAGTGCTTCTAAAATCATGAATGGTTATAGAAGTGGGAGGCATATGTTTATAAACACAACTGGAAAAATCCAGTCCTATACAGTCAGTGCAAGAAATTTTGTAGCTTCAAGCTTAGAAGCACATATTCCTTTCTCTTCATTGGAACGTTAAAAGGGAAATCAACTAAATAAAAATCTCAAGATTTATAGTAAGCATTAATAAAATTATTCAATTTTGAACAATGACAAAATAATAATAAACATTTTAAGAGAAGTTATTTCCCTAAGCAATTTTTATATGGCTAACCCTCAAAATATTCCTAATTATCTTTGTACACAGAAATTTTAATTAAAATGTTAATATTCCTTCAGATTAGAATTTAGCATGTCCTTTCTTTTCAATTTAATTTGAAATTGTGGGTAAACAAAATTAAAAGCATTCTGAAACTACCATCAAAAAAGCAAGTAAATATATCTGGATATTATTCAAACAACAAATGTGACCAGAACTGATAAACAAGTTCTACAGAAATAAGACAAGTCCAGTCACAATCATCTCAATAAAATGTTACCACTTAGAAGCAACCACAGCATTAAAAATTTTCTTTTTTTACAATAAAAATATATTACTTTAAGCTAAAATAATAAAAGACTCACAGTCAAAATAAGAAAATGGAATGAAATAGTTTAAAGAACATCTAAATTTTTACAAAATAGTATCACAAATGTTAAAAAAGTCATCAGACTATCAAAGAAGTATGTTTACTTGTTTGTATTTATATTCACATCCTAAAAATTACAAAAGCGCACTGGAGACATAAAGTCAGAAAGTGCTGTATAGTTATCCCCAAAAGTTGTTTGGCTTCTATATGCATTTAAATCTTCAAGTTTACTATTATATAAAGCTATTTTTATTAATCTAAAAGTTTTGTTACAGAGATGCTTTTAAGGTAATATATTTTTCTAAAAATTAAAGAAATTATGAAGATTCTGAGGAAGTCATTTATTAAATATTATTATAGACCCTTAAAATTAGCCAAAGTCTATTTGACTATCATATGGACACAAACCATATCATAACAGGCTTCCATATAGAAAGATTAGAAACTGTCTTACTTAATTCTCTTTCAAAAGCCTTCTCTACCCCATCAAATAAAGATCTTCTTCAAAGTCCATTATACAAGGTTTACCCAAGAGATACTTTTCCATTGCAATTTTTTAAAGGCCTAAGGGGGTGGGTGTCTTCCTTTTCACAAAGAAAATCTGCTCCTGTTTTGAAAACATCTCTGTCATTTTAGAATTAATGCCAATTACAGTTCAGTTCAATTTGTAAAGTTATTATAGTGTCCACTGTAAAAGAGGAATGGAAATGGCTACTTGGAGGACTTATGGGGTTCATAATGGAGCTTGATCTCTGTCAGGTTGAAAGGTTGCAAAAAAATGTCCTTTTATTAAGTTAATTTTCCATTTTAGATTGTTAGGCTAACATACAGTTTAGGAAAGAAAATTATTAATATAAGATAGAAGCTGAAAGAAGTACGAGAATAATATTTTAGTGCAATTACAGATTAGATCAGTTTTGAATGGAAATGTTTCAGAGAACACATACATGTCTGATCACGAATGGAGGTTTATCTGTTTCTTTTTTGAACTCATAGGGGCCGAGATTCAAATGCGCCAGCCGCCGCCTGGTGTCTTCCGATAGCTCGCACATTCTTCTTTTTGTGTAAGGAGATGGAGAGTGTGATTTTGAAGAAATTGTAGGCTGTTCGTAGTTTTTTGCATTTATGCAATATTTATTTCTCTCGGGTGACTTAGATTTCTTCTTTTGTGACCTTGGTGTTCTGTTTTGTAGTCTGCCGTGTGGTTTTTCAACTGGAGCCGTATGGTAAACAAATTTATCCTAAACATAAAAAATAAACATTTGTTTGGTCAGGAGAGATATAATTTTTACATAATTTGACCCTTGGGTAAGCCATATACATATACGCAACTACAAGTAGAAAAAAATTTAAAAAGTAATTTAAAGTACATATAATCTATCAAAGTCAATGTGATCAGTTTCTTTTATCCATGCAGATCCTGGGGAAGTCATATTCAGATCCTCCTAAATAACTCTAATAGTCAATAAGATATACCATGCCACAGATCTCCTTAAGTATGATAAGTACTTTATGAATGTTAAAGCACAATATTTAACTATTTGAAAATTCTATGGAAAAAACTTAAAGTTATTTTTCAGTATCTATAAAATTAACATAAATATTGGTTTATCATTTATAATTATGTATTCAAATAATTGGCTATATAATGCAAGAGGGTCAGTTTAGTAATCTTACAAATATACATCTAATTAGTGGCTTATGAAATCTTAATGGAGAAAACCGTATGTTTCTTTCATACTGTTATGATTACATAAATTTGTACAATATGAAAATCTGAAGAGAAGATTTATACATATTTTCATAAAATATATTATTTGAATTATACAAGGTGATTAGGATTTTAAGATCTCTTGCAAACTAAAACTTAAAAATTCAATGGCATGAAAAAGACACATGTAATCCATTGTTCACTGCAGCTCTATTTATAATAGCTAGAACATGGAAGCAACCTAGATGTCCACTGACAGATGAATGGATAAAGAAGCTGCTGTACATATATACAATGTAATATTACTTAGCTATAAAAAGGAATGCACTTGAATCAGTTCTAATGAGGCAGATGAACCTAGAGCCTATTATACAGAGTGAAGTCAGAAAGAGAAAGATAAATATTGTATACGAACACATATATATGGAATCTAGAAAGATGGTGCTGATGAATGTATATGCAGAGCAGCAATGAAGAAACAGACATAGGGAACAGACTTAAGGACATTGAGGGGAAGGTGGAGTGGGTGAGATACATGGAAAGAGTAACATGGAAACTTACATTACCATATGTAAAATAGATAACCAATGGGAATCTGCTGTAAGACTTAGGGGACTCAAACAGGGGCTCTGTAATAACCTAGAGGGGTGGGATGTGGAGGGAGATGGGAAGGAAGTTCAAGACAGAGGGGACATATGTACATCTATGGCTGATTCTGGCTGATGTGTGGCAGTAAACAACAAAACTCTATAGAAAATAAAGTCTTTGATTTTAATTCAAAAATAATAATAATCTGAAAAAATTCAATGGTAAGTAATCATAACATCTTTCTGTAAATTTTTTTTTTAAAAAAATGTTAACACCAAAAACGTTTTGTATTGGGGTATAACCAATTAACAATGCTGTGACAGTTTCAAGTGAACAGTGACTCAGCCATACAATCATAACATTTTAATTCTGTACTTTTATACAAGTAAAATGTCAAAAAAGACATGTTACAAATTTTAATGATTTAAATTTTAAACTCTATCTTCTAAGAAAATTGGCTAATAGGCTAAAATTTTAAAAACAAATACACTTCTAAAATTTTTGAGTTATTAGGATATTTTATTCAAATAGTCTCTGCCTTACAAATGCTGGATCACAAGTACACAATGTAAGACCTCTTCACACATTATCTAGCTGTGTAAGTTTTCCAGTATTAGAGAAAACAGACAGGTGAGAATCCGTGAATGTCCTCCCCTAACTTAATCACTTTAAACAACCATCAAACCTACTTCTCCCCTTTCCTACCTTCTCAATCTCCCTTCCTACCTGCTAAGGGTATCTATTTCTAAGTAAACAAAATACAAATGTAAAATTGAAGAGAGAAGAGTCAAGTATTTTTTAAAGCAAATAAACAGGAAAGGAAACAAGAAAACATTTTCCTGATTAGAAAGTAAGTCCACAAGTTTCACACAGACCAGCAGCATCAGATTATTTCATCATCTTTTCTTCTCTAGCTCTTGTTATACTCCTGGACTTTCTTCCACTTTGTTCAATGGCTTCAACAACTCAGAATTTTTTATCCCATTTCATGCATCTCTGTGACATCACACTGACTCACAGAACCAGCAATATTAGCACGTGAAAAGAACCTTTGAGGGTTAATAAAATGTTCAATCAATGAATCTTTCCAAGACCTTGGACTCAGACTTTCTATTTTTGTGCTTTAACTGTCTCTCTACTTCATCTTAGATTTCATCATTATTCAGATTCACTGCACCCTGAACTATGATCTTGTTGACAAAACCTCCTTTCCCTCAATCTACTTCTTTTATTTTCACCGAATCTGTTACTCACCTTCTCCTCCTCCTCAGTCCCTGGATCTTTTCCCCCTAGATCTTCATACATTTTTAGAATCCCTTACCTTCAAACACAGATGAATCCATCATCACCTATTTCAGAAAAACTGTACAATTTCTTCTTATCCACCTCTGTTTATACCAAACTAAAAGTAACTCCAATTTTCTTCTTCATTACACTTTTTGAATGCTGAATACCATATAGGAATTGTGGCATATCTGTGCTGTATCTACCACAGATTCATGCTTTCTAACCCAATCAATCCTTAATGTATCCTATTAACGTCCAACAAAACTTCAAATAATGGCTGTTTTACACAAAATGGCTCCATCCACCACCTCCTTTTAACAAAAGGAGACTTGAAAAGTGCCTGTCTTCTTTTACTCCAGAAAAACCTTCTGGCCACATATGAATGAGTGGAAATTCACCTGCTAGATGATGACAGTCTATGGCCATCACCCAGCTGAAATCAAGCCAAATACCAGGAACGCAAAGTCCGTCTCAGACCAAAATCCCCCAATGAAGCCCCCATCCCCAACCCCAGAATCTGAAATCAAGCCAAATCTCCCTTCCTACCTGCTAAGGGTATCTATTTCTAAGTAAACAAAATACAAATGTAAAATTGAAGAGAGAAGAGTCAAGTATTTTTTAAAGCAAATAAACAGGAAAGGAAACAAGAAAACATTTTCCTGATTAGAAAGTAAGTCCACAAGTTTCACACAGACCAGCAGCATCAGATTATTTCATCATCTTTTCTTCTCTAGCTCTTGTTATACTCCTGGACTTTCTTCCACTTTGTTCAATGGCTTCAACAACTCAGAATTTTTTATCCCATTTCATGCATCTCTGTGACATCACACTGACTCACAGAACCAGCAATATTAGCACGTGAAAAGAACCTTTGAGGGTTAATAAAATGTTCAATCAATGAATCTTTCCAAGACCTTGGACTCAGACTTTCTATTTTTGTGCTTTAACTGTCTCTCTACTTCATCTTAGATTTCATCATTATTCAGATTCACTGCACCCTGAACTATGATCTTGTTGACAAAACCTCCTTTCCCTCAATCTACTTCTTTTATTTTCACCGAATCTGTTACTCACCTTCTCCTCCTCCTCAGTCCCTGGATCTTTTCCCCCTAGATCTTCATACATTTTTAGAATCCCTTACCTTCAAACACAGATGAATCCATCATCACCTATTTCAGAAAAACTGTACAATTTCTTCTTATCCACCTCTGTTTATACCAAACTAAAAGTAACTCCAATTTTCTTCTTCATTACACTTTTTGAATGCTGAATACCATATAGGAATTGTGGCATATCTGTGCTGTATCTACCACAGATTCATGCTTTCTAACCCAATCAATCCTTAATGTATCCTATTAACGTCCAACAAAACTTCAAATAATGGCTGTTTTACACAAAATGGCTCCATCCACCACCTCCTTTTAACAAAAGGAGACTTGAAAAGTGCCTGTCTTCTTTTACTCCAGAAAAACCTTCTGGCCACATATGAATGAGTGGAAATTCACCTGCTAGATGATGACAGTCTATGGCCATCACCCAGCTGAAATCAAGCCAAATACCAGGAACGCAAAGTCCGTCTCAGACCAAGAAGCCCTCCAGCTGCCAGACACTCGGTGAAGCCATCCTAGACTCCTCAACCCTAGACTAGCCAGCCCAAACCAAGACTCCCACAGCCAATCCATACAACTGTAAGAAACATCTCAAGCTACTTGTGCTATCTGATATAGACTATCAGACGTATTAATAAAGCTAATAGTAACATTTAACTACTTGTTACTAATGGCACATTCTACTTTGTGGTAGGTAAATAGAAAACTAGATTTATTCAATAAAATCCCAATAATATACATAATTTTTCTCAGTCCATTCAATCGGTGACAAAACACTTGTGATTTTAAAAACCTGAAAATAACGTGCCAAAAGGAATATAGATCATTATGTTTATAAACCTAAATTATTATATAAAGTTTATTTTACTCACTCTTTCTTAAAAATCAAAATGGTTTGCATTTTCTTAAGCTATTTGAAGCTGAAAATGCTGCTTTCTAGCCGTTAAAATTTTAATTGTTACTAATACTCACTTGGAAAAAAGTGGATTTAGCACATTCTCAAATAACATCAAGTAAGATTAAAATTCTGCTGGTTACCATTCACAATTTTAATGTGAAAGTGTACACTCGGTTGTACCTATCAATGTGCTGTCTTATATCTCATCTAGGTCTTCTACATCTCAATTATCTTAACTAAAAACTAATAACCTCAGTAACAGCCACAAAATTTAATTAAATGTTATGCATCAGGCATATATATTCTATAATCTTTAATCGGTCTTAAAAGAAACTTGAAGCCAAATCTGTCCTATTCTCAAAAACACTTTCTTAAACACTAATACCAATGGCTAATACCAATGTTGACATTTCTGTTCAACAAAGAACAAATGACAAACACTGAAATTGCAAGTCACCCAAAAGCTTACAGAGGAAAACGCTAGTCCAGTGAAAACTATTCGTGGGTGACAGTCCTACATTTAGTGTGGAATCTTCTACCAAGTTATATGCTCAGAATGTGCACACACTTCTGTGTATATACTACACTCCTGGCAAAAAGAGAACTTTCTACCCACCCAGCAGAAGAGCATGCCCCAGAGTGGAGAGGAAATCTGTGTGTCCAAGGAAGAATATATGACAATTTATAAATGTGCACAAAGCGCATCTCCAAACAAGTTAGTAACTCAGCTCTATATTTGGCAAGCTGGGTTGCTAGCCCTCTAATAGCAATGTTTCAGCTTGCATTTATTTATTTTTGGTGGGGGGGAGGGAGGGTTGGGGAGGGAGGGGAGCGGGCGGGCCACTTCTATTGGTCTTTCATTTCTCTATTTTCATCCATCTTTGTTCTTTGGCCCGTGTGGGCCTCCCATTGCAGTGGCCTCTGTTGTTGCAGAGCACCGGCTCTGGGCGCATGTGCTCCAGAGCTCCAGCTCAGTAATTGGACACATCGGTCCAGCCACTCCGCAGCACGTGGAATCTTCCCAGGCCAGAGATCCAACCGGTGCCCCTTGCACTGCAAGGTGGTGCCCTTACCCACTGGACCACCAGGGAAGCCCTCAGCTTGCATTTAGAAGACAAATAATTAGGCTAAATTTTGACATATCAAATGCCTTGCTAAACAAAATAAGATCTTGATAATCTTAAAGCTGTATTTTACCTTTCTTAAGAGCTGGTCATCACTTTGAGAAAATTTACTCTTAAACTGTTAATGCAGGAAATTAACACTCTACTTTTACCACCATAGGTCCAGTCCTGCCCTTGCCCCTCTAGGCTTTATATAGTCCTGGCTCTTCATCACAGGCTGGCCACTGTTACCTGGTCATACGGCAGGCACATATGTATGAGTAATGCTAGACATTATAAGATCATTTGTGGACAGGGTAGCAAGATGATCCTGGTGCCTTGTGGGAGGTTAGACCAAAATGGATTATTAGATCCAGATATCTGAGTTTATTAAAGGCAGTTTTTACAAACATAGAAGGTACTTAAACTGAAGATCCACGTTTCTCCTGATCTGAGAGCATTAGAACAGCCACCAAACAAAGCAACAGTCCCTTAAGGAAACAGAAACATTCAAGAAACTATACCCACTAGACACCCATACCCCAGACTGAGAACCTGTGGTCCAATCTAATAAAAAGATATCCTTTGAACTTTAAATTCTTTAAGATTTATAGAAGCCTCTCATCTGGTTCTCCGTGGGACTTCTTAATCCCAACATCTCTCTGGCATTCTGATTTCTTTCCACTAAAAAAATACCCAGGAAGTAGGGGCTTCCCTGCTGGTCCAGTGAGTAGAGAGTCCACTTTACAGTGCAAGAGGCACCAGTTCAATCTCGAGCCTGGCAAGATTGCACGTGCCATCCGGTGTGTCCACTTGTGAGCCAGCGCTCTGGAGAGCATGCACTCAGAGCCGGTGCTCTGCAACAAGAGAGGCCACTGCAGTAGGAGGTCCACACATGCCAAAGAATAAAAGATGGATGAAAATAAATATAAAAACAAAAGAGGCATGATCGGGGAAAAAATACCCATGAAGTAAACAAGTAAATGTACCATCTATCAACTCTACCAAAATTTTCACACTTGCTAACATGTAACCAAACTGCAAAATACCTATGATAACTGTTTTACTTAAAGATTGACACAAAAGTATGAAAAGAACTGCAGTCAAAATAAAATGCTTACAAAATACCCAAATAATGAAAAAATATGAAAAAATAAATTAAACCATTAAATACTTTATATAAGTGATTTTAACCTGAGCGCGGCACTTCCTTGAACTTATCAGACATTCAGTAATCACTGAAGTTGTAGAAAATTCCAGCTTTGGGGCAATTCCCTGAAGAGGAAAGAGGGCATTATTAGACATTTTAACTTTTAAAAAGATAATTACTAATGATGAAAATACCACCTACGGTAATAAACACTGATCAAGGTTCAGCTGCTTTATTTGTTAGCTTGAACTTACTAAGGATAAAGACAACATACTAATGTTAAATGTTATCAAGAAACAGTTTCATTGCTGATGATACACTTACAGGTGATGATGTCACTTTCAAGGAAAAATTAAGATTTTTTCATTTCAAGTATTTCCCTGTAAAAATTTTTCAAGATTTTTAGTAATAATATTGATGTCCTTAATACATGAAAATACTTAAAGAATTCCAACCCTTTTTACTCTTACAAATTAAGACATACTTTATTACACAATCAAGAAATGATAGTCTCTAGATGTTAAAAAAAAATTCACAGCTCATGGGTATGCAGTTCTTGAATACAGAAGAGACAAGAGAAGTCTCTACCCATTCTTCCAAGAGTTTTTCTCCTAAGATAGCTTACACCCAGATCTATGAATGAATGAATCTGGTTTCTATCTCCTGTAACATTTCAATGGTCAGCTTACACACTGTTTTGAGGCAAGTGGAGACAAATAATCAAATCAAAAGAATAGTCACAAAATACCTGAGAAAATATCTGGAAACACACAAATTACATTCACACAAATTACAGTTCACCAAGACATCAAAAGATACAGTGTTGTCTGTGCCCAGGGCAGCTTCATTCTAATGCAATGGAAGTCAGATATCTTACCCAGTCAAAGACTAACTTTAAAGTTTCAAACATTATACATTACAAAAAAGTTAAATATGAGAAACATATGAGTTAAGTGGACGACTGTTTTTCTGAAAACATACTTTTATTGATGATATCCACTTGTGCTTATTTATTAGTTATCTACTGCTGCAAACCTAGACAGTGTATTATAAGACAGACATATCACTTTGCTCACATAGGTTCACTTGTCAAAGCTATGGTTTTCTGAGTAGTCATGTATGGATTTGAGAGTTGGACCATAAAGAAGGCTGAGTACCCAAGAATTGATACCTTTGAATTTTGGTGTTGGACAAGATTCTTGAGACTCCCTTGGACTGCAAGGGAGTCTCAAGAATCTGCAAGGAGAGCAAACCAGTCAATGCTAAAGGAAATCAACCCTGAATATTCATTGGAAGGACTGATGCTAAAGCTGAAGCTCCATTACTTTGGCCACCTGATGTGAAGAGATGACTTACTGGAAAAGATCCCGATGCTGGGAATGATTTGAGGGCAACAGAAGGGGAGAGCAGAGGATGAGATGGTTGGATAGCATCACTGACTCAATGGTCATGAGTTTGAACAAGCTCTGGGAGATGGTGAAGGGCAGGGAAGCCTGGCATGCTGCAGTCCACCGTGTTTTTAGTAATAATATTGATGTCCTTAATACATGAAAATACTTAAAGAATTCCAACCCTTTTACTCTTACAAATTAAGACATACTTTATTACACAATCAAGAAATGATAGTCTCTAGATGTTAAAAAAAAATTCACAGCTCATGGGTATGCAGTTCTTGAATACAGAAGAGACAAGAGAAGTCTCTACCCATTCTTCCAAGAGTTTTTCTCCTAAGATAGCTTACACCCAGATCTATGAATGAATGAATCTGGTTTCTATCTCCTGTAACATTTCAATGGTCAGCTTACACACTGTTTTGAGGCAAGTGGAGACAAATAATCAAATCAAAAGAATAGTCACAAAATACCTGAGAAAATATCTGGAAACACACAAATTACATTCACACAAATTACAGTTCACCAAGACATCAAAAGATACAGTGTTGTCTGTGCCCAGGGCAGCTTCATTCTAATGCAATGGAAGTCAGATATCTTACCCAGTCAAAGACTAACTTTAAAGTTTCAAACATTATACATTACAAAAAAGTTAAATATGAGAAACATATGAGTTAAGTGGACGACTGTTTTTCTGAAAACATACTTTTATTGATGATATCCACTTGTGCTTATTTATTAGTTATCTACTGCTGCAAACCTAGACAGTGTATTATAAGACAGACATATCACTTTGCTCACATAGGTTCACTTGTCAAAGCTATGGTTTTCTGAGTAGTCATGTATGGATTTGAGAGTTGGACCATAAAGAAGGCTGAGTACCCAAGAATTGATACCTTTGAATTTTGGTGTTGGACAAGATTCTTGAGACTCCCTTGGACTGCAAGGGAGTCTCAAGAATCTGCAAGGAGAGCAAACCAGTCAATGCTAAAGGAAATCAACCCTGAATATTCATTGGAAGGACTGATGCTAAAGCTGAAGCTCCATTACTTTGGCCACCTGATGTGAAGAGATGACTTACTGGAAAAGATCCCGATGCTGGGAATGATTTGAGGGCAACAGAAGGGGAGAGCAGAGGATGAGATGGTTGGATAGCATCACTGACTCAATGGTCATGAGTTTGAACAAGCTCTGGGAGATGGTGAAGGGCAGGGAAGCCTGGCATGCTGCAGTCCACCGTGTGGCAAAGAGTCGGACGTGACTGAATGATGGAATTGAACTGATTTCTGCAAAGTATGTTATTTAGCAGGTTTTCAAACATCAGTACAGGGCTTCCCTGGTGATCCAGTGGGTAAAGAGTCCGCCTTGCTGTGCAAGGGGCACCAGTTCGATTCCTAGTCTGGGAAGATCCCATGTGCCACTGAACAGCTGGACCAGTGTGTCCAATTACGAGCCAGCGCTCTGGAGAGCATGCACCCAGAGCTGGTGCTCTGCAGAGAGAGGCCACTGCGACGGGGGGCCTGCACAGGCCAGGGAATAAAGATGGAAGAAAATAAATAAAACACCAATAAAGGAGGCCAAAATTAAAAAAAAAAAAAAATCAGTACACATTTAGTATCTCACATAGTCCATAAGGATCAGAAATCTGGAAGAGGCTGAACTAGGTGGTTCTGGCTTGAAATCTCCCCTGAGATTTCAGTCAAGATGTTGATTGTCTGAAGGCTTGACTGGGGCTGGGGGATTTGCTTCCTCAGATCACACAGCTATTGATTGGAGGACTCACTTCTCTTCCATCTTTTAACAAGAGGCCTCAGTTTTCTTCCATCTTTTAACAAGAGGACTCAGCTCCTCATCACACAAACATTTCCATAGGACTGCTTGAGTATCCTCATAATACGGTAAGTAGTCCTCCCAAAGTGAAGCAAGCAGGAAGACACAATGCTTCTTACGATTTAGTCTGAGAAGTATAACACCATCACTTCTGTCCCTTTCTCTTCATTAGAGATCCTAGTATAGTCCTCACTCTAGGACATGAGAAAAAGACTACCTGGCTTAGCAGAGGAGCATCAAAAATTTGGGGGGCATGTTTTTACACAATTATAACTCACTCTCTGATCACAATTTACTTGAGTTCCTCTCATGTGCAAAAAATAAAAAAAAAACACATTGCACCTACTAAAAAAAATTTGCCATTGATGCTGCAAATGAGGGCAACAGAAGGGAGAGCAATGAGTGTTGATTCACTGACTCAATGGTCATGAGTTTGAACAAGCTCTGGGAGATGGTGAAGGGCAGGGAAGCCTGGCATGCTGCAGTCCACCGTGTGGCAAAGAGTCGGACGTGACTGAATGATGGAATTGAACTGATTTCTGCAAAGTATGTTATTTAGCAGGTTTTCAAACATCAGTACAGGGCTTCCCTGGTGATCCAGTGGGTAAAGAGTCCGCCTTGCTGTGCAAGGGGCACCAGTTCGATTCCTAGTCTGGGAAGATCCCATGTGCCACTGAACAGCTGGACCAGTGTGTCCAATTACGAGCCAGCGCTCTGGAGAGCATGCACCCAGAGCTGGTGCTCTGCAGAGAGAGGCCACTGCGACGGGGGGCCTGCACAGGCCAGGGAATAAAGATGGAAGAAAATAAATAAAACACCAATAAAGGAGGCCAAAATTAAAAAAAAAAAAAAATCAGTACACATTTAGTATCTCACATAGTCCATAAGGATCAGAAATCTGGAAGAGGCTGAACTAGGTGGTTCTGGCTTGAAATCTCCCCTGAGATTTCAGTCAAGATGTTGATTGTCTGAAGGCTTGACTGGGGCTGGGGGATTTGCTTCCTCAGATCACACAGCTATTGATTGGAGGACTCACTTCTCTTCCATCTTTTAACAAGAGGCCTCAGTTTTCTTCCATCTTTTAACAAGAGGACTCAGCTCCTCATCACACAAACATTTCCATAGGACTGCTTGAGTATCCTCATAATACGGTAAGTAGTCCTCCCAAAGTGAAGCAAGCAGGAAGACACAATGCTTCTTACGATTTAGTCTGAGAAGTATAACACCATCACTTCTGTCCCTTTCTCTTCATTAGAGATCCTAGTATAGTCCTCACTCTAGGACATGAGAAAAAGACTACCTGGCTTAGCAGAGGAGCATCAAAAATTTGGGGGGCATGTTTTTACACAATTATAACTCACTCTCTGATCACAATTTACTTGAGTTCCTCTCATGTGCAAAATAAACACATGCCCTACTGAAGGAAAAGAAAAGAAAGGGAAAAAGTCTCATCCTTTTACAACTTTAGCTTGAAATACCGGATGCTGACATCTAAATCAAACCATTATTTAGCCATTTCAGGTATGGTTCTTCAAGCATAGTTCCTAGAATATAGTTCCTCACAATTAGAAAACCCATGAACTAAAGAAACAAATGTGCCCCACATATATTCCATGTAAATATGCAGCAGGCAGAGAACAATCACTATACAATACGGGAAGCAAATAGGACTCACTGGTCCACAGCAATTCTGGAATCAGCCAGAAAAAAATGTTAGAAGTTACTCACTTACAAGTTTAGTCCTATTCCTGCTCACAAATAACTATTCATGTTTCTAGGTGCCATTCTCTGGGTTATTGTGTCAGTCCTTTGAATTGTTATTTCTTTGCAACAAGAGATAAAGTTTGGAGCTGAACAGTGTTCTGAGCTTGGGTCCTGAGAACAGAGTTTTGGGGGTCCAAAAGCCTTTCCTTCTATAAGGTCATTCTCAATTTTAAACCACATTGGTGGTGCTTCTGCCAATATAAATTTACATTTCATTTGAATTTAAATTACAATTTTATGTTATAATTTAAATTTAAAATTTATAAATTAAAATTTTTTGGTTTTCATGAGAATCTTACTGGACTTCATGTCATTAAACAAAAGCCATACCCATCCCTACAGGGCTTCTGCTGAGACTGCTGAGGAATAATGCACTCAAACATCTTCAAAAAATCTGTTTAACCTGCATTATATACAACTGCCAAAATAAGTGGCCATCGACAGATGAATGGATAAAGAAGATGTGGTATATACATATATATTCAGCAACAGGAAAAAAAAATTTCCATTTGCAACAACATGGATGGACTTGGAGACCATTATGCTAAGGGAAAGAAATCAGAGAAAGACAAATAGTGCATGATATTATTCATATGTTGAACTTAAAAAATATGGCAAATTTGTGAATACAACAAGAAAAAAGCAGATTCACAGACAGAATATAAACTAGTTGTTACCAGTAGGGAGGTTGTGTTATTGTTCAGTTGCTAAGACATCTCTGACTCATTGTGACCCACCACCCCCACCGCCGACCGCTCCTCTATCCTCCACAATTTCCCAGAGTCTGCTCAAATTCATACCCATTGAGTAAATGATGCTAACCAACCATCTTATTCTCTGTTACCTCCTTCTCCTCTTGCCCTCAATCTTTCTTGGCATCAGTCTTTTCCAGTGAGTTGGCTCTTCGCATCAGGTGGCCAAAGGATTAGAGTTTCAGCTTCAGCATCAGTCCTTCCAGTGAATATTCAGAGTTGATTTCCTTTAGGATTGACTGGTTTGCTCTCCTTATAGTTCAAGGGACTCTCAAGAGTCTTCTCAACACCACAATTCAAAGGTATCAATTCTTTGGTGCTCAGCCTTCTTTATAGTCCAACTCTCACATCCATACATGACTACTTGAAAACCCATAGCTTTGACTATACAGATTTCTTTAAATATGCTGTCTAGGTTTCTAAAAGCTTTCCCTCCAAGAGGCAAGTGATTTTTTGGCTTTGTTTTTTTTAATTTCATGGCTGCAGTCACCATTCACAGTGATTTAGTAGCCAAAGGAAAGAAAATCTGTCACTGGTTCCACTTTCTCCCCTTCTATCTGCCATGAAGTGATGGGACTAGAAGCCGTGATCGTAGTTTTTTTAAATGTTGAGTTTCAAGCCAGCTTTTTCACCCTCCTCTTTCACCTTCATCGAGAGACTCTTTTGTTCCTCTTCACATTCTGCCATTTGAATGGTATCATCTGCATACCTGAGATTGTTGATATTTCTCCTGTCCATGTTGATTCCAGCTTGTGATTTATTTTTCCTGGCATTTGATATGATGTACTCTGCATATAAGTTAAATAAGCAGGGAGACAATATACAACCTTGGCATACTCTTTTCCCAATTTTGAAACAGTTTATTGTCCCATGGCTGGTTTACACTGTTGTTTCTTAACTTACATATAGGTTTCTCAGGAGACAGGCAAAGTGATCTGGTATTTCCATGTCTTTAAGAATTACCCAGTTTGTTGTGACCCATACAGTCAAAGGCTTTAACATAGTTAATGAAGAGAAGTTGATATTTCTGGAACTTTCTTGCTTTCTTTCTCCATGATCCATAAATTCTGGCAGCTTGATCTCTAGTTCCTCTGCCTCTTCAAAACCCAGTTTCTATATCTGGAAGTTGTTGGTTCACATACTGCCGAAGGCTAGCTTGAAGGAGTTTCGAGCAAAACTTTGCTAGCATTTAAAATCAGCACAATCATAACAGTTTTTGTACACTCTTTGGCAATGGCATTCTTTAGGACTAGCATGAAAAATGGCCTATTCCAGTCCTGTGTCCACTGCTGAGTTTTCTAAATTTGCTGACACATTTAGTGCAGCACTTTAACTGCATTATCTTTTAGGATTTTAAATAGCTCCACTGGAATTCTGTCACTTTCAGTAGCTTTGTTCGTAGTAATGCTTCCGAAGGCCCACTTAACTTCATACTCCACAGGATGTTAGGCTCTATGTAAGTTACCACACCACTGCGGCTCCCTGGGTTATTAAGATCTTTTTTGGATAGTCTTTCTGTGTATTCTTGCCACCTCTTCTTAATCTCTTCTTATGTGAGGCTCTTACTGTCTCTGCCCTTTCTCATGCCCATTCTTGCATGAAATATTCCCTTGGTATCTCCAATTTTCTTGCAGAGTTCTTTAGTCTTTCCCATTCTATTGTTTTTCTCTGTTTCTTTGCTTTGTTCATTTAAGAAGGCCTTCTTTTCTCTCATTGCTATTCTCTGGAACTCTGCATTCAATTGGGTGTATCTTTCCATTTCCCCCTAGCCTTCTGCTTCTCTTCTTTCCTCAGCTATTTGTAAATCCTCCTCAGACAACCACTTTGCTTTCTTGCATTTCCTTTTTGGGGGATTGTTTTGTTCACTGCTTCCTGTATAATGTTATGAACCTCCACCCATAGTTCTTCAGGCCCTCTATCTTCCAGATCTAATCACTCAAATCTCTTCACGTCTGTTGTAAGGGATTTGATTTAGATCATACCGAAATGGCCTAAGGTCTTTCCTACTTTCTTCAGTGTATCAGTAGGGAGAAGGGAGGGGCAATACGGAGATAGGGGAGAGAAAAAAGTTCGAACTACTGGGTGTAAGATAGCCTCAAGTATGCACTGTACAACACAGGAATACACCCAATATTTTATCATAACTGTAAGTGGAACTTTTAAAACTGTGACAAAATTCAATATCCTTTTATAATAAAAAATCTCCAGAAATTGGGCATAGAAGTAACATACTTCAACAAAATAAAGGTCATATATGACAAAGACACAGCTAACACCATTCTCAATGGTGAAAAGCTGAAAGCATTCCCTGTAAGATCAAGAAGAAGACAAGGTTACCCACTCACACTACTTTTCTTCAATATAGTTTTGGAAGTTCTATCCACAGCAATCAGAGAAGAAAAACAGGTAAAAGGAATCCAAATTTGGAATGAAGAAATAAAACTACAACTATCTGAATATAATGTGATACTACACATAGAAAATCCTAAAGATGCCACCAGAAAACTACTAGGGTTCATGAATGAATTTGGTAAAGTTGCAGAATACTAAATATATAAAAATCTGCTGTATTTCTATACACTAATAATGAACTATCAGAAAGAGAAATTAAGGAACCAATCCCATTTACCATGACATCAAAGGTATACAACACTTGGGAATAAAACCTACCCAAGGCAACAAAAGACCTATACTCCAAAAAGCCATAAGACACTCTTGAAAGAAATTGGAGACAATACAAACAGATGGAAAAGTATATCATGTTATTGGATTTGAATCTGAAGAATCAATGACCTTTTTGTTTTTTTTCCCCTTCCTTTTCTCTCATTGCTATTCTCTGGAACTCTGCATTCAATTGGGTGTATCTTTCCATTTCCCCCTAGCCTTCTGCTTCTCTTCTTTCCTCAGCTATTTGTAAATCCTCCTCAGACAACCACTTTGCTTTCTTGCATTTCCTTTTTGGGGGATTGTTTTGTTCACTGCTTCCTGTATAATGTTATGAACCTCCACCCATAGTTCTTCAGGCCCTCTATCTTCCAGATCTAATCACTCAAATCTCTTCACGTCTGTTGTAAGGGATTTGATTTAGATCATACCGAAATGGCCTAAGGTCTTTCCTACTTTCTTCAGTGTATCAGTAGGGAGAAGGGAGGGGCAATACGGAGATAGGGGAGAGAAAAAAGTTCGAACTACTGGGTGTAAGATAGCCTCAAGTATGCACTGTACAACACAGGGAATACACCCAATATTTTATCATAACTGTAAGTGGAACTTTTAAAACTGTGACAAAATTCAATATCCTTTTATAATAAAAAATCTCCAGAAATTGGGCATAGAAGTAACATACTTCAACAAAATAAAGGTCATATATGACAAAGACACAGCTAACACCATTCTCAATGGTGAAAAGCTGAAAGCATTCCCTGTAAGATCAAGAAGAAGACAAGGTTACCCACTCACACTACTTTTCTTCAATATAGTTTTGGAAGTTCTATCCACAGCAATCAGAGAAGAAAAACAGGTAAAAGGAATCCAAATTTGGAATGAAGAAATAAAACTACAACTATCTGAATATAATGTGATACTACACATAGAAAATCCTAAAGATGCCACCAGAAAACTACTAGGGTTCATGAATGAATTTGGTAAAGTTGCAGAATACTAAATATATAAAAATCTGCTGTATTTCTATACACTAATAATGAACTATCAGAAAGAGAAATTAAGGAACCAATCCCATTTACCATGACATCAAAAGGTATACAACACTTGGGAATAAAACCTACCCAAGGCAACAAAAGACCTATACTCCAAAAAGCCATAAGACACTCTTGAAAGAAATTGGAGACAATACAAACAGATGGAAAAGTATATCATGTTATTGGATTTGAATCTGAAGAATCAATGACCATATTAAAAAATACTAAAATGTCATACTAAAATGACCACACTACAAAAGCAAACAGATTCAATAATACCCCTAACAAATTACCAACAACCTGTTTCAGAGAATAAGAAGAAATAACTTTAAAATTTGTATGGGAACACAAAAGACCCCAAATAGCAAAAAAGAATCTTGAGAAAGAAAGGAATCATGCTGAAGGAATCACGCTCTGTCACCCCAGACTATACTACAAAGTTATAGTTATCACTACAGTATAATACTGGCATAAAAACAGACACAAAGACCAATGCAATATGATGGAAAGCCCAGAAATAAACCCATGCACTCAAGGTCAATTAATCTACAATGAAGGAGGCAAGCATATATAGTAGGAAAAAGATAGTCTCTTCAGTAAGTGGTACTGGGAAAATTGGAAAGTTACACGTAAAAGAATGTAATTAGGGCATTCTCTAATACCATATTCAAAACTAAACTCAAAATGTATTCAAGGCCTAAATGTAAGTCCAGATACTATAAAACTCCTAGAGGAAAACACTCTGACAATATTTTTTTTTGAATCCATCTTCTCTAGTAATGGAAATAAAGGCAAAAACAAATGGGACTCAATTAAACTTACGAGAGATTACACAGCAAAGAAATCATAAAAAAAATGAAAAGACAATATAGGATGGGAGGAAGTATTTGCAAATAATGGGACCAACGAAGGTTCATACAGCTCAATATATATAACCAACCAATCAATCAAAAAATTAGCAAAAGACCTAAATATACCTAGAAGGCCATCTGTATGTTCATCTTTAGATTTATTTACGACGGCCACATGAAAAAATGCTTAACATAAAATATTAGAGAAATGCAACTCAAAACTTCAGTTAGATTATACTCCACACCAGTCAGAACAGCCATCATCAAAAAGTCTACAAATAATAAATTCTGGAGAGGGTGTGGAGAAAAAAGAATCCTCCAGAACTGTTGGTGGCAAAGGAAACTGGTGCGACCACTATGGAGAATAGTACAGAGGTTCTTTAAACACCAAAAACAGAGTGACCATATGATCCAGCAATCTCAGTCCTAGGCATATATCTGGAAAAGATGAAAATTCTAACTCAAGAAGATACATGCATACCAATGCTCAGTGAAGCACTATTTACAATGACACACTACAAAAGCAAACAGATTCAATAATACCCCTAACAAATTACCAACAACCTGTTTCAGAGAATAAGAAGAAATAACTTTAAAATTTGTATGGGAACACAAAAGACCCCAAATAGCAAAAAAGAATCTTGAGAAAGAAAGGAATCATGCTGAAGGAATCACGCTCTGTCACCCCAGACTATACTACAAAGTTATAGTTATCACTACAGTATAATACTGGCATAAAAACAGACACAAAGACCAATGCAATATGATGGAAAGCCCAGAAATAAACCCATGCACTCAAGGTCAATTAATCTACAATGAAGGAGGCAAGCATATATAGTAGGAAAAAGATAGTCTCTTCAGTAAGTGGTACTGGGAAAATTGGAAAGTTACACGTAAAAGAATGTAATTAGGGCATTCTCTAATACCATATTCAAAACTAAACTCAAAATGTATTCAAGGCCTAAATGTAAGTCCAGATACTATAAAACTCCTAGAGGAAAACACTCTGACAATATTTTTTTTTGAATCCATCTTCTCTAGTAATGGAAATAAAGGCAAAAACAAATGGGACTCAATTAAACTTACGAGAGATTACACAGCAAAGAAATCATAAAAAAAATGAAAAGACAATATAGGATGGGAGGAAGTATTTGCAAATAATGGGACCAACGAAGGTTCATACAGCTCAATATATATAACCAACCAATCAATCAAAAAATTAGCAAAAGACCTAAATATACCTAGAAGGCCATCTGTATGTTCATCTTTAGATTTATTTACGACGGCCACATGAAAAAATGCTTAACATAAAATATTAGAGAAATGCAACTCAAAACTTCAGTTAGATTATACTCCACACCAGTCAGAACAGCCATCATCAAAAAGTCTACAAATAATAAATTCTGGAGAGGGTGTGGAGAAAAAAGAATCCTCCAGAACTGTTGGTGGCAAAGGAAACTGGTGCGACCACTATGGAGAATAGTACAGAGGTTCTTTAAACACCAAAAACAGAGTGACCATATGATCCAGCAATCTCAGTCCTAGGCATATATCTGGAAAAGATGAAAATTCTAACTCAAGAAGATACATGCATACCAATGCTCAGTGAAGCACTATTTACAATGGAAAAGACATGGAAGCAACCTAAACATCCATCCACAGATTAATGGATAAAGAAGATGTGGGTATATACAATGAAATAGTATTAAGCCACTAAAAAGAAAGAAAGAATGGCATTTGGAACAAAATGGATGGACGTAGAGATTATTGCACTAAGTGAAATAAGTCAGAGGATGACAAAAATCATATATTATTTATATGTAGAATTTAAAAAATGATACAAATGAACTTATCTACAAAACAAAAATAGACTCAGAGACATAGAAAACAAACTTGGTTATTAAAGTGGAAATGGTGGGAAAGATATGCTAGGAGTTTGGGATTAACAGATACATATTACTATGTATATAGTAAACAACAAAGACCTACTGTATAGCATAGGGAACTATATTCAATACTTAGCAATAACCTATAATGGGAAATAATCTGAAATATACATATATAGAGATAGATAGTAAATCACTTTTTCTGTTCACCTGAAACTAATACAATATTCTAAATTACCTATATTTCAATTTTAAAAGCATATAAATTCTTTAATTCAAAATTTAAAATATAAAATGTAAAAATATTAAGAAGAATAAAACCTATTTTTCATTAAATTATTTGATGAGGCAACACCTTAGATATCTGGAGATTTTAATAAAGGATTTTATAGTTTCACCCTTGGTTTCACCATTAGACCACAATTTCCTGAAAGTGCCCTAGAATAACTTTGCTCATAATTTCAGCAGTGCTTGCCATAGGAGAAGCAGTGAGTTTTAACTCCTTTTTGTATTATTAAGTGTTTCCTTTTTCTTCTCTCTCCTCTCATATTTTGCTATAAGCAGCAGTAAGAAACCAGACGGCCCCTCTAACACTCTGTTGGAAAGTCTCCTTCCTAATGCAATCCATTTCATCAGTTATTTTTTCTATATCCTACACTACTGTTGGTGGCAAAGGAAACTGGTGCGACCACTATGGAGAATAGTACAGAGGTTCTTTAAACACCAAAAACAGAGTGACCATATGATCCAGCAATCTCAGTCCTAGGCATATATCTGGAAAAGATGAAAATTCTAACTCAAGAAGATACATGCATACCAATGCTCAGTGAAGCACTATTTACAATGGAAAAGACATGGAAGCAACCTAAACATCCATCCACAGATTAATGGATAAAGAAGATGTGGGTATATACAATGAAATAGTATTAAGCCACTAAAAAGAAAGAAAGAATGGCATTTGGAACAAAATGGATGGACGAGAGATTATTGCACTAAGTGAAATAAGTCAGAGGATGACAAAAATCATATATTATTTATATGTAGAATTTAAAAAATGATACAAATGAACTTATCTACAAAACAAAAATAGACTCAGAGACATAGAAAACAAACTTGGTTATTAAAGTGGAAATGGTGGGAAAGATATGCTAGGAGTTTGGGATTAACAGATACATATTACTATGTATATAGTAAACAACAAAGACCTACTGTATAGCATAGGGAACTATATTCAATACTTAGCAATAACCTATAATGGGAAATAATCTGAAATATACATATATAGAGATAGATAGTAAATCACTTTTCTGTTCACCTGAAACTAATACAATATTCTAAATTACCTATATTTCAATTTTAAAAGCATATAAATTCTTTAATTCAAAATTTAAAATATAAAATGTAAAAATATTAAGAAGAATAAAACCTATTTTTCATTAAATTATTTGATGAGGCAACACCTTAGATATCTGGAGATTTTAATAAAGGATTTTATAGTTTCACCCTTGGTTTCACCATTAGACCACAATTTCCTGAAAGTGCCCTAGAATAACTTTGCTCATAATTTCAGCAGTGCTTGCCATAGGAGAAGCAGTGAGTTTTAACTCCTTTTTGTATTATTAAGTGTTTCCTTTTTCTTCTCTCTCCTCTCATATTTTGCTATAAGCAGCAGTAAGAAACCAGACGGCCCCTCTAACACTCTGTTGGAAAGTCTCCTTCCTAATGCAATCCATTTCATCAGTTATTTTTTCTATATCCTACACTACTGCTAAACTTCACACCATTACACAACAAGGCGCCTTCTTCCACTAATTTCCAATAACATTTACCTCATTTTTTCTGCAAACATTCATCTGACAGTTTCTTCAAGGCTCTTCAAACTTTCATATACACTCCAACAAAGCTGTTTCAGCTTCTGCCCTCTTCAGAGAGGTGCTTGTATGTCCTCAAACATGGAGGCTGGCTTCCCAAGGAGTGAGTGATACAACAGTGAGAGCAGGAGGAAGCCACAATGCATTTAATGCATTTAATGACCTGGGCTCAAAAGTCTAACATTGTCACTTCACCACAATGTATCTGTGAGTCACTAAGTAGAGTCCACACTTAAGAGGAGCAGAGTTGGCTCTGCATTGGAAGAGAGAAGTGTCAAAGTGCTTGTGGACATACTTTATAACTGTCTCAGCTTGGACTGCAGCTTATCACTTTACCCCTCCTCATATTCTGCTGGTCATACAGCAAATACTCAAGTATTTTAGCCATCATTTTAGATCTTTCAAACAAGACCCATGTGTATCAGTTGAGTTTTCAGGAAAAGAGAATTATTACGATGTATACACAGAAAGATATTTATTTTAAGGAATTAGTACATGCAATTATAAGAGTGACAAGTCCAAAATCCATAGGAAAAGTTGGCAGGTTGGAAACTTGGGCAAAGTTGATCCAGCAGGTTGGAAACCCAGGATTTCATTATTACAGTCTTGAGGCAGAATTCCTTATTCTTTGGGAAACGTCAGTCTTTGTTCCTCACTCTTCAGTTAACTGGATGAGGTGTATCTATATTATCAAGGGTAATCACCTATACTTAAAGTCAAGTGATAGTTAAATATTAGCCACATCTACAAAAATACCTTCACGGGAACATCTAGACTAGTGTTTGACTAGCCACTGGGCACCACAACCTAGCTCAATCGAAATGGAGATTTTAATAAAGGATTTTATAGTTTCACCCTTGGTTTCACCATTAGACCACAATTTCCTGAAAGTGCCCTAGAATAACTTTGCTCATAATTTCAGCAGTGCTTGCCATAGGAGAAGCAGTGAGTTTTAACTCCTTTTTGTATTATTAAGTGTTTCCTTTTTCTTCTCTCTCCTCTCATATTTTGCTATAAGCAGCAGTAAGAAACCAGACGGCCCCTCTAACACTCTGTTGGAAAGTCTCCTTCCTAATGCAATCCATTTCATCAGTTATTTTTTCTATATCCTACACTACTGCTAAACTTCACACCATTACACAACAAGGCGCCTTCTTCCACTAATTTCCAATAACATTTACCTCATTTTTTCTGCAAACATTCATCTGACAGTTTCTTCAAGGCTCTTCAAACTTTCATATACACTCCAACAAAGCTGTTTCAGCTTCTGCCCTCTTCAGAGAGGTGCTTGTATGTCCTCAAACATGGAGGCTGGCTTCCCAAGGAGTGAGTGATACAACAGTGAGAGCAGGAGGAAGCCACAATGCATTTAATGCATTTAATGACCTGGGCTCAAAAGTCTAACATTGTCACTTCACCACAATGTATCTGTGAGTCACTAAGTAGAGTCCACACTTAAGAGGAGCAGAGTTGGCTCTGCATTGGAAGAGAGAAGTGTCAAAGTGCTTGTGGACATACTTTATAACTGTCTCAGCTTGGACTGCAGCTTATCACTTTACCCCTCCTCATATTCTGCTGGTCATACAGCAAATACTCAAGTATTTTAGCCATCATTTTAGATCTTTCAAACAAGACCCATGTGTATCAGTTGAGTTTTCAGGAAAAGAGAATTATTACGATGTATACACAGAAAGATATTTATTTTAAGGAATTAGTACATGCAATTATAAGAGTGACAAGTCCAAAATCCATAGGAAAAGTTGGCAGGTTGGAAACTTGGGCAAAGTTGATCCAGCAGGTTGGAAACCCAGGATTTCATTATTACAGTCTTGAGGCAGAATTCCTTATTCTTTGGGAAACGTCAGTCTTTGTTCCTCACTCTTCAGTTAACTGGATGAGGTGTATCTATATTATCAAGGGTAATCACCTATACTTAAAGTCAAGTGATAGTTAAATATTAGCCACATCTACAAAAATACCTTCACGGGAACATCTAGACTAGTGTTTGACTAGCCACTGGGCACCACAACCTAGCCAAAATAAATATAATCACCACACATCTGAAATGTCAATTTCCTCTATGAAGTCTACAGTAAGATGTAATTCATTCAGTCAATTCAATCAAGTGGCACATACATACCAATTTATGCAAAGAACAGTGCTAAGAGTTAAGATCCAAGACAAGAAAGCCACAGATTCCGTTTTATGGAGTTCACAGTGTAAAGGAGATATTCACACCACCACCACCACCACCACCACCACCACCAAAGAGCACCTATGCCATCATCTCCCCAACCACTACCATAACACTAACATTACTGATCATTTTCTATGTGCCAGGTTACTACAGAAACCATTTATAAGCTTTCATTTATCCACCAAAAAAACCCATGTTATCTCCAAGGTATAATGGTCTCAAGTTTACTCAGGTAGTCTGCAATAGTGCCAAGATTTAAGCCCAAATGTGACTTGAATCCTCGCCATAGTGATGGGTTCAGGAAGACACCCTAAGACTCAGATGTCTACACGGAACCATCAGAATTCTGAGGAGGGGGCGGACTGCATCTTAACAGGACAAAAAACTAGTGATTGGAGTGTATTTTTTGTTTACATTTGAACACAATAACTGAATTTACATCTGTCTTTTTGCTGTTCAATTCATATATGTGCCGTATCTTTTTATTCTATTCTTTCTAGTGGTCTCATTAGAGTATGCATAACTTAGTGGTCATCCAATAAAACTGCAAGGGTTCCACTCTGTTGATTATATATGTGGGGGTTGGGGAAATGCACTCAAAGACACAACAGGTCTCTAGTCTACTTTGACTTTCACTGTCTGCTGGGCTTCCACTGTCTCCCCTAGTATACATATTTTCAATCAGTCAGGAATGAGTGGAAAGCTCCCCTCTGCCTTTTGATTGCTCCCTCACTTCCAGGGTCTCCCTGTCAACTTTTTTGCAGATGTGCTGCTCACTGATTGGAACTACAATCGACCTAGTAAAGCTGAGTATCCTCAGTTGCTTCTAACTGAATCTACCACATTAAGCTACCACAGCCCCAGCAGGTGAGCCTATGATTGTGACACCAATTCCAATGTGTGAAATTCCAACCCCATGTGTGGATTTTCCAACACCATCAAGACAGTCTCTGTGACTGCCCACTTGGAGGACACCTGACACTTGGAGGTCTTTAACTCAGTTCTGACACTGCCTGGAGATGGCATCCGATCCCACAGATTAAGGGCTCAGTCCCACAAGGCTGCTCCCATCTGACTTTGGTTGCTAATCCCGAGCCTGGACTGCCACCCACAGGATACATGGAAGAGGTTCCCAGAACCCCCTCCACGGGTTCTATCAATCTGCTACAACAGCTCATAGACATACCTAGATCATAGGCTATGAGAATCTCTGCTTTTACTAGATAATTCTAAATTATGGTTGTCCCAATTTACAAGGCATAGAAACATATATAATTCAACTTTTATATACTTTTTTTGGTTTTTTTTTGGCTATAAAATGAAACATTTGACTGTTTGAATTTACCTAAATGCTAATGAGAAGTTTACTCAGTAGTCTGCAATAGTGCCAAGATTTAAGCCCAAAGGACTTGAATCCTAGTGATGGGTTCAGGAAGACACCCTAAGACTCAGATGTCTACACGGAACCATCAGAATTCTGAGGAGGGGGCGGACTGCATCTTAACAGGACAAAAAACTAGTGATTGGAGTGTATTTTTTGTTTACATTTGAACACAATAACTGAATTTACATCTGTCTTTTTGCTGTTCAATTCATATATGTGCCGTATCTTTTTATTCTATTCTTTCTAGTGGTCTCATTAGAGTATGCATAACTTAGTGGTCATCCAATAAAACTGCAAGGGTTCCACTCTGTTGATTATATATGTGGGGGTTGGGGAAATGCACTCAAAGACACAACAGGTCTCTAGTCTACTTTGACTTTCACTGTCTGCTGGGCTTCCACTGTCTCCCCTAGTATACATATTTTCAATCAGTCAGGAATGAGTGGAAAGCTCCCCTCTGCCTTTTGATTGCTCCCTCACTTCCAGGGTCTCCCTGTCAACTTTTTTGCAGATGTGCTGCTCACTGATTGGAACTACAATCGACCTAGTAAAGCTGAGTATCCTCAGTTGCTTCTAACTGAATCTACCACATTAAGCTACCACAGCCCCAGCAGGTGAGCCTATGATTGTGACACCAATTCCAATGTGTGAAATTCCAACCCCATGTGTGGATTTTCCAACACCATCAAGACAGTCTCTGTGACTGCCCACTTGGAGGACACCTGACACTTGGAGGTCTTTAACTCAGTTCTGACACTGCCTGGAGATGGCATCCGATCCCACAGATTAAGGGCTCAGTCCCACAAGGCTGCTCCCATCTGACTTTGGTTGCTAATCCCGAGCCTGGACTGCCACCCACAGGATACATGGAAGAGGTTCCCAGAACCCCCTCCACGGGTTCTATCAATCTGCTACAACAGCTCATAGACATACCTAGATCATAGGCTATGAGAATCTCTGCTTTTACTAGATAATTCTAAATTATGGTTGTCCCAATTTACAAGGCATAGAAACATATATAATTCTACTTTTATATACTTTTGGTATTTGTCAGATTTATTAAATTTTACCAATTTTATGGCTATAAAAATGAAATCATTTGACTGTTTGAATTTACCTAAATGCTAATGAGATTATGCACCTTTTCAACTGTTTATTGGTTACTTTTTTGAAAGAAAAATGAAAAGAAGAGAGACAAAGAGAGACACAGGGCAACGGGGAGGGCGATAAGGAGCAGAGGAGAAAAATCTGAAGAATATAAGGCAAAATAATACTTGTTAATTTTGGAAAGTAGATTCATGCATTTTGGTAAATTACTTTCATTTAGGTTTCAATATGTTTACAATAACAACATAATTTCATAACAAAATTATGTTTTAAACAGAATTAAACTTTGAATTAGTTTTTCACATTTCACATGCTAAGGGCTGCATGGTGGGTTTTGACAATGACCCTGCATCACAATTTGATTCAGATAGTAAGCACTTACTCGAAGGCCAGAAATCCTCCTCATGGTAACCTGGCGGTTTGAATCATGGTGTCCAGAAATTTGATTTGGACCCGGGAACATGAAATCTCGTGTATTCTCCTCATAGGTAGACAGTGTTTCACCCACTACAAGAAAGATATCCTATGATTCAAATTATAACAAAATATGCTATTTAGAAACAGTATCATCAAGTACAAATATATAATGTCTGATGCCTTAATGAAATACCTGCTTCAGTGTCAAGTTTTTAATTTTTTTTCTATGAAAGGAAAATTAAAATAAAGTTATGTTAAATGAATTGACACATTTCCTTATAAGAAACATCATATATATTACTAAGTCTCCCTCCCTCTTTTGTAGAAAAGGGATATTCATGTAAATATTTAAAATACCTATCAATTCCTAGGAAACAATATCATTATAAACATATCAACCTGACATAATATTTATACATCTAAAATTTAATTACTATCTCCTCAGTTTATTCTTCTATCTTTCATTCTTTTCTACCTGTCAGTATAAGATAAGAGATTACACGCTGAAAAAAAAAAAAGACATTTTCTAGAATTTGTGGTTACCAGAATTAGGCATGTATGTGACACCTCAAAAATTTTAGACTACTAGCTTTAAACAAAATATAGCCCCTTATGTACTCCATAAAGTAAGGATTTAAGATAGATTCTTCTATATTCACAGAAATCAGTAATATAAATACAGCTATCCTTCAGGTTTTACCTGTACCTACCACAGGGCTCTATACTGCTTAGGTACAGTTTTAATTCCCTTCATTCCTAATAACGGTTAATACACAAAAACAAAGATAATAAACTACTTTATCAGCAAAGGCATACTGTTTTAGGAAAAATCACAAAAATTTTAAGGTTAACTTTTATGAATGTCACAAAAATTCTAAAAAGGTTAACTTATGCATTTTGGTAAATTACTTTCATTTAGGTTTCAATATGTTTACAATAACAACATAATTTCATAACAAAATTATGTTTTAAACAGAATTAAACTTTGAATTAGTTTTTCACATTTCACATGCTAAGGGCTGCATGGTGGGTTTTGACAATGACCCTGCATCACAATTTGATTCAGATAGTAAGCACTTACTCGAAGGCCAGAAATCCTCCTCATGGTAACCTGGCGGTTTGAATCATGGTGTCCAGAAATTTGATTTGGACCGGGAACATGAAATCTCGTGTATTCTCCTCATAGGTAGACAGTGTTTCACCCACTACAAGAAAGATATCCTATGATTCAAATTATAACAAAATATGCTATTTAGAAACAGTATCATCAAGTACAAATATATAATGTCTGATGCCTTAATGAAATACCTGCTTCAGTGTCAAGTTTTTAATTTTTTTTCTATGAAAGGAAAATTAAAATAAAGTTATGTTAAATGAATTGACACATTTCCTTATAAGAAACATCATATATATTACTAAGTCTCCCTCCCTCTTTTGTAGAAAAGGGATATTCATGTAAATATTTAAAATACCTATCAATTCCTAGGAAACAATATCATTATAAACATATCAACCTGACATAATATTTATACATCTAAAATTTAATTACTATCTCCTCAGTTTATTCTTCTATCTTTCATTCTTTTCTACCTGTCAGTATAAGATAAGAGATT
This sequence comes from Tragulus kanchil, assembly GCA_022376925.1. Classification (NCBI taxonomy): domain Eukaryota; kingdom Metazoa; phylum Chordata; class Mammalia; order Artiodactyla; family Tragulidae; genus Tragulus; species Tragulus kanchil. Next base: position 111,505,778 of record JAIOJX010000032.1, on the reverse strand, counting down.
ACACGCTGAAAAAAAAAAAACAGACATTTTCTAGAATTTGTGGTTACCAGAATTAGGCATGTATGTGACACCTCAAAAATTTTAGACTACTAGCTTTAAACAAAATATAGCCCCTTATGTACTCCATAAAGTAAGGATTTAAGATAGATTCTTCTATATTCACAGAAATCAGTAATATAAATACAGCTATCCTTCAGGTTTTACCTGTACCTACCACAGGGCTCTATACTGCTTAGGTACAGTTTTAATTCCCCTTCATTCCTAATAACGGTTAATACACAAAAACAAAGATAATAAACTACTTTATCAGCAAAGGCATACTGTTTTAGGAAAAAAATCACAAAAATTTTAAGGTTAACTTTTATGAATGTCACAAAATATTCTAGGATGATACCAGGTTATTTTCCACTTTCAATTATGACTATTCAATTTTAGAACAACGTGTTCACATATAACTTAAGTCAATCTTTCTGTACATATTATTTTGGCCTACTGACATTTTACACATAGTAGACCAATGCTAGAAACTCAGCATTGCTCTTAATGTGGGACAAAGTGCAATAGATGACATTTTAACAAAGCATTTCACTGAAATGGGTTCACATGTCAATTACCTTATCAAAATACAATACAGTACCTGGTGGAACTAGCTGAATCAACTCAAACAATGCTGTATCATCTGAAAGTTTAAAGAAAAATTTCCTTAAATAAACAAATTTATAAGAAACAATAACCACATTACCACAGAAGTACTGAAAAGCCAAATTTCTCAGTAGACTACATACATGCTTATATCCTAGCATACTGTGTATATTTTGGTTGCCATTTATCTTGTAGATTTATTATTATTCTCTATAGGAGAAACTAATCTTTGTATATTTTTTTTCCCTGATTTTAAGGCTTTATTTTTTAGAACACTTTCGTTTAGGTTTACAACAAAATTGGGAGTGAAGTACAGAGATTACCTCTACATATCCTCTGCCCCTAAACATGTATAGCTTCCCTTACTATCATTCACAGGAATGGTAGATATTTTAACAAGAATGAACCTATAGTGACACATCATAATCATCCAAAGGTCATAGCTTACCTTAGGAAACTATGAAACCTAGCTTCAAATCACCTTAATCTCTGGTATTAGATTGACGTAACTGAGGATTGCTGGTACCACTAGTATCGAACAGAAGGGAAATAAAAGGCAAACATAAAGCCTACTTGGAGAATGACAGCATGATGTTATGTCTCCAATTATTTCTACAATTTGTCACATATAATGTTCAATACTCAAAAGAAATTGTATAATTATTTTTAGAAAGCTGTTCAGGCATATCAACTAAAGCTAAGTATACACCTATTCTATGAAACAGAAATTCCCCAAGAGAACTGAGTATAAATGCTTACCAAAAGATATATATAGGAATATTCATCAGGGCTTCCCCAGTGGTCCAGTGGGTAAAGAGTCAGCCCTGCAGTGCAAGGGCCACTGGTCTAATCCCTGGCCCAGGAAGATTCCACATGCCACAGAGCTGCTAGATGGGTATGTCCAATTAGGAGCCAGGGCTCCAGGCGCGTGCACCCAGAGCCAGTGTTCTGCAACAGGGTCTTTTACATAGTAGACCAATGCTAGAAACTCAGCATTGCTCTTAATGTGGGACAAAGTGCAATAGATGACATTTTAACAAAGCATTTCACTGAAATGGGTTCACATGTCAATTACCTTATCAAAATACAATACAGTACCTGGTGGAACTAGCTGAATCAACTCAAACAATGCTGTATCATCTGAAAGTTTAAAGAAAAATTTCCTTAAATAAACAAATTTATAAGAAACAATAACCACATTACCACAGAAGTACTGAAAAGCCAAATTTCTCAGTAGACTACATACATGCTTATATCCTAGCATACTGTGTATATTTTGGTTGCCATTTATCTTGTAGATTTATTATTATTCTCTATAGGAGAAACTAATCTTTGTATATTTTTTTTCCCTGATTTTAAGGCTTTATTTTTTAGAACACTTTCGTTTAGGTTTACAACAAAATTGGGAGTGAAGTACAGAGATTACCTCTACATATCCTCCGCCCCTAAACATGTATCGCTCCCCTTACTATCATTCACAGGAATGGTAGATATTTTAACAAGAATGAACCTATAGTGACACATCATAATCATCCAAAGGTCATAGCTTACCTTAGGAAACTATGAAACCTAGCTTCAAATCACCTTAATCTCTGGTATTAGATTGACGTAACTGAGGATTGCTGGTACCACTAGTATCGAACAGAAGGGAAATAAAAGGCAAACATAAAGCCTACTTGGAGAATGACAGCATGATGTTATGTCTCCAATTATTTCTACAATTTGTCACATATAATGTTCAATACTCAAAAGAAATTGTATAATTATTTTTAGAAAGCTGTTCAGGCATATCAACTAAAGCTAAGTATACACCTATTCTATGAAACAGAAATTCCCCAAGAGAACTGAGTATAAATGCTTACCAAAAGATATATATAGGAATATTCATCAGGGCTTCCCTAGTGGTCCAGTGGGTAAAGAGTCAGCCCTGCAGTGCAAGGGCCACTGGTCTAATCCCTGGCCCAGGAAGATTCCACATGCCACAGAGCTGCTAGATGGGTATGTCCAATTAGGAGCCAGGGCTCCAGAGCGCGTGCACCCAGAGCCAGTGTTCTGCAACAGGGTCACTGCAATGGGAGGCCCACACAGGTCAAAGAATAAAGACGGATGAAAATAAATAAATAAAAAACCAATAAAAGAGGCCAAAATATTAAAAAAAAGAAAGAAACAAGAATATTCATAAGCCAAGACTAAAGAAATCCTCATTAACAACAAACAAATAAATTACATTTATATAATGGGGGGAAAGAGAGAGAGTGTGTATGTGTGTTAGTTGCTGTCATGTCCCACTCTTTAGGATCCCCAAAAACTGTAGCTTGCCAAGCTCCTCTGTCCTTTGGATTGCCATTCTCTTCTCCCATCCAGGGGTCAAATCTAGGTCCCCCACATTGCTGGTGGATTTTTTACCATCTGAGGCACCAGGAAAGCCCAAAAGGGACTAGTAAAGAGCAATAAAAAAGAATGGACCACTGAAATACAACAAGATAGGTGACTCACAGATATTAGCATATTTAAAGGAATACATACTAACATTTACTATTTAATTCTTATAAAGTCCCAAAACATACAAAAGTAATCAGTGTTGACAAAGTAGAAGAGTAATTATAGTGAGGGGTACTGACTGGTGGTGGCATAAGTAAAGCTTTCTGGATGCTGGAAATGCTCTCTGTCCTTATGAATGGTGGTTATAGACATATTCAAATGTGAATAATCATTGAAGGGTTGTAAGTAGTACACTTTAGACACTAAAAATAGCTAACACAATCTTCAAAAAGGATCAACTTAAACTACCAGATATCAAAACTGAAGCTCAAGTTAATAAGAAAGCAAAGTATTTATGCATGGACCCATGAAACAAAAGAGTAAATCTATTTTTAAAAATCCACAAGTATGTAGGCCTCTTACTTGTTATAAACATTACAGAGCAGTGGAAATAAAAGACTCTTCATCAAATGGTATTGCCCAATTAGATATACATAAAATAAAAACAAAATGTTATCCTTACTTCAGTCATATGTAAAAATAAAATCCAAAGAAACTGTAAATCTGAACATATATGGTAAAAAATAAGGCTTCTAAAAATTATAGAGTATCTTCATAACTTGAGATATAGAAAAAATTCTTGAACACAACCCCAAAAGCACTAAACATAACATAAAAGATTAATAAGTCAAACTGCATTATTAAGTCAGTCAGTCAATTCCGTCCCTCAGTCGTGTGAGACTCTTTGCAACTGCATGGACTGCAGCACACCAGGCTTTCCTGTCCTTCACCATCTCTCGGAGCGTGCTCATGTCCATTGACTCAGTGCTGCCATTCAACCGTCTAGTCCTTTGGCGTCTCCTTCTCCTTTTGCCTTCCATTTTTCCAAGCATCAGAGTCTTTTCCAATGAGTCACCTCCTCGCATCAGGTGGACAAAGGATTGGGGCTTTAGCATCAGTCATTCCAATGAATATTCAATGAATACATATATACACACACACACATAAACACACACATAGGTGTGCATGCTCATGAACGTCAAGGCATGTAATCAAGAATGTTCATAGAAACTTCATTTATAATAGCAAAAACTAGACATAACCTAAATGCCCATTAATGTCTATAAATAGAATAAATAACTTGGAGTATTGTCACATAATGAGATAGTATATAGCAACAAAGATAAATGAATTAGTTATAAAAATACAAATCAGTTTCTCACAAAATGCTAAGCATAACAGGCCAGGAAAAAAGTATTTGCATACTATGATTCCATGTATTTAGTTTTCAAAAGCAGGCAAAACTAAACTCTAATATTAGACGTTAAAATGGAAATTCCTTTGTGGAACACTTAGAATATAGAGATTATGAGGTAGGATAAGGAAGGCCTTCTGAAACTTCAGTCAGTTCAGTTCACTCATTCAGTCTTGTCTGACTCTTTGAGATCCCTGGACTGCAGCACACCAGGCTTTCCTGTCCTTCACCATCTCTCGGAGCGTGCTCATGTCCATTGACTCAGTGCTGCCATTCAACCGTCTAGTCCTTTGGCGTCTCCTTCTCCTTTTGCCTTCCATTTTTCCAAGCATCAGAGTCTTTTCCAATGAGTCACCTCCTCGCATCAGGTGGACAAAGGATTGGGGCTTTAGCATCAGTCATTCCAATGAATATTCAATGAATACATATATACACACACACATAAACACACACATAGGTGTGCATGCTCATGAACGTCAAGGCATGTAATCAAGAATGTTCATAGAAACTTCATTTATAATAGCAAAAACTAGACATAACCTAAATGCCCATTAATGTCTATAAATAGAATAAATAACTTGGAGTATTGTCACATAATGAGATAGTATATAGCAACAAAGATAAATGAATTAGTTATAAAAATACAAATCAGTTTCTCACAAAATGCTAAGCATAACAGGCCAGGAAAAAAGTATTTGCATACTATGATTCCATGTATTTAGTTTTCAAAAGCAGGCAAAACTAAACTCTAATATTAGACGTTAAAATGGAAATTCCTTTGTGGAACACTTAGAATATAGAGATTATGAGGTAGGATAAGGAAGGCCTTCTGAAACTTCAGTCAGTTCAGTTCACTCATTCAGTCTTGTCTGACTCTTTGAGATCCCCTGGACTGCAGCATACCAGGCTTCCGTGTCCTTCATCATCTCCCAGAGTTAGCTCAAACTCATGTCCATTGATTCGGTGATGCCATCCAACCATCTCATCCTTTGGCATCTCCTTCTCCTTTTGCCTTCATTCTTCCAAACATCAGAGTCTTTTCCAATGAGTCATCTCGTCACATCAGGTGGACAAAGGATGGGGGCTTCAGCTTTAGCATCAGTCCTTCCAATGAATATTCAGGGTTGATTTCCTTTAGCATTGATTGGTTTGCTTTCCTTGTAGTCCATGGGACTCTCAAGAGTCTTCTACAACACCACAGTCTATAGGCATCAATTCTTCAGTACTCAGTCTTCTTTATGATCCAACCCTCCTATCTATACATGACTACTGAAAAACCATACCTTTGACTACACATACCTTTGTCAGCAAAGTGATGTTTCTGTTTTTAAATACACCGTCTAGGTCTGTCATAGTTTTGCTTCCAAGGAGCAAGTGTCTTTTAATTTCATGGCTGCAGGCATCAACCGCAGTGATTCTGGAGCTCAAGAAAAAATAATAAGTCATGGTTTCCATTGTTTGTCCATCTACTTGCCATGAAGTGATGGAACCAGATGCCATGATCTTCATTTTTTTTTTTTTTTTTTCATTTTTTGAATATTGAGTTTTAGGCCATTTTTTTCACTCTCCTCTTGATGAACTTCATCAAGAGGCTCTTCAGTTCCTCTTTACTTTCTGCCACAAGGGTGGTGTCATCTGCATACCAGAGGTTATTGATAATTTCTTCCAGCAATACTGACTCCAGCTTGTGCTTCATCCAGACCAGCCTACTGCACAATGTACTCTGCATTTATGTTAAATAAGCAGGGTGACAATATACAGCTTTGACGTACCCTTTCCCAATTTGGAACCAATCCATTTTCCTGTGTCTGGTTCTAACTGAAATTGGGCAATGTTCGAATTCTTGATCTAGGCTGTAGTTACACAGGTGTTCACATTGTAATATTTCAGTGAACTACAGTTAAAGATAGCAAGTATGCATTAGCTTTTATTCCCTTCTGAACCTTTGCTAAAAGAATAAAAGGATTACACACACACACCCCAACTCACAATGACAAAACTAAAAAGAAAGCAATTTGAACAAAGTGGTAACTGGGTTTACAGCCTACAAAAAGAATCTTAGGCCAACAGAGAGAAAAGCTTAGAAGCAAAAGTTTTTATACTAAGTAACTCCTAAGACATAGTCATGGGTATGTCTAGGTACCTCCAGCAATGACAAAATCAGTGGGGCCAAAAACCAGAGTAATAAGTGAAAGTTTAAGAACAGTTAAACCCCATATCCTTCAACTTACTGCTAAGAACTACCCTTTCCCATTCCTAGGCATGTAGCTGGCAGTTATTCTCTGAAGAGTAAGAGGAGTGGGGGACGGGTAGGAGCTGAAAGTTTATTAGGAAAAGGAGGAAGAGGAGGAGGGAGAAGAGGTTTAGGAGGAAGAGGAGGAGAAGTAATAATAACAGTCACTGTTGTCCTCACTGGCATGGAAGCAGCCTATACAACTGACAACAGAGGCGTATGAAAACAGGCAGATTAAGAATCTGGGCTACAGAATGAGACTTTACAATAGCTTCTTACACCACAAGGTTCTAAAAACAGGTCACCAAGTACAATAGCCTCCAGAAGAAACATGTGAATGATTTTTCACTGAATTTTCTACTGACCAGCTGAAAAGATATAAAAAATGCTGACATAAGTTCCAATAAAATGGCCCAAAGAAATCACCTTACAGTAAAGTTCACCCTGACAACCTCCATCTGGGAGGAACCCCAACAGACTTAGTAACTAGTGGTGCCAGGCGTCTCTAGCATATAACTTCTAAAAGCATTTCCATCTTCTACTCTTAAATGTGAACAAGTGGCCAATAATTTGATGATATCCCTTAGTATAAAAGGCAGGGTCAAAAACACAAAATAAAACCAAATACAAGAGTCATCAAGTCTCTCCAAACTTCCCCTCCATAAAAACAGACAAAGCAACTATGTAACAAAAACCTACAGACAGCATTACGATAAAACAAGATGACAATCTTGTGGGGTTTGTATCCTCACAAACCCTAAGATAAAGCAGACGATGATAAACAACTAACAACCACAAAACCTGCAAGGTATCAGCATCTATCTATCCAGGAGAAGTAGAAAAAAGCAAGGGAGCTACCTAAAGAATAAAGTATAGAAGGCACCTGTGAAGAGAGCCCACAAGCCCAACAGGTATGCAGTAGGAAGCAGCAGATAAATCTAAGAAAAATAGCTTAAGTTGAGAGTGTGCTGGCCCATTCCAATAGCAGGTGAGTTCAAAAGAGTTATATTAAGGTCCAAAGATGGTAAAGTAATCTGATTGCCTATAAGAACTACAGAAACTGATCACCTAGGGTTCCTGGGCAGGAAAGAACACAAGAAACTAGAAAAAACTATATATAACAAAATACCAAACAAACAGAATTAGAACATAGGAAAAAAACAGAAAAAGAAAACAAAAACAAAGAAAAAAAAAAAAAAAAACTAACAAGAGTGGAATAGAAAAGGCAGAAAACTCCAGAAAGTAAGCCACCATACTTAAAACACTACATAAGGGATCTCTGTGAAGCTATAAAAAATTATCCTAAATCAATCTTCCAGAAAGCTCAAGGGGAAAAATATCTAAATTGAGAATAAGCAAGGAAATTGATCACAGTCAAACATATAACAAGTTCTTGTCTAAAAATAATAATAATGAACAAAAGAAAAAATTTCTACAGTGAAAGCATTCAAAAGAAATGCTTGCAAAATAGATTTTTCCCCCAAAAAGAAATACTGACATAAGTTCCAATAAAATGGCCCAAAGAAATCACCTTACAGTAAAGTTCACCCTGACAACCTCCATCTGGGAGGAACCCCAACAGACTTAGTAACTAGTGGTGCCAGGCGTCTCTAGCATATAACTTCTAAAAGCATTTCCATCTTCTACTCTTAAATGTGAACAAGTGGCCAATAATTTGATGATATCCCTTAGTATAAAAGGCAGGGTCAAAAACACAAAATAAAACCAAATACAAGAGTCATCAAGTCTCTCCAAACTTCCCCTCCATAAAAACAGACAAAGCAACTATGTAACAAAAACCTACAGACAGCATTACGATAAAACAAGATGACAATCTTGTGGGGTTTGTATCCTCACAAACCCTAAGATAAAGCAGACGATGATAAACAACTAACAACCACAAAACCTGCAAGGTATCAGCATCTATCTATCCAGGAGAAGTAGAAAAAAGCAAGGGAGCTACCTAAAGAATAAAGTATAGAAGGCACCTGTGAAGAGAGCCCACAAGCCCAACAGGTATGCAGTAGGAAGCAGCAGATAAATCTAAGAAAAATAGCTTAAGTTGAGAGTGTGCTGGCCCATTCCAATAGCAGGTGAGTTCAAAAGAGTTATATTAAGGTCCAAAGATGGTAAAGTAATCTGATTGCCTATAAGAACTACAGAAACTGATCACCTAGGGTTCCTGGGCAGGAAAGAACACAAGAAACTAGAAAAAACTATATATAACAAAATACCAAACAAACAGAATTAGAACATAGGAAAAAAACAGAAAAAGAAAACAAAAACAAAGAAAAAAAAAAAAAAAAACTAACAAGAGTGGAATAGAAAAGGCAGAAAACTCCAGAAAGTAAGCCACCATACTTAAAACACTACATAAGGGATCTCTGTGAAGCTATAAAAAATTATCCTAAATCAATCTTCCAGAAAGCTCAAGGGGAAAAATATCTAAATTGAGAATAAGCAAGGAAATTGATCACAGTCAAACATATAACAAGTTCTTGTCTAAAAATAATAATAATGAACAAAAGAAAAAATTTCTACAGTGAAAGCATTCAAAAGAAATGCTTGCAAAATAGATCAAAACCATAATCTACTATTTCTACATTAAGAAACTAGTACAAGATACTGAGATAAATCAAATTTAGAAAAACACAGTATATCTCAGGAAATAAGCAGAAATACAGAAAGAAGTTGTTTCAGAAATGAACATTAAAACAAAAGCAAATAATCACAGAAGATACCTTAAAATAAATAAAACAAATAGAATTTTTTAATCATAAAAAGCAAAAAATATTTTAAAATATGAATAAAAATAACAAATATTAAACATGTAAAAATATCCAACATAGACTTTGACAAGGAAAACTAAGGCAAAGGAAGAAAATAAATCCTAAATAGTACATAGAGTTCAGGAAACTTGGCAGAAAAAAAAAAAAAAAAGATTAAAAACTGGGCTTCCCTGGTAGTTCAGTTGGTAAAGAATCCACCTGCAATAGAGGAGACCCCGATTCAATGCCTGAGTCAGGAAGATCCCCTGAAGAAGGGATAGGCTACCCACTCCAGTATTCTGGGGTTTCCCTGGTGGCTTGGGAAGGGAAATTTTTAAAAAAAGATTGAAAACTATAAATTAAGGAGAATGCATTGTATCCAAGAATATCAAGCCATACAAAGCAATTTCATGACATATTGTAATAAAATTACTAGACTTTAAAGATAAAAAAAACCTGAGGATTCTAGGCAAAAACAAAACAAAACAATGTATTAGTGAAAGAATATTAAACTCTGAGAGAATAATTTAAATACCTGAAGGAGAATTGGGGTTAAGTTAAGCAAAAACAAGAAAACAAAAACTAAAAAACTAAGCAAAGGAGAAAAAGTATGATAGCATATATGCCACATGGTTCAGCTATAATACTTTTTATTTATTTATTTTTTTTTTTGGCCACTTCTATTGGTCTTGCATTTATTTCCATCTTTGTTCTTTTGGCCCGTGTGGGCCTCCCATCACAGTGGCTTCTCTTGCTGCAGAGCAATGGCTCTGGGCACATGCGCTCCAAAAGTTCTGGCTTGGTAGTTGGACACGTCCGTCCAACAGCTTCGTGGCACGTGGGATCTTCCCAGGCCAGGGATTGAACTGGCACCCATTGCACTGCCAAGGCGGTGTCCTTATCCACTGGACCCAGTTATAATACTTTTTACCTGATCTTAACAATATAATCTAAAATCGTGATGTAACTATACTATGAGGAAGACAGAAAATGGGCATGTATATGTTGTGAAGGCAAACAGAGAACATGTGCACAGTATTTAAATCCTCATTTTCCATAAGGGAAAGTAGAAATAATGTCCTATATTTAAATACCAAAATAACTCAAATGTAGTATAAACAGGACATGGAAAAAGAAAAATAACTAAAAAAAAAAAAAAGAAGTCATTAAGGCAGTGGGAAATGACGGAGGACAAGGATATTACAGGACTGCTATTACATGTGATCAGCTTTGCAGATTATACACAACCCTACTATAAAGAAAAATAAATAATTCTATAATCAATTAATATAATTTCAAAATAATTAAAACCCAAACTTAAGGTAAGACATTACTAATTATATATATTTAAGTATGTCTATAACTGATCTGTGAGCAAGTCCTACAGAGTAAGGAAATTACCTGTCTCGGAGGTCTCTGGATGAAAGTTCTGAGCCCGTGTGCACAATGTGGTACCCTTTCCAGCCTAAGAACCTGCCTTGCTTTGACACTGCAAGTTCAGTATTTGTAAATTTGACAAAAAAAAAACAAAACAAAACAGAAAGCTCTACTTTCTTTTCAAATAAATAAATACTGGAAACAGAAAAGAACCTTTCATACGGGCTAAAACTAAAGTCAAAGAAGGAAACAGAGTTTTTACAAGGGATACACGTGAATAAAAAGTATTTTATGCTAGCCAGAATCATTCTAGAAAGAGTCAAAAACAAGCAGAACACAGCCAATAAAACGTTCATCAAAATATTACATGGGTAGTTAGTCTTGCCAGGCATTATTTCTGTGAACAATTTACAGTGAAGGAAGAAAAATATACACACTGCTGTTAACAAAATATAAAATATTAATTAGTTTTTAATTCTAATAAATGTGCTAAGTATATCAATGGTCTCAGAAGCTTCAGTGACCTCAAGAAGAGTATAAAGTGGGCTTCCCCTGGTGGTCCAGTGGGAAAGGACACCGCTTTGCAGTGCAAGGGGCACCAGTTTGATCCCTGGCCTGGGAAGATCCCACCTGCCGCGGAGCGGCTGGACTGATGTGTCCAATCACCGAGCCGGAGCTCTGGAGTGCATGCGCCCAGAGCCGGTGCTCTGCGACGACAGACGCCACCACGATGGGAGGCCCACAGGGGTCAAAGAAAAAAGACAGATGAAAACAGAGAAATCAAAGACCAATAGAAGTGGCCTGCCCGCTCCCCTCCCTCCCCAACCTGACCCCCGCCCAAAATAAATAAATAAATAAATAAAAAGAAGAGTATAAAGTTTAAAAACAAAGGTTTTAGGGCTTCCCTGGTAGCCTAGTGGTAAAGAGCTCGCCTGCCAATGCAGGAGACATGAGTTCAATCCCTGATCTGGGAAGATACCACATGCCGCGAGCAACTAAGCCTGTGCGCCACAACTACTGAGCCTGTGCTCTAGAGCCTCGGAGCCGCAACTATTGCGCCCCTGTGCTGCAACTACCGAAGCCCACATGCCCTGGAGCCCAAGTTCCACAACAAGAGAAGTCACCACAATAAGAAGCCTGCTCACCTCAACTAGAGAGTAGCTCCCACTCCCTGCAACTAGAAAAAAGCCTATGGCAGTCGTGAAAACCCAGAATAACCAAAAATAAATAAATAAGTAAATAATTTTTTAAAAAGAGTTTAAATAGAAAACAGATTTAAGACTTGTATCAGTATACAATACACCTTCTGAATCTATCATTGACTCAATGACTCACTGCCACACAAACTAAAGTTAGGAAAGAACCAACACAGGCTGAATTGTTACTGAAATTCCTCAAGTATAAAGGAAGTAGCCTGAAAAGTAACTGCTTGGGCTTATTAGTTTATATTTCAGCACAAGAATATAGATTAACTTCTAAAGAGAAAAACTAATTCTAATTTCTATAAATATTTTTTGATTCCTTTATATTTAAAAAATGCATTTTCATAAAAATACTTCAAGAAGAAAGCCCTTAAATTACTAAAGAAGTATTTAGAGAACTAATGTTCCTGGAAACCAAACAGTAAGTACCATCTTCTGGAATATATAGTATAACTAATACCATTTTATTGTTGTTCATATTTTTACTAAATAAAGACAATTTCCCTTCTTTCTCTGTAAAAATTCAAATTTTCACATGTACTTTCAATGTGAGTTACAAAGCACATATATTATAGGATTCCAGAAACCTTAGTCATGTAGAGAAAGTCAAAAGCTACCGTAAACATCTGGAGAGTGCCATAATGCCATTAATCCTCTGTACCAGCAAGAGTAATTGCTATAACTACTTCCAATAAATGCCCATTTACCCGCCGTAACAACAAGACATAAGAGATGTGGGTTTGTTTCTAAGATGCACAATTTCCCGGATACTGGACAAGATATTTAAGAAAATTAAAAGTCATTTATCCACTAGCACCAAGTTGCCACCTAGATAGTTTGAAGACACCTAGATAGTTTGAAAACATAGTGGAAGACAGAATACCACGTATAATTTCAGCTATAAAAATAAATAAATAAAATATCAACACTGGCCACACAGATTTCTTTACACTATTAACTCCCTGAAGGTAAAACAATGAAGCAGCCCTATTTCTACCTGTATGCCCAGATTCTAGCATGATTCCAAGTCGCAAGTTCCCATACTGCCAGACTCCCAATGGAGCACAAAACGTATGGAAGGGACAGCTGACATTGACGAGGCTCAATATCGTTGCTGTTTTGAGCCACAGTTACACCTTAGACCAATCTCGTAAATTCTAATCCCTTTCTAATTACAAGGCTAAATAACAGAGCTTTTCATTTCATACTCAAGAGCTTGAATAACTTATTCCCAATTCTATACCTTTGTAGTGCTCTTCTCACAAATAACTGGGTCCTTTTATTGTTGGTTCTTAACACTCTGAAGAATTTACTGTTGACCACAACCTTGAAAATGTCACTGTCAAATAATTTATTTATATATTATATACAATAAAATACAAAAGCATATATATTTTAAGCTACATTACTTCAGTCATGTAGCTCTCTTGATTTGCAACCCAGTGAGATGAAAGACGGGTTTTGTTTGGAGGGCAGAGTCCCACCTAACATGAATCTCAATCCTTATGTCATTAACAACCCATATTATCTTAATCAATAAAAAGTTCAAATACATCTTCTTATTATTTACAGATCAAGCTCAGAAAAAAAGAAAAATTTCCCATCTCTATAGCACATGCATTTTTTATTACTTCCAGGTTATTCTGAAATTCTAAAAAATGTGAAAAAAGAATCTCACCTTGAGATTTTTGAAGTTCATATTAGACCCTTTTGACTTTTATCTAGCTCAGGATTAAAAAGTATACTCATGAGTTAAAAGTTAAAAACTTACATTCAAGCTGTGCAACCACATCTCCAGGGTCCACTGCTTCAGGGAACACCTGTGGCGAGAGAAGGCAGAGGGGAGCAGGAAGCAGAAGAGAAAGTAAGAGGAAGACATATATTGAAATGGTCTTTGTGTTTTCCTCCTCACTGCGAAGATATTCCTCTCCCAAACAAAGAAACTTCTGACATTATTGAGAACTGTCACTTTCTCTCTGCTTCACATAACCACTATGCAAGATTTTACCAACAACTAATTATTACAGCCAACTCTGCCTTCCTCTCCAATTTCACCTGCTAGCAGTCCCCTCTTGTTTATCACCACGGTCATACTTGCCTTCTCGGTGTTCTTCCTGTTCATCAAACTTATTCCCAACAAGATACCTTTATAGCTGTTCTTCTGCTTAGAACCTTTAAACACTCTCTCATAATTCAGGCTCAGCATCAATGTTACTGCCTTCTCTGACCACTCTTTAAAATAAATAATATTTCCCAATCCCTCTGTCCCTTTACCCTCTATTTATTCTTGCCACGACACTTACTATCTAAAATTATATTACTCATGCTTGACTATTGTCTGTTTCCCCTATTACAATTAAAGCTCCAAGACTGTTGAAGGTTTGTCTTGTTTACCCAGTGCCCAGAACAGTGCATGGAACAGAGTATATGCTGAGTATTTATTCATGGAGAAGAGGAAGGAAAATAAGGAAATAAAGTGGTAAGGAGGAAGGAAAGAAAGGAGGGAGGAAACTAGACATGGAGAGAAGGAAAGAAAAGTGAGAAATACAATTGATAATAATTAACCAAAAACATCAGATTCAGAGAGGGGAAAAGAAAAGAGACCTATAGAAAGAAACACCACAAGACAGCCATAAGTAAAATATGACCTAACCTTACGTATTAATGTCTTCCCTTTCTCTCTTTCTTATGAAGATAATTACTTAGATGTCAAGATGCTATATTTTACATTAAGACCACTAAGACAATTTTAGGAGTAAGCTGATTCATCATGAAAGAGAGGTAACTGATTCAATGCATAATATAATGAACATTTATTTTCTAGATTCCAGATTTAAGTTATAAATATTTTCAATTAAATCAAAGGGCACCATCAAAAATAATGATATGTGTCACTCAAATTTTAGAACCACTTTGATTATTTGTTAACATTTGCTTGAATATTTGAACTCACCTTTTCAAACACCATTCTGGCATTGAAGATCAGTGGAAAATTGGCTGGGACACATTGTGTCTTTTTGTATTGGCCAAACACACAGATGCTAAGATAGATGTCCTCCTTGTCTTTCAGCACCACTCCTGGGCAAGTTACCTGAAAGAAATTAGGGAGATGAATGTTATTGCTTCAGGAATTCCCTGAACTACCATACTAAAATTACCTACCAAACACTGCATAAAAACACTAGTCTGCTAGGCTCATAAAAATATGCACAAGTTAAAAATGAGGTAGATCCTAGCGTTTACATAGTTAAATGAAATGCCTTTGCAACTTCCTGCCCTCTGAGAAATCTATGATTTTCCACTTGGTATCTCTGCCACATTTGCAGCTCTATGCACTGGCTCTTGGGACAGACACTAATAGTTTTAAACAGTTAGCCTTAGGCTCCCACTTTATGTAGAATGCTGACATAAACTTATTCGGCATCATTTAATCACAAAGGATAAAGACTCAGCAGGAATAAAACACTATACTAGAGAACAAAAAAATACAAATAAAAGCACAAATTTGACCTGTATTGCCCTAAGTCACAACTCATACATACCCCTCATCAAAAGATATATGACAAACTTTCAAAGCAAGTCAACTGTAAGTTTCCAGCCCAGTGAAATATTTTTTAAATACAAAACTGCACTTAACTATTCTCAGGACTAACACAACAATGTAGGTTTTCTAAAAGATACATTGCAAGGTCTTGCCAGTTGCTGCCATATTACACTGCCAGTGATCAACCATACCCTTAGTAGAATACTGAAGATTCTCCAAGAGTTGAATCCAATTTATCACATAGAAATATTACTCAATACCTCCTAAAACTACAAATCAAAGTATATGTGTTATCTTTTTCTGAACACACACATGACTTTCTTGCCACACATTCTTTGATTATCTGGATTACTACTCCATTTCATCTCCTCTTCACCTACTTCTGCCTTCACCTACTACTGCCATCTCCATATGCAAAGTTTCTCTTGATTTACCAATTATCATTATTCAATCTAATTCAAACATTTATTGTGAATTTATTATATTCAGGTAAATAAGTTTTAGGTTCTCACAGCATTTCATACTTCTCCTAAGTGCCTAATTATTGTCTCCAAGCATGTTAATCTAGTAGGTACACCTTACCTCTTTTATTTGATTATAAATTCCTGAGAATAGAAATTCTGATTTCCTCATCAATGTACCTAAATATTCACAGACTTTCAGTATTAAGAAGCACCTTGGAAATGATCTAGTACAGCTTTGAATTTTTTATATAGAGAAACAATGGAACCGCAGTAAAGAGAAGGTAATTTACTTAAAGTCACACAATAAATGAGTCATTTCACTTGTATACAGCAGTTAAGATTATTTCCTATGCCAACTATTTTGACTCTATCTACCTCTTATTCTATTGTCTACTTTTGTCCTAACAATTCACTATTGATTATTAAAATAAGTATAGATCCACAGAAATTTTATGCTGTCCAAAAGCTTCATTTTCTACTGCCTTGTTTAAACCAAACCTGTTAGAGTCCTTTTACATATGTGGTGCCTACATTTGTGGCTGCACAATATTGAGATGAACGGCTAGTATAAAACACAGATTCTGAAGATTTTCAAATACTTGCTCAAAAATATTCTAAAGAATTTTTACAGAAAAGTGTAAAAAAAAATCTTATTAACTTTTATATTAATTACACATTGAAAGAATAACACTTTAATATACTGACTTAAATTACTGTAAAGTTTATTTATCACTTCTTTTCATTATTTAGTGCAACTAGTGGAAAACTTCAGATTGTATCCTTGGCTCAAACTGTGACATATTTCTATTGGGCAGTACAGCTCTAGTTGTCCTCAAACAGAAAATACTGAGTGTCTTTCCAAGTTGTAGTATATGTAAGAAAACATGACATTTTTTATTATCTTCAGTTCTACAAGTTCTGCCATTCTTTAAAGGAATACCACAGAATATTTCAAACAGAAGGCATTAAAAGGGCTTAAAGAAAATCCTAAGAAACATATATAGCAAATATATAGCAAAGTGGCTGATTAAATCAGTCACATGGATAATTATTGTTGTTGATCAGATGCTAAGGCATGTCTAACTCTTTGCAACCTCATGGACTGTTGCACACCAGGCTCCTCTGTTATTCACTGTCTCTCAGAGTTTGCTAAAATTCATGTCCATTGAGTCAGTAATACTATCTAACCATCTCATGCTCTGCTGCCCTTTCTCCTTCTGCCCTGAATCTTTCCCAGCATCAGGGTCTTTTCCAATCAGTTGGCTTTTTGCATCAGGTGGCCAAAGTACGGGAGCTTCAGCTTTAGCATCAGTCCTTCCAATGAATATTCAGGGTTGATTTCCTTTAGGATTGATTGGTCTCATCTGCTGGCAGTCCAAGGAACTCTCAAGAGTCTTCTCCAACATCACAGTTTGAAAGCATCATTTCTTTAGTGTTCAGCCTTCTTAATGGTCCAGCTCTCACCAGGACTTCCCAGGTGGCACTAGTGGTAAAGAACCTACCTGCCAAAGACTCAAGTGTCACAGGTTTGATCTCTGGGCCGGGAAGATCCCCTGGAAGAGTACGTGGCAGCTCACTCTAGTATTCTTGTTTGGAGACTCCCATAGACACAGGAGCCTGGCAGACTATAGTCCATGGGGTCGCAAAGCATCAGCCAGGACTGAAGTGACTTAGCAATGCACTCTTCTGGAAAAACCACAGCGTTGACTACACAGACCTTTGTCAGCAAAGCGATATCCTGCTTTTAATATGCTGTCTAGGTTTGTCATAAGAGCAAGCGTCTTTTAATTCAGAGCAGCAGTCAACCTGATCAGCCCAGATTTGACTACACAGACCTTTGTTTTTTTTTTTGTGCCTCAAACTGTGACATATTTCTATTGGGCAGTACAGCTCTAGTTGTCCTCAAACAGAAAATACTGAGTGTCTTTCCAAGTTGTAGTATATGTAAGAAAACATGACATTTTTTATTATCTTCAGTTCTACAAGTTCTGCCATTCTTTAAAGGAATACCACAGAATATTTCAAACAGAAGGCATTAAAAGGGCTTAAAGAAAATCCTAAGAAACATATATAGCAAATATATAGCAAAGTGGCTGATTAAATCAGTCACATGGATAATTATTGTTGTTGATCAGATGCTAAGGCATGTCTAACTCTTTGCAACCTCATGGACTGTTGCACACCAGGCTCCTCTGTTATTCACTGTCTCTCAGAGTTTGCTAAAATTCATGTCCATTGAGTCAGTAATACTATCTAACCATCTCATGCTCTGCTGCCCTTTCTCCTTCTGCCCTGAATCTTTCCCAGCATCAGGGTCTTTTCCAATCAGTTGGCTTTTTGCATCAGGTGGCCAAAGTACGGGAGCTTCAGCTTTAGCATCAGTCCTTCCAATGAATATTCAGGGTTGATTTCCTTTAGGATTGATTGGTCTCATCTGCTGGCAGTCCAAGGAACTCTCAAGAGTCTTCTCCAACATCACAGTTTGAAAGCATCATTTCTTTAGTGTTCAGCCTTCTTAATGGTCCAGCTCTCACCAGGACTTCCCAGGTGGCACTAGTGGTAAAGAACCTACCTGCCAAAGACTCAAGTGTCACAGGTTTGATCTCTGGGCCGGGAAGATCCCCTGGAAGAGTACGTGGCAGCTCACTCTAGTATTCTTGTTTGGAGACTCCCATAGACACAGGAGCCTGGCAGACTATAGTCCATGGGGTCGCAAAGCATCAGCCAGGACTGAAGTGACTTAGCACGCATGCACTCTTCTGGAAAAACCACAGCGTTGACTACACAGACCTTTGTCAGCAAAGCGATATCCTGCTTTTTAATATGCTGTCTAGGTTTGTCATAAGAGCAAGCGTCTTTTAATTCAGAGCAGCAGTCACCATCCTCAGTGATGCTAGAACACAAGAATATAAAATCTGTCACTGCTACCACTTTTTCCCCTTTTATTTGACATGAAGTGATGGGACTGGATGCCACTATCTTAGTTTTTTTAAAGCTGAGTTACAAGCTAGCTTTTCCATTCTCTTCTTTCATGCTCATCAAGAAGCTTTCTGGTTCCTTTTTGCATTCTTCCACTAGAGTGGTATATCTGAGGTTGTTGGTATTTCTCACAGCAATCCTGCTTTCAGCTTCTGATTCATCCGTCCCGGAATTTTCCATGATGTACTGCTCTACATAGACTCTGCATAAAAATTAAATAAAACAGCGTGATGATATATAGCCTTGACATACACTTTTCCCAATTTTGAACCAGTCAGTTGTTCCATGTAAGGTTCTAACTGTTGCTTTTTGGCCCACATAGAGGTATCTCAGGAGCACTATTTCAGGACAAGTCATGGAATTCTCCAGGCAAGAATACTGAAGTGGGTAGCTGGCCCCTCCTCCAGGGGATCTTCCCAACCAAGGGATGGAACCCAGGTCTCCAGGACTGCTGGCAGTTTCTTTACTGTCTGAGCCACCAGGAAAGACCAGGTAAGAATCCACCGGCAACACAGGAGACTCCGGTTAGAGCCCTGGGTTGGCAAGATCCCCTGGAGAAGGGACAGGCTACCCACTCCAGTATGCTTAGGCTTCCCTGGCAGTTCAGTTAGTAAATAATCCACCTGCAAGGTGGGAGACCTGGGTCTGATCCCCAGGTTGGGAAGATTTTTGGAGAAGGCAACAGCTACCTAAATGGCTACCAACTTCAGTATTCTTTCCTGGAGAATTCAATGGCTTGTCAATGGGTCACCAAGAGTCAGACACAATTGAGCCACTGTCACTTCACTGGTTTCTCAGGAGACAGGTAAGTGGTCTGGTACTCCTATCTCTAAGAATTTTTCAGTTTTTTGTGATCCACACATTCAAAGGCTTTAGCTTAGTCAATGAAGCAGATGTTTTTCTGGAACTCCTTTGCTTTCTCCATGATTCAACAAATGTTGGCAGTTTGTTTCCTCTGCCTCTTTGAAACCCAGCTTATACATTTGGAAATTCTCAACTCATATACCAGAAACCTAGCTTAAAAAGATTGTCAGCATTACCTTGCTAGCACGTGAAGTAAGTGTAATTGTAGAGTCGTTTGAACATTCTTTGGCGTTGCCCTTCTTTGGGACTGGAATGAAAACAGGCCTTTCTCTTGCTGAGTTTTCCAAATTTGCTGGTATTCTGAGTGCAGCATTTTTTTTTTAGTATTTTTTTTTATTTATTTATCTTTTTTTGGAGGGCGGGGTGGGGAGGGAAGGGGATGGGCAGGCCACTTTCATTGGTCTTTCATTTCTCTATTTTCATCCGTCTTTGTTCTTTGGCTCCTGTGGGCCTCCCATCGTGGTGGCCACCATCGTCGCAGAGCACTGGCTCTGGGCACACGCGCCCCAGAGCTCCGTCTCGGTAATTAGACACACCGGCCCAGCCACTCCACGGCACGTGGGATTTTCCCAGGCCAGGGATCGAACCGGCGCCCCTTGCACTGCAAGGCGGTGTCTTTACCCACTGGACCACCAGGGGAAGCCCTGAGTGCAGCATTTTAACAGCATCACCTTTTAGGATCTGAAATAGCTCAGCTAGAATTCCATTACTTCCACTAACTTTGTCCATAGTAATACTTCCTAAGACCCACTTGACTTCACACTGCAGGAGATCTGGCTCTAGGTGAGTGGCCACACCACTGTGGTGACCTGGGTCATTAAGACCTTTATTTTATACTTCTGAGTCCTTGCCACCTTTTCCTATTTCTTCCATTTCTGTTAGGCCCTTATAATTTCTGTTATTTATCATGCCCATCCTTGAAAGAAATGTTCCTTTGATACATTAATATAAATAACCTAAGAACTGTAACGAAAAGGCAACAATTATCAGACAGGATAAAATAACAAAACATAATATACTTGTCTGCAAACACGTGACTTTAGATTAAGACACACATAAAAAAAGTACTTTCAGAAGAGTGGTGTAACATTTTTCCAAAGAAGATATACAGAGAGCCAACAAGCACGTGAAAAGATTCTCAACACCATTAACTGTCAGGAAATGCAAATCAGAATTACAATGAAATAATACCTCACATTTGACAGAATGGTTATTAGCAAAGAAAGAAAAAAGAAACAACTGTTGTTAAAGATGTGGAATAAAGAGAACCCTTACAGACTACCGGTGGAAATGTCAATTGGTGAAGCCATTATGGAAAACAGTATATTGGAGGTTCCTCACAGAAATAAAATAGAATTACTATCAGATCCAGCAATTCCACTCTTGAGTATTTCTTTGAAAAAAAAGTGAAAACATTCATTTGAAGAGATAAATGTACCATGTTCATTGTATCACTATGCACAATACCGAAGATACGGAAGCAATCTAAATATCCATCAATATATGAATGGATAAAGAAGGAATGATGCACACACACATACACTCAGAAACATACCTCACAGGAACATTACTCAGACATAAAAAAAGAATGAAATATTGTCATTTGAATAACATGGATAGACCTAGAGAGAATTACGCTAAATGAATTTAGTCAGATAAGGACAAATACCATTTTAAAATGAACATAACAGAGACTCAGAGATTCAAAAATAAATTGGTGGTTGCCAGAAGGGAGGTGGGAAAGTGGGTGAAGGGATTAAGAGGTACAGACTTCTGTTAGGTAAATAAGTAATGAAATAAATCTACAGCATAAATAGATAAAAATACTGCTGTAAAAATGAAGATAGTAACTAGGCAGGAGATCTGGCTCTAGGTGAGTGGCCACACCACTGTGGTGACCTGGGTCATTAAGACCTTTATTTTATACTTCTGAGTCCTTGCCACCTTTTCCTATTTCTTCCATTTCTGTTAGGCCCTTATAATTTCTGTTATTTATCATGCCCATCCTTGAAAGAAATGTTCCTTTGATACATTAATATAAATAACCTAAGAACTGTAACGAAAAGGCAACAATTATCAGACAGGATAAAATAACAAAACATAATATACTTGTCTGCAAACACGTGACTTTAGATTAAGACACACATAAAAAAAGTACTTTCAGAAGAGTGGTGTAACATTTTTCCAAAGAAGATATACAGAGAGCCAACAAGCACGTGAAAAGATTCTCAACACCATTAACTGTCAGGGAAATGCAAATCAGAATTACAATGAAATAATACCTCACATTTGACAGAATGGTTATTAGCAAAGAAAGAAAAAAGAAACAACTGTTGTTAAAGATGTGGAATAAAGAGAACCCTTACAGACTACCGGTGGAAATGTCAATTGGTGAAGCCATTATGGAAAACAGTATATTGGAGGTTCCTCACAGAAATAAAATAGAATTACTATCAGATCCAGCAATTCCACTCTTGAGTATTTCTTTGAAAAAAAAGTGAAAACATTCATTTGAAGAGATAAATGTACCATGTTCATTGTATCACTATGCACAATACCGAAGATACGGAAGCAATCTAAATATCCATCAATATATGAATGGATAAAGAAGGAATGATGCACACACACATACACTCAGAAACATACCTCACAGGAACATTACTCAGACATAAAAAAAGAATGAAATATTGTCATTTGAATAACATGGATAGACCTAGAGAGAATTACGCTAAATGAATTTAGTCAGATAAGGACAAATACCATTTTAAAATGAACATAACAGAGACTCAGAGATTCAAAAATAAATTGGTGGTTGCCAGAAGGGAGGTGGGAAAGTGGGTGAAGGGGATTAAGAGGTACAGACTTCTGTTAGGTAAATAAGTAATGAAATAAATCTACAGCATAAATAGATAAAAAATACTGCTGTAACCCCATACAGTGACAGATAGTAACTAGGCTTATCCTGTTTATCATTTTATAATTTATAAAAGTATTGAATCACTGTGGTGCACACCTAGAAACTAATAAAATACTGCATGTCAATTATAATTCAAAAAAATTATTGTGACAAATGGTGATTATTGAATGAGCCCTAAATTAGACATCATTGTTGTATAAATGCTAAATTTACTGTGAGGATGAATTATAATTTATACATGAGAATATCCTTGTTCTTAGATTTACAGTGCAGTATTTAGTGGCAAAGTATCTGAAAGCAAGCAACATACTTTCAAATGTTTCATCAATCTATTCATGTGTCTATATCTCCACTTGTATCACAGAAATAAATAAATCTGATGTGAAACAATTCCAATATTAGGCTTATATCCTGATGAAATCAAAACTTAAAGAAGCACCTGTACCCCAATGTTCATTGCAGCTCTCTATACAATAGCCAGAACATGGAAGCAACCTAGATGTCCATCGACGAATGAATGGATACAGAAGCTCTGGTACATATATACAATGGAATACTACTCAGCTGTTAAAAGAAATGCAGAAGACTCAGTCTAATGAAGTGGCTGGCGCTAGAACCTATCATAAAAAGTGAAGTAAGTCAAAAAGAGAAAGACAAGTACAGTATACTACCACATATTTATGGAATCTAGTAGGATGGTCATGATAACACACGCAATGAACCCATGGAAAAACAGACAGAGAATAGACATATGGACATTATGGGGAAGAAACAGTGAGGGGGAGACATGGAGGGAGTAACATGGAAACCTATATTGTCATGCGTGGAAAAGATAGCTATTGTCATTGTGCTAAGGGAATAGGAGTGCTCACAATGGCTTGGGGCGATGGTCCAGAGGGGTGGGATGGGGGGAACTGGGTGGGCGGCGGGGTGGTGGGGGGGGGGTGGCGGGGAGACCAGGGACATGCGTATGACTGATCTGGGAACATACATGTTGGTGAACAACAAAACTCTGTAAAACCTTTAAAATAAAGAATTAAAAAAAAAAAAAAAAAAGCCCTTCCACAAAAGCAATGAGAACACCAACAAAACCTGTCAAAATCAACTCTTTAGAGGTCTGGAAATTAACCAGGAAGTTTGCAAAAATCTGAGGAGTCTTTATTTAATAAAATGGCTGAATTTTGGTAAAAACAGTGGTAGTGTAGTGTTTCAACATTGTTTATTCGCAGTGTCCTCCATTCAGGCCTACCATGGCCTTAAAAACCAAAATTCTTAACAATCATAGTATCTATGACAACTAGCAGTCCCACAGTCACTGTTAGAAAGTAGGTTTAAAGCTACCCCAAAGCTCCATGCCTAAAGAACTGTCCTTATTTGACCTGTCTGACAGTACTCTGGAAACGTCCATATGCATGGCTTTTTATTTGACTTGAATCAGAGTTTAGTTACAACAAACATCCTTTATCTTCAAGGCATTTGTCAAGAACAATAAGCAGCTATTATTTAACACCATGGGCGGCCTGAGGGAGTGATCACAACTGAGGCAAACCATAAGTAATCAAAACACTTGAAAGGCAAAGCTGGAGAACTCTGTGTGTGTGTGTGTTGCATGGGTGTACACAGGCGAGCACGCACACACATGTGTGTGTCTTGGGGAGGGGGTCTTTGATACTCCTGGCCATTCAGAAGCTCGTACACACGTGCAGGGGTATGCACATAATGGAAATTACATAAGGAAGTCCCTATCTCTCACTTCTGACTGATTTGAAGTTTTGAAAATGTTAAAAGTAAAGATTAAGACAGAGCTGAAAACTGCCTAGAAGGCATAGAAAGCATTCCCCAACATGCAATAGAGATACTCAGCAAAGGCTGGAAGATTCAACGGTTGAAGGCATTTAAGGGAATATAAATCCAATCCTTAGAGGGCCATAAAGCTAACTGAGCAGAGACTTTAGTGATCACACCCAACAAAGAACACAAACTTAAAAGAATAGAGACTTTAGCTCAGGAAACTCACTAAATACACAAAAAAAGCAACAACATAAAAAATAATTAAACTCTGTGAAACAGAAGGAATCCTATTAACACAGTTCCATATTATTTTAAATGTTCAATTTTCAACAAAAACTATGACATGTAAAGAAAAAAAATATGACCTACACATGAGGGAAAGGTAGTCAACAGAAAGTGTCTCTGAGGTAGCCCAGAAGTTGAGCTTGATGAACAAAAGCTTTAAAAGTATTACATATATGTGTAAAGGACTAAAGGAAACCTTGTATAATCATCTAAAGAAAACGATGACAATGTGGCAATGAGGTCTTACCAAGTAAGGAATATTAATAGGTAGATAGAAATTATTTTTTAAAATAGAAATTTTAGAGTTGAAAACTATAAAACAAATGAAAAAGTCACTAGAGACTCTCGATAACAGATATAAGCTGGCAAAAGAAAGAATAAATGAACCTGAAAATGAGTCAGTTCAGATGATCCAGTTTGAGTTACAGAAAGAAAAATAAACCGTATCCAAGACCTGTGGGAAACCATCAAGTACAGCAACATGGATATAATGGGACCTTAAAATAGAAGATAAATGGCCAAAAAGAATACCTGTTGAAATAGTGGATGACAACTTCTGAAATTTAAAGAAAAACAATCTATACGCTCAATCCAACAAACTCCAATAACTCCAACTCACACACATCATAATCATACTTTTCAAAGACAAAGACAGAATTCTGAAAGTAGCAAAGAGAAAATGATTCAGTAGTATGACAAAGCCTCAACAGGAATAGCCACTATTTCTCATCTAGAACATGAAGCCAGAAAAAAAGTGAAATGACTTATTCAAAGTCCTAAAAGAAGACTTTAAATAGTTCAGTATCACGGAAATTCTCCTTCTAAAATGACGGAAAATTAGCGCTTTCTCAAATAAATAAAAACAGATTTAACATGAGAACTTATCTACAGGAATTACTAAAGAGAATCCTTCATACTGAAATGAAAGGACGCCAGACAGTAGTTGTAATGTACATGAAAAACCAAAGAGCATCACTCAGTGAGCTACACAGGTAAACCTGACAGTATAAATGTATGTTTCTCTCATTTATCCAATCTTATTTAAAATAAAACTGAATGATGCAACAATTATTAAACCATGTTGAAGAGTGTGTACATATAAAGATGTTATCTGTATGATAATAAAGTTATAAAGAGGAGATAGAACAGAACTAAATAGAAACAAAGGTTTTGTGTATTATTCAAATTAAATTGGTGTTAATCCATACTATATTATTAAAAATTAAAATCTTAACTGTGAACCCCAGAACCACCACTAAGAAAATAACTCAAAAAATATTGTAGGGAATTCCCTGGTGGTCCAGTGACTAAGACCCTGTGCTCCCAATGCAGGGGGCCCGGGTTCAATCCCTGGTCAGGGAACTAGAGCCCACATGCTACAACTGAGACCCAATGCAGGCAAATAAATATAAATAAAATATATATTTAAAAAATATATTGTAATAGAGCTACAGTATGCAAATGAGTCGTGAACTCCACATTCATTTTTCAACTCTTTAACGTAAAACTGTTCAGTCCTAACACATTGTTACTTTAATATATGTACAAAGAAGTATTACTATTTGTAAAGCTGCTGTTTGCTTAAAAATAAAACTGTCATTTAAGTATTTTCTGTATGTTGTGCCAACAAGATAGAATATCAACTTATCTGTTTAAACACGTTATCTTTTTGATCTTTAACATTTTTGTGAAATAATTTATTATCTTCCTCCTGCCTTGTTCCTTCCAAACTTTACACACTTCCCAGAATCAACCAAACTGTTTGCCTAATCTGAAATCTGAATCCTAATTAATGAAAAAACTTTGTTGGCACATCACAATTAAAAGGATTTGTAATGATGCTTATCCTCAACAGGAATAGCCACTATTTCTCATCTAGAACATGAAGCCAGAAAAAAAGTGAAATGACTTATTCAAAGTCCTAAAAGAAGACTTTAAATAGTTCAGTATCACGGAAATTCTCCTTCTAAAATGACGGAAAATTAGCGCTTTCTCAAATAAATAAAAACAGATTTAACATGAGAACTTATCTACAGGAATTACTAAAGAGAATCCTTCATACTGAAATGAAAGGACGCCAGACAGTAGTTGTAATGTACATGAAAAACCAAAGAGCATCACTCAGTGAGCTACACAGGTAAACCTGACAGTATAAATGTATGTTTCTCTCATTTATCCAATCTTATTTAAAATAAAACTGAATGATGCAACAATTATTAAACCATGTTGAAGAGTGTGTACATATAAAGATGTTATCTGTATGATAATAAAGTTATAAAGAGGAGATAGAACAGAACTAAATAGAAACAAAGGTTTTGTGTATTATTCAAATTAAATTGGTGTTAATCCATACTATATTATTAAAAATTAAAATCTTAACTGTGAACCCCAGAACCACCACTAAGAAAATAACTCAAAAAATATTGTAGGGAATTCCCTGGTGGTCCAGTGACTAAGACCCTGTGCTCCCAATGCAGGGGGCCCGGGTTCAATCCCTGGTCAGGGAACTAGAGCCCACATGCTACAACTGAGACCCAATGCAGGCAAATAAATATAAATAAAATATATATTTAAAAAATATATTGTAATAGAGCTACAGTATGCAAATGAGTCGTGAACTCCACATTCATTTTTCAACTCTTTAACGTAAAACTGTTCAGTCCTAACACATTGTTACTTTAATATATGTACAAAGAAGTATTACTATTTGTAAAGCTGCTGTTTGCTTAAAAATAAAACTGTCATTTAAGTATTTTCTGTATGTTGTGCCAACAAGATAGAATATCAACTTATCTGTTTAAACACGTTATCTTTTTTTGATCTTTAACATTTTTTTGTGAAGTAATTTATTATCTTCCTCCTACCTTGTTCCTTCCAAACTTTACACACTTCTCAGAATCAACCAAACTGCCTCTAATCTGAAATCTGAATCCTAATTAATGAAAAAAATTTAAACTTTGTTGGCACATCACAATTAAAAGGATTTGTATTATTTTGTAATTTAATTTCTAAATATACCATATGAATTTATAATTTAATGTCTGAATTGTAATGCTCTAATTAAAAACTAGCACAATTAATGTGAGTTATAACATGAAGGGATTTTCATCTTGTTCTTTTGCTGTGTGAAGGATGATTGCTGTATCACATTTTAGGGGTAATAACAGCTGTTTTGCTCTATGTAAATACTAGTGAAGATCCTTCTGTAACTAATAAAATGATTACTGAAATGTAAAAAAATATATATATTGTAATAGAAACAAGAGAATTAAAATGGTACACTAGGTAACAGTTAACATAAAAGAATTCACTAGTGCAGAAACAGAGAAACAAAAAAGCCATTAAGACAGAAAAGACACAAAACAAACAGCAAAATGACAAAAGTCAATTTTTTCTACATATCCTATCTTACATTAAAGGGAAATTGAGCTAACACTCCAACCAAAAGGTAAAATTTAGCAAAATGGATTAAAAACAGTAATCCAGGCTTTCCTGGAGACTCAGTGGTAAAGAATCCATCCGCCAATGCAGGAGACATGGGTTTAATCCCTAGTCTGGGAAAACCCAGCATTCCACGGAGTAACTAAACCCATGCACCACAACTACTGAGCCTATGCTCTAGGGCCCAGGAGTCACAACTACTGTGCCCACATGCTGCAACCACTGAAGCCTGCACACCCTAGAGCCCATTCTCTTCAACAAGAGTAGCTGCTGGGATGAAAAGTCTACACACCACAACTAGAGAGCTGCCCTTGCTTGCCACAATTAGGGAAAAGCTCGCGTAGCAGTGAAGACCCAGCACAATCAAAAATAAATAAATAATAGTTTTATAAAAAATGTCTTAAAAAAACTATAATACAGGGGCTTCCCTGGTGGTCCAGTGGGTCGAGAGTCCACCTTGCAGTGCAAGGGGCATCGGTTCAATCCCTGGCCTGGGAAGATCCCATGTGCCACAGAGTGGCTGGACCAGTGTGTCCAATTAGGAGCCAGCACCCTGGAGCACATGTGCCCAGAGCTGGTGCTCTGCAACGAGAGAGGCCAATGCAATGGGAAGCCCACACAGGCCAAAGAATAAAGATGGATAAAAATAAATAAACAAATAAACAATAAAAGAGGGCAAAACTTACCAAAAAAAAGCAACTATAATCCAACTATGTGTTGTCTACAAGAAATATACTTTAGATTTAGACACAAATGGGTTGATAAGTAAGAGTGGAAAAGATAATCTATGAATCATAAATTATATAACAATTTAAAACATAGGCAAGAAAAATATTTAAAGAAGATACAACAATGTAGAGATATATCCACTCAACAGAGCCCCAGAATACACGATGCAAAGACCAACAAGCATCTCTCTCAAGACTAACAAATGGCCAAAAAGTACACGAAAATATGTTCAACATCATGAGTTACTGAAAGTGTAAGTCACTCAGTCATGTTTGACACTGCAGCCCCCTGGACTGTACCCTGCCAGGTCCCTCTGTCCATGGAATTCTCCAGGAAATTTCACTGGAGTGGGCAGTCATTCCCTTCACCAGTGGATCTTCCCAATCCAGGGATCAAACCCACCTTTCCCACAATGCAGGTGGATTCTTTACCAGCTGAGCTAACAGGGAAGTCAGTAAGGAAATACAAATCAAAATCACAATGAGATATCTCTTCATACTCCCTAGGATGGCTAGAAACAAAAAGATGGGTGAACAAGTGTTGGGGAGGATGCCAAAAAATTGAAACCCTCATATTATGCTGATGGAAAAGTAAAATGGTGTGGTCACTGTGGTAAAAAGTTAGAACAGTGAAGTAATGGAAAAACAGACATAGAGAATATGGACATTGTGGGGAATGAACAGTAGGTGGGAGGCACAGAGGGAGTAACATGGAAACCTATACTATGTGAAAAAGACAGCTATTGTCATTGCGCTGTGGGAATAGGGGATCCTGTAGGGCCGCTGTGCTATGGCCTGGAGGGGTGTGATTGAGGGGACTGGGAGTGGGGTGGAGGAGGGTGGGGGCCAGGGATATACATATGACTAATCTGGGATTATATATATCTGTAAACAATAAAACTCTGTAAAAATAAAAAGTACAATAAATTTTTTTTTAAAAAAGAGGAGTATTTAAAAAAAAAGGTCATTCCTTGATATAAGCAGAGTTACCACAAGAACCAGCAACTTGCTAGGTATACACCCAGGAACACTGAAAACATATATCCACGCAATAATACGTACAAGAGTATAAAGACATTATTCATAATAGCCCAAAAGTGGACACAACCCAAAGGTCTATCAACTGACGGGTAAGCAAAATGTGGTATATCCATATAACAGAAAATTATTTCACCACAAAAAGGAATAAAGCACTGGCAATATACTGATACAAACTATCACATGGATGAATCCTAAAAACAGTATGCTAAGTGAAAGAAACCAGACACAAAAGTCTACATATTATGTAATTCCACTTACAGAAATGTTCAGAATAGGCAAATCCATAGATCTAGAAATCAGATTACTGGTGGTCCAGGGGCTGGGGGCAGAGGGAGATGACAGTAAATAGGTATGAGATTTCCTTGTGACGTGATGAAAGTATTCTGGAACTAATAGAGATTACTGCACAACTTTGTGAACACATGAAATTTTTACTAAACTGTACACTTTAAAAAGGTGAATTTTATGATGGGTGAACTAAATCTCAATTTTTTTAAAGATTCAGGATTAAAGTAAAATCATAAAAAAAATACACCATACATTTACTAATCATAAGAAAGCTGGGGTAGCTATTTTAATATGATATCAAGTAGACTTCCGAGAAAGAAAGATTACCAAGGTTACAGTAGAACATTCATATCGATTAAAATTTTCACTTATGAAAGAGATATAAAATTAAATTGTATGTGCCTAAAATATAGTATCAAAGTAATAAAGCAAAAAATTATATAACTGAGTTTTGACACTTCCCTGTCAGTACTGATAGAATAAAAAGAAAAAAATCATAAAGGGTATAGGAGATGTGGACAACAGCATTCAAGTAATTTGACCTAACTGACATTTACATAATACTCCATCCAACAAAAGAAGGATACGTATTCTTTTTCCAAGTGTATATGAAAATATTCATCAAGACATATCACAAGTCATAAAACAAGTCTCAATAAACAAAAAAAGTATATAAGATGGAATATGCAAAATATCAACTTTATTTCTATATATTAACGACAACATTTTTAAAAATTCAATACCATATATAATATTAAAATCTTACAGGGCTTCCCTGGTGGTCCAATGGGTAAGGACATCGCTCTGAAGTGCAAGGGGCAGCGGTTCGATCCCTGGCCTGGGAAGATCCCACGTGCCGCGGAGCGGCTGGACTGATGTGTCCAATTACCGAGCCGGAGCTCTGGGGCGCATGCGCCCAGAACCGGCGCTCTGCGACGACAGAGGCCACCACGATGGGAGGCCCACAGGAGCCAAAGAACAAAGACGGATAAAAATAGAGAAATGAAAGACCAATAGAAGTGGCCCGCCCGCCCTCTCTCTCCCCACCCCACCCTCCCTCCAAAAAAAAAAAATCTTAGGCATGTACTACTTAGGTATAAATTTAACAAAATATATGTAAGACATGTATTCTGAAAACTATAAACATCACTGAAAGAACCTGAAAATCTAAACAGATGAAGAAAATATGCCAGCTAATGGATCAAAAGGTTCAATATTGTCAATATATTAATTCTCCCAAAATTGGTACATAATCTCAGTGTAATCCCAAGCACTAAGAAAATCAAAAAACTGACAATCAGGAGCTAAATCCACTTTATTAAAGGAATTTACATGGCCTGAAAAAAATATTAAGATAAGTATTTAGTATCTTTCATATAATAAGGGGAGAAAATTCCATAAAAAACAAATATTGTGAAATCAGAACAGGTAAAAATATAAATATTTGGCATATGTCTACAAAGAGACACTAAATGAGAAATCTTGGACTATGTAGTCAATGAGGTTAAAAAATCTCAATAGAGAAGACTTAAATTTTTAACTTAATAAGCAAATAAGAAAATAATACTGAAGAATTCTCTCAAAAAAAAAAAAACTAAAGGGATATATAGAACAATGTCTAATAGTACTAAGTATCATAAAGGGTATAGGAGATGTGGACAACAGCATTCAAGTAATTTGACCTAACTGACATTTACATAATACTCCATCCAACAAAAGAAGGATACGTATTCTTTTTCCAAGTGTATATGAAAATATTCATCAAGACATATCACAAGTCATAAAACAAGTCTCAATAAACAAAAAAAGTATATAAGATGGAATATGCAAAATATCAACTTTATTTCTATATATTAACGACAACATTTTTAAAAATTCAATACCATATATAATATTAAAATCTTACAGGGCTTCCCTGGTGGTCCAATGGGTAAGGACATCGCTCTGAAGTGCAAGGGGCAGCGGTTCGATCCCTGGCCTGGGAAGATCCCACGTGCCGCGGAGCGGCTGGACTGATGTGTCCAATTACCGAGCCGGAGCTCTGGGGCGCATGCGCCCAGAACCGGCGCTCTGCGACGACAGAGGCCACCACGATGGGAGGCCCACAGGAGCCAAAGAACAAAGACGGATGAAAATAGAGAAATGAAAGACCAACAGAAGTGGCCCGCCCGTCCCTCTCCCTCCCCAACCTGACCCCCCCCAAAAAAAAAAAAACTTAGGCATGTACTACTTAGGTATAAATTTAACAAAATATATGTAAGACATGTATTCTGAAAACTATAAACATCACTGAAAGAACCTGAAAATCTAAACAGATGAAGAAAATATGCCAGCTAATGGATCAAAAGGTTCAATATTGTCAATATATTAATTCTCCCAAAATTGGTACATAATCTCAGTGTAATCCCAAGCACTAAGAAAATCAAAAAACTGACAATCAGGAGCTAAATCCACTTTATTAAAGGAATTTACATGGCCTGAAAAAAATATTAAGATAAGTATTTAGTATCTTTCATATAATAAGGGGAGAAAATTCCATAAAAAACAAATATTGTGAAATCAGAACAGGTAAAAATATAAATATTTGGCATATGTCTACAAAGAGACACTAAATGAGAAATCTTGGACTATGTAGTCAATGAGGTTAAAAAATCTCAATAGAGAAGACTTAAATTTTTAACTTAATAAGCAAATAAGAAAATAATACTGAAGAATTCTCTCAAAATAAGATATAAAAATAATTATTATACCAAAAAGCACTTAAGAAAGGGGAATATATAGAAATTCCAATATATGTCTAATAGTACTAACAGAAGAAAAGAGAGAACAGTATAGAAAACAACATTGCAAGATACAAAAGATAAGAATTTCCTAGAACTTTCAAAACCCATAAATTCTCAGATGGTTAAGTACAAACCTGGCGCAGAACAAAATAGAAATGAATCTATAATCCTATATATCATAGTGTACTAGAATGTATTAAGGATAAAGTGAAGGTACAATATCAGAGTGAAGATTTTAATATCAGAATGAAGATTTTACCACATCCATTATTAATACATTATTTTCAAGTAACTATAGAACATCCTAATAACTGGATTATTTAAAAATATATACATGATAACTAGATAATAATACATAGGAAACTGCAACAAAAATAATCTACTACCTAGATTTCATTCAATATTCCCAACGAATATTAAAACACACATTAGGACTTCCCCAGTGGTCCAGTGGTTAAGAATCTACCTGCCAAGGCAGGGGACGCAGGTTCAATATCTGGTCTGGGGAGCTCCCACATGGCACAGGGCAACTAAGCCCGTGTGCCACAACTACTGAGCTAGTGATCTAGAGCCTCTGTGTCACAACTACTGAAGCCATGCATTCTAGAGCCTGTGCTCTGCAACAAGAGAAACTACCAAAATGAGGAGCCGTACATCACAGCTAGAGAGTAGCTCCCACTCACTGCCTTGTAATGCAAGGGGCACCAGTTTGATCCCTGGCCCGGGAAGATCCCACATGCCACAGAGCGGCTGGACTAGTGTGTCCAATTATGAGTCAATGCTCTGCGAAGAGAGAAGCCACTGCAATGGGAGGCCCACACAGGCCAAAGAATAAAGATGGATGACAACAAATAAATAAATAAGGCCAAAATTAAAAAAAAAAAAAAAGTAACCCAGCAAATGTCTTAGAATGCTGCCTAGGGCACAGTACCAGCCCTTGAGAACAATGGGTTCATGGACACCAAAAAATAAGTACAAATATTCTCACTGCAACACTTTGTAATATTCAAAAAGAGGAAAACTAGTATTTAAAAGTACATCACAAGAGGGATAAGAATTAAATTACTCTCATACAAATATATAGCACTGTGTAATAATCGGGGACTTTCAGGTGGCTCAGTGGTAAAGAATCTACCTGACAATGCAGGAGAGATGGGGTTCAATCCCTGTGTTGGGAAGATCCCCTGGAAAAGCAAATCGCAACCCACTCCAGTATTCTTGTCTGGAGACTCCCATGGACAGAGGAGTCTGGTGGGCCATGGTTCCACAAGAAGTCAGACATAACTTAGCAACTAAACAAAAATGACAACAAAATGTAAAAAGGAAACGAACTAATTTGCTAGAATCAACACTGACAAATTTCAGAAACAGTGAAGTGGAAAGAAACAAATTTGCAGAAGGATACCTAGAGTAATGACACCATCTGTGCAAGGTTTTAAAACAGAACAATAGTATACAGATTACATAGGCATACATAAATATGTAGTAAACATACGGAAACCTGAATGAAAAGAACACAGTTCAACTTCAGGATACTGATTACTTCCAGAGGGAGGGAGGAAAACTGGACTCAGGAAGAGGTGCAAAAGGGCCTTAAACTAGATCTGTAACATTTTCTTAAAAACAAAAGTCTGAAGGAAACATGTAAAATGAGCATTTATTAAATCAGGGTGGGGAGAGATCACAGTATTCAGGTTTTCATTTTTTGTAAGTCTAAAATACTTTATAGGCAAAGTTTGTAAAAGTCTGTATTCAGGGAAATGCCAACTGCAGCATATCTGAGTAAGGAAACCAGATAACCATCACAGAGGTTCAGATGTGAGATAGATAGATAGATAAATAGATAGATAGATAGACAGATAGACTGATTAAAGGACCTAGATCTCTTTACCTCAAAGCTATCAAAAATTTGAGTGAGGTAACAAAATGAGGTAAATACAGAGAAGAAAAGTAGGAATTGCATAATACAGACAAACTCAAAACTGACACTATTCAGGTAAAGTAAACTGACTGGTTTTTCTGCCCAGGCATTGTGCTTTACTCTTATATCTCCAATTTCCTCCTTCTGTATTTCAAAAAAAAAAAAAAAAAATCTCATGAGAATTGCACTACTGAATAAGAAGAGGGCACAGAGAAGAGGCAGCAAATATACTTTTTCATATCAGATTTGCTTCAAAATTCAAAAGTGTAAGCAATGAGAAATGTTATCTTTGGCTGCTCTTTAAAATCAAGTTACTTGGCACATTATATCATTCTCCCAAGATTCCTTGAGAAAGTCACACTTTCTTCCCAGTAATATATTTTCTTTCAAGTCATAGCTTTGTTGGGCAACACAAAATACTGTGTTATACACCAAAACCTTTCATGTTTACTCTGTTTTTGCTCTCATATTACCACAGTATCTAGGATGAGACTACTACAAATACAAGACTGCAGCAAAAAATAAACATGGAAAGGGGAGACAAGAACGAACTGCCACAATTTCAACAGGCAGGTAGACGTAAAACACCTTATTCCCAGTTTAGAAGAACAAAATTAAATTATCACCACAATGGGCAAAAGTTCAGACCATAACACAACATGGAATTCTCTGTATTCAAGTCTGGTTTCCAGAAGGTAATGTGCATAAAAAGACTTTCACAGGAATGAATGTTCGTGATAGCTTTATCCATGACAGCCGCAACCTGGTAACAACCCAAACAATCCACAGTAAAAGAATGCATAAACATGCTGTGGTGTATGACAGAATCCAGAATGAACCATATGATAGGCTGTTACCTCACAACACAAAGGGACAACTACTGATAGGCACAGCAACATTGTGAGTCTCAAAAATATGATGAGCAAGAGAAGCCCACAGAAAATATTACACACTATATAACTCATTTAATATGAAATGGGCAAACTAATCTGCATTAACAGAAATCAGAATAAATTTCCCTTTGTGAGAGGCTTAAGAGTGGAAACAAGGGGATTTACGAGGTGATGGAAGACTTCTAAACCTTGATCTGAATAATGGTTATACGAGCATATGAATGTATCTAAATCCACAGAAGGAAAACATCAACGAAATGAAAAAGTAGAACTGCTTTATATTAAAATGCACTAAAATGATCTAACAACCAAATGTAACATGTAAACTTTGATTGGATCCTGGTTTGGAAAAGTTAACTATATAAGTCATTTTTGTGACAACCAGGAAAACTTGAAAACAGACTAGATACTAAGAAACTATTGATAGCTATCGTGGGTGTGATAATAGTATTATGGTTCTGTAGAATAATGTCCTTATTTTTAGAACATATATGCTATTTGGGAATCTCATAGCCAAAAAAATGTATTATACATATTTAAATGTACAGATATATCAAACTAATATACACAGGTCATAGGATACAGTCGTTCATTAGTAATATATTTTCTTTCAAGTCATAGCTTTGTTGGGCAACACAAAATACTGTGTTATACACCAAAACCTTTCATGTTTACTCTGTTTTTGCTCTCATATTACCACAGTATCTAGGATGAGACTACTACAAATACAAGACTGCAGCAAAAAATAAACATGGAAAGGGGAGACAAGAACGAACTGCCACAATTTCAACAGGCAGGTAGACGTAAAACACCTTATTCCCAGTTTAGAAGAACAAAATTAAATTATCACCACAATGGGCAAAAGTTCAGACCATAACACAACATGGAATTCTCTGTATTCAAGTCTGGTTTCCAGAAGGTAATGTGCATAAAAAGACTTTCACAGGAATGAATGTTCGTGATAGCTTTATCCATGACAGCCGCAACCTGGTAACAACCCAAACAATCCACAGTAAAAGAATGCATAAACATGCTGTGGTGTATGACAGAATCCAGAATGAACCATATGATAGGCTGTTACCTCACAACACAAAGGGACAACTACTGATAGGCACAGCAACATTGTGAGTCTCAAAAATATGATGAGCAAGAGAAGCCCACAGAAAATATTACACACTATATAACTCATTTAATATGAAATGGGCAAACTAATCTGCATTAACAGAAATCAGAATAAATTTCCCTTTGTGAGAGGCTTAAGAGTGGAAACAAGGGGATTTACGAGGTGATGGAAGACTTCTAAACCTTGATCTGAATAATGGTTATACGAGCATATGAATGTATCTAAATCCACAGAAGGAAAACATCAACGAAATGAAAAAGTAGAACTGCTTTATATTAAAATGCACTAAAATGATCTAACAACCAAATGTAACATGTAAACTTTGATTGGATCCTGGTTTGGAAAAGTTAACTATATAAGTCATTTTTGTGACAACCAGGAAAACTTGAAAACAGACTAGATACTAAGAAACTATTGATAGCTATCGTGGGTGTGATAATAGTATTATGGTTCTGTAGAATAATGTCCTTATTTTTAGAACATATATGCTATTTGGGAATCTCATAGCCAAAAAAATGTATTATACATATTTAAATGTACAGATATATCAAACTAATATACACAGGTCATAGGATACAGTCGTTCATTGCACTATTCTCTCAATTACTCTGTATGTCTGAAAACTGTCAATAAAAAATTGAGGGAGAAAAGATGTCAGCTTTTTTAGATCTAGAGTGATCTTCAGGATACATTAAGGAAAGAAAAAAGGCAAAGTGCAGAGTAGCTTATATAATATGATACCTATCATGAAGGAAAGAAAGGAAAGGAAAAAAAAAATATATATATATATATGGGAAGGGGCAGTGTACTGTGTATCTATTCGATTATATTACAAAAGGAAATATTAGAAGAATACATGAATAAAAATGGTTTCCTATATAGCAAACGAATAGAGATGGAAAACAGGTCTGCATAGGGCCGGAAGCGAGACTTTGCCCCCAGTCAGCAGTGACCCCAGGGAGTGGGGGGAGATGCCAAGCTCCTGCACGCAGTGACAACATATTTCAGTTGTGGAGTATGGCGAATCTACTTTGAAGATTTGAGAGGAAAGGCCCCTTCCCCTAATCAGAAGCAAGTATCATTTTATACAGTTTTGACTTTTACCCCTTAAATGTAAAAAACTGAATTAAATTGAAAAAAAAGAAGACACTTAAAAGATGTTTAAAATATCTTTGCTTACATATTTCCTCTATGCAATCAAAGCCAAATCAAGCTTGTTTAACTTATATGGCTATTTGTTTATTTATTTATTTGCTCTTTCTGAGCATCAGAGTAATTTAACAGGGTTTTTGCTGGTCAGAAAACTTCACACTTTGCTGCAGATCTGTCCCTAAAAATAGTCATGCTATTTTACCACCTCTAAAAAGAAATTAAATACAATGAACACTAAGTTTTATTAGAACTGTAAAACTGTGACTCAAACGAAAAAATACGAACGTTTCCACCTGCTTAATATCTTAAGCCACAGTGAACAACAAAGCTCCATTACACAGTCATTCACTTTCCATGTGACAATTAATACTGGGGACAAAGGCTAGTGAAGAAACCTTTCTCTCTCAGACCCCTTCAGGCAGTCGTCAGCACAGAACACTGGTTTTAAGAAGGTCTGGATTGGCCAAGAAAGGGAAGCAACATCCAGCCAGCCCCTCAGGCAGCTGCTCCTGACAGGCTGCTGAACTCCATTGGTTAGCAGAAGAGGAAGTAGCAGCCAGTAAGAAACTCTAAGAGAGGCTGAACTCCGGAGCTTTACTAACTGCCCAGCGCTTCAGGAAGCTTCGTGTATTCTTTTGCCAAATGAATCCTCCTTTACAAAAAGTCTGCCAAACTCTGGCAGCTGGATGAAGAAAGCATCTAACCCCAAACTATAGAGTTTCCGACATTGCTGCCAGTAAAATCTGCAGCCTTCAAGATAAAATGAGAGGGTCAGAAACTTTCCTCTCCATCCTTGTCTCACACTCTGCCCTACCCCGCCTTCCTTTCTTTAAGACTCAGCAAAAGCCCTAACACCGTCTGGTGACTAGTCTGGAGGTTTCAGGGACTGTGCTGCGGAGGCCGCCCTGTAATGTGAGGAAGGACAGACAGGAAAGCAGGGGATGCTTTGAGGGAGGAGACTTGACTGCTGGGTGTGCAGGAAGGAAGCGGGGAGGGCTGCTCGGTGCAGCACCTAGGGGAGTGGCTGGCTCTTGAAGTATAAACACATAAACACACACGGGGTTTTGATGGGAGATAAAAGAGTTGAGAAATAAAAGGACTTAGAGAAGTAGAAAAAGAAAAGAAGGGCAGAAGGAGGAATCCTGTTTCCAAAATGATTGCAAGTCTAAAACAGAGGTATGGAAAGACTTTCGGGGGACTTTGGTCTAGAAGAGAGGAACCAGGGTTTTCATCGTAAGAGGAGAATATAGGGTTCTGTAAAGAATGATGGGGAAGCAGATTAAGACCCCTTATAAGAGTCCTGTGAGATTGTTCAGAGGGATGGTGTTGCTCACAGCACTGAGAGGTCCAGGGCCCTTCTCTTGAGGAAGGGCACGGGGTTCTCTGCCTTAGTTGGATTTCTACAGCTAGGTGGGGGCCAGGACCCTCTTTGGCAAGTCTTCGGTGGGTGGCCGGTAGTCTCTAACAAGTTTAGAGAATGAGTAGTTTCCTCTAAAAGTTGGTGCCTTTCTTGGAGTGAAGAGAAAGACAAGGGATCGCTCTCAACATCGGGAGAGTTTGGGGGCTGCAGGAACCTAAAATGGTTT
This sequence comes from Tragulus kanchil, assembly GCA_022376925.1. Taxonomy (NCBI): domain Eukaryota; kingdom Metazoa; phylum Chordata; class Mammalia; order Artiodactyla; family Tragulidae; genus Tragulus; species Tragulus kanchil. Next base: position 111,466,020 of record JAIOJX010000032.1, on the reverse strand, counting down.
CTGAGGTGGAAATGGGGGAGGGGGAGATGCCGAACTACTGCACAAATGATGACACATTTCGGTTGTGGAGTATGGCGATTCTGCTTTGGAGATTTTACAGGAAAGGTCCCTTCCCTAATCAGAAGCTTGTTACCCTGTCTGAAAGAATCCTCCGCCTGCAGTGATTTGGACGGAAATCCACCCCCAAGACCCCACCCCGAAGACTGGGGAGAACTCAGGTCAGTAACCATCTCTTACTAAAAGAGCCGGAGCAGAGAAGAGGAATTTAAAAAGAAACCCTCACCCCTACCCCACTCCACTGGAAAGTTCAGGACGCGGAGAGGAGGACTTCCAAAAGTGGTTTAGAAAAGACTAGAAGAAACTCGAACTGGAAGCTGAGAGGAAGCCAGGGGAGCTGAAGTGGGGATTAGGGGTCAGCCCTCCATGTGGCTGGAGTGGGAGGGCATTCGTAATTTTAAGAGCCAAGTGACACGGCGTCAAGGCTCCATAGGGACCACCCGTAGGGCAGAAGTTTCGAGGTGACCCAGAGTTCTCAGAAGGGAACGCAGACGGCGTCCCGAGTAAGTTCCGGGGGCTCAGGACACCCAGGTGGCGGCAGAGGCGGGCGCGACCAGTACTCACAGAACGGATCTCCAGCGCCAGGGCGCACTGCAGCGCCCCTTCACCTTCGACAGAGAAGTAGAAAAAGAAAAGAAGGGCAGAAGGAGGAATCCTGTTTCCAAAATGATTGCAAGTCTAAAACAGAGGTATGGAAAGACTTTCGGGGGACTTTGGTCTAGAAGAGAGGAACCAGGGTTTTCATCGTAAGAGGAGAATATAGGGTTCTGTAAAGAATGATGGGGAAGCAGATTAAGACCCCTTATAAGAGTCCTGTGAGATTGTTCAGAGGGATGGTGTTGCTCACAGCACTGAGAGGTCCAGGGCCCTTCTCTTGAGGAAGGGCACGGGGTTCTCTGCCTTAGTTGGATTTCTACAGCTAGGTGGGGGCCAGGACCCTCTTTGGCAAGTCTTCGGTGGGTGGCCGGTAGTCTCTAACAAGTTTAGAGAATGAGTAGTTTCCTCTAAAAGTTGGTGCCTTTCTTGGAGTGAAGAGAAAGACAAGGGATCGCTCTCAACATCGGGAGAGTTTGGGGGCTGCAGGAACCTAAAATGGTTTCTGAGGTGGAAATGGGGGAGGGGGAGATGCCGAACTACTGCACAAATGATGACACATTTCGGTTGTGGAGTATGGCGATTCTGCTTTGGAGATTTTACAGGAAAGGTCCCTTCCCTAATCAGAAGCTTGTTACCCTGTCTGAAAGAATCCTCCGCCTGCAGTGATTTGGACGGAAATCCACCCCCAAGACCCCACCCCGAAGACTGGGGAGAACTCAGGTCAGTAACCATCTCTTACTAAAAGAGCCGGAGCAGAGAAGAGGAATTTAAAAAGAAACCCTCACCCCTACCCCACTCCACTGGAAAGTTCAGGACGCGGAGAGGAGGACTTCCAAAAGTGGTTTAGAAAAGACTAGAAGAAACTCGAACTGGAAGCTGAGAGGAAGCCAGGGGAGCTGAAGTGGGGATTAGGGGTCAGCCCTCCATGTGGCTGGAGTGGGAGGGCATTCGTAATTTTAAGAGCCAAGTGACACGGCGTCAAGGCTCCATAGGGACCACCCGTAGGGCAGAAGTTTCGAGGTGACCCAGAGTTCTCAGAAGGGAACGCAGACGGCGTCCCGAGTAAGTTCCGGGGGCTCAGGACACCCAGGTGGCGGCAGAGGCGGGCGCGACCAGTACTCACAGAACGGATCTCCAGCGCCAGGGCGCACTGCAGCGCCTTCACCTTCGGCATCCGCGCGGGGTTGGGGCGGCGGGGACAGACCCTCGCCGCGGACCCGAGGGAGGCGAGGAGACGCAGGGCGGTGCGGGGACGGGGAGGAGACGAGGTGCCGGCGCCGGTGACAGCTGTGGCCCCCAGGCCGGGGCCCGCGGTCCAGCCTGGGTCCCGCCGGAGCAGCAGCGGTGCGCGGGGCGCGGACTCGTTGTCATAGCAGCTGGGACGGGCGGGGCCGGAAGAGAAGCCGGGCGCGGACACGCCGGAGCCGCCGCTCGACGGCAAGCGCCTGGGGGCGGGGCTTGGCGAACGCCGGGAGGGGCGTGGCCGCTTGAGGAGGCGGGGCTTCCGTAGAGGCCGGGTTGGGCGGGGCAGTTCGTTTGTGACGTCAAACTATGGGCCCGAAGCCAGAGGAAGAAGAGGATAGCTGTATTAGTAGGGCAGTGCACAGGTCCGGGAGCCGGACTTAGGAGCCTGACTTTTAGCGTGGCAGTGACAGCTTGAGCTAGTGGCATCCTCAGCACTAAGGAATAATTATGTTTTTTGTTTTCTTATTTAAATTTCATGGTATAGTTTTCAAAGGCAGCATGAGAAAACAGGGTTGGAGAGGAGACTTGCTCAAGTCAAAGAACAAAGTCTGGATTTCCGGAGCTCTCGTAAAACTCTGGTTGCCTCCTTGAGATGTGGGGTGTCAGTCACCCACCTGTCTTTTCCTAGTCCCCTATTCTGTGATTTTTTAAAATTTTTATTTATTTATTTATTTATGGCTCCTCTGGGTTTTCACTAATGCCATAGGCTCTTCTCTAGTTGCAAGGAGTGGGGGCTATTCTCTAGTTGAGCTGAGCAGACTTCTTGTTGCAGTGACTTCTCTTGTTGTGGAACTCGGGCTCGAGGGCCCACAGGCTTCAGTAGTAGCGACATATGGGCTCCACAGTTGCGGCTCCTAGGCTCTAGAGCACAGGCTCCATAGTTGTGGCTCACGGACTTAGTTGCTCCGCAGCATGTGGGATCTTCCCCGATCAGGGATCGAACCCATATCTCCTGCATTGGCAGGTGAACTGTTTACCGCTGAGCTACCAGGGAAGCCCTGTGATTTTTTTTTTTTTTTGATACTACGTCCTCCCCTCACTTCAAAGATTCCCATTTAATCCCCTGTGTATGCTTCCCAGTGTATATCATTTCAAATTGAACTGTTAATAAAAGGTCGACAGTAAATCCAATTGTGAAGTGCCTGAGCCATAGACTGTCAAAGATTAAAAAAATCTTAGGAGATTTCCCAAGCTAATCATTTTGAAAATCATGTTTAATGTGAAGTACATTATGCATACACAAACGTAAAAACAATTTCATCTTAATAATAATAATAAAGTAATACCTGTGCAACTAATATGCAGCTCAAGAAATAGAACATCACCAGTGTCTTAGAAATGTCCCAACACTGCATTATCTTTTTTGCCTTGAAAGCAACCATTCCTCTGACTTGTTACAATAATTCTCTTGCTTTTCTTAATACTTTTGCAATTTTCTAAGTATTTATAAATTTCTAAACAAGATATTGTTTAACGTTTTCCTGTTATTGATGTGACATAAACATAATATATACTATATGTATTCTTCTATGACTGCCTTCTCTCATTCTTATGCTGTGGAATTCTCCTGATGTTGATGCTGTATAACAGGAATTTTTTCCATTGTTGTACAGTGAGGTATGTCCAACATGAGACAAGAATATACATTGGTTTAGTTATATCTAAAGATTCCCTTGATGAAGGTGAAAGAGAAGAGTGAAAAAGCTGGCTTTAAACTCAACACTCAACATGGAACAATGGACTGGTTCCAAATTGGGACAGGAGTAGGTCAAGGCTGTATATTTTCACCCTGCTTATTTAATTTATATACAAAGTACATCATGCAAAATTCTGGTCTGAATGAAGCTGGAATCAAGATTGCCAGGAGAAATATCAATAACTTCAGATATGCAGATGGCACCACCCTTCTGGCAGAAAGTGAAGAGGAACTAAAGAGCCTCTTGATGGAGGTGAAAGAGGAGAGAGAAAAAGCTGACCTAAAACTCAACTTTCTAAACACAAAGATCATGGCATCTGGTCCCATAACTTCATGGCGAATAGATGGACAAACAATGTAAACAGTGACCAACTGTATTTTCTTTGGCCCCAAAATCAGTGCAGATGGTGACTGCAACCATAAAATTAAAAGACACTTGCTTCCTGGAAGAAAAGCTATGACAGACCTAGACAGCATATTCAAAAGCAGAGACATCACTTTGCTGACAAAGGTCCATTTAGTCAACGCTATGATTTTCCCAGTAGTCATGTATGGATGTGAGAGTTGGACCATAAAGAAGGCTGAGTGCTGAAGAATTGATGCTTTTGAACTGTGGTGTTGGAGAAGGCTCTTGAGAGTCCCTTAACTGCAAGGAGATCAAATCAGTCAGTTCTAAAGGAAGTCAACCCTGAATATTCATTGGAAGGACTGATGCTGAAGCTGAATCTCCAATACATTGGCCATGTGATCGTAAGAGCTGACTCATTGGAAAAGACTCTGATGCTGGGAAAAATAGAAGGTAGAAGGAAAAGGGGATGACAGAGGATGAGATGGCTGGATGCTATCACTGAGTCACTGGACATGAGTTTGAGCAAGCTCCAGGGGATGGTGAAGGACAGGGAAGCCTGGCATGCTGCACTCCATGGGATCACAAAGAGATGAACATGACTTAGAGACTGAACAACAGTATTGATGGTTACTTGTACTGGTTCCATTTTTAGCTGTTATCTACAATATTATAGACATTCTAGTCATATCTATTAGTGCATATATGCTACAGGAGTAGATTGACAGGGTTTTTAAGTTTTACACATATGGGACTTTAATATGTAATTACACACCATTTTCCAAAGTAGTTGTACCAATTATTCTTCCTCTTGGCAGTGTAAAAGCATTCTTATTTTCCACAAATCTCATGATATCGGATAGGAATCCAGGATTCAGGTTTTTGTTTTGTTTTGTTTTTCCTCTAACAAGTAAGCTAGATTTCCCAACAACATCTACTAAACATTTTATATTTTCTCTCATTGATTTGTGGCACTGCCTGTATCATATATTAACTACCTAAAGTTCTATCTTGAAGTTTCCTATTCTGTTCCTGTGTTCTATTTGTCTTTCTTGAAATAGTATAACAGAGCATTATTACTAGACTTCTTAATATCCTGTTTGGCAAATTTCTTTCTCCCTCTTTCTAATTTATTTAACTTTTTTGTGATCCTTTCTTGCTTCTTTTTATTATAGGCTTATCAAGTTTCTCAAACAGTTCAACTGGAATTTTTATTTTGATACATTAAATTATAGACTAATTTTAGGAATTGACATCTTTGTAATATTACATCATCCTATGTACATAGGACAAGAACATAAAATATTTCTCTATCGGTTTATCTTCTATGTTTTTCACTAGAGTTTTCAAGTTTTCTGCATAAAGGTCCTACTTAATCCTAGGCATTTAATTGGAGTTTTTTTTTTCCTTTTACTATTGAAAATAGTTCCATATTTTTCATTATATTTGATAGTTATTGCAATTGTAGAGACAATTTTATTTGTATAAGTTTATTGGTCAAATCTATTAAATTTGTACTAACTGGAATAATTTATCTGTTTGTTCCCTCTATTATAGACTTTTCTATTACAGAGATGATGAGCACTGTATTGGGTTTCACATGCCACCATACAAATTACTACAAACTTGAAGGATGAAAACAATCTATATTTATTATCTTACTGTTCTGTAGGTCAGAAGTCTGACGCAGGTCTTGGCAGCCTAAAATCAAAGGATCAACTGGGTTTCTTTCTAGGAGAATCTGTTTCCTTTTCAGCTTCCAGGTGCCACCAACATTCCTTGGCTTGTGATCCCCTTTCTCTCTTCTTTAAAGGCAACAATGAAGAGTCAAGTCCTTCTTAACTCGTATCACTCTGACCTACTCTTCTGTCTCCCTCCTTCCTCTTTTAAAGACTCATAATTACAGTGAGGCCATTCAGATAATCACCTTTCTCAAGGTCATGTGATTAACAATTCTAATTCCATATGTCACCTTAATTCTCCTTTTGCCATTTAAGATAGCATATTGACCGATCCAGACATTAGGAAATCTGTCTCTCCTAAGCACCGAAAAGGAATGCTAATTGTATTGCATCAAATTGTTTCCTGTGTGGCACCAGTGGTAAAGAATCCACCTGCCAATGCAGGAGACACAAAAGATATGGGTTCGATCCCTGAGTCAGGAATATCCCCCTGGAGAAGGAAATGGCAAACCACTCCAGTATTCTTGCCTGGAGAATTCCATGAACAGAGGAGCCTGGCACGCTACAGTCCATGGAGTCGCAAAGAGTCAGACACGACTGAATGACACACCACACAAACATTGCATCAGAACACATCAGATGTGTTAAAACTCCTCGCGTTGGTAAAGATAGATACTCAAAGGGATTAAAAAAGCATGAGTCAGCTTTGGGTGATTTAAGAACTAACTGATTCTGAAATCTGATAAATATTTCAAATATTTGACTCTCGTTTTAGCAGGCAGTTTAACTAAACTGGTGCAGACATAGTGATACACTTTGCCACTGCAAATATGTGGAAAGCCAAAGATGTTTCTATAGCCCCTCTAACTTGGTAAAATTCACCTTCCAAACTCTGTCTCTCCCAAGGGTTTGTCAGGCTTGGTTATAGACTTTAAGGAAGATCTCCTACTGCTGTGCTCAGGCACTCAGTCATGCCTGACTCTGGTGCCCGATGGACTATATCCTGCCAGTCTGTCCATGGAATTTCTCAGGCGAGAATAGTGGAGTGGGTTGCCATTTCTTCCTCCAGGGAGGATCTTCCTGACCCAGGAATCCAACCTTCATCTCTTACATCTCCCGCATTGGGAGGCAGGTTCTTTACCACTAGCATTGCCTTCTTCCCTCTAGAGTGGGCCTTATAGGACATGGCCCTTTCTTCTAAAGTACAGCCATCCTGGTGTATCAGCTGCATTAAAGGAGGTTTAACAAAGTGTTAATAAGATCTCTTCACATTGGAAAGTTCAGAGTTCTATTGTCCCCCAGCACTGCTTGATCTCAAGTATCTCTCTTCTCTTACCAACCCTGCGGTGGCTGCTAAGTGGCCAGCCTCAGGTGGTCTCACCTGCGCATGTAAAGCCCATCCCTGAGCCTTGAGGTTCTGGAAACCCACTTATAGGTTTCTAGGCTCTCTCTCTGCAGAGCCTCTTTCTTAGTTCAGACTGCCAGAATAGTACATCATAGATTCAATGGCTTATAAACCACAGACATTTATTTCTTACCATTCTTGAGACCAGAAGTCAAGATCAGGGTGCAAGCACAGTTGGGCTCTGGTGAAAGCCTCTTCTGGGCTGCAGAAGGCCATTTTCTCCTTGTATCCTTACATGGTAGAGTGGTTGAGAGAGTTCTCTATGGCCTCTTTTTTTAAGCACACACACTAATCACATTAATGGGGCTTCCCTGGTGACTCAGTGGTAACAACAACAACAAAAAAATCTGTCTGCCAATATAGGAAACACAGGTTCGAACCCTGGGTGGGGAAAGATCACCTGGAGAAGAAAATGGCAACCCACTCTAGTATTCTTGCCTGAAAACTTGCATGGGCAGAGAAGCCTAGCCGGCTACATTCCATGGGGACGCAAAGAGTCAGATACAATTTAGCGACTAAACAATGATCTCATTAATAAAGGGCTCCATTCTCATGACCTTTCAGAGGCCCTAACCACAGATACTATCACATTGGGGCTTAGGATTTCAGCATGTGTACTGCAGACAGGATACAAACATGCATTCCATAGTGACTAGTTCGAAGATGTTGCCTCTGTCAAGTTTCAACCTCATACAGAAATTCAGCTGCAAATTTCTAATCCCCAGGCCTAGAATTTTTGGTGAAAATTCCAGCAGGCCTGGAATAGCAGCAATGTGAATGGCACACTATAATGAATGATATTTCAGGGAGATTTATAACCGCAAGTAGCAGATAAAACAGAAATAGTTCTGCTTCTACGCTTCCCCTCCTTTTATTCTCTATGAAATTTTATGGGGAGCAAGTCCAATAAAAAATGTAAGCCCTTAATCTTCCTCAGAGATCTTATCTCATTTGATGACTACTTGGAGGGAATAAATTAGAGCATTTTTTATTTTATATAGTAGATTTTGCATTTATGAAGTAGGGATGGTAACTGAGACTCCCTGGCCAAATGGTCAGAAGATCAGAGACATTTGAAATGACTTCTATTATCTTCGATTTGTATTCAGTCTCCATAAAGGAATTAATTTAGTAACAACAAAGTCAGTGTCTTCATTAGTGATAACCTGAATAAAAATAAGAATAGCCATAGTAAGCATTCAGTGATGGCTCATTATATACAGACATTTATTTCTTACCATTCTTGAGACCAGAAGTCAAGATCAGGGTGCAAGCACAGTTGGGCTCTGGTGAAAGCCTCTTCTGGGCTGCAGAAGGCCATTTTCTCCTTGTATCCTTACATGGTAGAGTGGTTGAGAGAGTTCTCTATGGCCTCTTTTTTTAAGCACACACACTAATCACATTAATGGGGCTTCCCTGGTGACTCAGTGGTAACAACAACAACAAAAAAATCTGTCTGCCAATATAGGAAACACAGGTTCGAACCCTGGGTGGGGAAAGATCACCTGGAGAAGAAAATGGCAACCCACTCTAGTATTCTTGCCTGAAAACTTGCATGGGCAGAGAAGCCTAGCCGGCTACATTCCATGGGGACGCAAAGAGTCAGATACAATTTAGCGACTAAACAATGATCTCATTAATAAAGGGCTCCATTCTCATGACCTTTCAGAGGCCCTAACCACAGATACTATCACATTGGGGCTTAGGATTTCAGCATGTGTACTGCAGACAGGATACAAACATGCATTCCATAGTGACTAGTTCGAAGATGTTGCCTCTGTCAAGTTTCAACCTCATACAGAAATTCAGCTGCAAATTTCTAATCCCCAGGCCTAGAATTTTTGGTGAAAATTCCAGCAGGCCTGGAATAGCAGCAATGTGAATGGCACACTATAATGAATGATATTTCAGGGAGATTTATAACCGCAAGTAGCAGATAAAACAGAAATAGTTCTGCTTCTACGCTTCCCCTCCTTTTATTCTCTATGAAATTTTATGGGGAGCAAGTCCAATAAAAAATGTAAGCCCTTAATCTTCCTCAGAGATCTTATCTCATTTGATGACTACTTGGAGGGAATAAATTAGAGCATTTTTTATTTTATATAGTAGATTTTGCATTTATGAAGTAGGGATGGTAACTGAGACTCCCTGGCCAAATGGTCAGAAGATCAGAGACATTTGAAATGACTTCTATTATCTTCGATTTGTATTCAGTCTCCATAAAGGAATTAATTTAGTAACAACAAAGTCAGTGTCTTCATTAGTGATAACCTGAATAAAAATAAGAATAGCCATAGTAAGCATTCAGTGATGGCTCATTATATACAGACATTGTATGAAGTACTTTATATATATAATTATATGCCTCACACATCTCTACAGGGTAAGGATTTGAATCCTCATTTAATAAATGAGGAAACAAACTCCGAATAAATACTTGCCCGTGCTCGTGCAGATAGTACCTGGCACAGCAGGAATGTAAACCTTAGTCTGCCCTACTTCCAAGCACAGCCTTCTTTCTGCTATAAAAGGCTGCCTCTCTCACTTATTAGTTTAATAATATCAAAAGCAAACATGTCAATTACTTTATAATACAATGCATCCAGATAATCAAGACAGCAGTAACTGTTAGATTAAGAGAATGTTTTACATATGTTATTATGATCTTGCATCTGAATATAAATTTGTTTCTGAAAGTATGTTTCTGTAACTTAAGTTGATTCTCAGAATGATTCTGTGTATTTTAAAGTAGAACTATTTCTAACCCCCCAACACTAGACTGTAGGCTTATTAATCACTGATCATGGTGTGGAAGGTTTATGAGAAACAAGACTTTTAACATTTTGGATAAATGAAAAGATAAAGCAGAAATTGCCCTGTGGCAAAATTTTTCTTATATAGATCAGTATGAATTTCCCCCTTTGGAAAAATGTGTTTTGTCTTGATATGTATTATGCAATTATAGCAACACATACCCAAAAGAACATTTTGTTTCATTTATCTTGTCTCCCTATTTAAAATATGCTAGTTCATCCAATAATAGACTAGCATTCACCTGTCTGAGTTTTAGAAAATAATGTTAGTGAGGAAACATTCCTAGTTTTTCATGTAGCATCCTTAGAGAAAATGGCTGTGTAACAGCCCAGTTTGCTTTTGAAAAGCAAGGAGTAAGAGTAGGAGAAGACACTGTAAAAGTTCTGAGCCCTAGTTACAAACCGGGTCTGCTGGAACTGGGCATTACTTCCAGTATGGGGGTTGTGGTCCTGAGACTCAACCATACTGTCTCCATTGCATAAGGGTTCCCAAATGACTGGAGCATTGCATCAACTGCAAGCCACGTCAGTCTTAGAGAAGACTTCCTGAGGAAAGAAGACCCTCTTGGGATGTTGGAGCTAAGCAGTTGTTGGGGAAAGGAAGAGATTCTGATATCGGTACTATTTGTTTTTGTTTACAACTACCAAGCTTTAAGCTCATGGAATACTTGTGGTAAACTGAATAATGGCCTCCTGAAGAAGTCTACCTACAAATCCCCAGAACCTATGGATATTACTTAATATTTCCTATAGTAAAGGACTTTGTAGATGTGATCAAGTTAGTGATACTGAGACAGGGAGATTATCCTGCATAATCCAGGTGAACCTTACATAATCACAGGGACCCAGGAGGCGTCAGAGCCAGAAAGAGGGCAATGTGATCACAGAAACAAGAGAGAGAAAAGGTGATGTGGGGCAATGAGCTAAGAAATGAGGACAGTCCTTAGGAACTGTAAAAGGAGAGGAATGGATTCTCTCTTAGGGATTCCAGAGAAACCAGCCCTGTCAACACTTTGATTTTATCAAACTCATTTATAAGATATTTCATACTTAAGATTAAAAAAAAAAAAAGTGGTGTTTTAAGCAACTGAGGGCTTCCCAGGTGGCTCTGTGGTAACAAATTTGCCTGACAATGCAGGATGCAGATATGGATTCAATCCCTGGGTCAGGAGGATGCTCTTTAATGGCAACCCACTCTATTATTCTTACCTGGAAAAAAAAAATATCCCATGGACAGAGGAGCTGTACTATAGTCCATTGGGTGCAAAGAGTTGGATATAACTGAGCAACTGAACACACAAGCCACTAAGCTTGTAATAGTTCGTTACAGCAGCAGTAGGTGACTAATAACAGTACTTGATTTGGTCAAATTACAGGTGGATTGGAAATTCCCTGGAGGTCCAGAGGTTAGGACTCAGTGCTTTCACAGCCTGGGCTCCATGTTGGAACCCTGGTTGGGGAACTAAGATTCTGAAAGCTGCAGGGCATGGCCTCCAGCCAAAAAAATTTGCAGGTGAAATAGGCTGACTGTAAATTTGTTGAACTAACCCAGAATTAATTTTGCAACAGAAATTACAAATTTAAAAGTCATGACACAAATAATGTCAGAGGGCTTTTCAAGTCATGCTCTCAAGGAATGAACAGTTCCTTGGCAGTGTCTATGGGAGCGGTTTCTAAGCACACTAGGTGATAAGCATCTCCTTACAGTCCTTCTTAGGCACCTGCAAGTTTCAACAAAATATTAAGTGTAATACCAGTCCCTGGATAAATATCAGGCCTTAATTGAGAGTGTGGACAAAAGCCATAAGGCCATACTGGCACCAAGTGATTGCCTTTCCACCCTGTGTTCCCCTGGGTATTCCATTTGGATATTCTCTCTCGAACAGATGTGGCTGCCAATGCCTCTGGGCATCTTCCTCGCCCCTTGTTATTATAAGGAAGAAGAATGAAGATGAGCTGGGTCCCTTCCCATTTTGTGAACAAGATATGCAGTCTGACCCCTACAGTCTGACCCCCACACTGAAGAAATTTTTTTGTATGGCTTCTCCCTGCATGTCTACCCATCAGAACAAGCTTGGCTCCTTACTTATTCCTCAAAGTTCTGGGTTTTTTTTTTTTTTTTTTAAAATACATAACACTTGAACAACTCTCACTTAGAGAAATAATGGTTGACAATACCTAAAATTATATATCTGGTCCCACTCAGACTAATGAAACCCCCTCTGGGAGCAAGGCTCATGGGTACATGTGTGCTCAGTCATGTCCAACTGTGTGTTGCACCATGGACTGTCACCACCAGGCTCCTCTGTCCATGGAGTTCTCCAGGCAAGAATACAGGAGTGGGGTGTCATTTTCTTCTCCAGGGCATCTTCCCGACCCAGGGATCAAGCCTGCATCATTTGTGTCTCTTGCATTGGCAGGCAGATTTTTTACCACTGTATCACTTGGGAAGCCCTAGGAGCAAGGTGTAGGCATCTATGTTTTTAAGATTTCTCCAGGTGATTGTAGTCAGGATTGAGAACCACTAATCTAAGCCAATCATGAATGTCCATATTGCTGACCAAGTTTTAGTCACTGGTATTAATGGACAGAATTTCATCTCCTAAGATTCATACGTTAAATATCTTAATAGTACCTCAGAATCTGTTTGTATGTGGAGACAGGGCCTTTAAAAAGGTAATCAAGTTTAAATGAGGTTGTCAGGGTGGGCCCTCATCCACTGGCATCCTTATAAGAAGAGATTATAGGATACAGACACACCCAGAAGAAAGATCATATGAAGATAGAAAAGATGGTCATCTGCAAGCTAAAAAGAGAGCTGTGATACTTTGGTATGGCAGCCCTAGCACGCTGCACTTCGTCAAAAAAAAAAAAAAAAAAAATTGACCTCCTGTTCACTGTACACCTCCTCCTAAGGAACATTCATTTTTCTGAAGTCTGACCATTACCACAGTCTATACCTCTCTTTCTTTTAATCATAATAGCCTCTGTCCTAAGCAACTACCAAACACACAGGTAAATTGCTTTTCCTTGCCAACAACAGGAAACTCAAGTATCTTTGGCTTACAAAGCAGAGGTATTTAAGAATTTCAAATAACAAGAAGTCTTGGGGTGGTCAGGAGAGGGATGCTGTAGGCACTCACCTGGCTTGACAAGGCCTTTCTGTCTTTCACTGTCTTTAGCACATCTTTGTGGATATTGTTCTAGCTTTTCTCTAACACTTGAACAACTCTCACTTAGAGAAATAATGGTTGACAATACCTAAAATTATATATCTGGTCCCACTCAGACTAATGAAACCCCCTCTGGGAGCAAGGCTCATGGGTACATGTGTGCTCAGTCATGTCCAACTGTGTGTTGCACCATGGACTGTCACCACCAGGCTCCTCTGTCCATGGAGTTCTCCAGGCAAGAATACAGGAGTGGGGTGTCATTTTCTTCTCCAGGGCATCTTCCCGACCCAGGGATCAAGCCTGCATCATTTGTGTCTCTTGCATTGGCAGGCAGATTTTTTACCACTGTATCACTTGGGAAGCCCTAGGAGCAAGGTGTAGGCATCTATGTTTTTAAGATTTCTCCAGGTGATTGTAGTCAGGATTGAGAACCACTAATCTAAGCCAATCATGAATGTCCATATTGCTGACCAAGTTTTAGTCACTGGTATTAATGGACAGAATTTCATCTCCTAAGATTCATACGTTAAATATCTTAATAGTACCTCAGAATCTGTTTGTATGTGGAGACAGGGCCTTTAAAAAGGTAATCAAGTTTAAATGAGGTTGTCAGGGTGGGCCCTCATCCACTGGCATCCTTATAAGAAGAGAATTATAGGATACAGACACACCCAGAAGAAAGATCATATGAAGATAGAAAAGATGGTCATCTGCAAGCTAAAAAGAGAGCTGTGATACTTTGGTATGGCAGCCCTAGCACGCTGCACTTCGTCAAAAAAAAAAAAAAAAAAAAAATTGACCTCCTGTTCACTGTACACCTCCTCCTAAGGAACATTCATTTTTCTGAAGTCTGACCATTACCACAGTCTATACCTCTCTTTCTTTTAATCATAATAGCCTCTGTCCTAAGCAACTACCAAACACACAGGTAAATTGCTTTTCCTTGCCAACAACAGGAAACTCAAGTATCTTTGGCTTACAAAGCAGAGGTATTTAAGAATTTCAAATAACAAGAAGTCTTGGGGTGGTCAGGAGAGGGATGCTGTAGGCACTCACCTGGCTTGACAACTCAGGCCTTTCTGTCTTTCACTGTCTTTAGCACATCTTTGTGGATATTGTTCTAGCTGTTTGAAATGTTTCTTTGTCTTCAGGCTGGTTGTCCATAGTCATACAGGAAAAGGAGAAAGGGCAGCACCTGGAACCAGAATATCATGCCTGTCCCTTTTTATAGGAAAATAAAAGTTTTTCCAGGAACATCTCCACACACCCCTCTTTGTTAGGCCACATGGCCTCCTGAAGCTGTAGGGGCGGCTGGAGTGGAGGAGCTCACAGATGGGAAAAGGATGCTAGTATCTGAGAACTTCTGTGTCTCAATCCTGACTGAAATCACCTGAGGGAGTTATTAAACCATAGGTGCCTGGGCTTTAGTCGCAGAGTCTGATTACATATATATATATAATTATATAAATTAAATTATACATAATGTAAATTATTGGACTTCCCTGGTGGCTGTGTAGTAAAGAATTTGCCTGCCAATGCAAGAGACGTGGGTTTGAGTGAGCCCTAGGTTGGGAAGATCCCCTGGAGAAGGAAATTAAAATCCACTCCAGTAATCTTGCCTGGGAAATCCTATGGACAGAGGAACCTGGTGGGCTGCAGTTCCTGCAGTTGTAAAGAGTCAGACATGACTTAAAACTAAATAACAGCAATAATGATAGTGTTATTGCTCTACTGTTATTGCAATATAAAAATATAACAATGACAAATATTATAAATATATAATTTTATATAAAGTTTGCATAAATATAAACATTTAATGTAAAGATATAAAATATAATACTAATATATATATAACAGTAATATTTATAAATCTTGCATAAATACTAATATAAATATATACTCATAAAATCTATGTAAACAATACATAAAAATAGCATTAATAAATACATAAGGAAATGTAATAGTTCTATCTATAACATTTATATAAATATGGACTACTATGTGGGGCTTCCCTGGTGGCTCAGGCAGTAGAGAATCTGCCTGAAATGTGAGCAACTTGGGTTCGATTCCTGGGATGGGAAGAGGGCATGGTAACTCATTCTAGTGTTCTTGCCTGGAGAATCCCCGTGGACAGAGTAGCCTGGCAGGCTACAGTCCATGGGGTCACAAAGAATCAGCCACAACTGAGCAATTAAGCACAGCACAGCAAACCATTATATATAATTTTCTATAAAATTTATATAAATATATACAATTATTTTGTATAATATATAACTCTACAGGTGATTCTACTGTGTAGTTAGGTAGAGAACCACTGGCATAGATCAATTATCATTCATTCTGTGGTACCACCTGGAATAAAATTGGGGTTCAGATAACAAGCAAGCAGGACAGGAAAGTAACAGGATAGAAATTAACATCTTGTGGTAGACACAACTAGAAATGATTTGCTCATAAAACAGGGAAGATGCAGCTGGACTGGGGCATAATTGGTTTCTATGAAGGTTAAAATGATCTATCAGTCTCTTTCTCTCTTCCTTTTCATCTCTCTTCCCCTCCACTTTCACCTCTCTATCCATCCTTCCCCCTCTCACGCCATCATTTCTTCCCTTCCTCTCCTTCTTCCTCTGTCTCTAGGACATCATCATTAAAGGCTATATCATCATAAGAGAGGTGGGTTTGAGTGAGCCCTAGGTTGGGAAGATCCCCTGGAGAAGGAAATTAAAATCCACTCCAGTAATCTTGCCTGGGAAATCCTATGGACAGAGGAACCTGGTGGGCTGCAGTTCCTGCAGTTGTAAAGAGTCAGACATGACTTAAAACTAAATAACAGCAATAATGATAGTGTTATTGCTCTACTGTTATTGCAATATAAAAATATAACAATGACAAATATTATAAATATATAATTTTATATAAAGTTTGCATAAATATAAACATTTAATGTAAAGATATAAAATATAATACTAATATATATATAACAGTAATATTTATAAATCTTGCATAAATACTAATATAAATATATACTCATAAAATCTATGTAAACAATACATAAAAATAGCATTAATAAATACATAAGGAAATGTAATAGTTCTATCTATAACATTTATATAAATATGGACTACTATGTGGGGCTTCCTGGTGGATCAGGGAGTAGAGAATCTGCCTGAAATGTGAGCAACTTGGGTTCGATTCCTGGGATGGGAAGAGGGCATGGTAACTCATTCTAGTGTTCTTGCCTGGAGAATCCCCGTGGACAGAGTAGCCTGGCAGGCTACAGTCCATGGGGTCACAAAGAATCAGCCACAACTGAGCAATTAAGCACAGCACAGCAAACCATTATATATAATTTTCTATAAAATTTATATAAATATATACAATTATTTTGTATAATATATAACTCTACAGGTGATTCTACTGTGTAGTTAGGTAGAGAACCACTGGCATAGATCAATTATCATTCATTCTGTGGTACCACCTGGAATAAAATTGGGGTTCAGATAACAAGCAAGCAGGACAGGAAAGTAACAGGATAGAAATTAACATCTTGTGGTAGACACAACTAGAAATGATTTGCTCATAAAACAGGGAAGATGCAGCTGGACTGGGGCATAATTGGTTTCTATGAAGGTTAAAATGATCTATCAGTCTCTTTCTCTCTTCCTTTTCATCTCTCTTCCCCTCCACTTTCACCTCTCTATCCATCCTTCCCCCTCTCACGCCATCATTTCTTCCCTTCCTCTCCTTCTTCCTCTGTCTCTAGGACATCATCATTAAAGGCTATATCATCATAAGCAGGATTATAAGAAATATTTCCTATGGAACTAAAACAGATAATCCAGTCAAGGCTGAATCCTCCCGGTGACAGCAAACTCACTGCCTTCCATGGAGTTAGTACATGAGACAGTATGAGTTAAGCTCTGCACAAGGGCACTCACCCAAGCTAACAAGTGGGTGCTGATGGCCATTGTGTCAGACTTCCACTTGCTACAGAAAGAAGCACCTTTTTCTAATTTGCATGAAGATGTCACATAGGTTAGTAGAGGCCCTGGTGTTTTGAAGCAACCCTTTCTACTGCTGCATGGCTGTGACCTTTGTGAAGTTCCTTTTTGTGGAGAAACCCTACCTCCTCAAATATTAATATTTCATTTGATCCATTAATGGCTTGGAGACGATTAGAACACGTTGACTTCCTCCCCTCCAGTCTCCATGACGTCGTTTTCTCTCCAGGTTTTTCAGTCCCAGATCCTCCCCCTGCTTTAACATGACTTAGATGCCCCACATTATCTCCTCTCACTCTTCTCTGGATATGCTGCTTAGTGAAAAGTGTCCCTCTTAAGCCTTATCACCCTGGCCTGATCACTGTAATAGGGAGAAGTGAAGTGAAGTCGCTTAGTCATGTCTGATTCTTTACGACCTATGGACGAGCCATGGAATTTTCCGGGCAAGAATACCGGAGAGGGTAACCTATCCCTTCTCCAGGGGATCTTTCCAACCAAGAAATCAAACCAGGGTTTCCTGCATTGCAGGAAGTCTGCCCACAGATGAGGTGACTTTATTGCTCTTAAAGAACAGTAAGATGATATGGAAAATCAGAGTCTCATTCACGGATATCACCTTGCTGCTGACTGTGAAGAGGGTAGACCTGGGGAGGCACAAGAACAAGCAACAGTTTAGTGGAAGTCAACCAAGGAACGAGTGTCAAGGATGGGGTGATGAACACCAGTCATCTGGTGGTATTAGAGTTTGGTAAGGTGAGTAGATGATTCATAGATGTATAAAACAGGGAAGATGCAGCTGGACTAAACTCTCTCTTTTTTCCCCCATTCCTTCCCCCCCCTCACGCCATCATTTCTTCCCTTCCTCTCCTTCTTCCTCTGTCTCTAGGACATCATCATTAAAGGCTATATCATCATAAGCAGGATTATAAGAAATATTTCCTATGGAACTAAAACAGATAATCCAGTCAAGGCTGAATCCTCCCGGTGACAGCAAACTCACTGCCTTCCATGGAGTTAGTACATGAGACAGTATGAGTTAAGCTCTGCACAAGGGCACTCACCCAAGCTAACAAGTGGGTGCTGATGGCCATTGTGTCAGACTTCCACTTGCTACAGAAAGAAGCACCTTTTTCTAATTTGCATGAAGATGTCACATAGGTTAGTAGAGGCCCTGGTGTTTTGAAGCAACCCTTTCTACTGCTGCATGGCTGTGACCTTTGTGAAGTTCCTTTTTGTGGAGAAACCCTACCTCCTCAAATATTAATATTTCATTTGATCCATTAATGGCTTGGAGATGATTAGAACACGTTGACTTCCTCCCCTCCAGTCTCCATGACGTCGTTTTCTCTCCAGGTTTTTCAGTCCCAGATCCTCCCCCTGCTTTAACATGACTTAGATGCCCCACATTATCTCCTCTCACTCTTCTCTGGATATGCTGCTTAGTGAAAAGTGTCCCTCTTAAGCCTTATCACCCTGGCCTGATCACTGTAATAGGGAGAAGTGAAGTGAAGTCGCTTAGTCATGTCTGATTCTTTACGACCTATGGACGAGCCATGGAATTTTCCGGGCAAGAATACCGGAGAGGGTAACCTATCCCTTCTCCAGGGGATCTTTCCAACCAAGAAATCAAACCAGGGTTTCCTGCATTGCAGGAAGTCTGCCCACAGATGAGGTGACTTTATTGCTCTTAAAGAACAGTAAGATGATATGGAAAATCAGAGTCTCATTCACGGATATCACCTTGCTGCTGACTGTGAAGAGGGTAGACCTGGGGAGGCACAAGAACAAGCAACAGTTTAGTGGAAGTCAACCAAGGAACGAGTGTCAAGGATGGGGTGATGAACACCAGTCATCTGGTGGTATTAGAGTTTGGTAAGGTGAGTAGAGAAAATGATTCATAGATGTGGAAATTCTTCATCAGGGACTTTCATGGGATAAGTTTCAGTTAATGGATAAATACCTAATAAGACAGTGAGACAGCAAGCACAGAAGAATGCAGAGCTTGTAGATAGCAGTTACAGGGGGGAAACAGGCCAGAAGGTGGAAGTCAGGGAGGCTGAGCAAAGAGAGGCAGTGGAGAGTTGGAGAGAGGCTGAAACTGGGAGCAGAAAGATGATCATCGGAGCTATGCCTAGAGGATTCAGGAGAGTCTGAGGTCAAGGTGGAGGGATAGACCCTGCAGGTGGACTAACACGTGTTCCTTGGAGCCTGAGGGAAGGAGAAACAATGTGTGCTTAGAAAAGCAGAAAACTTTGAAATGAAGATGTAGAAAAGATTATTTTTACAAGACAAAGCACCTCAGTGGCAATATGCTCCTCAGTCTTTCTCTCCTCCCTTCATCAAATGTTTATTGGGTCCCTACCCACCCCTCCTCCACCAAGAATCTCAGATACAGAGAAAACTAAGACAAGTCATTGTCCTTGCAGAACTCCCAGTCTCAATAAGGACAGCCCTGCTCTTCACTTGAGGCTCTGCACACAGGACCCAACCCTGCCTTTGGGCCCCTTTCCTAGTAGCCATGATGCCCAGTTTCCTCTTTCTCTCTGGATGCTCTCCATGTCTTAATCATTTTGCCAAAGCCACATAGGAGAGAACACAACTCATTGGGGTGGCTGGATGAGGAAAAAGAAAAGTCAGGGATAGACCAAGTCGGGAAGAAACAAATTGTTATTTTAAAGCAAAGGGCCTAATCTCCCTTCTGAGAGAACTGTTTGGAAAAATAATTTCAAGACATACATACACTACCATGTGTGAAATAGACAGCTCGTGGGCAGCTGCTGTACAACACAGGGCACCTGGTGTTCTGTGATGCCCTGGAGGGTGGGATGGGGGTAGGGTGGGAGGGAGGCTCAAGAGAGAGGGGCCTGACATATATAGTTAGGGCTGATTTGCGCTGTCGGATGGCAGAAACCAAGACAACATTGTAAAGCATTTATCCTTCGATTAAAAACCAAAACAGCAACAACAACAAAACCTCTCAGCAGTTTTGAAAAGGGAAACCCAGAGGACACACTGAGGACAGTCCGTGAGTTCCGAGGCTTGGGTGTGGGGAGGAGGGGGCCTGAGAATACCTCAGGTGTGAGAGGGGAAGGGAGGAGTGGTATGTGAGCTCCTAAAAATTCATACCTGGATAGAAAAGCAAGCAGACTGCAGGAGGGTTGGAAATGGGGTAAAGGCATTGACTTTCCAGGTGATACTCAGTGCAAAGGTTGGTTTGTGATGAGGCTGGTCCGGTAGCCTGGGAGATCCTTGAAGCCAAGGGTCACACCTTGGCTATTCTATGCCTGGAGGTAGTCATTTCTGTGCCTGAGTGTTTCTGGGTTTTTTGGACCTTGAAGCTTATACAATTTGGAGGCTCTTTTAAGAAAAAGAATACAGAATGTATAACGAAAATCAAGAAAGTAATTATTTATTTAAAATGAGGGAACAAATCACAGCTTAAGTTTTAAACTTCAAAATCCAGAAAAATCACATTATTTTTATTATTCACGAATTGTCTGATACTACTTTTCACCCTGTATTTCTTGGATTTTCTCTTTGATCATCCTTTCATATGACAACGGTTTTTGTAAAATGATTTTCCTTTCAGAGAAGAGAAAGATCATTTAGTTTCTTCTCTTGTGATGGATCAAAATTGGATTTTTATTTCCCAGAATTCAGAAGAGTTCATTTTAGCTTTTGTCATGTTTTGTAGGATTTTTCAGACAGCTCGGTCTTTTATTTATTTTTTATTTATCTTTATTTGGTTTATCAGGTGGTGTTGGTTTATGCTGTACCATAACATGAATCAGCTATAAGCACAGCTATAGTCCCTCCCTCTGGGAGGCTCCCTCCCACACCCCTACACCCTGCCTTGGGTTTCTGGTATTAGGTACTGTAAGAACTCAGAGCGTCTTGCAATTCCTCGTGCAGTCCTCATCTGCACAGTCTCTAAACTGCCACCACTCAGTCAGCACCTTTGGTGACAATGTTTGGTGGTGGCACTATTCCTGGAAACCATTCCTACATTGCAGACATCCAACAATAACTGAACAGTCCATGGGGAGTGACTGTGAAGCACATAAGCATAACCCACTATGTCCCAATTTCAACCCAACTTCCCACAACACCTAAGGCCACCTCATTCCCACCATATGTGAAGCCAAGTGAGACGAACGGGAAATTGGAGACAAGGATTTTAGAAGACTGCTGTTAAAATCTTCCTTACACAATTTTGGAAAAATAAACTCAGGTAAATACAGCACCAGGGAAGGGGCTAGGACTGGGGCTAGGGGCTAGGGACCCTGAGGCCTCCTGAACACACAAGAGGTCTCTGGGTCTGGTCTATACAGGATGGGTGCTCAATGAATGAATAGACGTAAAAGTGCATAGTGGACGGCGCCCAGTGAATAAATCGACGTGGAAGGGAGGGAAAAGAGGAAGAAGAGGCATGAGGAGGAGCCGTAATATTGATGCCTGAAAGGAAGGGGACGCCCGATTGGCTGGTTGTGGGTGAGGTGTCCTCAGTACCCTGCCTGACCTCATCCCGGAAGTTGGCTTTGCTCTCCAGTGGGGTTATCAACTTTTTGAAAAATTTCCTTTTCAAAATCCAGAAAAATCACATTATTTTATTATTCACGAATTGTCTGATACTACTTTTCACCCTGTATTTCTTGGATTTTCTCTTTGATCATCCTTTCATATGACAACGGTTTTTGTAAAATGATTTTCCTTTCAGAGAAGAGAAAGATCATTTAGTTTCTTCTCTTGTGATGGATCAAAATTGGATTTTTATTTCCCAGAATTCAGAAGAGTTCATTTTAGCTTTTGTCATGTTTTGTAGGATTTTTCAGACAGCTCGGTCTTTTATTTATTTTTTATTTATCTTTATTTGGTTTATCAGGTGGTGTTGGTTTATGCTGTACCATAACATGAATCAGCTATAAGCACAGCTATAGTCCCTCCCTCTGGGAGGCTCCCTCCCACACCCCTACACCCTGCCTTGGGTTTCTGGTATTAGGTACTGTAAGAACTCAGAGCGTCTTGCAATTCCTCGTGCAGTCCTCATCTGCACAGTCTCTAAACTGCCACCACTCAGTCAGCACCTTTGGTGACAATGTTTGGTGGTGGCACTATTCCTGGAAACCATTCCTACATTGCAGACATCCAACAATAACTGAACAGTCCATGGGGAGTGACTGTGAAGCACATAAGCATAACCCACTATGTCCCAATTTCAACCCAACTTCCCACAACACCTAAGGCCACCTCATTCCCACCATATGTGAAGCCAAGTGAGACGAACGGGAAATTGGAGACAAGGATTTTAGAAGACTGCTGTTAAAATCTTCCTTACACAATTTTGGAAAAATAAACTCAGGTAAATACAGCACCAGGGAAGGGGCTAGGACTGGGGCTAGGGGCTAGGGACCCTGAGGCCTCCTGAACACACAAGAGGTCTCTGGGTCTGGTCTATACAGGATGGGTGCTCAATGAATGAATAGACGTAAAAGTGCATAGTGGACGGGCGCCCAGTGAATAAATCGACGTGGAAGGGAGGGAAAAGAGGAAGAAGAGGCATGAGGAGGAGCCGTAATATTGATGCCTGAAAGGAAGGGGACGCCCGATTGGCTGGTTGTGGGTGAGGTGTCCTCAGTACCCTGCCTGACCTCATCCCGGAAGTTGGCTTTGCTCTCCAGTGGGGCTTCTGACCTCCCAGGTAAGATGCCTGTGATCTTCCATCCTCTTCACCCGTAGCTGTTCTGGCCACACAAAGGGCTCTATTCTTAACCCTATAACAGGAAGTTGGTCCATCACCATGCTCCCCATGGGCCTCTTTGATTTGTAATTTTTAAAGAGCATGAAGACATGCATTCAGAGGCAGGCTTTTACATCTGATGTTACCCTCCTGTGAGTCCCAACTGAAGCATCCTCTCTGGCAGTCACTGCTGAGCACAGCTGGGTAGATAGCAGCCTTTGCCCTATAAAACATCTGATACTTTGCCAATAAACTGTAAAGAAGAAAAGAAAGCCCCTGTGCTGCTTGAAGTTATACGACGGCGCTGGAATGTGCTGACTGAAGCAAAATGTGCTCCATCAGATTATAGTCCCCCGACCCTGCTGATGAATACGAGTATAGTTATCAGTGACACAGGCCTCTGACTCAAGCCCCCAGCAAAGCCAATGAGACTCCCCAGGTCCCTCCCTTTCCCACTGGGGCTGGATGGTTAAAGGTGTCCTCAGGAATCACTGAAGCTGTCCCACCAGGGGTACCCCAGGCGCCTCCACTCCACCTCTTTGTGGCCTTGTTTGTCAGCTGACATGACGACCACCGCAATAAACAATGGAGATCTGGACCTCTGCGGCTGCCCTGTCATTCTTCTGGAGCTGTTTCTTCACAAGTACCCTTGCATTTTGTGAAAGCGTGTAGGGAGGTCTTTTACCCAGCCAGTGAAAATCCCCAGTACCAGCACCAGGTTTTGAAGGGGAAAAATAAACTAGGACCCTGGGGCTAGGGGCTAGGGACCCTGAGGCCTCCTGAACACACAAGAGGTCTCTGGGTCTGGTCTATACAGGATGGGTGCTCAATGAATGAATAGACGTAAAAGTGCATAGTGGACGGGCGCCCAGTGAATAAATCGACGTGGAAGGGAGGGAAAAGAGGAAGAAGAGGCATGAGGAGGAGCCGTAATATTGATGCCTGAAAGGAAGGGGACGCCCGATTGGCTGGTTGTGGGTGAGGTGTCCTCAGTACCCTGCCTGACCTCATCCCGGAAGTTGGCTTTGCTCTCCAGTGGGGCTTCTGACCTCCCAGGTAAGATGCCTGTGATCTTCCATCCTCTTCACCCGTAGCTGTTCTGGCCACACAAAGGGCTCTATTCTTAACCCTATAACAGGAAGTTGGTCCATCACCATGCTCCCCATGGGCCTCTTTGATTTGTAATTTTTAAAGAGCATGAAGACATGCATTCAGAGGCAGGCTTTTACATCTGATGTTACCCTCCTGTGAGTCCCAACTGAAGCATCCTCTCTGGCAGTCACTGCTGAGCACAGCTGGGTAGATAGCAGCCTTTGCCCTATAAAACATCTGATACTTTGCCAATAAACTGTAAAGAAGAAAAGAAAGCCCCTGTGCTGCTTGAAGTTATACGACGGCGCTGGAATGTGCTGACTGAAGCAAAATGTGCTCCATCAGATTATAGTCCCCCGACCCTGCTGATGAATACGAGTATAGTTATCAGTGACACAGGCCTCTGACTCAAGCCCCCAGCAAAGCCAATGAGACTCCCCAGGTCCCTCCCTTTCCCACTGGGGCTGGATGGTTAAAGGTGTCCTCAGGAATCACTGAAGCTGTCCCACCAGGGGTACCCCAGGCGCTCTCCACTCCACCTCTTTGTGGCCTTGTTTGTCAGCTGACATGACGACCACCGCAATAAACAATGGAGATCTGGACCTCTGCGGCTGCCCTGTCATTCTTCTGGAGCTGTTTCTTCACAAGTACCCTTGCATCTCTGCTTTCCTGTGACAGGAGTCCTTGTGTAGGGGAGGTCTTTCTACCCAGCCAGTGAAAATCCCCTCAGTCTATCAATCTGCTGAAAACAGCTATTTTTCAAGTTTACCAAGGGTTAATGCCCTTTCTGATTTTCATACCCATCCTTCATCAGTGGAGGTAATGTTAACCAGGGCCTGAGAAGAAGGCGGTTAAGTGGTAGCATAGGGTATCAAGTGCCAACACGGTTCCTCAGTGGCAGCCCATAAACTACAAACATTCCAAGGCAGGAGTCATGGGTCGCCTACGTTAGGATGAGTTCCTTGAGAACTGAGCATGCTGCTGGAGGGCATCCTGTCAGATCCAGTTTACTTAGGGGTGTCAGAAATCTGGGCTCAGCAGTGGTTGAAATCTCAGTCACTGTTTCTCCTTGGGAGACTTAGGAGTCCTTAAAAAGCAGGATTCCTGGAAGCTTTCAGAGCAAAGAGGTCCTGTCTTAGTTTCAGTTTCCCTAGAACCATCAGACAATTCTTTAAGTAGCTTACTGAGGCGGTGATCCCAGGAAACAAACCAGAAAAGAGAAGAGACCGATAAAGGGTACGTTTTCAGGCCCCATTGTGGGCAACCAGGGTTTAATCTCTGGAAAAAGCAGAGACTCATAGGTGTTCACAGATGGCGATCTGACCGATGAGCACAGACATGGTGCATACGAGGTAATGGGGTGTGACACAGACAGGGAAGCTATAGTTCCCCAGGTGGACGAGCAGGGCCCGCTCGTGGTCCACCGAGAAGGCCAGCCAGCGGTCGTGGCCTGCTGAAGTTATACGACGGCGCTGGAATGTGCTGACTGAAGCAAAATGTGCTCCATCAGATTATAGTCCCCCGACCCTGCTGATGAATACGAGTATAGTTATCAGTGACACAGGCCTCTGACTCAAGCCCCCAGCAAAGCCAATGAGACTCCCCAGGTCCCTCCCTTTCCCACTGGGGCTGGATGGTTAAAGGTGTCCTCAGGAATCACTGAAGCTGTCCCACCAGGGGTACCCCAGGCGCTCTCCACTCCACCTCTTTGTGGCCTTGTTTGTCAGCTGACATGACGACCACCGCAATAAACAATGGAGATCTGGACCTCTGCGGCTGCCCTGTCATTCTTCTGGAGCTGTTTCTTCACAAGTACCCTTGCATCTCTGCTTTCCCTGTGACAGGAGTCCTTGTGTAGGGGAGGTCTTTCTACCCAGCCAGTGAAAATCCCCTCAGTCTATCAATCTGCTGAAAACAGCTATTTTTCAAGTTTACCAAGGGTTAATGCCCTTTCTGATTTTCATACCCATCCTTCATCAGTGGAGGTAATGTTAACCAGGGCCTGAGAAGAAGGCGGTTAAGTGGTAGCATAGGGTATCAAGTGCCAACACGGTTCCTCAGTGGCAGCCCATAAACTACAAACATTCCAAGGCAGGAGTCATGGGTCGCCTACGTTAGGATGAGTTCCTTGAGAACTGAGCATGCTGCTGGAGGGCATCCTGTCAGATCCAGTTTACTTAGGGGTGTCAGAAATCTGGGCTCAGCAGTGGTTGAAATCTCAGTCACTGTT
This sequence comes from Tragulus kanchil, assembly GCA_022376925.1. Lineage (NCBI taxonomy): Eukaryota > Metazoa > Chordata > Mammalia > Artiodactyla > Tragulidae > Tragulus > Tragulus kanchil. The sequence goes on along the minus strand of JAIOJX010000032.1, from coordinate 111,439,946 downwards.
TCTCCTTGGGAGACTTAGGAGTCCTTAAAAGCAGGATTCCTGGAAGCTTTCAGAGCAAAGAGGTCCTGTCTTAGTTTCAGTTTCCCTAGAACCATCAGACAATTCTTTAAGTAGCTTACTGAGGCGGTGATCCCAGGAAACAAACCAGAAAAGAGAAGAGACCGATAAAGGGTACGTTTTCAGGCCCCATTGTGGGCAACCAGGGTTTAATCTCTGGAAAAAGCAGAGACTCATAGGTGTTCACAGATGGCGATCTGACCGATGAGCACAGACATGGTGCATACGAGGTAATGGGGTGTGACACAGACAGGGAAGCTATAGTTCCCCAGGTGGACGAGCAGGGCCCGCTCGTGGTCCACCGAGAAGGCCACAGCCAAGGAAAGGAGCTTGCGTGGTCTTTGGAGTGTGCTGACAACCTGGATGAGATTCCTGAGTAGTCTATTCAGGAAGGAACAGCTAAGAATAGGGTCTGGACCAGCCAGTCTCTAAGCCACTGGGCACTGATAAGAATAAGGCTTCGGATGCACACACAAATCTAAGACCAAGGGGAACTGAGGTCAGAAGAAAGGGAGATGGAGATATCAAATAACTTAGCTCTAGATGAGCAGTTCTTCACAAAGCTGCTATCACCTGGTAGGTGTTTCAGAAATACGTGGGTCTTTTAAAAATGGCTGCCCCAATAATTGGGGGAGTGCTTCTGGCACTTAGTAGGAAATATTCAGGTAGTCCTGCACACTGAAAAATTGTTCAGCATCCCCAAATCCTACCCCTCCACCCATTCTTAAATGTGCAAAAATGTATTTATAAATATCCTGAGTTTATAGCTCAACTTCATTTCACATATAAAACTACAGTCATTTTTGCATAATTTAAGTACAGAGTAGTATTTCCAGGAATAATGAAACTTCCTTTTAAATCAAGAGAAAACTCTACGTCATTCAGAACTCTACCAAGAGTTGTACCAAAGTTTGGAAAAGCACATCAGTCTCAACTATTGGTAATATTTCAATCACCAATTCCACCTACCTGCTTGAGTCAATCTGCACCTGTAGGCCAAGAATTATATAAAGAGACGAAAGCATGTATTCCTTTATTGTATCTTTTTCTGTAGTTGTGCCAGAGTATTTGTTTATGGCAATCCATCTTATTCTAGTATACATTATTCCTTCTTTGTTTCTACTTTATAATACAGTTAGAATCATATTTCTATGTTTAAAAGCTGAATGGGTAGGCAAGTTTTATTTTCTGTGAATTTCATATAGATAAGAGAGCGTTACAAATACCTGCTATAAAAATGAGTTTTGAGTCTGATGGAGCTGAGACTCGAGGCTATAGTGAGTCAGTAGCTCCGTCCCAACTCTTTGGGGCCCAGGCAGGAATACTGGAGTAAGTATCACTATTCCTTTCTCCAGGGGAATCTTTCTGAACCAGGTATCAAATCTGCATCTCCTGTGTCTTCCGCATTGCAGGCAGATTCTTTAACTACTTGAGCCATCAGGGAAGTCTCTTCACTGCACTAACTTATCATGTAAATACCAGGAAGAACAAGAGTAGCTCTAGACGCCCCCTGTGGGTGGGGACCTGCTGCTGCCATCGTGATAGCCACTCAATTTGAGGACAGTTCCTCGAATTTGTCTTTAGATTTCGGCATCTGCTTTAAAAAGGCTCTCCTCAAATCTGATAACTTCCAGACAAGCACGACTAAAGTGTCAATGGGTCTGAAAACCTTAACCTAAAAAAATAGCAAGGGAAGGGTACGTTAAAACGGATGGGAGATGTTTACCATGGAAATATGATTCAGGAATGAGCGAAGATGGAATAAGGGACAAACATCCTATCATTTAGTTTCTGCAGGTCTGAGATGGATAAGGTAGTCCTGAGTGAGAGACAGGGGAAGGTTAGGACTGGTGGTCCTATAACTGAAATGAATGCTTTCAAAATATTAGGGTACAAATACTGTCACAAAAATGAGATAATCAAAGTATCCTTTTTCTCTTCCCTTACATGAGCTATTTCCTGGAAGCCCTGTATCTTTTTCCTGAGCGTTCCCTTTATTCTTCTAAGAATCAGTTCCAAACTGGGGTCTGTTCACTTTCACCGCCAAAGGGAGACGGAAACAAGTCTGGGTGTTACGGTCCTGTTGTTCATCGTGATACCACGTGGTGGCGCTGTTGAAGACAGGCCAACGGAATATTGAAAACGCGGAGCTGACGGTAATGATTGCCCTGGTACTGAAGGATAACGCTGCTGCCAGAGTATTTGTTTATGGCAATCCATCTTATTCTAGTATACATTATTCCTTCTTTGTTTCTACTTTATAATACAGTTAGAATCATATTTCTATGTTTAAAATCTGAATGGGTAGGCAAGTTTTATTTTCTGTGAATTTCATATAGATAAGAGAGCGTTACAAATACCTGCTATAAAAATGAGTTTTGAGTCTGATGGAGCTGAGACTCGAGGCTATAGTGAGTCAGTAGCTCCGTCCCAACTCTTTGGGGCCCAGGCAGGAATACTGGAGTAAGTATCACTATTCCTTTCTCCAGGGGAATCTTTCTGAACCAGGTATCAAATCTGCATCTCCTGTGTCTTCCGCATTGCAGGCAGATTCTTTAACTACTTGAGCCATCAGGGAAGTCTCTTCACTGCACTAACTTATCATGTAAATACCAGGAAGAACAAGAGTAGCTCTAGACGCCCCCTGTGGGTGGGGACCTGCTGCTGCCATCGTGATAGCCACTCAATTTGAGGACAGTTCCTCGAATTTGTCTTTAGATTTCGGCATCTGCTTTAAAAAGGCTCTCCTCAAATCTGATAACTTCCAGACAAGCACGACTAAAGTGTCAATGGGTCTGAAAACCTTAACCTAAAAAATAGCAAGGGAAGGTGCTTTAAAAAGCGGATGGGAGATGTTTACCATGGAAATATGATTCAGGAATGAGCGAAGATGGAATAAGGGACAAACATCCTATCATTTAGTTTCTGCAGGTCTGAGATGGATAAGGTAGTCCTGAGTGAGAGACAGGGGAAGGTTAGGACTGGTGGTCCTATAACTGAAATGAATGCTTTCAAAATATTAGGGTACAAATACTGTCACAAAAATGAGATAATCAAAGTATCCTTTTTCTCTTCCCTTACATGAGCTATTTCCTGGAAGCCCTGTATCTTTTTCCTGAGCGTTCCCTTTATTCTTCTAAGAATCAGCTCCAAACTGGGGTCTGTTCACTTTCACCGCCAAAGGGAGACGGAAACAAGTCTGGGTGTTACGGTCCTGTTGTTCATCGTGATACCACGTGGTGGCGCTGTTGAAGACAGGCCAACGGAATATTGAAAACGCGGAGCTGACGGTAATGATTGCCCTGGTACTGAAGGATAACGCTCGCCTGGCCCTAAAATCTTCAGTTCATGGTAGTTGCTCTTTCAGATGAAATGCCCATTCATGTTTCAAGGAGCAAGCCAGCCCGATTTGCACTGTGACTCTTGTGTCGGGCTCTTCAGACCCAAACCTCTGTCCCTTCCCCAGTCCCAGGTTCCCCTTGGCTATATGGCAACTTCTCCTCTTGAACTCGCAGGATAGTCTCATTCTCCCGGTCTGAAAGACCATTTGCTATCCCTTCAACAGTACTCAGCCATTTCTATTCTTGACAGTTCTGTGCTCTCAGTTTTTCTTAATACACAGTTATGGTTATATAATGATTATACCTCTGGCAAAACATCATCTCTAGCAGGACTTAGCATAATTGATTCAAGGAGGAGACAGATTTTAACTTAAGAAAGAACTTTTAAAATCCAGGCCTTTATAATGTCTGCCTCAAGAAATAGTGAGCATCTCCTCCAGAAATAATTCAAAGAGACTCCTTGAGCATTCCTCCAGATGAATGATATTTCAACAGGCTTGCAGAATGCTGTCAGGACACGGGGCCCAGAGAGGACAAATCCCCCAGTCCCTCAAATGTGTCTCCTATCCCAGTTTCTCCCTCTTTTTGTCAAAACGAATGAGTCACGATTCGAGTAATGTTTCTCTGTGGCTCCAGAACCATTTTGCTTAATGAGGTATTAAGTCTTTATAATTAGGCCCAGAAGGAAACCAGGACGTGGCCCTAAAGAGCAATAATTATTTCAGTTATTTATGGTAATAAAAAACTGAAAATAGGAATTCTTCCTCAGAATGCAACTATTTATTCTTTTACGTATTGCCTAACAGGCAATTACCCTATTAAGGCTGCGTTTTGTTGCTAAAGACATTAATTGAAATGTAAATTAAATGTAAATCAGCTAATTAAATTGATATGTAATGAACTTGTCAGGCTGGCCACTCCGATCAGATGCATTTCACTAATAAGCAAGCACTGCAGCCGCCCGACCCGCAGCTGGGGCTCAGGGAGCCTGAGCTATTTCCCCACCAGACATGGGGAGAAAGTGAGGGTCTGCATTACGCAGATCTTCAGGAAGAAAGGAGAACAGCTCAGTGAGGCCCTCAGAAGCATGTTTGCCTTGATACCTTCTGTAGCCTCTTGTTTTGTGTGTGATTTCAGACACAGTGCTTTCAGATGCAAAAGCTGGAGAATTCAACTCAAGCTGAATCATGTAGATGGAGCGAGTTTGGAGTGGATCCTTTAGGGATGCAACTCCATTTCTCTGATACTTTACGCTGTGTTGGCTTCATCTATGGGTTGGTGTCTTCATGGGCCTCATACTTACTACATGCAGCAGGGGGCAGGCTGTTGTTTCTGCAGTGACGGAAGGAAAATACTGAGTCTTGTGCCATGTGAACCAGAGCAACTTTGCAACTGGTATACACTGTGCCAGTTGTTGAAATAGTGAAACTTCCCTACGGTTGGCACGTAGCTACTTTTCCAGATAGCTTCTTCCCCCTTAATGGTCTTTCATCTTTCCCTGGTCTCTCTGGCTCCTGCCCCAGAACCCTTTGGTGGATTCCTTGATTTAGCAAGAAAAGGATCAGTGCCTGTGTAAGAGGGGGAACTTCAGAACCCTGCTGTGGTGCCATGTCTGCACCTATTCTGATTGGTGGATGCCCTTGCTCTGCAGCTCATTAAGGAAAAGTTTTCCCACACTGGATCACTCTTAAACCAATCCCTGTAATTAGGGATGTTCCAGTTACTGTTTAGCTACACTTCTGAATTTACACTGTGGCAATAGGAAGTACTTTTAATTAGGCCCAGAAGGAAACCAGGACGTGGCCCTAAAGAGCAATAATTATTTCAGTTATTTATGGTAATAAAAAACTGAAAATAGGAATTCTTCCTCAGAATGCAACTATTTATTCTTTTACGTATTGCCTAACAGGCAATTACCCTATTAAGGCTGCGTTTTGTTGCTAAAGACATTAATTGAAATGTAAATTAAATGTAAATCAGCTAATTAAATTGATATGTAATGAACTTGTCAGGCTGGCCACTCCGATCAGATGCATTTCACTAATAAGCAAGCACTGCAGCCGCCCGACCCGCAGCTGGGGCTCGGGGAGCCTGAGCTATTTCCCCACCAGACATGGGGAGAAAGTGAGGGTCTGCATTACGCAGATCTTCAGGAAGAAAGGAGAACAGCTCAGTGAGGCCCTCAGAAGCATGTTTGCCTTGATACCTTCTGTAGCCTCTTGTTTTGTGTGTGATTTCAGACACAGTGCTTTCAGATGCAAAAGCTGGAGAATTCAACTCAAGCTGAATCATGTAGATGGAGCGAGTTTGGAGTGGATCCTTTAGGGATGCAACTCCATTTCTCTGATACTTTACGCTGTGTTGGCTTCATCTATGGGTTGGTGTCTTCATGGGCCTCATACTTACTACATGCAGCAGGGGGCAGGCTGTTGTTTCTGCAGTGACGGAAGGAAAATACTGAGTCTTGTGCCATGTGAACCAGAGCAACTTTGCAACTGGTATACACTGTGCCAGTTGTTGAAATAGTGAAACTTCCCTACGGTTGGCACGTAGCTACTTTTCCAGATAGCTTCTTCCCCCTTAATGGTCTTTCATCTTTCCCTGGTCTCTCTGGCTCCTGCCCCAGAACCCTTTGGTGGATTCCTTGATTTAGCAAGAAAAGGATCAGTGCCTGTGTAAGAGGGGGAACTTCAGAACCCTGCTGTGGTGCCATGTCTGCACCTATTCTGATTGGTGGATGCCCTTGCTCTGCAGCTCATTAAGGAAAAGTTTTCCCACACTGGATCACTCTTAAACCAATCCCTGTAATTAGGGATGTTCCAGTTACTGTTTAGCTACACTTCTGAATTTACACTGTGGCAATAGGAAGAAATTTTCTCGATGACTCTAGACTCCAGAGCAACTTTGAATATACACCAGAAACATGTGGAAGACTTGTTTAAAAATGTTTGTTTTTCTCTTTCTGACTTACTTCACTCAATATAACAGGTTCTAGATGCATTCACCTCCCTAGAACTGAACTCAAATTTGTTCTTTTTTATGGCCAAGGAATATTCCATTGTATACATGTACCACTCTGTTTTATTCATGTGTGGCAGAAACAAATACTTTGTCAAAAACATTTTTTTAAATAAAAAGTCAAAAAAAAAAATGCAGTCTGCTGAGCCATACTCCCAGAATTTGTGATTCAGGAGTGGATCCTGAGACTTTACTTTTCTCTGAAGTTCTCAGATGACGTCAATGCTGCAGGACTGAGGACCTCACTTTGAGCTCTGGGTCTTTGCCATCTTCCAGAGAATTGAGAGCCCAGTCGTTCAAATCATTTTCTGTATTGGGTAGTTCAAAGGAGGAACCTGGTTGATGAAAGCTGTTCTAGTCTAGGGGTCAGAAAAGTATGGGCCAGAGACCACATCCACTCTACCATGGGTTTTGGAAATAAAGTTGTTTTAGAACTCAGCCATGATCATTTGTGTATGGATTGTCTGTAGTTACTTCCATACTTCATTGGCAGAGTTGAGTAATTGGGACAAGGATCTTATGGCTCTAAAGTCTACAGTATTTATTAACTGGCTCTCTCAGAAAAAAAATTGCTGATCCTTCTCTTAGACTAATCAAGGCCCACCCCTGCATTTGAAAGTAAAGGATACGTCTCCTGCATTAGCCTGGCCACTGCATAGCTGAAGACAAGTAAAATGGACGGAAAGAAAACAAGCAATGTCCACCGTACTCATTGACTAAGTGGGTATGACAATCCTTGCCATAAAGATGGCTATTATTCTGCAATCAAATGATCAGCCTTACACAAATATGAGCAGAAGCAAACAGAAAGGCTTCTTTAGCATCAGGGATAAGGGTACATGGCATGGCAAGATCTATTTTAGTAGAGTTCCCTGGCCAGCTCAGAGACCCATTCACCAGCAGCCTGGACTCTCAGCTCTGTCTACAAATCGAGTGCCACTCAGCTCTGGGAAACCTAAGAACCTACCCCAGACTTCTCCTACACACTTTGGTCTGGGGAGGGAGGCATAGGTGTTTTTTATCGAGTCAAGTCATATCTGAAAACATTCATTCATTTAACAAGTATTTACTGAATATCTGCTTCAAGTAGAAGCTGTTGATGGGTACAAAATGGGTCATTCTAAAGTTCACCGTGAGTCCTTGAACTTTGTCCATGCCCATGAAGCTTCCAAGCAACCTTTTAGTGACTATCTTTTGTAAATCTCATTTTTTATATGAAGTGCAGCACATCCCAACAAAGACATAAAACATTTCAAGCTTCCCAGGATCAGCCTTCAAGACCTCCTATGTTTGTGATCCTTCCTTCCATTATTCTTCCCTCCTTAGAGATAGCCACTATCCTGACATTTATGAAATTGTTTTCTTTGTTTAAAACTTTTATCCCTAGATATACATGCCTAAATGATTTAATTTAGTTTTCCCTGTTTTGTAACTTTATGTAAATGTAGTCACACACTATGTACTCTTTCGTGTCTTGCCATTTTCAATCAGCAGTATGTTAGGATTCATCCCTATTTTGAGAGTGGCAATATTATTGTTTTTGAATAGCATTTCATTATGTGAATCTGCCACACTGTCAATACCCATTCTACAGGTGGGGGGGTCTGCAGTTTGAGGCTATTGCAAACAGTCCTGCTGTAAGTATGCTTGTTCATGTCCCTTGGAGCACGTGACCGTAGGTTTCTCCAGGGTGTAATGCACTGGTGCACTTACTGGGTCACAAAGTAAGAGTATCCTCAGTTCTCTGTACAGATTTAAAAAGGATAGTCACTAAAAGATTGCTTAGAAGCTTTGTGGGAATGGACAAAGTTCAACGACTGATGAACTTTAAAATGACCCATTTCATACCCATCAACATTTTCTATTTGAAGTAAACGTTCAGTAAATGCTTGTTAAATGGATGAATGTTTTCGGATATGACTTGACTTGATAATGCATCAGGGATAAGGGTACATGGCATGGCAAGATCTATTTTAGTAGAGTTCCCTGGCCAGCTCAGAGACCCATTCACCAGCAGCCTGGACTCTCAGCTCTGTCTACAAATCGAGTGCCACTCAGCTCTGGGAAACCTAAGAACCTACCCCAGACTTCTCCTACACACTTTGGTCTGGGGAGGGAGGCATAGGTGTTTTTTATCGAGTCAAGTCATATCTGAAAACATTCATTCATTTAACAAGTATTTACTGAATATCTGCTTCAAGTAGAAGCTGTTGATGGGTACAAAATGGGTCATTCTAAAGTTCACCGTGAGTCCTTGAACTTTGTCCATGCCCATGAAGCTTCCAAGCAACCTTTTAGTGACTATCTTTTGTAAATCTCATTTTTTATATGAAGTGCAGCACATCCCAACAAAGACATAAAACATTTCAAGCTTCCCAGGATCAGCCTTCAAGACCTCCTATGTTTGTGATCCTTCCTTCCATTATTCTTCCCTCCTTAGAGATAGCCACTATCCTGACATTTATGAAATTGTTTTCTTTGTTTAAAACTTTTATCCCCTAGATATACATGCCTAAATGATTTAATTTAGTTTTCCCTGTTTTGTAACTTTATGTAAATGTAGTCACACACTATGTACTCTTTCGTGTCTTGCCATTTTCAATCAGCAGTATGTTAGGATTCATCCCTATTTTGAGAGTGGCAATATTATTGTTTTTGAATAGCATTTCATTATGTGAATCTGCCACACTGTCAATACCCATTCTACAGGTGGGGGGGTCTGCAGTTTGAGGCTATTGCAAACAGTCCTGCTGTAAGTATGCTTGTTCATGTCCCTTGGAGCACGTGACCGTAGGTTTCTCCAGGGTGTAATGCACTGGTGCACTTACTGGGTCACAAAGTAAGAGTATCCTCAGTTCTCTGTACAGATTTAAAAAGGATAGTCACTAAAAGATTGCTTAGAAGCTTTGTGGGAATGGACAAAGTTCAACGACTGATGAACTTTAAAATGACCCATTTCATACCCATCAACATTTTCTATTTGAAGTAAACGTTCAGTAAATGCTTGTTAAATGGATGAATGTTTTCGGATATGACTTGACTTGATAATGCCAAATTGTTTCTCAAAGTCCTACCAATTGACATACTAACTTAAGTTGAAGAGCATTCCTGTTCCCTCCATATCCTTGGCAACACTAGATACATCAGACTTCTATATTCTTGCTAATCTAATCTGTGTATTTAGAGTCATACCCTATGATTTTAATTAGCATTTCCTTGATTACCAAGAACTTCACCTTTTCATATGAATTTTGGACATTTGGATTCCTTTTTTTGAAATACTGTTTAAGTCTTTGGGTCTTTTGTCTACTGGACTGAGATGCTGGACGTCTTTTGCTTGCCCCTGCAGATCCACTCACAACTTCTTCACTCTGTTGTGTGTCCTTGGGCTCCCTGATCCTCTGATTTCAGCACTGGACCATTGGAGGGAGTGAGGGAGGTGAGGAGGGAGAGAAGGAAAGAAGAAAAGAGGAAAGAGAAGAGGGTTGCATATTTAGTTCCTCAATTCCTTCTCTTCTTGGGCTTCCCTGGGGGCTCAGTGGTAATGAATCCTCCTGCTAATGCAGGAGATGCAGAGTCCATCCCTGGGTCAGGAAGATCCCCTGGAGAAGGAAATGGCAACCCACTCCAGTATTCCGGTCTGGAAAATCTCATGGACAGAGGAGCATGGCAGGCTACAGTCCATGGGGTCTCAAAAGAGTTGGACATGACTGAGTGAGTAAACAACAACAGCTTCTATCTGCAGAATTGCTAGGGGTTGACTGTATCCTTTGATCCAAGGTTACAGTTCCTGGCAGGTAGCTGTCTCCAACAGCTCTTTATGCTTCTGGGTTCTAGGAACCATTATTTGTCTTTGTCCTTTCAGACTTGCAGGGCTAATCTGTGACATCTATAAACCCTACTCCCAGCTTTGTACATTGTCTATAAGACTTTCCACAAATTGGCCAACATGAGTTTGCCATCAGTTTCCTGGCACAGTTGATCATCATTTTGTAATGTATTTTCTGGAGACCATTTATGTTGGGGGACATACTCCTTTGTTGGTTATATGTGCATAAGTATCTTCCCTCACTCAAATCACCTATTCATAGTGGTTTAAAAAACTTTTTATCAGAAAATAAAATGCAGATTTAGAAAATCACAGAAAACAAAGAACAGCTTAATGGATTATCATGCACCCTGATGTGCGCTGCAGCACTATTTACAATAGCCAGGACATGAAAGCAGCCTAAATGTCCATTGACAAAAGAATGTATAAAGAGGATGTCATACATATATATGATGGAATATTACTCAGCCATAAAAGAATCAAATAATGCCATTCACAAAATGACGGATTGACCTAGAGATTGTCGTACTGAGTGAAGTCACACAGAGGAAGACAAATATCATATGATATTTCCTATATGTGGAATCTGAAATGGTACAAATAAACTGATTATGAAACAGAAATAGAATCACAGATGTAGGAAACAAACTTATGGTTACTTATGGAAAGGAGGGGAGGGATAAATTGGGAGACTGAGATGCTGGACGTCTTTTGCTTGCCCCTGCAGATCCACTCACAACTTCTTCACTCTGTTGTGTGTCCTTGGGCTTGACCCTGAAGAGGGGGGGGGGGGGGGGGCATATTTAGTTCCTCAATTCCTTCTCTTCTTGGGCTTCCCTGGGGCTCAGTGGTAATGAATCCTCCTGCTAATGCAGGAGATGCAGAGTCCATCCCTGGGTCAGGAAGATCCCCTGGAGAAGGAAATGGCAACCCACTCCAGTATTCCGGTCTGGAAAATCTCATGGACAGAGGAGCATGGCAGGCTACAGTCCATGGGGTCTCAAAAGAGTTGGACATGACTGAGTGAGTAAACAACAACAGCTTCTATCTGCAGAATTGCTAGGGGTTGACTGTATCCTTTGATCCAAGGTTACAGTTCCTGGCAGGTAGCTGTCTCCAACAGCTCTTTATGCTTCTGGGTTCTAGGAACCATTATTTGTCTTTGTCCTTTCAGACTTGCAGGGCTAATCTGTGACATCTATAAACCCTACTCCCAGCTTTGTACATTGTCTATAAGACTTTCCACAAATTGGCCAACATGAGTTTGCCATCAGTTTCCTGGCACAGTTGATCATCATTTTGTAATGTATTTTCTGGAGACCGTTTATGTTGGGGGACATACTCCTTTGTTGGTTATATGTGCATAAGTATCTTCCCTCACTCAAATCACCTATTCATAGTGGTTTAAAAAACTTTTTATCAGAAAATAAAATGCAGATTTAGAAAATCACAGAAAACAAAGAACAGCTTAATGGATTATCATGCACCCTGATGTGCGCTGCAGCACTATTTACAATAGCCAGGACATGAAAGCAGCCTAAATGTCCATTGACAAAAGAATGTATAAAGAGGATGTCATACATATATATGATGGAATATTACTCAGCCATAAAAGAATCAAATAATGCCATTCACAAAATGACGGATTGACCTAGAGATTGTCGTACTGAGTGAAGTCACACAGAGGAAGACAAATATCATATGATATTTCCTATATGTGGAATCTGAAATGGTACAAATAAACTGATTATGAAACAGAAATAGAATCACAGATGTAGGAAACAAACTTATGGTTACTTATGGAAAGGAGGGGAGGGATAAATTGGGAGACTGAGATTGACATATACAGACTACTATAGATAAAATAGGTAACTAATAAGGAACTACTGTAAAGCACAGGGAACTCTCCTCAATACTCTGTAGTGACCTAAATGGGAAAAGAATCTAAAAGAGGGGAGATATATATCTATATACATATATGTATAGCTGTATATATAGCTGATTCACTTTGCTCTACAGCAGAAACAAACAACATTGTAAATCAACTATTCTCTGATGAAACTAACTTAAAAATAAAAAGTCTTTTTATCCTAAAATAAAATGCAAATATAGAAAATCACATAAAACAAATAACTTAATGGATTATTTTAAGACAGTGCATGCTAAGTGCTTCAGTTGTGTCCGAATCTTTGCAACCCTATGGACATAGCTCACCAGGTTGCCCTGTCCATGAGGTTCTCCAGGCAAGAGTAGTGGAGTGGATTGTCGTTTCCTCCTCCAGGGGAGCTTCCCAGCCCAGGGGTTGAGTCTGCAGCTCCTGCACTGCTGGGGGAGTCTTTACCGCTGAGACACTGGGGAAGTCCATTTTAAGATAGACACACTAGTAAATACCAAATAAAGTCAAATGAGAGCCCTTCTTTTGTTTCCCATCAGGCTTAGGTCAAAAAAGTATCCAATAGGTCCACTGAAACTTGCATATCTTCGCTTGGCACCTGTGACCCCACATGACGTGACTTAGAGCACAACCACCCCGACCTGCCTCCTCAACCTCTGTGCTCCAGCCACGTTGGCCTTGATCCTGTTTCCCAAACATGTCCTGTTCATTTGGGTTTAGAGTTATTATTATATTAAACTAGCTGTCTCCTCCCTTGGTTGCTGTTTATGGGTATCCTCCCCCGATAGTTCTATACCTATTAAAGAAATTGAATTTATACAACAGGAAGTATTGCCTCCACTTCTGTTTTCTGGGAGAGTTGGTGGAGAATTGGTATTATTTCTTCCCTCAATGGTTGCTAGAATTCATCAGCAAAAGCATCCTGGCCTGGAGTGTTTTTGTGACAAGAATCTTTAAGTATAAATTCTGGCATGGTGTTAGGCTAGAGATGAGGACCTGGAGTTGTGACAAAATTTGAGGTTTTGAAAGCTGTCTTTTGAGGCTGGGGAGCATCCGGAAGGTTGGAGGTGGTGTCGTGGTGTCAAAGTGCTTGGGCTGTGAAGGCAGACTGAGGTGCGTGTGACTCTTGCACCCCTCACTGGGGACGTGGTTCTGGGCATGTCACGCCTCATGCCTCAACTCCTCATCTACCACATGGGGACTGTACACCTTCCTCTCAGGGTCATTGGAAGCATTGAGAATGCATGTAAGCATCTTGGCATTAGTAGCAGCATTAATAGATGTTGACACAGTTACTTACCTGATGAAAGTGGCTTGAATTGTAGCTGTAGTGCCTAGACATAAGTAAATGTGCTAGTTTTTCAAACCAGAAGTTTTGAAATATTAACTAACGTTTCACACTACCAAAAGCAGCTAGACCAATGCTTACACAGGCCTGGACAAGGGCGGGGAAGGGTGTCGGAGTCTTAGTGAATGGTTCTGTACAGCTAACTCACACTTGCTCTGCAGTAGCTGGTAAAGCGGTGAATGGCTTCGACAGAAGAGAGCGCAGTGAAGACCACCTCTTACAGAATAAGCGAGAAATTTGAAGTCAGCAGGACCAGGGTTCAATCTCCTGTGTGTCTTGACCTTAACGTTAAGGGTGAACTTCAGCTGCAGGGGAAGGGCTGCAGAAATACTGACTTCCTATTGGTAACCTCCTTGCTATGAGCATCCCACATCAGCCCCTTTAGGGTCCACATATTTAATAAATATGTCAACTGGCATCTTTGTCATTTTTACTTTAATGCAGCTCGTCAGGAGCTAGCATTGAGGAGCCCTTGAATTTGAAGCTCATGGAGCAATTAAACTCCCTCCTGGGAGAATCCAGAGCTGGAGACTGTCAGTGCGTAGAGAGAGAAGCCTCTGTGAATTCATCTCCCTCTTGCCACAACAACAGAACGTTCCAAAGTCCATCAAGGACTTACACTGTATTTCAATAAGCTGTGTGTACATTGCATTTTATGTAATTAATTTAGAAAACTACTCAGCTCATAAACTCAGGGAACTGGCCCATCTTCTATTAATTTCCTTTAATTAGTTATCATCAGGAGAGCACTGAATATCTGCCTGAAGTGATTCCTGCCGACTTGATGGGGATGGTCAGGAATGTTGAACCCACCTTGGCCTTGCTGATAAGCCAAGCGCTGACACATCCATGCTGTCGTCTCCTGACGGGCTCTGAGTCAGATGTGGCAGGTGGCATTATCCCCATCGGATCCTGGAACTCAAGAGAGATAAAGTGACGTGCCCAGTGTCACACGGAGGTTTTGTGAATCTGCAAAACCAGGTCATTAACCACATGGGGACTGTACACCTTCCTCTCAGGGTCATTGGAAGCATTGAGAATGCATGTAAGCATCTTGGCATTAGTAGCAGCATTAATAGATGTTGACACAGTTACTTACCTGATGAAAGTGGCTTGAATTGTAGCTGTAGTGCCTAGACATAAGTAAATGTGCTAGTTTTTCAAACCAGAAGTTTTGAAATATTAACTAACGTTTCACACTACCAAAAGCAGCTAGACCAATGCTTACACAGGCCTGGACAAGGGCGGGGAAGGGTGTCGGAGTCTTAGTGAATGGTTCTGTACAGCTAACTCACACTTGCTCTGCAGTAGCTGGTAAAGCGGTGAATGGCTTCGACAGAAGAGAGCGCAGTGAAGACCACCTCTTACAGAATAAGCGAGAAATTTGAAGTCAGCAGGACCAGGGTTCAATCTCCTGTGTGTCTTGACCTTAACGTTAAGGGTGAACTTCAGCTGCAGGGGAAGGGCTGCAGAAATACTGACTTCCTATTGGTAACCTCCTTGCTATGAGCATCCCACATCAGCCCCTTTAGGGTCCACATATTTAATAAATATGTCAACTGGCATCTTTGTCATTTTTACTTTAATGCAGCTCGTCAGGAGCTAGCATTGAGGAGCCCTTGAATTTGAAGCTCATGGAGCAATTAAACTCCCTCCTGGGAGAATCCAGAGCTGGAGACTGTCAGTGCGTAGAGAGAGAAGCCTCTGTGAATTCATCTCCCTCTTGCCACAACAACAGAACGTTCCAAAGTCCATCAAGGACTTACACTGTATTTCAATAAGCTGTGTGTACATTGCATTTTATGTAATTAATTTAGAAAACTACTCAGCTCATAAACTCAGGGAACTGGCCCATCTTCTATTAATTTCCTTTAATTAGTTATCATCAGGAGAGCACTGAATATCTGCCTGAAGTGATTCCTGCCGACTTGATGGGGATGGTCAGGAATGTTGAACCCACCTTGGCCTTGCTGATAAGCCAAGCGCTGACACATCCATGCTGTCGTCTCCTGACGGGGCTCTGAGTCAGATGTGGCAGGTGGCATTATCCCCATCGGATCCTGGAACTCAAGAGAGATAAAGTGACGTGCCCAGTGTCACACGGAGGTTTTGTGAATCTGCAAAACCAGGTCATTAACCAGGTCTAGACTTAGGTACCCGTGTGTGCCAACTCACTTCAGCCATGTCTGACTCTTTGAGACCCCATGGACTGTAGCCCATCAGGCTCCTCTATTCATGGGATTTTTCCAGGCAAGAATACTGGAGTGGGTTACCATGCCCTCCTCCAGGGGGTCTTAGGGATCAAACAGAGTTTCCTACATTGCAGACAGATTCTTCACTGCTGAGCCACTGGGGAAGCCCCAGACTTAAGTATGTCTGTGCTCAAATCCCAGCTCTGACACTTACTAGCTATGTGACTGACCTGAGTGACCCTGGCCAGCACCTACCCTAACCCTCTTGCCCTCATCATTTGAAATGTTGCCCAGTTTCTGACTGCCAGCACCTGCATTTATGTGGTCACCAGAGACTGCTTTGGCCCCTCCCCTGGCAGTCTAAAAATGTCAGGGAATGCAAGCCCTTTTGGAGCAGCCTCAACCAAGATGGACTGGAGCTGGCAAAAAATACCCACTTCTCTCATCCCTGGCTGGGGATAGTCCTGATATGTGAGTATACTGGCTCCTTGAGGTTTCCCAGCAGGGTTAGGCTCTGGTCATCCGTGGCAGTAGCTGACTTGCTAATGAACATCTCGTTGGCTCATCATCTTATTTCCCCATTTCCTTACTGTTTTTCCCTTGAGACCCCTTCTTACATAAAATCCCTTGTAGCTGTGTCCTGTTTTGGGACAACCTGAACTAGTTGACCTTTGGCAAATCATTTAACTCCACTTAGTTTCCTAATCTGTAAAAAAGAAATCCATAAATTTGTAAACTACTCACCTCAAAGGTTTGCGGGGAAGTTAAAAGGACACATTGCAAGTGAAGGGTTTTGCACATTTCTGTTCAAATCAGTATAAAATTAACATCAAAAGAATGGGAATTAACCTAAATCTCTAACAAGAGGGAATGGGTAGATAAATTAGGTTTGTCTATATGATAGAACGTCACAAAATGAGTAAAAATTATTCTCAATGAATATTCAATGACATGGAGAACTGTGCATGAACACTGTATTACACATTAACAGGGGACTTTTGGGAATATCTAAAACTGTTCTTATAAAATTATCTAAAGTTGTTAAAATATATTTAAACACCGAGTCATCTATCTTTTTGTGATGGTAAAATATTTTCTTTATGCTTTATCTTATTTTTCAAATGTTAAATTTTTCCAAACAGTATTATGTTCATAATCAGGAAAAAGGGAATGTTAACTTGCAGAAATTGATCAAGGTTTCAACTATAATAAAAATGAAGGGCTTCTCTGGTGGCTCAGTTGTGAAGAGGACACCTGCCAATGCAGGAGACATGAGTTCAATCCCTGTAATCAGGGATTGAAGATCCCACATGCCACAGAGCAGCTGGGCCCATGCACCACAACTACTGAGTCTGTGCTCTAGAACAAGGAGCTGCAACTACTGAAGTCTGAACACTCTAGAACCTGTACTCTGCAAGAAGCTACTGCAGTGAGAAGCCCATGCACCACAATTAGAGAGTTGTTCAAGCTTTCTGCAACTAGAGAAAAGCCTTTGAAGCCATGAAGACCCAGCAGAGCCAAAAATAAATAAATAAAATTTAAAAAATAAAAAAAGATACCTTCAAAGTGTATGATAAACAAAAGTACCTTGTTTTTATTTTACTTTTTCCTGATAAAATGCACTAATCATTAAAAGAAAATTCAGCTTTCATGCAATATCAAAGTGGACAGTAGGCAAGGACAAGGTTGTGCAAACCTATATATATATATAGAGAGAGAGAGAGGGCTTTCCTGATGGCTCAGTGGTGAGGAATCTGCCTGCAGTGCAGGAGACCCAGATTCCATCCTTGGGTTGGGAAGATCCCCCTGGAGGAGGGCATGGCAACCCACTCCATCATTCTTGCCTGGATAATTCCATGGATGGAGGAGCCTGGTGGGCTGCAGTCCATGGGGTCACAGAGAGTCAGACACAATGGAAGTGACTAAGCAGCAGCAGCAGGTAGCTCTTAGAGAATAAGCTGCTTGCTCTCAGTTTCTTTTCCTGGTCTCTACTTTGAAAGAATGCAAACTAAGATGCCATGGCAGGCATTATGAAGGGAAGGAAAGAAGGAAGGTAGAAATGGAGGGAAGAAGAAAGAAAGAGGGAGGGAAAGAAAGAAAGTAATGAAGATTGATGGTATTATAATGAGAGGAGAGAAGGATGCTGTTGGAGGTGGATGAATGAGCATCTGCTTTGATGAAGGAAGAGCCTGTCACCTCACTATCCATTCACGATGAGGGACCATAGCTTCCCATGTATGTTTCAGACTGTTGGCTTGAGCTTCCTTATGTTCATAATCGGGAATGTTAACTTGCAGAAATTGATCAAGGTTTCAACTATAATAAAATGAAGGGCTTCTCTGGTGGCTCAGTTGTGAAGAGGACACCTGCCAATGCAGGAGACATGAGTTCAATCCCTGTAATCAGGGATTGAAGATCCCACATGCCACAGAGCAGCTGGGCCCATGCACCACAACTACTGAGTCTGTGCTCTAGAACAAGGAGCTGCAACTACTGAAGTCTGAACACTCTAGAACCTGTACTCTGCAAGAAGCTACTGCAGTGAGAAGCCCATGCACCACAATTAGAGAGTTGTTCAAGCTTTCTGCAACTAGAGAAAAGCCTTTGAAGCCATGAAGACCCAGCATAGCCAAAAATAAATAAATAAAATTTAAAAAATAAAAAAAGATACCTTCAAAGTGTATGATAAACAAAAGTACCTTGTTTTTATTTTACTTTTTCCTGATAAAATGCACTAATCATTAAAAGAAAATTCAGCTTTCATGCAATATCAAAGTGGACAGTAGGCAAGGACAAGGTTGTGCAAACCTATATATATATATAGAGAGAGAGAGAGAGAGGGCTTTCCTGATGGCTCAGTGGTGAGGAATCTGCCTGCAGTGCAGGAGACCCGGATTCCATCCTTGGGTTGGGAAGATCCCCCTGGAGGAGGGCATGGCAACCCACTCCATCATTCTTGCCTGGATAATTCCATGGATGGAGGAGCCTGGTGGGCTGCAGTCCATGGGGTCACAGAGAGTCAGACACAATGGAAGTGACTAAGCAGCAGCAGCAGGTAGCTCTTAGAGAATAAGCTGCTTGCTCTCAGTTTCTTTTCCTGGTCTCTACTTTGAAAGAATGCAAACTAAGATGCCATGGCAGGCATTATGAAGGGAAGGAAAGAAGGAAGGTAGAAATGGAGGGAAGAAGAAAGAAAGAGGGAGGGAAAGAAAGAAAGTAATGAAGATTGATGGTATTATAATGAGAGGAGAGAAGGATGCTGTTGGAGGTGGATGAATGAGCATCTGCTTTGATGAAGGAAGAGCCTGTCACCTCACTATCCATTCACGATGAGGGACCATAGCTTCCCATGTATGTTTCAGACTGTTGGCTTGATTGATTACCTTAGAAATAGTGAATCTAAGAGCAGTGTGAATGTGACTAATAATAATAGTTACCCTTGAAGGGACACTTCCATTTGCTAGGGACTTTACTTATATCACGTCATTTAATCTTCACAAACCTCCTGTGACCCAGGCACTAATTAATCTCATTTTATAAGTGAGGAACCTGTGGTTCATAGAGGTGGCTCAAGGTCACACGGTGACAAGAGCCAGATTGCAGCTGTGTCTGTCAGTGACCAGAGTCGCTAAGTCCTGTGCCCCCCTCCTCTCTGCATGAGTCTATGACAGCATCGAGTCAGGGTCCTAATTCTCCAGCTGCTTGGCAAGCAATTTATAAGGCCTGTTCTTGAAGTCTGGGTGTGCCTTCTCACAGGGTCTAGGGCAGCCCTAGCAGGTCTGTGCAGTGAAGTGCGGTAAAGAAAGCACAAGTCCATTTGTTACCCACCATTAACCAACACTTAAGACAAAACATTGCTTTATTTATTCTCTCTGGCAGCTCAAACATGCTCCATGGTATCTATTACATGGTGATGTTAATTAGGTCCGCAGCACTGCACCTTCTGTACCCAAGGTTCGCCTTGTCACCTGCTGGTCTCATCTCTCCGGAGGCCTCTGGTACCGCATCAGGTCTGAGGACAGAGAGAATCTTTGGGAGGCCCACATCACCATCAGTGTTGCTGAGCTGAGTATGGAAGTTTACTATCTACATATCCTGCCCAAGCACCAGTCTAGAAACCAGACCTGATTGTCAAGGTCAACGTGAGATCCTCTTTCGAGGGTAGGCGATTGGGTTGGAATGGTCCTAGAACTCCCCAGGTGGCAGAATGGTAGGAGCCTGCAGTGATCACCTCCTTCAGCAGGCTTATTTTTTACCTGTGCCAACTGAGGTTGGGAGAGAGAGACTGATTTTTCTAATGCTGCATGAATGGTACTAGACTGGGATCTGATTCCAGATAATTTTGCATCTAGTTCAGGCTCTTTCTAATGGATCATTCTGAGGTCTCCATCTCTTGCCCTCATCCTCTCCCATTGGGTGGCTGTAGAATGGATGCACTGGAGAAGGCTGAATTGACTCAATGGGCCGAAGACACACGGAGCAGTTTACTCGGAAAACGAAGTGTTAACAAACATTTTTACTCAAAAACTCGTAAAATGTGGCTTTTCCCCACTGGATCTATTTCTCCTGAAGTTCCTTAAGTGAACCCATGCATTAGGCACGACACTCATTCTCAATTTTATCCTGCAGGGGAGATTGAGGCTCAGAGGAAAGATGACAGCAGCCAAAGCAGGCTTAAATCCATTAAGGCTTCTAACTTAGCACTGTTTCTAATAACCACATGGCCTACTTGAGGACGAATGAATGATTGAGCAAAACAATGAATGACTGGACGTTAAGCATGCTGAAGAATGAATTCAAGTGTGCACTATGAAAAGGCTTAATGTTTCAAAGTCCCCATCCCGGGCAGCCCTAGCAGGTCTGGGGTGCAGTGAAGTGCGGTAAAGAAAGCACAAGTCCATTTGTTACCCACCATTAACCAACACTTAAGACAAAACATTGCTTTATTTATTCTCTCTGGCAGCTCAAACATGCTCCATGGTATCTATTACATGGTGATGTTAATTAGGTCCGCAGCACTGCACCTTCTGTACCCAAGGTTCGCCTTGTCACCTGCTGGTCTCATCTCTCCGGAGGCCTCTGGTACCGCATCAGGTCTGAGGACAGAGAGAATCTTTGGGAGGCCCACATCACCATCAGTGTTGCTGAGCTGAGTATGGAAGTTTACTATCTACATATCCTGCCCAAGCACCAGTCTAGAAACCAGACCTGATTGTCAAGGTCAACGTGAGATCCTCTTTCGAGGGTAGGCGATTGGGTTGGAATGGTCCTAGAACTCCCCAGGTGGCAGAATGGTAGGAGCCTGCAGTGATCACCTCCTTCAGCAGGCTTATTTTTTACCTGTGCCAACTGAGGTTGGGAGAGAGAGACTGATTTTTCTAATGCTGCATAAATGGTACTAGACTGGGATCTGATTCCAGATAATTTTGCATCTAGTTCAGGCTCTTTCTAATGGATCATTCTGAGGTCTCCATCTCTTGCCCTCATCCTCTCCCATTGGGTGGCTGTAGAATGGATGCACTGGAGAAGGCTGAATTGACTCAATGGGCCGAAGACACACGGAGCAGTTTACTCGGAAAACGAAGTGTTAACAAACATTTTTACTCAAAAACTCGTAAAATGTGTCTTTTCCCCACTGGATCTATTTCTCCTGAAGTTCCTTAAGTGAACCCATGCATTAGGCACGACACTCATTCTCAATTTTATCCTGCAGGGGAGATTGAGGCTCAGAGGAAAGATGACAGCAGCCAAAGCAGGCTTAAATCCATTAAGGCTTCTAACTTAGCACTGTTTCTAATAACCACATGGCCTACTTGAGGACGAATGAATGATTGAGCAAAACAATGAATGACTGGACGTTAAGCATGCTGAAGAATGAATTCAAGTGTGCACTATGAAAAAGGCTTAATGTTTCAAAGTCCCCATCCCGGGTATATGCATTTCAGCAAAGTCTAGGTCTCCAGGTCCACAGAACTGCTCTGGTCCGTTTATTCACAGGGGTGCACCCTCAAACACTGCCCAGGACTCAGCTTAGTTTAGAGCAGGTCCTCAGCAAAACTGAACCGCAGAGAATGCTCTGGAATCATGGCTCTGAACCATTCATTTTTCCAGGACCAGCCTGAAATGGTATTGGGGTAGGAAGGAAAGCAGTCTCTCCCTTTGCAATACCACACACAGATTATCAGCCTTCAGTTGAGGCTGGTCTGAAGAAGGAGAGAGAAAACCAGGCATGAAGAAAAGGCTGAAATACAGAAAACAGCAGTCAACATGAGGTCACCTATTGACAGGGTGAGGGAAAGGGGTTCTTGGTGAGCTTCCTACCCTGAGGAACGGATCTGGTTGGAATTCACATCAGCCTTCCCTGGGATTGGGAAGAAGGAGAGGTGACCCTGACATCCCCTAGACACAATCCCAGGGAGGCTGGGCAGAGGCGGTGACCCATTAATATGGACGAAATGTCAAGAGATTAGACAGAATTTCAAACAAACTTAACCCAGGGCCTCAGACTAGGAGGTGATAGAAAAATGTGCTTAGAATTGACAACGATCTGTAATGCAATACTCAGTAATGCAAACAGATACACCTTCACAACTACACAAATGCAAGCATTTTCACATCCAGATATACAGCGATTACTTATAAAAGCCTCACAAGCAATGCAGGTATACCAGTACACACACAGACACAGACATACACACACACACACACACACACACAGACACACCCACACACACCCACACACCCATCACAGTCGCCTTCTCTTTTCCACTTCTTTCCACCTCTCCTCTCCCCATCCCTCTCCTTTCTTTTTCTCTCTGTCATAAATGCTCTTAGCCTTAAGGTTTGCCAACTTTCTATAGGGACCTATAAGCTGGAGTTGCTCTACTTTGCCCAAAAGTTTAAGGAGCTAACCCTTATTTATGAACTTCTGGAGGGAAGGACAGACAGAAGGACAGAAAGACATTAGCCTCACAGAAATGTCCTGTTCAGAGCAGGCATCTCGTCTCCACGTTCATCATCATCATCATCATCATTATCATTACCATCATCAGCAGCAGTCATACCTGCCAATTTTTGATGAATAGTTACTCTCTGCTGGGCCTCATGCAGGGCCCTGGGACCTGAGCCATGAGTGAGACCAGTTTTGCCATCTCTAACCACCTCACCCCAAGAACAAAGGCCAACAGAGTGGGGAGGATAGAGCTGATACACTGAAATGAAATGCCAAAGCCACTGCTAAGGGCCAAGTGAAAGGTTTAGACAATCATTTTCGAGAAGCTCAGATGATGAATTACCCCTGAGGGCTGGGAGGTCAGGGAAGACTTCTTGGAGGAGGGGTCTTGAAGGACAGGTAGAAATCAGGTCAGCAGAGAGGACCTAGAAGGGCTTGGGAAACACAGATGTTCAGTAAGTTCCGCTGGATGAATTAATAACAGAACAATCCAGGTCAAAGGCAAGGAATGGACCAAGTAGGGGACATTTATGAGCTCTCAGAAGGAGGTGAGAAAATACTGGGAAAGACCTGTCAACATACTGTACTTTCCCAATCTTTCTGCCTCTGAATCTTCACAATACTCTTGAGAGGGGGTTGGTTGGGGATTATGTACACATTTCAAAAAGAAAGAACCAGAAACTGGCTGAAGCTCTGGGGTAACTCCAGACAGGGAAAGAGATTTATTCTATTTTTTTTTTTTTTTTTTTTAATGTCACCTGCCAGGCAGTGGGGCTTCCCTGGTGGCTTAGATGGTAAAGAATCTGCCTGAAATGTGGGAGATCTGGGCAGGCTCCCAGGGTTGGGATCATCCCCTGGAGAAGGGAATGGCAACCCACTCCAGAATTCTTGCCTGGAGAATCCCATGGATAGGCGAGCCTGGCAGGTATAGTCCATGGGTTGCAAAGAGTCAGGCATGACTCAAGCAACTTAGCATGCAGTCAAGCAGTGTCAGAGCTGGGAGCAGATCACTCCATCCCAATGGCTACATTTTACAATCCTTTAACAGTTTGAATCCTTGGGGCAGGAAGTGATTGGGGTGAAGGAAGAGGAAGTCTGCTTCTTAATGCAGGTGTAGGGCGAAGGTGGAGGGGATTAATAGAGGCCTTCTCTGTGTTACTCTATCCTGATCTTCGGGCAAAACCTCTGTCTTGTTAGAACTCTGAGGGAAGCACCAGCTCTGCCTGTAAAACAGTCATTTCTCAGCAGCTGTTTCAAAGGCGGAGACGCAGGTGTGGAGGGCATGTGAGGACTGACATCTGGCTGCAGAGGAAACGCCTAGAGCCAGGCTCAGAGGAATGAGGCAAAATGAGGTCGTGGGCAGGAACAAAGATGAACCAGCGAGCTCCCTGAGGCAGAGGCTTTTTATCACCGGCATTAAATATGGATCGTTTTGTCAGTCTCAGGACTGAACACACAAAGACAGAGGGGAAAGTGGAAAGAACACAGCCCTGGAATCTGGTGACAACCAGGCTCTTCCACTTAGGAGTTGGGTGGCTTTGGACAGGTGAGTTAGCCTCTCCAAGCTTCTGTTTCTTTCTCAGAGAACAAGCCCTGCCTCCTAGGGTTGCTGGGAGGATAACAGGAGATCATATTGATAGGGACAGAGTAAAATAAATAGGTGGTTGTAGAGTCCTAGTAGGGGATGGTAGGTAGAAGGGTGAAATCTAAGAAGGGTTGGGAGGCCAGTGAGTTGACGATAACTCAGGAGAGCTGCTCCTTGTTCAGTAAAGCAGGCTTAACTGGGTATAAACAACGGCTGAAGGAGGAATTAGCGAAGAAGGAACTACTGATGTATGCCTTGCATCTGTGTCTACTTGAGGGGGGCAGTCTTCTACCATCCTATATATATTGCTGAGTGGGCTTGGGATTTCTGCCTGATTGGGGGCTCCCAGGGTTGGGATCATCCTGAGAAGGGAATGGCAACCCACTCCAGAATTCTTGCCTGGAGAATCCCATGGATAGGCGAGCCTGGCAGGTATAGTCCATGGGTTGCAAAGAGTCAGGCATGACTCAAGCAACTTAGCATGCAGTCAAGCAGTGTCAGAGCTGGGAGCAGATCACTCCATCCCAATGGCTACATTTTACAATCCTTTAACAGTTTGAATCCTTGGGGCAGGAAGTGATTGGGGTGAAGGAAGAGGAAGTCTGCTTCTTAATGCAGGTGTAGGGCGAAGGTGGAGGGGATTAATAGAGGCCTTCTCTGTGTTACTCTATCCTGATCTTCGGGCAAAACCTCTGTCTTGTTAGAACTCTGAGGGAAGCACCAGCTCTGCCTGTAAAACAGTCATTTCTCAGCAGCTGTTTCAAAGGCGGAGACGCAGGTGTGGAGGGCATGTGAGGACTGACATCTGGCTGCAGAGGAAACGCCTAGAGCCAGGCTCAGAGGAATGAGGCAAAATGAGGTCGTGGGCAGGAACAAAGATGAACCAGCGAGCTCCCTGAGGCAGAGGCTTTTTATCACCGGCATTAAATATGGATCGTTTTGTCAGTCTCAGGACTGAACACACAAAGACAGAGGGGAAAGTGGAAAGAACACAGCCCTGGAATCTGGTGACAACCAGGCTCTTCCACTTAGGAGTTGGGTGGCTTTGGACAGGTGAGTTAGCCTCTCCAAGCTTCTGTTTCTTTCTCAGAGAACAAGCCCTGCCTCCTAGGGTTGCTGGGAGGATAACAGGAGATCATATTGATAGGGACAGAGTAAAATAAATAGGTGGTTGTAGAGTCCTAGTAGGGGATGGTAGGTAGAAGGGTGAAATCTAAGAAGGGTTGGGAGGCCAGTGAGTTGACGATAACTCAGGAGAGCTGCTCCTTGTTCAGTAAAGCAGGCTTAACTGGGTATAAACAACGGCTGAAGGAGGAATTAGCGAAGAAGGAACTACTGATGTATGCCTTGCATCTGTGTCTACTTGAGGGGGGCAGTCTTCTACCATCCTATATATATTGCTGCTCACTCAATCAAAGAGAGCAGAGCAGAGCTTTCCTACCTGCCTGCTTGTTTACAGGTACCTTATCCTAATAAATCCTCTTCTTGTCTATCACTCTGCTTCTCGCTGAATTCTTTCTGCGTTGAGGCACGAAGAACCTGAGTCTTGCTGGGTCCAGACATTGGATGAGTGCTGGATTAAGTCCCAGCCGTGTGGGTTCAAGTCCCAGACAGGATTTTGGCTGGGATTGAGTCCTGACTACGTGGGTTCAAGTCCCAAGCAGGGTTTGATCAGGTCTGGGCCCTGGGTTTAAGTCTCAAATCGAGGTAAAACCCTTTCAATATAAGACGAAGCAACCTGGAGTGCAGGGCCTGGGGCTGAGTCAACATTCCGCCAGGGCCGAGCCACTGCAGAGGTTGTCGTAGCCGCAGTGGCAGTGATAGTGGGGTGGCGGCAATAGTAATAGAGATAGTAGCAGCAACGGCCCTCGTAGCAGAAGCAGCAGTAGTAACAGGAGCAATAGTGGGGTGGTCATAGTAGCAAAGTTGGAGAAGGCAATGGCAGCCCACTCCAGTATTCTTGTCTGGAGAATCTCATGGACAGAGGAGCCTGATGGGGTCACAGAGCGTTGGCCATGACGGAGCGACTAAGCACAACAGCAGCAGTAGCAGGAGTGGGAGCCATAGCAGCAGCAACAATAACTGTTTTTCTTGTCAGGAGAAAAATGGTCAAATTGCCTTGCGCTCTATAAATGAATTTGGTCTTCAAGAAAAGACTGGAGATGAAGTAACTCTATCTCCTCCTTTGAGACAGATTCTGAGAGTGGGGCCTGGAAGACAATCTAGGACTTTGCACGGAGCTGGAATTTAGTTCCGTAGGTAAGGGGAGCCACGGATGACCTCTGAGAAGCGGAATGTCTCAGAGAGGTCAGTGCTTTGAGAAGACAGTTCTGTAATCAGGATCCAGTTACTAAAATAAGTTCAGAGGAGATTTTGAATTCAAGATGTAGTCAGTCTTTAACTGGGTATAAACAACGGCTGAAGGAGGAATTAGCGAAGAAGGAACTACTGATGTATGCCTTGCATCTGTGTCTACTTGAGGGGGGCAGTCTTCTACCATCCTATATATATTGCTGCTCACTCAATCAAAGAGAGCAGAGCAGAGCTTTCCTACCTGCCTGCTTGTTTACAGGTACCTTATCCTAATAAATCCTCTTCTTGTCTATCACTCTGCTTCTCGCTGAATTCTTTCTGCGTTGAGGCACGAAGAACCTGAGTCTTGCTGGGTCCAGACATTGGATGAGTGCTGGATTAAGTCCCAGCCGTGTGGGTTCAAGTCCCAGACAGGATTTTGGCTGGGATTGAGTCCTGACTACGTGGGTTCAAGTCCCAAGCAGGGTTTGATCAGGTCTGGGCCCTGGGTTTAAGTCTCAAATCGAGGTAAAACCCTTTCAATATAAGACGAAGCAACCTGGAGTGCAGGGCCTGGGGCTGAGTCAACATTCCGCCAGGGCCGAGCCACTGCAGAGGTTGTCGTAGCCGCAGTGGCAGTGATAGTGGGGGTGGCGGCAATAGTAATAGAGATAGTAGCAGCAACGGCCCTCGTAGCAGAAGCAGCAGTAGTAACAGGAGCAATAGTGGGGTGGTCATAGTAGCAAAGTTGGAGAAGGCAATGGCAGCCCACTCCAGTATTCTTGTCTGGAGAATCTCATGGACAGAGGAGCCTGATGGGGTCACAGAGCGTTGGCCATGACGGAGCGACTAAGCACAACAGCAGCAGTAGCAGGAGTGGGAGCCATAGCAGCAGCAACAATAACTGTTTTTCTTGTCAGGAGAAAAATGGTCAAATTGCCTTGCGCTCTATAAATGAATTTGGTCTTCAAGAAAAGACTGGAGATGAAGTAACTCTATCTCCTCCTTTGAGACAGATTCTGAGAGTGGGGCCTGGAAGACAATCTAGGACTTTGCACGGAGCTGGAATTTAGTTCCGTAGGTAAGGGGAGCCACGGATGACCTCTGAGAAGCGGAATGTCTCAGAGAGGTCAGTGCTTTGAGAAGACAGTTCTGTAATCAGGATCCAGTTACTAAAATAAGTTCAGAGGGAGATTTTGAATTCAAGATGTAGTCAGTCTTTATTCTGTGTGTTAACTGAGAGCCTCTGATACCTTTGGAGCTGTGTGAGGTGATGCGAGAGGAATGGAGATGCACAAAACCTAGCCTCTGCTCTCAGAAATTAAATGGCAGTGAAGGAGGTGACTATTATCTCACTGAGGTAATTGATAAGTAGATAGATAAACAAAGAGCTGGGGGACACAAGAAGAGGAAGAAATTCATTACAACTCTGTGATTGGGGAGGATGTCATTGAGGTGGGGTATCTGAGCCAAGTCTTGAATGACAAGAAGGATTTACTTTAAGTTAAGAAGAGAGGAGGAAATTTCCTGGTGGTCCAAGACTCCATACTCTCAATGCAGAGAGGCCTGGGTTCGATTCCTGGTTGGGGAACTAGATTCCACATGCTGCAATTAAAAATCCTGCATGCCACAACAAAGACTTGGTATGGCCAGACAGATGTGAGAGACACTGAGCAGGCAGAACCAGCGGGATGTGGCACCTGACTGGCAGGGAGGTGAGAACGACACAGAAGTGGGATGGTACCCAAATTCCTGGCTTGGATGATTGTTTGGAAAGAGGTGCCATAAACATGGTTCCATGTTTCAGAGATTGTAGACGCTCCTTTGGAGAAAGTGAAAATTGATTAGAAGGAGAGCATCAGGAGGTGGGAGGTCAACAGGGGCTGTTCTAGCAACCCAGGCAGGACATGGTGATGGGAGTGAAGAGGAGGAAAACATGGAAAAGGGAGAGGAAGGAAAATACACAACAATCCTGCAAAAACTATGAAAGGAGATGCATTCAGAGGTGGGAGCGTCAACAGGAGAAGTCAAATCTTATAAATGAATGTGGTCTTCAAGAAAAGACTGGAGATGAAGTAACTCTATCTCCTCCTTTGAGACAGATTCTGAGAGTGGGGCCTGGAAGACAATCTAGGACTTTGCACGGAGCTGGAATTTAGTTCCGTAGGTAAGGGGAGCCACGGATGACCTCTGAGAAGCGGAATGTCTCAGAGAGGTCAGTGCTTTGAGAAGACAGTTCTGTAATCAGGATCCAGTTACTAAAATAAGTTCAGAGGGAGATTTTGAATTCAAGATGTAGTCAGTCTTTATTCTGTGTGTTAACTGAGAGCCTCTGATACCTTTGGAGCTGTGTGAGGTGATGCGAGAGGAATGGAGATGCACAAAACCTAGCCTCTGCTCTCAGAAATTAAATGGCAGTGAAGGAGGTGACTATTATCTCACTGAGGTAATTGATAAGTAGATAGATAAACAAAGAGCTGGGGGACACAAGAAGAGGAAGAAATTCATTACAACTCTGTGATTGGGGAGGATGTCATTGAGGTGGGGTATCTGAGCCAAGTCTTGAATGACAAGAAGGATTTACTTTAAGTTAAGAAGAGAGGAGGAAATTTCCTGGTGGTCCAAGACTCCATACTCTCAATGCAGAGAGGCCTGGGTTCGATTCCTGGTTGGGGAACTAGATTCCACATGCTGCAATTAAAAATCCTGCATGCCACAACAAAGACTTGGTATGGCCAGACAGATGTGAGAGACACTGAGCAGGCAGAACCAGCGGGATGTGGCACCTGACTGGCAGGGAGGTGAGAACGACACAGAAGTGGGATGGTACCCAAATTCCTGGCTTGGATGATTGTTTGGAAAGAGGTGCCATAAACATGGTTCCATGTTTCAGAGATTGTAGACGCTCCTTTGGAGAAAGTGAAAATTGATTAGAAGGAGAGCATCAGGAGGTGGGAGGTCAACAGGGGCTGTTCTAGCAACCCAGGCAGGACATGGTGATGGGAGTGAAGAGGAGGAAAAACATGGAAAAGGGAGAGGAAGGAAAATACACAACAATCCTGCCTATAAATATTATTTCTCATGTTAAAGACGGGGAAGGCAAACTCTGCTTTAAATGATTCACAAAGAGAGCCAGCAGGGAGGCTGACAGGGAAACTCAGGACTGTCTGACTCCCAAGTCACTCCATTATACTGATGGAAGGCAGGCGTGTCACAGAGGCAGAAGCAATGAGCCGTGGTGACTGGTTGGCTGGGTAGGGAAGGAAGAGAAGGGAGTTGACAATGGCAAAGTTTCCAGGCAGGAAAATAGGACACTAACCAAGACAGCTGGTGCCAGGGGCAGAGGCAGGTCTGGCTTCAAGACTGACAGGGAGGCCAAAAATAAACCTCATGTCTTGGGGAAAAAGTGCATTTTAAATATGAAGGAGTTAAAACAGGTGTCATAGGGAGGGCTTCCTGAATTGGTCAGACTTAGTGCTGAGGTTTGGGGTTGAACAGAAAGGCAGTGAGATATGCCAGAGTTGAGTGTGGGCCCAGGTCCTGTGCGAGTCACTTATGAACTGTGGACTACGGGCAAGGGACTTAATACAGGGACACCAATTTCTTCTTTCTGCAAAATGGGGAAAATAAGCCCTGTCCAGCATGTACCCTGAGTCTGATGAGAGCAGGTAGAGTTAATAGAGGTGAGAGTGCTTTGGGGAAGTCCCAAGTTTTGGCTGGCAGAGCATACTGGTATGATAACTTCACAGAGAGAAGCCTGAAGATATTGTACGCCAATCAAAAATAGCACAGAGAGGCTTCCCTGGTGGTCCAGTGAGTAAGGACACCGCCTTGCAGACAGATGTGAGACTGAGGAAAATGTGGCACCTGACTGGGGAGGTGAGAACGACACAGAAGTGGGATGGTACCCAAATTCCTGGCTTGGATGATTGTTTGGAAAGAGGTGCCATAAACATGGTTCCATGTTTCAGAGATTGTAGACGCTCCTTTGGAGAAAGTGAAAATTGATTAGAAGGAGAGCATCAGGAGGTGGGAGGTCAACAGGGGCTGTTCTAGCAACCCAGGCAGGACATGGTGATGGGAGTGAAGAGGAGGAAAAACATGGAAAAGGGAGAGGAAGGAAAATACACAACAATCCTGCCTATAAATATTATTTCTCATGTTAAAGACGGGGAAGGCAAACTCTGCTTTAAATGATTCACAAAGAGAGCCAGCAGGGAGGCTGACAGGGAAACTCAGGACTGTCTGACTCCCAAGTCACTCCATTATACTGATGGAAGGCAGGCGTGTCACAGAGGCAGAAGCAATGAGCCGTGGTGACTGGTTGGCTGGGTAGGGAAGGAAGAGAAGGGAGTTGACAATGGCAAAGTTTCCAGGCAGGAAAATAGGACACTAACCAAGACAGCTGGTGCCAGGGGCAGAGGCAGGTCTGGCTTCAAGACTGACAGGGAGGCCAAAAATAAACCTCATGTCTTGGGGAAAAAGTGCATTTTAAATATGAAGGAGTTAAAACAGGTGTCATAGGGAGGGCTTCCTGAATTGGTCAGACTTAGTGCTGAGGTTTGGGGTTGAACAGAAAGGCAGTGAGATATGCCAGAGTTGAGTGTGGGCCCAGGTCCTGTGCGAGTCACTTATGAACTGTGGACTACGGGCAAGGGACTTAATACAGGGACACCAATTTCTTCTTTCTGCAAAATGGGGAAAATAAGCCCTGTCCAGCATGTACCCTGAGTCTGATGAGAGCAGGTAGAGTTAATAGAGGTGAGAGTGCTTTGGGGAAGTCCCAAGTTTTGGCTGGCAGAGCATACTGGTATGATAACTTCACAGAGAGAAGCCTGAAGATATTGTACGCCAATCAAAAATAGCACAGAGAGGCTTCCCTGGTGGTCCAGTGAGTAAGGACACCGCCTTGCAGTGCAAGGGGCGCCAGTTCGACCCCTGGCCTGGGAAGATCCCACGTGCTGTGGAGCGGCTGGACCGATGGGTCCAATTACTGAGCCAGAGCTTTGGAGCGCACGCGCCCAGAGCCGGAGCTCTGCGACAACAGAGACCACTGCGATGGGAGGCCCACACAGGCCAAAGAACAAAGATGGATGAAAACATATAAATGAAAGACCAATAGAAGTGGCCCGCCCGCCCCTCTCCCTCCCAAACCCGGCCCCCCAAAAAAATAAAAATAAAAAAATTAAAAAAAAAAACACAGAAAGAGGCCCTTAAAAATCGTGCTAAGATTTGTCTGCTGTTATTTTAATAAAACACAGTAGCTTTTGGAACCTATACCCCCCTCACTTTTTAGTCTTGTCAGTTCTGCCTCAAGTCAGTCTAGGAGAATGTTGTGTCCAGCCCTGTCTTCCTCCCTGTTCTGAGCCCAACTTGCAAATACACTGACCCCTCAGTGTGACTGTCCATTTTCCAGGCACTTCTCTCATTCCTATCCCTACTCTGTCTGCACCTCACTTGGGAGTAAGAAAAGCTTTGACTTTAAGGTAAGGGGTTTCCGATCCTAGCGAGTTAAATGTGGTGAGTTGGGGAGAGAGTTCTACTTTATGCCAAGTGTTTTACAGGTGTTATTATATTTAGAAGACAGCTTTATTGAGGTATAAGTGATACACAAAGACCTGTATATATTTAATGTATACAGTTTAACAAGTTTGGACCTAGGTCAAATACTTGTGAGGCCACCTTCACAGCAAGGGAACAGACCTATTCTTTACCTCCAAACACTTTGTGGGCTTTTGTTTGTTTGTTTGTTTTGTTGCTGTTATAAGAAAATTTAATGAGGGCTTCCCTGGTGGTCCAGTGGATAAAGAGTCCACTTTGCAGTACAAGGGGCACTGGTTCGATCCCTGTCATGGGAAGATCCCACATGCCATGGAGTGGCTGGACCAGTGTGTCCAATTACAAGCCAGCACTCTGGAACACATGTACCCAGAGCCGGTGCTCTGCAATGAGAGAGGCCACTGCAATGGGAGGCCCACACAGGTCAAAGAATAAAGATGGATGAAAATAAATGAATAAATAAACAATAAAAGAGGGCAAAATTAAAAAAAAAAGAAAATTTAACGAGATCTACCCTCCTAACAAATTTAAGTGCACACTACAGTATTAACTAGAGTATTAACGGTGCTGTACGTAGGTGTTATTATATTTAATCCTCCCAATAACTGTGGGATATAGGTATTATAATTTCCATTTTACAAACCTGGATGGGGAAGCTTAAAGAGGTCAAATTCTTTGCCCAAAAGCCATACAATTACTTAATGGAAGAGCTAGGATTCACATTTCAGTTTATCTGTATCTTTCAGCCCAGGATGTCCATATTATGTTGTAACGTCTCACCCATTTTGTCTGCCCTGGTGCCACATTGGCTGAGATGAGCCACAAGGGAAAGAATCTCTAATCTCAGTGCCCTTAAATTGCTCAGAGGGCAGGGCTCAGAGGGAATTTCTGAACAGCGAATAAGGACATAGTGGGCTCAGCTCACACCCTCTAAAGGGAGGGGGCGATACAAAACTTGGACCAGATTAGCTGCCCGAGGTCAGTAACCCAGAAGGTGCCTGGATAGGCCCCATAATGACTACCTTGCTGAGCTTCCAAGAATCCAGGAAGATCTTGAAGCTTCTGCATGTCAACTGCTAAGGGAAACCCTGTCCTGTTGGAGTGCCCAGCAGGCATGCACACGTATGTAGAAAGAGAGATGGGAAGAAGGGAGGGTTTCAGTAGCAAGTACTAAACATTTCCTGAGATCCTCAGACATACCCCCAGCCTAGACATCTACGGGCTCCCTTCCTCTCTCTCATACTCCACTGTCTCTCAGTGATGTCATGGTTTACTTGTTATTCTGCTTTTACCTATTTTCCTGTTTTGATCTGATTTTACCTGAAAACGAATGGAGAAGGTCCTGTGCAGCCTAGTAGGAAGGGAACCAGGATTGAATCCAGGTTCTCACTAGCTATATGAATGAAAACAAAATATTTTACCTTCAGGGGTCTTAATGTTTTCACCTGGGAAATGAGAAAATGATACTTACCTCTAGGGGCTGTTGGGAGCCACCAATGAGGCAATGTATGTAAAAGCATCTGGCATAATGCCTAGCACACAGTAAGTATCTGATGGGGGTATGACTTGATACTCCACAAATGTTAATCACTCTAGGCTTACAGATTTAGCACTACACTTACTACTTAGAGAAACGAGTTGGGGTCCTCTTAGGCAAGTCTCCGGTGTGTCGCTGAATTACAGTGAAAGGACACAAGCTCATCCTGTACCCTGCCCCCCAACACACACCCTTCAGAGGCAATGGGAAAGCTCTCAGCTAAAAGTACCCCGCAGCTGCTACTGATGCAAAGTGAACATCATGAGAGGTGACCAGGCCTCTGCTGTGGGCTTCAGCACAAAGAATCAGGGTGGCCTCTGGCTTGTCACCCCAGCTTTTGAGGGGCCTACCCAATAAAAAAAACCTGGCACTGTGTATGGAGATTTGGCTCTATGTGCCCTTATTGCTCAGAGGGCAGGGCTCAGAGAATTTCTGAACAGCGAATAAGGACATAGTGGGCTCAGCTCACACCTCTAAAGGGAGGCGATACAAAACTTGGACCAGATTAGCTGCCCGAGGTCAGTAACCCAGAAGGTGCCTGGATAGGCCCCATAATGACTACCTTGCTGAGCTTCCAAGAATCCAGGAAGATCTTGAAGCTTCTGCATGTCAACTGCTAAGGGAAACCCTGTCCTGTTGGAGTGCCCAGCAGGCATGCACACGTATGTAGAAAGAGAGATGGGAAGAAGGGAGGGTTTCAGTAGCAAGTACTAAACATTTCCTGAGATCCTCAGACATACCCCCAGCCTAGACATCTACGGGCTCCCTTCCTCTCTCTCATACTCCACTGTCTCTCAGTGATGTCATGGTTTACTTGTTATTCTGCTTTTACCTATTTTCCTGTTTTGATCTGATTTTACCTGAAAACGAATGGAGAAGGTCCTGTGCAGCCTAGTAGGAAGGGAACCAGGATTGAATCCAGGTTCTCACTAGCTATATGAATGAAAACAAAATATTTTACCTTCAGGGGTCTTAATGTTTTCACCTGGGAAATGAGAAAATGATACTTACCTCTAGGGGCTGTTGGGAGCCACCAATGAGGCAATGTATGTAAAAGCATCTGGCATAATGCCTAGCACACAGTAAGTATCTGATGGGGGTATGACTTGATACTCCACAAATGTTAATCACTCTAGGCTTACAGATTTAGCACTACACTTACTACTTAGAGAAACGAGTTGGGGTCCTCTTAGGCAAGTCTCCGGTGTGTCGCTGAATTACAGTGAAAGGACACAAGCTCATCCTGTACCCTGCCCCCCAACACACACCCTTCAGAGGCAATGGGAAAGCTCTCAGCTAAAAGTACCCCGCAGCTGCTACTGATGCAAAGTGAACATCATGAGAGGTGACCAGGCCTCTGCTGTGGGCTTCAGCACAAAGAATCAGGGTGGCCTCTGGCTTGTCACCCCAGCTTTTGAGGGTAAATAGATCTTTAACCCTGCCTCTGAGCCTGCGAACTAACACAAAGCAAACCTGGCACTGTGTATGGAGATTTGGCTCTATCCTGAGAGGACACGCGGAGCCCAGTGTGTTTCTCCACTCTCCTTCCTTCCTTGTGGCCCAGCTGTTTCACACGCCTCAGTACACCAGTTTGGTAGCCGGTTCTACCTACTGTGGCTCTATTCTGGAAGGAAGTGGGCAGACAAGAGCACCCCGCCCCCGGCTGGGTCTGGGTGAGTGGGTGGCTTCTGGGTGGTTCAGGAGCTGGGGTGGTGCTGTCCTCAACCTCAGTGCTGAAACGCTTCCCTCCAACCTGAGACCACAGGTATCACTTGGTCCAAGAAAGCTAGGGGGTGGCTGAGCATGTTGAGGCCGCAAAGAGGTTCACTGGCACCCCCTGGTCCTCTAGCCTTAGTCTCCTTGCTCTGTTTCTGTGGAGAAGCAGACAGCCCTTTTGCAAAC
Organism: Tragulus kanchil; assembly: GCA_022376925.1. NCBI lineage: Eukaryota > Metazoa > Chordata > Mammalia > Artiodactyla > Tragulidae > Tragulus > Tragulus kanchil. The sequence continues at coordinate 111,404,440 of JAIOJX010000032.1, read as the reverse complement.
ACATCCTATAGTCTGTCTTATAGTCATGTATTTCTCCCTCTTAAGGATTGCTAAATGTTGGCAGTGTCCATATTCTGTAATTCAGAGACATTTACTGTCCATTGTTTAGTGTTAAATGATACTGCACTGTGCACTCCCTTGTCTGACATCAGGAAATTAATACCCATCTCATGTCAATTCTCTCCATAGTTATAGAATAGGAGGTAATGCCATGAAGCATCCAGCATCCCTAGAGGAAGAAAACCCCTCTAGTTCCTCCATGACTGATGTTCATTCAGATTCTGGTTGCATACCTCTAGTGATGCGGAACTCAGTGTCTCTCAGGGATCTCATCTGATGCTGACAATTCTACTCACTAGAAGGTTTTCCTCACTTTTCAGCTGAGATTTGTCTCACTGAGACCACCTCCCTGGATTTGGTTCTCACTCTTTGGCAATACAGAACAAGTTTGGTTTTTTCCAACAAGAAGAATGTCCAAGATGTTTTACCAACTTTTTAGAGATTGTGACCTGGCTTTTCTACCCCCACTTCCCTCTTATTTTTCATCTCAGGGACAAACAACTCCTGTCTCCTCATCCATTTCCAATGGGAAGTGACTTGCAGACACCTTATCATCTTGGTCACATTCCAACTAACAGCTGTCATTTACCGGGCGCCTTTGCTGACATCCCCCATTAAACCTCACTAAACCCACACACCTACTCTAACGAAGTAGATATTACTATAACCATAGGAACTACGAAGATCCAGAGAGGCTAAATAACTTACCCGAGATCACACAGATATTAAGAGACAGAACAAAGGTCTGAATGAGGAATTAGACCCCGGAGTTGCCTGGCTCCAAAACTTTTGCTTTTAAAACCACTAGAATACCTGAACTTGTAAGATCTGTGATCTAATTAATCAATGAGGATTTTAAACAGTGGAGTCTATAACTGAGAATATCCTATTGATAAAAAGTTGATGAAAATAGCTAATTTTTTAATGTCAATGAAGATTAGACAAAATGGATATCAGTTTATTTCCAGTAAAATGTAAATTGGAAATGTGCATGTGTGTATGTGTGTGTGCATGATAAGTCATTTCAGCCATGTTTGACTGCGCAACCCTATGTACCATAGCCCTTCCGGGCCCTTCTGTTCATGAGAATTCTCCAGGCAAGAACACTGGAGTGGGTTGCCATGTCCTGTTCCCAGGGATCTTCCCAATCCAGGAATCAAACTCACATCTCATACGTCTCTTGCGCTGGCAGGTGGGTTCTTTCCCACTAATGCCACCTGGGAAGCTATGTCATAATTTAATATGCAGTATAAATCTATCAAGTGAACTACCTTAGCACCCAAAAGTGAGGTCTATTTATGGTCACCTTATGGAAGCAATGTGGCCAGGGAAAAATAGATCTGGACTCTCATCTCTGATTCTGGGCAATCTGCCTCTCTCATGCCACCTCAAGGGATACTCTCGTTTCTGAAAGGCCTGCCACAGTGTTGATTTGCATTGAGCTGGTCTCAGTCAAATCCACTCCCTAGGATTTTGTTACAGGAACAGCTGGAAAGTCAAGCCTTGGCTGTCCTTCCTTATCTTGATGACAGAATCCTTGACAGCAAAGGGATGGTGACACTGAACTGGATCCACGGGCTGGTTCGTGAGGGAGGGAGAAACCTAGAGGGAAGAGTGCCTAGAATGCTAGAGGAACCAAGGAGCTGCAGGAAGCACTTTATTTGTGTTCCTCTAGGCAACAAGGACCCAGGGAGACGCTGTAGCTACAACACAACATTTGTAGCCAACTAACATATGGTTCTTTGTTATCATCTCTGAAAACTAATAAGCAAAGCGAGAATAAGCTTTGCCGAGATCACACAGATATTAAGAGACAGAACAAAGGTCTGAATGAGGAATTAGACCCGGAGTTGCCTGGCTCCAAAACTTTTGCTTTTAAAACCACTAGAATACCTGAACTTGTAAGATCTGTGATCTAATTAATCAATGAGGATTTTAAACAGTGGAGTCTATAACTGAGAATATCCTATTGATAAAAAGTTGATGAAAATAGCTAATTTTTTAATGTCAATGAAGATTAGACAAAATGGATATCAGTTTATTTCCAGTAAAATGTAAATTGGAAATGTGCATGTGTGTATGTGTGTGTGCATGATAAGTCATTTCAGCCATGTTTGACTGCAACCCTATGTACCATAGCCCTTCCGGGCCCTTCTGTTCATGAGAATTCTCCAGGCAAGAACACTGGAGTGGGTTGCCATGTCCTGTTCCCAGGGATCTTCCCAATCCAGGAATCAAACTCACATCTCATACGTCTCTTGCGCTGGCAGGTGGGTTCTTTCCCACTAATGCCACCTGGGAAGCTATGTCATAATTTAATATGCAGTATAAATCTATCAAGTGAACTACCTTAGCACCCAAAAGTGAGGTCTATTTATGGTCACCTTATGGAAGCAATGTGGCCAGGGAAAATAGATCTGGACTCTCATCTCTGATTCTGGGCAATCTGCCTCTCTCATGCCACCTCAAGGGATACTCTCGTTTCTGAAAGGCCTGCCACAGTGTTGATTTGCATTGAGCTGGTCTCAGTCAAATCCACTCCCTAGGATTTTGTTACAGGAACAGCTGGAAAGTCAAGCCTTGGCTGTCCTTCCTTATCTTGATGACAGAATCCTTGACAGCAAAGGGATGGTGACACTGAACTGGATCCACGGGCTGGTTCGTGAGGGAGGGAGAAACCTAGAGGGAAGAGTGCCTAGAATGCTAGAGGAACCAAGGAGCTGCAGGAAGCACTTTATTTGTGTTCCTCTAGGCAACAAGGACCCAGGGGAGACGCTGTAGCTACAACACAACATTTGTAGCCAACTAACATATGGTTCTTTGTTATCATCTCTGAAAACTAATAAGCAAAGCGAGAATAAGCTTTGCTCACAATTTTCAACATACTTTGAAAATCTCCAACCCAAAGCAAAAGGAGGCTAAACTGAGGCTTTGTGCTAAAGTCCCTATCTCCCTGGAGCCTCCCTTCCTCTCCCTATCTCCTAATCCTCATTTCCGGGAGGTCATTTTAATTAGCAGACTGTCATGGTGACTCAGCCTGCTGCTTCACAGACAGGAAGCAAGCCGACTCCCCTGGACCCATTCATCATGCAAAGGCACTTTACTCTGCAGAAAAATGCACAGTACTGAGCTTGCCCTACCTTGGGAACTGCCGCTGCGGTTGTTTTACTTTATCCACCCCACCTGCCTCAGAGGGCATCTTCTGTCCCTGGCAGTCAGCCTCCTCCCTGTTATGGCAAATTTTTCATATCCTCCTCTTCAGGGGGTCAGGTTTGACCTCAGATCCCAGGATCTAGAGATCTTAACCATGATAGACCTTCTGAACTGTGCAGCTAATACTTTTTATTGTAGGAGCTAAAGCTTTAATGAAATGACCCAGGTCATTGGGGCATAGTACCTAGGGCAGTTTTCTGAAGTTGCATCCTAGGGCTTAGGAGAGTCAGGGAGCATGCAGCTTATCAAGTGACAGTATGTCTAAGACCACCGCAACCTCAAAAAGTCTCACCCATTGTTACCAAAGGTGCATTTGTGTTGAATGTGTGGTTGGTATAGTTTGGGGTCAGCAAATATGGACATTGCATTTCTAAAACAGGAAACAACTGAAGCCTAGTCTAAAAAGGTAGCCATCTGTAGTAACTGCATGACTTAGAACAGTAGAGAGGAGGAAAGCACTGTGCGGAGAAGGAGTGCGTGGGTTTTCTCTTCCTGGGAGGGTCTCTGTGTTGTTGAAAATCAGCATCTGTACTCATCTGGTCTGAGGCTCCTATTTTGTTCCTGAGGCTTAAGCTGAAGGCTCACAATTGATTTTCCAATGGTAAAAAGGAAAATCGATGCTGAAATAGAACCAAGGAGCTGCAGGAAGCACTTTATTTGTGTTCCTCTAGGCAACAAGGACCCAGGGAGACGCTGTAGCTACAACACAACATTTGTAGCCAACTAACATATGGTTCTTTGTTATCATCTCTGAAAACTAATAAGCAAAGCGAGAATAAGCTTTGCTCACAATTTTCAACATACTTTGAAAATCTCCAACCCAAAGCAAAAGGAGGCTAAACTGAGGCTTTGTGCTAAAGTCCCTATCTCCCTGGAGCCTCCCTTCCTCTCCCTATCTCCTAATCCTCATTTCCGGGAGGTCATTTTAATTAGCAGACTGTCATGGTGACTCAGCCTGCTGCTTCACAGACAGGAAGCAAGCCGACTCCCCTGGACCCATTCATCATGCAAAGGCACTTTACTCTGCAGAAAAATGCACAGTACTGAGCTTGCCCTACCTTGGGAACTGCCGCTGCGGTTGTTTTACTTTATCCACCCCACCTGCCTCAGAGGGCATCTTCTGTCCCTGGCAGTCAGCCTCCTCCCTGTTATGGCAAATTTTTCATATCCTCCTCTTCAGGGGGTCAGGTTTGACCTCAGATCCCAGGATCTAGAGATCTTAACCATGATAGACCTTCTGAACTGTGCAGCTAATACTTTTTATTGTAGGAGCTAAAGCTTTAATGAAATGACCCAGGTCATTGGGGCATAGTACCTAGGGCAGTTTTCTGAAGTTGCATCCTAGGGCTTAGGAGAGTCAGGGAGCATGCAGCTTATCAAGTGACAGTATGTCTAAGACCACCGCAACCTCAAAAAGTCTCACCCATTGTTACCAAAGGTGCATTTGTGTTGAATGTGTGGTTGGTATAGTTTGGGGTCAGCAAATATGGACATTGCATTTCTAAAACAGGAAACAACTGAAGCCTAGTCTAAAAAGGTAGCCATCTGTAGTAACTGCATGACTTAGAACAGTAGAGAGGGAGGAAAGCACTGTGCGGAGAAGGAGTGCGTGGGTTTTCTCTTCCTGGGAGGGTCTCTGTGTTGTTGAAAATCAGCATCTGTACTCATCTGGTCTGAGGCTCCTATTTTGTTCCTGAGGCTTAAGCTGAAGGCTCACAATTGATTTTCCAATGGTAAAAAGGAAAATCGATGCTGAAATTTCTCATTTTTCTCCCTTCCCTTTCATTCTAGCTTATATATTTTCTCACAGTCATTATCTTGGAAACTAGAAAAGGGTCATTAATTTCATGCCCCAGCAGAAAACACATGCTCCTGTCACCACAAGACCTTCCTGGACTCCATATCCTTAAAAAGAGTTTGAAGGATCTTTGCGGTTCACTGAGCTCTTCTTGTCCCCTTTGCCATTGGGGTAGTTGCTGGTTGGGACCCGCAGGAGTGGGTGCTTGTAGGGAGGATTTTTTTCATTCCTGCAAAGGAGGAGATAACAGAAAGAGAGAAGAAAGACAACACATATACACACTGCATTGGAACCATCTGTGTGCATGTCCATCTGCCCCACTGGGCTGTGACCTCCTGCGAGCAGTGGCCTTGACTTCCTCATCTCTGAACCCAAGGAACCCAGCCCAAGCCAGGACTGAATGGATGACTCTTAGATGAATGGGTGAGTTGTACCATTCTGGTTCTGGAGAAAACCTACCTGCCCTGGAGTTATAATACTTCCACATTTCCACCTTGATTCTAACTCATTCTATCCATTTCACGATGGGATGTGGATGAACAATAGATGAACTGTGGGCTGGCAGAGCCAGGGACCTCATGGCCTTCATAAGAATCATGGGCTCCAGAAATTCCCTTTTATATTTTTCTCAGAACCTAAAAGGGTTCTCATTTCTCATTGTCTAAGACCACCGCAACCTCAAAAGTCTCACCCATTGTTACCAAAGGTGCATTTGTGTTGAATGTGTGGTTGGTATAGTTTGGGGTCAGCAAATATGGACATTGCATTTCTAAAACAGGAAACAACTGAAGCCTAGTCTAAAAAGGTAGCCATCTGTAGTAACTGCATGACTTAGAACAGTAGAGAGGGAGGAAAGCACTGTGCGGAGAAGGAGTGCGTGGGTTTTCTCTTCCTGGGAGGGTCTCTGTGTTGTTGAAAATCAGCATCTGTACTCATCTGGTCTGAGGCTCCTATTTTGTTCCTGAGGCTTAAGCTGAAGGCTCACAATTGATTTTCCAATGGTAAAAAGGAAAATCGATGCTGAAATTTCTCATTTTTCTCCCTTCCCTTTCATTCTAGCTTATATATTTTCTCACAGTCATTATCTTGGAAACTAGAAAAGGGTCATTAATTTCATGCCCCAGCAGAAAACACATGCTCCTGTCACCACAAGACCTTCCTGGACTCCATATCCTTAAAAAGAGTTTGAAGGATCTTTGCGGTTCACTGAGCTCTTCTTGTCCCCTTTGCCATTGGGGTAGTTGCTGGTTGGGACCCGCAGGAGTGGGTGCTTGTAGGGAGGATTTTTTTCATTCCTGCAAAGGAGGAGATAACAGAAAGAGAGAAGAAAGACAACACATATACACACTGCATTGGAACCATCTGTGTGCATGTCCATCTGCCCCACTGGGCTGTGACCTCCTGCGAGCAGTGGCCTTGACTTCCTCATCTCTGAACCCAAGGAACCCAGCCCAAGCCAGGACTGAATGGATGACTCTTAGATGAATGGGTGAGTTGTACCATTCTGGTTCTGGAGAAAACCTACCTGCCCTGGAGTTATAATACTTCCACATTTCCACCTTGATTCTAACTCATTCTATCCATTTCACGATGGGATGTGGATGAACAATAGATGAACTGTGGGCTGGCAGAGCCAGGGACCTCATGGCCTTCATAAGAATCATGGGCTCCAGAATTCCCTTTATATCTCTCAGCATAACCTAATTATGGCACTTCATAGTGGCTCTGTCTTGCCTACAAGCTTGGGAACTCTCTGAAGGCAGCAATGTGTCTATTTCATCTCTGTATCTCAGTGCTTGGCACCCCATGCGGTACCCTTAGCATGACTCTTCAGCAGTTGTTTACTATCTGTTCTGCTCCTGGTGGGCAGGGACCAAGTTTTATCCATGTTTGCAGTTTTCCTCATACTGGGCCTTCTTTATTACATTGTTGAGTAATAAACTGACATGCCATTCATTTAGGCATTCATAGACTGGCCAATCCAGAAAGAACTGAGCTGAATTTCCAGGTCAGCTATATGAGAGGTGTGACCTTAAGCATGTTATTTGACTTCTCTGAGCTTCATTTACAAAATGAGGATAAAATATTCCAATTGTAGGATGACGGGACATTAAATGAGACAGTAAAAATAAACACACTTAGTGTCTTCCTTTACCTACTGGTGCTAGGTGCTAGGTATGGTCCAATGGACGCTGGAGGTGACAGAGGTGGATCAGACATTGATGTTTTCCTCAGACTGCCTACAGTTCAGGAGAGCTGACAGTGGTATAAAATAATTACACAAAATAATAAAGAACTACAACTCCTGGCAGAAAATGGTAATGCCACAAATATGGGAATCTCTTGAGCTGTTCGATTTAGGATTCAAGAAGTGATTTCTTATAACCATGCTGCTCTGACCCTGGAGTTTCCTTTTCCTTCGTTGCTGATGAGTCGTGAATAAGGTAAAGACAAGAACAGGCGGCAGCACACAAAAGGGACACCTCGCCCTAATGTAGCCCCTCTACCAGGAAGCCTCGCTATCTGAGATTCCACACCAATGAAAGACCTTGCTAACACAGGAAGACCATCTAGCATGGGTGAGGTTCATCTAGGTCTTAGTACCCATCGGCAGCCTGGAACACATGCTTGGAATGTTGTTTACAGGTGATGTGAACATGAAGAAGTTCCTTCTCTTCACTAGCCCCGGTTTCTTCATTTCTAAAATAATAGAGTCCATGTCCTTCCTGCATTCTAGGCTCTGGTGAGTGAGGGCTGGGGAAGAGCTTTGCTGCCATGCACATGTCACTGAGAGGGTGGGTCTTCACTCCTAAAGGAAGCGTGGGAAACAAGATGGATTTGCTCCTTTGGGGGTGGAAGAGTGTGCAAGCCCAGGTATGACCACAACTAGGGAGGCCCCAGGTAGACTGTGTGCATGTGGAGAAGGGTGTGTGGTGGCCAGGGAGGAGTGTGGACATGCAGTATGGCTATGGGGTTCTTACAGAGGAAAAGAGTGTCTGCAACCCCAGACGGGGCTACAGAGAGAGGCACCAGGAGGCAAGCCTCTCACAGATGGATCCCCACAGAGCTGCTCCTCTTCCTCCAGGGCCCTCCTCCACCTATCCAGACTCCCCTCCTTTGAGAAGCCAACTCCCCAGAAAATAAGTTGCTCCCCTCCTCAGGTTCCTGCAGTGCTTTGGCCCTCATCCCTAGACCCACCATTTCCTAGAGAGCTCTTTGTCCAGTTGTTTTTCTTAGGACTGTGAGTTCGATGCATCTGATTTTCCTGTGTGGTATGAGTATGGCTGGAGGAAGGTTTGATGAATGAAATGAACGGTTAGTCCCATCTTGACCATCTCTATTGTCCTCAGCATCCAGGCCTACTTCCTTGATGTCTTACAGCTTCTGCTTTTACACCCTTTCCCCAACTTGAAGGCCCCTTCTCTATTTCATCCATTTGAATTTCACATGTTAAACTCCTGGCAGAAAATGGTAATGCCACAAATATGGGAATCTCTTGAGCTGTTCGATTTAGGATTCAAGAAGTGATTTCTTATAACCATGCTGCTCTGACCCTGGAGTTTCCTTTTCCTTCGTTGCTGATGAGTCGTGAATAAGGTAAAGACAAGAACAGGCGGCAGCACAAAAAAGGGACACCTCGCCCTAATGTAGCCCCTCTACCAGGAAGCCTCGCTATCTGAGATTCCACACCAATGAAAGACCTTGCTAACACAGGAAGACCATCTAGCATGGGTGAGGTTCATCTAGGTCTTAGTACCCATCGGCAGCCTGGAACACATGCTTGGAATGTTGTTTACAGGTGATGTGAACATGAAGAAGTTCCTTCTCTTCACTAGCCCCGGTTTCTTCATTTCTAAAATAATAGAGTCCATGTCCTTCCTGCATTCTAGGCTCTGGTGAGTGAGGGCTGGGGAAGAGCTTTGCTGCCATGCACATGTCACTGAGAGGGTGGGTCTTCACTCCTAAAGGAAGCGTGGGAAACAAGATGGATTTGCTCCTTTGGGGGTGGAAGAGTGTGCAAGCCCAGGTATGACCACAACTAGGGAGGCCCCAGGTAGACTGTGTGCATGTGGAGAAGGGTGTGTGGTGGCCAGGGAGGAGTGTGGACATGCAGTATGGCTATGGGGTTCTTACAGAGGAAAAGAGTGTCTGCAACCCCAGACGGGGCTACAGAGAGAGGCACCAGGAGGCAAGCCTCTCACAGATGGATCCCCACAGAGCTGCTCCTCTTCCTCCAGGGCCCTCCTCCACCTATCCAGACTCACCTCCTCTGAGAAGCCAACTCCCCAGAAAATAAGTTGCTCCCCTCCTCAGGTTCCTGCAGTGCTTTGGCCCTCATCCCTAGACCCACCATTTCCTAGAGAGCTCTTTGTCCAGTTGTTTTTCTTAGGACTGTGAGTTCGATGCATCTGATTTTCCTGTGTGGTATGAGTATGGCTGGAGGAAGGTTTGATGAATGAAATGAACGGTTAGTCCCATCTTGACCATCTCTATTGTCCTCAGCATCCAGGCCTATCCTTGCCTTGGAATGTATCTTTACAGCTTCTGCTTTTTACACCCTTTCCCCCAACTTGGAAGGCCCCCTTCTCTATTTCATCCATTTGAATTTCACATGTCCTTTGAAACCAGGTTTAAGCCCCACTTTCTCCAACCCTGAATATTCACTGGAAGGAATGATGCTGAAGCTGAATCTCCAATACTTTGGCCATCTGATACGAAGAGATGACTCATTGGAAAAGACCCCGACGCTGGGAAAAAACAGCTTACTGAAGCTAAGGGGGAGCCATGGAGGTTTTTGAATGAGGGCATGAGCCGGTAGATAGCTGAACACATTCCTACATTGCTTAGTACTGTTTGTGATCTTCGCAGGTGGACATGCCTTCTCCTCTGGGCTTCTCCTTTGGGCTCCTGATGTTTTCTATGTTCCCCCAGCATCAAGTCCAGGGCCTGCCACTTAGTGGGCTCTAGTGTGCTACAGAGCTGATGATTCCTATCTTCCCATCCCAACACACAAACAGACTCCCCGCCAAACCTCACCGTGGAGGTGGAGGCAGTCCTCTGCTGTCACTGAGCCTGACCCCACACTCAGAGGCCCACCCACCTGCCGTGGTCATGCTCCGTCTCCCCACAGAGGCTCACCTGGCCTGTTCATTTTCCCTGTCTAGCTTGTACCCACCTTGAGGGCTCATTTTGAACTCCGGTCATCAACATCATCTCCCTGAGCCTGCACTCTCAGGCCCACATCCTGGCCCTCCCCCACCCATCAAGACCTCCTCTGAAGGGTGGCCTGGCACCCTGGGCACTGGGTGGAGGCCAACACAGTATAATTATCCATTGAGATGAGAGAAAACAAAGATTAATTTTGAGTGAAAACAGGTCATTTTCCTGTGAAACCAGAGCTGCTCTTTCCTGTGTTATTCGACGCTTGAATGGAAAATAAAATAAAAACGGGGATGTAGTCAAGTCCCACATCTGAGCCATGTATCCTCCTGAGATTCACGTTTTCATGAGTCACTGACCAGTTAAGAGCTAAGTGATATTCACGGTTTGATGAGGCAGAGACATGGAGATGGAGAGGGTGTTCATTCTGTTTTCCTTGAGTGAAGGGTTGGCACATGTACCGTGAGTCCTCAGGGCTATGAACTCTGAGGAAGGAGCTCTTCAGCTCTTCTCTAATGAAGGCTCCAAAGCTCAGGGGAAAGGAGTTCTATGAGCAGGGTTCCAAACTCCTCTGCATCCTTTAGGTCCAGTTTCAGGGTCCTTCCTCCCCTATCTTGAAGAACTCTTTGCTAACTGATGCTCAGATCACCAGGCTGGGGATCGGGATGCTGGGGCCTGGCTCTGGCTCTGACTGGGACCAGCCCTGTCTGCTCCCTGGGCCTTGGATGCTGCATCTACATGATGCAGATTGTCACTTTCACTGGGTGTCAGCAACATGTCACTGATGGTGCAACAGACAAGAACAAAGTTGGAAAAGAACAGGATAATCTTATTCAGGCTGCCAGAGGACCAATCTGAAAGAGACAATCCCCAAATCCACTTGTAAATGAGATTCTGTGAATTCTTTTGAGTTTTATAGAAATTTACATTTACCCATCAAGAATGACTTCTAAAGATGAACTGAGCACCTTCCTCTACAGGTGAGCTCCTCAAGGTCAGGGTCATGCTTTCATCATGTACTCATCAAAGCATCCCCTCCCTGTAGGGACCTGGCATCTAGAGTCGTTTTCCTAAGTGAGTAAATGAAAGGATGTATACAGGCATGCATGCTCCATACAGCTTGGGCACCGTGGGAGAACAGTGGAGAAACAGACATGCTCCTTCTGAAGGTTAATCCACCAGGATGGGAACAACTGAGACAGAGCCTGAGTCAGAGCACATGGGGGTGCAGGCACCTCATGGAGCCGGGGCTCAAACAGGAGGGACTCCCAACTTGATGGGACGTGGGTCCTGAGAGATCATCCAGCCCAACTAGAGAAATCCAGAGATGGGCCCTAGGCTCTGAGATAAGGTGTCTGGAAACCTTGGACTGCAGCAACAAAGCCAGAGAGGATGGAAGCATTCATTGAGAACCTGTCAGTTGCCAGGCACTAGACCACACTTGTATCTAATCTTTAAAACTACCCCTAGAGATTGCTGTTATTACCCTCACTTTAGGAAGGCAGGAGAGGTTTCATGAAACCAAGAAATTTGCCAGCTAGCATGAGCTTGAGACAGGTTTGAATCCACACTGAGAGTGAGGAAGGCTTCTCGCTGGAGGTGGAGCCTAGCTGGACTTCAGTCCAGCTTTGGAATCATAAATGCCAAGGGTCAAATTCTGTCTCTGACAAAATGTCTTTGACCTTAAGCAATTTTCTTTATCTTTCTGAGCTTTCTTTTCCACATTTGTAACATGAGGAATAAATTTTCTAGAGATATGAATAAGACCATGTATGAAAAAGTACTTTGCTCAATAAGTAACAATGATTAACACTGTTTTTGCTAATAACAGATTAGGGAGGAAGGTACATCAGCACAAAGGCCCCGAGGCCAAAACATTTGGGCAAGATCATGACCAAAGTTGTGGGGCAAGGTCAATTTGGGGGAAGATTTGGTCTGGCAGGAACTGAAAGAGACAATCCCCAAATCCACTTGTAAATGAGATTCTGTGAATTCTTTTGAGTTTTATAGAAATTTACATTTACCCATCAAGAATGACTTCTAAAGATGAACTGAGCACCTTCCTCTACAGGTGAGCTCCTCAAGGTCAGGGTCATGCTTTCATCATGTACTCATCAAAGCATCCCCTCCCTGTAGGGACCTGGCATCTAGAGTCGTTTTCCTAAGTGAGTAAATGAAAGGATGTATACAGGCATGCATGCTCCATACAGCTTGGGCACCGTGGGAGAACAGTGGAGAAACAGACATGCTCCTTCTGAAGGTTAATCCACCAGGATGGGAACAACTGAGACAGAGCCTGAGTCAGAGCACATGGGGGTGCAGGCACCTCATGGAGCCGGGGCTCAAACAGGAGGGACTCCCAACTTGATGGGACGTGGGTCCTGAGAGATCATCCAGCCCAACTAGAGAAATCCAGAGATGGGCCCTAGGCTCTGAGATAAGGTGTCTGGAAACCTTGGACTGCAGCAACAAAGCCAGAGAGGATGGAAGCATTCATTGAGAACCTGTCAGTTGCCAGGCACTAGACCACACTTGTATCTAATCTTTAAAACTACCCCTAGAGATTGCTGTTATTACCCTCACTTTAGGAAGGCAGGGAGAGGTTTCATGAAACCAAGAAATTTGCCAGCTAGCATGAGCTTGAGACAGGTTTGAATCCACACTGAGAGTGAGGAAGGCTTCTCGCTGGAGGTGGAGCCTAGCTGGACTTCAGTCCAGCTTTGGAATCATAAATGCCAAGGGTCAAATTCTGTCTCTGACAAAATGTCTTTGACCTTAAGCAATTTTCTTTATCTTTCTGAGCTTTCTTTTCCACATTTGTAACATGAGGAATAAATTTTCTAGAGATATGAATAAGACCATGTATGAAAAAGTACTTTGCTCAATAAGTAACAATGATTAACACTGTTTTTGCTAATAACAGATTAGGGAGGAAGGTACATCAGCACAAAGGCCCCGAGGCCAAAACATTTGGGCAAGATCATGACCAAAGTTGTGGGCAAGGTCAATGGGAAGATTTGGTCTGGCAGGAACTGTTAAATTCTTCAAGGAGGCTAGGCCAGTAGGGGATTAGGAGATGAGGTCAAGGCGTAGGGTGGGGCCAGCAGATCCCTGGCACAGCTGGTTGTCCCTGCCTCAATGCTCACAGGGCTCACTGCCAGCAGGCACGGGCATGCCTGGCACACTGGGCTCTGGTCCAGTCTTCAGGAAGGACACTCATCTCCCGACCTTCTCTTTTCACCAGCCCAAAAAGCTGGCCCTGGCAGATGACCTGAGGGTGTTGTTCTCTCAGTGCTGAGCCTTTGCACCTTGGTGAAGGTGACTATAATGTGTGTAGGGTCCATAAGTGCCTGGCACTGGGCAGGGTCCTTTACTATGTCTTAACAGTCTTCTAAGTAAGTGTCACTGTTCCCACTTTACAGACCAGGACATTGAAGAAACAAAGACCTTACAAGCCCAGATGACACAAGAGTCCTAGAGGATGAGTTATTAGATTGAGTGGCACATGGTATCCTCCGAGACTAGTTTGGAGCAGTGACTAGACTCAGCCTCCCAACAACTCTGATCTGTGTATTAGATCCAGAAATGTGAGCACCCCCTCCCGCTCTCACCTCGTAATGACGCTTTCAACTCAGGAAAAGTGCTTGGCCCCGCAGAAGCTCTGTGGCGGTGCTAGGATCATCTTTCCCATGTCACCCAGGGCCAGACAGAGACTAAGGGGAGTTGCCCTGCACAAGAAGCCAGTTAAGCAGGACGCAGGCTCTGTTTGGCACTTACCGCAGCCTTGGTATGGGGATCGCCACGGGGATCTCCACTTTCTCGACCAGGAGTCGAGTCGGTAATAATCCAAAATGTCTTTGCCACGTTCCGCCCCAGTTTCATATCTGCCCAGGTGGGCGTTAAGGAACAACTTTCAACTAGTTAAAGAAATGACAACAGCAGCAAAACAGTATCACCACGCCATTTTGTTGACGTACAATGATTAACACTGTTTTTGCTAATAACAGATTAGGGAGGAAGGTACATCAGCACAAAGGCCCCGAGGCCAAAACATTTGGGCAAGATCATGACCAAAGTTGTGGGCAAGGTCAATGGGAAGATTTGGTCTGGCAGGAACTGTTAAATTCTTCAAGGAGGCTAGGCCAGTAGGGGATTAGGAGATGAGGTCAAGGCGTAGGGTGGGGCCAGCAGATCCCTGGCACAGCTGGTTGTCCCTGCCTCAATGCTCACAGGGCTCACTGCCAGCAGGCACGGGCATGCCTGGCACTCTGGGCTCTGGTCCAGTCTTCAGGAAGGACACTCATCTCCCGACCTTCTCTTTTCACCAGCCCAAAAAGCTGGCCCTGGCAGATGACCTGAGGGTGTTGTTCTCTCAGTGCTGAGCCTTTGCACCTTGGTGAAGGTGACTATAATGTGTGTAGGGTCCATAAGTGCCTGGCACTGGGCAGGGTCCTTTACTATGTCTTAACAGTCTTCTAAGTAAGTGTCACTGTTCCCACTTTACAGACCAGGACATTGAAGAAACAAAGACCTTACAAGCCCAGATGACACAAGAGTCCTAGAGGATGAGTTATTAGATTGAGTGGCACATGGTATCCTCCGAGACTAGTTTGGAGCAGTGACTAGACTCAGCCTCCCAACAACTCTGATCTGTGTATTAGATCCAGAAATGTGAGCACCCCCTCCCGCTCTCACCTCGTAATGACGCTTTCAACTCAGGAAAAGTGCTTGGCCCCGCAGAAGCTCTGTGGCGGTGCTAGGATCATCTTTCCCATGTCACCCAGGGCCAGACAGAGACTAAGGGGAGTTGCCCTGCACAAGAAGCCAGTTAAGCAGGACGCAGGCTCTGTTTGGCACTTACCGCAGCCTTGGTATGGGGATCGCCACGGGGATCTCCACTTTCTCGACCAGGGAGTCGAGTCGGTAATAATCCAAAAATGTCTTTGCCACGTTCCGCCCCAGTTTCATATCTGCCCAGGTGGGCGTTAAGGAACAACTTTCAACTAGTTAAAGAAATGACAACAGCAGCAAAACAGTATCACCACGCCATTGTTCTGTGTTGTATGTACTGTCTTTTTGATCTTCATAAAACTGTAAATATTAGATACTATTATTTTTCTTATTTTCCAGTTGAGAAAACTGATATGTAGGGAAGTTCGATATTGTGACCAAGGTCACAGAGCCTGGAAGGAGTCTTACTCTGAAGCCTGTGCTGGGAGCTTTTAGAACCTACTGTATCCCTTTAGGAATCACTGGGCTTCCTTCCAGGGTCTGCCCTCAGGTAGCTCAGAGGGAGGTAGATAAGCAAGACCCAAGGGCAAGAGATCCTCTGTTTTATAGATACCGTAGCTTGTTTTACCCTCAGGGATTATTCATTGACTTTGGTAACCTGGGAGACAAGGATAAAATCTTCTCACTTTAAATAATATCCCTGGTCCACCTTGAGATCTACCGATAATGAATCCTTTGGGTAAGTACTTGTGACCTGTTAAACTACAAACCTCCCAGGGAAGGGGAAATGGTCAATTCCACATCAACTATTTATACTTCAGTATCAGTTAGCACAACAACATGGAATACAGTCTCTGGGCATTGTTCCTCACATCTCTGGGCCTTCGCAGGAACTATTTCTTCCGCCTTGAGTGCCTCCCCTTCTCTTTGGCCAATTTGTAATCATTGGGTCTTCAATTAGGTGATGTCTCTTTACTAAGACCTCCCACAATGCTCCTCTCCCAGGTCGGTGACTGGTGCTCTTGTCCTCTGCTTCTGTGGCTTCTGAACTGACTTCAAAACACTTCTCTTTCATCTCCTATCCCTTAGCTCTGAACATCCAAACCATCACCAGCTCTTACCCAAGGGAACTCCTATGTCTTCAGTTTGTCCACCTTTCTCCAGGCCCCTGCTGTCTCCCTAGAAAAAGCCAAAATCATCTTTTCTTAAATTGCTGTTATTGTTATTCTGCCTGCTTCTGCTCCATTTTCTTTAAAGTTGCTGGTGGGGGCAGGGTGAGAGGGTAATTGTTCTCAAGCACAGATCTGTAATCCAAAATGTCTTTGGCACGTTCCGCCCCAGTTTCATATCTGCCCAGGTGGGCGTTAAGGAACAACTTTCAACTAGTTAAAGAAATGACAACAGCAGCAAAACAGTATCACCACGCCATTGTTCTGTGTTGTATGTACTGTCTTTTTGATCTTCATAAAACTGTAAATATTAGATACTATTATTTTTCTTATTTTCCAGTTGAGAAAACTGATATGTAGGGAAGTTCGATATTGTGACCAAGGTCACAGAGCCTGGAAGGAGTCTTACTCTGAAGCCTGTGCTGGGAGCTTTTAGAACCTACTGTATCCCTTTAGGAATCACTGGGCTTCCTTCCAGGGTCTGCCCTCAGGTAGCTCAGAGGGAGGTAGATAAGCAAGACCCAAGGGCAAGAGATCCTCTGTTTTATAGATACCGTAGCTTGTTTTACCCTCAGGGATTATTCATTGACTTTGGTAACCTGGGAGACAAGGATAAAATCTTCTCACTTTAAATAATATCCCTGGTCCACCTTGAGATCTACCGATAATGAATCCTTTGGGTAAGTACTTGTGACCTGTTAAACTACAAACCTCCCAGGGAAGGGGAAATGGTCAATTCCACATCAACTATTTATACTTCAGTATCAGTTAGCACAACAACATGGAATACAGTCTCTGGGCATTGTTCCTCACATCTCTGGGCCTTCGCAGGAACTATTTCTTCCGCCTTGAGTGCCTCCCCTTCTCTTTGGCCAATTTGTAATCATTGGGTCTTCAATTAGGTGATGTCTCTTTACTAAGACCTCCCACAATGCTCCTCTCCCAGGTCGGTGACTGGTGCTCTTGTCCTCTGCTTCTGTGGCTTCTGAACTGACTTCAAAACACTTCTCTTTCATCTCCTATCCCTTAGCTCTGAACATCCAAACCATCACCAGCTCTTACCCAAGGGAACTCCTATGTCTTCAGTTTGTCCACCTTTCTCCAGGCCCCTGCTGTCTCCCTAGAAAAAGCCAAAATCATCTTTTTCTTAAATTGCTGTTATTGTTATTCTGCCTGCTTCTGCTCCATTTTCTTTAAAGTTGCTGGTGGGGGCAGGGTGAGAGGGTAATTGTTCTCAAGCACAGATCTGCTCACATCATCTAATTGAGAAAACTCTTCAGTGACTCCCACTTGCCTTTAAAGTTCAGATTTTGGAACTTGATGTACTGGGTTCTTTGTACTCGGGTCTCAGCTTTGTGCTTGTAGCCTTCCAACTTCCACCCCTCAGCCTTCATATTCTAGTGATACCAAACTTCTTTTACCTCCAGGACTTTTCCCATTCCATTTCATCTTCCCAGACCACTCTCCCCTCTGCCCACAGGTCCTATAGGCCAATGCCTTCTCAGCCTCCAGACACCTCTGTAGAGTGGTCACTTTACTGGGTCATACATCTAGGCCAGCACCTGCAAACAATCAAGCAGGTTCTCACCCCTCACTTCAAGGTGTCTCCAGGTTGGGGCTGGACATGGATTTCTGACCTCTAGAACCATGAGAGAGTAGCTCTGTTGGCCCGGGACATGGACGCCAACGTTTACTGGAGCACCTACTATGTGTCTGGCACTCCACTGGCATTTCGCTAATGTGTGCGCCTTAAAAAACCCAGGGAGAAAGGTATTCTTTTCTCCCCTTTGCTCTGGGAGACGAAGAAACTTATCCAAAGCTATATAACGGCCAACGGTAGACCCGAGACTCCAACCTGGGACTTTCGGACTCCAGAGCTGTGAACTTTCCACCCCTCTGAGCGGTCGCCCAATGGGAAGGTACCTTTCCTGTCAAAGGCTGAGTCATCCCAGGCCAGCGCCTGGTGGGAGAAGGGAAAACGACAGACAAGTTGCTTACCACAGCGAGATGTGCCACAGGCTTGCTGGGCTCTGAGGCTGCCCCTGTTTTCTTCCTCTGCTTGTGATTGCCCTTCCCTGCCCCCTTCTTTAAAAAGCTCACAAGTTGGTGTCAGGCATGGGCTCTCTGACCAGCAGACCCCAGAGGCAGTCTTGCTGCAGAGGTGGCTGGTGGCCTCAGCCCCCTAGTCAGCCTCCAGCTGGCTTGAGGAAACTGGATCACCATTGTGTGTGTGGACAGTAAGAGCTACAGAGGTGCAGAGGAAGGGAGAGGTCCCTGTGCACCCGGCTGAAAGGCTGTAGCTGAGGTTTTGGAATCAAATGCAGCTAATTCAGATGCTGGCTTGGCTACCTGCTGTGCATGGCAGATGGTACTTTGCAGAAAAGTCTGCGCAATGTCTCCCATCTCACCTGCTCTTCTGTGGTGTGACCTTGACACTCCCTGCACTGAGAAATGGGGTCTGGATCCCCTCTCTCTGAAGCTGGTGGGCTTATAACTCCCTTGCTATGAAAGAAATGGCCAGAGTGACACTGTGGGACTTCTTGGGAGAGGTCAGAAAAGCAGGTATAACTTGCACGTCACCTTCTGGAATGCCTCATCTGGAGTCCTGATCCTCAGGCAGGCAGTCTGACTGCCCTGAGCTACCCTGCTGTGACGGAGTCCAAAACCAGCCCACAGAGGGGCTGCAAGGAGAGGCCCTGAGCCTTTGTGGAAAGGCTACTTCAGAGAGAGACTCCTGGCCCACCCGCACCCCCTCCAGCACTCTGCCACTCCAGCTCTGTCTGGCTAGCATCTCACTGCTACTGCATCACAAGATGCCAAGTCAGACCCACTCAGCTGAGCCCTTCCCATAGGAAACAAGAGAGAAAAGCTATGGTTTTAAACACTAAGTTTGGGGGTATGGGTCATGCAGCTGAAGAGAGCTAGTACATGGGGTGACCTTGCAGAAGCTTTCCCATCTCCCTGCACCTTCACTTCCTCACCTGTAAAATGTGAATAACAAAGCCTGCCCTGCAGGGTTGCAGTAGGGAGATTTGCAATCAACCCATGGGTACTGACTAAGTAAGTGCATACATGCAGCCAGAGAGAAGCCTGAGCTCTTCCTCCCGACCTGTAGTGATAGCCAGATGCTCTCAGTCCTGGAGCAGCCCTAGAATCTCCCTGCAGGCCAGTACTCCTGAGCTCTCCAACGGATTGCCCTCCTGGCCTGTTTCTTCTTTTTAAAAAGCTCACAAGTTGGTGGCAGGCATGGGCTCTCTTACCAGCAGACCCCATAGGCATTCTTGCTGCAGAGGTGGCGGGTGTCCTCAGCCCCCTAGTCAGCCTCCAGCTGGCTTGAGGAAACTGGATCACCATTGTGTGTGTGGACAGTAAGAGCTACAGAGGTGCAGAGGAAGGGAGAGGTCCCTGTGCACCCGGCTGAAAGGCTGTAGCTGAGGTTTTGGAATCAAATGCAGCTAATTCAGATGCTGGCTTGGCTACCTGCTGTGCATGGCAGATGGTACTTTGCAGAAAAGTCTGCGCAATGTCTCCCATCTCACCTGCTCTTCTGTGGTGTGACCTTGACACTCCCTGCACTGAGAAATGGGGTCTGGATCCTCTCTCTGAAGCTGGTGGGCTTATAACTCCCTTGCTATGAAAGAAATGGCCAGAGTGACAATGTGGGACTTCTTGGGAGAGGTCAGAAAAGCAGGTATAACTTGCACGTCACCTTCTGGAATGCCTCATCTGGAGTCCTGATCCTCAGGCAGGCAGTCTGACTGCCCTGAGCTACCCTGCTGTGACGGAGTCCAAAACCAGCCCACAGAGGGGCTGCAAGGAGAGGCCCTGAGCCTTTGTGGAAAGGCTACTTCAGAGAGAGACTCCTGGCCCACCCGCACCCCCTCCAGCACTCTGCCACTCCAGCTCTGTCTGGCTAGCATCTCACTGCTACTGCATCACAAGATGCCAAGTCAGACCCACTCAGCTGAGCCCTTCCCATAGGAAACAAGAGAGAAAAGCTATGGTTTTAAACACTAAGTTTGGGGGTATGGGTCATGCAGCTGAAGAGAGCTAGTACATGGGGTGACCTTGCAGAAGCTTTCCCATCTCCCTGCACCTTCACTTCCTCACCTGTAAAATGTGAATAACAAAGCCTGCCCTGCAGGGTTGCAGTAGGGAGATTTGCAATCAACCCATGGGTACTGACTAAGTAAGTGCATACATGCAGCCAGAGAGAAGCCTGAGCTCTTCCTCCCGACCTGTAGTGATAGCCAGATGCTCTCAGTCCTGGAGCAGCCCTAGAATCTCCCTGCAGGCCAGTACTCCTGAGCTCTCCAAGGCGGAGGAGTTGGGCTATTGCAGTCAAAGGCCTCACGGTGAGGGGTTGATCATTTAGACAAGTTCTGTTTAAAAGACAGTGTTTAAAGGTGGGAATTGTCTGAGACAACCCTTTCTCTTTTCAACAATATTACCTATTCCCTAAATCCTGGGAGCCTTGCTCCAGATTATTTACTGCACTGGCCCTGCTGGAGCCAAGAAATGGGACGTGGGTGGGAGGAGGGAAGAGATTGATTGAACATTTTCAATTAAAACAGGCTGTCTGAGCAAAGATTTAAGATCCAGGCAAGGAGAAAGCAATAACTCTCTTGGCTGGAACCTTTTACAATATATTGCAGAATTAAGAGAGGAAAAAAAATTGGGGAGAAAACTCCCAACTCTTCCCTGCCAACAAAAACCTCAGAATGGCCTATAAGTTCAAAAGGCTATTATCCTCAGACCCTTCTGTTGCACCTGATGGGTTTCTTACAGAGGGCAGGAGCAGATAGCAGGGGCGGGGGGCTCAGGACCCTCAAGTCAGAGAACCAAGAGGATTTGTCTGGGGTTGTTTGAAACTCTGCGTCAGTAAGGTACAGGTGGTGTCAAGAGCTCCAGGACATGGTGGGACCCTTGAACAAGTAATGAGGGTTGGGATATTCACATTCATTCAGTTTACTTGTTCATTCATTCTAATTTGAGGGAATCCTCCAATTTGTGTACTGCTGTGAAGAAGGGTGGAGACTTGAGTTAGATAAAGAAGAATTAGACACAGTCTATAAGAAGCGAAGAACCAGCTCACTGGAAAAGACCCTAATGTGGGAAAAGACCCTGATGTGGGGAAAGACTGAAGGCAAGAGTGGAAGGGGGTGACAGAGGATGAGATGGTTGGATGGCATCACTGGCTGAATGGACATGAGCAAATTCAGGGAGACAGTGAGGGACAGGGAATCCTATCCTTCACTGGGGTTACACAGAGTATAGCATGACTGAGTGACTGAACAAAAGCAAGAAAAAACTAATGTGTCTCTACTAATGACATTATCAAACAGGCTATTGCTGTTGACATTCATAAAATCAGCTACCATTCCCCCCCTCCCCACCCCCCAGCACACCCTGTGCATGGTACGGCACGGCTATTTCCTGTCAATAGTCCTTACCACATCTTTGCAAGGTCAAAGCATATGTCTACATGTATTTTTATAGGAAACTGAAAAAAGGAGAGTTTGCATGATGTGGCTTGAGCCGAGTTCATATGCAGTGGCATATGAACCAAGTGTCGTTTAACACCAGCCAGGTTTTCTCCTCTCATGAATGTGATCATGAATTGAAATTCCAAATTTTGTGGACATGTGGGAGATTTAATCCTAAGTGGAGGGACCATGAAAGGCTTCATGGAAGTGGTCATATACCAAAGATTTGAAGGACAAAGACAAATTATCTGAAAGGACGAGGAAGAGAGAAATGAGCATAGGTATGAGCCTAGAGTGTGACTGGGGCCCATGATTCTGCATCAGAAATAAGACAGAGACAGTCCTGCGGGCCCCTGTCTGGTATGGAGAGACAGGTGGGAACTGGATACTGTGGCACCTTATCCTGGGTCCACCTTAAGGAGTCTGGATTTACCAAATGTATTGAGTGAGCCCATAAATGGGAATCAAGAAATCAACCTGGTTTCAACCAGTGATTTGCTGTGGGATCCTGGCCATTTCCTTTCTCTGGGCTTAACTTCTCTGTGGGCAACATGTATACTCTCTCAAGTTCTTTCCAACATTAACAAGGTATATTCAAGCAAAGCCCTCAAGACCATAAACTTTTGAAAAATCCCATCCCCGTTCTTTCATTCAATAAACATTCATCAAGAACCAACTCTGTGCCAAGTGATTTCAGGTTCTCTGTCCAGTGAACAAAACTGACCAAGAATACTGTCTTCATGGAACTTACAGTCTAGCTACTGGGGACATGCCATGAATCTAGTATATTATCAAGACACCAGAGAGCGATGAGTGCCATGAAGTAAAGATAAAGATAAGCAAGGGGAGTGCTGGGAGGCAGGCAGCAGATTGCAGCACAAAGCAGAGTGGTCAGAGAGGTCTTTTTGATACAGAGGGGCTCTAGCGAGCTTGGAGGAGGTGGGGGAGCTGGGCAGCTTGAAGGATGGGTGAGCCTCCTTGTCTGGACAGGACCTCTGATTAGTCACTTCATAACTGGCTCCCGCTGAGTCCAGCCCAATCCCACCACTGAGGATAACAGTCAACCTTGGGCAGTGGGGAACAGAAACACCTTCTTCTGGTCACGTGGCAATGTCCTGACTTACTCCCAGGGGCAAGCCAGAGGGGACACATCTCATACATCCTCCTGCCTGGCCTGTGACCTCCCTTCCCCGGCCTGCCCCTCCCAGACCCTCATCTCTGAGACGGGCCCCATACCTCTCACTCCCTGCAGTGCTTCCAGAGCAGCGGGTGAGCACTCCTGGCCTGCCTGCCCTGCCCTGCAGGAAGCTGAGGTCCATCCCCAATCAGCAGATACCATATTTTTCTGCTTCTCTCCGCACAGTTGTATGCTGCAGGCAGATCTGATTGCTATCCCCATTCTGTAGATGAAAAATCAGAAGGCGCCTGTTCACTGAGGCTCATCAGATACTAGCACAAAGAGGACTGATGCCCATTCATTCCTTCACTCACAAAGTCATTAAATGCCTTCTATATTCCAGATACAATTGTAGGACTTATGTCACAATGACAAGGAAAAACACAGTCCCTGTCCTCATGAAGATCTTTCCTTGAAATCGACTGGCCTCCAAATATGAAAATTTAACTCCTACCAGCTCCCTGCTGGGAAACCCCTACCTAGAATTCTTTCTCTACTCATAATGCTACCCACGTCAGCAACAGATGATCATCATTAAAAGGGACTGATTAATTCTGCAGAGGAGCAGGCCAAGGAAAAGTAATTCCTCTTTGGGAAGGCTGACAGCACTGCTGGAATGTTAAGAGGCAACTGTCCAGGAACCTCTTGGCAAAGCCAGAACAACAATGGGATGTAAAGGATCTTCTGTCTCCACCTCCCTCACCCATCCTCCCACGGCCTCTGACAGGTGCATGACTAAACAGATGAATCTGTCTCTCAAGTGAGAAGTGGAGGCTGCAGATGTTAATTGCCGAGTCTTCTCCAATCACAGGCAAGTCCCGAGGCGCCTCTGGAGGTAAGGAGGCTGTGAAGGGAGCAAAAGACAGGGAGGCACAGTGGGAGGGAGGAAGAGACAGAGAGAGATGCAAACAGACAGGAAGATACAGAGACAAATGTGTCAGGCTGGAGCAGAAAGAGAAGTGAGGAGAAAAACTCATCAGGGAGGCCGAAAGTCAAACTTGAAAACAGGAGACAAGAATGAGGGGCAGAGAGAGAGATAGAAACCTAGGAAGTGGATGACAGAGAGAGAGAACCAAAAGGAGAGCTGTCGACAGGGAGGGTGAGAGAGGAAGGCAAAGGGAGAAAGGCAGAGCAGGAGACAGGGGAAAAAGTGGGGAAAAGGGCATAAAAGGCAAGACAGCAAATGAGATCCAGTAAGACTGAAAAGTAGAGGCAGGAACAGAAAGAGGCAGAGAAGAACAGAGAGAAGGAAGGGAAAGCCAGATGGACAGGAAGGGAGAACTCCTCTCTGATAAGGGAGGTGCAGCTCGAAGGGTGTTTTCTGAGGCTCACTTCAGAGAAGAGGCTAGAGATGAAGGCACAGGGATAATGGTGGGCAGGTGTTCAGGTCACTAAAGAACGCTATGTGTAGGGGATAGCGGCGAGGTTCTATGTGTGTTTCCAATTCCACTGCAACAAAGCACCACACACTTGGTGAATTAAAGCCACAGACACTTAGTGTCCCACAGTTCTAGAGGCCAGAAGACTGAAATCCATTTCAGTCTCTGCCTCTGTGATCACGTCCCCCTCTGCCTTCTTCTTTTGAGGATATGTGCGAGTGTACTTAGGGCCCACCCAGATAGTCTAGAGCCATCTTTCACCTTGAGATTCTTAGCAATGACCTCTGCAGAGACACTGTTTCTATGTAAGGTAACATTTCCATCTCTAGGTTCCAGGGGTTGGTATCTGGACATTCTGGGGGCGGGTACTGCATGTTTCCTGAGTTCACCTGCTTGGCTCAGAGCTCTGATGAAGACTGTGAGTGTCAGGAGTGAAGCTCTGGCCCTGAGCTGGATGCTCAGATCTCATTGCTCACCTGACCCTCAGCAGCGCTCAGAGACGCCCAGCACCTCCCACCCAGGCAGCAAGCGGAGTTACCAGGACTGGACTCAAGTCTAACACTGGCGTCCTTTTTATTTGCATTATTTGTGACCTTCCAAGGGCAGGCAATACCTGTACTGGACCATGTGCTGCTTATTTTCTTCTTAAATGTGTTGTAAACCTGCTGCTGCTATTCCTTGAGCTCCAACCCTTTTTTCTTTTCTTTTTTTTTTTTAAAGTTTTATTTATTTATTTGGGGGGGGGGGGGTGGGGAGGGAGAGGAGCAGGCGGGCCACTTCTATTGGTCTTTCATTTGTCCATTTTCATCCATCTTTGTTCTTTGGCCCGTGTGGGCCTCCCATCGCGGTGGCCTCTGTTGTCGCAGAGCACCGCCTCTGGGCATGCGCTCCAGAACTCCGGCTCAGTAATTGGACAAAAAGTAGAGCAGGAACAAAAGAGCAGAGAAGAACAGAGAGAAGGAAGGAAAGCCAGATGGACAGGAAGGAGAACTCCTCTCTGATAAGGGAGGTGCAGCTCGAAGGGTGTTTTCTGAGGCTCACTTCAGAGAAGAGGCTAGAGATGAAGGCACAGGGATAATGGTGGGCAGGTGTTCAGGTCACTAAAGAACGCTATGTGTAGGGGATAGCGGCGAGGTTCTATGTGTGTTTCCAATTCCACTGCAACAAAGCACCACACACTTGGTGAATTAAAGCCACAGACACTTAGTGTCCCACAGTTCTAGAGGCCAGAAGACTGAAATCCATTTCAGTCTCTGCCTCTGTGATCACGTCCCCCTCTGCCTTCTTCTTTTGAGGATATGTGCGAGTGTACTTAGGGCCCACCCAGATAGTCTAGAGCCATCTTTCACCTTGAGATTCTTAGCAATGACCTCTGCAGAGACACTGTTTCTA
Organism: Tragulus kanchil; assembly: GCA_022376925.1. NCBI lineage: Eukaryota > Metazoa > Chordata > Mammalia > Artiodactyla > Tragulidae > Tragulus > Tragulus kanchil. The sequence goes on along the minus strand of JAIOJX010000032.1, from coordinate 111,378,875 downwards.
TGTAAGGTAACATTTCCATCTCTAGGTTCCAGGGGTTGGTATCTGGACATTCTGGGGGCGGGTACTGCATGTTTCCTGAGTTCACCTGCTTGGCTCAGAGCTCTGATGAAGACTGTGAGTGTCAGGAGTGAAGCTCTGGCCCTGAGCTGGATGCTCAGATCTCATTGCTCACCTGACCCTCAGCAGCGCTCAGAGACGCCCAGCACCTCCCACCCAGGCAGCAAGCGGAGTTACCAGGACTGGACTCAAGTCTAACACTGGCGTCCTTTTTATTTGCATTATTTGTGACCTTCCAAGGGCAGGCAATACCTGTACTGGACCATGTGCTGCTTATTTTCTTCTTAAATGTGTTGTAAACCTGCTGCTGCTATTCCTTGAGCTCCAACCCTTTTTTCTTTTCCTTTTTTTTTTTTTTTAAAGATTTATTTATTTATTTGAGGGGGGTGGGGTGGGGAGGGAGAGGAGCAGGCGGGCCACTTCTATTGGTCTTTCATTTGTCCATTTTCATCCATCTTTGTTCTTTGGCCCATGTGGGCCTCCCATCGCGGTGGCCTCTGTTGTCGCAGAGCACCGCCTCTGGGCGCATGCGCTCCAGAACTCCGGCTCAGTAATTGGACACGTCGGTAATTGGACACATCAGTCCAGCTGCTCTGCGGCACGTGGGATCTTCCCAGGCCAGGGACTGAACTGGCACCCCTTGCACTGCAAGGCAGTGTCCTTATCCACTGGACCACCAGGGAAAGCCCCCTTATTTCTTATCTGACAAATTTCTTCAGCCTCCTAGTTGGCCTTCTTGTCCTCCATTTCTCCCCATTTTCGTTGAGAGTGACATTCTTCCAGTTGTAACCTCATCACTTCCTGATTTACAATCCTAAGCTGATTCCTGTCATCTATACTGTAAGATCTAAACTCTGAAATCGGACATCCCTGGCTTTCCATAAGCTGGCCTAAGCCTTGTCCCTTGGCACTGGGTCCTGTGGTACCAGCAAATGTGTTAAATGACTGGAAGAAAATGGATCTGAAAAGCATTGTTTTAAATCTTGGCAGGTACACATTTAGCTGTGTGACTTTGGGCAAGTTGCTTACCTTCTCTGAGCCTCAGTTTTCTCTCTGAATGGATGGCTTCCTATCCCACAGTACAATTGTGCCGATTAGAAATTATAGATCTAAAGCACCCAGCACAGGCTGCCATGTAGTAGCTTTTAAAATTATAATTATTGCTTATAGGCCTGTCATTACCAACAAAGCATGAGCTCTTTAAGGACAAGGGTATGTCAGGTTCAAAATTGTTTCCAGAGTCACTTAACACATGTTAAGTGTATTAACAGAGGCAGGGAGAAGATGAACAAACAAACTGAAAAAAAACAAAAACAAAAAAAAATTAGGGAAGAAGAAAAAGAAGGACAGAGAGATGAATTATTTTAAAAATTCTATGTTTGGGGGCTTCCCTGGTAGTCCAGTGACTAAGACTCTGTGCCCTCAATGCAGGGGGCCCACGTTGGATCCCTGGTCGGGGACCTAGATCCTATATCCAAAACTAAAGATCCGACATGCTGTAACTAAGTCCTGGCCCAGTTAAATAAATAAATACAATGGAACTTCACCATAGGAATCACAAGAGAGAGGAAGAGAATTAGAAATATTTGTAGCACAAAACTGATGGGCTTTGGGGGTTGAATATAGGGTGCTGACCCAGGAGGCTGGACAAGGGAAGGTGTCAAGGTCAGCCCACCGGACTCTTGTCTTTAAGAACCGGCTGAGGTGTCTGTTACTCCTGGCAGGTTGTCTGAATGTGACTCCTAGAAGCCAAGGGAGCTCTGCGCTCCCCAAAGGGGCTTCCCTGGTACCGTTCTTGCCTGATTTAATTTTTGTCACTTCTCTGATTCCTACAGTGAAGCTCCATTGGAACACCTGTTTCTGTCATCTCCTGGTATCCACTGCTCAGGGAGAAGAAGTCTCGATTTCACGTCAGGCAAAGCTGAAGTGATCTGACTCACAAGATGGGGAATGAGCTGGACTTCAGCTTCCCACGAGACTAGCCCATTTCTCCAGTCTTCAGGAGAGAATACGTTTTCTCTGGAACTTCTCTGTTCTCCCTCTCCCACCCCTCCGTTGGGCCAGCTGGCCTGCCTGTCTGCTGGCTGCCACCCTCCCTCTGACGAACGCTAACCAGGATCTGTTCAGTGTCAGCAACCTTCCTATTTCACATTCCATTCAGGTCTGTTCTGTTTCAGTAACAATCAGACAATAAGCCATACTCTATCCCATGCTCTCATCTCACAGTGGGGCGAGAGGATTTCTTAGACCAGTTCTGTGCTACTTCATGCTCTCTGCATGGCAGACCCCCTGCCTCAATGGCTCTAGGTCACTCTTAGAGGACCAATTCCATAGCCCTCAGCTCAACTGCCACTTCCTCCAGGAAGCCCCCTTTTGGGGACCTCCCTGATTGGTGCAAAAAGATGAGAGCAAGGGTATGTCAGGTTCAAAATTGTTTCCAGAGTCACTTAACACATGTTAAGTGTATTAACAGAGGCAGGGAGAAGATGAACAAACAAACTGAAAAAAAACAAAAACAAAAAAAAATTAGGGAAGAAGAAAAAGAAGGACAGAGAGATGAATTATTTTAAAAATTCTATGTTTGGGGGCTTCCCTGGTAGTCCAGTGACTAAGACTCTGTGCCCTCAATGCAGGGGGCCCACGTTGGATCCCTGGTCGGGGACCTAGATCCTATATCCAAAACTAAAGATCCGACATGCTGTAACTAAGTCCTGGCCCAGTTAAATAAATAAATACAATGGAACTTCACCATAGGAATCACAAGAGAGAGGAAGAGAATTAGAAATATTTGTAGCACAAAACTGATGGGCTTTGGGGGTTGAATATAGGGTGCTGACCCAGGAGGCTGGACAAGGGAAGGTGTCAAGGTCAGCCCACCGGACTCTTGTCTTTAAGAACCGGCTGAGGTGTCTGTTACTCCTGGCAGGTTGTCTGAATGTGACTCCTAGAAGCCAAGGGAGCTCTGCGCTCCCCAAAGGGGCTTCCCTGGTACCGTTCTTGCCTGATTTAATTTTTGTCACTTCTCTGATTCCTACAGTGAAGCTCCATTGGAACACCTGTTTCTGTCATCTCCTGGTATCCACTGCTCAGGGAGAAGAAGTCTCGATTTCACGTCAGGCAAAGCTGAAGTGATCTGACTCACAAGATGGGGAATGAGCTGGACTTCAGCTTCCCACGAGACTAGCCCATTTCTCCAGTCTTCAGGAGAGAATACGTTTTCTCTGGAACTTCTCTGTTCTCCCTCTCCCACCCCTCCGTTGGGCCAGCTGGCCTGCCTGTCTGCTGGCTGCCACCCTCCCTCTGACGAACGCTAACCAGGATCTGTTCAGTGTCAGCAACCTTCCTATTTCACATTCCATTCAGGTCTGTTCTGTTTCAGTAACAATCAGACAATAAGCCATACTCTATCCCATGCTCTCATCTCACAGTGGGGCGAGAGGATTTCTTAGACCAGTTCTGTGCTACTTCATGCTCTCTGCATGGCAGACCCCCTGCCTCAATGGCTCTAGGTCACTCTTAGAGGACCAATTCCATAGCCCTCAGCTCAACTGCCACTTCCTCCAGGAAGCCTCCCCTGACCTCCTGACTGTGTCAGTGCTGCTGTTTCACACCTGCCTGGACCTGCTGGCACCCCTTCACGGTCCACTCATGCTGGTAACTCTACCTGTGTCTATGATATTGTGTCCTGTGCAGACCATCACTTCCATAATTGCAAAAGCATATGCTCAGCAGCAGGTAGGACACCATAGGTGTTCAATTCACATTTGGCTGTAAATGGTAGGAATCTGAAGTGAAATCTGGCCACGCCTTCTTTCTGACCCAAAGTTGTGTCAGGACTTCACTGATGACTTCCTGATGACTGATGGAAAATATGGTTGTGAGAAGAGAAATGCTAAACTGTGGGCATCAGTGATAGCAATGCTGAAAGCAAACATCGCAAACTCCAGATGGGCAACTGTCCTTGTTCTAGCAAAGGAGGAAAAATCCAGAAGCAGGGATGCTGGAAGAGAGACTGATGAAGAAAAGAAGGTGGCCCTGGATAGTACCCGCGATAGCCTGGATGCAGAGATGAAAAGGTTTTCTGGAGGAAATGATGGCCCTCGAGTTCTACCCAGATGATCTTGGGGTAGTGGGGCCAGGTTCCTTTGACTAGTTAGTTGTAGCTGGAAGGTGAAGGCAGTTGAATACTACTGTGCCTCGAGGGACACAGGCTTCTCTTAAACCAGAAACTCTCAAAACAATGTCCTACCTACATAGAACAGGAGACCTTGGACCTGTGTCCGGAGAGGACAAAGTGAGCATGGCCTGGCACCTACCAGCCTGGGACTGATCCTGTGCCACCATCATCTCCATGCTGTTTTTGGCTCTTCTCCATGAGACTGTGAGCTCCTGGAGGGCAGAGCCTGCATCGTCCCCATCCATGTCACCCCACAGGCTAAAACTCCACCAGAGAAACATTTGCGGGAAGAATGAGGACATGAAGACATAAATAAACCTTAGACAAGTGGTTCACTCTAATTCTCAACTTCCTTATCTGTAAGGTGGGAATGACAATGGCTACCAGCTAGAGTCTTGTGAAAATTGAATGACATAATGGATACGAGGGTACCCAGGATCGACCCTGCCATAAAGCGGATGCTCACAGAGACTTTCTTTGGGACTTCCCTGGTGGTCCAGTGGCTAAGCCTCCACACTGCCAGTGCAGGGGGCCCCAGTTCAATCCCTGGCCAGGGAACTAGATACTACCGGCTGCATCTAAGAGTTTGCATGCCACAACTAAAGACCCCATAGGCCTCAATGAAGATCGAAGATCCCACATAAATAAATATCTAAAAATTAAACACACACACACACACACATGAACAGCTATTTCTGAATTTTTTTTGTTGTTAAAGATTTTCTTCTCTCTTTTGCATTTAACCACATCTCCTGACTTTCTGACTTTAAGTTGTCCCCAGGCTTCACTGACTTCCATGTTTCCCAGGCTGAACTTGACAGTGCACCAGTGGTTATAGAATCATAAAATGCCTGAGCACGAGGGTACCAAGAGTGAGCACTTGCCTTGTTTGGTTTTCTGCTCTTTGTCAATTTGAGTTGGGCTTTTTGTCACTTGCCATTGAAAGAATTCTGACTAATACAACACCTTGGAGTTTACCTCATCAGACCTCCTAAATATACAGAGGAGGAAGAGCTTTACAAAATCACATAGACATTTTTTATACACAATCAACTTTTCCAAATAAATAGATATTTCCTCACTTGTTTCTCTCTGTTCTCTGCCAAGCAGAACAGGGGCATGTGGGCCTCTTGCCTGGAGAGGGTCATAGAGCATTGCTCTTGGTCAAAGCATGCCTAATCTTTCTCCACCAGAGAGAATTTCTTAATCCAGGTCCTCAGGAACCAGTTTTATTTTGCATTACAATGTTTTCATCCTCTGAGTGGAACTGCTGATGACCGTCCTTTCTCTTTCACACAGTGTAATCAGCAGCAATTAATTCATGGGCCGTCCTTTTCCCTTTCTCTTATGTCCCCCACAGGCTAAACTCCACCAGAGAAACATTTGCGGGAAGAATGAGGACATGAAGACATAAATAAACCTTAGACAAGTGGTTCACTCTAATTCTCAACTTCCTTATCTGTAAGGTGGGAATGACAATGGCTACCAGCTAGAGTCTTGTGAAAATTGAATGACATAATGGATACGAGGGTACCCAGGATCGACCCTGCCATAAAGCGGATGCTCACAGAGACTTTCTTTGGGACTTCCCTGGTGGTCCAGTGGCTAAGCCTCCACACTGCCAGTGCAGGGGGCCCCAGTTCAATCCCTGGCCAGGGAACTAGATACTACCGGCTGCATCTAAGAGTTTGCATGCCACAACTAAAGACCCCATAGGCCTCAATGAAGATCGAAGATCCCACATAAATAAATATCTAAAAATTAAACACACACACACACACACATGAACAGCTATTTCTGAATTTTTTTTGTTGTTAAAGATTTTCTTCTCTCTTTTGCATTTAACCACATCTCCTGACTTTCTGACTTTAAGTTGTCCCCAGGCTTCACTGACTTCCATGTTTCCCAGGCTGAACTTGACAGTGCACCAGTGGTTATAGAATCATAAAATGCCTGAGCACGAGGGTACCAAGAGTGAGCACTTGCCTTGTTTGGTTTTCTGCTCTTTGTCAATTTGAGTTGGGCTTTTTGTCACTTGCCATTGAAAGAATTCTGACTAATACAACACCTTGGAGTTTACCTCATCAGACCTCCTAAATATACAGAGGAGGAAGAGCTTTACAAAATCACATAGACATTTTTTATACACAATCAACTTTTCCAAATAAATAGATATTTCCTCACTTGTTTCTCTCTGTTCTCTGCCAAGCAGAACAGGGGCATGTGGGCCTCTTGCCTGGAGAGGGTCATAGAGCATTGCTCTTGGTCAAAGCATGCCTAATCTTTCTCCACCAGAGAGAATTTCTTAATCCAGGTCCTCAGGAACCAGTTTTATTTTGCATTACAATGTTTTCATCCTCTGAGTGGAACTGCTGATGACCGTCCTTTCTCTTTCACACAGTGTAATCAGCAGCAATTAATTCTAATCACAAGGAGACATCATGAATGAACAGAGCATTAATTGGAAGGAAGTAATCAGAATCGCTCTTGTCCACAGCTGGTACCTGTATGCAGGCAAATATGAGCAGGCACATGTGTGCATGCACAAGCATGAGGGCGTACACACACACACAAGCACACACACTCCTTCCAACGCCCAACCAACCAAGGCTCAAGGAGAGGGCACAGAATGAGCATACTGTCTGATCAGCATGGCGCTGTGAAAAAGAAACAAAAGAAATCACAGTGGAACCACAAAGATTCTTCTGCTAACCAGTCGCTTAAACTTGGCCTCCTCATTTGTAAAATGGGGATACACAGACCTACTTCAAAGTGGTTTAGAAGATTAAATAAGAATATTGTAGGCAAAGCACTTTTCACTGGTGTGTAGCAGGAGCTCAGTCAGCGCTAGTTTCCTTTCCTTCCACATCAAACGCCTTTTATGGCTGGTGGAGAATAAAGGCCTAACGTGATCTGAAATTTTAGATCCTTTGAATGCTCTTGATTCAGCCAAACCTCTGGACTCACCCCTTAATCCTGTGCCACTGCTCTCCCTCAGTCTACATCCACACACACACACACACACACACACACACACACACACACACGCACGCACACACACTTTCCCTCCTACCTCTTTCCTCTCTGGGATTATAAATTCTGGTTGAGGTGAGTCCCCTTAGTACTCTCTCAGCACCTGGCACATGGTCGACACTGAGTGGACACTTGTTAAATAGTCATCCAAAAGCCTGTGACTTTGCTCATGTTCACACTCCACCTTGCTCTCTGTTCAGGTCATCTTTCAGGCCTTAGCAGAGACCCACCACGTCCTTCCTGAAATTTAGGACTTTGTTCCGGGGACTCCTCCCTTCCCCTCTGACAAAGTTCTCTTTCTGTTCTCTGCCAAGCAGAACAGGGGCATGTGGGCCTCTTGCCTGGAGAGGGTCATAGAGCATTGCTCTTGGTCAAAGCATGCCTAATCTTTCTCCACCAGAGAGAATTTCTTAATCCAGGTCCTCAGGAACCAGTTTTATTTTGCATTACAATGTTTTCATCCTCTGAGTGGAACTGCTGATGACCGTCCTTTCTCTTTCACACAGTGTAATCAGCAGCAATTAATTCTAATCACAAGGAGACATCATGAATGAACAGAGCATTAATTGGAAGGAAGTAATCAGAATCGCTCTTGTCCACAGCTGGTACCTGTATGCAGGCAAATATGAGCAGGCACATGTGTGCATGCACAAGCATGAGGGCGTACACACACACACAAGCACACACACTCCTTCCAACGCCCAACCAACCAAGGCTCAAGGAGAGGGCACAGAATGAGCATACTGTCTGATCAGCATGGCGCTGTGAAAAAGAAACAAAAGAAATCACAGTGGAACCACAAAGATTCTTCTGCTAACCAGTCGCTTAAACTTGGCCTCCTCATTTGTAAAATGGGGATACACAGACCTACTTCAAAGTGGTTTAGAAGATTAAATAAGAATATTGTAGGCAAAGCACTTTTCACTGGTGTGTAGCAGGAGCTCAGTCAGCGCTAGTTTCCTTTCCTTCCACATCAAACGCCTTTTATGGCTGGTGGAGAATAAAGGCCTAACGTGATCTGAAATTTTAGATCCTTTGAATGCTCTTGATTCAGCCAAACCTCTGGACTCACCCCTTAATCCTGTGCCACTGCTCTCCCTCAGTCTACATCCACACACACACACACACACACACACACACACACACACACGCACGCACACACACTTTCCCTCCTACCTCTTTCCTCTCTGGGATTATAAATTCTGGTTGAGGTGAGTCCCCTTAGTACTCTCTCAGCACCTGGCACATGGTCGACACTGAGTGGACACTTGTTAAATAGTCATCCAAAAGCCTGTGACTTTGCTCATGTTCACACTCCACCTTGCTCTCTGTTCAGGTCATCTTTCAGGCCTTAGCAGAGACCCACCACGTCCTTCCTGAAATTTAGGACTTTGTTCCGGGGACTCCTCCCTTCCCCTCTGAACTCCATTCTTCTTTCACAATATTTATAGCTTTCCACCCATAAGGTATCTATGGGTATCTTTTCTTTCATCTTTTCAAGTTTCTTCAACCAACTCCTTGAATCAATGCTGATGACTTGTTGAGCACAAGCACAAAGCCTGGTTTAGAAGCAGAAGGCTGATGATTAACATTCCTGAAACATGATTTCATTACCTCACTAACAACCCCTAAGTGGGAAGTCCATGAATGAATCATGCACCCTGAAGCCCTCCCCCCAAAGCTGCCTTTAAATACCCTTCTCTGAACGCTGTTTGAGGAGTCGGGGTCTTCTGCTGCCTGTCCTCCTTGGCTGGTGCCTGCACTCAACACTGTACTCTTGTTTCACCTCAACTCAGTGGCAGTAGATTGGCTTTGCTCTGTGCCAGGCAAACAGACCCCAGTTTGGTCTGGTCACACTTTTAAGATGCAGTAATCATTCATTAATCTTTGTACCAGGTCTTTGGAAGTCATGATCAATCTGGCTGAGCTATGCCTCTTCTTAGGGTGTTTTAAAACATCCCCAAAGCCAATTAACCAGACTGTAGACTTGGCTTCCTGGAGAAAATGTCTCCAAATGGCAAGGGAGAGGTCAGTGTTCCTTTACCACTCCAAACCTTCCTCTTCTAAGATCTGGTTCCTGCCAAGGATCATAGTTTTCTCCCTTAAAAAATGCTCTAAGAGATCACTTGGGCCTCTTAGTTCAGAACAGTGATGGGGATCTTCTGTGGCTCTGGGCTCTTGGGCCCTTGGGAAATGTCTTACCCTTCTTCCCACCCTTGCTTAGCCTCTTGGTGAATGCTTAATCACCCTTGCAGACCCAGCTCAAAATCTGTCCTATTTAGGAAGTCTCAGATCTCTCAAGGCTGAATTAGTTGCTGAGTTGCTCTATTCTCTGTAGGCATAGAATTCGAGTTCCCACACTCAAAATTTGGACACTTGTTAAATAGTCATCCAAAAGCCTGTGACTTTGCTCATGTTCACACTCCACCTTGCTCTCTGTTCAGGTCATCTTTCAGGCCTTAGCAGAGACCCACCACGTCCTTCCTGAAATTTAGGACTTTGTTCCGGGGACTCCTCCCTTCCCCTCTGAACTCCATTCTTCTTTCACAATATTTATAGCTTTCCACCCATAAGGTATCTATGGGTATCTTTTCTTTCATCTTTTCAAGTTTCTTCAACCAACTCCTTGAATCAATGCTGATGACTTGTTGAGCACAAGCACAAAGCCTGGTTTAGAAGCAGAAGGCTGATGATTAACATTCCTGAAACATGATTTCATTACCTCACTAACAACCCCTAAGTGGGAAGTCCATGAATGAATCATGCACCCTGAAGCCCTCCCCCCAAAGCTGCCTTTAAATACCCTTCTCTGAACGCTGTTTGAGGAGTCGGGGTCTTCTGCTGCCTGTCCTCCTTGGCTGGTGCCTGCACTCAACACTGTACTCTTGTTTCACCTCAACTCAGTGGCAGTAGATTGGCTTTGCTCTGTGCCAGGCAAACAGACCCCAGTTTGGTCTGGTCACACTTTTAAGATGCAGTAATCATTCATTAATCTTTGTACCAGGTCTTTGGAAGTCATGATCAATCTGGCTGAGCTATGCCTCTTCTTAGGGTGTTTTAAAACATCCCCAAAGCCAATTAACCAGACTGTAGACTTGGCTTCCTGGAGAAAATGTCTCCAAATGGCAAGGGAGAGGTCAGTGTTCCTTTACCACTCCAAACCTTCCTCTTCTAAGATCTGGTTCCTGCCAAGGATCATAGTTTTCTCCCTTAAAAAATGCTCTAAGAGATCACTTGGGCCTCTTAGTTCAGAACAGTGATGGGGATCTTCTGTGGCTCTGGGCTCTTGGGCCCTTGGGAAATGTCTTACCCTTCTTCCCACCCTTGCTTAGCCTCTTGGTGAATGCTTAATCACCCTTGCAGACCCAGCTCAAAATCTGTCCTATTTAGGAAGTCTCAGATCTCTCAAGGCTGAATTAGTTGCTGAGTTGCTCTATTCTCTGTAGGCATAGAATTCTGTATCTATCTTTTCCTCAGCTTTAAGCACATGGTTTTATAATCTAAGCAAGATGATGAGGTAGGCTGGGCAGGCAGGCACCAGGTACTAATTTTGTTAGGATGAAAATATAGAAAGTTGTAGAAAATTATATTTATCAGAAGTATCCAGTAATATTTGGTTGGAGGGAAATCTGAGACCCTGGGAAGAGAAGTTACTTTTGCTCAAACCATTAAGCTAGAAAGTGGTTGAACTGGGATTTTAATCATCTGACAACTCCCAAATCAATGCTCATGCTGGTTATTCACTTAGTCATGTGTGTTACCTGCTAACTGTGTACGAGGCACTGTTCTAGGCACTGGGATGCGGAACTTCAAGCATGACTGCCCTGACTCATGGCAGGTAATGATAGAGCAGAGTCAAATCCCTTATGCTGGTCTCTGGTCTCCAGGTCTGAGGCTCTCCTGTCCCACTGTGGGATTTCACTACTTGGAAGCTCCACAGCCAGATTCCCAGCCTCTCCTTCCCAGGAAATGGCAAGACACTTCCTCAGAATAACCTCCTCGTCTGCCCTGAAATCTTTGGCTGTGCCCACTGAGGAAAGACAGCCAAGGCTGCTGCCAAGTTCATTAATAATTTTGGCTTTCTGGAGGAAGGAGTTAGATTGCTTTGCTCTTCAAATATCAAAACATCCAATTAACACAGCTAATTAGCATCACTAGCAGCAGTCAAGAAAGGCAAATGAGATTTCAAGGCTGTACCATGCTTCCTGGAGAAAATGTCTCCAAATGGCAAGGGAGAGGTCAGTGTTCCTTTACCACTCCAAACCTTCCTCTTCTAAGATCTGGTTCCTGCCAAGGATCATAGTTTTCTCCCTTAAAAAATGCTCTAAGAGATCACTTGGGCCTCTTAGTTCAGAACAGTGATGGGGATCTTCTGTGGCTCTGGGCTCTTGGGCCCTTGGGAAATGTCTTACCCTTCTTCCCACCCTTGCTTAGCCTCTTGGTGAATGCTTAATCACCCTTGCAGACCCAGCTCAAAATCTGTCCTATTTAGGAAGTCTCAGATCTCTCAAGGCTGAATTAGTTGCTGAGTTGCTCTATTCTCTGTAGGCATAGAATTCTGTATCTATCTTTTCCTCAGCTTTAAGCACATGGTTTTATAATCTAAGCAAGATGATGAGGTAGGCTGGGCAGGCAGGCACCAGGTACTAATTTTGTTAGGATGAAAATATAGAAAGTTGTAGAAAATTATATTTATCAGAAGTATCCAGTAATATTTGGTTGGAGGGAAATCTGAGACCCTGGGAAGAGAAGTTACTTTTGCTCAAACCATTAAGCTAGAAAGTGGTTGAACTGGGATTTTAATCATCTGACAACTCCCAAATCAATGCTCATGCTGGTTATTCACTTAGTCATGTGTGTTACCTGCTAACTGTGTACGAGGCACTGTTCTAGGCACTGGGATGCGGAACTTCAAGCATGACTGCCCTGACTCATGGCAGGTAATGATAGAGCAGAGTCAAATCCCTTATGCTGGTCTCTGGTCTCCAGGTCTGAGGCTCTCCTGTCCCACTGTGGGATTTCACTACTTGGAAGCTCCACAGCCAGATTCCCAGCCTCTCCTTCCCAGGAAATGGCAAGACACTTCCTCAGAATAACCTCCTCGTCTGCCCTGAAATCTTTGGCTGTGCCCACTGAGGAAAGACAGCCAAGGCTGCTGCCAAGTTCATTAATAATTTTGGCTTTCTGGAGGAAGGAGTTAGATTGCTTTGCTCTTCAAATATCAAAACATCCAATTAACACAGCTAATTAGCATCACTAGCAGCAGTCAAAAGAAAGGCAATTTAGATGCAGGATTTCAAAGGTTTCCTAGTTGTAGGCCAAGGCAACCCATCTCTTGCTAATGACAAAAGTTCCTCGTTTAGGCGATTCATAGCAGCCATCAATTAGCTCAGCCACTGGGCAGAGCCTGGCTGCATCCCTCAGTCACTGTCTAATCAGAACTGGGGGTACAGAGAAAAAGACAGAATAGGGTAAGAGAGGGATGGAGTGCTGTGGGTGGGGGAGTGGCAGAGAGAGAGAATGAGAACAAGAGGGAAACACAGAGGGAGAGATACAGAGAGGAGTAACACACAAAGATAGAAACTCTCAGAAACCGAATAAGTGAGAGAGGTAAAGTGACTTATAGATAAACAGACAGCAATCATATCGGTACAAAGAAAAGGAAATTCCCTAAATATAGAAAAGCTATTTAAAACAATGTCTGACCATCAGTAATTTGAGAAGGTAGCTGGTCATTGGGAAACCTAGTGTTCTCATTTGTAAACTCAAACTTAGCTGTGAGTTCCGATTAAAACTTGGCAAAGTTGGGCTGCTATGGTAGAATCCAAGAGAAGTGAGATTAGGAGACCTAAACCAGGGTTTTTCTCTTCCCTTCTATGCTGAAGGTTGGTCTTCCCATCAGCCTTGATTTCTCTTTAGAAAGTCAGGTGTGCGGTCAGTATTCTCCATTTGTGTATTTTCTCCTTTATACCCAAGGGGCCCAGAGCCAGGCCTCGGGTCAGCCACGAGTGTTGCTGTATCCACCTTAAATAAGGAAACAAATGGATCTCCCGAAGAGTCCGTCCCAGAAACGACTCTTGCTTACCTTGGTCCTGGTTTGGTCCTCAGGATTGTGTCTCAATGTATGCCACCCCCCCTAATTATACAAGGCTTCGAGCCTCTCGTCTGCCCTGAGGAATCTTATGGCTTGTAAGACACTTCCTCAGAATAACCTCCTCGTCTGCCCTGAAATCTTTGGCTGTGCCCACTGAGGAAAGACAGCCAAGGCTGCTGCCAAGTTCATTAATAATTTTGGCTTTCTGGAGGAAGGAGTTAGATTGCTTTGCTCTTCAAATATCAAAACATCCAATTAACACAGCTAATTAGCATCACTAGCAGCAGTCAAAAGAAAGGCAATTTAGATGCAGGATTTCAAAGGTTTCCTAGTTGTAGGCCAAGGCAACCCATCTCTTGCTAATGACAAAAGTTCCTCGTTTAGGCGATTCATAGCAGCCATCAATTAGCTCAGCCACTGGGCAGAGCCTGGCTGCATCCCTCAGTCACTGTCTAATCAGAACTGGGGGTACAGAGAAAAAGACAGAATAGGGTAAGAGAGGGATGGAGTGCTGTGGGTGGGGGAGTGGCAGAGAGAGAAAAGATGGGACAAGAGGGAAACACAGAGGGAGAGATACAGAGAGGAGTAACACACAAAGATAGAAACTCTCAGAAACCGAATAAGTGAGAGAGGTAAAGTGACTTATAGATAAACAGACAGCAATCATATCGGTACAAAGAAAAGGAAATTCCCTAAATATAGAAAAGCTATTTAAAACAATGTCTGACCATCAGTAATTTGAGAAGGTAGCTGGTCATTGGGAAACCTAGTGTTCTCATTTGTAAACTCAAACTTAGCTGTGAGTTCCGATTAAAACTTGGCAAAGTTGGGCTGCTATGGTAGAATCCAAGAGAAGTGAGATTAGGAGACCTAAACCAGGGTTTTTCTCTTCCCTTCTATGCTGAAGGTTGGTCTTCCCATCAGCCTTGATTTCTCTTTAGAAAGTCAGGTGTGCGGTCAGTATTCTCCATTTGTGTATTTTCTCCTTTATACCCAAGGGGCCCAGAGCCAGGCCTCGGGTCAGCCACGAGTGTTGCTGTATCCACCTTAAATAAGGAAACAAATGGATCTCCCGAAGAGTCCGTCTCAGAAACGACTCTTGCGTTTACCTTGGTCCTGGTTTGGTCCTCAGGATTGTGTCTCAATGTGACTGCAACACCCTCTGGTCTCTTCTCGCTGCTGTCCAATCCATTCTCATTTCTGTGACCATAGTGACATTTCTAAGATGCAGATATGACCATGCCTCTCTCTGACTTGAACCCCTCTATATCAATGAGTTCCATAATTTCTCTAGATCGAATCCAAGCCCATTAAACACAGTATTCAAGGCCTCCCTCTGTGCTCTGGTTCCTGCCGTCTTCTCTGCAGCCTTTTCTTGGCTTCATTCTGCACCCGTATTTCCCGCTCTCCACCACACCCTTACACTGCAGCCACAGGAGATGACACTGGCTCCCCTGGACAATCTCTACATCTTCACCTCCAGGTTCTTTTTCACACAGTCTAGCCCCTGCAATACCTTAATTGATCCACAGCTCTTTCTCTGTGGCTTTCTATATCTCTGTTTCTGTTTATACACTTCCTCTGTCTATTAACTGGTTCGTTTTACACAAGCTCAAATGTCTTCAGAGGATGAGCTTATAATGTAAATATGTGCAATGACAGGTATGAAACAGTAGGGGGCGAAGTGGCAAACTGGACACTGAAAGCCATACTCCAAGACCCTCAGACTTCAACATTAAATCAACCACCACCAACTCACCAGCCAGCAAGCATTCTCCTGGCCCAATCCACCACCTGAGGGAAGGAGTTAGTGATGAGTCACCAGTTGGTGATGCTCCATCTGTAACTTAGAGCTTAGCGTGGCCCAGAAGGTCCTCCATGCTCTGACTCTATTTCCATCTCTTGTCATCGCCAAGTATCTGGTTCCTCCGTGTGTGTGTGTGTGTGGGGGGGGGGGGGTGGATTTCCACAGCCTCTGCTGTCTCCTTTCCAGCTGCGTAGAGCACTAACATTTACAGCGACTAGGCCAATCTCATGATGTGTCTGGCCCAGGCAAGATGTTATTAATCAGCATTTTAATGAAGCCTAATTGCAGCAGATGATGCCTCCCACCAGGTAAGACAATGGTTACAGATGGGAGCAAACCAGGAAATCACTGCCGTCTCCTGGAGCTGGCCTCACTGCAGCAGCTGAGGGTTAACTCCCGGAGGACTGGATGGCTGTAGTGAGGAGAGCGTGGCAGAGGGCTCCACTCCCAGTAAGAGATGACCCCACTCCCAGTAAGAGATGACCCCTCTCCCCAGGGCCTCTGGAAACACTGTCTGGACCACGAATAGAGCTGAGCTTCCAGCTGGGGTTGAATTCCTCCAGCAAAGGCTCACTATGTCTCCTGAGGTCTACCCCAGCCAACATATGTCTTCCAGATATGATGGGGTCTCTATTTTCAGCATTTTCTCATGAGTCAGGGCTTGGTGAAGCATTAGAGTCTTCAAAAAGTGATCTCCATTTCCTCAACTGTTTGCTTTTTTCTCCTTGTTCCTGCATTTACTCCTCTCTTCTCTCTAGAGCAATCAAGCACCGAGGACCCTCCCAGTCCCAGCCTCTATCACTGATTTGTGAATGGTTCAGAGTGTGGGCTGTGGATCAGACAGGGCCAGTCCAGTCTCTGACACCTGCATCTACCAGCTGCAACCTTGGGAAAGTTACTCCATCTCTCTGACCTTCAATGTCCTCATCACTCACATGAGAACAATCATCTCTGCCCTGTCTTCTTCACATGGTTGTTTCGAGATTATGGAAAATTCCAAGGGCAGTGCCTGACACCTAGCCAAGTCCTTTCCCTCCTTATTCTGAAACTATACTGAGAAGGCATTCAGTGGCAGAAATTCTTGGTCCTTGCAGGATACCTCTTTCTTGATTGGAGAAAGAAGCATTGATTTCACAATGCTCCCAAAATCATATCAACAGGGCATGCTCACTGATCTAGGGTAAAGTAACCAGACGCCCCTTCTCTATCTCGCCCTGTGTACATTCTCCACTCCTCCTGTTAATACAGTAATTTCTTCATGCAACTCTCTTGCTCAAGAACCGTCTCTGGCTCCCTGTTGTCTATAAGCCAAAATTCATATTAATCCTAGGACATTCAAGGCTTTCTATGATCGGGCCCCAAAGGACTTTTCCAGCTTCAGTTCTGAAGTCTCCCTTGTATGAACTCCCTCGTCAAGACAGGCCACTTTCTTAACATGCTCAGTTCTACCACCTCAGCCTTTATTCAGGATGGTCCACTTTCCCGAATGCCTTTGCTGCTTTACTGCTAGACTGTAAGGGCCTTCATTAGACTGTGGAAATGGATGTTTTGTTTTAAATCTCAACATCAATAGAGCTAGACACAATGAAGACCCTCAATGTTTGTTTAAAGTGAATGAAATACTACTCTCTCAAATTCTTCTTTGAAGTTCAGAATAGATCCCTTTGGATGCTTTGATGTAGTCAAGTTCAGAATCTAAAGTCAACAGACCTGGGGTCAAACCCAAGCCCTACCACTGTGATGGCTAATTTTATACATCAACCTGTCTAGGAAGTGAGGCCCAGATAAGTGTTCAAACATCATTCTAGGTGTGTGTGTGTGAGGATATTCTGAATGAGATTATCACTTACATTGGTGAGCTTTGAGTAAAGCAGATTACTTTCCCTAATGTTGGCGGGTCTCATCCAATCAGCTGAAGGACTGACTAAAACCAACGACAGACCTCCGTTGAGAAAGAAGGAATTCTTCAGTGGGTGGCCTTCAGACTTGAACTGCAACACTGGCTCTTCTGGGGGTCTCCAGCCTGCTGGTCCACCCCCACAGATTTTGGACTTGCCAGCCTTCATAATCACATGAACCAGTTCCTTAAAAATGCATTTCTTTCTACATAGACTCACATCCCATTGGTTCTGTTTCTCTGGAGAGCCCTGACTTAGACAATTCCTTACTGACAATGCACTTCCATCAGACTATTTTACCTGGCTGAGCTTTTGCTGTCTGAGCTGGAAAATGAGAATAATTGTTCCTCCTTCACAGAGTTGTTGTGATGATTCATTGAGACCCTGTCCATGTGTGCTCACTGATCTAGGGTAAAGTAACCAGACGCCCTTCTCTATCTCGCCCTGTGTACATTCTCCACCTCCTGTTAATACAGTAATTTCTTCATGCAACTCTCTTGCTCAAGAACCGTCTCTGGCTCCCTGTTGTCTATAAGCCAAAATTCATATTAATCCTAGGACATTCAAGGCTTTCTATGATCGGGCCCCAAAGGACTTTTCCAGCTTCAGTTCTGAAGTCTCCCTTGTATGAACTCCCTCGTCAAGACAGGCCACTTTCTTAACATGCTCAGTTCTACCACCTCAGCCTTTATTCAGGATGGTCCACTTTCCCGAATGCCTTTGCTGCTTTACTGCTAGACTGTAAGGGCCTTCATTAGACTGTGGAAATGGATGTTTTGTTTTAAATCTCAACATCAATAGAGCTAGACACAATGAAGACCCTCAATGTTTGTTTAAAGTGAATGAAATACTACTCTCTCAAATTCTTCTTTGAAGTTCAGAATAGATCCCTTTGGATGCTTTGATGTAGTCAAGTTCAGAATCTAAAGTCAACAGACCTGGGGTCAAACCCAAGCCCTACCACTGTGATGGCTAATTTTATACATCAACCTGTCTAGGAAGTGAGGCCCAGATAAGTGTTCAAACATCATTCTAGGTGTGTGTGTGTGAGGATATTCTGAATGAGATTATCACTTACATTGGTGAGCTTTGAGTAAAGCAGATTACTTTCCCTAATGTTGGCGGGTCTCATCCAATCAGCTGAAGGACTGACTAAAACCAACGACAGACCTCCGTTGAGAAAGAAGGAATTCTTCAGTGGGTGGCCTTCAGACTTGAACTGCAACACTGGCTCTTCTGGGGGTCTCCAGCCTGCTGGTCCACCCCCACAGATTTTGGACTTGCCAGCCTTCATAATCACATGAACCAGTTCCTTAAAAATGCATTTCTTTCTACATAGACTCACATCCCATTGGTTCTGTTTCTCTGGAGAGCCCTGACTTAGACAATTCCTTACTGACAATGCACTTCCATCAGACTATTTTACCTGGCTGAGCTTTTGCTGTCTGAGCTGGAAAATGAGAATAATTGTTCCTCCTTCACAGAGTTGTTGTGATGATTCATTGAGACCCTGTCCATGTGTGTGTGAGCGCCTTGGAAACTGTGAGCTCAAGCGCCTTGCTAAATTTTATTGTCAAGACCCATCACCTCCAGGAAGATGTCCCCACTTGCTCCAGCCCTCTTTCCTCTCAGACATTCCTGAGCTCCAAGAGCAGTCTGGATGCACATCTCACCACCTCTGTCCTTTGTCTTGGCGTCTAAGCACACTTGACACCCAGCCCTGGATGAGAGACAGAGCGGGTGGGGACAGGGGCCCTGGTGGAGATACCCAGTATAGACAACCTGGGGGCAGCTGGCAGAGCTAGAGCAGAGGCTGCCTGACAGATTCACTGCAGTTGGTTGGGTCTTGAATTTAAATGCAGCCAATTGCTCTTTGTCTCGACAGGGTAATAAAAAATCCTCAGACAGTGTATTATAGATGCAAAGGTGCAATGCTGGATCTCTGGGTCCTGAAGGAGATGGACTTTGTGGGGTGGGAAACAGGGCAGAGCAGATTGCATGTCCTCAGCAGGGCCGGAAGAGCCTGGACACCCAAGGCTAGGCCAGTGCTTCCCAGTCTTTCTTGCTGTGACACACAGAGAAAACGACGGTATTTGTTTGCACATTGAAGGAAGCAGACAGCGATTGCCTTTTGTTGGAAGTTATGGGCCCCAGAACCTGGGCTGCTCCATGTCTTATGAGGCTGTGCGTGGGCTGTGGTATCAGTAGCCTGGTGGGAATCTCTGCGATACACTTTCCTCATGAACTGGGAGTGCAGAAGATGCCGTGGTCCTCACAGGCTGACCTGATGGAAAGCTCAGCTGGGAGTCTATTGAGGGCTCCAGCTCTGGGGGCCTTGTGGTTGCTGTCTCTCTTCTGCAAATCTGATAATGTCATCATCCCTCATTCAGAATGACAAGTACCTATACTCCTCAGGAGGGCACATAAAACAGGAACCTCACCCATTTTCTCAGCCCAGTCTCCAATAGCTGTATCTTTTAAAAAAAAAAAAACAATATCCTTTTTTTTTTTCTTTTCTCATTCTCTATCTCTCAAATCTACAGGTGACTGCTTTGACTGATGCAGGATCAACTCTGCCAGAAGGTAGGCTTTCAGGCTGGCTTGGCTGCAGAGGGGACTGCAGTATTCATTCTGGGGCCGGACTAAAGTGACAGTGGCTCCCTGTGGCATCTCTTCTTCTGGTGGATCAGTAGACTAGCCAGGGCCAAGCCAAACTTCCTTGGCATGCTGGAGACCCCCATCCAGGTCTGTTCTACTAGCCTTCTGCTCACCAAAGCAGGTCACCCCAATACACCCAACACCAGGGGGTCAAGGAAGAATGCTCTGCCCACAGTCCTTCCTGGCATTTGAAGCTCCAGACAGTCCCAGATCCTGAAAACACGTGGTGTCGGGTCTCTGGTCTGACCCTAAAATGTCCATTAACTGTAATGCCTGCGCATCAACTAATTCATCAGATTGTATGTACTATCTTGGAATATACGGACCTCCTTTGACCCATTTCTGTGTCTCCAGGCACCCAGCATGAGGCCTACACAACGGTTGTGCTCAGAAACACCTCCATAAACAAATGAATAAGTAACTGACCAAAGGAATGGCCAGTACCTGGGTCCTTTTGATTTCTGTGTGCTCACCAGCCTATCTATCTGGATCCAGGGATCTCTGTGTGTACTTTGACTCTGGGTGGACTGGGTTATGGCTACAAACCCTGGGTCTAGGTTCTAGTAGATTTAAGACATTGGATCAAAGTCCCTTGACCCACATCCATTATTATGACTGAATTTGAGTTCACAGAATGTCTAAATAGGAAAGGACATGAGAGACTTCTTTCTTCAACTGCTCCTATGAGGGAAGAAGCAATGTCTTACTCCTCTTTGACATCCAACACCCAGCGCAGGACCTGGTATAAAGTGGGTACTTGGTAAATATTTGATTTTGCATGAATCCCTCTAACACTTTTATGCATTGGAAAATGAAAGCCCAGAGAAGGAAAACAAACTGTCTTAGTCACACAGTAATTTTCTAGTAGTCTAGTTTGCAGCCTGACTCCTCTGGCTTCCAAAGGTCTTGTTTCTTGACACAGATCTAAGGTTATATGAAGTAAGACATTAATTACTTCTCCCAAATTTGTCTTAGATCATTGGTGGGTCCAACATGGATGAGATCATGTTGCCTTAAAACCATGAAGGCAAAAAGCAGCTGATAAAGCAGCAACAAAGCAGACTTGAAAACTGAGTTTTGAGCTTAAGAATGTGCAGAGGCACCTGCCCAATACCTGACCTTGGGCAAATCTCTTACTTGCCGTGAGCATCCATCTCCTCCCCACTTCTTGCTCCAAACAGGGACAAGAATGCCCATCTTTCAGGGTTGCAGTAAAGATTCCCTGCCTAATGCTTGAGGACATTGTATTTTTCGTCACCCCAATACACCCAACACCAGGGGGTCAAGGAAGAATGCTCTGCCCACAGTCCTTCCTGGCATTTGAAGCTCCAGACAGTCCCAGATCCTGAAAACACGTGGTGTCGGGTCTCTGGTCTGACCCTAAAATGTCCATTAACTGTAATGCCTGCGCATCAACTAATTCATCAGATTGTATGTACTATCTTGGAATATACGGACCTCCTTTGACCCATTTCTGTGTCTCCAGGCACCCAGCATGAGGCCTACACAACGGTTGTGCTCAGAAACACCTCCATAAACAAATGAATAAGTAACTGACCAAAGGAATGGCCAGTACCTGGGTCCTTTTGATTTCTGTGTGCTCACCAGCCTATCTATCTGGATCCAGGGATCTCTGTGTGTACTTTGACTCTGGGTGGACTGGGTTATGGCTACAAACCCTGGGTCTAGGTTCTAGTAGATTTAAGACATTGGATCAAAGTCCCTTGACCCACATCCATTATTATGACTGAATTTGAGTTCACAGAATGTCTAAATAGGAAAGGACATGAGAGACTTCTTTCTTCAACTGCTCCTATGAGGGAAGAAGCAATGTCTTACTCCTCTTTGACATCCAACACCCAGCGCAGGACCTGGTATAAAGTGGGTACTTGGTAAATATTTGATTTTGCATGAATCCCTCTAACACTTTTATGCATTGGAAAATGAAAGCCCAGAGAAGGAAAACAAACTGTCTTAGTCACACAGTAATTTTCTAGTAGTCTAGTTTGCAGCCTGACTCCTCTGGCTTCCAAAGGTCTTGTTTCTTGACACAGATCTAAGGTTATATGAAGTAAGACATTAATTACTTCTCCCAAATTTGTCTTAGATCATTGGTGGGTCCAACATGGATGAGATCATGTTGCCTTAAAACCATGAAGGCAAAAAGCAGCTGATAAAGCAGCAACAAAGCAGACTTGAAAACTGAGTTTTGAGCTTAAGAATGTGCAGAGGCACCTGCCCAATACCTGACCTTGGGCAAATCTCTTACTTGCCGTGAGCATCCATCTCCTCCCCACTTCTTGCTCCAAACAGGGACAAGAATGCCCATCTTTCAGGGTTGCAGTAAAGATCCCTGCTAATGTGTGCCATTTGCCTGGAACATCTTAATCTTAGATGGTCACTTGAGGACATTGTATTTTTCAGTTTGTGCTTGAAAGCTGGCCCATGGATCCATCCATCCTCACCCCTGGAGACTGTTTGCCCTTACAAACACGCCCGGTTCTCTGTGCCCTGCCACCCTGCTATTTTAATTTTTGCAGTGCTGCTGCTCACTGTGGAACAGCCACTGACCATAAAGTTTGACATTTTCAAGATTAAAGTGCTTTGAATTAGTCATGCACATGTGAAGTCATTGTTCCTGTTTGTCTTGCTCCAGAATCTAAAAATGGCTTTCAGTAGAGTCTAGTAACTTTCCTCCACAGTCACCTTTGGGTGAGGAGGCATGGAGGAGTTTAGGACAAGGGAAAATGCTCAGTCCCTCAGAAGAAAACCAGAGCAGAAGAAGGACAGTGGGGACCAGTATATTTGGAGACAGGGGTCTGCTCTGCCAAGGCTTGGTGGTCTGCTGTGTCCCCAAGGTGCAGTGGGGGCTGGAGAACTGGGGAGGTTGGGATGAGGCAGGGAGGTCTACCAGAGTTCGCCCGGGAGCACAGGAGCAGTTCAGGCTCCGGGGATCATAGGGCTCTGGATTCAGAATCTGCCTTTGTGAACTGTGTGACCTCAGGTATGCCAATATCTTGAGCCAATATTTTCTCATGGGCAAGACAGAAACAGTGCCTCTCTGCACTGTTGAATCCACTAACAGGGCACTTAGTGGGTAAGTGGCTGTCAATCAGTAAATATTTTCTCAAAATATTCTCTCAAAAGCGTCCCAACTTTCTACTCAGATATCTTCTTGTGCTTTAAATCTGTATATTCCCAGAATCCCAGAGAAGCCCACTTGCAAATACTACTAAAATGTTTAGCCAAAGGGAAGTGAATTTGGGTTTTCCCAGTCTGCCCTTCGTGCACATGTGAGGTAGACCACAGTCATAATTTTTTTGTGGAGAACTCAAAAGAGGAATCCTCTTTGCTTCAAACCTAGTGACCACTTAGTGACTATCTCTGTTGGGGTGCGGATGGTTCTCCATCCAGGCAAGAAGTCTGGTCCTCAACCAGTTGGCCTCCTGACCGCTTACTCAACAAATCTCCATGAAGTGATCATACAGAACTGTAATGCATAATTATAGCTACCATTTCTTACTTGGAGACAGTCAGGATATTAAATACTTAGATTCTCATTTAACCTCACAAAACCCCTGGGAAGTTTGTGTCATTAGCTCTATTTAATGGAGTTCAGGGTCCAGACAGGTGAAGTAACTTGCCCAAAGTGATGCAGGGCTCATAAATGGCAGGGCTAAGGTTTGAAACCAGATCTGTATGATTACTAGAAGCCCGGGCTCCTAACCACTGAACCACAGTGGCTCAAAGACTTGAAGTCTTGTCCCTTGCCCAAGTCTGGACTAGCTGGCCATCCTGGGTTCTCCATAGCTGCGATGAGAGATGAGACTTGCCCTGAGGGAGGAGTGGCGGACGCACCCTGTGTTGGTGCAGCCGGCTAGCCCTTAGACAGCTGCTACCTGGAACATGTGAGGGACTGTACCCTCAGCTCTCCACAGGGACACTGTGAGAGGCACCCTCCTGACACTAGTGCTGGCATCTGCTGAGGGAATGTTTAAGAGGCCACAGGCCATGGGTCCTGGGGTGAGAGGCTTCCTGAAGAGCTCAGTGCTGGGAAATGCTTTGTGTGGCTTTAGGGGGACATGGACTTGGGTTGTAATTAGCATACCTGGTAAATCAATGAGCAAGTACATTAGAATAATGGCCCAGAGACACACACACACACACCAGGGTGTCAGGTAGGGCCTCAGGGGATGATGCCTCCCCACAACTCAGGACACTTTGGGAAGAGGGACTCCCCGACAGCCTTACACCCTCTGCCTGTGCCTTAGCTCGGGTCACAGGCCCGGATCACACACTTCATCAAAAATCTGCTCTGCTCACTTGGGGAAAGGACAGTTCCTTCAAGGTGAAGGTCAAGTCCCCACTTTTCCATAGAGCTTAATCAATGTTATACGAATCTGAATCTGTACTGAGGTGCGAGGAGAGGGGAAAGAGGAGGAGGGAGGGCAGGAGGGGATGAGAGAAGACAGGAAGAGCAGACAGTCAGTGGGGCTGCGAGGAGATGGGAAGGGGAGGGAGAGCTGAGGCTGCCCATGGCCCCACCACCATCCAGCACCAGGTCCTAATCCTCACAGTCAGTTAAGTGGTGCAAAACATTTCTACTCTTTGTCTTCAGAGAGGAAATGAGCTAGGGAGAAAGAAGATGACAGAAAGGAAGCGTGAAGGAGAAGAGAGGGGAGACAGGAGGCTGGCGGTAGGAGGAGACAGCAGGTGGAGTCGAGGGAGGGCACACTAGACACACGCGTGCGTGAGTGTGTATATAAGGGACAGAGTCCAGTAGACCTACAGACAAGAAGAGAGGCTGGGGACAGAAGAGGGGAAGAAGCAGGTAGGAGAGGGAATGATCATGCAGAAAGGAAAACTGGGAGAGGTGAGTGGATATGCTCCTTCTCCTCCACCTCCCAAAGGTGGCTCAGGCCACTAGCCTCAGATCCCAGTTGAGACAAAGGACTTGGCAGCCTCCCAACCTCTGCAGGATGAAGCCAGACTTTCCAAGGCAGCCATGCACCTTGGGGGCCAGGAGAGGGCACTTCAGCCTCAGACAACAGCGATGAGCTGCAGCCTGTGGTCCCTGGGGTGAGAGGCTTCCTGAAGAGCTCAGTGCTGGGAAATGCTTTGTGTGGCTTTAGGGGGACATGGACTTGGGTTGTAATTAGCATACCTGGTAAATCAATGAGCAAGTACATTAGAATAATGGCCCAGAGACACACACACACACACCAGGGTGTCAGGTAGGGCCTCAGGGGATGATGCCTCCCCACAACTCAGGACACTTTGGGAAGAGGGACTCCCCGACAGCCTTACACCCTCTGCCTGTGCCTTAGCTCGGGTCACAGGCCCGGATCACACACTTCATCAAAAATCTGCTCTGCTCACTTGGGGAAAGGACAGTTCCTTCAAGGTGAAGGTCAAGTCCCCACTTTTCCATAGAGCTTAATCAATGTTATACGAATCTGAATCTGTACTGAGGTGCGAGGAGAGGGGAAAGAGGAGGAGGGAGGGCAGGAGGGGATGAGAGAAGACAGGAAGAGCAGACAGTCAGTGGGGCTGCGAGGAGATGGGAAGGGGAGGGAGAGCTGAGGCTGCCCATGGCCCCACCACCATCCAGCACCAGGTCCTAATCCTCACAGTCAGTTAAGTGGTGCAAAACATTTCTACTCTTTGTCTTCAGAGAGGAAATGAGCTAGGGAGAAAGAAGATGACAGAAAGGAAGCGTGAAGGAGAAGAGAGGGGAGACAGGAGGCTGGCGGTAGGAGGAGACAGCAGGTGGAGTCGAGGGAGGGCACACTAGACACACGCGTGCGTGAGTGTGTATATAAGGGACAGAGTCCAGTAGACCTACAGACAAGAAGAGAGGCTGGGGACAGAAGAGGGGAAGAAGCAGGTAGGAGAGGGAATGATCATGCAGAAAGGAAAACTGGGAGAGGTGAGTGGATATGCTCCTTCTCCTCCACCTCCCAAAGGTGGCTCAGGCCACTAGCCTCAGATCCCAGTTGAGACAAAGGACTTGGCAGCCTCCCAACCTCTGCAGGATGAAGCCAGACTTTCCAAGGCAGCCATGCACCTTGGGGGCCAGGAGAGGGCACTTCAGCCTCAGACAA
Organism: Tragulus kanchil; assembly: GCA_022376925.1. Taxonomy (NCBI): domain Eukaryota; kingdom Metazoa; phylum Chordata; class Mammalia; order Artiodactyla; family Tragulidae; genus Tragulus; species Tragulus kanchil. Next base: position 111,353,047 of record JAIOJX010000032.1, on the reverse strand, counting down.
CAGCGATGAGCTGCAGCCTGTGGTCCCTGCCGGGCAGGCAGAGATCTGGGAGGGGAGGAGTGGCCAGCCTCTGGCTCAGGTCAGTGGGTTTCCAGAACCTCTTAGTGGACCCAGGTTCCTGTGCACATCCCTGCAGACACAGGATGGGCAATGATCAGGTTTGGGGTCCCCTAGGCTACCTCTATGCCAGATCAGGGCCTCCTCTAGCCCTGCCCTGCCCCTACCTGACTTCAGATTTCTGTCCTGAAGGGCAGGGTGCCTCTAGCTTCTCCCTATGCTGCCCCTCTTCCCCTTCACCAGGAATCATCCCTTCCTTGAGTACAGGGCAGACTACATTTCAAAACCATTTCTTCCACCCTCTGCCACCTGATCTGCACAATCGTGTACAAGAAGGGCAACAGTAGGGAGACCAAGGCATTGAAATGGAGCATCACTTGTTTGTGATCACATAAAAAAAAAAAAAATCATGGCATTTTCCAGTCTTTACTTGCCATGGGAAGAACCCACACACGTTACTGTTTCCTCAACACCCGGATGAAGGAGCCCTCACAGCTGTCGTCTCTGAGCACCAAATACTGAGTCTTGGTCTCAGTCCCACATCTTGACCTCAGACTGAGCCTGATCAGTAATGACTTTATCCTGATGAGAAGCTTAAACTATTAATGTGAGTCCAGATGATGCAGTCTAACTTTGTTGGGATAACAAACTCCAGCCACACTTTTATGAGGACTGCTATTTAGGAGTCCTAGGAACAGTTTTGAAATTTTAAGAATCCCTTCACAGAAGTTCCCATGAAATGTTCAGCCCACACTGACATCACTTCCTCCTTATGACCCAGGTGCTCATAACTTAGATTTCACGCAATTCAGTACTTGACGAGAAACAGTAATAATCACATTTATTGAATACCTACCATGTTCCAGGTAATCTGCTATAAGAGGCACCTGAGAATCTTTCTTTATGTTTCTATCGAAACAACCCTATGAGATAAGTAGCATAATCATCACTGGCAGGCAGAGTCAGGCTGAGACAGAGGAGGTCTCCTGCCCAAGGTCACACAAAGAGTAAGTAACAGACCTAAGATGTGTACCCAGATGAGCCTGGCTCCAAAGGCCAGGCTTTCTTCATCCTCTTATTGAACGAAAGCATCTCTTAGTTACATCTCAGCTCTAACTATCTCCTTGACCACATGGCTGATTTCATCAAAGAAACTGTCTTCAGGTGGGGTAATTAGATTTGGATTTGATATCAGAAGAAATAGACTCAGGTTTCTGGGCTGGGGGTTGGGGGTTGGGGGTGCTCCATCATCGACAGACTGTGTCCCTCGAGCAGGCTTCCTCCATCGGACTGTTTCAGTACTTTTGGACCTGGGCACAGGTCATGGCTTAGGATCAGCCCTCAGGGACACTAGCCTCCCCCCCGTTTTTATAAAGAATAATAATACTCATCTCTCTAGATTGTTGGTGGCATCAAGCAAGATGATGGCTCTGTGTTTTATACACAGATAAAGGTCTGTTCAGGCTTAGCAACCTGTCGCAGATCTGTAACAGCTGTAAATATATTTTGCTGTGAAATGAAATCCAAGCATCCTCTGACTCCTCTCTCATCTCCACAGATTCACGGCAAAATCGGCCTTGACTGAGAGCAGTGGTCCTGACCTCCTCCTCCCTCCAAGCCGCGTCATTCATCTTCCCAGCCAAGCTCCCACCTCCTGCCTTTCCAGACACATCAGCACGCCAGGCACGGCCACAGCTTCAGCTACAGGCCTTTGTCTCAGACTGAGTTGGCAGCTGCCTCCTCTTATTGACAAGACATTTATCATCTTGAGGAAAATATTGATGGATAAGAAACCCTAGATAGGCAGCGTGTCCCACAGAGCATGCAGCTTGCTGCTTGGGAAGTGAGACTTGAGATGCTGGTTCCAGGTCTTTCTGGAAGAACGGGAGGGTTGGTGGACCTGTGGTGAATGGTCTGTGCCCACAGCGGGTTGACAAAATCGTAGAGATGGCTGTGTACATAGATGCTTGATAAACATGAGTTAGACCTAAGTTCAACGGGCTTTATGAATGAAGCCTGGAGGAAGGAGAGGTCTTTTGTCCAGACCTTTCATTTCAGAGATGGAAAAATGGGAACACCTTGAGTTACATCTCACTCTAGACGGAGGTCTCCTGCCCAAGGTCACACAAAGAGTAAGTAAGAGACCGAAGATGTGTGGCTAGAGGTGCCTGGCTCCAAAGGCCAGGCTTTCTTCATCCTCTTATTGAACGAAAGCATCTCTTAGTTACATCTCAGCTCTAACTATCTCCTTGACCACATGGCTGATTTCATCAAAGAAACTGTCTTCAGGTGGGGTAATTAGATTTGGATTTGATATCAGAAGAAATAGACTCAGGTTTCTGGGCTGGGGGTTGGGGGTTGGGGGTGCTCCATCATCGACAGACTGTGTCCCTCGAGCAGGCTTCCTCCATCGGACTGTTTCAGTACTTTTGGACCTGGGCACAGGTCATGGCTTAGGATCAGCCCTCAGGGACACTAGCCTCCCCCCCGTTTTTATAAAGAATAATAATACTCATCTCTCTAGATTGTTGGTGGCATCAAGCAAGATGATGGCTCTGTGTTTTATACACAGATAAAGGTCTGTTCAGGCTTAGCAACCTGTCGCAGATCTGTAACAGCTGTAAATATATTTTGCTGTGAAATGAAATCCAAGCATCCTCTGACTCCTCTCTCATCTCCACAGATTCACGGCAAAATCGGCCTTGACTGAGAGCAGTGGTCCTGACCTCCTCCTCCCTCCAAGCCGCGTCATTCATCTTCCCAGCCAAGCTCCCACCTCCTGCCTTTCCAGACACATCAGCACGCCAGGCACGGCCACAGCTTCAGCTACAGGCCTTTGTCTCAGACTGAGTTGGCAGCTGCCTCCTCTTATTGACAAGACATTTATCATCTTGAGGAAAATATTGATGGATAAGAAACCCTAGATAGGCAGCGTGTCCCACAGAGCATGCAGCTTGCTGCTTGGGAAGTGAGACTTGAGATGCTGGTTCCAGGTCTTTCTGGAAGAACGGGAGGGTTGGTGGACCTGTGGTGAATGGTCTGTGCCCACAGCGGGTTGACAAAATCGTAGAGATGGCTGTGTACATAGATGCTTGATAAACATGAGTTAGACCTAAGTTCAACGGGCTTTATGAATGAAGCCTGGAGGAAGGAGAGGTCTTTTGTCCAGACCTTTCATTTCAGAGATGGAAAAATGGGATCCAGAGAGGGCTAGTGACTTGCTCTACTTCACACAGCAAGTCAGTGGGAAAGACCAGATTAACAAACTCCATGGCTCATGAATCTCATATAAGAACACTGGCCACTACCCAATGATGCCAATAAGATATTCCCAAATCTCGGGCTTCCCTGGTGGTTCAGTGGGTAAAGAGTCTGCCTTGCAGTGCAGGGAGCACTGGTTTGATCCCCGGCCCAGGAAGATCCCACATGCCACGGAGCAGCTAGACCAGTGTGTCCAATTACAAGCCAGCACTCTGGAGCACATGCGCCCAGAGCTGGTGCTCTGCAATGAAAGAGGCCACTGCAATGGGAGGCCCACACAGGCCGAAGAATAAAGATGAATGAAAAATAAATAAATACAAAATCAGTAAAAAGAGGCCATTGTTTTTTAATTAAAAAAAAGAGATGTTCCCAAATCTCTAGTCAGTCAAATGAAAGTGTTAGGCTACGTGGAGGATGTAACTTGGTGAGATGGTGTGTGCCTGTCAGCTACATGCCACCTGCCTCTCTGACCATCCCCCACCCCCATGCCCTCTGTCCTGGCGCTCTCCCTGCAACTCTGGATTGCCAGAGGGTCAGTAGCCCTTCGGCAACAGGCTCCCACAGCTCTCTTCAGCTTGACTGCCTCTTGCTCCCCAGCATGCACACCATGACCCAGACGTGTCCAAAGGTGGGAAGCGGCTCTCCCAGTGCCTGGCGTCTGCACATGCTGCCTGCCCTTCCTGTCCACAGGGCCCATCCAGGTCAGGGCCCCTTCTCACCCCTGTCACAACCCAGTACTGCAGTCACTCTCTTGCCTGTTTGACCACCACCTGGGGAGCTTCTCCAGGCAGAGGCTGTTGCCACTCATCTCGGTGTCCCCAGAAACCAGGCCAGGTTCCTTCAAACTGCTCAGGAAGTGCGGCCCTTCCAGGTAGAGGTTCACGCCAGAGCTTTCTGCTGGTTCTCATTTTGACCTCTGAGACCATCCAGAACAGGCTACTCCTTCTGCTCTTGAGAAATTGACCAAAGCAAAGAGTCCAGATGTTTCCTTTTCAAGGAGAATATCCTCAATTCCTTAGCCAGTTCCTCACAGGCCATAGTATGGTAGGGTGACCCCATCTTGCTTTACCCAGGGCTGTCCTGGTTTTAACACCACAAGTCCCCTGACCCAGGAAACCCCTCAGTTCCAGGCAAGCCTGGACAGATGTTAAACCTAGCTTTGTCTTCCCCTCCCATCCTGGCTCTTCAGAGGCCATGCACCATTTTCTCAGTGGCCTGTATAGGTGGGGGGTGGGCAGCATTGAACTCAGAGCTCTAGGAGTCCATGACACAACCGGGCAAAGAAAGGACAGCACCTCCTTGCTCCCCACATCTGCTTCTGCTAATGCAGCTAGTCGGCACCAACTCCGGCAGGAGGGCAGTGAGTGGTGGCTGTGCCAATTAAGATGCCCAAACCCTCTTACCACACAGAAAACCTCATCCCCCAAATCAGCACTTCCAAAACTGTGTTACTTTTCTTAGTTTACTGTAAAGACAGAATTTTTTCAATACCTTTGTTCTTAATATTGCCTAAGTCCTATAAGTGTTCCAGGCATTCATCTACTCAACAACGACTTATTTAACACCTACATTGTGGCAGACACTGAAGCCCTCTCCGTGTCTTTGGGGCTAGTTAAAGAGCCAGATCTGCAACTGGTTGGAACAGATTTTGGGGTAAAGTCCTTTGACTTTGGGACCTCTTCCTACATGTGTACAATTAGTTAATAAAATCACAAATTAAGTATATATGCAAATGTGCACGTGAACAGGAATAGAAACAAACAGGTTAAAGTTACTTGAGAACCAGCCAGGATTTCTCTGACCATCAGCTAACAGCCAAAATCCTGAGACAATATCAATTCTTTTATCATCAGCTTGGTTTCCATGGAGCCCAGCAGTGCTGCCAGTGAAGGCTGACAGTTATCACCATAAAGTAACTTTACAACTTTGTAGGCCAGGTTCCTTCAAACTGCTCAGGAAGTGCGGCCCTTCAAGGTAGAGGTTCACGCCAGAGCTTTCTGCTGGTTCTCATTTTGACCTCTGAGACCATCCAGAACAGGCTACTCCTTCTGCTCTTGAGAAATTGACCAAAGCAAAGAGTCCAGATGTTTCCTTTTCAAGGAGAATATCCTCAATTCCTTAGCCAGTTCCTCACAGGCCATAGTATGGTAGGGTGACCCCATCTTGCTTTACCCAGGGCTGTCCTGGTTTTAACACCACAAGTCCCCTGACCCAGGAAACCCCTCAGTTCCAGGCAAGCCTGGACAGATGTTAAACCTAGCTTTGTCTTCCCCTCCCATCCTGGCTCTTCAGAGGCCATGCACCATTTTCTCAGTGGCCTGTATAGGTGGGGGGTGGGCAGCATTGAACTCAGAGCTCTAGGAGTCCATGACACAACCGGGCAAAGAAAGGACAGCACCTCCTTGCTCCCCACATCTGCTTCTGCTAATGCAGCTAGTCGGCACCAACTCCGGCAGGAGGGCAGTGAGTGGTGGCTGTGCCAATTAAGATGCCCAAACCCTCTTACCACACAGAAAACCTCATCCCCCAAATCAGCACTTCCAAAACTGTGTTACTTTTCTTAGTTTACTGTAAAGACAGAATTTTTTCAATACCTTTGTTCTTAATATTGCCTAAGTCCTATAAGTGTTCCAGGCATTCATCTACTCAACAACGACTTATTTAACACCTACATTGTGGCAGACACTGAAGCCCTCTCCGTGTCTTTGGGGCTAGTTAAAGAGCCAGATCTGCAACTGGTTGGAACAGATTTTGGGGTAAAGTCCTTTGACTTTGGGACCTCTTCCTACATGTGTACAATTAGTTAATAAAATCACAAATTAAGTATATATGCAAATGTGCACGTGAACAGGAATAGAAACAAACAGGTTAAAGTTACTTGAGAACCAGCCAGGATTTCTCTGACCATCAGCTAACAGCCAAAATCCTGAGACAATATCAATTCTTTTTATCATCAGCTTGGTTTCCATGGAGCCCAGCAGTGCTGCCAGTGAAGGCTGACAGTTATCACCATAAAGTAACTTTACAACTTTGTAATTTGTAGCTCTCTGCTGTCAGTAATATTAACAGCATTTCGAATTATGGCTATAAACTTGACAACAGCAGATAAAACCCTTAGAAACCTCATTTAGGGGGATGAGGGAGGCTGAAGGAAGGTAATGACATTTTGGTTTTCCAGGTCTGGGCAGAAGGCACACTTTGCTTTGGAGGTGGGAGGCAGAAGAGTCAAGGCAGGATTCACGAAGAGTGAGGCAGCTCGGCTAGATGTTGTTCAGGTAACGGGAAACTACAAATATGTCAAGGCTGGGGGCTGGGGTTACATCCAGCGAGGCTATAGGATGGACAAGAGCTGGCTGGTGGGTTTCAGTCTCTATGGGGCTTGGTCCTCCAGGAAATGGAGGGAAACTGGGCTGACTGCAGGGCAGGGAGGAAAGCAAGACAAAACCTAACAGGCAGAATGGAGAGAGCAGCCCAGCGCAGGTTATTTGACTTTTTTGGGCTTTAATTTTCCTATATGTAGAAGCTATTTATCCCCAAGGTCAAAAGTCGAATGATTCTTTCTATATCTATCTGTCTGTCTATCTATCAAATGATTTGGAAATAAACTGGGAGGTCATATCGTTTGCCTTCTAATCTAAAAGTAGGAAAATTCAGATCTAAATGGAAAAGAACTCCCCAAACCAACATGGCAAGTAGAGGGCAAAGTCAGTTCTTTAATGCAGGGAGCTTGACCCATCTCATGAAGCATATCTTAACTTTATTATTTTTACCATGATGACTACTATTAGTCATTCATTCATTCTGCCATTCATATTTAAAGGCCAAATTCTAGTCCATGTCTGCATAGATGTGGAAAAACAGTGGGGGGAGGGTCAAGGGATATGCATCTGATTGATCTGGGAACATACATGTACAAAAATAAATAAATAAATTAAAAAAAAAAAAAAGAAAAACAAAGCCACTGGTTTCAGTCCCATTTAGTCTCTTATTCCCAAAACCTTCTTATTGAAGTGTTCTTTGTTTATGAATCTTAAAGGCTTGACCTTGCCCATCTCAAACAGAAACTGGGAAGTACCGGGTGCCTTTCCATGCCACCCAACAGGTCAGACCTGACTGCTTCTTATTCTTCTGACTAAAGAGTGAAGCTGTCTCCCCAAGAAAGAAAATTGAGGCAGTATCCCCCCTCCTCCTGCTAAGCAGTTCAGCACATATACATATTCTGATAACTCAGTATCCTACCAGCGAGCCAACTAGCAGATGAGGGTGAGGTCTGCTTCCGTTTCATTCATTTGCAGTCACTGAAGGTCTACCTAATATTAAGCCTTAGCCAGAGAAGTGGTGATTTAACCAAGGCCACACAGCTCTATGGGGGAGAGGGGCAGAAAGCCATCCGGGAACTGGGATCCTGACTCCTAGCCCAGCATTCTTCACACCAATTAAAGGAAAGCCCACCTTGACCATGTATACCAAGAAAGTCACTTCCTTCATTATGGCTCCACAGCAGCTTGTGAAGAGTCTGTCCCCAGGTCTCTCCCCAGATCACCTGGCCTATAGACACATCTGCCTACCAAACATTTCCCTCTGCATGTCACATGAACCCCCTCCACTTAACACATCCCAAACAGAGCTCAGAATACCCCCTCTCCAATCCCTTTCCCCAACAATCTGAATTCAAGTGAGTGGCTCCACTGTCTACCATGTGGTTCAAGTCAAGAATCTTGGCATCTTTCTTGACTTCTTTTAACTCCACACTCATGCACTCACCAATACAGTCTATTTTACCAGTTAGATACTAGAACATGCTACTGAGATGGAACTGTCCTAGTCCTGGTTTTAACTGAGATCCTGAGTCTGTAGACAACCACATTACTTTCTTTTTCTGATTCTTCTTTTAAAAATTTTTATTGGAGTATAGATGCTTTATCATGTTTTGTTAGTTTCTACCATATAGCAAAGTAAGTCAGCTAAACATACACATATATCCCCTCTTTTTTGGATTTCTTTCCCATTTAGGTCACCAGGGGCTGGGGAGCTAACGTGGGTAAGGGCAGCTCAGGAAGGGTGTTCATGGTTCCCTCCCTCAGGCTCTGGTGACCTCGTGGTTCACCGCCTTTGGGGCACTACGCCCTCTAGTGGCCCTCTTGTCTAAAGGCTGCAGAAATTTGCAGACATGGTTTTCGGGTTTCGGGAGAACTCCCTGTGCAATACAGTAAGTTCTCACTAGTTGACTATTTTACACGTAGTATCAATAGTATATATATGTCCATCCTGATCTCCCAATTCATCTTACCTTTCCTTTCCCTCTTGGTCCTTATGTTCGTTTTCTGCATTTGTGTCTGTATTTATGCTTGGTAAATAAGATCATATCTACCTTTTTTTTTTCAGATTCCACATATATGCCAAACTACCAGGCAGGACTTGCAAAAGGAAACCTGAAAACCATGTCTGCAAACTTCTGCGGCCTTTAGACAAGAGGGCCACTAGAGGGCGTAGTGCCCCAAAGGCGGTGAACCACGAGGTCACCAGAGCCTGAGGGAGGGAACCATGAACACCCTTCCTGAGCTGCCCTTGCCCATGTTAACTCCCCAGCCCCTGGGTCAGCATGTCTGAGGAATCCCACAAGGCATTGCCCAGGCCCTCTCAGGGAGCACTAGTCACCCAAGACCTTCCCTTCCCTTCTTTCCTTGCTCTTATCCTGTTCAACCTCGGAGGGGTAAACATTTGGGGTTAGTCCAATCAGCAAAAGGGCCAGAAGTCAAGTCAGGAAAACAGGAATCACCTTGGGCAGCCCGTCTGAGGCCTGGGCTAGAGGATGGGGAAGGTTTTCACTTTGAAATGATTCAATGGTTTTGACTGGAGTAGACATAGTCATTGCTGAACTGAGACTATCTTGTGGCCAGAATTAATTTAGAAACTTTTAATTTCCTGAGAGTGATGGGGGTCAGTAATAGCTTTTCTATCTTTAGACCTAGGTGGAGAATCTATATGCATCTATCTGCAGGGTCAAAGAGACAAAACAGATTTCATAATTGTACCCTGGTGTATAGCTTGTTTAATACACCTGTTACATAGTTCACAAATCTTTCACCTTCTATTCATGGTCTGGTTCTGCCTATATTTATTTATCACGTGCTGTTTCTGGCCCAACCCCTACTTCCTTCCTTCCAACACCCTGGATGTACATCATCTCTCTGGCATTTGGGCTTTCTTCTGCATGTCTCCCTCTGCCAGAAAGGAACTCCATCCTCTTCTCTCGCCTGCATTCCGTCCATCCTGGAGGTCTGAGCCTTAATTTCTCTTCTTGCAGGAAGTCTTTCTCCCCACCACTTCTGCAGGCTTAGAGGGCTCCCATGGGAGTCCCCAGCCAGCAGACCTTCCCTGTGCCTGAGCACTTACCCCTCTGAGCTGCTGTCTCTACCTTTTTCTCTCCTCTAAAAACTGTTTCCTTCTTGAAGGCTGCTGTGCTAAGTCATTTGAGTCATGTCTAACTCTTTGAAACCCTATGGACTGTAGACTGCACTGGCTCCTCTGTCCACGGGATTCTCCAAGCAAGAACACTGAAATGGGTTGCCATGTCCTCCTCCAGGGAATCTTCCCAAGCCAGGGATCAAACTCTCGTCTCTTATGTCTTCTGTATTAGCAGGTGGATTCTTTACCACTAGTACCACCTGTGAACCCTGATACATGGCACATAATGAGCTCCAAATTGAAACCAAGACAACTAACTGAATTTTAAATCTTTACATTTTCTCTTGGTCACACCAGCCATCCCCTTCTCCTAGAACCAACACTTTCTGATTTCAACGTGTCCACAGCTATAAGTGTGTGAGGAAAACGGTCTGCTTAGGACCTTAGGTTTCCATACCCAATATTTTCTCATCTATTATGTCAAAGAGCTATTTCCTTTTGGCTTGAAACCAGACCATAAACAAAGGCCAGAGAAACTCCAAGTTATTTTATGATTCCAGTTTAGCCTTTCTTTCTCACTCTCTCTCTTTTTTAAAAAATTGTTTGAACAAAGCATATTTATTATTTGACAGGCCAGTAAAATGTAAATAAGGTTTGCTGAAGAATGGTCCAAATTGCTCAAGAGTTTATCATTTCACAGTAACAGCAAAAAACAACAAACCACAGGAAGGAAAATTGAGGGAACCAATATTTAATGGCACTGAGTATACGCCCCCCCCCGAAAACCCTGTGGAGTAACTAACCATTATCCTTACCTTCTATTCATGGTCTGGTTCTGCCTATATTTATTTATCACGTGCTGTTTCTGGCCCAACCCCTACTTCCTTCCTTCCAACACCCTGGATGTACATCATCTCTCTGGCATTTGGGCTTTCTTCTGCATGTCTCCCTCTGCCAGAAAGGAACTCCATCCTCTTCTCTCGCCTGCATTCCGTCCATCCTGGAGGTCTGAGCCTTAATTTCTCTTCTTGCAGGAAGTCTTTCTCCCCACCACTTCTGCAGGCTTAGAGGGCTCCCATGGGAGTCCCCAGCCAGCAGACCTTCCCTGTGCCTGAGCACTTACCCCTCTGAGCTGCTGTCTCTACCTTTTTCTCTCCTCTAAAAACTGTTTCCTTCTTGAAGGCTGCTGTGCTAAGTCATTTGAGTCATGTCTAACTCTTTGAAACCCTATGGACTGTAGACTGCACTGGCTCCTCTGTCCACGGGATTCTCCAAGCAAGAACACTGAAATGGGTTGCCATGTCCTCCTCCAGGGAATCTTCCCAAGCCAGGGATCAAACTCTCGTCTCTTATGTCTTCTGTATTAGCAGGTGGATTCTTTACCACTAGTACCACCTGTGAACCCTGATACATGGCACATAATGAGCTCCAAATTGAAACCAAGACAACTAACTGAATTTTAAATCTTTACATTTTCTCTTGGTCACACCAGCCATCCCCTTCTCCTAGAACCAACACTTTCTGATTTCAACGTGTCCACAGCTATAAGTGTGTGAGGAAAACGGTCTGCTTAGGACCTTAGGTTTCCATACCCAATATTTTCTCATCTATTATGTCAAAGAGCTATTTCCTTTTGGCTTGAAACCAGACCATAAACAAAGGCCAGAGAAACTCCAAGTTATTTTATGATTCCAGTTTAGCCTTTCTTTCTCACTCTCTCTCTTTTTTAAAAAATTGTTTGAACAAAGCATATTTATTATTTGACAGGCCAGTAAAATGTAAATAAGGTTTGCTGAAGAATGGTCCAAATTGCTCAAGAGTTTATCATTTCACAGTAACAGCAAAAAACAACAAACCACAGGAAGGAAAATTGAGGGAACCAATATTTAATGGCACTGAGTATACGCCCACTCACTTAACCGATTTCTCCCATGTAACCCTCAGAACACCCCTGTGGAGTAACTAACCATTATCCTTACCTTCCAGATGAGGAAACTGAAGTTAAACAACTAATTAGGGCCCTCAGCTAGAAAGACGGCAAGCAGAACTCACACCCATAACACTGACCACCCTTAACACTGACCAGAACTGTATTCCTGCCATGGCCTTGACAGCAACCACCCCCAGGGCAGTAGCCTCTAAGCATGGCTCCGTTTTAGCTTCTGTTGAAACTTATGCTTCTTCCCCCTAGAAAATGAACTCTGCATCTTTACACAGAGTTTTGCATGCATTTTAGACAGTTCATAGGCTTTTCTTAAAGCCCATCCATAAGCCCCTCAATTAAGAACTCTTTAACTACAGAAGGAAAGTAGCTATCATCTTGGCTCTATCAATTCTCCAGGACACTTTCATACCGATTTTCCCTGTTAGATGGAAACGCATGCTCACAGAGTCACTCAATCTTAAGACTCACACATAACACAATGGTGGATTCTTGATATCAAGAATTCATCTAAACACAGAATTACAACATTTTAGATTTTAGAATCAATAAAATATTAGAATATGAGGGCTGGGACTAGAATAAAGGCCTGCTATGCTAAGTCGCTTCAGTCATGTCTGACTCTTTTGCGACCCCATGGACTGTACTCCGTCAGGCTCCTCGGTCCATGGGCTTCTCTAGGCAAGACTACTGGAATGGGTTGCCATTTCCGTCTCCAAGAATAAAGGCAACTCCACATATAATTTCATTCTGCAGCTCTGACAGGTGGGAAGTATCAGACACTGAGCCTAAAAGAAAAGGACAGAGCTCACTTGAGACTACCCAATAATAGTGATGGCACCAAGATTCAAACTAATACAACATTGCAAAGCAGTTATTCTCCAATTAAAAAATTAATTAATTTATAAAACACACAAAAAACAGAAAGATTCAAACTTTGGTTGCTGACTTCCCAGATCATTTGGCTGAAGGATAATCTTTGGAAGGAAAGTCATGCAGTCTGCATGAGGCTTAGATAACTGGGTGCAGAGGCACATTTGTTGAGTACCTATCAGGTGCCAGGAAAGGCCAAGGGATTGAAGATACATTTGCATCATTGTACTCCCCTGATAACTGTGCAGAGTGAGTGCTTTTATTTTTATTTTACAAGTGGGGGGACAGGCTTAGAGTGCTGAGATAACCAGTCCAAGGTCACACAGTTAGGGAAGCATTCACGACTATGTCCATTCGTATGTTTTCTTGATGTAGTAGAGGAAGAGAGTTAGAGAGCAAGAGCCTGGCAATGTTTAGCCAGGGCTTTTCCAGTGAGAAAAATTAAGCAGACAGATACATATGTTCTGGAGAGTGAGGAGGTGGACACTATTGTGGGCCTGGGTGAGATATCCCTCAGGATTCCCCACCGCCTCTAGCCCTTCCCTGGTCCCCCTTTCACCTGGCATCCTCTGGACGGCTCATATGGCTTCCACGACTGCCAAGGCTGGGAAGAGGATGCTCTATAGGTGACAGACGTAAAAAGGCCTCCTCATGAGAACCGCACACCGACTCACTGTGTCAACCAGATGGTGTTATGAGGTCTAGGTCCTCAATTGTGGTGACCCCACCAAGGTCCTTTGCCCCGTGAGCCCTACCAGCACAGCCCTTGGTCTCTTGCTCTAACAGCCCCAACTATTTTCTTTAAGACAAAAATGTAGGTCTTCATTTACAGTCACAATGTTCTAATCAATTGTTGCTATTGTTCAATCACCCAGTTATATCCATCTCTTCGTGACCCCACAAACAGCAGTTAGGTCTCTGTCCCTCACCATCTGCCAGAGTTTGCCCTAGTTCATGTCCATTGTATCTGTGAAGCCATCCAGCCATCTCATCCTTTCTAGCACTCTTCTCCTTCTGCACTCAGTCTTTCCCAGCATCAGGTTCTTTTCCAATGAGTTGGCTTAATGTTTAAAGCTTATGGTGCACACTCCTATATAGCACTTCATTTAACCTCCATGCAGCACAGGGAGGTTAAGTATTAACCAGGTCCTTCTGCTGCGGACAAGACACTGAGGACACGAGGTTCTGAAGGAAAGTCATGCAGTCTGCATGAGGCTTAGATAACTGGGTGCAGAGGCACATTTGTTGAGTACCTATCAGGTGCCAGGAAAGGCCAAGGGATTGAAGATACATTTGCATCATTGTACTCCCCTGATAACTGTGCAGAGTGAGTGCTTTTATTTTTATTTTACAAGTGGGGGGACAGGCTTAGAGTGCTGAGATAACCAGTCCAAGGTCACACAGTTAGGGAAGCATTCACGACTATGTCCATTCGTATGTTTTCTTGATGTAGTAGAGGAAGAGAGTTAGAGAGCAAGAGCCTGGCAATGTTTAGCCAGGGCTTTTCCAGTGAGAAAAATTAAGCAGACAGATACATATGTTCTGGAGAGTGAGGAGGTGGACACTATTGTGGGCCTGGGTGAGATATCCCTCAGGATTCCCCACCGCCTCTAGCCCTTCCCTGGTCCCCCTTTCACCTGGCATCCTCTGGACGGCTCATATGGCTTCCACGACTGCCAAGGCTGGGAAGAGGATGCTCTATAGGTGACAGACGTAAAAAGGCCTCCTCATGAGAACCGCACACCGACTCACTGTGTCAACCAGATGGTGTTATGAGGTCTAGGTCCTCAATTGTGGTGACCCCACCAAGGTCCTTTGCCCCGTGAGCCCTACCAGCACAGCCCTTGGTCTCTTGCTCTAACAGCCCCAACTATTTTCTTTAAGACAAAAATGTAGGTCTTCATTTACAGTCACAATGTTCTAATCAATTGTTGCTATTGTTCAATCACCCAGTTATATCCATCTCTTCGTGACCCCACAAACAGCAGTTAGGTCTCTGTCCCTCACCATCTGCCAGAGTTTGCCCTAGTTCATGTCCATTGTATCTGTGAAGCCATCCAGCCATCTCATCCTTTCTAGCACTCTTCTCCTTCTGCACTCAGTCTTTCCCAGCATCAGGTTCTTTTCCAATGAGTTGGCTTAATGTTTAAAGCTTATGGTGCACACTCCTATATAGCACTTCATTTAACCTCCATGCAGCACAGGGAGGTTAAGTATTAACCAGGTCCTTCTGCTGCGGACAAGGACACTGAGGCACAGTGAGGTTACATAACTCATCCAAGATGACACAGCCAGTGACTGTCTGAGCCCAGATTCAAACCTGGATTTATCTGAGTGGAAAGTCTGTTCTCTTCATGAGGATCTCTATTGAGTTCCCACTACAGGGGTTAAGACAGCAGCAAGGTTCTTGGTGCCTTTGGGAAGGAGAGGCAGCTCATCTCAGAGAGGCTGGAGGACTTGCTGAAGGGCGCTTTCGGAGATGGTGCTGGTGCTGTCATCAGATCCAGGTCTCCTGACTCCCAGAATGGAGGACATTTTCCCATGCCATATTGCCATTCCTATCAGACCATGTAATTTCTTTTTATGATTGGGGACACAGAGACAGCAGCCAACAAAGATCACAATCTGTCTGCCTGAAGTCACCCTCTGTTATGAAATCAAGGCTTTGAAAAAATTCATTTCAAACAAGATCTAGGTTAAATCATGCTTGCGTCTGTGTTGAATTGGCCTGCATGTCCATAGAGAAATTCTGTGTTCCTCTTCTCGTCTCTTGGATGACAGACAAGATGGGGTGGCTTCAGCAGCACAGGGGCCCGCTCAGCTCCTGCTCAGTCTCACTACCCATCACCCCGCTGGCCTTCCAGTCACTAGCTCCTGGCCCAGCATCCCCATCCAAACGCTTACCAAGTCTTCTCAGTTCCACACTTTAAACATTGTACAGTACAACTTAAGTCTAGTCCCAAGTCATCTCCCACCTGGATTGTCACAACAGCCGTTAGCATGCCCCTGTCTACAGCCTTGGTCTCTCCAATCTGTCCTTCCCACTGCAGCCAGAGGGGCTTCCCGCTGCTCTTTAAAACCCTTCTACTGTTCTCCTTTGCCTTCATCTCCCTTATAGTTCAAATTCCTGACAGGCTGCCATTTTGGTCTCATCACCTACACATGAAGTCCTTCAGCCATAATGCACCCTTTGTGGTTTTACAACCCACCTTCCTTCCTCCCTTCTCTGCAAGGCTTTCCTGCCTACAACCCACCCCAGGTAATCTGCCTAATTTCCACTCAGTCTTAACAATGCAGCACAGGAGGTTAAGTATTAACCAGGTCCTTCTGCTGCGGACAAGGACACTGAGGCACAGTGAGGTTACATAACTCATCCAAGATGACACAGCCAGTGACTGTCTGAGCCCAGATTCAAACCTGGATTTATCTGAGTGGAAAGTCTGTTCTCTTCATGAGGATCTCTATTGAGTTCCCACTACAGGGGTTAAGACAGCAGCAAGGTTCTTGGTGCCTTTGGGAAGGAGAGGCAGCTCATCTCAGAGAGGCTGGAGGACTTGCTGAAGGGCGCTTTCGGAGATGGTGCTGGTGCTGTCATCAGATCCAGGTCTCCTGACTCCCAGAATGGAGGACATTTTCCCATGCCATATTGCCATTCCTATCAGACCATGTAATTTCTTTTTATGATTGGGGACACAGAGACAGCAGCCAACAAAGATCACAATCTGTCTGCCTGAAGTCACCCTCTGTTATGAAATCAAGGCTTTGAAAAAATTCATTTCAAACAAGATCTAGGTTAAATCATGCTTGCGTCTGTGTTGAATTGGCCTGCATGTCCATAGAGAAATTCTGTGTTCCTCTTCTCGTCTCTTGGATGACAGACAAGATGGGGTGGCTTCAGCAGCACAGGGGCCCGCTCAGCTCCTGCTCAGTCTCACTACCCATCACCCCGCTGGCCTTCCAGTCACTAGCTCCTGGCCCAGCATCCCCATCCAAACGCTTACCAAGTCTTCTCAGTTCCACACTTTAAACATTGTACAGTACAACTTAAGTCTAGTCCCAAGTCATCTCCCACCTGGATTGTCACAACAGCCGTTAGCATGCCCCTGTCTACAGCCTTGGTCTCTCCAATCTGTCCTTCCCACTGCAGCCAGAGGGGCTTCCCGCTGCTCTTTAAAACCCTTCTACTGTTCTCCTTTGCCTTCATCTCCCTTATAGTTCAAATTCCTGACAGGCTGCCATTTTGGTCTCATCACCTACACATGAAGTCCTTCAGCCATAATGCACCCTTTGTGGTTTTACAACCCACCTTCCTTCCTCCCTTCTCTGCAAGGCTTTCCTGCCTACAACCCACCCCAGGTAATCTGCCTAATTTCCACTCAGTCTTAACAATTCAGTTTAGATCTCACTTCCCTTGCAAAGACCTTCCTAATCGCCTGAAACTGTGCTTGAGTCTCCTCCTACCCCTATGTACGAACATTTTGTCTTTAGTATGTTTGCTGTCATTAATACACCGCCTGTGCCAGGAACTTTACCAGGCTTACGGCAGACACTAAGTGTGGATTTTTTTTTTTTTAATTGGAGTATAATTCCTTTACAATTTTGTGTTAGTTTCTGCTGTACAACAATGTGAATCAGCTGTATGTATACACGTATCCCCACTCTCTTGGGCCTTCCCCTGAACCTCATTCATGCACCCCTCTAGATCATCACAGAGCACGAGCTGAGCTCCCAGTGTTATACAGCAGGTTCCCACTAGCCATGTGTTTTTCACATTGTGGTGTATATATCTTTAAATGAACACTTCCCATGATTCCTCCACCATAGGACTTACCGCTCAGATTATAACTGTCCCTTTCCTTTTCCAGCTCCCCAAGTAGATCAAAAGCTCTGTGAGTCAGGGGCCATGGCTTCTTGGCCAATATTTTACCCCCAGTGCTTAGGAGGGGTCCTAGCATGCCCCCATGGTGTGCTAATGGTTGATGAATGGGTGTGGAGGGGAGGAAATCCTGGGCCTGGGCCAAGGGAGGGACACTCTACCAAGAGACTCATTTGCTTCCAACATAGAAGCATGTTGGAAGTGGTGAGATAGAGTAGGAGAACCCATCAAATAGGACCCCATATATTGGCCACAAACTAAGTCCAGGCCACCTCTGGAGGGACCCTCACCTCATTGACACAAGTGACAGGTGAGATCCCTTAGGTACATCTGCTCAAACCCTTCTTCCAAGAAACTCCCTCTACCTCCATTGCCCCGACATCAAGGGTGAGCGAGGCAGGGGCAGTGTGGAATATGCATAGGTGTGGAGCACAGGAGCTAGTGGATCCTGGGGAAGCCATGGGCTGCACACCATAAAGTATGTGTGTGTGGTCCGGGAAGTGCACTGTGGCACACAGACATGACTAGGACTCTGGAAAGCAAGAGTCTTCTGATGTAGAACACAGCCTACTCCACTGATCTATGAGTCAGCTAGTTATTCAACCAGAATTTCAGGGAGATTGTCCCAGTCTTGGTGACTATGGTGTGGACTCTGTCTCAGTCCTTACCATGAATCTGGAATACTGGTCTAATACCTGGTCTGCCAACGACTTGCCCTTCTCTCCAAGCATATCACCTTGCCCCCACGTTCCCCTCTAGGTCACTGGATCCCCTCAGAGCATGAGGATGCAGTGAGTTGTGTGAACTAGTGCTGAGTCATGTCCCAACCAGAAAGGAAGCTTTCCAGCATAGAATGTGGTAAGAACTCCATAAATTCTCCCCAAGGCTGAAAGGAAGATGTCCACGTCTGGGGAGAGAGAGTCTATACACAGAGAGTTAGTATCAGCCTTTTTCTTTCTTCTCCATCAATTACAACTCTTTCTCCAAGAAAACTAAGTGCTCAAAAAGGAAACATGGGTCAATCCAAAACAAAAGGGTAAAGAAACACAGAAACTGTCTCAATCTGTCACAACCCTTATGTGGTGACCTTGAAATGAAAATCAACATTCAAGAAACTAGAATTACTAAATAATCCCTAAAAAAAAAAAATCAAGCAAGCTAGAAGGCAACCAGTAGTTTCATCATGACATGTGGGGGGTGGGGTTCGGGAACATTTTATGAGGAAGCCAAGAGGAAAAGTGAGTTGGCAAGGGAAAGGCAAAGGCAGAGAGAAATATGCTTAGAGGATGAGCCAGAAGGTGGGAAAGATAGAAGGAGGCTGAGGGGAGAGAGAGAGCAGAGGAAGGAGGGGGGTAGGAGGAGACAGAGGAGGGAAGGGGGAAGGAATGCATCACACAAAGCAAGTAGAGAAAAACTCAGGGCATATGTAGAGGGAGAAACAGAAGGAGAGGGGACAGGGTGGGGAGAAATGAAAGAAAAGGCAATGAGCAGAAGGAAGAGAGGGGGAGGGAGCTGAAGCCTAGAAAGATAGGAGGTGAAAAGAGATACGTTCTAGAGACCAGACTTGAGGTTTCCCAGAGGGTAGGAAAGGGAGCAGGATGGGCCAGTAATTTGGGGTTGGTAGATGCAAGCTATTACATTTAGAATGGGTAAGCAACAAGGTCCTGCTGTATCTTCTTGCACAGGGACTTATATCTAATCCTCTTGGATAAACTATAATGGAAAAGAATATTAAAAAAAAAACCAATGTGTATATGTTTATAACCAAGTCAATTTGCTGTACAGAAGACATGGGCACAACATTGTAAGTCAACTATGCATCAATAAAAGATAAAAATAAGACAAATTTTTAAAACTTAAGAAAAGAGTTATGTTCTGGGTGAGAAAGAGGAGTCAAGGCCATCAAGGTCTTCCTCAGCAGCCATAGAATAAGCATCTGACTTGTGTGCTTACATACCTTAGATGATGGAAGACTCACTCCTTGTGGGGGGGGTGGAAGCAGCTCCTTCTCCATGGGTCATGGGGAGAGAGAGTCTATACACAGAGAGTTAGTATCAGCCTTTTTCTTTCTTCTCCATCAATTACAACTCTTTCTCCAAGAAAACTAAGTGCTCAAAAAGGAAACATGGGTCAATCCAAAACAAAAGGGTAAAGAAACACAGAAACTGTCTCAATCTGTCACAACCCTTATGTGGTGACCTTGAAATGAAAATCAACATTCAAGAAACTAGAATTACTAAATAATCCCTAAAAAAAAAAAATCAAGCAAGCTAGAAGGCAACCAGTAGTTTCATCATGACATGTGGGGGGTGGGGTTCGGGAACATTTTATGAGGAAGCCAAGAGGAAAAGTGAGTTGGCAAGGGAAAGGCAAAGGCAGAGAGAAATATGCTTAGAGGATGAGCCAGAAGGTGGGAAAGATAGAAGGAGGCTGAGGGGAGAGAGAGAGCAGAGGAAGGAGGGGGGTAGGAGGAGACAGAGGAGGGAAGGGGGAAGGAATGCATCACACAAAGCAAGTAGAGAAAAACTCAGGGCATATGTAGAGGGAGAAACAGAAGGAGAGGGGACAGGGTGGGGAGAAATGAAAGAAAAGGCAATGAGCAGAAGGAAGAGAGGGGGAGGGAGCTGAAGCCTAGAAAGATAGGAGGTGAAAAGAGATACGTTCTAGAGACCAGACTTGAGGTTTCCCAGAGGGTAGGAAAGGGAGCAGGATGGGCCAGTAATTTGGGGTTGGTAGATGCAAGCTATTACATTTAGAATGGGTAAGCAACAAGGTCCTGCTGTATCTTCTTGCACAGGGACTTATATCTAATCCTCTTGGATAAACTATAATGGAAAAGAATATTAAAAAAAAAACCAATGTGTATATGTTTATAACCAAGTCAATTTGCTGTACAGAAGACATGGGCACAACATTGTAAGTCAACTATGCATCAATAAAAGATAAAAATAAGACAAATTTTTAAAACTTAAGAAAAGAGTTATGTTCTGGGTGAGAAAGAGGAGTCAAGGCCATCAAGGTCTTCCTCAGCAGCCATAGAATAAGCATCTGACTTGTGTGCTTACATACCTTAGATGATGGAAGACTCACTCCTTTGTGAGGGAGCAGAAGAGGGGAGAGATGGAACAGCACAGGTATGGGAGGCCATGGGTCCTACTTATGGCTGGGAAAGGTGCCTGGAAAGACTTGAAGTGTAGCAGAGGCATACGGGGAGGGGTGTCCATTAGCAAAGCAGGAGGCAAACAGGACAATCCGGAGATGACACCAGCAGAACCTGCCACATCCATCCTCAACCGAGTCTCAGCCCTTACCTGAATTGGAGACCAGATTCCTGAGCTTCCTAGTATATCTCGGCAGACTCGGATACTCTTGGCTCCATGCAAGATGGCCCAGGGTTAAGGGAAGGGGAACTGGTTAAGGATACAGGCTTCCTCTGTGTAGGGCACAGCAGCTGTGGTGCCGCCAATGATGTAGCTGTAGAAGGAAACCTCGAGGGTGTAGCAGTACGAAGTGTGATCCAGCAGTCCCCCGAGGAAGCGACGGCCAGTTCCTGCCTTCACAGCATCCCGGTTAAAGGACGTGCTAGACTGTGAGAGACGGGAAGGGAGAAGAGAATCAGGGCTGGACACCTGCTGGCTATGGGACCTTGGATGAATCTTAAAATATCTCTGGGTCTCAGCTTCCTCATCTTAAAAGTAGGATATGAATTTCTATTTGGCAGGATTACTGTAAGAATGAGTTATACAGACAAACAATTAAATGAAAGCATTCAGCACAATTCTTAGGTTAGTAACAGTCATTTACATCACTTTGCTGACAAAGTTGCTTATAGTCAAAGTAATGGTTTTTCCCATAATCATGTATGGATGTGAGATGAAAACATTTAGAATGGGTAAGCAACAAGGTCCTGCTGTATCTTCTTGCACAGGGATTTATATCTAATCCTCTTGGATAAACTATAATGGAAAAGAATATTAAAAAACCAATGTGTATATGTTTATAACCAAGTCAATTTGCTGTACAGAAGACATGGGCACAACATTGTAAGTCAACTATGCATCAATAAAAGATAAAAATAAGACAAATTTTTAAAACTTAAGAAAAGAGTTATGTTCTGGGTGAGAAAGAGGAGTCAAGGCCATCAAGGTCTTCCTCAGCAGCCATAGAATAAGCATCTGACTTGTGTGCTTACATACCTTAGATGATGGAAGACTCACTCCTTTGTGAGGGAGCAGAAGAGGGGAGAGATGGAACAGCACAGGTATGGGAGGCCATGGGTCCTACTTATGGCTGGGAAAGGTGCCTGGAAAGACTTGAAGTGTAGCAGAGGCATACGGGGAGGGGTGTCCATTAGCAAAGCAGGAGGCAAACAGGACAATCCGGAGATGACACCAGCAGAACCTGCCACATCCATCCTCAACCGAGTCTCAGCCCTTACCTGAATTGGAGACCAGATTCCTGAGCTTCCTAGTATATCTCGGCAGACTCGGATACTCTTGGCTCCATGCAAGATGGCCCAGGGTTAAGGGAAGGGGAACTGGTTAAGGATACAGGCTTCCTCTGTGTAGGGCACAGCAGCTGTGGTGCCGCCAATGATGTAGCTGTAGAAGGAAACCTCGAGGGTGTAGCAGTACGAAGTGTGATCCAGCAGTCCCCCGAGGAAGCGACGGCCAGTTCCTGCCTTCACAGCATCCCGGTTAAAGGACGTGCTAGACTGTGAGAGACGGGAAGGGAGAAGAGAATCAGGGCTGGACACCTGCTGGCTATGGGACCTTGGATGAATCTTAAAATATCTCTGGGTCTCAGCTTCCTCATCTTAAAAGTAGGATATGAATTTCTATTTGGCAGGATTACTGTAAGAATGAGTTATACAGACAAACAATTAAATGAAAGCATTCAGCACAATTCTTAGGTTAGTAACAGTCATTTACATCACTTTGCTGACAAAGTTGCTTATAGTCAAAGTAATGGTTTTTCCCATAATCATGTATGGATGTGAGAGCTGGACCACAAAGAAGGCTGAGCACTGAAGAATGGATGCTTTTGAATTATGATGCTAGAGAAAGAAACCTCTTGAGAGTTCTCTGGACTGCAAGGAGATCAAACCAGTCAATCCCAAAGGAAATCAATCCTGAATATTCTTTGAAAGGACTGAAGCTGAAGCGCCAATGCTTTGGTCACCTGATATGAAGAGCCAGGTCATTGCAAAAGACCCTGATGATGGGAAAGATTGAAGGCAAAAGGAGAAGTGGGCGGGAGAGGACGAGATGTTAGATAGCATCACTGACTCAATGGACATGAATCTGAGCAGACTCCAGGAGATAGTGGAGGACAGAAGAGCCTCAGGTGCTATAGTCCATGGGGTCTATAAAGTGGTAGTAAAAATCACATCTCTTTACAGAGCTGTGAGAGTCAGTTCACATGTGGTTAGAAGGACTTTCTATACTATCCCACAGAGATAGAAGTAGTTGAAGAGCCTGGTTTTAATAAGAGAAGCCATGTTTGGTTCAGCAGAATATAAGAAAAGAAGGAAAAGCAGGCAGGGAGAAAGAAAACAGTAAGACAAGACATGGCTGTGTTTATGTGTATGTGTGCACACACATTTTGAGCTACTAGAGTCAGATCTGAAAGGACCACTCAAGTTCATGTAGTAAAATGCAACCCTCTTATTCTACAGCTGGGGACTGAGGATCAGAGAAGATAACAGACAGAGGTTGGGCTAAGATAGATGCCCCTGACCTTGACCCCAACCCTAAACTCTTAAGTTGGCGAAACCAGAAATAAAGCTCCTAGAAGGCGCCCTTTGTGTAAGCCCTGGAAACTCCATGGGGAGGGTCTCTGAGGTCTGTGGTCCAGCCTCCTGGAGAACCACAGTCTCCCAGCGTCTCCTACAGGAGATCACACTCTGCTCTGAAATTGGAGTGGTTCCAAAAAGACAAGGGTTGGCAGATTTTCTGGTGGCTCAGACAGTAAAGAATCTGCCTGCAATGTGGGAGACCTGGGTTCTCATCCCTGGGTCAGGAAGACACCCTGGAGAAGGGAATGGCCCCCTTTTTAGGAAATCCCATACGGATGTGAGAGCTGGACCACAAAGAAGGCTGAGCACTGAAGAATGGATGCTTTTGAATTATGATGCTAGAGAAAGAAACCTCTTGAGAGTTCTCTGGACTGCAAGGAGATCAAACCAGTCAATCCCAAAGGAAATCAATCCTGAATATTCTTTGAAAGGACTGAAGCTGAAGCGCCAATGCTTTGGTCACCTGATATGAAGAGCCAGGTCATTGCAAAAGACCCTGATGATGGGAAAGATTGAAGGCAAAAGGAGAAGTGGGCGGGAGAGGACGAGATGTTAGATAGCATCACTGACTCAATGGACATGAATCTGAGCAGACTCCAGGAGATAGTGGAGGACAGAAGAGCCTCAGGTGCTATAGTCCATGGGGTCTATAAAGTGGTAGTAAAAATCACATCTCTTTACAGAGCTGTGAGAGTCAGTTCACATGTGGTTAGAAGGACTTTCTATACTATCCCACAGAGATAGAAGTAGTTGAAGAGCCTGGTTTTAATAAGAGAAGCCATGTTTGGTTCAGCAGAATATAAGAAAAGAAGGAAAAGCAGGCAGGGAGAAAGAAAACAGTAAGACAAGACATGGCTGTGTTTATGTGTATGTGTGCACACACATTTTGAGCTACTAGAGTCAGATCTGAAAGGACCACTCAAGTTCATGTAGTAAAATGCAACCCTCTTATTCTACAGCTGGGGACTGAGGATCAGAGAAGATAACAGACAGAGGTTGGGCTAAGATAGATGCCCCTGACCTTGACCCCAACCCTAAACTCTTAAGTTGGCGAAACCAGAAATAAAGCTCCTAGAAGGCGCCCTTTGTGTAAGCCCTGGAAACTCCATGGGGAGGGTCTCTGAGGTCTGTGGTCCAGCCTCCTGGAGAACCACAGTCTCCCAGCGTCTCCTACAGGAGATCACACTCTGCTCTGAAATTGGAGTGGTTCCAAAAAGACAAGGGTTGGCAGATTTTCTGGTGGCTCAGACAGTAAAGAATCTGCCTGCAATGTGGGAGACCTGGGTTCTCATCCCTGGGTCAGGAAGACACCCTGGAGAAGGGAATGGCAACCCACTCCAGCATTCTTGCTTAGGAAATCCCATGGACAGAGGATCCTGGGAGGCTATAGTCCACGGGGTTGCAAAGAGTTGCACACAACCCTGCGATGAACACTTTTACCTTCACTCAGCCATCCTGTAGATTCCCACAGAGATGAGCATGGCTGTTTTTATTCCAGAGCTGCAAATGAAGAACTGTCTCTTTCTTGCTTCAAATGCTGAGTGACCTTGCTCTAGATACTCAGTGGCTCTGGGCTACTATTGTCTCCTGGGTATAGAGCTAGATTGTGCTTAATAATCTTCCTGTTCTGTCCTTGTTTTCAAAGATTCTGGGGCTCAAAGTGCATCACACCTCATGGATAAGTTCATCATTTCTTCTTATGTCCAGGCCTGAAGCAGTGGGCAAGTAAGTTTTCAGCTTGCCAACTTCAGAAACTGCTAAGACATTAGTGGGCCTCTCTCCCTCTGGCCATAGGGATATACCAGGCCTCAGAGATTCATATCAAAACAAAGGAAATTGTGCAAAACTCTTTTCCATGTGTGTCCTCACCACAGGTTGATTCTATCCTTTTCTTCCCTGCCCTTTTCCAATATTACTTTTTACTGCAAATTATATTTTTAATATTTACTTATTTGGCTACATTGTAGTTATGGGATGCAGGATAGTTTAGTTGTGGCATGTGGGATCTTTTGTTGTAGCCTGTGGACTCTCTAGTTGGGGTGTGCTGGCTCCAGAGCTAGCAGGCTTCAATAGTTGCAGCACGTGGGCAAAGTTACTCCATGGCATGTGGGATCTTAGTTCCCCTACCAGGGATTGAACACACGTCCTCTGCATTGCAGGACAGATTTTTAACCACTAGACTACCAGGGAAGTCCCTGCTGTAAATTATTCTAGTTGCTGTCCACAGCCTCTCCAGTCCTTCCTGACGTGTGAAGGGGTGGTAACAACAGTCTCTGAGGTCTGTGGTCCAGCCTCCTGGAGAACCACAGTCTCCCAGCGTCTCCTACAGGAGATCACACTCTGCTCTGAAATTGGAGTGGTTCCAAAAAGACAAGGGTTGGCAGATTTTCTGGTGGCTCAGACAGTAAAGAATCTGCCTGCAATGTGGGAGACCTGGGTTCTCATCCCTGGGTCAGGAAGACACCCTGGAGAAGGGAATGGCAACCCACTCCAGCATTCTTGCTTAGGAAATCCCATGGACAGAGGATCCTGGGAGGCTATAGTCCACGGGGTTGCAAAGAGTTGCACACAACCCTGCGATGAACACTTTTACCTTCACTCAGCCATCCTGTAGATTCCCACAGAGATGAGCATGGCTGTTTTTATTCCAGAGCTGCAAATGAAGAACTGTCTCTTTCTTGCTTCAAATGCTGAGTGACCTTGCTCTAGATACTCAGTGGCTCTGGGCTACTATTGTCTCCTGGGTATAGAGCTAGATTGTGCTTAATAATCTTCCTGTTCTGTCCTTGTTTTCAAAGATTCTGGGGCTCAAAGTGCATCACACCTCATGGATAAGTTCATCATTTCTTCTTATGTCCAGGCCTGAAGCAGTGGGCAAGTAAGTTTTCAGCTTGCCAACTTCAGAAACTGCTAAGACATTAGTGGGCCTCTCTCCCTCTGGCCATAGGGATATACCAGGCCTCAGAGATTCATATCAAAACAAAGGAAATTGTGCAAAACTCTTTTCCATGTGTGTCCTCACCACAGGTTGATTCTATCCTTTTCTTCCCTGCCCTTTTCCAATATTACTTTTTACTGCAAATTATATTTTTAATATTTACTTATTTGGCTACATTGTAGTTATGGGATGCAGGATAGTTTAGTTGTGGCATGTGGGATCTTTTGTTGTAGCCTGTGGACTCTCTAGTTGGGGTGTGCTGGCTCCAGAGCTAGCAGGCTTCAATAGTTGCAGCACGTGGGCAAAGTTACTCCATGGCATGTGGGATCTTAGTTCCCCTACCAGGGATTGAACACACGTCCTCTGCATTGCAGGACAGATTTTTAACCACTAGACTACCAGGGAAGTCCCTGCTGTAAATTATTCTAGTTGCTGTCCACAGCCTCTCCAGTCCTTCCTGACGTGTGAAGGGGTGGTAACAACAGTCTCTAGAGTCTATTGAGGTCTTTACTGCTCACAAAGTACTTTCATATCTATTAATGCTTTTGTCCTCCCAGGAATTTATGAGGCAGGCAAGAGAGAAAATTATCACTCATGAATTATTGACACAGAAACTGAGGCCCAGAAAAAGTGATGGAGGGAGGAAGTGGTGGGCATAAGAGCCCACTCAGCAGACATGTTAGGTTCCTATTAAGAGAACAATAATTTGGCCACCTGATGCGAAGAGATGACTCATTGGAAAACATCCTGAAACTGGGAAAGATTGAGGGCAAGAGGAGAAAGGGATGACAGAGGATGAGATGGTTGGATGGCATCATTGATTCAATGGACATGAGTTTGAACAAGCTCTGAGAGATAGTGAAAGACAGGGAAGCCTGGTATGATGCAGTTCATGGGGTCACAAAGAGTCAGGCACCACTTAGTGACTGAACAACAACAAAGCGAACAAAGGCCAGAGGTCTGGCTCTGGGAGGTGCTCAGTAGTTTCTTCTCTTGTTAAAGCTGGAATCAGATAATCTAAACAAAGACCATCTCCTCAGACAGAGCAGGTGCTATCTCTTCTAAGAGTCTCCCTCCCTGACAGGTGATGAGCTGCTTGTGGGTATGGGCAGAGCTTGTCTACCTCTGTCTTTACCACCCACACAAGATCCAGGACAAATAGGTGTTCTGTGAATGTTAAACCAAACCCAACTGAGCGAATGACAGGGAGGCAATGGGAAGGAGGGGGAGCTTTGGGGAGGCGACCTGGGGCTGGCTGACAGAGAACTCGACTCACGTAGGAGAAGTCCTCGGCATTCTGGCAGAGGAGCTTGGGGAAAACAGCCTGCCTCTGGAACCGCTCCTCATCTTCAAAGATGTTGCCATACATGAAACCATTCATCATGGTGGAGTGGGCGTGGATGTCAATATAAAATTCCAGGCTTGTTTTCTGTTGAGAAAAGAATAACAGATAACAAATGAGACGTGGGGCCCACAGAGTCTGCCTAAAATACACACACACACATACACACACACACACACACACACACACACACACATTTCCTTTTGAGCCAGCCCTGTATCTATTCAGATGTAGCAACTACTTGCTATGTTAGGGCTTGAGAGCAGTGAGGATCAATTTACTCTGATCTTTAACACCATCTGCCTTCCAGGTCTCAGAGTACTCTTTTGAGGTATTCTGAAGTTATGCTACCTACCCAGAAGAGTTAAAAATTCATAACTAAATGTTTCAGCAGAATCTGTTTCTCTGATTAATGAGAAACATCTTCAGGTAATTATCGCATTTACATTGGACCTAATAATGGCTTTGCCCTAACTGGGCCATTTCTAGCAGAGGGTGTCTGGGATAGATTAAATCATGTACCCTCTTTGAAATTTTTATTTGAAAAATGGGTATTTTAATTTCAACCTCAGAGAGTTACAGTGGGAATCCAACTCACAATAGTCATTGTATCATTTACTGCATAGTTAATGCATGCCAGAGTCTATTCTGGGAGCTTTACATAGGATATCTTAGTGAATTTTATTATTTAACCTTATTTCATGATGCCACACCTATTCCCAGTAGTATATAATGTATGGAAAAAATAACTTTGAAATTTTTACAAAAATTATTATAACTAGTCTTTCTCTGTTCTCTGCTCATACTCCATATTTAAGGCATTCTCTACCTTGACATAGTGTTATTTATTAATCTTTTCATTTATGAGTTCCCTGAGAGTAGGAAGAGTGTCTGGAAAGACCCTACTGCCTGTTTGTGAAGGATGATCAGTAGCCAGAAGCAGAATAACTGAATAAACCCCTCAGAGGGACTACTCCAGGCACTGTAATGGACTGAAAGGAACTGGGCAACTTTCAGAACCTTCAATGACTTTCCAGGTAGCTCAGTGGTAAAGAATCTGCCCGTCAGTGCAGGAGACACAGGAGACTCAGGTTTAATCCCTGGATTGGGAGGATCACCTGGAGAAGGAAATAGCAACCCACACCAGTGTTTTTTGCCTCAGAAACTGCATGGACAAAGGAACCTGGCATGCTACAGTCCATGGGGTTGCAAAGAGTTGGACATGATTTAGCAGTTGAGCATGCATGCAGCACACAGGCTTCTTAAAATGTCACTGTCTCTCAAATCTGACTTTCTCTTCCTATGTATCAGTCTGATTTTTATCTATGAATCCTTCCTGAGAGTAACAGGGGCTCCCACTGGGGAAGGGATTTGTCTAAGTTAGGCCATGGGACTAAAACTCAGACCTGGGACTGAAACCCAGGTCTCCTGACTCATTTGCAAGTTAATAAGCAACACTAACAACAGCCAAGGCAAGACCTGGCCACCTATCCATCCATTTTCTGGCATTCAGTCCTGGGATAGAAGAAAAACCCATGCTTAGAAGAATCTCCTCTGTGGGAACTTTAATATGCTTAAAAAGGCTTTGCCCTGTTGGATAGATTAAATCATGTACCCTCTTTGAAATTTTTATTTGAAAAATGGGTATTTTAATTTCAACCTCAGAGAGTTACAGTGGAATCCAACTCACAATAGTCATTGTATCATTTACTGCATAGTTAATGCATGCCAGAGTCTATTCTGGGAGCTTTACATAGGATATCTTAGTGAATTTTATTATTTAACCTTATTTCATGATGCCACACCTATTCCCAGTAGTATATAATGTATGGAAAAAATAACTTTGAAATTTTTACAAAAATTATTATAACTAGTCTTTCTCTGTTCTCTGCTCATACTCCATATTTAAGGCATTCTCTACCTTGACATAGTGTTATTTATTAATCTTTTCATTTATGAGTTCCCTGAGAGTAGGAAGAGTGTCTGGAAAGACCCTACTGCCTGTTTGTGAAGGATGATCAGTAGCCAGAAGCAGAATAACTGAATAAACCCCTCAGAGGGACTACTCCAGGCACTGTAATGGACTGAAAGGAACTGGGCAACTTTCAGAACCTTCAATGACTTTCCAGGTAGCTCAGTGGTAAAGAATCTGCCCGTCAGTGCAGGAGACACAGGAGACTCAGGTTTAATCCCTGGATTGGGAGGATCACCTGGAGAAGGAAATAGCAACCCACACCAGTGTTTTTTGCCTCAGAAACTGCATGGACAAAGGAACCTGGCATGCTACAGTCCATGGGGTTGCAAAGAGTTGGACATGATTTAGCAGTTGAGCATGCATGCAGCACACAGGCTTCTTAAAATGTCACTGTCTCTCAAATCTGACTTTCTCTTCCTATGTATCAGTCTGATTTTTATCTATGAATCCTTCCTGAGAGTAACAGGGGCTCCCACTGGGGAAGGGATTTGTCTAAGTTAGGCCATGGGACTAAAACTCAGACCTGGGACTGAAACCCAGGTCTCCTGACTCATTTGCAAGTTAATAAGCAACACTAACAACAGCCAAGGCAAGACCTGGCCACCTATCCATCCATTTTCTGGCATTCAGTCCTGGGATAGAAGAAAAACCCATGCTTAGAAGAATCTCCCTCTGTGGGACACTTTCAAATGAAGTTAAGACCAAAGGAAAACCATGTTGCTTCTAGAATGTGGGCCTGATGACTGTCATTTCATTTGCCTTAGACTTGGAGCAAAAAATCACACCTTGCTGAGCTCCCAGTGCTCTGGGTGACATAAGCTGCCTTCTGAGAGATACAAGATGCACAGCTCTATGTGATATTAAACTCATCATTTTCAGCTTTGGAGGTGGAATACACAATGATTCAACAGGAGCCCTATAAAAGTCATCTGTGCAATTTTATTTTCTTCAATTGTCTGTCTTTTCCTCTGAGCTTTTGATGAGCTGCAGAGGAAAGGAGGCGGTAGAGAGATGGCTTAAGAAATGTGGAAGGAAAAACGGCAGTTTATAGCTCTGGATGTGGGCGCTATTGGAAACTAGTTTTTCTGACCTTTCCCAGATCAGTTCAGGGTGGGGAAGTTGTCTGCTTAAGTCCAGGAGTCAGTTAGTGAAGGAGCAAGATTTAGAACTGGCTCCTCTGAAAACCATTCTCTGGAGTGACTTCTGTTGCCCCATCCTAACACCTAGCACCTAATGTGACTTGACTTTAAATAACCAGGAATTGAATTATACTGACTGATTTACATGATTCAAAGTCAATAAGATATGAAAAAATGTACAGTGACCCATCTCCCTTGTGTCCCTGGCCTCCAGGCACCCAGATTCACTCCCTAGGGGCAGCTCAACTCTATCACTTTCTCATATATCCTTCCAGAGATAGTTACACACAAACAAGCAAATATTCCTCCCTGACTTTCTTTGCCCCAACACACATAAAAGGTAGCACACTAAAAGCACAGTATTTGAGGAATTCCCTGGCAATCCAATGGTTAGGACTCTGAGTTTTCAATGGTCAGGGAAGTAAGATCCCACAAACTATGTGGCCAAAAAGAAAAAAAGAGAAAAAAACACTAGTATCTTAGAGTTAATTCATTCTCAGTACGTAAAGAGTTATCTCACTTTTTAATAGCCATGTACAAATCATCTCATTAGTCTCCTATTGACAGACATTTGCTTCCAAATTTTTGCTGTTAAAAAGTGTTAGTGACTTTTTTCCTCCCTGACTGCGTGAGGAGCAGCCGCCATCATGAACGACACAGAAACCATCCGGACCAGGAAGTTCATGACCAACCGACTGCTTCAGTGGAAACAGATGGTCATCGATGTCCTTCACCCTGGAAAGGCAACAGTACCTAAGACAGAAATTCGGGAAAAACTGGCCAAAATGTACAAGACCACACCAGATGTCATCTTTGTATTTGGATTCAGGACCCATTTTGGTGGTGGCAAGACAACTGGCTTTGGCATGATTTACGATTCCTTGGATTACGCAAAGAAGAATGAGCCCAAACACAGGCTTGCAAGACATGGCCTATATGAAAAGAAAAAGACCTCAAGAAAACAGCACAAGGAACAGAAGAACAGAATGAAGAAAGTCAGGGGGACCGCAAAGGCCAATGTTGGTGCTAGCAAAAAGTGAGCTGGAGATTGGACAAGAGAAGGAGTAAAGATTCTGCAGTGACTGTATCTGTGGTGATTGTGCAGATTTTTCATGAAAGAATAAACTAAGACCTTTTACATGAAAAAAAAAAAAAAAGTGTTAGTGAGTGACTCTGTAAATACACTGTTTCACACATACACAGTTATATGTAGGATAAATTCCTAGAAGTAGATTTTCTGGGTCCTATGTGCACTTGCAGTTCTGATCAACAGCAACGCACTGAACTCCTCAGAAGGACCAGTTCATGCTCTTAACAATGTATAACAGCATCTCTTTCATGATTACTTTAAGGACATGAGTGTAATCGAGCCTTTTGATATTTGCCAATTTGATGCACGAAAAATGATATCTAAGATTAGTTTTAATCTGAATTTCTCTTAGTATAGTATCTACTAGTAAGTTTTTTCATGCAGAAAATTTTAATGCTAATCTTTTTGGACAGGTTTTTCAGTCTTTTGTGGTTTCTGGGCTGAATTCTTTCATTGTTCCTTTTATTTTTTCTATTGTTTCATTTCATATATTTAAATAATTCATTTTAAATTTACATGGAGGTAGGCTGTGAAGCTAAAACCCCCCTTTATTGTCCCACTCCATTTATCAAATAGTACATCTTTTCCTCACCAACCTGAAAAGCCATCTTTACCAAATACATTCTTTTGGGTTGACTGGGTATTTGGGTTAATTGTTGGACTTTCTATTCTATTCTGATTGTTTCTCTGTTCATGTGTCAGTATTATGCTATTTTAATTATGTTGTGTTTATAATGTATTTTAATATTTGGAGAGCTGGCATTATCTTATTATACTTCTTTTCTCAAATTTTCCTGTATTTTCTTGTATATTTTTCTATACAGTTTTCATAATTAGCTTCTTTAATTTTCCTTAATCCTCCAAATCTTGTCAATATTCTGAATATTTGTAATATAATATATTAAATTTCAGTATAGACCTGATCATCTTTTTG
Source organism: Tragulus kanchil (assembly GCA_022376925.1). Lineage (NCBI taxonomy): Eukaryota > Metazoa > Chordata > Mammalia > Artiodactyla > Tragulidae > Tragulus > Tragulus kanchil. The sequence goes on along the minus strand of JAIOJX010000032.1, from coordinate 111,320,415 downwards.
ATGCCAAGGAAGTTTATATTCTTAGCTGTTGTTGTAAACACGACTTCATCCATTAAATCTTCTAACTGGTGGTTCTTTACTTATTTATTTATTTATTTTTTTACTGGTGGTTCTCTACACATAGAAAGCATCTTATTTTCAATGTATTAAATTTGTTCTCAGGCATTTCACTAATTCTATTATTTCTTATAATAATTTCTCATTTTGTTTTTTTGTGGATTTTCATTTGTTTGCCTATTCAACAAATAACCACTGAGTACCTACAATGTGTCAGATAGTGTTACAGGCAGTGGGAATATGTGGTGTTCCCAGTGCATATTGCGAACACTATGGGAGTTCCCAATATGCACTGGGAGTGTTCTGGATACTAGGATATGGCAATGAATGCAAAAGAAAGCTCCTAATCTCAAAGAGCTTACATTCTATGGGAGAGAAAGATGCTATAACAGCATCTCTTTCATGATTACTTTAAGGACATGAGTGTAATCGAGCCTTTTGATATTTGCCAATTTGATGCACGAAAAATGATATCTAAGATTAGTTTTAATCTGAATTTCTCTTAGTATAGTATCTACTAGTAAGTTTTTTCATGCAGAAAATTTTAATGCTAATCTTTTTGGACAGGTTTTTCAGTCTTTTGTGGTTTCTGGGCTGAATTCTTTCATTGTTCCTTTTATTTTTTCTATTGTTTCATTTCATATATTTAAATAATTCATTTTAAATTTACATGGAGGTAGGCTGTGAAGCTAAAACCCCCCTTTATTGTCCCACTCCATTTATCAAATAGTACATCTTTTCCTCACCAACCTGAAAAGCCATCTTTACCAAATACATTCTTTTGGGTTGACTGGGTATTTGGGTTAATTGTTGGACTTTCTATTCTATTCTGATTGTTTCTCTGTTCATGTGTCAGTATTATGCTATTTTAATTATGTTGTGTTTATAATGTATTTTAATATTTGGAGAGCTGGCATTATCTTATTATACTTCTTTTCTCAAATTTTCCTGTATTTTCTTGTATATTTTTCTATACAGTTTTCATAATTAGCTTCTTTAATTTTCCTTAATCCTCCAAATCTTGTCAATATTCTGAATATTTGTAATATAATATATTAAATTTCAGTATAGACCTGATCATCTTTTTGATGCCAAGGAAGTTTATATTCTTAGCTGTTGTTGTAAACACGACTTCATCCATTAAATCTTCTAACTGGTGGTTCTTTACTTATTTATTTATTTATTTTTTTACTGGTGGTTCTCTACACATAGAAAGCATCTTATTTTCAATGTATTAAATTTGTTCTCAGGCATTTCACTAATTCTATTATTTCTTATAATAATTTCTCATTTTGTTTTTTTGTGGATTTTCATTTGTTTGCCTATTCAACAAATAACCACTGAGTACCTACAATGTGTCAGATAGTGTTACAGGCAGTGGGAATATGTGGTGTTCCCAGTGCATATTGCGAACACTATGGGAGTTCCCAATATGCACTGGGAGTGTTCTGGATACTAGGATATGGCAATGAATGCAAAAGAAAGCTCCTAATCTCAAAGAGCTTACATTCTATGGGAGAGAAAAAATATAAATCAATTAATAAATATACAAGGCATCAGGAGATATTAATGCCATGGAGACAAATAAAGCATAGTAAGGAAATAGAAAAGAAAAGCTATGACAAAGCTATACAGCATATTAAAAAACAGAAACATCACTTTGCTGACAAAGGACCATATAGCCAAAGCAATGGTTTTCCCAGTAGTCATATATGAATGTGAGAGTTGGGCCATAAAGAAGGTTAAGCACCAAAGAATTGATGCCTTTAAACTATGATGTTGGAGAAGACTCTTCAGAGTTCCTTGGACTACAAGGAGATCAAACCAGTGAATCCTAAAGGCAATCAACCCTGAATATTCACTGGAAGAACTGATGCTGAAGCTCCAACACTTTGGCCACCTGATATGAAGAGCCAACTCACTGGAAAAGACCCTAATGTTGGAAAGGACTGAAGGCAGAAGGCAACAGAGGATGAGATGGTTGGATGGCATCACTGACTCAATGGACATGAGTTTGAGCAAACTCTGGGAGATGGTTAAGGACAGAGAAGTCTGGCATGCTGCAGTCCATGAGGTCACAAAGAACTAGTTAGACATGACTGAGTGACTGAACTGAATTGAACTGAAGGGAGTAGAAAGTAATAGAGGTGCTAGTAAAACAGAGACCTGAATGGAGAAGGGGTGTTAGTCCTAAGGATATCAGGTGAAGAATGTTCTCGTTAGGAGAAGAAGTAAATGGAATTGGCTTGTTTGAGGAATAGCCAGGAGATGAGGATGCCTGAAATGCATAAAGAGGACAGTACTTTCCAGATTTTTAATCCAGCTGTGGTGCTGGAGAAGACTCTTGAGAATCCCTTGGACAGCAGTCCTAAAGGAAATAACACTAAATATTCATTGGAAGGACTGATGCTGAAGCTGGAGGTCCAAAACTTTGGCCACCTGATGTGAAGAGCCAACTCACTGGAAAAGACCCTGATGCTGGGAAAAATAGAAGGCAGAAGGAGAAGGGGAAGACAGAGGATGAGAGGGTTGGATGACATCACTGAGTCAATGGACATGAGTTTGAGCAAGCTCCAGGAGATGGTGAAGGACAGGGAAGCCTGGTGTGCTGCAGTCCATGAGGTCACAAAGAACTAGTTAGACACGACTGAGTGACTGAACTGAATTGAACTGAAGGGAGTAGAAAGTAATAGAGGTGCTAGTAAAACAGAGACCTGAATGGAGAAGGGGTGTTAGTCCTAAGGATATCAGGTGAAGAATGTTCTCGTTAGGAGAAGAAGTAAATGGAATTGGCTTGTTTGAGGAATAGCCAGGAGATGAGGATGCCTGAAATGCATAAAGAGGACAGTACTTTCCAGATTTTTAATCCAGCTGTGGTGCTGGAGAAGACTCTTGAGAATCCCTTGGACAGCAGTCCTAAAGGAAATAACACTAAATATTCATTGGAAGGACTGATGCTGAAGCTGGAGGTCCAAAACTTTGGCCACCTGATGTGAAGAGCCAACTCACTGGAAAAGACCCTGATGCTGGGAAAAATAGAAGGCAGAAGGAGAAGGGGAAGACAGAGGATGAGAGGGTTGGATGACATCACTGAGTCAATGGACATGAGTTTGAGCAAGCTCCAGGAGATGGTGAAGGACAGGGAAGCCTGGTGTGCTGCAGTCCATGGGGCTGCAAAGAGTTGGACACGATGAGTGACCGAACTGCTCCAGGAGATGGTGAAGGACAGGGAAACCTGGCGTGCTGCAGTCCATGGGGTTGCAAAGAGTTGGACACGATGAGTGACTGAACTGAACTGAACTTCCATGGCTAATACCTCCCCAACAATGCTAAGGATCATCAGGTTCCTCTCTCTCTCTCTCTTTTGGCCATGTTGCACAGTTTGCAGGATCTTAGTTTTTCAATTAAGGATTGACCCCAGGCCACCATGGTGAAGGAACTTCCCTGATGGGTCAGTGAGTAAAGAATCTGCTTGCAATGCAGGAGACACAGAGGATATGTGTTCAATCCTTGGGTCAGGAAGATCCCCTAGAGGAGGGCATGGCAATATACTCCAGTATTCTTGCCTGGAGAATCCCATGGATTGAGGAGTCTGGTGGGTTACAGTCCAAAGGGTGGAAAAGAGTCAGACCTGACTGAGTGACTATGTACACTATGGTGAAAGCATTGAGCCCTAACCACTGGAATTCCCAGGGATTATTTAGTTTCTAAGACCCCTGCCTACTCTGAGAGTCTAGATTCCACTTAGAGTAGAGAAGGGTCTAGAAAATTAACCTGCACAGGGACTGAGTTTGATGTCTTAGTTCTTTTTGTTCTTCATCACACATATTTAGCACTTAGTTGGAAACACCAAAGATCACAAATACTAACTTCATCACCTTCCTAATTACATTTGTGCCTAAACTGGGCTTGTGTTGGTCCATTAGAACAGACCAGGAAAAGCAAGCAGAGTTCCTAACTCTGATTCTAATGTTCACATAATCTAAAACCACCAACAGTAGCAGCTTTTCATTGTGCCTCAATTTCTCCATCTTTAAAAGTGGCTGTTGGATGAGAGAGAAGAGATATGGGTTTTCTTAAACTTTTCATGATCTCTTTTCATACTCAGCTAAAATAAATTCCTTATTCTTTTCCAAACAGCTTCTTGCTTAGGCCTTGATGTCACTACTTGTTACTGTATGGGTATACTTGGGTACTATATAATTGTGTACTATATAGATGTACTTGTACATTATATAGGTATACTTGTATGGTATATAGTTATAATTTTGTACTGTAAAGTGTACTTATTACTGTATAGGTATACTTGTATACTTGCTATTGTAATCTATCTGAAAAGTATGTTTGTCTGCCTATGAGCTCTTTGAGGACAGGGACCATGTTTGACTCTGTTTCATCATCTCTTTGGTTTACTACAATAGCTTCTTAACCTGGTTTCCTGTTGCTTCAGAGTGATCTTTTAAAATATAAACAAATAATGGTGCTTCTGTAGTTGAAGCTGCTCTATCCTTCCTAATCGCTCGCAGGATAGAGTCCTAACCCCTTCTGTATTTGAAAAGGCCCTGTATGATCTGGCCTTTTTCCTCCCGCAAGCTCTTGCAACTTCTGGTCTGATACTCTATGCAGCAGTCCTATAGAGCTGCCTGAAGTATGTAGAACCTCTAGGCTTGTGACTTCATATTTATACACAATGGATACCTCCTCTGCCTGGAAGGCAAGTTCTCTTTATTTGGCTAACTCTGAAACAACCTTAAGATTTAAGGGAAACTGAGTAGATGCTCAATAGTTTCATTTCCTTTTCTGGTACCATGGAAGACATCTCTCAGTCTACCTTGATACTTGGTTGGGATCAAAGGGGCTGCAGACAGTGGTAATAAGTGCCACTTCCAGGCCTGTCTATTAAACACATACACAATCACCCACATTCCTGCTCTTGGGCATGGAAATGACATGTAAAAACAATGGAATCTTAAGAAGGAAAAAGGCTAGTTCTTGGGAGTTAACATTGGGAGAAAAACTACCTGAGAAGCATCTGACCTGCATCAGACTGTGATGAACTGTTACTGTGTTAAGCCACTGAGATTTGTGGACTGCTTATTATAGCATCTAATATTATTCACCTGACTGGTGCAAAATATTAATTCAAATAGCCTTTTTTATCCTTCAGGGATGAGTTAACAGACTCCTATGTGCTCTCAGAAGTCTCTCTCCTGGCACTGACCACATGGCATAATCACGTTTTATTTCCATCTCTCATTAGAATGTGAACACTTTCAGGGCAGGGGCCATACATTGTTGGCTTTTTAAATCCGCAGGACCAGAGCAAGGCCTGGTATATAGGAGATTATCACTAAGGGTTTAGTGGGGGTATGCATAGAAAATCAGTGAATTGATGGATGAATGAATGAATTAAATCAATGAACAGCTGCATCTGAACTTTTCCCTTGCAGTCAAATGAGATACTTTTTCTTGTGACCACGTCAGAGCAAGGGGTATGCTGCTAATGCAGTGCCCTTAATTACAAATTTGGGACTGAGAATAGAAGGAGGAGACAGCATCTCTGTTCTTGCCTTCCAAACTTACGAACCTTAATTAAAACCAAGTGATGAAGGGCTGTCCCCTTGCCAGCAGCCAACAGCTCATCCTGCAACAGGGGCCTAAAGAGTAAATTAAAATCAGTGCCAATAAAATTAAAACTACCTTAGGGCATATTTGGAACATAATTTAGTGTAGAGTTTGCTTCTTCCTAGACACCAGGGAGGAAATGGGTTTTTTCTTTTTTCTACATTCTGAGCCGCTTCACTGCTTCACCTCAGTTGGCACAAACCAAAGTCCAAGACTGGTGCCGTGACATGGTGCTGCCTCCCCCACATTAGGGCAGCAAGCACTTCAGGGTTTACCACACAGTCAGTCCAACGAAGGAAGGGAAACCCAACCCAGGGGGGGGGGGCAGAGGCATTTATCTTAGGTTTGGTAATGAAAAAGAAACTGAAATTTAGGAGAAGAGGAGAGCCAACTGAGGAGGGAGAGCAGCTTGCGGTTGCCTTTTCACAGAATAGGGAGCTGAAGCTCAGGAGTGTAATTTGCCTAGAGTGATGCAGCGGGAAAGGGTAGAGACTCCAGTCCAGGCTCTGGTTACAAGCGCATGCCCACCACCTTGCTGTGCTAAGCTCCAGTCCAGCAAGGCAATCACCCTCATCACAGGAAGGAAGCCTCACGCAGCTCCCCTCGTCTCTGAGCTGGGGACTAAGCTCCTAAGTAGGAAGGAGAAATGTACAGAAAAATACAGACTCTTTCCTTAAAAACAGCTGAGCAACTCCAAGAGACAAAATGATGTTCTTTATCACGCAGAGCCTGTATCTCTGAAGTGGCTCAGTGAAGGCTTCCCTCCTTGCCCAGAGTGTGATCAGACTGAAATTCCTGCCACTTTTTTCAAGGGCAGGGCCATACATTGTTGGCTTTTAAATCCAGGACCAGAGCAAGGCCTGGTATATAGGAGATTATCACTAAGGGTTTAGTGGGGGTATGCATAGAAAATCAGTGAATTGATGGATGAATGAATGAATTAAATCAATGAACAGCTGCATCTGAACTTTTCCCTTGCAGTCAAATGAGATACTTTTTCTTGTGACCACGTCAGAGCAAGGGGTATGCTGCTAATGCAGTGCCCTTAATTACAAATTTGGGACTGAGAATAGAAGGAGGAGACAGCATCTCTGTTCTTGCCTTCCAAACTTACGAACCTTAATTAAAACCAAGTGATGAAGGGCTGTCCCCTTGCCAGCAGCCAACAGCTCATCCTGCAACAGGGGCCTAAAGAGTAAATTAAAATCAGTGCCAATAAAATTAAAACTACCTTAGGGCATATTTGGAACATAATTTAGTGTAGAGTTTGCTTCTTCCTAGACACCAGGGAGGAAATGGGTTTTTTCTTTTTTCTACATTCTGAGCCGCTTCACTGCTTCACCTCAGTTGGCACAAACCAAAGTCCAAGACTGGTGCCGTGACATGGTGCTGCCTCCCCCACATTAGGGCAGCAAGCACTTCAGGGTTTACCACACAGTCAGTCCAACGAAGGAAGGGAAACCCAACCCAGGGGGGGGGGGCAGAGGCATTTATCTTAGGTTTGGTAATGAAAAAGAAACTGAAATTTAGGAGAAGAGGAGAGCCAACTGAGGAGGGAGAGCAGCTTGCGGTTGCCTTTTCACAGAATAGGGAGCTGAAGCTCAGGAGTGTAATTTGCCTAGAGTGATGCAGCGGGAAAGGGTAGAGACTCCAGTCCAGGCTCTGGTTACAAGCGCATGCCCACCACCTTGCTGTGCTAAGCTCCAGTCCAGCAAGGCAATCACCCTCATCACAGGAAGGAAGCCTCACGCAGCTCCCCTCGTCTCTGAGCTGGGGACTAAGCTCCTAAGTAGGAAGGAGAAATGTACAGAAAAATACAGACTCTTTCCTTAAAAACAGCTGAGCAACTCCAAGAGACAAAATGATGTTCTTTATCACGCAGAGCCTGTATCTCTGAAGTGGCTCAGTGAAGGCTTCCCTCCTTGCCCAGAGTGTGATCAGACTGAAATTCCTGCCACAAAAAAGCATGCAATGAATCCATGCAGACCAAAAGAGGAACACCACTATGAGAAAGCCTGGCAACCAGCCCGGAGCACCATGGGGATGGGCTGTGGCTTCTCTCCTCCTCATTCTCCAGCCTTGCAGATGTCTCAGCACACACAGGTCCTCCTCTTTGTGCTTCTGTGTCTGTATTCTTGCAGGCAGGATGCCTAGGCCCCCTCCTCCCCTCTACTCCTGAGCAAAGATTAACTTGTTAATCTTTCACCAACAGGCCCTTTGTTCTCTTGTCCATGAAGCCTTCCTTGACTCTCCCAGAGACAGTAGCTTTCTTCTTTGGACTCCCACAGATTTTCATTTTTGCCTCTAAGTCATCATCTATTTTATTTTTCATCCATCTTTAATCATTGGCATGTGTGGGCCTCCCATCACAGTGGCCTCTATCATCACAGAGCACCAGCTCTGGGCACATGGACTCCAGAGCACTGGCTCATAATTGGACACACAGGCCCAGCAGTTCCTAGGCATGTGGGATCTTCCTGGGCCAGGGATCGAACCAGTGCCCTTTTCATTGCAAGGTGGACTCTTTATCCACTGGACCACCAGGGAAGCCCCCTCCTAGAGATTTTTAAAATACCCTTCTATTAAGGCATGTATCATCGAGCTTATTCATTCATTCATCTGACAAATATGTACTATGAATTTACCATGTTCCAGGACTTGGGGTTAACAAGACAGATGAGGTTCTTGCCTTTGAGAAGCTGGCATCCTGGTGGGGATGACACACCATGAGGAGCAACTAAGCAAAGCAATGTTAGATTGTAATGCATGCTAGGAATGCAGTAGGTGAGCCACAGGATGGTGAATATATGAGTGAATGGGGCAGGGTCTACTTGAGAGAGTGTGATCAGAAAACATTTCTGATATCTGAGCTGAGCCCTGAAGAATGATAAGAAAAAGCCATTCAATGAGAGAATTCTGGGCAAATAAGAGCCCTGAAGCAAGGACTAGTATGACATTTCAAAGATCAAAGAGAAGGCCAGTGTCTGGATTGTGGTTATCACTAGAGGTGAGAATGGTAAAGCTCATGTACGGCCTTGCAGACCAGAGTTTGGAGCATGTCTGGAGTCCAGTGGAAGCTGCCTCTACAGGAGAATGCTGTGAAAGGATCACCTTACTTATTGTGTAGATAACAGATCTTGGTGGCACGTGAGCAGAAGTGGATATATTGGTCTAAGAGATCATCATAGCTTGAACTGGAGTGGTAACACAGAGGTGAAAAGAGAGAGATATATTTGATAAACATTTTGGCCATACCTCCACAGGACCTGCACATAGTTTGTATGCAAGAAGAATCAAAGACAGATCAAGGGGCTATGACTTGAGCAACTAAGCAAATAGTAGTGACAGAGATAGAGGAAACTGGGATGCAGACTGATGGAGAGAGTGGCAAGGACATCAAGCATTCTGATATGGATCTCTACATTTGAAATGAGTATCAGATGCCAGACTGCAAGTGTCAGGTAGGTAGTTAAATATGTGAAAATGGAGCCTCAGGAAGAGGCCCTGACTAGAGCTGTAAAGGTGGGCATCGTTAGCTGGGAGATGCTCCTTAACACCACTGGAGAGAGTGTGGGTCCAGAAGAGATCCAAAGACTGAGTCTGGGATCCAACAAGGTTGAAGGTAAAGAAAGAAGCAAAGGAGACAGGAGAGTGACCAGAGACGGAAGGAGAAACAAGGGCAGTGTGGTTTCATGAAAATCAAAAAAAAAAAAAAAAAGAAAGGATTTAAGAAAGAAGGAGTGGTCTATAAAGACTGGAACCATTCCTGGCTCACCTCTGCTTTCCCAGCCTGTATTATAGGATCCAGCACTCAGTAAGTATGCAGCAGGTATTTGCTAAGTGATAAAAATCAGTAAGTCAATGAATGGCCCAGGTAATCTTGACTCAGAGCAAAGGGTTGGGAAGGATGTGGTGATAAGACTCTTGGGAGCTAGATTCTAGCCAGCAGAGCTATAGAGGGAGGGTAATAATAATATGGAGGACTTTCTTGGCAGTTCAATGGTTAAGAATCTGCCTTCGAATGCAGGATATACAGATCTGATCCTTGATCCAGGAACTAAGATCCCACATACCATGGAGCAACTAAGCCTACATGTTACAACTACTGAGCCTGCTCACTGTAGTGAAAATCCGAGTGCTGCAACTAAGATCTAATGCAGCCAAAAAACCCCAAGATGGCACTTATTACATGCGAGGCACTCCTGAAACCCTCCCACCACCCTATAGGATAGAAACATCATTTACAAGTAAGGATACTAAGGGATAGAGAGGTTGAGTGACTGGCAAGGGAAGCCCTAGAGCACAAAGTGGTAACTGGTGAAACCCAGTCTGGCTCTGATGTCTGTGCTCTTAACCATGACCCCAGCATCTAAAGCTAGTGACAAGTATTAAGTGATTCTTGTGCAGGGTCTTGTCATAACAGTCCTATGTGGTAAGCACTGTTATCAAACTGAAGCATAGAGCTCACTAGGGGCAGAGCTGAATTTCAAACCCTTGTCTTTTCGACCTAGGACTAAGTTTGTCATGTCTAAGCCATTGAGAATGCTTGGCTTCAGCATGTGTGGTCTCTTTGGCCTCTGCAGGATGAATTTCGGGACAAAGGAAATTTGTAAGAGTTATGCTTACATGTGGGGGAAAAGCATCTGTAGCCTCAAGGTGAAAAGTAAAAATATTTTGTATACTTTCAATATGTCTCCTACAACCCTACTCAACTAAGTAAAAAGTAAGATGTACGTGTAAACAGGGGCATTTCTGCAACTCTTCCAAGTATCTGGGAAGAGTCAGGTCTGACCTGGCAGGAGGAAGCATTCCTCTGCTTCCATTCCTTCCTCAACCCCACCTAGAAAAGGGGGAGAGAGAACAGGGGCTCAGAACAAGAGGCCTGGATTCATAACAGATATTCCCATAGCAAAAAAAGAACTGCTGACCTCTGTCTCCTCCTCCCTAGAGCAGTGATGGGTGACTCCCAAGTTGATTGAGAGAATGATAATGATAGAAGAAGGGTAGTCACTGAAGAACCGTGGTTTTGGGATCTGGCAACTTGGCTGCAAGGGTCAACTCAGTCAAGGGTGAATTTTATGACCTGAATCTCAGGTTCTTCATCTAAAAATTTGGGATAATAATTCCAGCCTCACAGGGTTGCCATGAAGTCAACAGAGGTAGGTGACTGGCTTTAAATCTGGCAAAATACCTGGCAGCCTAGATACTCTCAATACATCCTTTTCAGTTATACACTGTTACTGCGGTCAAGTGCTGTGCTCAGTACCAGTGCTAGGAACCTCTTGGAGTTCAAAATCTTACAGGGAAATTCAAGAGGGAGGAAACATATGTATACCTATGGCTTATTCATGCTGATATTTGACATTAAACAACAAAACTCTGTAAAAATAAATAAATAAATAAAACCTTACAGGAACACTTAAAAGGAATTGCAATGGAAGATTCAAGGACAGAGGCAGGGACTATAAGGAACACAGAACTTAGAGGGGCTTGGAAACTTAGCTTACATAAATGTAAATTGCTTCCTTGTTCAGTAGAACATCTATTGACGATAATCATTATTTAGCACATTTGTCGAGTTTAAAAACCATTCTCACACCAATTTGCTCATTTGATTCACTCAAGGATTCACTGATGTAGATGGGATTAGTGATCTTAGTTTCTCAAAAGAAGCTCAGAGACTGACTTGTGAAGATCTCACAGCAGGTTAAGACCTGAGTTGAGACTCCAACTTATATCACCCAGTCTCCAAAGCCTCTGCTTGATTCTCACCCTTGGGGGGTCACCCAGGTGTTCACTCCTGCATTAAGAGTGGACACAGACTCAAGTGGAAAAGCTAGGCCCTCCTGCAGACAGAAGCCGCAGTCTGAGAGGGAAGATGAGACAAACGGAGGAAAGGACTGAGATATAATATTTAAGCCGGTGAGAGCCTAGGGACATTTTAATTTCATAATTAAAAGTTAATGTTGCTTCATTATAAATCAAAGGCTGATGAAACTAGGGCGTCCCCAGGAACATATTAAGAGCTCAATAAATATGTGTGGTCTGAATGCTTGGAGATGCTTCCTAGAGGAGGTTGTTAGCTGATCCAGAGAGGTAATAAGCAGGGCTAACTGCTGAGCTGGGGCTGCGACTGGTCCCCAGGAAATGGTAGTTCCTTTCTTCCTAGGAAGTTCATTTCAGCTTTCCTACTTGCCTGATTGGTGACCCTGTAGAAGAAACTCTCCTCTATGCCAGTTAGAGAGCAGATTTGGTGATTTCTCAGGGAAACCCACTCCAGTTTTCTTGCCTGGAAAATTCCACGGATAAGAAGAGCCTCATGGGCTATAGTCCTTGGGGTCACAAAGTGCTGGACATGACCGTGAACGCATACACGAAGGACCCATTGTGCCCTGAGTGCTTTATATACTTCAATCATCTAATTTTCCTGCCTTGCATAGTTGTATTTATTTATGTGTTCTCCTTCTGTGGCCTCTAAGGACAGATTCTGCCACCCTTCCCCACCTGATCTCCTTTAAGACTGAGTGCATGGTCCTCACCCTCAGCACAGCCCTGTGAGGAGACAAACACTGCAAGACAGTAACGTAGCCCTGTTCCCATGCTAATGCATTCTTCCTATTTAGGAGAACAGATATCATCGCTTTGCAAAGAAGTGTTCAGGGATGTCAGCATTCATGCCAGAACTATGCACTTCGTCCCAGAGAACAGTAGCATGGTCCCTGCCTGCTTTACAGTGTAGATGGCAGGGGGAAGGGCAGGGAGGAGAAAATGCCTGGAGGGGTCCCTTGTCTGTTCCTTTGCTCTCTCCTCCGCTTCTATCCTGTCCTCTCTCCTTTTGCCTCTCTCTCCTCTCTGTTCATTCCTCTCTCCTCCTCTACCCCTTCCCCATCATTCTCTCTGTCTTCACGGTGTGGTGGGGGAAGACAAAGAGATGACTAGGTGTCTGTGAACCAAAGATGATCTCCAACCTGAAGCCACTGTTGGAAATGCTGATAAGGAACACGGAGAGAGACAGGCAGACATCAAAGGGACATAAAAGGTAAAGAATTCTTCCCTGTTCTCTCTGCATTCTTTCTCCCTTGTTTTTATTCTTTTTTTCTCACTATTGGAACAAAATAAAAAGTACATCATATGGGTGTATTTTCTGTTTATTGCCACCAGGTTAATAACAGGAATGGTGCGAAGAAAATGAGGTGTTATGTAAAACTCTGCATTGCAGATTTTGCTGCATGAAAGCTGTTATTTTCATCAGTGGTCCCCAGGAAATGGTAGTTCCTTTCTTCCTAGGAAGTTCATTTCAGCTTTCCTACTTGCCTGATTGGTGACCCTGTAGAAGAAACTCTCCTCTATGCCAGTTAGAGAGCAGATTTGGTGATTTCTCAGGGAAACCCACTCCAGTTTTCTTGCCTGGAAAATTCCACGGATAAGAAGAGCCTCATGGGCTATAGTCCTTGGGGTCACAAAGTGCTGGACATGACCGTGAACGCATACACGAAGGACCCATTGTGCCCTGAGTGCTTTATATACTTCAATCATCTAATTTTCCTGCCTTGCATAGTTGTATTTATTTATGTGTTCTCCTTCTGTGGCCTCTAAGGACAGATTCTGCCACCCTTCCCCACCTGATCTCCTTTAAGACTGAGTGCATGGTCCTCACCCTCAGCACAGCCCTGTGAGGAGACAAACACTGCAAGACAGTAACGTAGCCCTGTTCCCATGCTAATGCATTCTTCCTATTTAGGAGAACAGATATCATCGCTTTGCAAAGAAGTGTTCAGGGATGTCAGCATTCATGCCAGAACTATGCACTTCGTCCCAGAGAACAGTAGCATGGTCCCTGCCTGCTTTACAGTGTAGATGGCAGGGGGAAGGGCAGGGAGGAGAAAATGCCTGGAGGGGTCCCTTGTCTGTTCCTTTGCTCTCTCCTCCGCTTCTATCCTGTCCTCTCTCCTTTTGCCTCTCTCTCCTCTCTGTTCATTCCTCTCTCCTCCTCTACCCCTTCCCCATCATTCTCTCTGTCTTCACGGTGTGGTGGGGGAAGACAAAGAGATGACTAGGTGTCTGTGAACCAAAGATGATCTCCAACCTGAAGCCACTGTTGGAAATGCTGATAAGGAACACGGAGAGAGACAGGCAGACATCAAAGGGACATAAAAGGTAAAGAATTCTTCCCTGTTCTCTCTGCATTCTTTCTCCCTTGTTTTTATTCTTTTTCTTCTCACTATTGGAACAAAAATAAAAAGTACATCATATGCGAAGCTGTATTTTCTGTTTATTGCCACCAGGTTAATAACAGGAATGGTGCGAGAAGAAAATGAGGTGTTATGTAAAACTCTGCATTGCAGATTTTGCTGCTGATGTAAAGAACTCAATAAAGTGTAACACTTTAATCATAGAGATAAAAATCACACAGCAGCTTCCCACGGGTTCCTAGAGCCTTAAGACAAAATAGCTATGGGGAAACCAGAGATGAGAGAAGAATATTATCAGGCATCTGAAAAGTTATGTTTGGGCTTCTGTGGGTATTTTTCCCTTCGTTTCTAAAAAAAATAGAATAAGACTTTTCTATTTTCTCCCAAGTCATTGTCTATGAATTTCTGTATTCTTGAGAGGACATGCTCAGATTTCTGGGGAAAGATTTGCTCACTCTTTGTAAAAAATTGATTTGTTTAGGCAGAACTGAATTCCTGACTTTTAGGTGACTCAGCGGCCTTTAAGAAAACAGGGGCTGTTTCTAAAAAGGAAAAGGATTGGAATGCAGGTTAAAAAAAAAAGTTGCTTATAGTAAAATCTCTATTTTTATGCTGGTTTTGTGATGTAAGAAAAAGATCATAGCAGTCAAAGATCATATCAGGAGATGGGAGCTCTTGTACCAACTCAGTCAACTTTGGGAAAATCTCCTTCTTGTCTCTGGGCATCTGTTTCATCATTCTTCAAAGAAAGGCTTATACCAGATATTCTCGAAGGTCGTGCCAGCTCTGACACTTAGCCGTCTGTGAGGCTCTGGGCAAGGTCAGTGGTTTGGCTTTTGACACTGGCTCCTGTGGTTCTGGATTATTGTAGTAACCCCCAGCTGACCTCTCTGTTCTCACTCAAAGTACCTCCTTCTCTCCCTCACCACCCAAATTCCCTCTCCATCCTGCAGCTGGAGGGATCAGACTGGAGCCAGGTGGAGAAGTACCTGTAGGAAGACCTCTTAAAAGATGACTGAAAAGCAAGGAAGCGGGTATGGGGGGCAGAGGGCAGGGAAACCCAAGATGTGATGAAGGGATGGAGCATTTAAGGAAACACGGAGAGAGACAGGCAGACATCAAAGGGACATAAAAGGTAAAGAATTCTTCCCTGTTCTCTCTGCATTCTTTCTCCCTTGTTTTTATTCTTTTTCTTCTCACTATTGGAACAAAAATAAAAAGTACATCATATGCGAAGCTGTATTTTCTGTTTATTGCCACCAGGTTAATAACAGGAAGTGCGAGAAGAAAATGAGGTGTTATGTAAAACTCTGCATTGCAGATTTTGCTGCTGATGTAAAGAACTCAATAAAGTGTAACACTTTAATCATAGAGATAAAAATCACACAGCAGCTTCCCACGGGTTCCTAGAGCCTTAAGACAAAATAGCTATGGGGAAACCAGAGATGAGAGAAGAATATTATCAGGCATCTGAAAAGTTATGTTTGGGCTTCTGTGGGTATTTTTCCCTTCGTTTCTAAAAAAAATAGAATAAGACTTTTCTATTTTCTCCCAAGTCATTGTCTATGAATTTCTGTATTCTTGAGAGGACATGCTCAGATTTCTGGGGAAAGATTTGCTCACTCTTTGTAAAAAATTGATTTGTTTAGGCAGAACTGAATTCCTGACTTTTAGGTGACTCAGCGGCCTTTAAGAAAACAGGGGCTGTTTCTAAAAAGGAAAAAGGATTGGAATGCAGGTTAAAAAAAAAAGTTGCTTATAGTAAAATCTCTATTTTTATGCTGGTTTTGTGATGTAAGAAAAAGATCATAGCAGTCAAAGATCATATCAGGAGATGGGAGCTCTTGTACCAACTCAGTCAACTTTGGGAAAATCTCCTTCTTGTCTCTGGGCATCTGTTTCATCATTCTTCAAAGAAAGGCTTATACCAGATATTCTCGAAGGTCGTGCCAGCTCTGACACTTAGCCGTCTGTGAGGCTCTGGGCAAGGTCAGTGGTTTGGCTTTTGACACTGGCTCCTGTGGTTCTGGATTATTGTAGTAACCCCCAGCTGACCTCTCTGTTCTCACTCAAAGTACCTCCTTCTCTCCCTCACCACCCAAATTCCCTCTCCATCCTGCAGCTGGAGGGATCAGACTGGAGCCAGGTGGAGAAGTACCTGTAGGAAGACCTCTTAAAAGATGACTGAAAAGCAAGGAAGCGGGTAT
This sequence comes from Tragulus kanchil, assembly GCA_022376925.1. Lineage (NCBI taxonomy): Eukaryota > Metazoa > Chordata > Mammalia > Artiodactyla > Tragulidae > Tragulus > Tragulus kanchil. The sequence continues at coordinate 111,304,334 of JAIOJX010000032.1, read as the reverse complement.
ACAGAGCGAGGGAGGCAGAGGGTCATGAGGGAGGAACTCAAAGATGTGATGAAGGGATGGAGCAGGCTGGCTTCCAGGCCACTGAAAGGGCTTCATTGCCCCAGGCACCGCCTGTGAGCACTCCCTGAGGCAGTGGCTGCTTTGGCCAACAGCAAAGATTTCTACAAGGCAGCACGGATATAGGTCATGAAAAGAGAAGGGCTTTGGAATGGAGATCTAGGCTCAGGCCCTGAACTGACTGTGTGACACTGAAGAAGTCACTCTGTATTCCCAAGTCTCAGTTTCCTTGTCAGCAAACAGGAAGTGGCAATAAGGCCATTCCTCTCACAGGGCTAACATGGGCTAAATGAGTTCTCTGTCCAAGTGCCTAAAACATAGCCGGTGTTCAGGAAATTTTTATCCCGTAATCCTTATTTCAGGTGTCATTAGAACCTAGGGCATAGTCTAGAGCTGCATTGTCTCATAGAATAGTCACTTATAACTATTTACATTTAAATTAATTAAAACTCGTTTTCAAAAATTCAGTTTCTCAGTTGTACTAGCCACATTTGCAAGTGTTCAAAAGTCATGTGGTAGGTAGCTATTGTTAACACCATCACAGAAACGTCCACTGAGCAGCATTATGCTGTTACGTAGAAGACGTAAGTTGTGCACTGAAATTTAAACCAGCCATTGACAACGACATCCCCCTTTAGACACACGTCCCCACTGAGCAGCATTAAAATGCTGTTACGTAGAAGACCATACATGTCAACTTTGGGAAAATCTCCTTCTTGTCTCTGGGCATCTGTTTCATCATTCTTCAAAGAAAGGCTTATACCAGATATTCTCAAGGTCGTGCCAGCTCTGACACCTAGCCGTCTGTGAGGCTCTGGGCAAGGTCAGTGGTTTGGCTTTTGACACTGGCTCCTGTGGTTCTGGATTATTGTAGTAACCCCCAGCTGACCTCTCTGTTCTCACTCAAAGTACCTCCTTCTCTCCCTCACCACCCAAATTCCCTCTCCATCCTGCAGCTGGAGGGATCAGACTGGAGCCAGGTGGAGAAGTACCTGTAGGAAGACCTCTTAAAAGATGACTGAAAAGCAAGGAAGCGGGTATACAGAGCGAGGGAGGCAGAGGGTCATGAGGGAGGAACTCAAAGATGTGATGAAGGGATGGAGCAGGCTGGCTTCCAGGCCACTGAAAGGGCTTCATTGCCCCAGGCACCGCCTGTGAGCACTCCCTGAGGCAGTGGCTGCTTTGGCCAACAGCAAAGATTTCTACAAGGCAGCACGGATATAGGTCATGAAAAGAGAAGGGCTTTGGAATGGAGATCTAGGCTCAGGCCCTGAACTGACTGTGTGACACTGAAGAAGTCACTCTGTATTCCCAAGTCTCAGTTTCCTTGTCAGCAAACAGGAAGTGGCAATAAGGCCATTCCTCTCACAGGGCTAACATGGGCTAAATGAGTTCTCTGTCCAAGTGCCTAAAACATAGCCGGTGTTCAGGAAATTTTTATCCCGTAATCCTTATTTCAGGTGTCATTAGAACCTAGGGCATAGTCTAGAGCTGCATTGTCTCATAGAATAGTCACTTATAACTATTTACATTTAAATTAATTAAAACTCGTTTTCAAAAATTCAGTTTCTCAGTTGTACTAGCCACATTTGCAAGTGTTCAAAAGTCATGTGTGGTAGGTAGCTATTGTTAACACCATCACAGAAACGTCCACTGAGCAGCATTATGCTGTTACGTAGAAGACGTAAGTTGTGCACTGAAATTTAAACCAGCCATTGACAACGACACCTGCACAAACACATTTGCTTTCAGACACACATGCATGTACCCACATACAAAGCCACAGAAACAGGATGCTGAGGCTAGTGATAGTATACTTCATTGCTAAAGGAAAAACACATCTCTGAGTCCCAACTCTGGGTCAATTCACTGACCATACAGAGTCAGGCCTTGTCCTAACATTTCACGCTGGTCATTACATCGCTAAATCCTTGCAACAATCCTAACAGGAAGCAATATCTTCTTCTCGTTGATTCTGACATCAAGGCCCAGAGTGGTTGAGTAACTTGATTGAAGTCACAGAGTTTACAAGGAGCAGTATAGGACTTGCTCCCTACTATGCAGTACTGTTTCTTAAAGAACATTTCAGAGACAAGGGACTTACAGGGCAAAGTCACCATGAGCTCTTAACAATATTTGTTAAAGATGTGGGTGTTTGGACCTGCCTCAGGTAGTCCTGGGTGAATCACAGCAACAGTATAATTCAATGAAATTGCCTTCTCAGGTCTTCCACCCTAGCTTTTTTGATTTATAGACTGAGCGAGGGTCAGAGGTGTGGAATCAACTCACATCTTCAGGGAAGTGCCTGAAATACATGAATGGGAAGGAGTGGAGAGCATTTTAAAACTGTGAAGAAGGAAGGCAATTTCCAGGTCATCCAATACTGGTCATTTCACAGTTCATTTTTCTCTCTTAAAGGCATGGCTCTCAAAAACTGCATGTTGAAAGGTGGTCCATATATGGTAGGGCAAGCAAGGGCCAAGGTGACTCGGATGGTTCTGCATCAGATGTTAGCACAGACAGAAAAAGAGATAGAGGATCGATAAACAGATAGGGAAAGAGAAAGGCAGGCAGCAAAGAAAAGTATGGACAGAGACTTCCAATCTAGCTCTTTGTATGCTTCTACTCCAGTCCTCTAGAAGGCTGGTTTTGTTTCTGATTCTTTGTAAACTCCTCTCTTACTAGCCACATTTGCAAGTGTTCAAAAGTCATGTGTGGTAGGTAGCTATTGTTAACACATACGAAACGCCACAGAATACTTAGGAAATAAGTTGTGCACTGAAATTTAAACCAGCCATTGACAACGACACCTGCACAAACACATTTGCTTTCAGACACACATGCATGTACCCACATACAAAGCCACAGAAACAGGATGCTGAGGCTAGTGATAGTATACTTCATTGCTAAAGGAAAAACACATCTCTGAGTCCCAACTCTGGGTCAATTCACTGACCATACAGAGTCAGGCCTTGTCCTAACATTTCACGCTGGTCATTACATCGCTAAATCCTTGCAACAATCCTAACAGGAAGCAATATCTTCTTCTCGTTGATTCTGACATCAAGGCCCAGAGTGGTTGAGTAACTTGATTGAAGTCACAGAGTTTACAAGGAGCAGTATAGGACTTGCTCCCTACTATGCAGTACTGTTTCTTAAAGAACATTTCAGAGACAAGGGACTTACAGGGCAAAGTCACCATGAGCTCTTAACAATATTTGTTAAAGATGTGGGTGTTTGGACCTGCCTCAGGTAGTCCTGGGTGAATCACAGCAACAGTATAATTCAATGAAATTGCCTTCTCAGGTCTTCCACCCTAGCTTTTTTGATTTATAGACTGAGCGAGGGTCAGAGGTGTGGAATCAACTCACATCTTCAGGGAAGTGCCTGAAATACATGAATGGGAAGGAGTGGAGAGCATTTTAAAACTGTGAAGAAGGAAGGCAATTTCCAGGTCATCCAATACTGGTCATTTCACAGTTCATTTTTCTCTCTTAAAGGCATGGCTCTCAAAAACTGCATGTTGAAAGGTGGTCCATATATGGTAGGGCAAGCAAGGGCCAAGGTGACTCGGATGGTTCTGCATCAGATGTTAGCACAGACAGAAAAAGAGATAGAGGATCGATAAACAGATAGGGAAAGAGAAAGGCAGGCAGCAAAGAAAAGTATGGACAGAGACTTCCAATCTAGCTCTTTGTATGCTTCTACTCCAGTCCTCTAGAAGGCTGGTTTTGTTTCTGATTCTTTGTAAACTCCCTCTCTTACTAGATACATAGCTAGGTACCTAGCCTAGATGCTCAGTGAATGCCTGTTCAACACACACACACACACACACACACACACACACACACAAACAATTACACCAAACAATTATACAGAGTGAAGTAAGTCTGAAGGAGAAAAACAAATATCACATATTTACACATATATATAGAATCTAGGAAGACAGTACTGATGAACCTATTTGGAGGGCAGCAGTGGAGATGCAGACATAGAGAACAAACTTGTGTATACAGTGGGGGAGGAGAGGGTGGGACAAGTTGAGAAAGTAGTGTGAAACATATATTACCATATGTAAACATACATATTGCCATATGTAAATTAGAGAGCCAGCGAGAATATGCTGTATGACTCAAGGAGCTGAAATCAGGTGCTCTGTGACAGTCTAGACAGGTTGGATGCGGTAGGAGATAGAGGGAAGTTCTCGAGGCAGGGGACATGTGTATATGGCTGACTCATGTTGATATATGGTAGAAACCAACAAAATACTGGAAAGCAACTATCCTCCCATTAAAAATAAATAAATTTTAAAAACCCACAAAACAAAACACCTGAACGAGCAGTAGCTAAATAACAACAATCTTCCACATTTGTATGGTACTTTGTAATATATAAAAAGATCTCACATGCAGTATCACACTTAATCCCTAATCTAACCTTTTCAGACTGGCACTATAATCCTCATTTTATTGATGAGGGAACCTTGTCTCAGAGTGGTGGTGCCTTGTCTAGGGTTATATAGGGAGGCCAAAGGACGAGATAAATGAGACAGGTCAGAGAGAGGCAGAGAGTGATAACTAGACAGATACAAGCAAATAGAGATAAGACATAGGAAACCAGGACACTGACAAATGATGGAGACAAATGGAGATGGATGGATGGATGCTGAGAGAGCCTCCAAGCTCTCCTCCGCCAATCCATCCTCTACACATGGCTGAAGATAACTATTTCAAGCACAAATCTAACCATGTCACTCTTCTACTGAATACACTTCCATTGCTTCCCCAAGTCCTTGAGGATAATGCTCTGTTGTGAAAAGCTTTCATGATCTGCCCTATCTATTTCTGGGGGCTCATTGTATCTTATCACATTTCTACAGCATTATTCACTCTAGCTCTAGGACCCTATTGAATTCCCAAGAAAGTCATGCCGTTGTCATACTCCGTATTTATCATATGATCTTCCCTGTCTCCAAACTCTCTTTACCCCGCTTGTGGATGTCTGGTCAGCTCCTATTTATCCTCTGAGACTCAATAGAGCATCACTTACTTTGGGAAGATTTTCCTGACTACCTTCCAGGGTGGGTTTATTTTCTGTCCTCCTAGATCCCTTCTTCATTATGGGGGTTGATAGAGTAAAAGAAAACAAACATTGGAATAACAGAAGCCTGGCTTTAAATCCTGTTTGCCCTCTATCACTGACATGGTTAACTTTGGTTTCTTCGTATGACTCAAGGAGCTGAAATCAGGTGCTCTGTGACAGTCTAGACAGGTTGGATGCGGTAGGAGATAGAGGGAAGTTCTCGAGGCAGGGGACATGTGTATATGGCTGACTCATGTTGATATATGGTAGAAACCAACAAAATACTGGAAAGCAACTATCCTCCCATTAAAAATAAATAAATTTTAAAAACCCACAAAACAAAACACCTGAACGAGCAGTAGCTAAATAACAACAATCTTCCACATTTGTATGGTACTTTGTAATATATAAAAAGATCTCACATGCAGTATCACACTTAATCCCTAATCTAACCTTTTCAGACTGGCACTATAATCCTCATTTTATTGATGCGGGAACCTTGTCTCAGAGTGGTGGTGCCTTGTCTAGGGTTATATAGGGAGGCCAAAGGACGAGATAAATGAGACAGGTCAGAGAGAGGCAGAGAGTGATAACTAGACAGATACAAGCAAATAGAGATAAGACATAGGAAACCAGGACACTGACAAATGATGGAGACAAATGGAGATGGATGGATGGATGCTGAGAGAGCCTCCAAGCTCTCCTCCGCCAATCCATCCTCTACACATGGCTGAAGATAACTATTTCAAGCACAAATCTAACCATGTCACTCTTCTACTGAATACACTTCCATTGCTTCCCCAAGTCCTTGAGGATAATGCTCTGTTGTGAAAAGCTTTCATGATCTGCCCTATCTATTTCTGGGGGCTCATTGTATCTTATCACATTTCTACAGCATTATTCACTCTAGCTCTAGGACCCTATTGAATTCCCAAGAAAGTCATGCCGTTGTCATACTCCGTATTTATCATATGATCTTCCCTGTCTCCAAACTCTCTTTACCCCGCTTGTGGATGTCTGGTCAGCTCCTATTTATCCTCTGAGACTCAATAGAGCATCACTTACTTTGGGAAGATTTTCCTGACTACCTTCCAGGGTGGGTTTATTTTCTGTCCTCCTAGATCCCCTTCTTCATTATGGGGGTTGATAGAGTAAAAGAAAACAAACATTGGAATAACAGAAGCCTGGCTTTAAATCCTGTTTGCCCCTCTATCACTGACATGGTTAACTTTGGTTTCTTCATCTCTGCAATAAGCCGGATAACATCGGCCCCTGATGATAACATCTGCCCCTGATAACATCTGCCCCAGGACCCTGTTGGGAATAGAGATCATGTAAACATGCCTGGCAGAGAGTATGCACCCTCCACGGGGAAGCAGCGCCTGCTGTTACAGCCTGACTGTGCTGTGTCATAATCCGACGCTAGGTCTGCCTCTCCTTTTGCACCAGAAGCTATTTGAGGATGGAGGCAGCATCCCCAGTGCTCCGTGCCTGATACGTGACAAGGCTTGCTGAACCCTTCCTGCTCACATTGAGGCCATTGGTTAGGGTATGTTTCTGGGCACCAGAAGACACAACCTACAGGTTTTCCACAGAATCACTGAAGGGAGGGCGGCTGGAGCAGAGGGGGCTCATTTCAAAGGTGAGAATGAAGAATTGGTTGACTGAAACCTATCTTATGTGATAGATCTAGGTTCAGGTGTATGCCTTTGGAAGATAAAAGATAATGTTTAAATCCATTTTTAAGACTGCTTTGTCCTCCTATCTCAAAATCTCCAGAATTCATCAGTCCTTAAGCATGTTAGGTAGAGAAGCATCAGATTAGGTGACCTGAGATAGTCTATATAGTTTCTTTACTTTCCAAGATGCCTTCACTTCCCTCTGACTTTTATTTTCCTGGTGGATTCAGATTCTTTGTCATTATCCTCCTTCCTCTTGCCATACTTCCTGGGGCTCATTGTATCTTATCACATTTCTACAGCATTATTCACTCTAGCTCTAGGACCCTATTGAATTCCCAAGAAAGTCATGCCGTTGTCATACTCCGTATTTATCATATGATCTTCCCTGTCTCCAAACTCTCTTTACCCCGCTTGTGGATGTCTGGTCAGCTCCTATTTATCCTCTGAGACTCAATAGAGCATCACTTACTTTGGGAAGATTTTCCTGACTACCTTCCAGGGTGGGTTTATTTTCTGTCCTCCTAGATCCCTTCTTCATTATGGGGTTGATAGAGTAAAAGAAAACAAACATTGGAATAACAGAAGCCTGGCTTTAAATCCTGTTTCCCCCTCTATCACTGACATGGTTAACTTTGGTTTCTTCATCTCTGCAATAAGCCGGATAACATCGGCCCCTGATGATAACATCTGCCCCTGATAACATCTGCCCCAGGACCCTGTTGGGAATAGAGATCATGTAAACATGCCTGGCAGAGAGTATGCACCCTCCACGGGGAAGCAGCGCCTGCTGTTACAGCCTGACTGTGCTGTGTCATAATCCGACGCTAGGTCTGCCTCTCCTTTTGCACCAGAAGCTATTTGAGGATGGAGGCAGCATCCCCAGTGCTCCGTGCCTGATACGTGACAAGGCTTGCTGAACCCTTCCTGCTCACATTGAGGCCATTGGTTAGGGTATGTTTCTGGGCACCAGAAGACACAACCTACAGGTTTTCCACAGAATCACTGAAGGGAGGGCGGCTGGAGCAGAGGGGGCTCATTTCAAAGGTGAGAATGAAGAATTGGTTGACTGAAACCTATCTTATGTGATAGATCTAGGTTCAGGTGTATGCCTTTGGAAGATAAAAGATAATGTTTAAATCCATTTTTAAGACTGCTTTGTCCTCCTATCTCAAAATCTCCAGAATTCATCAGTCCTTAAGCATGTTAGGTAGAGAAGCATCAGATTAGGTGACCTGAGATAGTCTATATAGTTTCTTTACTTTCCAAGATGCCTTCACTTCCCTCTGACTTTTATTTTCCTGGTGGATTCAGATTCTTTGTCATTATCCTCCTTCCTCTTGCCATACTTCCTGTCTGTTAGACCCTTCTCAACCCCAGGCCACCAGCTTCTAGGTGAACGAGGAGTCCTTCCTTCCCCACTATACACATACACAACATACACAACGGTGTGGTTCTCACCATGGCTGAGGACAAGAAACCATCCCACTGCAAGGAGGCACAGAGCGGGAGGGCAGGCGCTGAGAGCCGGCCCTGAGCCTGCAATATTCATGCTCCTCCCCAGCTGCCAGGGCAGGGCCCCCAGCTCATAAACACCCACTATAGGTTGGGTGAAAGCTTTCATTGAGATTCTGTTCATATCTGGAGCCATTGCCAAGCCTGCCCAGCTCTGTCAGCTGCCCTGATAAAAGTAGACAGGCTGCTCAGCCCTCTGGCAGCCTGACAGGTGGTTTAGAAGTAGGCCGAGGCTCCCTGACAGAGGCCCAGAGCTCTGGACTTCAGCAAACGATGGGAGAGAAGGGATTCTCATGTCAGGCAGCCAGACTTCCAAGGCCAGGGGCATGGAGACAGGGAAAGGATAGTCGGGTAGGGTCCTGGTCTCAGCCAATGCCTGTCTCACAGTGAGGGTGGAGAGTTGTAGGGACTAAGAATACACACTCCGCTCACATTCTCGGGGGCCAGTCCTCTCTGCAGGATGGCACAAACAACTAATTCATTTATTCACCCACAGAACGAGGATGATAACAGCAATACCTACCTTTCAGTGGTGAGAGCTATTAGAGACAAATAAAGACTTCAAAAAATATGCCTACAGGTTTTCCACAGAATCACTGAAGGAGGGCGGCTGGAGCAGAGGGGGCTCATTTCAAAGGTGAGAATGAAGAATTGGTTGACTGAAACCTATCTTATGTGATAGATCTAGGTTCAGGTGTATGCCTTTGGAAGATAAAAGATAATGTTTAAATCCATTTTTAAGACTGCTTTGTCCTCCTATCTCAAAATCTCCAGAATTCATCAGTCCTTAAGCATGTTAGGTAGAGAAGCATCAGATTAGGTGACCTGAGATAGTCTATATAGTTTCTTTACTTTCCAAGATGCCTTCACTTCCCTCTGACTTTTATTTTCCTGGTGGATTCAGATTCTTTGTCATTATCCTCCTTCCTCTTGCCATACTTCCTGTCTGTTAGACCCTTCTCAACCCCAGGCCACCAGCTTCTAGGTGAACGAGGAGCCCTTTCCCTTTCCCCCACTATACACATACACAACATACACAACGGTGTGGTTCTCACCATGGCTGAGGACAAGAAACCATCCCACTGCAAGGAGGCACAGAGCGGGAGGGCAGGCGCTGAGAGCCGGCCCTGAGCCTGCAATATTCATGCTCCTCCCCAGCTGCCAGGGCAGGGCCCCCAGCTCATAAACACCCACTATAGGTTGGGTGAAAGCTTTCATTGAGATTCTGTTCATATCTGGAGCCATTGCCAAGCCTGCCCAGCTCTGTCAGCTGCCCTGATAAAAGTAGACAGGCTGCTCAGCCCTCTGGCAGCCTGACAGGTGGTTTAGAAGTAGGCCGAGGCTCCCTGACAGAGGCCCAGAGCTCTGGACTTCAGCAAACGATGGGAGAGAAGGGATTCTCATGTCAGGCAGCCAGACTTCCAAGGCCAGGGGCATGGAGACAGGGAAAGGATAGTCGGGTAGGGTCCTGGTCTCAGCCAATGCCTGTCTCACAGTGAGGGTGGAGAGTTGTAGGGACTAAGAATACACACTCCGCTCACATTCTCGGGGGCCAGTCCTCTCTGCAGGATGGCACAAACAACTAATTCATTTATTCACCCACAGAACGAGGATGATAACAGCAATACCTACCTTTCAGTGGTGAGAGCTATTAGAGACGATACAAATAAAGCACTTTCAAAAACAGTTCCTGGCCCCGGCAATGTTCTGGCTAGCTATCCTACCCAGCAATCTTTTAATGAGACTCTTAGGCACCGTGTTATGTTTTACATGCATTATCTCATTTAATTTTCACATAAGCCAGAGCTTTACATAGTATCCTTATTTAAACAATAGGGAACATCTTAGAGAGGGTGGTTCACTTGCCCAAGATCACACAGTTGAGTAATAGAGAGAAAGGATAGGTGCCAAACTGCATGACTGCAAAGCGTGTGACCTTAACTATGCTGAACAATAATTAGCACTGAGGTTGCAAAGAACAAAGAACTTATTTGGAGTCTTAAGAACTATAATTTGGGAGACACTGATTCAGGTAAAATTGAAAAAATGTTTGGGAAAAAGAAAGAGTCAGAAGCTTATAAAAACGAGAAGCCGGGAGGTTGTTAAGGTTACCTGGCGAGAATTGTGATTGACTTTGACAAAGTCAGGAACTACTTATCCAGAAGAAATCATGAGTTGTTTTAAGGTGAGGGTCCAATAAGAAAATAGGCTGTCATGAGTTATTTTAGTGATTTTAGGATAAAGGTCCAATGTACATATCTTGAGTTTCTGGTGCATCTTTCTTGATGCCTTTTTGGATAATCAGTGGGCCAAAGATCAGATTCCATCCAGGTTGAGATGTGCTTAACTCAAACTTCTTCAGTGGCCTGGCTCTATTTGAGAGAGCTCTGGTAAGCAGTACCAAATCCATTTTAATTTTCCTTCCACAGCCACTAAACCATAGTGTAGATGAGCATTTTGTGTGCCCTTTTGTCTGTATAAGACTATCTCTCTTGATGTGAAGGAAAGGAAAATAATTTTTTAACTCCCTAGTTAGAAAGAAACAAACAAAAATTCAAGAGAAAAATCAATCACTTTATTTTTAAAGTTTTAAGTTCTGTAACATTCCACAATGGGAAAGCAGAAAAATAAACAGCTAGGCTTAGAGATGGGGAGCTCTCTCGGCCCCTTGAGGGAGAGAAGGAAGAAGGGAGTGAAGACCGCAGAGAATTCAAACCTGCCAAGCAGAGCTGAGAAAACACCCTTGACCCCACCTCTGGCCCAAGGGCTGGAGGGCCTTCTGCAGGGCTAGGGCTGGGCTTTGTGAGAATTCACAGCTCTCTCCCAAGAAACAGAGTCACGTTTATTAATGTATTCAACGATATCCACTGCATGTCTACTATGTGTCAAATTCTGTGCTGAATGCTGGGCTTAGAGAGATAAATTAGCTGCAACTCCTGTGTTAGAAGGAATTTGTACTCAGGAAGACAAAGGCAGAAATCAAGCAACTCCAAAGCGTGTGACCTTAACTATGCTGAACAATAATTAGCACTGAGGTTGCAAAGAACAAAGAACTTATTTGGAGTCTTAAGAACTATAATTTGGGAGACACTGATTCAGGTAAAATTGAAAAAATGTTTGGGAAAAAGAAAGAGTCAGAAGCTTATAAAAACGAGAAGCCGGGAGGTTGTTAAGGTTACCTGGCGAGAATTGTGATTGACTTTGACAAAGTCAGGAACTACTTATCCAGAAGAAATCATGAGTTGTTTTAAGGTGAGGGTCCAATAAGAAAATAGGCTGTCATGAGTTATTTTAGTGATTTTAGGATAAAGGTCCAATGTACATATCTTGAGTTTCTGGTGCATCTTTCTTGATCCCTTTTTTGGATAATCAGTGGGCCAAAGATCAGATTCCATCCAGGTTGAGATGTGCTTAACTCAAACTTCTTCAGTGGCCTGGCTCTATTTGAGAGAGCTCTGGTAAGCAGTACCAAATCCATTTTAATTTTCCTTCCACAGCCACTAAACCATAGTGTAGATGAGCATTTTGTGTGCCCTTTTGTCTGTATAAGACTATCTCTCTTGATGTGAAGGAAAGGAAAATAATTTTTTAACTCCCTAGTTAGAAAGAAACAAACAAAAATTCAAGAGAAAAATCAATCACTTTATTTTTAAAGTTTTAAGTTCTGTAACATTCCACAATGGGAAAGCAGAAAAATAAACAGCTAGGCTTAGAGATGGGGAGCTCTCTCGGCCCCTTGAGGGAGAGAAGGAAGAAGGGAGTGAAGACCGCAGAGAATTCAAACCTGCCAAGCAGAGCTGAGAAAACACCCTTGACCCCACCTCTGGCCCAAGGGCTGGAGGGCCTTCTGCAGGGCTAGGGCTGGGCTTTGTGAGAATTCACAGCTCTCTCCCAAGAAACAGAGTCACGTTTATTAATGTATTCAACGATATCCACTGCATGTCTACTATGTGTCAAATTCTGTGCTGAATGCTGGGCTTAGAGAGATAAATTAGCTGCAACTCCTGTGTTAGAAGGAATTTGTACTCTCAGGGAAGACAAAGGCAGAAATCAAGCAACTCCAAAGCGGAGTGACCACGGTTGTGATAAAAATCAGCATAGGGCTTGTAAAGCTCAGTGGAAGGAAACCTAACCCCTGGGGATGGCTGGGGCAGAGAAGGCTTCCTAAAGAAAGTGGGACCTGCATGGAGAGCTCAGGGTCCACTGAGTAATACAGAGAAAGGTGGGGAAAGGCAGGGCCGTCCATCCCTACGAAAGCTTAGAGCCAAGGTCTGGACACTGTCTTAGGTCAAAGGTGAAAGTTAAGCACATCACGAAATCCTATAGTCCAGAAACAATGACAGTTAAAAACTTCCTGCATATACAGACAAAGCATAGCTGGCTGCAAGATAGACAGCTATATATATTTCAAAAAATCCTTTTTATAAAAGCACAGTGTGCTATAAATGTTTCTATTTTAAAAAGCATTGAATTCAAATTTTCTTAAGTTTAACAGAACTTAAAAGAACCACATCTTTAAAAACAAAGCTCTATCTCAAGAGGCATTTTTTTTTTAAAGTTTTTGCAGAGTTTTGTTGTACACAGACATGTATATTCCCAGATCAGTCATATGCATATCCCTGGTCCTCTCCCCACTCCCGGACCCCCCATCCCACCCCTCCTGTTGCACTGAGCCCTGGTAGGAACTCCTATTCCCTCAACACAATGACAATAGCTATCTTTTTCATATATGATAGTATAGGCTTCTGTGTTAATGCCTCCCACTACTATTCATTCCTCACAATGTCCATATGTCTATTCTCTGTTTTCCCATGGGTTCACTGTGTGTGTTATCATTATTCTTTTACTAGATTCCATATATATGTGTTAGTATACTGTACTTGTCTTTCTCTTTTTGACTTACTTCACTTTTTATGATAGGTTCTAGATCCATCCATCTCATTAGGACTGATTCTTCTGCATTTCTTTTAACAGTTGTGTAGTATTCCATTGTATATATGTACCAGAGCTTCTGGATCCATTCATTCGTCGATGGACACCTAGGTTGCTTCCATGTTCTAGCTATTGTACAGAGAGCTGCAATGAACATTGGGGTACAGGTGCTTCTTTCAGCTTTGATTTCATCTGGGTATAAGCCTAATAGTGGGATTGCTGGGTCATAGGGTACTTCCATTTTTAAATTTTTAAGGAATTTCCATACTGTCTTTCATAGAGGCTGTATCAATTTACATTCCCATCAGCAATGGCAAGAGTGTTCTCTTTTCTCCACACCCTCTCCAGCATTTGTTGTCTGTTGATTTGTTAAAGATGGCCATTCTGACGGGCGTGAGGTGGTATCTCATTGTAGTTTTAATTTGCATTTCTCTAATTATAAGCAAGGTTGAGTATCATTTCATGTGCTTTTGGGCCATCTGTATGTCCTCTTCGATGAGATGTCTATTTAGATCTTTTTCCCATTTTTTGATTGGGTTGTTCATTTTTCTGATGCTGAGTTGTCTGAGTTGCTTGTAGATTTTGGAGATTAATTCTTTGTCTGTTGTTTCATTTGCTATGATTTTCTCCCACAAAAAATTTTCTTAAGTTTAACAGACAAGAACCACATCTTTAAAAACAAAGCTCTATCTCAAGAGGCATTTTTTTTTTAAAGTTTTTGCAGAGTTTTGTTGTACACAGACATGTATATTCCCAGATCAGTCATATGCATATCCCTGGTCCTCTCCCCACTCCCGGACCCCCCATCCCACCCCTCCTGTTGCACTGAGCCCTGGTAGGAACTCCTATTCCCTCAACACAATGACAATAGCTATCTTTTTCATATATGATAGTATAGGCTTCTGTGTTAATGCCTCCCACTACTATTCATTCCTCACAATGTCCATATGTCTATTCTCTGTTTTCCCATGGGTTCACTGTGTGTGTTATCATTATTCTTTTACTAGATTCCATATATATGTGTTAGTATACTGTACTTGTCTTTCTCTTTTTGACTTACTTCACTTTTTATGATAGGTTCTAGATCCATCCATCTCATTAGGACTGATTCTTCTGCATTTCTTTTAACAGTTGTGTAGTATTCCATTGTATATATGTACCAGAGCTTCTGGATCCATTCATTCGTCGATGGACACCTAGGTTGCTTCCATGTTCTAGCTATTGTACAGAGAGCTGCAATGAACATTGGGGTACAGGTGCTTCTTTCAGCTTTGATTTCATCTGGGTATAAGCCTAATAGTGGGATTGCTGGGTCATAGGGTACTTCCATTTTTAAATTTTTAAGGAATTTCCATACTGTCTTTCATAGAGGCTGTATCAATTTACATTCCCATCAGCAATGGCAAGAGTGTTCTCTTTTCTCCACACCCTCTCCAGCATTTGTTGTCTGTTGATTTGTTAAAGATGGCCATTCTGACGGGCGTGAGGTGGTATCTCATTGTAGTTTTAATTTGCATTTCTCTAATTATAAGCAAGGTTGAGTATCATTTCATGTGCTTTTGGGCCATCTGTATGTCCTCTTCGATGAGATGTCTATTTAGATCTTTTTCCCATTTTTTGATTGGGTTGTTCATTTTTCTGATGCTGAGTTGTCTGAGTTGCTTGTAGATTTTGGAGATTAATTCTTTGTCTGTTGTTTCATTTGCTATGATTTTCTCCCACTCTGTGGGGTGTCTGTTCAACTTTTTGGTGATTTCTTTCGCTGTACAAAATCTTTTAAGTTTCATGAGGTCCCACGTGTTGACTTTTCTTTTCAGTTCCACTATTTTAGTAGGTGGGTCAGAGAAGATCTTGCTTTGATTGATGTCCTTGAGGGTTTTGCCTATATTCTCCTCTTAAGAGTTTGATGGTTTCTGGTCTTACATTTAGGTCTTTAATCCATTTTGAGCTGATCTTTGTGCATGGTGTCAGGGAATGTTCCAACTTCTTTTTTTTGCATGTAGCTGTCCAATTTTCCCAGCACCATTTGTTGAAGAGGCTGTCTTTGTCCCATTTTACATTTTCGCCTCCTTTGTCAAAAATAAGGTTCCCATAGGTGCATGGGCCTATCTCTGGGTTCTCTATCTTGTTCCATTGGTCAATATTTCTGTGTTTCTGCCAGTACCATACTGTCTTGATGACTGTTGCTTTGTAGTATAGTCTGAAGTTAGGGAGGCTGATTCCTCCAGCTCCATTTTTTTTTTTTTTTCTAAGGATTGCTTTGGCTATTCGGGGTCTTTTATGTTTCCGTATGAACTGTGTTATTCTTTGGTCTAGTTCTGTGAAGAATGTCATTGGTAGTTTGATAGGGATTGCATTGAATCTATAGATGATATTTGGTAGTGTGGTTATTTTCACAGTATTGATTCTTCTGACCCAAGAACATGGAATATCTATCCATCTGTTTAAGTCTTCTTTAATTTCAAGAGACATTAAAAAAAAAAGATATTTTTTAAAGATATTTCTAAGGTTTTAAAAAAAAGAGTTTATGAGAAACATTAAGAGGCTGAAGCCATTTTGTTTTTTTCAAACTATGGGACTGAATTTTAGAAGAAATGGATAAGAAAACAGAGAGGGGTTAAGTAACTTACCTAAGACCACATGGCTAGTCTGAGTTACAACTAGAACTTGAACTCAGATATATCTGATTCTTTCCATCATATTCATTTGTCCATTAAGCCAACCTACTCATTTTAAAGATCAGAAACTGCAGCCCAAAGAGGAGAAGCAACTTCTCTGAAGTCATATTTTGATTCAGCAACAAGGCAATTGGGTGGATCACATCATTGCTCCTGACTATTCTCTCTTCCCTGCAATGAAGGATCTCCTACTCTCATTTTGTTTTCCAAAGAATCCAGGAGGAGTACCTGTATATCCCCACCTCACTGATTCTGACGATGGCCTTGGCACATGCTTTGGCCAATGAAAGGTAAGCAGCCATGATATTTGCCACTTCTGTGTGGCAGTTTTAAATAGGACGGCATTGGGGATTCCCTGGTGGTCTGGTAGTTAGGACTTAGCACGTTCATTGTCAAGGGTATATGTTTAATCTGTGGTAGGGAAACAGACCCTGCAAGCCATGTGGTGTAGCTGACAAAAAGGAAAAATGGGATGGTCTTCCTGCCACCTGCCATGAAAAAAGCAGATCCCAGAGAGAGCTGAAGGTTCAGCTTGGACCTAGATAAGAAGATATGTGAGCTGAGCTGCGGGTGACTCACTCACAGCCCACATGGAACATGAGTGTGAAATAAATGCTTGCTGTTATCAGCTACCGAGCTATTGGGGTCATTTGTTGCCATAGTAAAAGCCAAATAATACAGCACGGTTTCTTGCAGAAATGTATTCTTTGTTTTTCTCATGCTTAAAGTTGCCTTTAGTTGTGTAATAATTATAGATTCAGGCCATGAGGATAATTGTGAGCATTTTAAGTACTAAATACAGAAGATCTAGTTGAAAAGTATAAGGTACAGAAGGAAAGCCAGGTGTCAAAAGTGTGGAATTCCAAAGTCACCTTCTGATGAAAAGAAAATCATGGGGGAAGCCTACTCTGTTGGCAGAGACCACGGTGAATCAGAGGGTTGTGGTTCTGTTCCTGCCACATGAAGGACTGTTGGCAATAACTAAAACACACATTCATCCAGAAGCACCTCCCTCTGAAATGGAAGACACTAAGGAAAAAGGTGCAATAAATGCAATGAATCCATGCCACTAAATCACGGTGTGACCTTGAGGAAGTCATTTTCCTTCTGGCATCAGTTTTCTCATTTGTAAAATGAAGAGGCTGAACGAGAATCTCTCATTTTCCTTCTGGCTCCAACATTCTATGATTTGATTGCCTCTAACTCATTAGTCTCAACTGGCTTGAATGGGACCCAGTGGCATTGAAGATAATCATAGGAATCCATCAAAATGTAGCCCAGACAAGGTAATCTGGAGACTCAAAATAATGTAGGGAAAGGACTTTGCACACTGTAGCCTCCATTGTGTGCCTTTCCGTTGAAAAGAGGTGGGCAAATAAGCCCCTTGTTCCCCAGCTTGCATCGCCCTGAAAACCTGCCCTACTTCAGCTATGTTTAATCTGGGATTCCCTGGTGGTCTGGTAGTTAGGACTTAGCACGTTCATTGTCAAGGGTATATGTTTAATCTGTGGTAGGGAAACAGACCCTGCAAGCCATGTGGTGTAGCTGACAAAAAGGAAAAATGGGATGGTCTTCCTGCCACCTGCCATGAAAAAAGCAGATCCCAGAGAGAGCTGAAGGTTCAGCTTGGACCTAGATAAGAAGATATGTGAGCTGAGCTGCGGGTGACTCACTCACAGCCCACATGGAACATGAGTGTGAAATAAATGCTTGCTGTTATCAGCTACCGAGCTATTGGGGTCATTTGTTGCCATAGTAAAAGCCAAATAATACAGCACGGTTTCTTGCAGAAATGTATTCTTTGTTTTTCTCATGCTTAAAGTTGCCTTTAGTTGTGTAATAATTATAGATTCAGGCCATGAGGATAATTGTGAGCATTTTAAGTACTAAATACAGAAGATCTAGTTGAAAAGTATAAGGTACAGAAGGAAAGCCAGGTGTCAAAAGTGTGGAATTCCAAAGTCACCTTCTGATGAAAAGAAAATCATGGGGGAAGCCTACTCTGTTGGCAGAGACCACGGTGAATCAGAGGGTTGTGGTTCTGTTCCTGCCACATGAAGGACTGTTGGCAATAACTAAAACACACATTCATCCAGAAGCACCTCCCTCTGAAATGGAAGACACTAAGGAAAAAGGTGCAATAAATGCAATGAATCCATGCCACTAAATCACGGTGTGACCTTGAGGAAGTCATTTTCCTTCTGGCATCAGTTTTCTCATTTGTAAAATGAAGAGGCTGAACGAGAATCTCTCATTTTCCTTCTGGCTCCAACATTCTATGATTTGATTGCCTCTAACTCATTAGTCTCAACTGGCTTGAATGGGACCCAGTGGCATTGAAGATAATCATAGGAATCCATCAAAATGTAGCCCAGACAAGGTAATCTGGAGACTCAAAATAATGTAGGGAAAGGACTTTGCACACTGTAGCCTCCATTGTGTGCCTTTCCGTTGAAAAGAGGTGGGCAAATAAGCCCCTTGTTCCCCAGCTTGCATCGCCCTGAAAACCTGCCCTACTTCAGACATCCAGCAATGTTTCAGGCCATTTCGCCTCACCCTCTCTACCAGATGAGATTGTTTTCTCCTCTTATCAGAAAGAAAAGGAGCTCTAAACCAAGAATATGTCATGCTACCCATAAAGATGTACAAATGACATGCTGGGGAAAGCAGAATGAAAGAAAGAAGCCAGACTTCACAGTTCTATAGGTTCGGTATCCCCAAGCCTCTTTTTGTTCATATATAAAATAGGGGTGATACTTACCTAGGACAACTATAAAATGAGAGATAAAAAGTTTTGTGATGATGCAGAAGGCTTCCTGGAAGTGGTAGCATGAAGACAAACCTGAACACTACGTGGACTTTTGAGAGCTGGCGGATGGGAGAGGAGGAGTAATTGTCCAATAAGAGGGCAGTACATGGGGGTGAAGGTGCAGGGATGGATATGAATGTAAGAAGGCCAACGACGTCAATGTTGGTGAGATACATGTCTTTGGGGGAGAAGGGCAGGCAGTTAGGGCGAGAGTAAAAGGTTCATGAAAGGGAGTATAGAGAAATGAACCTAAAGCTTTGAATACCAGGCTGGAAGGTCTTCACCCAGTAGGTAATGGGGGTCCCTGAAGGGCTTTTGGAAATTAGCTTTAGGAAGCTGTGAGTGTGCTGATGCACCTGAGAAAGAAGCTGCACCCCTCCCTCACCTGCCCTAAACTGGGGGGAGGGAAGAGAGACAGTTGCCCTCTCCCAGGGTAGCTGCTGCTGTGCTCATCTGAGATAGAAATCTGAGCTACAGGGACGGCACCTTGAATTAAGACAGATGTGATTATGGTGGAAAAAATTTCTTTGAGACTTTGAAAGTTCAATTTCCTTCCTTTTAATCTCTTAAGAGAATCACTGTTTTTCAACCCGAGATAGTGAAAATCCCAGCTAATAAAATGAACCCAGAATTCCATTTGTCAACCAGATCTGAGTAAGATTGCTTTTATTGCTTGCTTTCCTTTCAACAATCTTAACCCACACCCTCAGTGGATCTGCCCTGTCCCCCAAAGTTTGCTCCTACCATAAGCTCAGCCCTTGCTACTCAAAATTGGGTCCTTGAATTAGCAACCTCAGCATAACCTGGCAGCTTGTTAGAAATGCAGATTCTCAGAGCACACTTCAGACCTACCGATCAGAACTTGAACTTGAATGAGATACTCAGGTATTTGCTACACATTAAGGTTTGAGAAGCACAGGGTCACAGTGGGCCCTCACACCCCAAGCATTCTCTACAATCACGGGAGGTCAGAGCTGGTCCAACTTCTTCATTAAACTAATAGGAAACCGACATCCAGAGGAAGGAAAGAACTGGGTTTGAATAATGGGCTTCCCAGGAGGCGTTAATGGTAAAGAACCCATCTCCCAATGCAGGAGACATAAGATACCTGGGTTTGATCCCCGGGTGAGGAAGATTCCCTTGAGAAGGGCATGGAAACCCATTCCAGTATTTTTGCCTGGAGAATCCCATGGACAGAAGAGCCTGGTGGGCTATGGTCCATGAGAGTTGCAAAGAGTTGGACATGACTAAAGTGACTTAGCACACAAGCATGAATGAAGGGTCATTGTTAAAAAGTTTACAAACAATACATCCTTTAAAGGGTGTGGAGCAAAGGAAACCCTCTTACACTGTAGGTGGGAATGTGAGTTGGTATAGCCATTATGGAGAAGTATAAGAAGATTCCTCAAAAAACTAAAAGAATAGAGTTCCCGTCTGATCCAGCAATCCCACTGCTAGACAGATGTCTAAATAAAACTATAATTTAAAAAATACATGAGCCCTTATGTTCATAACAGCACTTTTTACAATAGCCAAGACATGGAAACAACCTAAATGTTCATCAACAGATGAATGAATAAAGATGTGGTATGTATGTACAATGGAATATAACTTAGCCATAAAAAAGAATGAAATAATGCCATTTGCAACAATATAGATGGACCTAGAGTTTCCCACACTAAGTGAAGTAAGTCAGAAAGAGAAAGACAAATACTATATGATATCACTTATATGTGGAATCTAAAATACAGTGCAAATGAAAATATCTACAAAACAGAAACAGAATGACAGCCATAAAAACAAACCTGGGGTTGACAAAGGGAGAAGGAATGATTAGCAAAATGGAAACTATTATATATAAAATGGATAAATAATAAGGTTCTACTGTAAGCACAGGGAACTATATTTAATATCCTGTGATAAAGGATAATAGTAAAGAATATGATATATATATATATTAAGAATATATATAATACTATATGTATATAAACTGAATCACTTTGCTATACAGCAGAAATTCATACAATATTATAAATCAACTATAGTTCAATAAAAATTTTTTTAAAAAATTCTCCGTAGCTAGTTAGAAATGAAGCTGGGCCCAGAAGCCAACCCAACCCTTCAGAACCCTAACTACTGCCTTGTCTCCTAATCACAGAGTCCACCCAAGTCCCACTACAGGGCAAGTTTCCTAATTTAACAGGTGTCCCCTCTGTAGAATGGGCAGCTCCTTCCCTCAGCTCTGGTTCTTTCCACCTGTGGCAACAGACACACCTTCAATGGTTGATTTCCTTTTCTATCTTCCACACTAGAGTGTGTCTTGCCTTAGGGTTGGACTGTGCCTTTATCTCTGTCTCCCCAGAACACATCACTGTAGACGTGCTGATAGACAGAAGGAGTGGGGGACAGAAGACAGAAGGGAGGAAAGAAAGAGTGAGGAAGCAGGGAGAGGGAAGGACAGAACCAGGCAGATGCTGGGTCTTGGAAAGCAACCATTTTACAGCATGATGGATTCATTCAAAGAAATCACTTGACAGAACAGAATTCATCTTTTTATGACTGTGACAACACTAATACATTTATTTCCCTTCTCAAATTAACTTTCTAATATTAAGAAAGGTCACAATGAACTGCCGCAAAATGAGACATTTTGTCATTTTTAACAAATTATACCAAAGCAGAGTGTCAGATTAAAGGGGTCACCATTTTGAGGTCTAAACGCTGGGGCTGGCTGCATAATCAGGGCTCATGCTTGTTGTTGTGTCCTTTCCCCGTCCACAGACGCCCCATAGTTTCCTTGGCCCAAATGATAAAACTCAAATATCTCAGCCTATATCTGAAAACCCTTTAGAATCTGACTTTTTCCTCCCCAAAAGCCATTCCTTCCCCAAAGGGACCTTATACAGTCATCAGACCCACCTCCTTCCTTCTGTCCTCTTCCTACATGCTTTTGCTCATGTGATGTCTCACTTCTTTGCTGCCATCTCTCCACTGTATGCCCATGGAAAAGACACTCTCTGCCCTTTTCTTCTGATATATATATTAAGAATATATATAATACTATATGTATATAAACTGAATCACTTTGCTATACAGCAGAAATTCATACAATATTATAAATCAACTATAGTTCAATAAAAATTTTTTTAAAAAATTCTCCGTAGCTAGTTAGAAATGAAGCTGGGCCCAGAAGCCAACCCAACCCTTCAGAACCCTAACTACTGCCTTGTCTCCTAATCACAGAGTCCACCCAAGTCCCACTACAGGGCAAGTTTCCTAATTTAACAGGTGTCCCCTCTGTAGAATGGGCAGCTCCTTCCCTCAGCTCTGGTTCTTTCCACCTGTGGCAACAGACACACCTTCAATGGTTGATTTCCTTTTCTATCTTCCACACTAGAGTGTGTCTTGCCTTAGGGTTGGACTGTGCCTTTATCTCTGTCTCCCCAGAACACATCACTGTAGACGTGCTGATAGACAGAAGGAGTGGGGGACAGAAGACAGAAGGGAGGAAAGAAAGAGTGAGGAAGCAGGGAGAGGGAAGGACAGAACCAGGCAGATGCTGGGTCTTGGAAAGCAACCATTTTACAGCATGATGGATTCATTCAAAGAAATCACTTGACAGAACAGAATTCATCTTTTTATGACTGTGACAACACTAATACATTTATTTCCCTTCTCAAATTAACTTTCTAATATTAAGAAAGGTCACAATGAACTGCCGCAAAATGAGACATTTTGTCATTTTTAACAAATTATACCAAAGCAGAGTGTCAGATTAAAGGGGTCACCATTTTGAGGTCTAAACGCTGGGGCTGGCTGCATAATCAGGGCTCATGCTTGTTGTTGTGTCCTTTCCCCGTCCACAGACGCCCCATAGTTTCCTTGGCCCAAATGATAAAACTCAAATATCTCAGCCTATATCTGAAAACCCTTTAGAATCTGACTTTTTCCTCCCCAAAAGCCATTCCTTCCCCAAAGGGACCTTATACAGTCATCAGACCCACCTCCTTCCTTCTGTCCTCTTCCTACATGCTTTTGCTCATGTGATGTCTCACTTCTTTGCTGCCATCTCTCCACTGTATGCCCATGGAAAAGACACTCTCTGCCCTTTTCTCTTCTCCACCCACCCACCTCCCTGGTTGTCCCCCTGTTCCTCAGGATCTGACTGGTTCTGACCCAGAGTCTGTCACTTCTCATCTCTTAGCCTTGAGTTGACCTTGACCGTAGCTTGGACCCTGAATTTCCTCTGTCTCTCCATACCTTGCTCTGCCCCAGTCTCAATTCTCTCAGAGGCACTTGCGAAAGACTTAGTGAACTGGGAGGGGACGCTGAATGAGGGGTGTTTGTTAAAGAGGAAAAAGAGGTAAAGAGAACAGTGATGACCTTCTGTTCTGCTCCCATCCCATTCCCCCCTTCTCTTGACTCATCCATCTGTGCGCGTGGCCCTGGGCCAGACGGACACACACCGGCAGTCAGAAGACCAAACACTGAACCTTGACTCTGTTTCTTGGGAAAGTTTCTTAATAACTTTTTGGGCTTAGTTTCCTCATCTGCAAAACAAAACAGTAATCCCTGTCTCACGACACTGCAGTGAGGGTCAAATGCATGCACACGGGTGAACATGCTCTGAACACTATACATCTGTGTAACCCACTAGTAACAAATAATTACGACAAGACCCATGTGCTAGTGATTCATCCCCAGGGCTGAAGTGATGTGCTATCGTATGGAGGTGGTGGGCACCTGAGTGTGAGTCCCAGCTCTATGGCACTGTTCCACCATGTGGCTTCAGTTAGGCCAGTTCCCTGCCCTGGGATTATCTGCTTCATGTTCTTTATGAAAGGTTAGTTTGGGGCACCTCTTTAGTTTTTCCATCTCTGAAGTTCGCTGGCTCTTTAAGGTGTGCTCTGAGACACCAGAAGGCCAGAATTCAGTCATAATTCAAGGTCAAAAGTGACCAAGTCGAAAGAAGTTAGGGGTTGGCTAGTCTTTAGTCTGGAAATGAAAAGGAGACATTCTAAGACTCCAAACTCTGGACTGCACTGGTGTCAGCTGGCCCCACTCAAGACTCCAGCTTCTGATTTGCCTGGTTTGTTTGATCCAGGATTTCATCTCAAGTGTTCCTAACAGTGGTAGCAGGAGGGGCAGGGCACCCAAGGTAATGGAATAAAGCTGATGTATTTATAATGTCAGTTGAACCCAAAAACTATAGGAGCAATTCTGAACATTTGCTATTCAAAGATATCATCAAACTCAAGGAAAAGTAGAATCAGAATCAACTGAATCCTTCTTTCCTACATTGGCCATTTGCATGTCTTTTACAGATAAAAGGCGAGACTCCTGAAGAATGTGGAGGTCCTGCTGACTCCTTGACCCCCAGGGAGCCCACTCATCTGACTGCAAGAGTCTGGCAGCTCTGACATGCAGCTCTGCTCCCTACCAACACTGTGACCTTGCGGGTTCTAACACTTCTCATTTGTTCCTTCTTTTAACTGACATTTTATTGATATGTTAGGAATTATGCTCTGGGTGAGAGAATTCAGAGGAGAAGGAGACTTAGCTTTATCCCTCAAGGAGTTCACAGTTGGGTAGAGAAAAACAAGCACATAAAGCAACCAGCGTGCTGTGGAGCGATAAATGTGAGCATGGGGAGAGATTATGGTGGGTGGGGCAGGGGCGGGGGGGGGAGGGGCTTCACGCTGAGCCTTAGTTTCCTCAGCTGAGAAATGGGGAAAAGGATGCCCAAGTTCATATGGCTGTTTGATGGATTCAACGAGACAAGGCCTAGCACTTAAGAGCTAATAAATATCTGTGTCTTCTCTCTTCCTCAGCTCCACCACCTGTCTAGAATCCTGAAGAGCTGCTTCCCTTGCCCCATGTACAGGCATACAAGAAGGCCAGTCACATAACAGAAATGTCTATTAAAGAACGCGCCTTAGCCAGTGGAGGAGTTTTCGAGGTACCAGCCTAGAGCTAAACTCTAACAGGAAAGCAATTGTCTTCACTTATAACTGGGAACCTGAGTAAGTCAACTTTCTTTCTTTCGACTGCTGAGTCTGCACTGGTGGTGCCAGGCATTTAAAGAAAAGCTTTGGCCTTGACATACCCTCCAGGTGTAGACAGGGAGAGGCCATTTCTGACACTGGACTTCGCTGCCAACTAGCATATAAACTCCACCTTCTAGCTAGACCTCCTCCAGAGCCTCTGCAAATGCAGGGCAGCCTGCCCCAGGCCACACTTGGGCTTGGCAATCACCCCTGGGGTCAGAGAATCACATTCACTATGCAGTAAGTCCCCTACACAGGAACCTTCAAGGGGCAAATTTTCAAAAATGCGAACGTGCCCCTGTATACCAGCAGGGTACTGCACTCCTGTACTTTTCAAGGTACTATTAGGTTAAAAATATTTCTTTAACTTTTGTGTTTGTTTGTGTGTGTGTATTATTTGTGTGAAAAGTGTTAAAAACCTATCACAATGCAGTACTATAGAGTCTATTGTTAACACCTGGGTACCTAGGCTAACTTTGTTGACCTTATGAACAAATTAGATTTACAAATGGGTTTTTAGAACAGAACTTGCTTGTATGTAGAGGACTTAATTGTATTTACTTTTGAACCAATCCTTGCTGGAGTCATCCCTCAGGGATTACAGTGAGTTGCCCCAATACACACATGCACATATAATGAAACCCTAGGAATGATGGAAATTCACTTGCTCGACAGAGGTTAAATTGTAAAATCCACCCAGAATGGATCAGAACAGTCAAATATAGGAAGAGAAAGGCTTGTTGCCTGGAAGTGAGTTGACTGTCACCCAACTAAGGGTTATTGGTTCAGCTGAAGAGCGCCTGAGTCATGGTTGGAGGTTGGGGAGTGGTCAGAGAAGCTGTGATAAAGGCTAGACCTGCTCCCAATCTATTTTTCAAGACCTACTCGCAATGCCCTTTCAATAGCCAGAGTTATAGACAATGTTTTAGTGCTAGAGTTTAAAGATAGTGATCGTGTTCTGAAGATTCCTTTGTGCAATTAACAGTGAAATATCAGTTATTGTATATTACTAGATTTAAATTTATTGTAAGAATAAATGCTAATATTCATTGAGTGCTTACAATGTACCAGCCTTAGGAAATACCACACTAAGGGCTAAGTGCTTCCTATGCAGGGTCCTTTTGTAATGCTTGCAACACCTCTGCAAGGAAGTGTTACTATCCCATCTCACAGATCAAGCCACATTGGCTCGAAGAGGTGAGGTGGCAGATAGAGGCAGAACTGGAAACTGGAGGTGAGTTTTGACTGCAGACCTTTGTTTTTTATCCCTAGGAGAGTAAAGGGTCTGCCTCCTGTTCTTCCAGCTGAACTGGGGAGTGTTTGAAGGCCAGAGACTTAGCAGACAGAGAAAGGGCCAAAGTAAGAACAAAGGGCACAATGTGAGGTTTGCTCTAGGGAAGCGGAAGTGGGGAATCTTTGTTATGGTTTCAAAGATGGCACAGAGCAGTTGTCAGATACCCTAGGATGTTAGGAGCCTAGATATAGCTACTGTGGGATAGGCATTTGAGCAGAGTAGAGAAACAAGGGATGGCTGGATGGACTGAAAGATAGATAGACAGACGGCTAGTTAGCTGGTATCAATTGCTTTCTTTTTTTGTTTTTTCCTCTAACATGGGCTGAGCTGGCTTCATGAGGCTCTTACTTTAGAGAAAGAACCAAGAACCAAGCAGTTGATTCTGAGGCGGTTGGTTCTATTTTATAAAATAAAGTCCCTCCTCATATCTGGGGAGCCACATCCCCTCCTCCTTCTATAACGTTTCCAATTCTAAAGCTAACATGTATTTATGGAAAATTGTTGGGAAATATTTTTTTGGATGGGAGAGAAGAAAACAACCCTAGAGCCCAGAAATACTACTGTTAACATCTAGTCTACGTTGATTCTTTTTGTGTATATTTTAAACCTAGCTGTTATATATACATCTTACAATATGATACATACGCATCTTTGCCTTGTTTTTTTTCACTTAAAATAATAGCATAAACATTTTCACAATATTCTAGCATCTATTACATGAATGTATTGTGATTTACTTTATCAGTTTCCCACTGTTAGACACTTAGATTTTTCTCAGTTTTTTACTATTCATAAATAATGATTCTCTGGAAATTTTCTCTTTTTTTGCATAAATCCTTATTCACATTTCAGATTATTTTAGCCTAGGTTGCTAGTACCGCAACTGCCGGCTCAAAGCTACAAACACTGATATATTTTAAACCCCGAAAGTCATAGGAATATTTTTTCCCTCTTTTATTAAATTTCATGTCTTCCCTGCTCCCTGAAGGAAAGTTCTTGTGACTTTCAGGATCAATTCAAGTTCCCTGTGGCAGCCCACAAGGCTCTTATAGATGGCCTCTGTTTACCATCCAGTCTTACTTCTAGCCTCTTCCCCCTGGACTCCTCCCAGTCCTGTGCACCAAACCCCTTAGAACTCCCTGAGTATATTCCCCAGTCTGGTACACGAGTCTTCACACACACTGTTCCTTCTGCCTGCAATGCATCCCCTGGTCTTTGTCTAAACAACTCCTATTCTTCCTTTAAAACTCATCTCAGAGGTCACGTTCTACAGCAAGCCTTGCCTGACCTCACATCCAGCTGGGATGACCTGTTTTTCCCACATCGTACTCAGATCCCTCATCCATCACCACGCCTACCACCCTGTCATGCAGTCGTTGGTTTATTGAGTCTGGAGCTAGATCAGGGGTTTGCAGACTTTCTATTGCCTTGAAATCAGCCTTGGAATCTTTCATTCAAACACACTTTTAATACCAATAATAGTTAAAATCTTTTGAGACTAAATGTGTCTGGCACAGCTCCCAAAGCAAGATACATGAATCACTTCAGTTAATCCTCACAACAACTGCTTACATATGAGGAAACTGAAGCTTAAAGGGGTTAAGGGACTTGCCCAAAGTAGCAAAGTTGTTGAATGCTGAAATGAGACTTAAATGCAGGCATGTGCCCAAGCGCTTAGCCACAAAACTATGCAGCTCTGGTTAAAATGGAGACAAGCCCCATGGGAGGAGGGGTCCTCAGACCTCTTGCGATTTTTCTTGACACAGTTTGAAATCCATGGCTCTATTCTGGATCATCAATTCCTTGAGGAGAGAGAGTGCTTCTTATTTGCCTTTGTATTCCTGCATAGAAGGCCTGCACTCAGAAAATGTGTGTTGCATAGATAAATGAACGATACTTTTTTCTTTTGATGGCTACAAGGAAGTTATCCTTTTATGGATACACTCTTCTAACTTTGTAGTAAAAGCAAGAAATAGGAGGCTGGGATGGCTTGCTGAGTCGGGAGCAACAAGGCTCGTTGGCCAGGAGGTCAGGTTGAGTCCAGGCTGATAAGACTTCTTACAGCCAGACACCTGGGGCCAGTACGAGACCTGGGAGGTAGGCGTTAGTACTGCGGGAAGACGAGGCCATTTCTTGATGAAAGGTTAAACAATTCATTTCTTGCTGGAAGCAGTGATGAGTCTGGTCCCTTTCATCAGAATTCAGTTCTCTCCACTAAGGTAAATAATGGACTAATTAGGCATCTGGCTTACTTGATTTCCCATGGCTAGGGCCAATTTCTGAAATGCAATATGCTATTTGATGTACCAGCATGAATTCATCCTTGGCTTGAGAGCCTCCCAACAGTAACAACCAAAAATAACTCTCGGAAAAGTTCCACACGCATTGAACACAAAACACCCTCCAATGGAACTCGTGTTCTGTCATAGGCCAGCCCAGCTGAGTTCCTGATGTGCAGATCCAACCTGCTCTCGGTCTAGGTGGATCGGAAAAGTGCTTACCTGAAGCAAAGTCAAGTGGTTAGGTGAGTGTAAACAGGCTATTCCCAGAGTGTCAGGCTGTCCATGAGACCACGTTTTAACTCATCTTAAGGGATAGGAAAACAGAAAAGCACTCTTGGCCTAACTTAGCAGGATATGTGAGGAGGAGAATTTTAGAATTGCAGGTTTGTGATGGAGATCCTACATGACTCGACTCTAGCCTTCTGGAATTTCCAAATTTCTGTATTAGCTTATCCTGAGAGTAGTCTCCTGACGTGGGCATTGGTAATGATCCCAATTTACGGAGAGGGAAAATAAGGCACAGCATTGAATTGACTTAGCTCAAAGGGAACTTCCCAGAAGCTTTGCAGGTCCTCCTGCAGTTGGAACAATATGTGTATACTGAGTGGCTGAGAGCTGTTCAGAGTCTTTCAGGATGAAAAGATGTTAGAGAAATTGAAGGAAACAACCAATTGGATGGGAATATTACTCCGAGGTGACAGCTCCATTTCTCCCCTCACTGCTTGCTGCCAGAGTCAAAGCTATAATCTAGAGAGGAAGAAAAACCATGTCTTTTATCATAAGTGAGAGAAGTTGCCCTTTAGAAAAATAATGATTTCTCTTAAAATTCCTTGAAGTTTCATAAACCACCTCAAACTCTTGTAGGAAAAGCTGTAAAAATTTCATGATCTCAAAGCATCCTGTGTTCTCAGAACCCCCTGGTCGATACCACATTTACCTCCAGCCTTTATTCCCACCTTGAACCTTTCCCCTGGTGCCTGTTTACTGATTTCTCCAGGTCAGGTTGCTAGGAGTGAAAACACATTTGCACAGAACCACACGTGTGATATACGGTGATGGTGTGTCGTTCAGTGGCTCAGTTGTGTCCGACTCTTTGGGACCCTGTGGACTGCAGCACGCCAGGCTTCCCTGTCCTTCACTGTCTCCTGGAATTTGCTCAAACTCAAGTGCATTGAGTCAGTTACACCGTCCAACCATCTCATTCTCTGTCACCCTGATCCTCCGGCCTTTAATCTTTCCCAGCCTCAAGGTCTTTTCCAATGAGTCGCCTCTTTGCATCAAGTAGCAAAGTATTTGAGTTTTAGCTTCAGTATCATCCTTCCAGTGAATATTCAGGGTTGATTTCCTTTACGTATGACTGGTTTGATCTTCTTGCAGTCCAAGGGACTTTCAAGAGTCTTCTCCAGCACCACAGTTTGAAAGCATCAATTCTTCAGCACTCATCTTTCTTTATGGCCCGACTACTCTCACATCCATACATGACTACTGGGAAAAGCATAGCTTTGACTCTATAGAATTTTGTACATTGAATTGACTCCTCTGGAAGCCTCCAGAAGCTGGAGGCAGTCTGGATGTTTCCAGGGTGCATTCCTCTCCATGCCACCCCATGGCAATCCTCCTTCCTCACTTTTATAAAACGCTTCATGGGGCTTCCCTGGGTGGTCCACTGGGTAAGGACACTGCCTTGCAGTGCAAGGGGTGCCGGTTCGATCTCTGGCCTGGGAAGATCCCATGTGCCGTACAGCAGCTGGACCGATGTGTCCAATTGCCGAGGGGGAGCTCTGGAGCGCGTGTGCCCGGAGCCAGTGCTCTGCGACGAGAGAGGCCATCGCAATGGGAGGCCCACACAGGAAAAAGGACGAAGATAAATAAATGAAAGATCAATAGAAGTGGCCAAAAAAGAAGAAAAGTTTTATGATCATATAATGGGGTGTCTCTCCAGCTGGTCAGGCAGGTAGGTCAGGGACTGTTCTTACCTGTAGCAGAAAGACAAACTGAGGCATAGGAAACTGACATTTATGGAGCTTCTGCCATGTCCTGGGCATCTTCACGGGCATTCAATCCAGCCTGTGCTCCCCTGCAGCAGCCAGGACTTTTGTGCTCTGTTATAAAGTCCTGCCCAGGGGTAGAGCATCCATAATCAAGAAACAAGTCCAAGATGCCACATTGGAGCCAGAAGGCCCTGTGGAGACTCCCTTCAGCCACTACAGTGTATAGACAGAGGGGGAATGAAAGCCCCAGAGGAAGGAAAAGACCTGCCCCAGAGCACCAAGTGAATCAGTGGTTCAGCCACTCTGGTGGGGGATCACGTTCCCAGCAGGACCCTCCTGCTGCCACAGAGATCAGCCCACGTAGTTTGAGCTTCTCCTTGCAGAGGAGCTCTGGGATAAGAAAGTCAGAGATGTGGGGATGAAACAAAACCTTGGGAACCCACAGTCCAGTATCTTTTGAAAGGGCAGTCTGGTTTGATCTTCTTGCAGTCCAAGGGACTTTCAAGAGTCTTCTCCAGCACCACAGTTTGAAAGCATCAATTCTTCAGCACTCATCTTTCTTTATGGCCCGACTACTCTCACATCCATACATGACTACTGGGAAAAGCATAGCTTTGACTCTATAGAATTTTGTACATTGAATTGACTCCTCTGGAAGCCTCCAGAAGCTGGAGGCAGTCTGGATGTTTCCAGGGTGCATTCCTCTCCATGCCACCCCATGGCAATCCTCCTTCCTCACTTTTATAAAACGCTTCATGGGGCTTCCCTGGGTGGTCCACTGGGTAAGGACACTGCCTTGCAGTGCAAGGGGTGCCGTTCGATCTCTGGCCTGGGAAGATCCCATGTGCCGTACAGCAGCTGGACCGATGTGTCCAATTGCCGAGGGGGAGCTCTGGAGCGCGTGTGCCCGGAGCCAGTGCTCTGCGACGAGAGAGGCCATCGCAATGGGAGGCCCACACAGGAAAAAGGACGAAGATAAATAAATGAAAGATCAATAGAAGTGGCCAAAAAAGAAGAAAAGTTTTATGATCATATAATGGGGTGTCTCTCCAGCTGGTCAGGCAGGTAGGTCAGGGACTGTTCTTACCTGTAGCAGAAAGACAAACTGAGGCATAGGAAACTGACATTTATGGAGCTTCTGCCATGTCCTGGGCATCTTCACGGGCATTCAATCCAGCCTGTGCTCCCCTGCAGCAGCCAGGACTTTTGTGCTCTGTTATAAAGTCCTGCCCAGGGGTAGAGCATCCATAATCAAGAAACAAGTCCAAGATGCCACATTGGAGCCAGAAGGCCCTGTGGAGACTCCCTTCAGCCACTACAGTGTATAGACAGAGGGGGAATGAAAGCCCCAGAGGAAGGAAAAGACCTGCCCCAGAGCACCAAGTGAATCAGTGGTTCAGCCACTCTGGTGGGGGATCACGTTCCCAGCAGGACCCTCCTGCTGCCACAGAGATCAGCCCACGTAGTTTGAGCTTCTCCTTGCAGAGGAGCTCTGGGATAAGAAAGTCAGAGATGTGGGGATGAAACAAAACCTTGGGAACCCACAGTCCAGAGTTCTGGAGGCCTCAGTGAGACAGTCAGCAAATGCCCCAGCGATGTTGCTGTCACCTAGAGTGGCACTGCCTCCTCCTAGGGGCTGATCGACATTCTGCTCAGGGACTAAGTGTTATCCCACCAAAAA
The DNA here is from genome assembly GCA_022376925.1 of Tragulus kanchil. Lineage (NCBI taxonomy): Eukaryota > Metazoa > Chordata > Mammalia > Artiodactyla > Tragulidae > Tragulus > Tragulus kanchil. The sequence goes on along the minus strand of JAIOJX010000032.1, from coordinate 111,272,287 downwards.
TGCTGTGGCTAGCCTCCTGCTCTCCTGGTTTACTCTGAAGTGTGTGTGAGAGACAAGGATGGGACCCCCTCCACAGCCTCCCCCCACCAGCATTCTCCATGTCCCCCATCCTTCCCCAGGTGGGTCTCCCCTCCTCCCAGGCTGCTGGGTACAAACAGGCAGGTGCCCTGTGGTTTCTAGTGAGAGCCACCATCCCAGGGCCTTCTGGTCTAATATCCAGTGAATCCTTTGCTCATCCTAAGAACAGGCCCCAGGGGCTGTTTGCTTCCTTTTTTTAAACTTTTTGATTTTTATTTATTTATTTTTGGCTGTTTTGGGTTTTCACTGCTGCCATAGTGTTTTCTCTAGTTGCAGGGAGTGGGGGCTCCTCTCTAGTTGAGGTGAGCAGGCTTCTTGTTGCGGTGACTTCTCTTGTTGTGGAACTCAGGCTCTAGGGCTCATGGGTGGCAGTAGTTGAGGCATGTGGGCTCCATAGTTGCGGCTCCAAGGCTCTAGAGCACAGGCTCCATAGTTGTGGCTCACGGGCATAGTTGCTCTGCAGCATGTGGGATCTTCCTGGATCAGGGATTGAACCTGTGACTCTTGCATTGGCAGGCTAACTCTTTGCCACTGGGCTACCAGGGAAGCCCTGTTTGTTTGCTTTTTAACTGAAGGTGAAACTGTCCCAGCTGTGTGTTTGTGTGCACATCCTTTGTGTGACTACATATAACTATGTTCTTATCTGTATGTCTATCTCTTTATGTTTTTACATAAAATATTTTCTGACTTGGGCTTCTCTGGTGGCTCAGTGGTAAAGAGTCCATCTGCCAGTGTAGGAAATGCAGGTTCGATCCCTGCATTGGGAAGATACACTGGAGAAAGAACTGGCAACCCACTTCAGTATTCTTGCCTGGGAAATCCCATGTACAGAGGAGACTGACGGGCTTCAATCCATGGCTAAAGAGTCCATGCTAGCAGTGAACAGCATTAGAGATGTGGGATGAAACAAAACCTCCCCGAGTTGGCCGTGAGACAGTCAGCAAATGCCCCAGCGATGTTGCTGTCACCTAGAGTGGCACTGCCTCCTCCTAGGGGCTGATCGACATTCTGCTCAGGGACTAAGTGTTATCCCACCAAAAATGCTGTGGCTAGCCTCCTGCTCTCCTGGTTTACTCTGAAGTGTGTGTGAGAGACAAGGATGGGACCCCCTCCACAGCCTCCCCCCACCAGCATTCTCCATGTCCCCCATCCTTCCCCAGGTGGGTCTCCCCTCCTCCCAGGCTGCTGGGTACAAACAGGCAGGTGCCCTGTGGTTTCTAGTGAGAGCCACCATCCCAGGGCCTTCTGGTCTAATATCCAGTGAATCCTTTGCTCATCCTAAGAACAGGCCCCAGGGGCTGTTTGCTTCCTTTTTTTAAACTTTTTGATTTTTATTTATTTATTTTTGGCTGTTTTGGGTTTTCACTGCTGCCATAGTGTTTTCTCTAGTTGCAGGGAGTGGGGGCTCCTCTCTAGTTGAGGTGAGCAGGCTTCTTGTTGCGGTGACTTCTCTTGTTGTGGAACTCAGGCTCTAGGGCTCATGGGTGGCAGTAGTTGAGGCATGTGGGCTCCATAGTTGCGGCTCCAAGGCTCTAGAGCACAGGCTCCATAGTTGTGGCTCACGGGCATAGTTGCTCTGCAGCATGTGGGATCTTCCTGGATCAGGGATTGAACCTGTGACTCTTGCATTGGCAGGCTAACTCTTTGCCACTGGGCTACCAGGGAAGCCCTGTTTGTTTGCTTTTTAACTGAAGGTGAAACTGTCCCAGCTGTGTGTTTGTGTGCACATCCTTTGTGTGACTACATATAACTATGTTCTTATCTGTATGTCTATCTCTTTATGTTTTTACATAAAAATATTTTCTGACTTGGGCTTCTCTGGTGGCTCAGTGGTAAAGAGTCCATCTGCCAGTGTAGGAAATGCAGGTTCGATCCCTGCATTGGGAAGATACACTGGAGAAAGAACTGGCAACCCACTTCAGTATTCTTGCCTGGGAAATCCCATGTACAGAGGAGACTGACGGGCTTCAATCCATGGAATCGTGAAAGAGTCAGACATGACTTAGCAGACTGAACAGCATTTTCTGATTTACATATATGAATGTGTGCATCTTCTGCATATTTATATGTTGTGAGTGTCCGTAGCGGGAATGAATGCTGGTTCTGTGTTATCTGGTCATGTTGCCGACTGCTCTGTTTGCACGTACATGTGATATAATTTATTTATTTATTTGACAGAAAGAGAGTAGCTTATCTTGAGGACTGCAGGAGGCAAGCAAGGAAAAACCCTCAGTCCTGTGTGGCTCTGTTTGAAAAACGGTTCCATGTTGTTATGGCAGCTAATTTTCCTTAAATGATTTAAGGAAACGGATCTGTCTAAAAGAGCTGCAGCCAAGTTGTTATAGCAACCCAGGCCTTTCTCCTCTAGGAAAAGGCAGGGAATCGCCCCAGAGCACAGAAACCTCTCAACAAAGCAGCATTGAGTCTCTGATGGACTCCAGCAGCCTAGGAAAGGACCAGAGGGGGGTCCATTTGGCTCCCATGTCTGTCCCTGGGCATCCTTGTTTGCAGCAGCCTTGGCCACTTTCAAATTCACGTCTCATCCTCTTCCACCTGGACCACTGCCATCAGTGCCTAACAGGTGCTCTTCTCCTTAGTCTCCATGATGCAGCCTTAGTCACTTTCTCAAGCACCTATCATTTAACATAATATTCTCTGGTGCTGTGTTCTGTGCTCGGTCCTGGATATAAGTAGGGCATGTCCTGGAAGAGCATGTCAGGGATGTTGGCCTTTATTCCACAAATGACAGGGAGCCCCTGGAAGGTTTTAAGCAGGGGAGAGAGACTAGTGTAGGTTTAAATTTTAGGATATCTCTGGGGTTTCTAGACTTGGGGGACTAAACGGATAGAAGTACTATTCATTTAAGTGCTATTGGTTTCTCTCTCCCAGGCTTAAACATTTTTGATTGCTCTTCACTGATGATACTGATTCTCAAGACTGACTGGCTGACTCTCAAGAGTCAGTCTGTGTGCCAGAATATTACGTCAAGTAACATGTTGTTCTACTGCTTCATTTCTTTTGCAATTATTTGGATCAACTAAAATCAGCTTTAGAAGGGCTGAAGACCTTGGTTTTAATAAAGGGGCACACTGGGCTACAGGAAGAAGGCAAATCCCTTAGCCCAGTGTGCAGACTTGTCTGTGTGGTATGTTCTGCACATCACCCTTGCAGCTGGCTCTCCCATCTCCACTCTGTGGCTCAGCTGGCCCATGGACATCCTTTCCCCTATCTTTGTCGCTTTCCCCATCCCTAGCCATAGCCACCTATAAAGTATTTCCCATTCCTAAAGGTCGATTCCAAACTCCTTGAAAGAAACTTCCTTGGATCCCCTCAGACAAACATATGCGTGCACACACACACATACACATTGGATTAATCTCTTCAGCTCCCATGTTCCCAAAGCATTGCATTTTCTCTATTAAAGCTCACCTTCCTCATGGCCTTGGATTAACATTGTTCATGAGGGTCTGGCTTTCCCATTGGACTGTGAGCTCTTCCTGGCCTGACACCCTGCCTCATTAATCTCAGTAACTCTAAGGTTAGCGAGGATCATGTACATGGAAGTCTGCTGAGATGATTGTAAATTCTCAAGCTGTGTCCCCAGGAGTTTAGGACCATCTCAACAGTTTGCAAGACAATCAAGGAGAGGGTTTGCATGCATAGACCTGACCCTGTATAAAGAAGGGCTCTGAGCTGGTGGCAGCAGAATCCAGGACTTTCTGAGGGGAAGGAGAATCTGAGGAGGTGTCTGGGGTCCAGTCACTCATTTTTATCAGGAGACTCTTGTAAGAAGTCATGGATGCTCTGGGTTCACTTCATGATTGGCTCGGCATTTACAGGGAATACCTGCTCAGAGTCAGGTTCGTGCTAGGCACTGGACACTGAATGGGCCAGACTCTGCCCCAGGGGACAATTGATCACAACTGGTAAGCAAGGGCCACACTGACCACAGGGCGCTGATCTGTGAGTGGGACATTACTTGCTTTATATGTGAGAGTCAGTGCAGTCCTCTGGGTTGAAAGGCTCCTTTGTTAAGGTCATCACTCAACATCCTGGAGAGGGTTGGAGGGTGCAGTGACTAGGAAAGCAGCTTTGATGTCAACACATTGTTAACACAAGGACAGGAAGCCCTTGTTGCCAGATAAGGACATAGAAAGACTCATTCAGAGACTCACTCCTGCTCCACTTCAACACCAGTATGTCTAAAGCTTGACCTCATGCTTGCTGGTCCTCCTGGTTTCCCATCTTGGGAAGAGCAACCCCCTTCCACTCCACTATCCAAGCCAAACCATGGGTATCACACAGGACTCCTTCCTTTCCTATCAGCCACCATCTCTAAGTCTAAGCTGTTCATGTCTCTCTCCATCTTAACTCCAGATGCCTTCTCTTCTCCACCCCCCAGCAGCAGGCTCAAATGATCTCCAGCCTCTGGCCTGGCATCCTCTGAGTCCATCTCCTTCCAGGCACCAGAGGAGAGGGAATCTTTCTCAAATGCAAACCTCATCCTTTCACTTCATTCAGTGGCTCCCCATTCCCATGAGAATACAGCCTATATTTATTCTAATAAAGCCTTGTATCATATATATTCTAATAAAGCCATATATCATAACCCCTCATCTCCTCTCTATCTGCCCCTAGTACCAGCCACACCAAATAACTTGCAGTCTCCTGAGGGTACCTCCCCTTTTAGGAAGACACTCACATATCTCTTCTGCTTGGAAAGATGCCCTACCTGCCCTGAGCATCCCTCACTCATCCTTCCTCACCAGCATCCAGTACAAAGTTTCTCCCTCACCAGCTCTTTGAGGAATGACAGTGCTCTCAGATATAGACCCTGCCCATCAACAAGGGTCTTCCTAATCCTCTGTCTGTTGACCGTGTGAGCAGAGGCCACCGGGAGGGAAGGAGTGAGGCTGCATGCATTTAGAAACGAGGTCAGAAACTGTCCTGGCAGTTCAGATCGCTCTGGGCTGAGTGGTTCTGATGACGTCTGTGACAGTGAAGGTCCAGGGTAGAAATGCACTTAAAGCTATCAGGGCAGATGCCTGGGGACATTACTTGCTTTATATGTGAGAGTCAGTGCAGTCCTCTGGGTTGAAAGGCTCCTTTGTTAAGGTCATCACTCAACATCCTGGAGAGGGTTGGAGGGTGCAGTGACTAGGAAAGCAGCTTTGATGTCAACACATTGTTAACACAAGGACAGGAAGCCCTTGTTGCCAGATAAGGACATAGAAAGACTCATTCAGAGACTCACTCCTGCTCCACTTCAACACCAGTATGTCTAAAGCTTGACCTCATGCTTGCTGGTCCTCCTGGTTTCCCATCTTGGGAAGAGCAACCCCCTTCCACTCCACTATCCAAGCCAAACCATGGGTATCACACAGGACTCCTTCCTTTCCTATCAGCCACCATCTCTAAGTCTAAGCTGTTCATGTCTCTCTCCATCTTAACTCCAGATGCCTTCTCTTCTCCACCCCCCAGCAGCAGGCTCAAATGATCTCCAGCCTCTGGCCTGGCATCCTCTGAGTCCATCTCCTTCCAGGCACCAGAGGAGAGGGAATCTTTCTCAAATGCAAACCTCATCCTTTCACTTCATTCAGTGGCTCCCCATTCCCATGAGAATACAGCCTATATTTATTCTAATAAAGCCTTGTATCATATATATTCTAATAAAGCCATATATCATAACCCCTCATCTCCCTCTCTATCTGCCCCTAGTACCAGCCACACCAAATAACTTGCAGTCTCCTGAGGGTACCTCCCTTCTAGGAAGACACTCACATATCTCTTCTGCTTGGAAAGATGCCCTACCTGCCCTGAGCATCCCTCACTCATCCTTCCTCACCAGCATCCAGTACAAAGTTTCTCCCTCACCAGCTCTTTGAGGAATGACAGTGCTCTCAGATATAGACCCTGCCCATCAACAAGGGTCTTCCTAATCCTCTGTCTGTTGACCGTGTGAGCAGAGGCCACCGGGAGGGAAGGAGTGAGGCTGCATGCATTTAGAAACGAGGTCAGAAACTGTCCTGGCAGTTCAGATCGCTCTGGGCTGAGTGGTTCTGATGACGTCTGTGACAGTGAAGGTCCAGGGTAGAAATGCACTTAAAGCTATCAGGGCAGATGCCTGGGGGCACCTCAGTATTTGCAGTTGGACACGTTGACTCTTGAAGCCAAATGTGAATTTGAACAGTATCCAAATAATGTTTGTTGAGAGTCTGTGACACAACAGGTACTATGTTGGTGGCTTTCAAGTGGTTTTAAGTAGAGAGATTGTATACTGTGTCATCCAGATACAGATGCTTTTGAGAGCAGAAGGAGGACACTATTAAGAAATACTCCAAGACAACAGGTGAAAGCAGAACTTCCCCAGGCAAGTTGAAATTTTAACCATCCTACCTATACATCACATCCTGTATATTTTTTTGGTAACCCCAACACAGTTTGTAAATCTATAATATGTATTGGTATTTTCTTATTAAAAATGTCTATTTCCCCACTAGATTGTAAGAGTTAGTGATGTGTTCACTCTTACAATTATAATGCCTGGTATTTAGAAACTACTTGATAAATATTTGTGGGAAGGAAAGGAATAAGATTCTGGGCAAGGGGAGAGAGGGGATGGGAGAGGAAGAGACAGAGGGAGCCAGGGGTCTTGGTCCAAGTCAGCTTGGCTCCCATGTTAGAGCTCCACGTCCTTGCTTGGGGAGAAAAAGAGGAATTTCAAGAATGCAGCTTCCACAAACTGCTCAGCATCCTCGTGTGTTGATCACCAACCCAATGATGATCAACCTACTCATGGCACAGAGAATATCCTAATATCCCTGAAATCCCTGATCTGTGTTCTGTAACAGGGTCAAGTGCCCGGTTACCTGGAAGCAAATCAATGACTTCAGATTGATGATGGGCTTTTCTCTTTAGCAAACCTGACAGCTTCCCCTTGGTTCCTCTCCTAGTTCTCTCCTTGGGCAAAACACCTTTTCACCACTTTGACAGTGCTCTCAGATATAGACCCTGCCCATCAACAAGGGTCTTCCTAATCCTCTGTCTGTTGACCGTGTGAGCAGAGGCCACCGGGAGGGAAGGAGTGAGGCTGCATGCATTTAGAAACGAGGTCAGAAACTGTCCTGGCAGTTCAGATCGCTCTGGGCTGAGTGGTTCTGATGACGTCTGTGACAGTGAAGGTCCAGGGTAGAAATGCACTTAAAGCTATCAGGGCAGATGCCTGGGGGCACCTCAGTATTTGCAGTTGGACACGTTGACTCTTGAAGCCAAATGTGAATTTGAACAGTATCCAAATAATGTTTGTTGAGAGTCTGTGACACAACAGGTACTATGTTGGTGGCTTTCAAGTGGTTTTAAGTAGAGAGATTGTATACTGTGTCATCCAGATACAGATGCTTTTGAGAGCAGAAGGAGGACACTATTAAGAAATACTCCAAGACAACAGGTGAAAGCAGAACTTCCCCAGGCAAGTTGAAATTTTAACCATCCTACCTATACATCACATCCTGTATATTTTTTTGGTAACCCCAACACAGTTTGTAAATCTATAATATGTATTGGTATTTTCTTATTAAAAATGTCTATTTCCCCACTAGATTGTAAGAGTTAGTGATGTGTTCACTCTTACAATTATAATGCCTGGTATTTAGAAACTACTTGATAAATATTTGTGGGAAGGAAAGGAATAAGATTCTGGGCAAGGGGAGAGAGGGGATGGGAGAGGAAGAGACAGAGGGAGCCAGGGGTCTTGGTCCAAGTCAGCTTGGCTCCCATGTTAGAGCTCCACGTCCTTGCTTGGGGAGAAAAAGAGGAATTTCAAGAATGCAGCTTCCACAAACTGCTCAGCATCCTCGTGTGTTGATCACCAACCCAATGATGATCAACCTACTCATGGCACAGAGAATATCCTAATATCCCTGAAATCCCTGATCTGTGTTCTGTAACAGGGTCAAGTGCCCGGTTACCTGGAAGCAAATCAATGACTTCAGATTGATGATGGGCTTTTCTCTTTAGCAAACCTGACAGCTTCCCCTTGGTTCCTCTCCTAGTTCTCTCCTTGGGGATTCACCTAAAACACCACTTTGTTCCACGGCCGCACTCTGTCACCTCTCCTGTCTCATGTCTTTTCCTTGATCATACTTCATTGTCCCGTCTGTGAATGTACACATTCTAAGTCACTTTAGTCATGTCTGACTCTTTACGACCCTATACACTGCAGCTCGACAGGCTCCTCTGTCCATGGGATTCTCCAGGCAAGAATACTAGAGGGGGTTGCAATTTCCTCCTCTTGGGAATCTTCCTGAGCCAGAGGCTGAACCTGCATGTTTTGAAGTCTCCTGCAGTGGCAGACAGGTTCTTTAACACTAGCACAAATAGGAAAGCCTCCCTCTGTGAATGGCTGTTTGCAGTCTATAAACTGTATTATAGTGGACATAACAGGATTTGCATGTTCAATCCAATTCAACTTAACAAATAGTTATTGAATATCTATTATGAGCCAGATCAGAAAAAATATGGGAGCTGTTCTCACTAAGAAAGAGATGGCAGAAGAAGGAAGTGTGGTGATTCTATCAGGAAGGGAGCAGTTAACACCGAGGTCTCAGGGGGCAAACCCAGCTGACAACAGACATCTCCTTCCAAATTTAGAAGCAGCCTCTCTCTGCCAGGAAAGCTGGTCAGGGTGGATCAAAAGTTCAGGGTAATAACAGAGTTTGGTGAGCACAGCTAACAGCTTTTTTTGTAGACAAGGAGGGGTGAGTTGGAAAAAAAGTAGATATATTAAAGCTGTGGCTATGTAAGCCCTGACAGCAGGTAGGGTATAAAAGACCTAGGGAGGCAAAGTGCACAGAGGAGGATCAAGAAGGCAGCTGAGCAGACTTAACTACTTCGTGCCTAAGCACTTCCGTTTTCATGAATCCTGATTATATGCACTTGTTTTATGTGCACATTTCTGCCTGGTCAATATATATTGCTCTTGAATTTAGGATATTCTTATTGGCATTTTCAAAGAGAGTGAGCAGAATGTAGCACAAGGTACATCGCGGAAATACCCCAACTTTGGGACCTTTTCTGTCTTAGCAAACTGTCACCTGGTGGCAGCCAAGGGTCACAAAGCAAGGCGCTCATGGTTGGAAGAGACACAGATATAATCTCACTATAATGTCTTCCAAACATTTGAATCTCCTCCATGCACTATTGTTGACAGTGCCATTTAGCTTCAAGTTTAACACTTTTAAGTAAGGTCAAGTTCACACCTCACATACCTGCTCCATCTTCAGGCAGCTCTAATGGTTAAAAAGCTCTGTTTTCTCTGTCAGCCTTACCTCTTACTTTGGCCTCCACCTGGAAGATGTCGGTCCTCTCTGGTAACTCTTCAGAGAGGTCCCTCACCTATGAAACCCCAATGCTTTCTGCTATTTCTCACAAACTCTTGCCCCTATGAACAAACTCAGTGTGAACCTCCCTATGCCCCTTCTTCCTTCAAAGCAGGTCCTCTTTTCTGGAAACAGGTTCACCATTACACCACACACTGCAAGTTCAGCTACAGGATTCCTCTGAGACTCTCCTGTCCTGACACATCCCTATCTCTTCCCCCAGAGTTGCTTTCCCTAGAGGTGGCCATGTTCTCCCAGTCTGCCCAAACACAGTCCTCTTGGAATTGGAGCTAGAACATGAAAGTGAGTCATTCTAGTAGAGCAAGCACTGGATGTGACACATGGCACACATGGCACATGGTTCCCTAAAGGTGCTAGAGGCCAGGCTCTGGGCTTCAACTACATGAGGCTCTGGGACTCTTCTAAACAATTCTGTCTTCTGTGCAAACTAGTCCAAGTTGCATTCCTCTGCCTTGTAACCCAAGAGCTCTGACAAATGTGCGCATGTGTATTTCCTTTATCCCAGGAGATCTCCACAACCAAAGCCAGTATTTGTGAGAGGTGGGGAAGGCCCTTGTCCAGTTCTTAGAAGAGACCAGCAAGTTTAGTCCCTCCCTAATTTTGACCCCAAATTTCTAATGTGCAGCCCCTGGTGGACTGTGCCAGTACCATACCGCCCCTTTCTCAGATCAAGCCGTCAGACCAGCAGCGACTGAGAGGAGTTCAGTTACTCACAGGGTCGTTATACATCTGGATGATGAGCTGTTTCACCCCATGCAGGGTGGGATGCGCCCACGGAGAGGGATCCAGCCAGTGACGGTTCAGGTCGAACCCCATCAGAGAGCACCTAGGCAGCACGCAAAGTCAGAGTCAGTACACAGAGGACAAGCCAAGCCCCTCACTTCTCCAAAATATGTTTAGGAGCAGGGGCAGTCATTATGTCACTTACAGAATACATATAGCATTATTTATTTGCCAGAGGGAGCACTGAGCATTTTACATGTGTTCATGCCATCATTTTCAACAACACTATGAGGTCACTACTATTATCGTTCTTGCTTTACAGAAGAAGAAACCAAGTCACAAAGAAGTTCAAACACATTGCTGTGGGGCAGTCTGACTTCTCTGTTCATACCCTGAGACCACAGAGGCATGTGCATCTCCTAGGCAGGGACAGAGAAAAGGCTCAGGCCCAAAACACTGGAGTCCTCACTGTCCCTCCCTGTCTCACACCCACAACCAGCCCCTTGTGTTTACCTTCAAAATATACTCAGAACCTGGCATTTGTTTATCAGCTCCTCTACTATCACTGTGACTTGGACCTAGGTTGAGATACTGTAATAATTTCTTACCCGGTCTTGTTTCCCTCCTTGGACCTCTTACTCCACTACTCACCCCAGATGCCCCCCGCCCCCACCCCCATTTCCCACACAATAAACAGGGTGATCCTATTAAAACATAAATCTGATTGTGTTCCTTCTCTGCTTAAATGCTTCTCTGCTAGATGCAAAGTAGAAGTCAAAGTCCTTACGACCCTCTACAAGCACCCATGTGGCCCACACCTGTTCTCCTCTGTGACCTCACCTCCTACCACCATCCCCCTTGCTTCTTCCATGCCTAATTCTGATCTTCTACTGTTCCTCCAACGCACTGGTGCTTCCAGCCCCAGGGCCTTTGTACAGCTTGTCCCCTCTGCCCAGAAGCCTCTTCCTCCAGAGAGCTGAGGGATTCATTCTCACTTAGCACCAATCTTTGTTCACAAGTCAACTGCTAAGTGAGAGCTACCCTGTCCACCTTCTCCATGACCTCCCTTGGGCACATTCATTACTTTGCTAGCACAAGTGGGGCTCGGGACCTCTGATCTCCTCTTCTCCCTCGTCCTCCTGTTCTTCCTCCCATCAACTCAAAGCCCTGCTTGTTCTTGGGAAGATGAACCTCCCCCAGATGTCTGGGCCTGCGCCTCCAGCTGCCAGACCTTCACATGTTCTAGGTACTCTCCCGGCCAGCCTGGATGGAGAGACAACTTCAGAAACCCTGTGCTTCAATGTCCTGGAGGGGTGGGATGAGGAGGATACATGTATGACTAATCTGGGATCATACATATCTGTAAACAACAGAACTCTGTAAAAGTAAAAAATAGAATTAAAAAAAAAGAAAAGAAAAGAAACTCCATGCTTGTTCACAATGCAAATGACCACATCCATCTTTCTCCTGTCCCCAGAATATCTCCCACCCAGATCTGATGATCATGCTTTCTCTATCAAGATTCATCTATGATTCTCTATCACCTACAGGATAAAATTCTGCTCTTCGCAGATTTTTAATCAGGTTCAAAACTGATGATGGCCATTCTTTGCCTAAATTTCCCTTTTTTTATCTCTCTGTCACACTATTTTATCCACCCTATCTTGTTTCCTAAACCCCTTTATTTCCTTAAGTAATAACATTCAACCCTCTCTCAGCATATTACATGTATATCACTATTTCTCAGCTTATTTAGAAAAAAAGAAAAAGAAAAAGGACTCTACTGGGGAGTAGAGTAAAATAAAAAGGACTCTACCTCTACTTCAAGATGGTTGGGTTGGGATAGGGAGGAAATAATAATAATTTCCCCTCTCACTTATAATAAGCCAGTTGGGAACCCCATTGGAAAATGACTAATGTTTCGTGAGGACAGAGGGAGAAAGTCTTCATTGAGGAGAAGATTTCAGTTGAGTTTTGCTGAATGAATGCTTCCAGGTGTGGGGCAGAAGGAAAAGTGCAAGCAAAGGAAGAAATTGTGAAGCTACCCAGGCTTTGAGGGGAATGGTAGGCAATTTAGTTTGACCGAATCACAGAGGATGTAGTGAGGAGGTGAGGGCTTCTCCTGTTTTCACAAGTCAACTGCTAAGTGAGAGCTACCCTGTCCACCTTCTCCATGACCTCCCTTGGGCACATTCATTACTTTGCTAGCACAAGTGGGGCTCGGGACCTCTGATCTCCTCTTCTCCCTCGTCCTCCTGTTCTTCCTCCCATCAACTCAAAGCCCTGCTTGTTCTTGGGAAGATGAACCTCCCCCAGATGTCTGGGCCTGCGCCTCCAGCTGCCAGACCTTCACATGTTCTAGGTACTCTCCCGGCCAGCCTGGATGGAGAGACAACTTCAGAAACCCTGTGCTTCAATGTCCTGGAGGGGTGGGATGAGGAGGATACATGTATGACTAATCTGGGATCATACATATCTGTAAACAACAGAACTCTGTAAAAGTAAAAAATAGAATTAAAAAAAAAGAAAAGAAAAGAAACTCCATGCTTGTTCACAATGCAAATGACCACATCCATCTTTCTCCTGTCCCCAGAATATCTCCCACCCAGATCTGATGATCATGCTTTCTCTATCAAGATTCATCTATGATTCTCTATCACCTACAGGATAAAATTCTGCTCTTCGCAGATTTTTAATCAGGTTCAAAACTGATGATGGCCATTCTTTGCCTAAATTTCCCTTTTTTTATCTCTCTGTCACACTATTTTATCCACCCTATCTTGTTTCCTAAACCCCTTTATTTCCTTAAGTAATAACATTCAACCCTCTCTCAGCATATTACATGTATATCACTATTTCTCAGCTTATTTAGAAAAAAAGAAAAAGAAAAAGGACTCTACTGGGGAGTAGAGTAAAATAAAAAGGACTCTACCTCTACTTCAAGATGGTTGGGTTGGGATAGGGAGGAAATAATAATAATTTCCCCTCTCACTTATAATAAGCCAGTTGGGAACCCCATTGGAAAATGACTAATGTTTCGTGAGGACAGAGGGAGAAAGTCTTCATTGAGGAGAAGATTTCAGTTGAGTTTTGCTGAATGAATGCTTCCAGGTGTGGGGGCAGAAGGAAAAGTGCAAGCAAAGGAAGAAATTGTGAAGCTACCCAGGCTTTGAGGGGAATGGTAGGCAATTTAGTTTGACCGAATCACAGAGGATGTAGTGAGGAGGTGGTAACAGTGAACTCTAAAGGGAGTGAGAGGGGAAATGTAAGGGCCTCCAGTGCCTGGCAAGGAAGTTCACTATTTTGTCTTTGTATTTCTGTATTTAGATGAATCAAGTGCTAATGTTGACTTCTCACTGGTGGCCAAGTGGGAACAGAAAGATTATATATGTATGTTACAACATCATCACCATCACAGTCAAGGGGTCACAGTCAACAGAAGAGTTACTGACATTACTTTGTCCCACAAATTAAGTACTCTGCTAAGTGTGAAATCATCAGTGTCAACCTTATGAGGGAGGTGCTATTATTATTCCCATTTTGCAGATGTGAAAATGGAAGCACAGAGAGGCTAGCAACAACTTTCTTGACAGAAGAAGTGGGGTCGGGATCAGCTCAGGAGCATTCTCACAATTTTGGGCTTACAAGAACCATAGTCTAACGTAGACTAGAGAAAGAAGATCTGCTCGCAGGCATAGGTCCATTTATAATTCAGGACCCTGTGATGAGGATCAAATGAGATCATGCACATAACAAAGTTAACTTCACCCAGGGCTGGCACATGATAGTAGATCAAAAGTGTCACTGTCGTTTCCTTGTACTTTGTCATGGTTTGGTGCTACACGCTGTATAAGGGATATAAACTGGCAGATTTGCCATCCATCAGGGGCTGGAGTGGGCAGCAGACAACAGTGATGAGGGATGACCTCCTGGCTCTCCACCCCCACCCCTGTCTGGAAATCAGCCAGATCCATGTCCATTCCCTCCTAATGTAGTAGGCACTTGTCCATTTTCATCTAACCCTGTGATTAGTTGGAGCAGGGTTGGAGAGAGTTGATTTGTCCATTGTTACAAGATAATGAGATGTGGTGGTGCCTTTTCTCTTATACACAAAAGGATGGGCCGGATGACAGCCAGGGCAGGGACAGGAAACTCAGAATTAGGCCACAGCTACTTCTGTTCAGGAACTCAAATTAGCAATACGTGTTCTGGGTTCTTTTTCAGCTGATTTTTAAAGAATGCTTCTAGTAGCCACCAGTTTATCAGTAGAAAGAAATATTTATTGAAGAAAATATCTTAGCAAAGTTGAAGGAGCCCTGGATAGGGGCTGGGGAACAGGCCTCACCTCTAATGTCTATACCATCTTGGGAAAGTCATCTCCCTCCCCTGGGCTCATGCTCTTCTTTGTAAAATGAAGGGGTTATACTTTACATACAAAGGACTCTTCCAGCTCTCTCATTAAATCATTCAAAAACACCAATAACTGGGCTTTACCTCCAGAGTTAGGGAGTTGGAAGAAGCATACGCTTTGAATAAAGTTAGGTTGAATTACAAAGAGAACAACACAGAAAAGGACTGATACAGTTATTAAAAGAAATGCCAAATAGTCGAGAGTTACCAATATCTTAACATTAATTGCATGAGTTTTCCAACATTTGGGATTTTCATCAGACTCAATCTTTGCCTCTAGGAGTTTTCATGTCACACAGAGCTCTGAAGAAAAGATGTGAAGTTTGCCAAAGTCAAGATATGAGAGAGCATTCCAGACAGAGTTCACGGTGTGTGTGAGGCCAGGGAAATTCTACACATTCCTAATAGGAGTGAAAGGCAAAGGAAAGAAGGAAAGATATACCTTTCTGGATGCAGAGTTTCAAAGAATAGCAAGGAGAAGTAAGAGAGACTTCTTAAGTGAACAATGCAGAGAACCAGAAGAAAACAATAGAATGGGAAAAACTAGACTTCTTTTCAAGAAAATCAGAGATACCAAGGGAATATTTCATACAAAGATGGCCACAATAAAGGACAGAATGGTATGGATCTAATAGAAGCAGAAGATATTAAGACGAGGTAGCAAGAATACACAGAATAACTGTACAAAAAGTTCTTAATGACCCAGATGATCATGATGGTGTGATCACTCACTTAGAACCAGATGTCATGGAGTGTGAAGTCAAGTGGGCCTATGAATAAAACTAGTGGAGGTGAAAGGATTCCAGCTGAGCTATTTCATATCCTAAAAAATGATACTGTTGAAGTGTTGCATTCAATATGCCAGCAAATTTGGAAAACTCAGCAGTGGCTACAAGACTGGAAGAGGTTAGTTTTCATTCCAACCCCATAGAGGGGCAATGCCAAAGAATATTCAAACTACCACACAATGAGGTAATGCTCAAAATTTCTCAAGCTAGGCTTCAACAGTATGTGAACTGAGAACTTCCAGATGTACAAGCTGGATATAGAAACAGCAGAGGAACCAGAGATCAAATTGCCAATACTCATTAGACTATAGATAAAGCAAGAGAATTCCAGAAAAGCATCGACTTCTGCTTCATTGACCATGCTAAAGCCTTTGAGTGTGTGGGTCACAATAAACTGGAAAATTCTTAACAAGGTGGGAAACTAGACCACCTTACCTGACTCTTGAGAAACCTGTACACAGGTCAAAAGGCAAGCTAGAATTGAACATGGAACAACAGACTGATTCAAAATTGGGGAAGGAGTACCTCAAGGCTGTATATTGTCACCCTGCTCATTTAACTTATATGCAGAGTATATCATGTGAAATGCCAGTATGGATGAAGTTCAACCTGATATCAAGATATCCAAGAGAAATATCAGTACCTCAGATATGTAGATGGCACCACCCTTACGGGCAGAAAGTGAAGAGGAACTAAAGAGCCTCTTGATGAAGGTGAAAAAGGAGAGTAAAAAAAATTCTTAAAACTCAACATTCAAAAAGCAAAGATTCGAGCATTTAGTCCCATCACTTCATTACAAATAGATGGGGAAAAAATGGAAACAGTGACACAATTCATTTTCTTGGGCTCAAAAATCACTGCAGACAGTGACTGCAGTCATGGAGATCAATGAAAAAAGATAGAATGGGAAAAACTAGACTTCTTTTCAAGAAAATCAGAGATACCAAGGGAATATTTCATACAAAGATGGCCACAATAAAGGACAGAATGGTATGGATCTAATAGAAGCAGAAGATATTAAGACGAGGTAGCAAGAATACACAGAATAACTGTACAAAAAGTTCTTAATGACCCAGATGATCATGATGGTGTGATCACTCACTTAGAACCAGATGTCATGGAGTGTGAAGTCAAGTGGGCCTATGAATAAAACTAGTGGAGGTGAAAGGATTCCAGCTGAGCTATTTCATATCCTAAAAAATGATACTGTTGAAGTGTTGCATTCAATATGCCAGCAAATTTGGAAAACTCAGCAGTGGCTACAAGACTGGAAGAGGTTAGTTTTCATTCCAACCCCATAGAGGGGCAATGCCAAAGAATATTCAAACTACCACACAATGAGGTAATGCTCAAAATTTCTCAAGCTAGGCTTCAACAGTATGTGAACTGAGAACTTCCAGATGTACAAGCTGGATATAGAAACAGCAGAGGAACCAGAGATCAAATTGCCAATACTCATTAGACTATAGATAAAGCAAGAGAATTCCAGAAAAGCATCGACTTCTGCTTCATTGACCATGCTAAAGCCTTTGAGTGTGTGGGTCACAATAAACTGGAAAATTCTTAACAAGGTGGGAAACTAGACCACCTTACCTGACTCTTGAGAAACCTGTACACAGGTCAAAAGGCAAGCTAGAATTGAACATGGAACAACAGACTGATTCAAAATTGGGGAAGGAGTACCTCAAGGCTGTATATTGTCACCCTGCTCATTTAACTTATATGCAGAGTATATCATGTGAAATGCCAGTATGGATGAAGTTCAACCTGATATCAAGATATCCAAGAGAAATATCAGTACCTCAGATATGTAGATGGCACCACCCTTACGGGCAGAAAGTGAAGAGGAACTAAAGAGCCTCTTGATGAAGGTGAAAAAGGAGAGTAAAAAAAATTCTTAAAACTCAACATTCAAAAAGCAAAGATTCGAGCATTTAGTCCCATCACTTCATTACAAATAGATGGGGAAAAAATGGAAACAGTGACACAATTCATTTTCTTGGGCTCAAAAATCACTGCAGACAGTGACTGCAGTCATGAAATTAAAAGAGACTCCTTGGAAGAAAAGTTAGACAAACCTAGACAGCATACTAAAATGCAGAGACATCACTTTGCCAACAAAGGTCTGTATAGTCAAAGCTATGGTTTTTCCAGTAGTCATGTAAGAATGTGAGAGTTGCACCACAAAGAAGGCCAAGAGTGGAAGAAATGATGATTTCAAAATCTGGTGCTGGAGAAGACTCTTGAGAGTTCCTTGGACAGCGAGGAGATCAAACCAGTCAATCCTAAAGGGAATCATCCCTGAATATTCATTAGAAGGAATGATGCCAAAGCTGAAGTGCCAGTACTTTGGCTACCTAACAACTCATTGGTAAAGACCTTGAGGCTGGGAAAGATTGAAGGCAGGAGGAGAACAGGATGACAGAGGATGAGATGGTTGGATGGCATCTCTGACTCAATGGACATGAGTTTGAGCAATGAATACAATGGTAGATGACGAAGACAGGGAAGACAGATGTACTGTAGTCCATGGGGTCACAAAGAGTTGGACATGACTGAGTGACTGACCAGCAACAACAGTGTTAGGCTTGTGTTGTTGTTGTTTTTTTAAGATTTATTTATTTATTGATTATTTTGGGCGGGGGTCGGGTTGGGGAGGGAGGGGAGCAGGCGGGCCACTTCTATTGGTCTTTCATTTCTCCATTTCCATCTGTCTTTGTTCTTTGGCTCCTGTGGGCTTCCCATCGCGGTGGCATCTGTCACTGCAGAGCTCCGGCTCTGGGTGCATGCGCTCCAGAGCTCCGGCTCGGTGATTGGACACATCGGTCCAGCTGCTCCGCGGCACGTGGGATCTTCCCATGTCAGGGATCGAACCGCACCCCTTGCACTGCAAGGCAGTGTCCTTACCCACTGGGCCACCAGGGGAAGCCCAGGCTTGTGTTTTATGCTTATGTTCTTCACTGGGCTTTGGGCACTGAGAGGGCAATGCTGGTGCAGGTTCTTTCTCATAAGTAGTTTCAGGACCCAAATCAGCTCCCTAAAGATAGGGGAATAGACAACATGACCTCCAGATGCCTGGCTCTCACTCTTATGATCACAACTTGAGAGTTACTGAGGGTGAAATCCAGGGTTTCTACTCTAAGTCTCTATCTCCTTGGTCCTCTACTCTTCCATTACCTGTTTTTGAGGTCAAATTTCTGAACGAGCTCAAAATAAGGACCAAAGTTCTGACACAAGCGGGGCTATTTATGGTACCAGTGAGAGAATATTTAACATTAGGACCATTCTAAAAAAGTCCAAATTCATGAAAGTCAGTGTTAAGTAACTGCATAATATATGAGATCTTTATCTTGAGTTAAAGGCACTCTTCAGTATCTTTCCTTTTTTCTTCCGAAGTGTGGCCCCAGTGAGTGCGGGGACTTATGTCTGTGTCATCTTGCCCACTGCCACTCCAACTTCTTATACTATAGACCCGGTGCAGAGGCAGTTCAAGGTATCTATTGAATAAATGAGTGAATGAATAGATGAAAATATGCATGTACAAAAGCTTTAATGGTTTGCAAATAAAGTTCAGCTAATTACTTTAAAACATATTTTGAAAAGTAATTAAGCACTTGTTACATGCTAGACATTCTCACAATAACCCAGTGAGATAGGTAGTATTTATCCCCATTTTATAAATGAGCAAATAAAATCCAAGAAAGCTATGACCTTGAGAAGGGAATTTGACAACCACTAGAATATAGAACTGGGTCTGATTAAACCCACTGACGCTTTGTGGCCCCCCGCCACAGCCATCAAGGAAGCTATGCTGTCTAGGAAGGAGACACCAAGCTGCTCCTTTGTCTCCTCTTCCTATGCTGTTCTCCTCCTCCTTCTCTGCCCAAAGGCAGAGACACAATGTTTCTGGAGAAGATTATTTAAATGGCAGATAAACACCTCCATCTATCGAAGGGCATTGTGCTTCATCCCTGTTTCAACAATGGCAGCTGGAATGAGAGCAATGATTTTAATTCCTCTCCTTAAAACCTCCTTTCATCTCCTCTAAAGGGTAGAGAAAAGGGCAGCTTGGTGGCTCCAGATCAATCTCACCCTGAGCATGGTGGGGCTGTGTGCTTCTGGAAGGGTGGCATTGACAAGTGAAGATGTATGGGGCATGCACACAATTGTCTCTCAAACACAGCAGTTTTTCAGCATTACCAATGAGCTGGATTGGATTAAGTTTATTTGCACCAAAAGCAAAATAAATATTGCTTTATTTAATGTCACTAAAGGTTGGGATTCAGTTGTCCTTGGCCTGAGGGAACTTCCAGCGCTATTGATTGGCCAGTGTCAGAAAACCAGGCCAACTGTCTTCAACAGCTCCTGCAAAATGTTCAGCAGGTGGGCTGGGCTCTGCTGCAGTAGAAACAGAGGGTAGTGGGCAGTGTCCTTTGTCCCAAACACACACAATGGGTAATTATATCGATGTACTCCCCATCACCACCACTGAGATATTTAAAGCATTCCCCTCACATTCCTTCTTACATGATCACAACAAGAGAGTGACACAGGCTATATAGACAGAGAGGAAATGGATAATTGCATAGGTTCCAACTCAGAATTTGAGTTCGAGTCCCAGATCTACCACTGAGTCATTTTATAACCTTGGACAAATACATGCTTTGCTCAAAGACCTAAAAACACTGGAAGGGCAGAGTCTAAATCAATTTCACTTGCCACTGAGTCTTCCCAGGGTCAGGTACACAGCCAACACACAGTTAGCTGAAGAAATGGAAATATACAGAAAGGTTAAATAATTTGCCCCTAGCCCAGCAACCTGAGTTTTCAACCTGGACTATTCACTGGAAGGACTGATGCTAACTAAAGCTAAAGCTCCAATACTTTGGTCATATAGTATGAAGAGCTAACTCATTGGGTAACACTTTGATGCTGGGAAAGACTGAGGGCAAGAAGAAAAGGGTGCAATCAAGGTTGAAGTGATTGGATGGCATCAGGTTGAAACTTGATTGGAATGAGCAGATAAACACCTCCATCTATCGAAGGGCATTGTGCTTCATCCCTGTTTCAACAATGGCAGCTGGAATGAGAGCAATGATTTTAATTCCTCTCCTTAAAACCTCCTTTCATCTCCTCTAAAGGGTAGAGAAAAGGGCAGCTTGGTGGCTCCAGATCAATCTCACCCTGAGCATGGTGGGGCTGTGTGCTTCTGGAAGGGTGGCATTGACAAGTGAAGATGTATGGGGCATGCACACAATTGTCTCTCAAACACAGCAGTTTTTCAGCATTACCAATGAGCTGGATTGGATTAAGTTTATTTGCACCAAAAGCAAAATAAATATTGCTTTATTTAATGTCACTAAAAGGTTGGGATTCAGTTGTCCTTGGCCTGAGGGAACTTCCAGCGCTATTGATTGGCCAGTGTCAGAAAACCAGGCCAACTGTCTTCAACAGCTCCTGCAAAATGTTCAGCAGGTGGGCTGGGCTCTGCTGCAGTAGAAACAGAGGGTAGTGGGCAGTGTCCTTTGTCCCAAACACACACAATGGGTAATTATATCGATGTACTCCCCATCACCACCACTGAGATATTTAAAGCATTCCCCTCACATTCCTTCTTACATGATCACAACAAGAGAGTGACACAGGCTATATAGACAGAGAGGAAATGGATAATTGCATAGGTTCCAACTCAGAATTTGAGTTCGAGTCCCAGATCTACCACTGAGTCATTTTATAACCTTGGACAAATACATGCTTTGCTCAAAGACCTAAAAACACTGGAAGGGCAGAGTCTAAATCAATTTCACTTGCCACTGAGTCTTCCCAGGGTCAGGTACACAGCCAACACACAGTTAGCTGAAGAAATGGAAATATACAGAAAGGTTAAATAATTTGCCCCTAGCCCAGCAACCTGAGTTTTCAACCTGGACTATTCACTGGAAGGACTGATGCTAACTAAAGCTAAAGCTCCAATACTTTGGTCATATAGTATGAAGAGCTAACTCATTGGGTAACACTTTGATGCTGGGAAAGACTGAGGGCAAGAAGAAAAGGGTGCAATCAAGGTTGAAGTGATTGGATGGCATCATTGACTTGATGGACATGAGTTTGAGCCAACTCTGGGAGATACTGAAGTACAGAGAAGCCTGGTGTGCTGTAGTCCATTGGGTCGCAGAGTCGGACACAACTAAGTGACTGAACAACAACAGTCCAGCAAAGACAAGGGACAGAGGCAGGACTTGAACCTGGAGTTCCCAGCTCTAAAGCCTATGTTCTTAACCATCACTCCAGTCTCTTGTAGCAGCCCTGGGAGTCAGCTTAGCACCTGACAGCAGGACTTATGTGAGCTGAGGGGTATATGCAACACCTTTAATTTTTAAATGGAGAAACTGGGTCTCAAACAGGACCTAGTGTGAAAGATACATTTATGAAAATTGCCAAATTTTCCCCCACCCCAGGTTGACAACTTAGAAACAGGCGCCCCTTCTAGGTGGGCACTTGCTCTGGCCAGACACTGGCTCAGGAGCAGAGCCACAGCCCACCTCGACCCCTCAATCAGGAGCCTGTGTGCAGTGCACAAACTGAAGGTCCATGGGAGGTAGCTCTGGACATGCCCAAGGCTCACAGCAGAGCCAGGATGAGCACTTGGAGTTCTGACCTCCAAGGGTCAGCAAGGTCTTGACCCTGTCATGATGGTCTTTTCAGCAAGGTGGTAGGACTGGGGAAGGGAATGCTGAGATCACACCCAGGAAAGGGGTCATTTCTAACCCTAAACTCCCTGGGGCCCTTTCTTCCAGAGCGTTCTCCTGGTGTACAAGGAGAAGTTATTGGAGTGCCCCTCTCTCTCCATGGAAAGCATGTGCTCCAGGATTCAGCCTCTTCCTTCCCAGCTTCTGCTGGGCTTGGGGAGATTTCCACACTGAGACTGAAAGCCATTCTGAGAGTCAGTCATCAACCAAAGGACCCAAGATTTATAAACCCCAGTCTCCACATTTCGAAGATGGGGTAATGGAGGCCAAGGTCACGAAGCAATGTAAGGGTAGAGTGGAAAGTCCATTTCAGAACTGATGGATTATTTTTCTCTCTGTAAAGAACACTAACAAAGAGCAGAGAACCATTTTAAAGGCCCAAGAGGGCACATTATCTAAAAGAGTGTACTGGCCCTTGTGGCTTGTTAGTTGTTTAGCTACTAAGTCATGTCCAATCCTTTGTGATCCTATGGACTATAACCTGCCAGGGTCCCCTGTCCATGGAATTTCCCAGGCAAGAATACTAGAGTAGGTTGCCACTTCCTTCCCTAGGGAACCTGCCTGACCCAGGGATAAACCCAAGTCTCCTGCATTGACAGGCAGGTTCTTTACCACTGGGAGCCACCAGGGAATCCCTGGCCCTTGAGTCTAGGCATTGGCTATTTCCATTTCTTTAGTGAGAAATGGCAGAGGAGCACTACAGGGAAGAAAACTTGTTTAGGTCTTCATAGATCTGGGAGCTGGCAAGACCCTTGCCCACCTGGTCTGAGCCTGAGAAGTGATTTTGGTTGCAAGTGTGGGCCCCAGAGCCCCGCTGCCTGTGTAAGATCCTGGTATGGCCATAGATGAGCTGCTGACTTAACCTCTCTGGGATCAGCCCTGATCTGCAATATATGGATTTTGCCTGCCTCAGAGGATTGTTTAAAGGATTAAATGAGATCAGCTGTATAAATACTGGGTACACCTTGTTTGAGATAAATGCTGGTCTTAGGGTTTCATCTCAGTGTGACACTCAGGGTCTTCCATAAACTGGTCCCTACTTATTCCACCAACTTCTTGCATCATGTCTCCCAACCTGTACACACCAGGTTTGTGCATCATATCTCTTATAAGATAGCTTTAAAATGTACCTCCTTCTGCAGGCTGGTGTAACTTCTCCAAGTAGCAAGGTTTGTGGCCTCCACTTGCCCAAGCCCACTTCAGATCCCCAGGTGAGGCTTGGGACAAACTACGTACTGAGTGAGAATTTGAGCACAGGGCAAGGGAGATAGAGAAGGACAGGGAAGCTTGGCATGTTGTAGTCCATGGAGTTGCAAAGAGTAGGGCATGACTGAGAGACTGAACAATAGCAACAACAGGGGAGATGGTGGGAGACAAAGCTGAGGAGGAGCTTCCTGAATGCTGTACCCGGAACCTTGAGGAAAGTCCATTTCAGAATAACAAAAAAAAGCAGAGAACCATTTTAAAGGCCCAAGAGGGCACATTATCTAAAAGAGTGTACTGGCCCTTGTGGCTTGTTAGTTGTTTAGCTACTAAGTCATGTCCAATCCTTTGTGATCCTATGGACTATAACCTGCCAGGGTCCCCTGTCCATGGAATTTCCCAGGCAAGAATACTAGAGTAGGTTGCCACTTCCTTCCCTAGGGAACCTGCCTGACCCAGGGATAAACCCAAGTCTCCTGCATTGACAGGCAGGTTCTTTACCACTGGGAGCCACCAGGGAATCCCTGGCCCTTGAGTCTAGGCATTGGCTATTTCCATTTCTTTAGTGAGAAATGGCAGAGGAGCACTACAGGGAAGAAAACTTGTTTAGGTCTTCATAGATCTGGGAGCTGGCAAGACCCTTGCCCACCTGGTCTGAGCCTGAGAAGTGATTTTGGTTGCAAGTGTGGGCCCCAGAGCCCCGCTGCCTGTGTAAGATCCTGGTATGGCCATAGATGAGCTGCTGACTTAACCTCTCTGGGATCAGCCCTGATCTGCAATATATGGATTTTGCCTGCCTCAGAGGATTGTTTAAAGGATTAAATGAGATCAGCTGTATAAATACTGGGTACACCTTGTTTGAGATAAATGCTGGTCTTAGGGTTTCATCTCAGTGTGACACTCAGGGTCTTCCATAAACTGGTCCCTACTTATTCCACCAACTTCTTGCATCATGTCTCCCAACCTGTACACACCAGGTTTGTGCATCATATCTCTTATAAGATAGCTTTAAAATGTACCTCCTTCTGCAGGCTGGTGTAACTTCTCCAAGTAGCAAGGTTTGTGGCCTCCACTTGCCCAAGCCCACTTCAGATCCCCAGGTGAGGCTTGGGACAAACTACGTACTGAGTGAGAATTTGAGCACAGGGCAAGGGAGATAGAGAAGGACAGGGAAGCTTGGCATGTTGTAGTCCATGGAGTTGCAAAGAGTAGGGCATGACTGAGAGACTGAACAATAGCAACAACAGGGGAGATGGTGGGAGACAAAGCTGAGGAGGAGCTTCCTGAATGCTGTACCCACCTTGAGGATAGGCTGAAGAGTAAAGGTTCCTTCTGATGGTCAACAGGGAACCCCTGAAGGACTGCACGTAGAGAATCAACACTATTCCAGCAGCCATTTAGGAACTAAGACTAGGAAAGAAGAAGTTCTTGATTCTATCACACTGTTTTGCTCCTCCGAACTCCTCAGACCCTAATTCTGGGTTACTGTCTCCTCAGAGGCCAGTTTTCACTGTAGAATCAATTATTAAAATCAACTCACTATCAACTCCAACTTTGAAAGACTATTCAGCTACTTGCAGGGACATAGATGGGGAACGGCCTCCACAGACATCTAGCCATCTGGCCTTTTCTGTGGAACCTGACTGGGAAGCTCATTTGAATAATTTGTTTTGGTGGTGTGTACCTGTGGGTTAGACACCTGATCACATTGCCAGCCCCGGTGTCCTTTCAGCCTCTGTAGAAACATCACTCAGGTTATGTAAAGTGGGAGGAAGTCTCTGGGTGACAAGGCTCTGTCTGGTCCCTGTGCCACTTGCGCTTCATCTTGAATAACTGTGGCTCTCTCACTGTGTGACCTTGAGAAAGTTACTGAGCCTCTCTGTGGCTTGATTTCCTCTTCGTTGATTTCTTCCCAGTGTATGCTCCCTTGTAATGTTCTCAGAGAAGATGGGGTAGGCAGAGGATAGGACGGGGGGTTGTGATGTAGCAAGAATGCAAGTGGAAAGATTTAGGTGGATGAGAGCTGTATGTCAGATAGTGGTGGGCAAGTAGACTGTACCAGGAGAAGTATGTCCCCAGAATGAGGTTTGTGATGACCTCTTCCTTCTCCTATAACACTAGCTGGCACTATGAACTTCAGGGAATGACTCAATCTACCTATGCCTCAGTCTCCTCATCTGTAAAATGAGAATAATAATAGAGTTGTTCTAAGAGTTAAATAAAACAGCACATGCAAAATACCTAGAATAGGGCCAACCCCAGGAGGTTCAATTGGGGTTCGCTATTCATCATTATCATCATCGTCATCAACACTCATCATTATAACTTTTCCAACCTGGACACCATGGCCTCACAAACAGACCATAATGCACATCTGGAGCATGTTCAGAGGACAGCAGGAAGGATGTAGTGTAGACTGATTTTCAGATCTGAAGAGTTTTATGGTCAACAGGGAACCCCTGAAGGACTGCACGTAGAGAATCAACACTATTCCAGCAGCCATTTAGGAACTAAGACTAGGAAAGAAGAAGTTCTTGATTCTATCACACTGTTTTGCTCCTCCGAACTCCTCAGACCCTAATTCTGGGTTACTGTCTCCTCAGAGGCCAGTTTTCACTGTAGAATCAATTATTAAAATCAACTCACTATCAACTCCAACTTTGAAAGACTATTCAGCTACTTGCAGGGACATAGATGGGGAACGGCCTCCACAGACATCTAGCCATCTGGCCTTTTCTGTGGAACCTGACTGGGAAGCTCATTTGAATAATTTGTTTTGGTGGTGTGTACCTGTGGGTTAGACACCTGATCACATTGCCAGCCCCGGTGTCCTTTCAGCCTCTGTAGAAACATCACTCAGGTTATGTAAAGTGGGAGGAAGTCTCTGGGTGACAAGGCTCTGTCTGGTCCCTGTGCCACTTGCGCTTCATCTTGAATAACTGTGGCTCTCTCACTGTGTGACCTTGAGAAAGTTACTGAGCCTCTCTGTGGCTTGATTTCCTCTTCGTTGATTTCTTCCCAGTGTATGCTCCCTTGTAATGTTCTCAGAGAAGATGGGGTAGGCAGAGGATAGGACGGGGGGTTGTGATGTAGCAAGAATGCAAGTGGAAAGATTTAGGTGGATGAGAGCTGTATGTCAGATAGTGGTGGGCAAGTAGACTGTACCAGGAGAAGTATGTCCCCAGAATGAGGTTTGTGATGACCTCTTCCTTCTCCTATAACACTAGCTGGCACTATGAACTTCAGGGAATGACTCAATCTACCTATGCCTCAGTCTCCTCATCTGTAAAATGAGAATAATAATAGAGTTGTTCTAAGAGTTAAATAAAACAGCACATGCAAAATACCTAGAATAGGGCCAACCCCAGGAGGTTCAATTGGGGTTCGCTATTCATCATTATCATCATCGTCATCAACACTCATCATTATAACTTTTCCAACCTGGACACCATGGCCTCACAAACAGACCATAATGCACATCTGGAGCATGTTCAGAGGACAGCAGGAAGGATGTAGTGTAGACTGATTTTCAGATCACGTGTGAATAATTGTAAAGCTTTAGGGATGTTCAGCCAGGAAAACAGGAGCTGGCAGTGGTCAGAGTGAGTGACGGGTGGGGACATATAATCCTCAAACAACTGAAGGGCTACCATTTGAAAGATGGACTGAACTTGATAATCCTTCATGGGCAGAAAGCAGACGTGATGGGTGGCAGGTTTAGCCTGGATATAAAAATCCCCCAACAGTCAGAGCTGGCATCAGTGAGGCGCTTCTTAAGGTTCCCCTGCCATGGGGAGAGCCCTGGACAAGTTGTCTCTGAGCCTCCATTCCACTTGATGGATGAGAGGCAGCAAGGCGGGCTGGACATGTGATCTGGGTGGGGAAGGAGGCACAGTGAGAAGGAGCTGGTAGATACCTCTTGGTGAGGCATCTTGCAGTGTTTGTATCTTGGTGTCCATTCTCAGTTGATGAAAAATGCAGTTTTATGCTGTCAAAGAGCAAATGTAATATTGGTGCACATTTTTCACATATCTAACTTTATGTTCCATTCTATGTTGGACAGTTAAAAGTGTTTCCTCCTTTGGATGCTGAGGAGGGTGAGGTTGGTCATTTATGGTGTCTGTGTACGTGCGTGTGTACATGAGTCTCTATGTGTGCTTCTATATGTGAGTACGCCTATGCTTGTGGGTGTGTGTATGTGTGTGTTAGAAATACCTCCCCTACTGTTTTACCCTCTGCTATATGTAATGATGTGTGCCATACACATCTCTGCCCAGGTCCCTTCTGTGTCTGGTGAACTATCTACCCTCCATTCTTCAAAAACCCTCCCTTATCACCCCTAGTCAGAAGGAAGCACTCCCTGCTTTCAGGATGCACTGTAGCCCTGGGTGGAATTATGAATTTCCAGCAGGCTAGGGTTGGCCAGCCTGAACCTCAAAAGGGCCAATTCAATTGGGGTTCGCTATTCATCATTATCATCATCGTCATCAACACTCATCATTATAACTTTTCCAACCTGGACACCATGGCCTCACAAACAGACCATAATGCACATCTGGAGCATGTTCAGAGGACAGCAGGAAGGATGTAGTGTAGACTGATTTTCAGATCACGTGTGAATAATTGTAAAGCTTTAGGGATGTTCAGCCAGGAAAACAGGAGCTGGCAGTGGTCAGAGTGAGTGACGGGTGGGGACATATAATCCTCAAACAACTGAAGGGCTACCATTTGAAAGATGGACTGAACTTGATAATCCTTCATGGGCAGAAAGCAGACGTGATGGGTGGCAGGTTTAGCCTGGATATAAAAATCCCCCAACAGTCAGAGCTGGCATCAGTGAGGCGCTTCTTAAGGTTCCCCTGCCATGGGGAGAGCCCTGGACAAGCTGTCTCTGAGCCTCCATTCCACTTGATGGATGAGAGGCAGCAAGGCGGGGCTGGACATGTGATCTGGGTGGGGAAGGAGGCACAGTGAGAAGGAGCTGGTAGATACCTCTTGGTGAGGCATCTTGCAGTGTTTGTATCTTGGTGTCCATTCTCAGTTGATGAAAAATGCAGTTTTATGCTGTCAAAGAGCAAATGTAATATTGGTGCACATTTTTCACATATCTAACTTTATGTTCCATTCTATGTTGGACAGTTAAAAGTGTTTCCTCCTTTGGATGCTGAGGAGGGTGAGGTTGGTCATTTATGGTGTCTGTGTACGTGCGTGTGTACATGAGTCTCTATGTGTGCTTCTATATGTGAGTACGCCTATGCTTGTGGGTGTGTGTATGTGTGTGTTAGAAATACCTCCCCTACTGTTTTACCCTCTGCTATATGTAATGATGTGTGCCATACACATCTCTGCCCAGGTCCCTTCTGTGTCTGGTGAACTATCTACCCTCCATTCTTCAAAAACCCTCCCTTATCACCCCTAGTCAGAAGGAAGCACTCCCTGCTTTCAGGATGCACTGTAGCCCTGGGTGGAATTATGAATTTCTAGCAGGCTAGGGTTGGCCAGCCTGGATAAACCTGGCCTGACCCTACCTGCTGGGGGACCTGGGGCAATTTCCTTGGTATCTCTGGGCCTCAATTTGCTTCTCTAATTAGAAAGGGGCCCTAATGCTACCTTCACCTCAGGGTTGTCATGAGGGTCAGCGGGGATGATGTACATAATGTGTGGTTGGTAGGCCCTCAGACACAAGCTCTGATTAGGCCTAGGCTTCCATAGCATCACACACACCCCTCTGGGACAAACACTGGGCCTCTTATGGCCACAGGCTGCTTCTGATCTCCATCTGCCTCCCTAAGGAGCAGCACAGGGCCTGACACTCAGCAGGCCCTTGACAAACCTTAGTTCAATTGGATTTACTGCACTGGAGCATTCTGTGCTGCATGAGGCTCACCAGGGCCGGGAGACGGAATGTGTTAGGAGTCTGCAGGTTGTAGCTGCATCTGTTTCTACCGTAGGGTCCACAGGACTGAGTGATAAAGCAGAATCACTTCTGCACCACCCGTGGATATCTGTTCCTCTTACCCACCTCCACACTCCCAAGAAGTACCGAGGCTTCCCAAAGATGAGAAATTTCACAGGATCCTGCTATCTTTTGGGTAACTGCATATTATATGATGACTAATAGGCAATTACTATGGTAATATTGCAATTCAGCATGTGTGAGGTTTGGGAAATGAGAAATTATGGGTAACTACTTTGGACTCATTTCTATGGTAACCAAAAGTAATTGTCATTAAATACCAGTTATATCGAGACTGTACCTGGTAATTATAGATTTTTATGCCCAGGAACATAAATAAAACCAATAAATTTATTCAAAGGTCTACGACTGTTTACTTATACATGGCTCTATGGAATACACAATGACAAGCACCTAATTAAGAAACGCAAACCCAATGTGAAGTTTCATATCGTCGTATGGAGATGGAGTGTCTGTTTTTCAACTGCCAGGAAAACTGAAGGTCACACAGGCCCAGTGGGGTACAGGAGGGGATGGGGGCTGCCCCATATGGGAAGGAAATGATGGGGAGGAGGAGGTAGCAGACAGAGAGAACACAAGGGCTTCCCTGTATGGGGACAGCCACACTGACTGCAGGACGCTGAGAACCACCAACCTCCAGAGACTGACTCAGCCCATCACCCCCAACCCTAAAGTCCTGCCAACCACTGCTCTGTAGCTCTTGGCTTTGTGGTACCTGAAGTTGCAGTGTTCATCCCTCCAACATCCTAGGCCTGAGATCCCTCCAGAACTTTCCAAAGATGCTCAAATTGCATTGATACATCATACCATTATTTTTTTTATTGTGATAAAATGCACATAACATAAAATTTACCATTGTAATCATTTTTAAGTGCACAATTCTGTGCTATTAAGTACATTTATAATGTTGTGCAACCATCTCCACCAGCAACTCCAAAACTTTTCCTCTCATAAAACTGAGACTCTATACCCATTAAACAATAACACTCCTCTCCCTTCCCCACAAGCCCCTGGAAATCGCCATTCCACTTTCTAAACAGTATTCTTTTTTTTTTTTTTTTTAAAGATTTATTTATTTATTTATTTTGGGCAGGGGTTGGGTTGGGGAGGGAGGGGAGCGGGCGGGCCACTTCTATTGGTCTTTCATTTCTCTATTTTCATCTGTCTTTGTTCTTTGGCTCCTGTGGGCCTCCCATCACGGTGGCGTCTGTTGTCGCAGAGCGCCGGCTCTGGGCGCATGCGCTCCAGAGCTCCGGCTCGGTCAATTCAGCATGTGTGAGGTTTGGGAAATGAGAAATTATGGGTAACTACTTTGGACTCATTTCTATGGTAACCAAAAGTAATTGTCATTAAATACCAGTTATATCGAGACTGTACCTGGTAATTATAGATTTTATGCCCAGGAACATAAATAAAACCAATAAATTTATTCAAAGGTCTACGACTGTTTACTTATACATGGCTCTATGGAATACACAATGACAAGCACCTAATTAAGAAACGCAAACCCAATGTGAAGTTTCATATCGTCGTATGGAGATGGAGTGTCTGTTTTTCAACTGCCAGGAAAACTGAAGGTCACACAGGCCCAGTGGGGTACAGGAGGGGATGGGGGCTGCCCCATATGGGAAGGAAATGATGGGGAGGAGGAGGTAGCAGACAGAGAGAACACAAGGGCTTCCCTGTATGGGGACAGCCACACTGACTGCAGGACGCTGAGAACCACCAACCTCCAGAGACTGACTCAGCCCATCACCCCCAACCCTAAAGTCCTGCCAACCACTGCTCTGTAGCTCTTGGCTTTGTGGTACCTGAAGTTGCAGTGTTCATCCCTCCAACATCCTAGGCCTGAGATCCCTCCAGAACTTTCCAAAGATGCTCAAATTGCATTGATACATCATACCATTATTTTTTTTATTGTGATAAAATGCACATAACATAAAATTTACCATTGTAATCATTTTTAAGTGCACAATTCTGTGCTATTAAGTACATTTATAATGTTGTGCAACCATCTCCACCAGCAACTCCAAAACTTTTCCTCTCATAAAACTGAGACTCTATACCCATTAAACAATAACACTCCTCTCCCTTCCCCACAAGCCCCTGGAAATCGCCATTCCACTTTCTAAACAGTATTCTTTTTTTTTTTTTTTTTAAAGATTTATTTATTTATTTATTTTGGGCAGGGGTTGGGTTGGGGAGGGAGGGGAGCGGGCGGGCCACTTCTATTGGTCTTTCATTTCTCTATTTTCATCTGTCTTTGTTCTTTGGCTCCTGTGGGCCTCCCATCACGGTGGCGTCTGTTGTCGCAGAGCGCCGGCTCTGGGCGCATGCACTCCAGAGCTCCGGCTCGGTCATTGGACACATCAGTCCAGCTGCT
The DNA here is from genome assembly GCA_022376925.1 of Tragulus kanchil. NCBI lineage: Eukaryota > Metazoa > Chordata > Mammalia > Artiodactyla > Tragulidae > Tragulus > Tragulus kanchil. The sequence continues at coordinate 111,240,578 of JAIOJX010000032.1, read as the reverse complement.
CCGCGGCACGTGGGATCTTCCCAGGCCAGGGATCGAACCGGCACCCCTTGCACTGCAAGGCGGTGTCCTTATCCACTGGACCACCAGGGGAAGCCTGCCATTCCACTTTCTGTTTCTATGTTGCTGACTAGTCTAAGTGCATCATATTAGTGGAATCATAAAATATCGGTCTTTTTTTTATGTCAGGCTTATGTGGCTCAGCATATTGCCCCCAAGGCTCATCTGGGCTGCAGCTGTTCCATTCTTCTTCTTCTTTTTTTTTAAAGATTTATTTATTTATTTATTTTGGGCGGGGGTCGAGTTGGGGAGGGAGGGGAGTGGGCGGGCCACTTCTATTGGTCTTTCATTTCTCCATTTTCATCCGTCTTTGTTCTTTGGTTCCTGTGGGCCTCCCATCGCGGTGGCGTCTGTTGTTGCAGAGCACCGGCTCTGGGCGCATGTGCTCCAGAGCTCTGGCTCAGTAATTGGACACATCGGTCCAGCCGCTCCACGGCACGTGGGATCTTCCCAGGCCAGGGATCGAACCGGCACCCCTTGCACTGCAAGGCGGTGTCCTTATCCACTGGACCACCAGGGGAAGCCTGCCATTCCACTTTCTGTTTCTATGTTGCTGACTAGTCTAAGTGCATCATATTAGTGGAATCATAAAATATCGGTCTTTTTTTTATGTCAGGCTTATGTGGCTCAGCATATTGCCCCCAAGGCTCATCTGGGCTGCAGCTGTTCCATTCTTCTTCTTCTTTTTTTTTAAAGATTTATTTATTTATTTATTTTGGGCGGGGGTCGAGTTGGGGAGGGAGGGGAGTGGGCGGGCCACTTCTATTGGTCTTTCATTTCTCCATTTTCATCCGTCTTTGTTCTTTGGTTCCTGTGGGCCTCCCATCGCGGTGGCGTCTGTTGTTGCAGAGCACCGGCTCTGGGCGCATGTGCTCCAGAGCTCTGGCTCAGTAATTGGACACATCGGTCCAGCCGCTCCACGGCACGTGGGATCTTCCCAGGCCAGGGATCGAACCGGCACCCCTTGCACTGCAAGGCGATGTCCTTACCCACTGGACCACCAGGGGAAGCCCGGTTCCATTCTTGACGGAGCCTCTCTCTGATCCTTCTACTAAATGATGAACAGTATCCTGTACTTCATTTCCCTCTGCCAAGAAGGCAGAGAGAAACTGATCTTGGGAGAGAAGGGCCATACCCCAGGATGAGAAAGCTCAGGGGAATGGGGAAAGCTAGACCACTAGTTCTCTCCTTCTGCCTCCACCCTGCAGGATACAGGCAATGTCTGGAAGTGCAGGGAGCCCTGGATGCACCAAGGTACCTTAAACATGGCTCTTCCCCTCTGCAGACCTGGTTTCCTCTGGTTTCACTCAAATGGGTATAATAAAAACTGACTTTCCCTTCTCAGAGAGTGGCGGTCATGATCCAGGGTAGTTTCTAAGTGTCACACCCCATGCAAGAACAAAGTGAGGCTCTGAACCCGAAGACCCCCTAAATCATTAGAGCTGCTCACCCTAGTATTTATGTCACAAGAGCCTAAGATCAGAACCACCAGGGTCAGGAGGCTGAGTCGCTGAAAGTAAAGGGTTGAGAGACGAGGGCATCTGGCAATGACTGCTCAACGTGGGGATGACAGCTGTGTGCAGGAATACTGGAGTGGACAGCCATTCTCTTCTCCAGGGGATCTTCCCAACCCAGGGATTGAAAATGCATCTTCCGCATTGCAGGCAGATTCTTTACCAGCTGAGCCTACAGAGAGACCTCTGTGCTGTCGCACATTTGCTAAACAGTGCTCTGGAGTTTACTGAGTCATTCAGATAATTACATATCAAAGGCCAGTTCTATGCTGGGCACTGTGCCAGGCTTTGGGGAGGAAGTCCTGACTTCAGGGAGTTTATGGTCTAGAGGTGGAGACAGCCATTCAATAAATAAGCACATGGTTACAAACTGGGGCAAGAGCTCTGAAAGGATAGTACGGAGTGCTGAGAGAGAGAGTAATGGGAGACCTAATGGAAGAGTCTAGGCAGGCCTTTCTGTGAAGTGGCATTGAATCTCAGACTTGAACTGAAGAGAATGGATGGTGTTTTTGCATGTTGAGACACCAGGGCTTCCCCGGGGATTCAGTGATAAAGGAGCCACGTGCCAATGCAGAAGACAGGGGTTTGATCCCTGGGTCAGGAAGATCCCCTGGAGAAAGACATGCTACACACTCCAGTATTCTTGCCTGGGACATCCCATAGACAGAGGAGCCTGGTGGGTTACAGTCCATGGGGGTCACAAAAGAGTTGGATATGATACAGCAATTCAGCAACAAAAGTGAGACAGAGTCTAACTGGTCTGTGTTTTTATTAGATGCCATAATATTGCTGTTATCTCCTGGTATACCAACTCCCGTTACAGAGGGCTGCAGGAGAGCACACAGTGGCTGCTGTAACTCTGGTCCTCTCTACTCGTTCCGTGGGCCTGAGTCTAGGAGCCACACATGGTAGTCCGGTAAGTAAACACTGTTGCTCTTCTACAAGAAACCCATCATCTATCACGGGCTGTTAAATGCTAGAGTGCACGTTGTCTGTTTTACTATCAATACCATGGCATAGGTACTTGTATTATTAAATATAAGCTTTGCATGGTCAAATCTGGGAACTCCGAGTCCTTTTCCTAGATGAGATTACGTGGTTCTTACACAGAGAAGAAGAAAAAGAGAAGAAAGAAGACAAGGAGGGGGTTTCCCTAGTGGTCCAGTGGGTAAGGACACCACCTTGCAGTGCAAGGGGTGCCAGTTCGTTCCCCAGCCTGGGAAGATCTCATGTACCACGGAGCAGCTAGAGCGATGTGTCCAACTACCGAGCTGGAGTTCTGCAGCGAGGGAGGCCACTGCGGTGGGAGGCCCACACAGGCCAAAGAACAAAGATGGATAAAAGTGGATAAATGAAAGACCAATAGAAGTGGACAAAAAAAAAAAAAAAAAAGAAAATGAGGAGGTGTGGGGGGAGAAGAGGCTCCTAGGGGCAGGCCCGTCTTCTGCGCTTCACTGCGTCAAGGTGTGGGGTGCCCTAGAGCGTGTAGGACAGCCTGCATCCCTGCCCACTCCTTACAGGCCCCAGGACTGAGGGGAGGTTATTAAACCCCACTGAGGCTTGAGAGACGATACATCCTGCGAGGATGCTGAGAGGGAGGACTCTGCGCTCTGCCCTGGGATTCTGACAAGCCTCCTTTCTTCCCGGTCATCCTTCCTTTCTTCTTCCTTTGCTCCTCTCTCCCATTCGCTTCCTCCTGCTTTTCTCTTGCACTCAAGCTAACTGGAGTTTTTTCCAGTATTCTTGCCTGGGACATCCCATAGACAGAGGAGCCTGGTGGGTTACAGTCCATGGGGGTCACAAAAGAGTTGGATATGATACAGCAATTCAGCAACAAAAGTGAGACAGAGTCTAACTGGTCTGTGTTTTTATTAGATGCCATAATATTGCTGTTATCTCCTGGTATACCAACTCCCGTTACAGAGGGCTGCAGGAGAGCACACAGTGGCTGCTGTAACTCTGGTCCTCTCTACTCGTTCCGTGGGCCTGAGTCTAGGAGCCACACATGGTAGCCCGGGTAAGTAAACACTGTTGCTCTTCTACAAGAAACCCATCATCTATCACGGGCTGTTAAATGCTAGAGTGCACGTTGTCTGTTTTACTATCAATACCATGGCATAGGTACTTGTATTATTAAATATAAGCTTTGCATGGTCAAATCTGGGAACTCCGAGTCCTTTTCCTAGATGAGATTACGTGGTTCTTACACAGAGAAGAAGAAAAAGAGAAGAAAGAAGACAAGGAGGGGGTTTCCCTAGTGGTCCAGTGGGTAAGGACACCACCTTGCAGTGCAAGGGGTGCCAGTTCGTTCCCCAGCCTGGGAAGATCTCATGTACCACGGAGCAGCTAGAGCGATGTGTCCAACTACCGAGCTGGAGTTCTGCAGCGAGGGAGGCCACTGCGGTGGGAGGCCCACACAGGCCAAAGAACAAAGATGGATAAAAGTGGATAAATGAAAGACCAATAGAAGTGGACAAAAAAAAAAAAAAAAAAAGAAAATGAGGAGGTGTGGGGGGAGAAGAGGCTCCTAGGGGCAGGCCCGTCTTCTGCGCTTCACTGCGTCAAGGTGTGGGGTGCCCTAGAGCGTGTAGGACAGCCTGCATCCCTGCCCACTCCTTACAGGCCCCAGGACTGAGGGGAGGTTATTAAACCCCACTGAGGCTTGAGAGACGATACATCCTGCGAGGATGCTGAGAGGGAGGACTCTGCGCTCTGCCCTGGGATTCTGACAAGCCTCCTTTCTTCCCGGTCATCCTTCCCTTACTTCTTCCCTTTGCTCCTCTCTCCCATTCGCTTCCTCCTGCTTTTTCTCTTGCACTCAAGCTAACTGGAGTAGATATTTATTATCAGTAAGCATAGGAAGCTTCACAAAGACTCTCCTTCACAGAGGTGCTGCGAACATTAAATGAGACAAGTGTGTCAGCACTTGACATGGCACTGGGTGGGGACACAGGATTCTCAGAGTGGCATTTCCAAGAAGGTGCATTAGAAACCCTAAAGCCCCTGAGGATGGATTGGTGGTGGAGCAGGTGAGGGGCAAAGAGGAAAGGGTCTCTTTGGGAAACACTGGATAGTATATTTCCCTCTTGGAATTCTGGTGTATTAGCATATTCATAATGGACAAATCTTATTGTAAAAGTGTTTAACTTTGCCTAACTCTGTGTTTCCCAAATTTCCTTGAACTTCAGATCCATTTTCTCCCTATAATGGCTGGGTAAACCCCACCAAAGTTGGGACATGTGCTGTAGCCAGTGGGTGGCTGTGGGGGGCTGGCCTTCAGGACCTCTAAGGCACCTTGAAGCTCTCCCCTTGGAGATCTGATTACTGTGTTTCATGTCCTCCAAATCTTTAACGGTGAATTTTCATGATTGATAGGCTCTTTTCTGCTACTCAGAGCTGTTTTATCAACAGGATTAATGCCTGTGGTTAGAGAGTTTCTTCAACTCTCATAATGAGAATCACAAGCTCTCCCTGGGAGAAGGCTGGGCTTTTAAACTTCAGTACAGAACCATGTTGGAGGGGTGGAACTCTTTTATCCTGAAAACCCCAAAGCACAAAATTTGGGCAGCTTGGGGATATTGAAGAAGCAGGGAGCTCCCAGCACCACCACCATGGGCCATCTGAAGCCCAGAGAGAAGAGGCATTTTGGCCAAGGTCAAAGACCTCTTTCCAACTGGTCATCCCCAGACAGCAGATGATGACATGAATAAGTGTGTGGAGTGGACAGTACTGACCTCTCCATGACCACAGGCGCTCTGATAATTAAACAGAAATGTTAACATCAATCAAATGGTCCTTCCACCACCATTATCACTAACAGTGCATTCTGTCCAGGGAAGGTGGAAAGGCCCTGCTCCCAGGCCTGCAGCAGCCATAAAACCTGCCAGTGCTAATGAGCCATCGCTTGAGCCAATTAAGAGGAAGCAAAACTGTCTTTAATTAAGGCATCATGCATCCCATGGGTTCTCTCTAACTCATACCCAGGGGTACTAGGAAGCCTCTGTGAACCCAACTGCCACAATCTGCTAAAGCATTAAACCAACTAAACCAGCTCTGTATAAAATGGACCTGATGGGACATCAGGAAATGTGGAGTCTGGTCTGAGCTCTGACCTTGGGTATGTCCCATCTGATCTCTGAGCCTCTGTGCCTTCATCAGAAAAATCATCTCTTTTCTTCTCTTTTCTCCACCAAACTTCTTGAGCATCTACTATCCTGTTGATAGGCACTGGGGACACAAGGACCATTAAGGCTCAGGGCTTCCCCTCTGGTGGTTTTAGGACTAGTGGGGCAGCCCACACAATCGGAGAAGACATTTTCAATAGCCAGGCCCGTGGGAACTCAGAGAAGGAATGACCAATCCTCTTTGATCATTTGGAGAATGTTTTCCAGAAGCTCTCCCTTGGAGATCTGATTACTGTGTTTCATGTCCTCCAAATCTTTAACGGTGAATTTTCATGATTGATAGGCTCTTTTCTGCTACTCAGAGCTGTTTTATCAACAGGATTAATGCCTGTGGTTAGAGAGTTTCTTCAACTCTCATAATGAGAATCACAAGCTCTCCCTGGGAGAAGGCTGGGCTTTTAAACTTCAGTACAGAACCATGTTGGAGGGGTGGAACTCTTTTATCCTGAAAACCCCAAAGCACAAAATTTGGGCAGCTTGGGGATATTGAAGAAGCAGGGAGCTCCCAGCACCACCACCATGGGCCATCTGAAGCCCAGAGAGAAGAGGCATTTTGGCCAAGGTCAAAGACCTCTTTCCAACTGGTCATCCCCAGACAGCAGATGATGACATGAATAAGTGTGTGGAGTGGACAGTACTGACCTCTCCATGACCACAGGCGCTCTGATAATTAAACAGAAATGTTAACATCAATCAAATGGTCCTTCCACCACCATTATCACTAACAGTGCATTCTGTCCAGGGAAGGTGGAAAGGCCCTGCTCCCAGGCCTGCAGCAGCCATAAAACCTGCCAGTGCTAATGAGCCATCGCTTGAGCCAATTAAGAGGAAGCAAAACTGTCTTTAATTAAGGCATCATGCATCCCATGGGTTCTCTCTAACTCATACCCAGGGGTACTAGGAAGCCTCTGTGAACCCAACTGCCACAATCTGGGAAAGCATTAAACCAACTAAACCAGCTCTGTATAAAATGGACCTGATGGGACATCAGGAAATGTGGAGTCTGGTCTGAGCTCTGACCTTGGGTATGTCCCATCTGATCTCTGAGCCTCTGTGCCTTCATCAGAAAAATCATCTCTTTTCTTCTCTTTTCTCCACCAAACTTCTTGAGCATCTACTATCCTGTTGATAGGCACTGGGGACACAAGGACCATTAAGGCTCAGGGCTTCCCCTCTGGTGGTTTTAGGACTAGTGGGGCAGCCCACACAATCGGAGAAGACATTTTCAATAGCCAGGCCCGTGGGAACTCAGAGAAGGGAATGACCAATCCTCTTTGATCATTTGGAGAATGTTTTCCAGAAGAGGTACAAGTTGAGTTATAAGAAAGGATTAGGGAGTTGAGTCCCGAGTAGTTCAGACAGTAAAGAATCTGCCTATAATGCAGGAGACTTGAGTTGGATCCCTGGAGAAGGGAATGGCTACCCACTCTAGTATTCTTGCCTGGAGAATTCCATGGACAGAGAAGCCTGGTAGGCTATGGTCCAGAGGATCACAAAGAGTCGGATACAACTCAACTTACACACAGTGAGATGAGGAAGGGACGAGGGGGCCTGGACAGAGGGTCTTTATCAAGGTGAGGTATCAGTCCCCAGCAGGAATTGTGTAAGGAAACAGGCCTTCCTTTGAGTGGCCAGAGCAATGGTTCTAGGCACCAGGTCACACAGAATCCTACATCAAAGTCATGAAGATTGAATGCTATCTTGAGAGTTGTAGGACCAATCAACTTTCTAACTGTATAGTTTGGGCAGTGAAGTTAGTCAATGATTTACTGGTTGTATGACTTTGAGCTGGTCTGTTACCTCAATGGTGAAATAAGGCTAATAACACACTCTCAGAGGATTCAATGTTCTTGCAGCAGATGGTTCCCCGGGCAGGGGACTTTTCAGCTATAAATTATGGGGCTAAGCCAGGAGAAAGAGTTCAAGACTTGAGTGTGTAAATGAGTATGGGGACAGCTGGTATGCCCACACCAAAAAGAAATGCTGTCCACATGATATGGGGTGCCACTTTCCTTTGTTAATAATCTCCAAGAAAAAATCGAGAAATAAAAAAGTAACTATCATCACCACCATATGTTCAAAAGCACATTCATTGCCACTGTTTCTTCTGATGCTCACAAGTGACCTGACAGGTAAGTAATTGTTGTCTTAATTATGCAAGAGGAACTGCAGTGCATCTCCCACTGAAGTGAATTCCCCAAGGTTACACAGGAAGTAGGAGCCAAAATTGGTACTAGGTTTCCTGATTCCTGGTCCAGCGGGCTGTCCAGAAATCTCCAGCAAGTGACCTCACATGACTGGGTGTGAAACAGCCAGGACCCACTCATCATATTCTTAAAAGCTGAAACTTCCTCTAATGAACTCATGGGTGGTCTGAAAATTCTTCGTCAGAAACATGTTGCATTTTTCTTCTCACTTCCATACCACCAGCCAAGCATTCTTCCCCATCCCTCACCTGTAATTGCCCAAGTAGACACCATCAGGGTTGAGCATGGGTGCAATCTTGAAGACCAGGTGTTCTCGAAGGACACGAGCGATAGGGTGCTGGCTTATGAGGAAGTCAATGATACCTGGAGAAAGAGAAGCATCTGGGTTAGCCTCAGAGTGTTTCAGGAAGGAGCGTACACGTTTCCTCCACTGGGACAACAGGAAGAGCTCAACAGGTAACTTGGTGGCCTCTGTTGTTAGCTGCTGGGAGTCCATGGCTATGGATTGGGTGTTGCCCAGATATCAGGGATTACAAATAATATTACTAGATATGGCAAATAATAGCTCTGTTTCCAGGAGACAGTTCAAGATGTACTATTAAGTTCAAGGGCTAAGGGCAGTGTTACCTCAATGGTGAAATAAGGCTAATAACACACTCTCAGAGGATTCAATGTTCTTGCAGCAGATGGTTCCCCGGGCAGGGACTTTTCAGCTATAAATTATGGGGCTAAGCCAGGAGAAAGAGTTCAAGACTTGAGTGTGTAAATGAGTATGGGGACAGCTGGTATGCCCACACCAAAAAGAAATGCTGTCCACATGATATGGGGTGCCACTTTCCTTTGTTAATAATCTCCAAGAAAAAATCGAGAAATAAAAAAGTAACTATCATCACCACCATATGTTCAAAAGCACATTCATTGCCACTGTTTCTTCTGATGCTCACAAGTGACCTGACAGGTAAGTAATTGTTGTCTTAATTATGCAAGAGGAACTGCAGTGCATCTCCCACTGAAGTGAATTCCCCAAGGTTACACAGGAAGTAGGAGCCAAAATTGGTACTAGGTTTCCTGATTCCTGGTCCAGCGGGCTGTCCAGAAATCTCCAGCAAGCGACCTCACATGACTGGGTGTGAAACAGCCAGGACCCACTCATCATATTCTTAAAAGCTGAAACTTCCTCTAATGAACTCATGGGTGGTCTGAAAATTCTTCGTCAGAAACATGTTGCATTTTTCTTCTCACTTCCATACCACCAGCCAAGCATTCTTCCCCATCCCTCACCTGTAATTGCCCAAGTAGACACCATCAGGGTTGAGCATGGGTGCAATCTTGAAGACCAGGTGTTCTCGAAGGACACGAGCGATAGGGTGCTGGCTTATGAGGAAGTCAATGATACCTGGAGAAAGAGAAGCATCTGGGTTAGCCTCAGAGTGTTTCAGGAAGGAGCGTACACGTTTCCTCCACTGGGACAACAGGAAGAGCTCAACAGGTAACTTGGTGGCCTCTGTTGTTAGCTGCTGGGAGTCCATGGCTATGGATTGGGTGTTGCCCAGATATCAGGGATTACAAATAATATTACTAGATATGGCAAATAATAGCTCTGTTTCCAGGAGACAGTTCAAGATGTACTATTAAGTTCAAGGGCTAGAGGAGAGCATGTCCTGTTCGACAGCCCAGGGAGGGCTCCAGAAAGACAGCATGTGAGCTGTGCCTCAGTCTTGACAGACAGGGGAGAGGCAGGATGCAATAAATGCAGAGTGGCTCCCTAATGGGCCTTCTGCTAACTAAAGACTGACCCTGGATTGAATGATTACGAAGCCAAGGGCCTTAGTGGTCTCAGTCGTCATGTGGCGGATGGGTGCACCAGGAACCAGAGAGAAGTCACAAGAGGACAGGGAGGTTTTGTCAATGCTCCTGACTCCTTTCCCCACTTAAAGAGTCCTCTGTTCCCAGACTCCAGGGCTGTCTGCCTTCTCTGCTTCTCACTAGGACCAACACCATGTTGCCTCCCAAAAGTACGGAAGGAAAACTCCTCTCCTGCTGGAGAGAGCAGAAAAGGCATCAAGGAGAAAGAAGGCTTGAGCTGGGCCCTGAAAGATTAGGTTTTGACAGTCATACCGGAGGAAGCAGCGGGATGACTAAGAACAACCTACATGCCTAGGGGCAGACACTTAGGTCTTGGAACGATAAGTCGCTCCATGGCACATTCCAGAGCTGCTGTGACCAGGGAGGGGCATCTTGGGCTGAGAATCCATCGGCCAGCAAGAGCCAGTTGGACATCATTTACTTCACGGCCAACGCAGCAGTAGACAAGATGTGCTAATTTATTTGTTGGTTTTCACATGAAAGCTGTAGTTTGCCAGTAAATAGGCAGGGTAATGATGCCAGGCACCATCAGGGTGGGTGCAATCTTGAAGACCAGGTGTTCTCGAAGGAGGTGGGTCTGGCTTATGAGGAAGTCAATGATACCTGGAGAAAGAGAAGCATCTGGGTTAGCCTCAGAGTGTTTCAGGAAGGGCGTACGTTTCCTCCACTGGGACAACAGGAAGAGCTCAACAGGTAACTTGGTGGCCTCTGTTGTTAGCTGCTGGGAGTCCATGGCTATGGATTGGGTGTTGCCCAGATATCAGGGATTACAAATAATATTACTAGATATGGCAAATAATAGCTCTGTTTCCAGGAGACAGTTCAAGATGTACTATTAAGTTCAAGGGCTAGAGGAGAGCATGTCCTGTTCGACAGCCCAGGGAGGGCTCCAGAAAGACAGCATGTGAGCTGTGCCTCAGTCTTGACAGACAGGGGAGAGGCAGGATGCAATAAATGCAGAGTGGCTCCCTAATGGGCCTTCTGCTAACTAAAGACTGACCCTGGATTGAATGATTACGAAGCCAAGGGCCTTAGTGGTCTCAGTCGTCATGTGGCGGATGGGTGCACCAGGAACCAGAGAGAAGTCACAAGAGGACAGGGAGGTTTTGTCAATGCTCCTGACTCCTTTCCCCACTTAAAGAGTCCTCTGTTCCCAGACTCCAGGGCTGTCTGCCTTCTCTGCTTCTCACTAGGACCAACACCATGTTGCCTCCCAAAAGTACGGAAGGAAAACTCCTCTCCTGCTGGAGAGAGCAGAAAAGGCATCAAGGAGAAAGAAGGCTTGAGCTGGGCCCTGAAAGATTAGGTTTTGACAGTCATACCGGAGGAAGCAGCGGGATGACTAAGAACAACCTACATGCCTAGGGGCAGACACTTAGGTCTTGGAACGATAAGTCGCTCCATGGCACATTCCAGAGCTGCTGTGACCAGGGAGGGGCATCTTGGGCTGAGAATCCATCGGCCAGCAAGAGCCAGTTGGACATCATTTACTTCACGGCCAACGCAGCAGTAGACAAGATGTGCTAATTTATTTGTTGGTTTTCACATGAAAGCTGTAGTTTGCCAGTAAATAGGCAGGGTAATGATGCCAGGCACCCTTGTTAGGGGCTAATAATTGCTTAATCTGTCCACTAATTGACCCTGGCTCCCAGGGCAGCCCTCCATCAAGGAACCAGCCTGTTCTCAGGGCCTGGCTGTGCTACCTCAGAGAATGGCTTCTGGAAATGGAGCAACACATTGCGAGCCATCCTCTTTAACAGATGAGCAGATTAATTGGGCTGCCGATTAGGCAGTTAATAGGAGGATGAGAGGAAACAAAGCCAGACTGGAGGCTGCAGCCACCCAGAGTGAGCATGGGGCAAGGAAAGCAGAGGTTTTAGACTCATCTCTTGGTTGGAGGTCAGACATAGTTCAACAGGAATCTTTCCCATTGAGCAGGAAGTTGGGACGAGATCTTTCACTTGCATTTGGTGTAGGGATGGGGTGATAAGTGAAGAGGAAAATGAGGAGAAATGTCAGAGCAAATAGAGTGGAGAGGCAATGCCCTGCCCTGGTATGGGCCAAAAGCATGGCATGGACCAAGGAAGCAGAAAGCTTGTGGACTTGGGGACCTGCATGGACTCCTCACTGGTGGTTAGCTTTCTCTGATCAGTTTCCTCATCCTGATATAGAGGCAATACAGCTAATCTGGAAGACCGTGGTGGGCCTTGGCTAGGACTCCCTCATTTCAACTGCTGACCCAGCACCTGACCATTGTGATGCACTCTCATATACTCACTTAGATCAAAGGTTTAAAAGAAGCGGGGGTGGAAATGGTTGTAAAAACCAGAATGCAGTCTAGAACTAGGAGCTGTGGTCTGTGAAGTTGACTGATGGTGGGGTGTGGGAACAAGGACACTAAATTGGAGAAGTCAACAAACTAGCAGTCAGAGAACCTGGGTTCTAGTTTTGGCTCATCTTTAAACTTAGAAGAAAGAACCCAGTCATTACAAGGATGCATCCCACAGCGACAGGCTGTGAGTCCATCCCCTTCTTTCCTCTCCCTCGAAGTAGCAGAATCCTCATCTGTCCAATGAGGAGAATGCTTTTTCTCTTCCTGGTGCTGGAAGACACAATCCACCCTCTTAAGATCAGTCTCTGTGCCTTCAGTAAGCAAGTTTGCAGGCCCTTAATCAGAAAGGTGGAAGAAAGCAAGGCTAGGGGCAAGAAAGGATGGAGGAAGAAAAGGAAAAGTAGGAGAGATCGAAATGGAAGCTGGGTGGTCAACCTCCCTGGCCTGTACAGACTTCACCTGGCCATGATAAATCACAGGTAAACCACCTCATCAGGTCAACCACAACTGAATATTCATTATTGTTATTTCTCCCAGTGTACTTGGTTCAGAGCAAGGCGTGCAGTAGATACCTCATAAATGCCCATTGGTAGGTTGACCCCATGGAATTCATTTGACCCAGATAAAGTAAAGGGCTAGTTGAGCCGATCATTACTCATTCCACAAACATTCACAAGTCGGTTCCATGTCAGGAGCTTGGCATTCCAAGATGCATAAGAGGTTCTTGCTCAGAGGGGCACATGGGGGGACAGCAGCTCCTATTGGCAAAGGCTCTGATGGGAACAGCACAGGGAGTGCTGGGAACCTGGGCATCTGCTGACCCAGCCTGGGAGTCAAGAAGGGGTCATGGAAACTTAAAGAATGAGCAGACTGAACCCAATGAGAGTGGTGCCAGGGAACAGTGTCCCAGGCAAGGGACATCTTATGGAGACAAGGAGGCAAGACAGAAGGCAGCCTATTTGTTAAAAGAGCTCTTCAGTTCCAGGGGGGGGGCCTGGACTAAACACACAGACTCTGAAACTGGACTAACTGTGTAGGTTTAACCTCTCTGTTTCTCAGTTTCCTCATCAGTTGAGAAGAAGGAAAGCTATTATAATGTCCGGGTGAGTTAATGTGAGCCAAGTGTCTGGCCCATAGGAAATGTGTTGCTTACTCATTGCTCTTATGTGCTTTGGCTGAAGGTGTAGGGGAAGGAGGATGTTGAGAGAGAAGCAGGAGAGGTGAACGGGGCTTGCCCATCCTGCTGAGGAATATGAAGGGGACAGGAGAGCCAGTGCACGGTCAGGGTCAGATCTGGCCTTTGGAGGGTTTCCCTTGGCTGTAGTATGGAATGTGGTTGGGAGGGAAGCCATGATAATGGACGGATGTCCTAAAGTGGGTTCTCTGCTAGGTTTGTACAGTGGGGGCAGCCAGCAAACATAAAGAGGCTGGCAGGCAGGAGCCAGGGTCTGACCTGTCGGTGGCCGGCAGGGGCTCTGCGGTGACCAAGGCCCAGAGAGGCACAAGGCTGCCGCTGATGGAGCGGAAGCAGTGCAGATAGATGATGACTCTGATGATGAGGCCATTTGTCTACCATCCCCAGGATCAGCAGGAGTCTTGGTTTAAACGACATGATCTTGGGGAAAGGTAACACCAATGACTGAGATTAAGTTTCCGACCCCAAGCAGAACGGGGACTCAAAATGGAAGCAGAGCTCAGTTTCAGAAAAGTAAGGAAAGCTGTACTTTCAGTACCTCTGAGTTTGGGGGACTGAGGCTTGCGTCTGCTTTGTAGATCTGTCTTTCCTCCAGGATGGGAGCTGCAGGAGGGCAAGGACAGCCCTAGCTCTCGGCCATGATTTTGTCCGCACCCAGCTCCGTGCTGGGGCAGGGCACATGCTTGACAGATACAAGTAGAATGAATAAAGTCGGACCAGGGAATTCCCTGGCAGTTCAGTGGTTAGGACTCCATGCTTTCACTGCTGAGGATATGGGTTCAATCCCTGGTCAGGGAACTAAGATCCCACAAGCTGGGTGGTGTGGTCACAAAAAGCATGATGGACCAGTGACAGGTATGTTATGTTCAGTAGCTGGATGGACCTGTCATGACACTGACTTCACTTTTCAGGCAGCAAAACCAGGTCAGGGTGGTACCATTGCTTGTTGAGGGTCTTCTAGGGCCCTGGGTAGGGTTCAGGTCCAGTTCTACTGGTTACAAAGTGGCCCCCTTTCCATGAAGCCAAGATGGGAAGAGCCAGGAGTCCATTTCCATGTGATCTGCAGAAGGTCTGCATATATGCCTGTGTGCCCTTTCTCTAGAGAGTCCTGTGTAAGGTGTTGCTGCTCTTCTTTGCTAAGAGGCAGGAGGCACAGTGGGAAGAGCCCAGGCTTGAAGCAGGATATTCGGGGTCAGAGGGGAAGGGTGTCTCTGCTGGACTAAATGTGGTTCATGTGACAGGAGCCCTCTAGGTTCCACCGTGACTGGGTTATCAGGTTTCTCCCTGCCCCTAGCGGAGCCCAGAGCCCCAAATTATAGAATCATAGGAAAGCTGGCCGTGAAGAGCCCAACTGCACAGTCCAAGCTCTTCCTCACTCCATTCTCATTTTGCAGGTGAAAAGACAAGTCTGGGGAAGCAAAAGGTCCCACGAAGACCCCTTCCTGGATCTAGTTTCATGCATATGTGAGGCTATATGAGAGGGAGAGGGGAGGAGGAGATGGAGGACAGGTGAGGGATAGAGGAAGGAGGAAAACAGTGGAGGGGAAGGAGGAAGGGGCAAAGGTCACCACTGCACCATGGGCCATGCTAGCTTGGTCCTGGTCACGGTGTCCTGGTCCTGATGTCCTGGTCATGGTGAGTGTGTGTGTGCGCGCGCACATGCATGGGTATTCTCCCCCCTCCTCTATCTGCCCCACAGGACACCCCTGAGGAGTGAGCTACCAAGGGAGGGCCTAGTGGCTCCTTGGCACGTGGAGCAGGGCTCTGCGAATCCTCTCAGCAGGTCCTGGAGGACTGTGTCGGTGCCACACTTTACAGGCAGAGAACCAGGCTCTGAGAGTTGAGGACTTGTTGAGTGGGGGTTCCCAGTGAGGAGGTGAAAGCAATAGGACTCTGACTCAGACCTGCTCAAGCAGGCGCCACTGCCTGGCGCCTCCAGAGGGGAGCTTGCTTCCCCACAGCAGCGTTTCACCCAGGTGGGCTTAAGCAATTGGTTTATGAAGGGCCTAGAGTGGACAAAGCACTCTGCAGATGGGGTTTTTCCAGGAGCCATGTCCCAACAACTCCATCAAGCTTCTGGGCAAGAACACTCACCTGACCTGAGATCAAGCCCTGGCCAGACTTGTGACTTGCACCCGGGTCTCCCTGGCAGGTAAACGGCTCTCTGGGGAAGGAGCTGAGGAAGGTGATGCATGTGGTACAGAAGTCACACACCTGGGGGTGGGATCCCCATGAGGATTAAAGGAAGCTCACAGGGCACCTGTAAGATGTCCTATTACTGCTGCCTCCTCCCCTATGAATAAACAGCACTTACTCAGCGCTCACTGCATCCCAAGCACCATCTTACAGGTTTTATGGACATTTAACTCATTTAATCTCCACAACAACTCTTGGGGGCAGAATTCCTATTATTATTTCTCTTTTGAGAAAAAGGGACTGAGAGGTTATGGGGCGTCCCAAGGTTACCCTGAACTGAGTGTGCATGGGTGGGGATGAGGTGGGTGCTGAGCTTCAATCCCAGGCAGCGAAGCTGCAGAGACCCAGCTCATGCACACACTGCTACAGGACCATGCAGGAGTGACCTTGACCTCTCACATCGTAGCTTGCGAAGGATGGCTCAGCCTCACAGAGGCCAGGATTGGGGGCTTGGAGAAGCTGCCATCCCTCTGCCAAGCAGAGCCACAGCCCTGCCCTCCTGAACGCCATCCCTGCCGAGTTCTGCCATGACAGAACTTTGCTCTGATCCCAGCAGCAGGTGCATCAGCAGCCTGGCCGTGAGAACTGTGGTCCCAGCCAGATGGGGGTGATCAGACTTCACACATCTGTTCTCCGCTCAAGGTCACCGAGCCAGTTCATAGGGAAAAAGAGTTAACAGAATCAAAGATATTCAGGCGATCATCTCCCAGGCCTTAGATGCTATTGCTCTCCCTAGAGCCAGGTGGGCTATGGAGGGGGTCCTGGTGAGACTGGGCCTGGGGAAGAGAGCCTGAGTTGAGTCCTGAGGGGCCATAGTCTGGGCTATCCCCAGGGGGCTGGGAGACCCTTGGGGAAGACCATGGCTTGATTCCTCACTGGCAACATTGGGAGGAGGCTGTCTGTACTTAGCTGCCTCAGGAAGGATGAATTGTGTGTCTTAAGGGACAGTTACTGAGACTGGGAGAGAGGAAGACCAAGACTGAGGAGACAGATCCCAGTGCCACATCTGCCATGAATTGCCCAAATGATCCTGGGTAAGCCACCTCACCCTCTGAGCCTGCACAGTCTCTTGTGCCCATGCACGTTGCTTGTTGTAGGATAACTAGAGGACTGCATGCTTCCACTTGCTTGGTCTTTCAGTGCTTCCCACTCCCAAGGGAGTAATGCTGTATACACAGGCTTGCGAGACCCAGCTTTGAAGCCTCTCTCTTACACTTTACTGGCTGTGGGAACTGGAGGCTTCTCTTTCTGAATTCAGATTTAGCATCCTAGAGCCAAGACAGCGTTTGTTCCTCAAAATAACCCCATAAAATGAACGAGACAATGCCCATTTCACACATGCAGAAAACGGCTCTCTGAGATCCAGCCCTGGGCCTCATAGGGCTCAGGTTTAAAGGGACATCAAAAAATATAAAACAAGTCATAACAAATCTGGGCAAAAAAGATGACTATTGGGTAACCCACGATGCAGACTCAAGGCAGGGAGCTGAAGGGAGTGGGTCATGAGGCCCATGATGGGTACTTTCAGTGAACCTTGAGAGAGGAGGAATGCTTGTCAGATGGCCAGGAGTGGGCACAAGACCTCCTAGGTAGAGGAGCAGCAGATGCAAAGGTCTGGTAGTGGAGGCGAAGACTGTTCCTACAAGGATTATGTTGTGTTGGGCTGGACTATAAAAGACTTGGGAAAAGCCAGGTGTGGGGATTTGTCAATGTCATGCTGAGGAGTTTAGAGGTCGCCTTGAGAAGGCAGAGGGAAGGCATTCAAAGTCTCTGCCAAGGAGTAAACATTGGCTGAAAGGCTGCTGGACAGCACTGGGTCTATCAATAACCTCAGCACCATCCAGACTCTTTTCTGATGAAAGCAGGGGCGACAGAGAGAGTGCCTGAGAGCTGCCTGTGCCCCAGGCCTCGTCTGTGAAACGGATGGTGGCCCTGCCCTCTATCTGCTGCCCATACAGGGGGTGGGCATGGGAGCTTGGGCTCCCGGGCATAAAGTATGAATAGTAAGGCTACTGTCTTTTCACAGGCAAGGACAAAATAGCTGCATCTGATCAGCTGGGAGAATAGGGCTGCTGCCAAATTTAGTAACTGACAGATGGCTGCCAGTAAAGGAGCTGGTACAACCAGGGCGGCCCTGGAAGAGGTTACTGCAAGGACAGTGCTGGGGAAGAAGGAGCTGAAAGTGAGATGCCAAGGAGGCAGCTATGGTGGCTGATCAGGGCGTCCAGACCCCTCAGTCACACCTCCGATGAACTGCTTGCCTTTGGGTGATCATTGCCTCTCCCTGAAGCTCAGGCTCCTGGTCTGAAACAAAGAGGGAGGCAGTGGTGCCTGACCTCAGCCCTGTAAGTCTACACATGGAGGAAAGAAGACCCAAAACCTTAGAGTTTCAACAGATTACCCGAGACAATGCCCATTTCACACATGCAGAAAACGGCTCTCTGAGATCCAGCCCTGGGCCTCATAGGGCTCAGGTTTAAAGGGACATCAAAAAATATAAAACAAGTCATAACAAATCTGGGCAAAAAAGATGACTATTGGGTAACCCACGATGCAGACTCAAGGCAGGGAGCTGAAGGGAGTGGGTCATGAGGCCCATGATGGGTACTTTCAGTGAACCTTGAGAGAGGAGGAATGCTTGTCAGATGGCCAGGAGTGGGCACAAGACCTCCTAGGTAGAGGAGCAGCAGATGCAAAGGTCTGGTAGTGGAGGCGAAGACTGTTCCTACAAGGATTATGTTGTGTTGGGCTGGACTATAAAAGACTTGGGAAAAGCCAGGTGTGGGGATTTGTCAATGTCATGCTGAGGAGTTTAGAGGTCGCCTTGAGAAGGCAGAGGGAAGGCATTCAAAGTCTCTGCCAAGGAGTAAACATTGGCTGAAAGGCTGCTGGACAGCACTGGGTCTATCAATAACCTCAGCACCATCCAGACTCTTTTCTGATGAAAGCAGGGGCGACAGAGAGAGTGCCTGAGAGCTGCCTGTGCCCCAGGCCTCGTCTGTGAAACGGATGGTGGCCCTGCCCTCTATCTGCTGCCCATACAGGGGGTGGGCATGGGAGCTTGGGCTCCCGGGCATAAAGTATGAATAGTAAGGCTACTGTCTTTTCACAGGCAAGGACAAAATAGCTGCATCTGATCAGCTGGGAGAATAGGGCTGCTGCCAAATTTAGTAACTGACAGATGGCTGCCAGTAAAGGAGCTGGTACAACCAGGGCGGCCCTGGAAGAGGTTACTGCAAGGACAGTGCTGGGGAAGAAGGAGCTGAAAGTGAGATGCCAAGGAGGCAGCTATGGTGGCTGATCAGGGCGTCCAGACCCCTCAGTCACACCTCCGATGAACTGCTTGCCTTTGGGTGATCATTGCCTCTCCCTGAAGCTCAGGCTCCTGGTCTGAAACAAAGAGGGAGGCAGTGGTGCCTGACCTCAGCCCTGTAAGCATACAAATGGAGGAAAGAAGACCCAGAGGTGTGTGTGGAATGCCTTAGAGTTTACAAGGCAGATTACCTGCCTCCTCTTCTCATATCCCCATGGGGAAGGGGGTGACCTCTGTTGAGGGTCTGCTGTATGCAGCACAGGACTGGGTGCTTGTTCACGTTCCTCTCATGCCAGCTTCATAACAGCCATCGTAAATAGGGATTGGTAGATTGGGTTGGCCAAAATGTGCATTCAGCCTTTTCCATGAGATGTAATGGAAAATCCAAATGAATTTTTTGACCAATAATTTTTTTTTTTTTTTACATTTAAGAAAATTGAACTGCTAGGAAGTGGCAGAGCCAGTATTTGACCTCAAGACTGTCTGACGGCAAATCGCCGCTGTTTCCAGAGCAGCATGCTGCCTCACCTCTGAGTTTTTCCTGTCCTTTTGACATCATGGTTATTTTGAGACAAAAATGAGATAAATTGCTTGACTTGTCCAACTCCTGTTTTTTCATATATAAAAATATAGTCAGTATTATTTTCTCTGATATAAAAACTTAATATAATCAAAATAAATCCATTACATTAGGTTAAATCAATTTAAAAAACCCATAAAATATGTAAAGTACTTAAAATAGTGGCTGGCTCATACATTGTATTATGTACTGTATATATAATATACCCAGCTAGATAGGTAAAAATGCAAAAGCATTGGTGAGGAGAGGGGACAGTAGGAGCTCTTAGATGTTGCCGGTGGCAGCGCCAAGTACATTTTGGAAAGAAATTTGGAAAAACCCAGTCAAGATGAAGATGCACATATCCTATGACCTAGCAATTACATTCTACAGCTCTCTCTCTCTCTCTCTCTCTCTCTCTCTCTATATATATATATATATATATATATATATATATATATATATTTGCACATGTGCATAAGGTGATACATATATATCATGTTTTTGTGATACAAATATGACACATTTGTATTAGCATTGTCTGTAAGAAAAAACACTGCAAATAGCTTAATGGTCTGCCTTCAGGAGAATGGATAGGTAAGTTAATGTATAAACAGACATGGAATGGAATACACAGTGAAGACAAATGATAGCTATACTGGCTGACATGGATACTGGGCAAAGCAAGTTCTGTATGCATTCCATACAGAATGATACCATTTTTATAAAATTCAAAAACATGCAACACTAAAAAATATATGGTTCAAGAATGCTTGTTGTTGTTCAGTTGCTAAGTCCTGTCTGACTCTTGCAACCCCACGGACTGTCAAGCTCCTCTGTCCATGCCAGGCAAGAATACTGGAGTGGGTTGCCATTTCCTTCCCCAGGGGATCTTCCCAACCCACCTCTCTTGCATCTCCTGCACTGGCAGGCAGATTCTTCACCACTGAGCCACCAGGAAGCTGAAGAATGCTATCGTGTGTAGGAAAACTACTAAGATAAATACAAAATTCAAGCTGATGGTTATCTGTATAAGAGGGGAAGAAAGAGGGCAGAGGATTTGAAAGGAGTAAATAGGATTTCCATAGAGGTCCAGTGGCTAAGAAATCTGTCTGCTAATGCTGGGGACATGAGTTTATCCTTGGTCGAGGAAGATCTTACAGGCCTCAAGGCAACTAAACCCATGCGCCACAACTACTGAACCCGAGCTCTAGAGCCTGTACTCTGCAACAAAGAAATGTCACCTCAATGAGAAGTCCATGCACCACAAATAAAGGGAAGTCTCACTCTCTGCAACTAGAAAAAGCCCTCACAAAGCAATGGAGGTCAAACACAATCAAAAATAAATAAAAATTTTTAAAAGAAATACATAATATTCTGCTTCTTAAGCTGGTGGGAACTTGAACATTCATTAAATCATTATTTATATACCATTTATTAAATATATTTCTATTGCTGTTGTTATAATCACTAAGTCATCTTTGACTCTCTGCAACCCCATGGACTGCAGCACACCAGGGTTCCCTGTCCTATACTATCTTCCAAAGTTTGCTCAAACTCATGCCCCTTTGAATCAGTTGATGCCATGCAACCATCTCATCCACTGTCTTCCCCTTCTCCTTTTCCGAATCTTTCCAAGCATCAGGGTCTTTTCCAATGAGTCATCTCTTTGTGTTGCAGCCTCTGGTTGTCTGATACGAAGCATGCTTATAATAAGCATTTCAAAAGTTATTACGTGAATGACTGAATGAACGAGTGAACAGATAATTTTCAATTCTTACTTCCCAAGTCCACCACACTTCTTCCAATACACACATTGACCTGGGACTAGATTTCTCTTCTTTCTGGTAGTGGCAGTGGGTGGGAGGTGGCCAGATTTCTTATTTTTGTAAACTACTGGAGACAAATGAAACGAAGCTAGCAAGTGTGGACGACTCTATGACTGTCCTCAGTAGAGCACATGCACATGTAATTGAATTTCATTCAATTACACATCCACCCATCTGTCCATTCACTCACTCATTCTTCCATGCATACATGTAGTCCATAAACATTTAGTGAAGCAACTACTAATGGGAATCAGGTGCAGACTCTTGAGGAGTAAAGTAAATTCTCCATCAAGACAAGGGCTCTGCATGTGACCACACTGTCCCAGGGGCCACCACAGTCTCTCCAAGGAGACAGGAGGGAAGGCCCAGCATGTTTATGACATTGTGTAACTCACCTTGACACACAAATGAAGAAGGTGTTTCCCGGGTGAACTCGTCCTGTGATGAACACCACCTTCTGCTCGACCCCATTCCGAAGGTTGTCTGTAAGATAAAGTGGAAGAAGGTTGCTAAGGAGGAGAGGGGAAGTTCAGATGGGAAGTCGGTATAAAGGTGAAGGGTGCTTTACATTTATCTCTTAAATCCTTGGGTTAGAACCTCTGAGGCCTAGCCATTACTGACTAATTATTGAATTATGCCCCATGTTACCCAATATTAAACTACCATCCTGTTATTTTATGCAATTGATCATATTAGTAGTACAATCACCTGAAGAAGTCAGACGAGAAAGTCAAATCCCAAATGCACTGACCATGAAAATAGGCAAGTTGTATAGCCTGAGATTCAGTCTATAAATGTGAATAATGATATTTTCTTCATAGGCTGCTGTCATAATTGAACAGGCTTACATATTGCTGAGTACACAGTAAAAATTGTCTTCCCCTTCTCCTTTTCCGAATCTTTCCAAGCATCAGGGTCTTTTCCAATGAGTCATCTCTTTGTGTTGCAGCCTCTGGTTGTCTGATACGAAGCATGCTTATAATAAGCATTTCAAAAGTTATTACGTGAATGACTGAATGAACGAGTGAACAGATAATTTTCAATTCTTACTTCCCAAGTCCACCACACTTCTTCCAATACACACATTGACCTGGGACTAGATTTCTCTTCTTTCTGGTAGTGGCAGTGGGTGGGAGGTGGCCAGATTTCTTATTTTTGTAAACTACTGGAGACAAATGAAACGAAGCTAGCAAGTGTGGACGACTCTATGACTGTCCTCAGTAGAGCACATGCACATGTAATTGAATTTCATTCAATTACACATCCACCCATCTGTCCATTCACTCACTCATTCTTCCATGCATACATGTAGTCCATAAACATTTAGTGAAGCAACTACTAATGGGAATCAGGTGCAGACTCTTGAGGAGTAAAGTAAATTCTCCATCAAGACAAGGGCTCTGCATGTGACCACACTGTCCCAGGGGCCACCACAGTCTCTCCAAGGAGACAGGAGGGAAGGCCCAGCATGTTTATGACATTGTGTAACTCACCTTGACACACAAATGAAGAAGGTGTTTCCCCCGGGTGAACTCGTCCTGTGATGAACACCACCTTCTGCTCGACCCCATTCCGAAGGTTGTCTGTAAGATAAAGTGGAAGAAGGTTGCTAAGGAGGAGAGGGGAAGTTCAGATGGGAAGTCGGTATAAAGGTGAAGGGTGCTTTACATTTATCTCTTAAATCCTTGGGTTAGAACCTCTGAGGCCTAGCCATTACTGACTAATTATTGAATTATGCCCCATGTTACCCAATATTAAACTACCATCCTGTTATTTTATGCAATTGATCATATTAGTAGTACAATCACCTGAAGAAGTCAGACGAGAAAGTCAAATCCCAAATGCACTGACCATGAAAATAGGCAAGTTGTATAGCCTGAGATTCAGTCTATAAATGTGAATAATGATATTTTCTTCATAGGCTGCTGTCATAATTGAACAGGCTTACATATTGCTGAGTACACAGTAAAAATTCAGTAAATGATGGAGTAAATAAAGTATCTATTTATATTGGTAACAGTGCTGTGTGAGGTGCTTAGTTGTTCCGTCATGTCCTATTCTATGTGACTCCATGGACTGTAGCCCACCAGGCTCCTCTGTCACGGGATTTCCCAGGCAAGAATACTGGCGTGGGTTGCCATGCCATCTTCCTAGGCATTCTTCCCAGCTCGGGGAATGGAACCCAGGTCTGCCACATTGCAGGTGGTTTCTTTACCGTCTGAGCCATCAGGGAAGCCCACTTGGTCTACTGGATGACCAGTATTGAGGTTGCTGCTTCCCTCAACCTAGATCCCAAAAGACAACAAGACATATAATGGAGCCAAAATACATTCTTGAGAACTCGATCTGTGCTGATCTTCATGCTAAACCTTTTTAGGAGCGAAAGGAGAGAGAGAAAATTTACCTGCTCTTAAGTAGTTTATGGTTTAAAAAAAGGAGCTCAATACTTGAACACTTCTTTGACTAAATATAAGCTCCTCAAGGGAGAAACTGTGGCTTTCATGGTATATGTTTAAGGTCTTTCCTGGGACCCCATGTTGAATAGGTGCTCAGGAACCGGCTATTGAATTAGTAAGTAAAATACACTCATATAGTTTATGAAGGGATTTAGAGACACATTATCTTATTTACTTTTCATCATGCCTCTGTGAGGAGGACAGTACCAATCCCATCTTACAGGTGAGGGAACTGAAGCTCACAGAAGGAGGAGGGGACACACCCAAAGTCATGTCACAAGAGGCAGAGGCCTAGTCTAGTGGCCCTTTCACTACCCCACCTGTCTCCTCTTGAACCCACTAACAGCAGTATTAGATTCTACATCCACTGAGTGGATAGGGCACTCAAGAGAGTTTGGTTTCATTCCTTATTGCTGGTGAGAGTTGAGCTATGTCTTCTTATTTATGTAGCTTTTTCACTTAAAATACAAAAGGCAAAAATGCCACCAAGTCCTTTTCAAAAACATTGCCTCACGTGGACCCCGTCTCTCCCAGCTGCATAGAAATGATAGAAGGCATTGCCAAGGCCGCAACGAAGGCTACCTTTATGGATGTCTCCCCTGACCTGGTATCAACTCAATTGCATTCAGCATTTCTGCTGACCACAGGGAAATGCAAAATGGGCATTCTATTTGCACACTAATTTTACTGAGCCCCTGTGTCTTCATAAAATGATAACGTGGAGCTAATAAAAATCAAGTGTCTCGGGTGCTAATATAAGCAAATGTTGATGCAGGCAGGTAACAAATTGCTTTGTCATTTAGGAGGCTGTAAAAGAGCATTATAATCATCTTTAGGCAAAATGAATGGGCCGCCTTTGCTTAGCTTTTAGCTTTCATTTGCAAAATCAATTTAAGGTAATATAGCAGTTCTGAGGTGGTGTAACACAGGTCTGCCCCCCTACACACACACACCCCCTCCTGTCATCGAATTCCAAGACAAGTGCAAAGCCAATTAAGCATATTCTTGGTGGAGGCCAGGGATGATGAAGGAAATATGACTAAACAAAGCCAGGGTGGATTAGAAACTGAACAATGAGCCCAAGAACAACACTTAGAAGGTGAACAATGAGCCCAAGAACAACACATAAGGGGAGATGGAGCTGGAAGCTTTGGAGGGGGACATGCTCAGGGGTACAGGGCCCCTTCAAGTAGAACTGGGACAGCCATACTGGGCTCCCCAGTTAACAGAAGGTGTTTGCAGTCATATATCTTTTGTGTAGCCTCCCAACACACAAAAGAACGTACACACACACACACAGTGAGCACCCCTTTGATAGAGGAATCATATCCTTCTATTAGTCACCATTTCCTTATTCATAAAATATTTATGGGGCACCTCTTAGGTGGCCAGGTCCTAGCTGTTATTATCCTCATTTTATAGAAAACCAAGTACAAGAGACAATAAGTGCCTCGCCCACGGCTAATGGCCAACAGAGCCAGAGTCCCTCCACAGGCAGCCCGACCCCTCCTGTGTTCGTACCTACTCTGCCTCTCATGGAGGATAATAACAGTATCCAGCTACAGTAGCTATTAAGTAGTATTTATTCAGTACTTACTCAGTGCCAGGCACTTTACATGTACGATGAAACATCTACTATTCTTACTCCTGTTTTATAGGACATTGAGATCTCTCAAATTTATGCCCTTTACCACTGTGTCATTCTACCTCTTAGAGATTAAATAGAGTCCTTGCGATGCTTAAAAAATATATATATATATATATATATATATATATATATATATATAGCCACAAATTCTTCAGTAACTTCTTTCCTTCAAGAGTTGACCTTCCTCTCCTTCAGTGTGGGCTGGTCTTAGAGAGTTGGCCCAACAAATAGACTACTATAGAGGTGAGGGAGCCTGGCTTTGGAAATGAGGCTGTAAAAAGGTAGTGGTTTCTGTCTTAAAGGTACTTTCTGTCATTACTCACTCTGGATGCCATGAGGTAAGGACACTCAGACAGCCTGTGGACAGGTCCCGCTGGTGAGGACCTTCCCACTCCACATGACTGCAGTCCTGCCCAACAGCTTATTGCAACCTCATGAGAGACACTGGGTCAGAATCAGCCAGCTGGCTAAGCTGCTCTTGCATTCCTGACCCACGGAAACGAAGAGACAGTTGCTTTAAAATGCTGAATTCTAGAGTAATGTGTTAGGCAGCAATAGATAACTAATTAGTGGCCCCTGGAGATAACTACATTTCTTCTAGTTGTAGAACTTAAGAAACTTTTCATCTCATCTATTGATGCCATGTGAGTGAAGACCAGAGCCACAACCTGGGTGTCAGGATGAGGGATAGCCTCAGCCCATCTGGTCAGTTATCCAAGGAGTGGACCTATGATTGCTGGAGGTACCAGCCAAGAAGCCAAGAGATCCCAGAGAGCACCTGCTGAGCCCGCTGAGGACCAGAATCTCCCAGAAGCTCACATGGTCAGTTTTGTTTCCTGTCTCTTCTGAGGATAACTCTGACAATAACTTGTCAGGGAGGTGTTCTGTGCAGTAAAAAGGGGGTGGGGACCTGGGAGGGAAATGCAGAATGTTACAACAGAAGGATGTCTTTTTTAAACAGATAAGGCTTTTCATTTTCTTGAATTTAAGACCCCTGAAGGTATCACGAAGTCAGGAAAATGCCTCCCGTTGCTTTCCAAACCAGGCCAGTTGCAGTCTTGCCTCTCATACTCTGGGGCCGGAACAGGTCCACACGGGAACCGAGATGGAGAAAAGGCAACCCTGGCAGCAACCACAGCAGCTCTGGACTAGAATTGCCTTGTCACTGGTCTTCCTGGGTTGGCACCACCCTTGTCAGCCCATCCTCCACCCAGCCACCAAAGCAGTCTTTCCAAAATGCAAATAGGAGCACACCGCTCCCTCTGCTCACGACCCCTGGGCAGCGCTCTGCTGTCCTCGGGGCATGCCCAGCCTCCCTGGTCGGCAGCGCCCTCTCTGGTAGCAGGCAGCCGCTTGGCTCACCAGCCCCCACCACGGGCCCCAGCCTCAGCTAATTCTTGGCAGCTCCACAAGCACGAATGTTCCGCCTACAGCTCTACACCTGGGCGCGTGCTTGTCTCTGCCTAGAAGGCCAGCCCCCAGCTCATCTGTTGGCCTCACTCCTACTCAGCCTTCCAGACTGTGTCTGGAAGGGAGGAGGGAGAGAAGAAACTGATACTCATCCAGGATGGGTCTTAGGTTACCTCTGGTATTACTGATTCCATCAGCAGAACAATTCTGTAGTTTTCCCTACAAAATATGTCATGTTGAAGGAAATGTGAGGGTCTCATGCTGCTGCTGATACTGATAATAAAAGGAACAGGACGCTAGGAATTATATAAACAGCTCAGGGCATTTCGTTTTAAGAAACTTTTCATCTCATCTATTGATGCCAGTGGAACCCCCTTCAGGATGAGATAGCCTCAGCGCATCTGGTCAGTTATCCAAGGAGTGGACCTATGATTGCTGGAGGTACCAGCCAAGAAGCCAAGAGATCCCAGAGAGCACCTGCTGAGCCCGCTGAGGACCAGAATCTCCCAGAAGCTCACATGGTCAGTTTTGTTTCCTGTCTCTTCTGAGGATAACTCTGACAATAACTTGTCAGGGAGGTGTTCTGTGCAGTAAAAAGGGGGTGGGGACCTGGGAGGGAAATGCAGAATGTTACAACAGAAGGATGTCTTTTTTAAACAGATAAGGCTTTTCATTTTCTTGAATTTAAGACCCCTGAAGGTATCACGAAGTCAGGAAAATGCCTCCCGTTGCTTTCCAAACCAGGCCAGTTGCAGTCTTGCCTCTCATACTCTGGGGCCGGAACAGGTCCACACGGGAACCGAGATGGAGAAAAGGCAACCCTGGCAGCAACCACAGCAGCTCTGGACTAGAATTGCCTTGTCACTGGTCTTCCTGGGTTGGCACCACCCTTGTCAGCCCATCCTCCACCCAGCCACCAAAGCAGTCTTTCCAAAATGCAAATAGGAGCACACCGCTCCCTCTGCTCACGACCCCTGGGCAGCGCTCTGCTGTCCTCGGGGCATGCCCAGCCTCCCTGGTCGGCAGCGCCCTCTCTGGTAGCAGGCAGCCGCTTGGCTCACCAGCCCCCACCACGGGCCCCAGCCTCAGCTAATTCTTGGCAGCTCCACAAGCACGAATGTTCCGCCTACAGCTCTACACCTGGGCGCGTGCTTGTCTCTGCCTAGAAGGCCAGCCCCCAGCTCATCTGTTGGCCTCACTCCTACTCAGCCTTCCAGACTGTGTCTGGAAGGGAGGAGGGAGAGAAGAAACTGATACTCATCCAGGATGGGTCTTAGGTTACCTCTGGTATTACTGATTCCATCAGCAGAACAATTCTGTAGTTTTCCCTACAAAATATGTCATGTTGAAGGAAATGTGAGGGTCTCATGCTGCTGCTGATACTGATAATAAAAAGGGAACAGGACGCTAGGAATTATATAACACCATGCTCCAGGAGCAAGATTTCTTGTTTGTAATATTATGAGAACATCTAGGTTTCGGAACCATCCACAGAGCGTTTCCCTTGGAGGCACTGGAGAACCAGGGAATGCATCTTGGTAGAGATGAGACTGCTCGAAAGCAAAAGCACCCAGGGCTAGCTCAGTCCAGGAGACTCAGCGAATCCAACAGGAGGGGAGAGCCCGACACGGGAGACTGAGAGGGACATTGGTCCCTGTGTCTCTTCTGTCCCCTGAGGCGGTCAAATGGAAAGCCTGCTGGCTTCCTGGGCAGATGTAGCAGGACTCAGATCCAGGTCCTGTAGATGACTGGATAGGAGGCCTTGGGGGAATTCCTTACACATTCTGAGCCTCAGTTCCCTGTAAAATGGGAATAGTATCCCAGCTCACAGATAACCCTTAAGTGATCAATGTTCCACTCCTGCCACTGGGCTTTGTCTGTAACAGCAGGTTCACTTTCTGAGCCATAAGCCTTGAGAACTGACATGGGCAGGAGGACCTCTGGAGGGCCCTGTGCACTGTAGGCTGAACATATAGCTTCTATCCACAGATGCCCAGGCACCTCTCCCTCCAATGACAATGAAAACCAGGTTCAGACATCACTAAGCATCCCACATCTCCTCAAAGAGAAAGGAGCCCCTCGCTGGATATTCTATAAACCCTTATAAAATATTCTGCTTTATTCAGACTGGTCTTGCTGCTCTCTTCCCAAGCAAACCTTCAATTTCTTAGACTTTCTGTTTTTGCCTCTGCCCCCAAACGCCTTTCCAGATACTTTCAGACCACAGCGCCCGCACCAGCCTTTAAACTCAGAGTTCGATCTGGCCCCCTCTTTTGGTCATGAATCATTCACCACCTGGCTCAGACAAGTCCGAGAACCACAGCTCTGATCTGTCCTGCTGATGCTCAGTGCCTGCTTCTCTGAACCTCCGAGCTACCTCAAGAAAACAGAGGTGCTGGCCAAGTTTATTTTCTGTTCTCCCACTGCTTCACCCCGAGGCCCTCTGGGCAACAAACCCTCAGTGAGGCTCAGATCTCCCAGAAAGTAAAACTTTACAGCTACAAGGTAGACTTGTCCATGCTCCAGGGCCAGGGACTGAATGTTCTCCCAGTGATGAAATGGGAGAAGAGAAGAAAGATTTCCCTGGAAAAGAGGATATCATGATGGAGAAGCGCTCATGACGAGAAATAAAGCATTAGTGCTGGAATTTCAGACCTTTGGGGAAGGAGCCTCTGCCCCCCTGGGCCACCTCATGTGTCAATCACACATTAAATCCACTTTTCTAGCTTTAAAAAGCAGCAAGCAGGTCTCTGACTTATCAGACACTCCTAGAGACCAGCAGAACTTCAAAACCTGAGGGATCACTGAAAGGCACAGCTTCAGTAAAGATGATGGGAGAGGTCTAGAAAGGATAAGCCACTTGCCCAAAGCCACACAGCTAGAGAGTGGTGGAACTTAGGCAGGTCTGGAACCCAGGGCACAGAGATCCAGCGTCCAAATAGCCCCCTCCCACATCACTGGGCTGCCTCAAGCAATGGCTGGTGCTTAGAGAGGGCTCGGGGATGCCTTCCAGGTCGGTAAAGGAAGCTAAAAGGTGATGCCCTTGAGACATAGATGGCAAGGGCCGGTTGTCACCTTGCCCATCACGGGGCCACATCCCCCAGCCAAGCTGCCCTGCTGGGCCCCTCTAGAGCCTGCTCAGCTGGGACTATAGGCCTGGAAGGCAGGCTTCTCTGGGAAGAGGAAGGCTCTCCCAGCCATTATCTACTTTTTCTTTTGGTTGAGCCACAGAGCAAGTGGCACCTTGGTTTCCTGGCCAGGGGTTGAACCTCTGTCCGCTGTAGTGGAAGTGTGGAGTCCTAACCACTGGACCACCAGGGAAGCCCCCATGACCTATCTTTACCCCAACACTCTCCAAGCTCCTCCAGAAAGAATCAGAGCCGCCCGCCTGTACCTACCCAGGTCAGGTCTCCCAGGAACCAGGCTGGGAGGCGCCTGGCAGGAGGAACATCACGGGATTGCTCTCGGCACCTCTGGGGAGAGTGGAGTCCGTGACCCAGGCCCTTTATTTTCTGTTCTCCCACTGCTTCACCCGAGGCCCTCTGGGCAACAAACCCTCAGTGAGGCTCAGATCTCCCAGAAAGTAAAACTTTACAGCTACAAGGTAGGCTTGTCCATGCTCCAGGGCCAGGGACTGAATGTTCTCCCAGTGATGAAATGGGAGAAGAGAAGAAAGATTTCCCTGGAAAAGAGGATATCATGATGGAGAAGCGCTCATGACGAGAAATAAAGCATTAGTGCTGGAATTTCAGACCTTTGGGGAAGGAGCCTCTGCCCCCCTGGGCCACCTCATGTGTCAATCACACATTAAATCCACTTTTCTAGCTTTAAAAAGCAGCAAGCAGGTCTCTGACTTATCAGACACTCCTAGAGACCAGCAGAACTTCAAAACCTGAGGGATCACTGAAAGGCACAGCTTCAGTAAAGATGATGGGAGAGGTCTAGAAAGGATAAGCCACTTGCCCAAAGCCACACAGCTAGAGAGTGGTGGAACTTAGGCAGGTCTGGAACCCAGGGCACAGAGATCCAGCGTCCAAATAGCCCCCTCCCACATCACTGGGCTGCCTCAAGCAATGGCTGGTGCTTAGAGAGGGCTCGGGGATGCCTTCCAGGTCGGTAAAGGAAGCTAAAAGGTGATGCCCTTGAGACATAGATGGCAAGGGCCGGTTGTCACCTTGCCCATCACGGGGCCACATCCCCCAGCCAAGCTGCCCTGCTGGGCCCCTCTAGAGCCTGCTCAGCTGGGACTATAGGCCTGGAAGGCAGGCTTCTCTGGGAAGAGGAAGGCTCTCCCAGCCATTATCTACTTTTTCTTTTGGTTGAGCCACAGAGCAAGTGGCACCTTGGTTTCCTGGCCAGGGGTTGAACCTCTGTCCGCTGTAGTGGAAGTGTGGAGTCCTAACCACTGGACCACCAGGGAAGCCCCCATGACCTATCTTTACCCCAACACTCTCCAAGCTCCTCCAGAAAGAATCAGAGCCGCCCGCTCCGTGTACCTACCCAGGTCAGGTCTCCCAGGAACCAGGCTGGGAGGGCGCCTGGCAGGAGGAACATCACGGGGGATTGCTCTCGGCACCTCTGGGGAGAGGTGAGTTCCACAGGGTGGGGACAGTCTCAACAGTGACTTTAATCAATCCCCTGGGAAGCTCTGGGCCCGGAGGGTCCTGCAGAGCTGTTCCCGGAGGCAACAGGGCTGGCCCTGCGGCCTGCGTGGACGAGCTACCGGATGAGGGGCTGGACTCAGGCCTCGGGTGGAGCCTCAGGCAAGGAGGCTTCTGACAGCTGAGTGTAGGTTCCCCAGAAAGACTCAGCTGTGAGCTGTGAGGCACCAGCATTCCCAGGGAACCGGGGGACGGGCCCGCAGGGGGCTCCGTGGCCTGCGCGGCATCCGAGACACCAGCCTTCAGCTGAGGCAACCGAGGAGCTGAGGCCGAAAGACAAGAAGGCTGAGGATGAAGGCCCTTTCTTCTTAGTTCAGTTCTACATGTATTTTCTGACACTGATCATAGGCCACACTTTGGGCTGGCCCTGAGGCCATCAAGAGAAATCACACTCTGTCCCTGCCATCCAGGAGTGTAAAGACAAGTGAGGAAGAAAAATCAAGCCTGGCTTTGCAGTTCTAAACCTGAATTGTAGAGTCAGGCAGAAGACGAGTTAAATCCAAATCCTGCACATGTGACCCTGAGCTCCGACATCTCAGAGTTCTCCTTTTCTCACCTGCAAAATGAGGATAATGATATCAGCCTGACACGGGGCTTGTGAGAACTGAGACAATGCCTGGGGTTTATGCCCACATCTTGACACACAGAATGTGTTCAGAAATGGTACCTACGGACCCTTAGAAGTCACCTGGTCCAACAGAACCACAGATGCAGAAACCGAGGTCACTAGACTCTAAGCTCCACTAGAGCCATGACCGTGCCTGTCTTTGTCACAAATTGTGTTCCCAGTGGCCCGCACATAGAAGGCGCTCAATAAATCATCTCACCCCCTTTGGCTGCGTGAGCACGTCAGGCTAGAGCCGAGTGCCCAGGCCTTGGCTGACACGTGCTCTGCCTTTCATCTGTCCCAGCCTCCAGAAATTTCTCACCAGGTTCTGTTTCAGGCTGCTTAGCAAATGCAAATTGAATTACGAGTTGCCCTTTTGCAACAAGGACAACGAAAACAGTTTCCCCAGGAAAAGAGGGCAAGAAGAGGTGAAAGCCAGGATGAAAGTCGAAGACAATACATTCTAATCAAATTTGATAAATATGTAAATTAAAGCAGCTAAACAGTTGGCTTTGACAAATGACTTCTCGGTAATGGATTTTTCCACATGGAAAGGCTAGAGAGTTCAGCCTGCCTGCTCATCACAATCAGAGCCCTCTCCTGCTTTCCCGGGGATGCTGGCTGACCAGGCAGGCACTGGGACACTCAGAGGCAGGGCAGAGAACTCATCCTTCTTTTAATGGATGCCATTTATTGAGCATCTGCTAGCTGCTGGGCGAGCCTCCCCCAGCCCTCTGAGGGCGGAGAACCCCTGTCTTGTGGAGGAGGGAGCCAGGGTAAAGGCGAGAAAAAGCCTGATTCACCAGATTCCCGAGCCTAGAGTTGCTGAGGGGCCAAAGCAACCAGCTGTTGAGAACATAAATTCAATCCCTCCAGTGGAGTTATTGTAGTCCGGAGTGGGGTGGGGGGGAATCTCACCAAATCAAACGTTACCACCACTCTGTCTTTCATCTCCCCTCACAGAGCCTGGAAAAGAGGTGGTGTTCACCAGAGTTTTCCTTAACTTGCTACGTAACTCCAGAAGGACCCCTTCCCTCTGGCCCCTCGCATCTCTGTTTCTCCATCTGTAAAATCAGCTGCTGGACGTAACCCTGCTGAGGGCCCAAAGAGCATGGAGCAGAAAGGAGCCCTCAAGATGCACATTCTCTGCAAAATACAAGACCATTGTCATTGTAAGCTCTAAATTTTGGGGTGTGGAAGGTTATTATGTAGCAACAGGCAACTTGAATATTGCTGTGAAATTGATGAATCTGATGGGTTATCAGAGAGCTGGGTGGTTGGAACGAACAGGCTTTGAGCGGCACTGGGGACTTCCCATACACTGCGGGCCAGGTCTCACCAGGCCCTGGGAGACCTGGGTTGTTTTCCTCATGTTAAAGACAAGAATCTGTCCCAGCCTCCAGAAATTTCTCACCAGGTTCTGTTTCAGGCTGCTTAGCAAATGCAAATTGAATTACGAGTTGCCCTTTTGCAACAAGGACAACGAAAACAGTTTCCCCAGGAAAAGAGGGCAAGAAGAGGTGAAAGCCAGGATGAAAGTCGAAGACAATACATTCTAATCAAATTTGATAAATATGTAAATTAAAGCAGCTAAACAGTTGGCTTTGACAAATGACTTCTCGGTAATGGATTTTTCCACATGGAAAGGCTAGAGAGTTCAGCCTGCCTGCTCATCACAATCAGAGCCCTCTCCTGCTTTCCCGGGGATGCTGGCTGACCAGGCAGGCACTGGGACACTCAGAGGCAGGGCAGAGAACTCATCCTTCTTTTAATGGATGCCATTTATTGAGCATCTGCTAGCTGCTGGGCGAGCCTCCCCCAGCCCTCTGAGGGCGGAGAACCCCTGTCTTGTGGAGGAGGGAGCCAGGGTAAAGGCGAGAAAAAGCCTGATTCACCAGATTCCCGAGCCTAGAGTTGCTGAGGGGCCAAAGCAACCAGCTGTTGAGAACATAAATTCAATCCCTCCAGTGGAGTTATTGTAGTCCGGAGTGGGGTGGGGGGGAATCTCACCAAATCAAACGTTACCACCACTCTGTCTTTCATCTCCCCTCACAGAGCCTGGAAAAGAGGTGGTGTTCACCAGAGTTTTCCTTAACTTGCTACGTAACTCCAGAAGGACCCCTTCCCTCTGGCCCCTCGCATCTCTGTTTCTCCATCTGTAAAATCAGCTGCTGGACGTAACCCTGCTGAGGGCCCAAAGAGCATGGAGCAGAAAGGAGCCCTCAAGATGCACATTCTCTGCAAAATACAAGACCATTGTCATTGTAAGCTCTAAATTTTGGGGTGTGGAAGGTTATTATGTAGCAACAGGCAACTTGAATATTGCTGTGAAATTGATGAATCTGATGGGTTATCAGAGAGCTGGGTGGTTGGAACGAACAGGCTTTGAGCGGCACTGGGGACTTCCCATACACTGCGGGCCAGGTCTCACCAGGCCCTGGGAGACCTGGGTTGTTTTCCTCATGTTAAAGACAAGAACTCTGAGGGTAAACGCCCAGGGCCATCCAGCTAGCAAGAGTCATGCTGGAAGCTGAACCCAGTTTTTCTATCCCTTGAGACCAATCAGCCTTTCTCCCAACACCTCCAAGGAGAAAAGCTCATTCCCCAGACACACCAGATAAAAGTGTTATTGTTCCGTGTGTACACGTGGTGAGCACATGCACACACGTGCTTCTGACTCCAACTCCTACAAATTCTCCCATTTTTGTACCAAGTTATCGGTGTTGAGGTATACACAGAAATTCAAGCTGAATGGTTTGCAGCCTTGGAAAGACACTATTAATACAATCTCCCCAAACAGAGAACCAGTATTTATGAGCGCTCGAAATGCTTCAGGAGGAGTTTCCCGGTAGGGCTGAGAGTAATGCGATCTGGGCCCTGAGCCGAAGATCTGTCTTGCCCAGCGCTGGAGGAATTTAGATTTGAAGAGTGTCCTTTCTTTCCTATTGAGATCTTCATTGACTTGTATAAAAACACCACTTTCAATCTCAAATCCCCCCTGGCGTCTTCACATAAGCACTGAAAATGCTACTGGGCTTTGGAGGTTTCATTTAATGAAGGAAAAGTATTTCTATTAAAGAGTGTAATTTTTTTCTCTCTCTCCACACAACATCTTCAGAGGAGCCAGGGAAGCTAACTTGTTCGAGGCTCTGAGAAAATGGACCAATTCACGCCTTACCCGTGATGTGGAAGGCAAGGAAAGGTCCATCCAGGGGAAAGGAACAGTAATGATAAGTAATAACAAACTCCCACGTCCCCAGGACTTCACAATTTCCGAGGCACTTTGGCACTCAGTAGGGAGACATTTCTGTGGCCACAGCCCTTGTGCACTAGACGCTAATCCAGGCTCCTTATCCCACCATCCCATCCTCACCTCGACTCTCTCTCACCAGCCAGCTCATCACACTGCTTCACACAGGGTTCAATCTAGGTTCTCCATCTTGTCTGGCTCCTTACCCCTCAGGTCTCTTCCCATGAGAAGGGCAGCCCCATGGCAGCAGGAACTTTGCTCAGGAACTGCTGTGGACCTGGGTCTAACAGGGGACCACACCGCCAGGTGGATACCCGTGCTGACTGCACATGTATTGGGTCAGTGGGTACAGCCAATAGGCGCTGGGTGCTGGGGAGGGGCAGGGCCAAAGGAAGAAGACAGAAGAGATGCTTTGGGATAAGCAGATTCTCCAAGGTCATCCAGCTGGTTAAGAGGACCCCATCTGATGAACAGTAAAAACTGTGTCCCTTCTCTCTGAGGTTCCCATCCCTCACAAAGAGGGTGTAAGGGTGTGAGCAGGATTTTAGTTGTGCCTGTTGGCTAATTCTGTACCAAGTTATCGGTGTTGAGGTATACACAGAAATTCAAGCTGAATGGTTTGCAGCCTTGGAAAGACACTATTAATACAATCTCCCCAAACAGAGAACCAGTATTTATGAGCGCTCGAAATGCTTCAGGAGGAGTTTCCCGGTAGGGCTGAGAGTAATGCGATCTGGGCCCTGAGCCGAAGATCTGTCTTGCCCAGCGCTGGAGGAATTTAGATTTGAAGAGTGTCCTTTCTTTCCTATTGAGATCTTCATTGACTTGTATAAAAACACCACTTTCAATCTCAAATCCCCCCTGGCGTCTTCACATAAGCACTGAAAATGCTACTGGGCTTTGGAGGTTTCATTTAATGAAGGAAAAGTATTTCTATTAAAGAGTGTAATTTTTTTCTCTCTCTCCACACAACATCTTCAGAGGAGCCAGGGAAGCTAACTTGTTCGAGGCTCTGAGAAAATGGACCAATTCACGCCTTACCCGTGATGTGGAAGGCAAGGAAAGGTCCATCCAGGGGAAAGGAACAGTAATGATAAGTAATAACAAACTCCCACGTCCCCAGGACTTCACAATTTCCGAGGCACTTTGGCACTCAGTAGGGAGACATTTCTGTGGCCACAGCCCTTGTGCACTAGACGCTAATCCAGGCTCCTTATCCCACCATCCCATCCTCACCTCGACTCTCTCTCACCAGCCAGCTCATCACACTGCTTCACACAGGGTTCAATCTAGGTTCTCCATCTTGTCTGGCTCCTTACCCCTCAGGTCTCTTCCCATGAGAAGGGCAGCCCCATGGCAGCAGGAACTTTGCTCAGGAACTGCTGTGGACCTGGGTCTAACAGGGGACCACACCGCCAGGTGGATACCCGTGCTGACTGCACATGTATTGGGTCAGTGGGTACAGCCAATAGGCGCTGGGTGCTGGGGAGGGGCAGGGCCAAAGGAAGAAGACAGAAGAGATGCTTTGGGATAAGCAGATTCTCCAAGGTCATCCAGCTGGTTAAGAGGACCCCATCTGATGAACAGTAAAAACTGTGTCCCTTCTCTCTGAGGTTCCCATCCCTCACAAAGAGGGTGTAAGGGTGTGAGCAGGATTTTAGTTGTGCCTGTTGGCTAATTCTGTCTCTGCCCCTCACAAGCTGTGAGGTCTTGGGAAAGTCACTCACTCGACTTTGGGGAGCCTCAGTCTCCTCTTCCATAAAATGGGAATAGTAATAATATTCATCTTATTGGGTAGTTGCGAGGACTAAATGAGCTAAAGGAAATCAGTGCAAAAAAAAAAAAAAAAATCAGTGCTTGTCACAAGGTGAACCCTCAGTTAACATTGACTGTTTCTGATCATTCCACAAATATTCCTTGAGCTCCCAGTCACCCCTCCCACCCCCAGGCAGAGTCAGGCACAGTCTGTTGTGTTCCTACCTCGCCCCTTCCGCTATTGCAGCAATTACCTCGTGGTATAATATGATAGTAATTTGCTTCTCTTTCGGGTCTGCCTTTTCCCTCTGGTGACTCTGAGCTTTTGGGGGTCAGAAGCCCTGTCTTGTTCATCTCGTTCTGGCATTCGTTTCCTTTGTCTGAGACAGAGAAGGGCATTTTGACATGGTTGTTTTGATGCAAGAATTTTGAAATGGCTACATTTAAATGTAAAATTGCTTTTGAAAATTACCAGGTACTGTGTGAAGCAGACCCCTCCCCTTGCCCTGCACATGCCCGTGCGTGTCTGACCTTCCCTGTCCATCACTCCCACCAGCTCTGCACTTGACTCTGCCTCCTTCCTGGCCAGCTTGACCTGGAGCCCACCCCGAGCCCAGCCTCTCCCCTGGTTGAGCCCCCTGCCAGAGGCGAGGCCAGGAATGGGGAAGTTCTGGGATGAGGGGAGGTAGTCTGAAATGTCCCCTGGGCACATTGTTTGGTAATGTTATTGAAAAGCTGACGATGTAATGCTTTGTTTCCCCAGCTGTGCCAAACTGTCCCCATTTCAAAACACTTGTGTCAGAGCAGCTGCATCAATGTAGCTGAAACAAAAGGACTGTGTCAAAATGATATGAACTCTGCGAGGAAGCCACCTGGCAGTCCTTGATAATGGATTCAAAACCTACACGGTTAAGTGGACCAACAGCCATTAGCAACACCAAGCACCAGCTCTCCCTGTAGTCATTCTTTTTTGTTCTAGCTAGGATGTTTCCACCACCATAAGGATCAGAGAAGGTAAGGATGCTGCCTGATATCACACAGCAGAGAGGGGGAGAGCTGAGCGTGGTCTGATTCATCTCCTACGTCATGCAGCCAACATGCCAAGAGAGAAAGTGACTCAAGCAAGGTCTCACAGTAAACTGGATTTTTACATTAGGTTAGAAACATGTGATCAGTTCTTGGATGACTTCCCCATTAGATTCCGGACCACAGCACCACCACCAAATGCTCGGCACACACCCAGCGGAATGGAACAGAGACCACGGCAGGCTGCTGAAGCCCTAGGCAGGCTGCCTGCAAACTGGATGGATCAAGTTGTCTGTAAAAGAAGCCTTGGTGTCTGACTGAGCAGGCAGTCAATGTCCCATGAACCTGGCAGGAGACTGGGGCAGCAAGGCTGGGGGGCCCTGGGTCTGCAGGAGGCAAGGGTGAGGGGCTGCAGGGTGGGGCGCAGCCAAGAGCTGATTATTTGTGTCCATTTTCAAAACTGCTGTTCCTGTAGCTGGTGAAAGAATAAATTCCTGTTCACCCCTATCCCTACTGTCTTCACGGTTTCCTGATTCAGGCTGAATAAAGTCTTTCTTAGATAAAGGAAATTATAAAAACATAATTTATAAGGGTTTATTTCCAGAGGGTGTTTTCACAGAGTGATGCTATATGCTCCTAAGATTCGGCTTCTAGGATAAATCTGCACTCTGTACACAAATTCTGCCTCAGTCTATCCCTGGGGCACATGGACTGAAGTTGGGAAGACCAGGGCTTTAAACTGTGTAACGAAGATACCACGGTTTCCTCGGAGGACATGCGGGGAGAGATCTGTGAGTCATGGGCACTCCACTGCTAACACTGAGTTCAGAAGCCTCCAGTTCTGCCTTCTGGTAGACCCTTTCCTCT
Source organism: Tragulus kanchil (assembly GCA_022376925.1). NCBI lineage: Eukaryota > Metazoa > Chordata > Mammalia > Artiodactyla > Tragulidae > Tragulus > Tragulus kanchil. The sequence goes on along the minus strand of JAIOJX010000032.1, from coordinate 111,201,646 downwards.
GGGAAGACAGGGGCCTGAAGGTGCTGTCAGAGTACATGTGATCTGAGAAGAGGAGAAGTGACTTGGCACAGATTACAAACAGGGACTCAGAGGCTATCATAGCAGTGCTTCTGAGTGTGTGACCTGGGGCAAACTACCTCACCTCTATGAGTCTCCGTCTTCTCCTCTGGAAAGTGGGATTAGAGTGGACCAACTCCTAGACATGCTCTGAGGAGTGAGTTGGTAATTCCTAAAGCACTTGGAACAAAATGCTAGTAAATCTTATATAGATATGTAGTTGATAAATAAAACAAGTATTGACTAATAATTCCCTTTCATGTGACCAGGGTTTGCAGAGAGAGATGTCACCCCTGTGACAGGCTTTTAGAAACAGTCTCCTATGGAAAGTTATCCGATACTTGTCTCCAGACATGTGAGGTTAGAACATAGCCAAGAAACATTTTATTCTTGGTTCTCAGTCCCGGCTGCATATTAGAACCACCCAGTTTTTAAGAAATACTTATAAAGGATTCCTTGACAGTCAGGGTCTAAGAATCTGTCTGATAATGCAGGGAACCTGGGTTTGATTTCTGGCCTGGGAAGATTCTACATGCTTTGGAGTGATCAAGCCCATGTGCCCCAACTCCTGAGCCCGCGTGTCCTAGCTCCCTTGCCCTGGAACAAGAGAAGCCACCTCAATGATAAGTCCATGCACTACAACTAGAAGCAGCCTATGCACAGCAACAAAGACTCAGCACAGCCAAAAATACATACATAGGGCTGGTTAAATCAGAGGGGAAAAAAATTTAAATACTAATGTACAACCCTGCCCCAATGCCCCCACCCCCAGTCCCAACTAAGGTTGTAGGGAGGAATCAAGCAGATTATTTCTCTCTTGTGCAAGCACAATTGAGAACCACTGGTCCAGTGTGAGCCGGGGCCGGGCTCCCTTCTCCCTGGCTCTCCTCATTATGTTATCTGGACTCAGAGAGGGCAGGGCTTGGTGGTCACCCAGCCCCGCTCCAGGTTGAAAAGACTGTGAGGTGCTTCCACACCTCGGATCTGGCTCAAGATGGCTCTAATTAAACCACATCTGTCTTTATATCAAGGAGAGCACACAGGGTGAGGGGACAAGCAAACATGCATACATCAAGCGGGTGATTTCTCGCAGACACAGTCCCTTCCTGGGAACAGGACAAGAAGTGCAAAGATAATAGTAGTGCAGCCTTCTTCTGGGAACTCCCGAAGCTTAGAGCAAACAGACTGGTTTTATAATATAAATGCAAGCCATGTGCCTGAGGAGAAGGAGGAAAGGCATTTTCAAAGGAGGAAAGAGGAGGATCAATATATCTGCGATCAGAGACATAGAGAGGTTCGAATGCATACACGCCAGGAGACAGAGAAAACTGGGATTATGGGTGGGCCGGGAAGAGAAAGGGAGGTCCTGACAGCTGAGCACCTGATCTGTGCAGCCACCAGGGGGCGGGTTATCCGCTAATCTCCTCCCATCTGGGCAGCTCCCAGAGGCAGGGGTCTGATCCCCATCCTCCAGACCCTTCAGGTGGCGAGCAGCTGTGCTTGGACAAAAGCCAGGCTGCTGCTTCCAGAACCCTGCGCTCCTTCCTGTCCGGCTTGGGGCCGCACTCATCCAGAGATTCCTGTCCTCATAGCTTCACACACCCAGATCACAGCAGAGAGCCGGAAGGAAGGAGCAAGTGGCTAAAAACCACCCAAATCCAGACGCGCAGAGCTGACAACAGAGGCCCTGTCAGGACTCAGGAGAACCTGTTGGGAAGACAGAGTGACAGGGAGACCCTCCTGATTTCTGGACAAAAGGAGCAAAATCCTCCTTTTGAGAGCTAGTCTCTGAGCACAGAGGAAACTGGGTGGGAATGGCAAAGCCCCCATAGAGAGACTGGGCCCTCCCAGGAAGTGTTCCTGATGGCCTGACACCATGAATGCATCAGAAAGAAGCCAGCTTCAGTCGGCAGTGGGCTGGGTGCCCCTGGAGCTCTGCAGGCCAGTGCAGCCCAGCCTGCCTGTCTCTGGCAGGGAGAGGGCAGCCTGATGGCAGTGAGATGTGGGGCCCTCTCGGGGCAGCCAGTGCCACAGTGGGGTGACTGCATGGAGTGACTACAGCTGTGGCACCCACCCTCAGCCAGCCCTGGGGCCCCGCTGTGTCACCCTACCTTGTCACTCGGCCAGCTGCCTTCTGGAGGTCTTTCACCACCCCCTAGTTCCCTGGTCTCCACCACAGAGCGCCGTGCTGAGTGCTGTGAGCGGCGAGAGGATGCCATCATGAGGCTGCTCTCCAGAAACTTGCCACTAGTAATCATTCACTGGATTCCCCAGGTGGCGTTACTGGTAAAGAACTCGCTTGCTAATGCAGGAGACATAAGAGATGAGAGTTCTGTCCTTGGGTCAGGAAGATCCCTAGAGGAGGGCATGACAACCCACTCCAGTACTCTTGCTTGGAGAATCCCATGGAGAGAGGAGGCTGTGGGGGCTACAGTCCATAGGGAGGCTCAGAGATGGACTCCATCAGCGACTTAGCATGCATGCATGCAACCAGGCACTATTTGCAAATTGGGAAGCATATTTTGTAGTGGAGGCCCAAGGGCTGAGGAGAGTACGCCTGGCTGTCTGGAGAGTTCAGCAACGACAGCTGCTGGGTTGGCGGAACGAGGTGCGCCCAAGGTGTTCCCAGACCAGCCAGGGCTGTGGGGTGAGCACTTCCTCAAGACCAGTGCCCTCACTAGGGTCAGAGCCCAGGGCTGGGCTGGGATCTCCTCTTGTCCCCCAAGCCCACCCTTCTCCCGGGTCTGAGGGTGGAGTGAAGGTCCTGCGTGGCAGGGGCTGCACCCCCTCCTCTGTCGCATAGTAGGTTCTCCCTGCGTGACCATTGGAGTGAATGGACAAGCCAGTTGCGGGACCTCCTGATTTCTGGAAAGGAGCAAAATCCTCCTTTTGAGAGCTAGTCTCTGAGCACAGAGGAAACTGGGTGGGAATGGCAAAGCCCCCATAGAGACTGGGCCCTCCCAGGAAGTGTTCCTGATGGCCTGACACCATGAATGCATCAGAAAGAAGCCAGCTTCAGTCGGCAGTGGGCTGGGTGCCCCTGGAGCTCTGCAGGCCAGTGCAGCCCAGCCTGCCTGTCTCTGGCAGGGAGAGGGCAGCCTGATGGCAGTGAGATGTGGGGCCCTCTCGGGGCAGCCAGTGCCACAGTGGGGTGACTGCATGGAGTGACTACAGCTGTGGCACCCACCCTCAGCCAGCCCTGGGGCCCCGCTGTGTCACCCTACCTTGTCACTCGGCCAGCTGCCTTCTGGAGGTCTTTCACCACCCCCTAGTTCCCTGGTCTCCACCACAGAGCGCCGTGCTGAGTGCTGTGAGCGGCGAGAGGATGCCATCATGAGGCTGCTCTCCAGAAACTTGCCACTAGTAATCATTCACTGGATTCCCCAGGTGGCGTTACTGGTAAAGAACTCGCTTGCTAATGCAGGAGACATAAGAGATGAGAGTTCTGTCCTTGGGTCAGGAAGATCCCCTAGAGGAGGGCATGACAACCCACTCCAGTACTCTTGCTTGGAGAATCCCATGGAGAGAGGAGGCTGTGGGGGCTACAGTCCATAGGGAGGCTCAGAGATGGACTCCATCAGCGACTTAGCATGCATGCATGCAACCAGGCACTATTTGCAAATTGGGAAGCATATTTTGTAGTGGAGGCCCAAGGGCTGAGGAGAGTACGCCTGGCTGTCTGGAGAGTTCAGCAACGACAGCTGCTGGGTTGGCGGAACGAGGTGCGCCCAAGGTGTTCCCAGACCAGCCAGGGCTGTGGGGTGAGCACTTCCTCAAGACCAGTGCCCTCACTAGGGTCAGAGCCCAGGGCTGGGCTGGGATCTCCTCTTGTCCCCCAAGCCCACCCTTCTCCCGGGTCTGAGGGTGGAGTGAAGGTCCTGCGTGGCAGGGGCTGCACCCCCTCCTCTGTCGCATAGTAGGTTCTCCCTGCGTGACCATTGGAGTGAATGGACAAGCCAGTTGCTCACACTGAAGCTTTGCCTTCAGACAGCCCCCATGCAACTGACGTGACCTGGGAGGAGCTGGGGCTCGCTTTGCAATGGTGCTAATATGGCAGTGATGGGGCTCAGTGTCTATTTGTCTCCCCATCTTCCAGGAAGGCCATAGTCTCCAATCCCCGAGCTCCCCACATGTCCTTTCAAAGCCCTTCTCTTTAATGCCAAGTGGAAGAGTTCCAGACAGCTATTTGCATTTTCAATTCTAGAAATCATTAATATTTTACAACTGTCAGCACCATGGTTTATTAACACACATTTCCTACCTGCTACTGTTAAAGGGAAACTTTCTCTTTGAGAAACATTCCAACATGGGGTGATGTTCCAACTTTTGTTCCGATTCTGCTCTCAGTTCCCTGCTCTGAGGAACTCCATGAAGAGAGACAGAGCTCTAAGTGGAGAAGGAGGATTTCAAATGACGGTTGTGTGGACTAAGGGAGGCACAGGGACAGGAGCCCCGAGGAGACTCAGGCACGGCCTGGGGTGGGGGTCAGCATTCCCAGAGGAGCGCTCCAGATTCCAGAGGGATGTTTCCGCTGAGAGTGAGTGAATCACAAGACCTGTGCTTAGACATGGCCCTTTGCATTACTGTTAGTCACTGAGGCAAGAGGTTGAAGTTAAGATCAAGTGGTTTTGAGCCAGAAGGGCCTGCGTTCATATCCCAGTTCTGGCAGCTCCAGCAGTGTGTAATAACCATAACCAATAGCTTTTGAACCTTTTCTGTGTGCCCATGTGGGTCTGCTCTTTGCAGCTGGCCCACAGGGGAGGTGACCTCGCTGGGTGGCCACAGCTTTGGATCCTGCCCCTGCCTGTCTCATCTTGCCTCCCTCCTACCTCACCTCTGCATTCACTGGTGTGTGCGATTTCCTTTTGATGTTCACAACCACCCTAGGGGATAATTCCTGTACCCCTATTTCACAGAACAAGAGACTAAGACTCAGAGATGTGGAGTCACTCACTGTGGACCTCAAAACTGGCCCGTCAGGACTTAATCCCTGAGCTTCAAGACAACTACACACTCAGCTCTCCTGCCTCCCCCTGCAGAGGCAGAAGTGAGGACTGAAGCCAGCGGCACGTGGTCACCACACGCAGTAAGGTAGCTGTTGTGGTTGCCCAGCGTCTCCGAAGCCCAGGTCACAAATCCCTCCTTTACTTAGCCTCCGATCTCTCTGGCCAGAGGACCCTGGTGTCCCTGGCCCACAGACAGTCCCCAGCATCACTGCCATCCTCCTGAGCCATCATTACCTCCTCCTTTCTGTCCACCCCCAGAGCCTCTCACTGCTCCTGGCAGGTGCGAAGGCTGAAGTCAGTGCTGGCTCCACGGATTGAGAGAGAACAATGTGAACCGCACTGATTCCCAGAAAGAAATGTTTGCCAAAGATCTCCAGCTTGGACCCATCAATATCGAAAGGACACCACTATAATTTCCTTTCCGATTCAAACTGGAAAGGTGAACTTTGACCTTGTCAAAAAGAAAAAAAAGAACAAATTACATGGAAACACAAAGTCATTTTCCCCCCACCAATCAGAGTTATCAGGAAAGGGAGGCACAGGGACAGGAGCCCCGAGGAGACTCAGGCACGGCCTGGGGTGGGGGTCAGCATTCCCAGAGGAGCGCTCCAGATTCCAGAGGGATGTTTCCGCTGAGAGTGAGTGAATCACAAGACCTGTGCTTAGACATGGCCCTTTGCATTACTGTTAGTCACTGAGGCAAGAGGTTGAAGTTAAGATCAAGTGGTTTTGAGCCAGAAGGGCCTGCGTTCATATCCCAGTTCTGGCAGCTCCAGCAGTGTGTAATAACCATAACCAATAGCTTTTGAACCTTTTCTGTGTGCCCATGTGGGTCTGCTCTTTGCAGCTGGCCCACAGGGGAGGTGACCTCGCTGGGTGGCCACAGCTTTGGATCCTGCCCCTGCCTGTCTCATCTTGCCTCCCTCCTACCTCACCTCTGCATTCACTGGTGTGTGCGATTTCCTTTTGATGTTCACAACCACCCTAGGGGATAATTCCTGTACCCCTATTTCACAGAACAAGAGACTAAGACTCAGAGATGTGGAGTCACTCACTGTGGACCTCAAAACTGGCCCGTCAGGACTTAATCCCTGAGCTTCAAGACAACTACACACTCAGCTCTCCTGCCTCCCCCTGCAGAGGCAGAAGTGAGGACTGAAGCCAGCGGCACGTGGTCACCACACGCAGTAAGGTAGCTGTTGTGGTTGCCCAGCGTCTCCGAAGCCCAGGTCACAAATCCCTCCTTTACTTAGCCTCCGATCTCTCTGGCCAGAGGACCCTGGTGTCCCTGGCCCACAGACAGTCCCCAGCATCACTGCCATCCTCCTGAGCCATCATTACCTCCTCCTTTCTGTCCACCCCCAGAGCCTCTCACTGCTCCTGGCAGGTGCGAAGGCTGAAGTCAGTGCTGGCTCCACGGATTGAGAGAGAACAATGTGAACCGCACTGATTCCCAGAAAGAAATGTTTGCCAAAGATCTCCAGCTTGGACCCATCAATATCGAAAGGACACCACTATAATTTCCTTTCCGATTCAAACTGGAAAGGTGAACTTTGACCTTGTCAAAAAGAAAAAAAAAAAAGAACAAATTACATGGAAACACAAAGTCATTTCCCTTGTCCCGGGGCTCTGGATTCCTAATTGACGTGCAGCACGGTTCTGAGGGCTTCAGGGGATCCGGACGATGGTGGCCGTTACCTTGTGAACCGAGCAGAGCCCAGGAGAGAGCTTTTTGTTCATCGGTTCATTGTTTTTCTTTTCTGGGATGGACTGTGTTTCTTGTGGTATAGGTCCTTAGATGAGAGCGATCCCAGGCGATTAGAAAAATGTAATTGCTAAAAGCTGACCTCAGACAAAAGCGCCCACAACCAAACAGCCCTCAACACACTCACTCACCCTCCGTGTCTCAGAGGAAAGCAGCTCAAGCCCAGCCATTTGGAAGCACTGGACTGAATTTCAGCAGCACTAGCTGAAAGGTGAGGCTCTATGTGGGGGAGGTTAAGGGTAGAGATCCCCCGGAGCACTTAACGTAGAGTCTTGGCCAGGCAGCTCTAAGGTTTTGGAAGCCAAAGCTCTGAAACATTGATGCAGAGACAACGGTGAATGACAGGGACCTCACTGAGTCAAAAGGGGGTAATGAGAGCAACTCCGAGCTGAGAAAGGGAGCACCTGAACAGAAGGCAAGACAGCCTGAGGCAGAGGTTTCCAGAATTCACCACCACACCTGCTGAAGGTAATGAAGAAGGGGGTGATGTTCCTACCCCACTGATCCCCAAACTTAGATGAGAAACAATCAATTGCCTGGTCTACTTGCTACAACGACAGGTTCCTGGGTACCCCCCCGCTAGACTCACTGAATTAGGATCTACAGAAACAGGCCTGGGGATGGATGTTTTTAGACTCGTGCCCTGGTTGCTTTCTTATGATCAGACAGAATTGGGAATTAGTGACTTAACAGCACAAATACTTTCCTAATTGGAGCCCCTGAGATACCGTCTGGTCTTGGGCAAGTCACATCCCTTCTCTGAGCTTCCATTTCCACGTCCATATGATGGCAATGTGGATGGGGATCCCTGCCTGTGAGTGGAGCGTGGCGTCTGAGGAAGAAGGGCCTGGCCCCTAGGAGCTGTGCCATGCATCTGGAGTCTGCCCTCATAGGTGTGGAAAGGCTGAAGTTCTCCAAACCAGGGCTTCTAGTGGTGCCAGGAGCCCCTCTTTATGTTCTCAAGTTTTTGGCTCACAGCCACAGAGCTTCTACCTCAAATGCTCCTGCTCCTTCGGGGCGTCCTCACAGGTCCTGCCCCAACCCAGGGGCTAATGACATAGGGCTCCAGACCTTCAGTGATGGAGGGTCTCTGGACACAGGCTTCTTTGGGGAAGTTCTGCTCGGAGAAGTAAGGTTGGAGATGACCTCCTGAGACCTTGACAGAATCAGCCCAGGCTGATGGTTGATCCTCAAGATCCCTACTCCTCACTCCTGGGGCTCCTGCCAAGTCTCCTGATAATCCCAGAGCAGTAGGTCCAGTTCAGAGACAGGGCCCTCAGCTCAGGGTGGGGACTTACGGAAGGTGTTCCCTGCTGGCTCATGTGAATCCTCCAAGAGACAGGACTCAGTGCGGGCAGGGGAGGGAATTCTTGGTCAGGAGACCTGATGAGGAGATGCCCGTGGCAGCTCTAAGGTTTTGGAAGCCAAAGCTCTGAAACATTGATGCAGAGACAACGGTGAATGACAGGGACCTCACTGAGTCAAAAGGGGGTAATGAGAGCAACTCCGAGCTGAGAAAGGGAGCACCTGAACAGAAGGCAAGACAGCCTGAGGCAGAGGTTTCCAGAATTCACCACCACACCTGCTGAAGGTAATGAAGAAGGGGGTGATGTTCCTACCCCACTGATCCCCAAACTTAGATGAGAAACAATCAATTGCCTGGTCTACTTGCTACAACGACAGGTTCCTGGGTACCCCCCCGCTAGACTCACTGAATTAGGATCTACAGAAACAGGCCTGGGGATGGATGTTTTTAGACTCGTGCCCTGGTTGCTTTCTTATGATCAGACAGAATTGGGAATTAGTGACTTAACAGCACAAATACTTTCCTAATTGGAGCCCCTGAGATACCGTCTGGTCTTGGGCAAGTCACATCCCTTCTCTGAGCTTCCATTTCCACGTCCATATGATGGCAATGTGGATGGGGATCCCTGCCTGTGAGTGGAGCGTGGCGTCTGAGGAAGAAGGGCCTGGCCCCTAGGAGCTGTGCCATGCATCTGGAGTCTGCCCTCATAGGTGTGGAAAGGCTGAAGTTCTCCAAACCAGGGCTTCTAGTGGTGCCAGGAGCCCCTCTTTATGTTCTCAAGTTTTTGGCTCACAGCCACAGAGCTTCTACCTCAAATGCTCCTGCTCCTTCGGGGCGTCCTCACAGGTCCTGCCCCAACCCAGGGGCTAATGACATAGGGCTCCAGACCTTCAGTGATGGAGGGTCTCTGGACACAGGCTTCTTTGGGGAAGTTCTGCTCGGAGAAGTAAGGTTGGAGATGACCTCCTGAGACCTTGACAGAATCAGCCCAGGCTGATGGTTGATCCTCAAGATCCCTACTCCTCACTCCTGGGGCTCCTGCCAAGTCTCCTGATAATCCCAGAGCAGTAGGTCCAGTTCAGAGACAGGGCCCTCAGCTCAGGGTGGGGACTTACGGAAGGTGTTCCCTGCTGGCTCATGTGAATCCTCCAAGAGACAGGACTCAGTGCGGGCAGGGGAGGGAATTCTTGGTCAGGAGACCTGATGAGGAGATGCAGGCCATGAAGGATGTGTGTCATGGGCTGAACCGTGACTTTCCTGGTGGTGTAGTGGGTAACAGTCCATCTGCCAATGCAGGGGACATGGGTTAGATTCCGGGTCCTGGAAGATCCCACACAGAGCAGCTAAGCCCAAGCTCCACAACTACAGAACCTGTGAGCTGCAACTACTGAAGCCTGAGAACGCTAGAGCCTGTGCATGCGAAGAAGTAGCCTCTACTCTCTGTGTGAGAAAATCCACTCACCACCATGAAGATCTGGTGCAACCATAAATAAATACATACATACATAAACAATTTTTTTAAAAAAAGGAAGAGATGAAGACACAGACATGCACAGAGGGAAGACCATGTGAAGACAGAAAGAAGATGGCCATCTATGAGCCAAAGAGAGAACCCTCAGGAAAACAACCTGGCTGACACCCTGATTTCAGGTCTGGGGACTCCAGCACTGTGAGAAAGAACTTTGTGTTGTGTAAAGCCCCAGGCAGTGGGGTCTGTCCAGTATCCAAGACAGAGGACCCTGGCTATGGTGCCACCTCCCACCCACCCCCGGCTCTTTGAGTCCTGCTTTGGGAAAGTTTTCCCATCTGTGACAGACAAAATCAGCATGTTTGACTCAAGGTGATCAACATGGGAATAACTCAAAGAGGGCAACATAAGTGAGGCATCCCTAAGTGTGTGTTAGGTGTTGTTTCCTCTTGCTGTTCACCTGTGTCCTACGAAGTGTCACCCTGACTTCATCACGTAGGAAATGGGGGCAAGACCCTTGTCTACCTCATTGGAGAGAGCTGCTGGGAAGTCAGTAAGATAACCTTTGTGGCAGGCTCAGGAATGTACAGAGCACCTGACAGATGGGAGGAACCACTGTGTCCAGGCACTGCGTCATGCTTCCTGGGAGTTATTTTCAAACTGAGATCCAGAATACAGAGCAGCAGAAAGAGCTGTGGGTTTAGATGCATAGGATCCATGTTCAAGCTCCAGCTCTGCCACTTCAGTGACAAGGTGAACACATTCACTCAGCTTCAAGGTCCTGCTGGCTCATGTGAATCCTCCAAGAGACAGGACTCAGTGCGGGCAGGGGAGGGAATTCTTGGTCAGGAGACCTGATGAGGAGATGCAGGCCATGAAGGATGTGTGTCATGGGCTGAACCGTGACTTTCCTGGTGGTGTAGTGGGTAACAGTCCATCTGCCAATGCAGGGGACATGGGTTAGATTCCGGGTCCTGGAAGATCCCACACAGAGCAGCTAAGCCCAAGCTCCACAACTACAGAACCTGTGAGCTGCAACTACTGAAGCCTGAGAACGCTAGAGCCTGTGCATGCGAAGAAGTAGCCTCTACTCTCTGTGTGAGAAAATCCACTCACCACCATGAAGATCTGGTGCAACCATAAATAAATACATACATACATAAACAATTTTTTTAAAAAAAGGAAGAGATGAAGACACAGACATGCACAGAGGGAAGACCATGTGAAGACAGAAAGAAGATGGCCATCTATGAGCCAAAGAGAGAACCCTCAGGAAAACAACCTGGCTGACACCCTGATTTCAGGTCTGGGGACTCCAGCACTGTGAGAAAGAACTTTGTGTTGTGTAAAGCCCCAGGCAGTGGGGTCTGTCCAGTATCCAAGACAGAGGACCCTGGCTATGGTGCCACCTCCCACCCACCCCCGGCTCTTTGAGTCCTGCTTTGGGAAAGTTTTCCCATCTGTGACAGACAAAATCAGCATGTTTGACTCAAGGTGATCAACATGGGAATAACTCAAAGAGGGCAACATAAGTGAGGCATCCCTAAGTGTGTGTTAGGTGTTGTTTCCTCTTGCTGTTCACCTGTGTCCTACGAAGTGTCACCCTGACGTCATCACGTAGGAAATGGGGGCAAGGGCCTGGTCTACCTCATGGGAGAGGGCTGCTGGGAAGTCAGTAAGATAACCTTTGTGGCAGGCTCAGGAATGTACAGAGCACCTGACAGATGGGAGGAACCACTGTGTCCAGGCACTGCGTCATGCTTCCTGGGAGTTATTTTCAAACTGAGATCCAGAATACAGAGCAGCAGAAAGAGCTGTGGGTTTAGATGCATAGGATCCATGTTCAAGCTCCAGCTCTGCCACTTCAGTGACAAGGTGAACACATTCACTCAGCTTCAAGGTCCTGCCTATGAAACCGAGGCTGGGCCAGCGGTGATGGAAGATGCTAAGTCTTTCCATCCAAGCAGCCACCAAGTCCCAAGTGGTTCCCTGTGCCTGCCCAGCTCAAGAAGTTTTCCCTCCTGCTTTCCCATGGAATCATGGGAATCAGGAGCCAGAGGACTCGCTCTGGTGTGTGGCAGAAGCTCTATTTCTTTCCAATCGGAATCCCTTTTAATACAGACATTGCATTTTTCTAAAAACCTAACAGAGGTTAGGTAGCCCTCCTTCCCCTGGGGTCACCGGCAGGCTCGGAGCTCAGCTTCCTGCCATCCACCTGTGCAGTCATGCGGAGTCCCCTTCTAGAAATCACAGCTGACTGCTAGCTTCCCCTCATCACCCAACCTGGCTCAGAATCAGGACAGGGGATGTTTTGGGAGGATGAAATAAAAAGCATAACCGGAAGAGTCTTAAGGAACTCTCTCCAGCAAATCCTCCCCCAGGAAATGCTGTGTGCCAGAGGGGTCGAGGCAGAGAGTTGGGTCTGCCATCCTTGAGGGCCAGCCTCACTCTGGGTTGTTTGGCTTCAACAAGTGAAAACATAGGCTGTCAGGACTCGAACCACTGATGGGAAGGTGAGGGCAGAGCTTACTGATGAGCCTCAGGGAATCGCATACCAGTCAGCAACAGATCTGAAGTACAGAGCCGCAGAAAGAGCAGTGTCTTTCCCACAACCACACTGATGTAATTACTTTCTTCTTTGCTGTGGTGGGGAAGGGGGATGAATGGGAAGACAGCCTAACCCACCCTCTAGTTTGAGATGTGCTAAGTTGCTTCAGGCGTATCTGGCTCTTCATAGTTCCATAGACTGTAGGACACCAGGCTCCTCTGTCCATGGGATTCTCCAGGCAAGAATACTGGAGTGGGTTGCCATGCCCTTCTCCAGGGGATCTTCTTGACCCAGGGACAGAACCTGTGTCATTGTGTTTTCTGCATTGACAGGCGGGTTCTTTACCAGCTGAGCCACTGACCAATCAAATAAGGAAGCTCTCACTGGTCGTCGTGTGATGTTCTAACAATGCCCAGAAAAGGTGCCCAGAGGAAAATCCTTTCTCTGGCTCTGCAGGCCCTCAGAGTCTGGCCGCCTAGTCCATTACGTGGGCACTTCCAGAGACCACGCCTCCTCAGCCAGAAAGAGGTCAGGAAGGGATGGGAGTGGGGAGGCGTTCCTTCTTCTGTTAGAGGTCATCACTGTGACTATCGCTGAAGACTCATGGGTTGTGTCAGTCTGCATGGGTCCCCCACGGCACTCTCCTATGGTCTGGAGCCCTTAATGGGGTTGGCTCCTGCTGCTGGGCCAAGCCTGTGAGGGCCTGGACACTGGTCAAGAGCAGGCTGGCCAGGAAGCCTGGGTGAGTGAAGAGTTCATGTGGGAGGGAGAAAAGAGGAGAAAGCAGAGGGAAAGAAGGCCTCGGAGAAGCCCCTGTCCATGGCCACGGCCACAGTCCTCACTGTAGTTCAGCCTGAGTTCTGCCCGCATTGAACAGAGCTGCTGGGAAGCCAGGAAGAAAACCGATGGAGCTGGTGAGGGAGGAGGTCAGGTCAGGTGATGGACAGAGAGGACGAGACGTCCCCTAGGGAGACAGAGGCAGACACAGGCAGACGGAGCCAAAGCAGAGAAGCAGACAAATGTGAAGGTGACAGACAGGCAGCAAAGGCACACAGAGAACACGAGGAGGAAAGAGAGCTCAGAGCAAAGGACATGAGCTGGAGGAAAGGCCAGGGGAGCTGCCCAACCACTGGCTTTAATTAAAACCATAAATGTGTGTCCAGAGACGGTGGGATTGGGACGGAGCAGCGCGGCTTAATGGAGAGGCGAGGTTGGGGGAAGAGCCCCGTGGGGCTCCCGTCAGCAGGTGACGAGTCTATGCCCCGTGCCGACACCACCCCAGCCCAGATGGAGACGGGTAGGAGGAAAGGCTGGGGCATTCTGTGACCAGGTCCTGTGATCTCAGCCTGGAGTGGTCAGTCTGCAGTGGAAAAAAATCCATGGACTGGGGCTTGAAGCCCAGACCTATGGATCAGCAGCCCCGACCAATCAAATAAGGAAGCTCTCACTGGTCGTCGTGTGATGTTCTAACAATGCCCAGAAAAGGTGCCCAGAGGAAAATCCTTTCTCTGGCTCTGCAGGCCCTCAGAGTCTGGCCGCCTAGTCCATTACGTGGGCACTTCCAGAGACCACGCCTCCTCAGCCAGAAAGAGGTCAGGAAGGGATGGGAGTGGGGAGGCGTTCCTTCTTCTGTTAGAGGTCATCACTGTGACTATCGCTGAAGACTCATGGGTTGTGTCAGTCTGCATGGGTCCCCCACGGCACTCTCCTATGGTCTGGAGCCCTTAATGGGGTTGGCTCCTGCTGCTGGGCCAAGCCTGTGAGGGCCTGGACACTGGTCAAGAGCAGGCTGGCCAGGAAGCCTGGGTGAGTGAAGAGTTCATGTGGGAGGGAGAAAAGAGGAGAAAGCAGAGGGAAAGAAGGCCTCGGAGAAGCCCCTGTCCATGGCCACGGCCACAGTCCTCACTGTAGTTCAGCCTGAGTTCTGCCCGCATTGAACAGAGCTGCTGGGAAGCCAGGAAGAAAACCGATGGAGCTGGTGAGGGAGGAGGTCAGGTCAGGTGATGGACAGAGAGGACGAGACGGCCCCTAGGGAGACAGAGGCAGACACAGGCAGACGGAGCCAAAGCAGAGAAGCAGACAAATGTGAAGGTGACAGACAGGCAGCAAAGGCACACAGAGAACACGAGGAGGAAAGAGAGCTCAGAGCAAAGGACATGAGCTGGAGGAAAGGCCAGGGGAGCTGCCCAACCACTGGCTTTAATTAAAACCATAAATGTGTGTCCAGAGACGGTGGGATTGGGACGGAGCAGCGCGGCTTAATGGAGAGGCGAGGTTGGGGGAAGAGCCCCGTGGGGCTCCCGTCAGCAGGTGACGAGTCTATGCCCCGTGCCGACACCACCCCAGCCCAGATGGAGACGGGTAGGAGGAAAGGCTGGGGCATTCTGTGACCAGGTCCTGTGATCTCAGCCTGGAGTGGTCAGTCTGCAGTGGAAAAAAATCCATGGACTGGGGCTTGAAGCCCAGACCTATGGATCAGCAGCTGTGTGACCTTGTGTCTATTTCCTCACCTCTCTGAGCCTTACCGTCCTTGTGGGAAGCAAGGACACTCCTGCTGTCTGCTGCTTCTGTTCTCCCAGAGGGTTTCTGATGATCACACTGGTGGAGGTGGTCTGTGGAGGCCTTCAGCCAGCCCCCGCAGGCAGCTCTCTCCACTTTGGAGTCCTGCTCATGCTGACCCTCTCCACGGCTGGCAGGAGTCACCCCGCAGGCGAGCCTCCCCATCACCTTCTACACAGCAGCGGTCTGCCCTCCCCCTGTGTCCTGTCTTCCCCTCCATGGCATTCATCACCCCCTAATGCATGGGCATTTGTTTTCTTCCTTCACTAGAATACAGACTTCCTAAAGAGAGCCACTTTGCCATCTGACTTACTACAGTAACTTCAAAATCTAGAGCACCAGGTACTGAATAAATAGCTATAGAAGGAAGAAAGGAAAAACGGGCAGGAGCAGGGGAAGGAGGAGACCTTCACGCCCCTGCATGCCTTTGGCAGCTTAGGTGGATGCAGAGGAAGTGAGCGTGTTTGGAAAAGATGATGGAGGTGAGGACCCTCCCCCAACCAATCTCCACCGATCCATCTCTTGGTGGGCCCTGGAGTTCTCTCTCCTCTGGGGCCCACCCAAGTTTTCAGGCCATCCTTCCCTCCTGCTTCCCACGCTCCTGGCTCCCCCGCAGCCCCTTCCATGCATCTATCCTCTAGGCACCACCCTGGGTCCAGCAGCTCTTCTTCTGCTCTACTCTTCCAAGTCCTGATGGTTGTCAAGGCCCAACCACTGGCTTTAATTAAAACCATAAATGTGTGTCCAGAGACGGTGGGATTGGGACGGAGCAGCGGCTTAATGGAGAGGCGAGGTTGGGGGAAGACCCCAGTGGGACTCCCATCAGCAGGTGACGAGTCTATGCCCCGTGCCGACACCACCCCAGCCCAGATGGAGACGGGTAGGAGGAAAGGCTGGGGCATTCTGTGACCAGGTCCTGTGATCTCAGCCTGGAGTGGTCAGTCTGCAGTGGAAAAAAATCCATGGACTGGGGCTTGAAGCCCAGACCTATGGATCAGCAGCTGTGTGACCTTGTGTCTATTTCCTCACCTCTCTGAGCCTTACCGTCCTTGTGGGAAGCAAGGACACTCCTGCTGTCTGCTGCTTCTGTTCTCCCAGAGGGTTTCTGATGATCACACTGGTGGAGGTGGTCTGTGGAGGCCTTCAGCCAGCCCCCGCAGGCAGCTCTCTCCACTTTGGAGTCCTGCTCATGCTGACCCTCTCCACGGCTGGCAGGAGTCACCCCGCAGGCGAGCCTCCCCATCACCTTCTACACAGCAGCGGTCTGCCCTCCCCCTGTGTCCTGTCTTCCCCTCCATGGCATTCATCACCCCCTAATGCATGGGCATTTGTTTTCTTCCTTCACTAGAATACAGACTTCCTAAAGAGAGCCACTTTGCCATCTGACTTACTACAGTAACTTCAAAATCTAGAGCACCAGGTACTGAATAAATAGCTATAGAAGGAAGAAAGGAAAAACGGGCAGGAGCAGGGGAAGGAGGAGACCTTCACGCCCCTGCATGCCTTTGGCAGCTTAGGTGGATGCAGAGGAAGTGAGCGTGTTTGGAAAAGATGATGGAGGTGAGGACCCTCCCCCAACCAATCTCCACCGATCCATCTCTTGGTGGGCCCTGGAGTTCTCTCTCCTCTGGGGCCCACCCAAGTTTTCAGGCCATCCTTCCCTCCTGCTTCCCACGCTCCTGGCTCCCCCGCAGCCCCTTCCATGCATCTATCCTCTAGGCACCACCCTGGGTCCAGCAGCTCTTCTTCTGCTCTACTCTTCCAAGTCCTGATGGTTGTCAAGGCTTAGTTCCAGTCCCGCTTCATTCATTCATTGCACATCCACTCATTCAAACACTCTGTGCTGACTCTTGGTTCCTGAGGGGGATGCTCTATGCAGTCAGAATAGTTTCTACCGGCTCCGAAAGTGGACTGTGATGTTATGGAGCCCATGGTCCCAGGGGATGTGACTCCTCCTATATTAGAAGACAGTCCCTACCCGCCTCGGTTACATTGCAGGAGAGATCTGAGTGCTGCTGAGAAGCAGCCCGCACCCTGAAGAGATGACAACGCAAACTCCATTGCAGGGATTAAGGGGGTCATGGGTGCCCGACCCAACGCTGAGGGCATGCGATTGGTGGCAGATCACATGTAAGAAATTACACACGTAAAATAAAACAGGGCAAAAATAGCAACATATCATTTGAACCTTATCAAGTGTTGAAACCTATGCTCCACAGGGAGGAACATGAGCAGAGGTAAAGCCAGACTAACCAGTAGAAGTAGTATGCACACTGTAAATGTGAGTCATGAGCCACGGCCCTGAAAGCCACATTGGCAATGGAAGAGAACAACTGAAATTCATTTTTAAAATTTCACTCAAGTATCTAAAATATCATCCCGACACATAATTCATACGAAAATTTTATTAATGAAATACTTATATTACTTTTTTGTGCTCACTGTGAAATGCAGCTGTGTATTTTAGACGTGGGGCTTCCGTGGTGGCTCAGTGGTAAAAGAATCCACCTGCCGGGCTTCCCCTGGTGGTCCCGTGGGTAAGGACACCGCCTTGCAGTGCAAGGGGCGCCGGTTTGATCACGCCTGCATGCCTTTGGCAGCTTAGGTGGATGCAGAGGAAGTGAGCGTGTTTGGAAAAGATGATGGAGGTGAGGACCCTCCCCAACCAATCTCCACCGATCCATCTCTTGGTGGGCCCTGGAGTTCTCTCTCTCTGGGGCCCACCCAAGTTTTCAGGCCATCCTTCCCTCCTGCTTCCCACGCTCCTGGCTCCCCCGCAGCCCCTTCCATGCATCTATCCTCTAGGCACCACCCTGGGTCCAGCAGCTCTTCTTCTGCTCTACTCTTCCAAGTCCTGATGGTTGTCAAGGCTTAGTTCCAGTCCCGCTTCATTCATTCATTGCACATCCACTCATTCAAACACTCTGTGCTGACTCTTGGTTCCTGAGGGGGATGCTCTATGCAGTCAGAATAGTTTCTACCGGCTCCGAAAGTGGACTGTGATGTTATGGAGCCCATGGTCCCAGGGGATGTGACTCCTCCTATATTAGAAGACAGTCCCTACCCGCCTCGGTTACATTGCAGGAGAGATCTGAGTGCTGCTGAGAAGCAGCCCGCACCCTGAAGAGATGACAACGCAAACTCCATTGCAGGGATTAAGGGAGTCATGGGTGCCCGACCCAACGCTGAGGGCATGCGATTGGTGGCAGATCACATGTAAGAAATTACACACGTAAAATAAAACAGGGCAAAAATAGCAACATATCATTTGAACCTTATCAAGTGTTGAAACCTATGCTCCACAGGGAGGAACATGAGCAGAGGTAAAGCCAGACTAACCAGTAGAAGTAGTATGCACACTGTAAATGTGAGTCATGAGCCACGGCCCTGAAAGCCACATTGGCAATGGAAGAGAACAACTGAAATTCATTTTTAAAATTTCACTCAAGTATCTAAAATATCATCCCGACACATAATTCATACGAAAATTTTATTAATGAAATACTTATATTACTTTTTTGTGCTCACTGTGAAATGCAGCTGTGTATTTTAGACGTGGGGCTTCCGTGGTGGCTCAGTGGTAAAAGAATCCACCTGCCGGGCTTCCCCTGGTGGTCCCGTGGGTAAGGACACCGCCTTGCAGTGCAAGGGGCGCCGGTTTGATCCCTGGCCTGGGAAGATCCCACGTGCCACGGAGCAGCTGGACCGATGTGTCCAATTACCGAGCCGGAGCTCTGGAACGCATGCGCCCAGAGCTCGTGCTCTGCGACAACAGAGGCCATCGCGATGGGAGGCCCACAGGAGCCAAAGAACAAAGACGGATGAAAATAGAGAAATGAAAGACCAATAGAAGTGGCTCGCCCATCCCCCTCCCTCCCCACCCCACCCCCAAAAGATAAATAAAATTTATAAAAAAAAAAAAAAAAGAATCCACCTGCCAATGCAGGAGACGCGGGCTCGATCCCTGGGTCGGGAAGATCCCCTAGAGGAGGACATGGCCACCTGCTCCAGGATTCGTGCCTGGAGAACGCCACTGACAGAGGAGCCTGGGGAGGCCCACAGTTCACAGGCTCACAAAGAGTCAGACACGACTGGACGAGTAAACACCGCGTTTTCCATGTGAGCATATCTCGACTGAACTGACCCCAGCTGAGGGTTCACACGTGCCTGGGGCTGTCTACTGCACAGCCCACGGGGTCAAAGGAATCAGGGGAGTCTTTGAGGAAGAAGTCTCCGAGACAGGAAGAACGTTCAGTGAGGTGGAGGGCGCGGAAGTCTTTACAGATAGAAGTAACATGACGAGCCAAAGACCATTGGGAAAGGACACCATGCTGCTCACAGAGGGCGCTGTTCTGGCTGGAGCTCAGAGCCTCACCGGTGAGAAGCTGAGGGTGGAGACCACTGAGGAGTCCCCGTCTTTGTTCCACACAATTCCATCCCCGCAGCCGGGACTAGCTTCATGCACCCTGTGACCCTGGGTGGGTAAAGAGCACCCTCCTTGCGCATCGGCATCTTCACGTCACCCTGGGAAGTGGACCCAGGGCAGCAGACAGCTGCCCACGATGGCACAGCTGAGTCAGCAATGGACCCCGACCTCCATCTCCCCCTGCTCCTTCCAGAACACTAGCCCTGCCTCCTTGAACCCCAAGCACGCCTGGGCACTGGCTGTGTCTCCTGCTAAACCTGGCCCTCCCTAATCATCCACGAGGCCTGATCCTCCTCGCCTGCCCAGCCTGGGGGTCTCCTCCTTCAAGCCTGGTCTCATCAGAGTCCACACCAATTGGGCCCTTCTATGAACTTCTATTAAGGAGGGATCTAAAGTTTTATTGTAAAACAAATTGTTTCTAAAGACTTTCCTAATTGAACTGTTACTGTGTGTGCATGCCAAGTTACTTCGGTTGTGTCTGACTCTGTGTGACCCATGGACTGTAGCCCGCTAGGCTCCTCTGTTATGGGATTCTCAAGGCAAGAATACTGGAGTGGTTGCCATGCCCTCCTCCAAGGGACAGAACCTGTGTCTCTTATGTCTCCTGCACTGGTAGGAGGAATTTTTGCCACTAGCACCACCTGGGAAGCCCCATAGACTGTTACCTCCTCCCATTAAAAAATCCAAGTAAGAGGGAGGAAGAAGAGAAGGTAGAGATACAGAGAAGTGGGGGTATCCATCCCCAAGTCCCTGATGCTAGAGCCCAGTAGCAACTCATGGTAAAGAATGGCCATTTCAGAAGGAGTGAAACACACAGAATCTAGCAGGCGCCCCATTAATTTGAGTCTGAAAGGCACTGACAGATTCTAGCACCAGCACCAGGGCGGTGTGCTGGGGAAGCTGGAAGTCTGCCATCCCAGCCTCCCACTGGGAGCTGCAGGTAATGCTGGGGAGCTGGAAAGCCTTTGTGAAGCTGTCTGTCAAGTCACCCACACAGAGAACGGCTCAGGAGGCGGGAAGGCGTCTTTGAGAGGGAGCGTGGGCTGGCCACCCCCATGGAACCATACGGGGGACTAAGATTGTGTTTGCAAACAGCCGTGGCCCTGTTTCCCACTCAGGCAGCACTGAATCCAACTCCTGGTCCTACCCCTAAAACGACAGTGATCTGTGGCAGGTCAGGGCTTCAGCTGCGGTTGGCTTGTCTTAATAGGTGATCCCCTCGCCTTGCAGGGTGATTCAGTAAGTGTATGTTATGGTGTCCCTTGTGTTATACGTATCACATACAGGCTAGAGACTGCCTTTCAGGCCTTTCTCCTTCCCCTCTTCATAGTCTAACTCTTTCCTTCCTACACAGGGAAGTGGTACGGGAAGGACTGTCGTGTTCTGGGGAAGAAGCTCGCAGCATCCAAATGACAGCCCAGGCCTTTTGAGACTTACTGTGTGCCAGGCATGGCTCTAGGCTCTTGCCTGGATCCTATTGGGTAAGAACTCTCAGGTAGCTTGTTCATGGTCACAGAGCACAGAGCAGGAAGAAGCAGAATTCAACCCCAGGCCATGCGGCTGCAGGGCTCACACCACCAGTGCAGCCCAGAAGAGGGACACACGTGCTCATTTCCTAGCATAGTCCAGCCTCTTTGCTCCTCCCTCTCTCTTTTTTTTTTTTTTTTTATTCTTTATTTTAAAGGTTTTACAGAGTTTTGTTGTTCACAGACATGTATGTTCCCAGATCAGTCATATGCATATCCATGGTCCCCACCCACCCAGATCCCCCCATCCCACCCCTCCAGACCTTTGCCCCAAGCCATTGTAAGCACTCCTATTCCCTTAGCACTGTGACACTAGCTATCTTTTCCACACATAACACTATAGGTTTCCTTGTTACTTCCTCCATGCTTCCCCCTCCCTATTTATTCACCACGATGTCCCTATGTCTATGCTCTGTCTTTTTTTTTTTTCATGAGTTCCCTGTGTGTGATATCAAGACCGTCCTACTAGATTCCATATATGTGTGTTAGTATATTGTATTTGTCTTTCTCTTTTTGACTTACTTCACTTTTTATGATAGGTTCTAGAGCCAGCCACTTCATTAGGATTGAGTCTTCTGCATTTCTTTTAACAGCTGAGTAGTATTCCATTGTATATATGTACCAGAGCTTCTGGATCCATTCATTCGTCGATGGACATCTAGGTTGCTTCCATGTTTTGGCTATTGTATAGAGAGCTGCAATGAACATTGGGGTACAGGTGCTTCTTTCAGTTTTGATTTCATCAGGATATAAGCCTAAGAGTGGGATTGCTGGGTCATAGGGTGCTTCTATTTTTAGTTTTTTAAGAAATCTCCAGACTGTCTTCCATAGAGGCTGTATCAATTTACATTCCCACCAGCAATGCAAGAGGGTTCCCTTTTCTCCGCACCCTCTCCAGCATTTGTTGTCTGCAGATTTCTTGAAGATGGCCATTCTGACGGGTGTGAGGTGATATCTCATTGTAGTTTTAATTTGCATTTCTCTAATAATAAGTGAGGTTGAGCATCGTTTCATGTATTTTGGGCCCATCTGTATGTCCTCTTTGGAGAGGCGTCTCTTTAGGTCTTTTTCCCATTTTTTGATTGGGTTGTTCGTTTTTCCTGTGCTGAGTTGTCTGAGTTGCTTGTAGATTTTGGAGATTAATTCTTTGTCTGTTGTTTCATTTGCTATGATTTTCTCCCACTCTGTGGGGTGTCTGTTGAGCTTTTTTGTAATTTCTTTAGCTGTACAAAAGCTTTTAAGTTTCATGAAGTCCCATATGTTCATTTTTCTTTTCAGTTCTGCTATTTTAGTTGGTGGGTCAGAGAAGATCTTGCTTTGATTGATGTCCTTGAGGGTTTTGCCTATATTCTCCTCTAAGAGTTTGATGGTTTCTGGTCTTACATTTAGGTCTTTAATCCATTTTGAGTTGATCTTAGTGTATGGTGTCAGGGAATGTTCCACCTTCATTTTTTTTGCATGTAGCTGTCCAATTCTCCCAGCACCACTTGTTGAAGAGGCTGTCTTTGTCCCATTTTATAGTTTCTCCTCCTTTATCAAAAATAAGGTACCCATAGGTGCGTGGGTTTATCTCTGGGTTCTCGATCTTGTTCCATTGGTCTATAGTTCTGTTTTTATGCCAGTACCATACTGTCTTGAGGACTGTTGCTTTGTAGTAGAGTCTGAAGTTAGGGAGGCTGATCCCTCCAGCTCCGTTTTTCTTTCTCAGGATTGCTTTGGCTATTCGAGGTCTTTTGTGTTTCCATATAAACTGTGTGATCCTTTGGTCTAGTTCTGTGAAAAATGTCAATGGAAGTTGCATAGGTATTGCATTGAATCTGTAGATGATATTTGGTAGTATGGTCATTTTCACAATATTGATTCTTCTGACCCAGGAACATGGAATATCTCTCCATCTGTTTAAGTCTTCTTTAATTTCTTTCATGAGTGTCTTGTAATTTTCTGTGTACAGTTCTTTTGTTTCTTTGGGTAGGTTTATTCCTAGATATTTGATTCTTTTGGTTGCAATGGTGAAGGGGACTGCCTCTTTGATTTCATTTTCTGATTTTTCATTGTTTGTGTATAGGAATGCCAGTGATTTCTGTGTGTTGACTTTGTATCCTGCGACTTTGCTGAATTCATTGATTAGCTCTAGTAGCTTTGTAATAGATTCTTTGGGATTTTCTATGTATAATATCATGTCATCTGCAAAAGAGAGAGCTTGACTTCTTCCTTTCCAATCTGGATTCCTTTGATTTCTTTCTCTTCTCTTATTGCTGTTGCTAGAACTTCCAGGACTATGTTGAATAGTAGTGGTGAAAGTGGGCACCCTGTCTTGTTCCTGATCTTAGAGGGAATGCTTTCAGTTTTTCTCCATTGAGGACAATGTTCGCTGTGGGCTTCTCATAGATGGCTTTCACTATGTTGAGATAGGTTCCTTCTATGCCCATTTTCTGAAGAGTTTTTATCATGAATGGATGTTGTACTTTGTCGAAGGCCTTTTCTGCATCTATTGAAATGATCATGTGATTTTTGTCTCTCAGTTTGTTAATATGGTGTATCACATTGATTGATTTGCGGATGTTAAAGAAGCCTTGCATGCCTGGGATGAACCCGACTTGATCATGATGTATGAGTTTTTTGATGTGTCGTTGAATTCTGTTTGCTAGGATTTTGTTGAGAATCTTGGCATCTAAGTTCATCAGAGAAATCGGTCTGTAATTTTCCTTTTTTGTGTTGTCTTTGCCTGGTTTGGGTATCAGGGTGATGGTGGCCTCGTAGAATGTGTTTGGAAGTTTTCCTTCCTGTGCAATTTTTTGAAAGAGTTTTAGAAGGACAGGCATTAGGTCTTCTTTAAATGTTTGGTAGAATTCGGCTGTGAAGCCATCTGGTCCTGGGCTTTTATTTTTGGGTAGATTTTTAATCACAGATTCGATTTCTGAGCTTGTGATTGGGTTGTTCAAAGTTTCTGTTTCTTCCTGGCTCAGTCTTGGGAGATTGATCTTCCCCAAGAAACTGTCCATTTCTTCCAGGTTGTCCAGTTTGTTGCCATAGAGTTGCTCATAATAGTCTCTTAGAATCCTTTGGATTTCTGCATTATCTGTTGTAATGTCTCCTTTTTCGTTTTTGATTTTGTTGATCTGGTTCTTCTCCCTCTTTTTCTTGATGAGTCTCGCCAGAGGCTTATCGATTTTGTTTACCTTTTCAAAGAACCAGCTTTTTGTTTTATTTATTTGAACTATAGTTTCTTTCATTTCTTTCTGATTTATTTCTCTTCTCTTATTGCTGTTGCTAGAACTTCCAGGACTATGTTGAATAGTAGTGGTGAAAGTGGACACCCCTGTCTTGTTCCTGATCTTAGAGGGAATGCTTTCAGTTTTTCTCCATTGAGGACAATGTTCGCTGTGGGCTTCTCATAGATGGCTTTCACTATGTTGAGATAGGTTCCTTCTATGCCCATTTTCTGAAGAGTTTTTATCATGAATGGATGTTGTACTTTGTCGAAGGCCTTTTCTGCATCTATTGAAATGATCATGTGATTTTTGTCTCTCAGTTTGTTAATATGGTGTATCACATTGATTGATTTGCGGATGTTAAAGAAGCCTTGCATGCCTGGGATGAACCCGACTTGATCATGATGTATGAGTTTTTTGATGTGTCGTTGAATTCTGTTTGCTAGGATTTTGTTGAGAATCTTGGCATCTAAGTTCATCAGAGAAATCGGTCTGTAATTTTCCTTTTTTGTGTTGTCTTTGCCTGGTTTGGGTATCAGGGTGATGGTGGCCTCGTAGAATGTGTTTGGAAGTTTTCCTTCCTGTGCAATTTTTTGAAAGAGTTTTAGAAGGACAGGCATTAGGTCTTCTTTAAATGTTTGGTAGAATTCGGCTGTGAAGCCATCTGGTCCTGGGCTTTTATTTTTGGGTAGATTTTTAATCACAGATTCGATTTCTGAGCTTGTGATTGGGTTGTTCAAAGTTTCTGTTTCTTCCTGGCTCAGTCTTGGGAGATTGATCTTCCCCAAGAAACTGTCCATTTCTTCCAGGTTGTCCAGTTTGTTGCCATAGAGTTGCTCATAATAGTCTCTTAGAATCCTTTGGATTTCTGCATTATCTGTTGTAATGTCTCCTTTTTCGTTTTTGATTTTGTTGATCTGGTTCTTCTCCCTCTTTTTCTTGATGAGTCTCGCCAGAGGCTTATCGATTTTGTTTACCTTTTCAAAGAACCAGCTTTTTGTTTTATTTATTTGAACAATAGTTTCTTTCATTTCTTTCTGATTTATTTCTGCTCTAGTCTTTATAATTTCACGTCTTTTGCTGGCTTTGGGATGTTTCTGTTCTTCTTTTTCCAATTGTTTTAAGCGGAGGGTTAGGTCATCTGCTTCATATTTTCCTAGTTTCTTGAGGTGGGATTGTATTGCTATAAATTTCCCCCTTAGGACTGCTTTTGCAGTGTCCCATAAGTTTTGCACGGTCGTATATTCATTGTCATTTTCTTCTAGGAATTTTTTAATTTCTTCTTTGATTTCCTCAGTGATCAGTTGGTTTTTTAGGCAAGTGTTGTTTAATCGCCATGTGTTTGTATTTTTAGTGATTTTTTTCCTGTGGTTGATCTCTAGTCTCATTGCATTGTGGTCTGAGAAGATGGTTGATATAATTTCAGTTTTATTGAATTGACTGAGGTTAGATTTGTGGCCCAAGATGTGGTCTATCTTGGAGAATGTTCCGTGAGCACTTGAGAAGAAAGTGTATTCTTCTGCTTTTGGATGGAACGTCCTAAAGATATCGATGAGGTCCATCTTTTCTAGTGTGGCATTTAAGGCTTGTGTTTCTTTATTAATTTTCTGTTTGGATGATCTATCCATTGGTGTGAGAGGAGTGTTAAAGTCTCCTACTATTATTGTGTTATTATTGATTTCTTCTTTTAAGTCTGAAAGTATCTGTCTTATGTATTGAGGTGCGTAGATGTTCATGACTGTTATGTCTTCCTCTTGGATGGATCCTTTAATCATGATGTAATGACCTGCCTTGTCTCTTAGAATCTTCTTTACTTTAAAATCTATTTTGTCTGATATGAGGATTGCCACTCCAGCTTTCTTTTGATTTCCATTTGCATGGAATATCTTTTTCCAGCCTTTCACTTTCAGTCTATGGGTGTCTCTAGGTCTGAAGTGGGTCTCTTGTAAACAGCATATATATGGGTCATGTTTCTTGATCCATTCAGCCAACCTGTGTCGTTTGGTTGGAGCATTTAATCCATTTACATTCAAAGTAATTATTGATACGAATGTTCCTATTGTCATCTTCTTAGAAGTCTGGGGTTTGGTTTGTAGGACTTCTTCTATTCTTGTATTTATTGGCTATATCAGGCCCTTTAACACTTGTTGTAGGGCTGGTTTTGTGGTACAGAATTCTTTTAGTTTTTGTCTGTCTGAGAAGCTTTTGACTTCTCCATCGATTCTGAATGAGATTTTTGCTGGGTAGAGAATTCGTGGTTGCAGATTATTCTCTTTTAGCCGTTTAAATGTGTCCTGCCATTCTCTTCTGGCCTGCAGGGTTTCTGTTGAGAGATCCGCAGTTAGACGTATGGGGTTTCCTTTATATGTTATTTGCTGTTTGCTTCTAGCTGCTTTTAGTAATCTGTCTTTGTATTTAGTCTGTGTTAGTTTGATTAGAATGTGCCTTGGTGTGTTTCTTCTAGGGTTTATCCTGTATGGAACTCTTTGTGCTTCTTGGACATGGCTGACTATTTCCTTTCCCATGCTGGGGAAGTTTTCTACAATAACCTCTTCAAGAATTTTTTTGTAACCTTTCTTCCCTTCTTCTTCTTCTGGGACTCCTATAATTCTAATGTTAGTGCGTTTGATATTGTCCCATAGGTCCCTGAGGCTTTCCTCAGTTCTTTTCATTCTTTCGGCTTTGTTCTGTTCCTCACCAGTTATTTCCACCAGTCTATCTTCCAGCACGCTTATCCGTTCTTCAGCCTCAGATAGTCTACTGTTGAGGCCTTCTATCGTATTTTTGAGTTCAGCAATTGAGTTGGTGGTCTCTATTTGCTTATTTTTCATTTCCTGCATGTCTTTTCTCAATGCACTAATTTCCTCTAATATTCTGTTTTCGGTGTTTTGCATCCTCATTAGAATAGTTTTTCTGAATTCTCTTTCAGATAATTTGTCTATCTTCTTCTCTGTCATTTGAGGCTGTGATTCTCTAGCTTGGTCCTTCATTTGTGCAGTGTTTCTCTGTCGTTTCATCTCTAGTGTTGTATGTTCTTTGATAGTGTGGGGTCTTGGAATCAGGGCTTCTAGTTCGAGGATCCTTGGTTTGATGATTGGTCAGGAGATGTAGGCTCTATGCCTGGTTTGCTATAGTGTTCCGTGATATTAGTTCAAATACTAGGAACTGAGGGGCAAGAGGTGTGTCCCTAATGGGTGACAGTCATAAAAGCATGCAGATGTTTTCTAACCTAGTCATAAGATATATATACATACACAGCAATAACCACATCTAACCAGTTTTACAGTGATAAAGCATAGGAAATTTTCCTGGCAAATGACACAATCAAAGATAGTACTTGCCCATTAAGCTCTGAGTTAATTAGAATAGTGCCTGGAAAAATAGATCTAGGGTAGGGTTCTGGCTTGGACTATTTCGTCATTGAAAGCAATTTTTAACTAAGACATGTGTTGGGAGTGAGAAGGTGGAAAATGTATGGGTAATGAGAAGGAATAGATTCAACTTGGAAGGATTTTATAGGGTTATGTAGCCAAGATTAGTGTGTTGTTTTGTTTAGTGCAGCTGGGAGAGAATAGTGGAGACAGGAAGGTCGGAAATATTTATCTAGGGGGTAGTGGTATATAGGAGAAAGTTTTAGATTTAGAACATAGAGGGAGGAAGGAGTGGGAAAGAGGAAAGAAAATTGGAAGTTCAAGAATTAAAATTAAAAAAAAAATTGATAATAAAAAAATTAATAATTAAAAATCAAAAAAATTAAAAATTACAAAAAAAAAAAAACGAGGAGAAACTTAATAAGAAGAGATCAAAGAGAGAGAGAGAGAAAAAGAAAAAAAACAAAAAACAAAAAACAAACCCAAACCTGACCAATTAAACGAATAAGCAGAACCGTCCACAACAGATAAACAAAAAAGCTAAATACTGTTCCTGGTTTTTATCCTCTCATCTGTCTGGAAGCCAGTCTGCTCTCGATGGTGTTGTCTTGATGATGCAGCCTTTTCCTTATGGCACCGGTCTGCAAGCTCAGATGCTGGCGGGGACGGCAGGCTGATCTCTGTCCGTTGGGCGGGGGACCGCGGTGCGCTCGCCGTCCCGGGTTGGGCGGGAGCGCGGGCTGATCCCAGTGTGTCGGGCGTGGGGTGCGGCAAGCGCCGTCCCGGGTTGGGCGGGGGCGCGGGCTGATCCCAGTCCGTCGGGCGGGGGACAGTGGTGCGCGCGCAATCCCGTGTTGGGCGTGATACCTGCCCTGCTCCCGGCTTCCGCCACTGCGGGTGTAGCTATGGGGGTGCAGCTATGGGGGTGCAGCTATGGGGGTGCAGGGGTTCTTCCGCCACTGGCGCGCGCACTGCCAGTTGCGCCTCCAAGTCCCAAAGGTAGGCACAAGTCTCCCCGTCCCGCTCGAGCCCGGTCCCTGGTCAGCAATCTGCGGGCGACTTCCCCTTCAGCCAGTCCCCTACTAGGAGTGTTTGAACTCACCCGGTGCCAGGCGGAAGGTCGCAATTTTCGCCCGGCGGCCAAGCGCTGCGATCCTCACACTGGGCGCTCTCCCGTCTCGTTCAGTCCGGCCTGAGGTCGCCAGGCAGCAAGCGCGTTCTGCTCGGCCCTGCTGTATCCTATCTTCGCAGTGTCTTAATTTCTGCCGGCGATCCGGGCGGATTCTTGGAGTTTTCACACTGAGCGCTGCCCTTTCTCCCCCGAGGCTCTGCTTAGGCCCCCTTTTAGGGCACTTGCTGGCGCGCTCTCCGTCGGTGCGGTCCGGTGTGGGGATAGGACAGAGGATTCTTAGAACCCTAGCTCCGGGAAATTTCTGGCTATTCACTCTTCTATTCTCGCGGACCTGTGGAATTCTTCTGTCGTCTAGCGGCTGGTTTGTTGGTGGTGGTTCTTTTCTTGATTAGTTCTGGTGATTCTGTTGGGGAGCTGGTGAAATCTTCCCCTCATTCCTCCGCCATCTTGGCTCCCCCCCCTCCCTCTCTCTTTTTCAACATGACTTACTTATTTATTCTGGCCACTCCATGCAGTATGTGGCATCTACTTCCCTGATGACCAGGGATCGAATCTGGGTACCCTGCATCAGGAGCACAGAGCTCTAGCCGCTGGACTACCAAAAAAGGCTCTTCGTTGTGGTTCAGTCGCTCAGTCCTGTTTGACTCTTTGCGACCCCATGGACTGCAGTATGCCAGACTTCCCTGTCTAGCTCCAGGAGTTTGTCCAGACTTGTGTTCATTGAGTTGGTGATGCCAGCCGACCATCTCATCCTCTGTTGTCCCCTTCTCTTCCAGCCCTCAATCTTTCCTAGCATCAGGGTCTTTTCCTACCCTGGCATTTCTTGATGAATCTTCCCAGCAGGGACCCTGGATTAAATTTCCAGTGATATTTGCTTGGAAAGGGAGTGTATCTAAAAACTACTTGTGTGGGAAATACATTTAGTCTAATCTTACCCTCAACTCCATAGATACTTGGGCTAGAGGTGAGGTTGCTTACCCCAGGCTCAATATGGTGAGGTAAGAGTTGAGAATCCATCCCAGGGTCTGCCTCCCCGTCACAGAGCCCATCTCCACAAAAGCAGATTCCATATTGGCAGGTGTGAACGTAGAGATGCAGACACACTCATGCGAGGCTCTGATGCTGTCCTTGGGTCCTTGAAATGCAGGTCTCCGTGACCTGTCCCTGTCTCACCAGAAGGTGGCGCTCCACTAGACCGGTCTTTTGCTCCCTAGTAGCTCAATGTCCCTGAGAAGCGTCAAGGGGAAGAAACCTGGTAAAATCCATTCCTCTGTTACCTTACAGATCAGCCTCTGACTCTGCAACTCAAAACAGAAACCCTCTTCCAAGTCTGCGGGAAAAGGAAAGGCAGAGATTTCTCCTGTGACATTCCGGTTTCTTGCCTCGCTAAAAAGTGTGAGCAGCTCGCAGAGCAGGGTCTCCTTACCCAGGAGCCTCCACAGTGGGCCCCAGACTGCCAGGATCTGGCTCTGTCTCTCTTCCCACTCACCTCCGAGTTGCAGATCCACAGCTGCCCTGGGCATACAGCCCTTCTCAGGCTCTGCTTTTGTACCTGCTGCTACCCACCCCTGACCCACTTTAATCCCCATAGCTACAACTCCTTTAAAAATGATAACAGTTACAGCCTGTGGTTTGGGGCATGGTGTTGGCACCTGCAAAGCTTTTCTGGTCTTGAGGTCAGGTTATATGCTGACCTACACGCAGGCATCCCTCCTAACCTGGCCCCCAGCCCCTCTCAGGAATCCTAACATAGCCGAAAAGAGCACTGGGTAGGGAAGGATGGGTGAGAGAGAGAATATGATTACCTATATATGAATATTTATCGTTGGAGATGCAGAACCACAGAGTTTTTAAAAATGGCTTCACAAAAATGTTGTCCCCTTCTCTTCCAGCCCTCAATCTTTCCTAGCATCAGGGTCTTTTCCTACCCTGGCATTTCTTGATGAATCTTCCCAGCAGGGACCCTGGATTAAATTTCCAGTGATATTTGCTTGGAAAGGGAGTGTATCTAAAAACTACTTGTGTGGGAAATACATTTAGTCTAATCTTACCCTCAACTCCATAGATACTTGGGCTAGAGGTGAGGTTGCTTACCCCAGGCTCAATATGGTGAGGTAAGAGTTGAGAATCCATCCCAGGGTCTGCCTCCCCGTCACAGAGCCCATCTCCACAAAAGCAGATTCCATATTGGCAGGTGTGAACGTAGAGATGCAGACACACTCATGCGAGGCTCTGATGCTGTCCTTGGGTCCTTGAAATGCAGGTCTCCGTGACCTGTCCCTGTCTCACCAGAAGGTGGCGCTCCACTAGACCGGTCTTTTGCTCCCTAGTAGCTCAATGTCCCTGAGAAGCGTCAAGGGGAAGAAACCTGGTAAAATCCATTCCTCTGTTACCTTACAGATCAGCCTCTGACTCTGCAACTCAAAACAGAAACCCTCTTCCAAGTCTGCGGGAAAAGGAAAGGCAGAGATTTCTCCTGTGACATTCCGGTTTCTTGCCTCGCTAAAAAGTGTGAGCAGCTCGCAGAGCAGGGTCTCACCCAGGAGCCTCCACAGTGGGCCCCAGACTGCCAGGATCTGGCTCTGTCTCTCTTCCCACTCACCTCCGAGTTGCAGATCCACAGCTGCCCTGGGCATACAGCCCTTCTCAGGCTCTGCTTTTGTACCTGCTGCTACCCACCCCTGACCCACTTTAATCCCCATAGCTACAACTCCTTTAAAAATGATAACAGTTACAGCCTGTGGTTTGGGGCATGGTGTTGGCACCTGCAAAGCTTTTCTGGTCTTGAGGTCAGGTTATATGCTGACCTACACGCAGGCATCCCTCCTAACCTGGCCCCCAGCCCCTCTCAGGAATCCTAACATAGCCGAAAAGAGCACTGGGTAGGGAAGGATGGGTGAGAGAGAGAATATGATTACCTATATATGAATATTTATCGTTGGAGATGCAGAACCACAGAGTTTTTAAAAAATGGCTTCACAAATAAACCTGGGTTTTGATTCAACTTGTTGTGCATGTAATGTTTTAACTAGCTGTATGTGTGGATCAGTTTCTTAAGCGCTGCTTTTCTTGATGGGTTTTTAAACAGGGTAATAGTCAAACACTCCTCATGAGATCATTGGGAGAAATACAAGGAGATGGTTCTCGTGTCCTGGTGCTTAGCACTAAGCCCAGAGTGCCGTAAGAGAGCAGTGATCAGGGTCCTTTACCTAGGAAGATCTTTCTACTGTTTCTGAGTGTCAGAAGCAGGGAGTGTTCATTCCTCCTCCCTAAATGGTATTTCCTTAGCCAGTTATTCATCCATTTATCCACAAATATCATCAGCCTCCACTCTGTCTCAAGTCCTAGACCAAAGGAGGATAAGATGTCCTTAAGCTAGTTCCCTTGACACATCCCTGACTCCCTCTGTCCCCTGGCTAGGCCACCCCCTCACCCAATAACCACCCTCACCCTCTCTCCGCCCAGTGAAATTATGGGTTCTCACCAGAGCCTCTTCCACATGCCTCTATGGAGCACTCATGTCACAACAGTGTAGTCAGTTTATCTGTCTCTACGGCATTCATACATTTCTCCTGGTGAATAATCTAACCTCCATCCAGCCCTCCCTCACCCTTTTCTGTTCAAAAATTACACAAAGATTCGCTGGCGAGAGATTCCACTGACCACGACTGTATCACTCAGAGGAAACAGGACTCTGTGATGGGGCTTCACCAGGATTCCCAGCTGCCAGGCTCCCGACCTTTAGAAAACAACCTGCTGCAAGGCGCCCACTTCGGTTCTCCTGTAGACGCAAAGACAGAGTGCCGGATCCTGCCAATTCCGTGTCCCAGCTGCTAAGAGATGCCCATGTTGGACTAATCACCTTCTAAACAAATGGTGCAGTGACGAGCCAGGTGGGGGGAGTGGAGGCCGCACAGGCTGATGTTTTCAATTTAGAGGCCATGCATTATTTACACTGCCATTGCTCCCCTCAATTTGACTTCACGCTTTAGCCCTAATTTCAGTATAATCAAAGCCAATGAATATTTAATCAGGATTGCTTCCAGAAATTGAGTAATGCCATTAACATAATGGCCTCAGGACTTCAAAGCTGCTTTCCTTCAAACAGCATCTGACTTCCACCTTTCCCCACCCCTTTCCCTTAACCAGTTGTGTGTGTTTCCTATTTAGGAAAAACCAGTGAGCATGAGACCCTGCCAGGAGGCCAGGCACAGCTTTGTCCAGGTGTCAAAGGCGAGTGCCTGGGAGGAGTCCTGGCCCTGGAGCTTGAGCCCTGGCCCCAGTGAGACAGACTCCAGGACGGCCAAACTCTGCAGGGAGACCCCTTGTTAAAGCACCTTGATTTATGAAAATGCCAAGTTTTAAGCCACATCCCAAAGGGGATTTAAAGGTAGACCTTCAGAATTCAGGTTCTAAACACAGCTATTATTATACATAGCCAGGCCTGGAAAGGAGGATAAGATGTCCTTAAGCTAGTTCCCTTGACACATCCCTGACTCCCTCTGTCCCCTGGCTAGGCCACCCCCTCACCCAATAACCACCCTCACCCTCTCTCCGCCCAGTGAAATTATGGGTTCTCACCAGAGCCTCTTCCACATGCCTCTATGGAGCACTCATGTCACAACAGTGTAGTCAGTTTATCTGTCTCTACGGCATTCATACATTTCTCCTGGTGAATAATCTAACCTCCATCCAGCCCTCCCTCACCCTTTTCTGTTCAAAAATTACACAAAGATTCGCTGGCGAGAGATTCCACTGACCACGACTGTATCACTCAGAGGAAACAGGACTCTGTGATGGGGCTTCACCAGGATTCCCAGCTGCCAGGCTCCCGACCTTTAGAAAACAACCTGCTGCAAGGCGCCCACTTCGGTTCTCCTGTAGACGCAAAGACAGAGTGCCGGATCCTGCCAATTCCGTGTCCCAGCTGCTAAGAGATGCCCATGTTGGACTAATCACCTTCTAAACAAATGGTGCAGTGACGAGCCAGGTGGGGGGAGTGGAGGCCGCACAGGCTGATGTTTTCAATTTAGAGGCCATGCATTATTTACACTGCCATTGCTCCCCTCAATTTGACTTCACGCTTTAGCCCTAATTTCAGTATAATCAAAGCCAATGAATATTTAATCAGGATTGCTTCCAGAAATTGAGTAATGCCATTAACATAATGGCCTCAGGACTTCAAAGCTGCTTTCCTTCAAACAGCATCTGACTTCCACCTTTCCCCACCCCTTTCCCTTAACCAGTTGTGTGTGTTTCCTATTTAGGAAAAACCAGTGAGCATGAGACCCTGCCAGGAGGCCAGGCACAGCTTTGTCCAGGTGTCAAAGGCGAGTGCCTGGGGAGGAGTCCTGGCCCTGGAGCTTGAGCCCTGGCCCCAGTGAGACAGACTCCAGGACGGCCAAACTCTGCAGGGAGACCCCTTGTTAAAGCACCTTGATTTATGAAAATGCCAAGTTTTAAGCCACATCCCAAAGGGGATTTAAAGGTAGACCTTCAGAATTCAGGTTCTAAACACAGCTATTATTATACATAGCCAGGCCTGGAAATCGCGGACTGCAACTACTGCGAGCCCCACCACCCCCACTGGAGTCCACTCCTGGGAAGCCAGAGCGTGGGTCCATCTTAAAGGGCCCAGGCTGAAGGAGCACCTCCTCCAGGCTGCCTACCTGGGCCCAGGTTCTGCTCTCTGAGGCTTCACCGAACAAGGGTGCTCTTTCTACCGCAGAACTGGGCAGACATTAGAATATACTCTTCATCTTTCCCTGTGCATCCCGTTCCAGTGCCAGGGCCCCAGCCAGGGGACACAGTGACAAGCCTGACACCACTTGCTCCCCAGAAGTTCAATCTGAACATTGTAGGGGGACTGAGGACGTATTATCAGGGGGCTCCACTGAAGCCCTGGCGAGAGCACTTCTCCCTCTACCCTGCCTGAGTGTATGCAACTGGCCTCCTTCCCCATATACAAACTTGAGGGCAGGGGTAAGGTGGACGTTTCTCTATATCCTGGGTGAGGAAGCTGGTTCACACTCTCTAGGTATCACTCCCGTCAGTAGAGGCCTCAGCTGCTCTTCACAAGCAGGACAGGACTCTGTTCAGCCTTGATCCCCTAACCTGCAAGGCCAAGGAGCTCATCACCGTCTAGGTTCACAATAAACATCAACCAAGG
Organism: Tragulus kanchil; assembly: GCA_022376925.1. Lineage (NCBI taxonomy): Eukaryota > Metazoa > Chordata > Mammalia > Artiodactyla > Tragulidae > Tragulus > Tragulus kanchil. The sequence continues at coordinate 111,167,101 of JAIOJX010000032.1, read as the reverse complement.
GCCTCCTCTATAGGAGCAGAGTGAAGGAACGAATGCCTTGTGCTGCCACCTGGTGGTGAAGTCCAGCATGACAGCCTCCAAATCCACTTTGTTCTTCCTACCAAGAGCCTGCGGAAAGGAGCCCCTGCCAGGTGCCGGTGCTTTCCACACTTTATCTCACTAGATTTCAATGGTGGAAGGCAGGTGTTATCATTCCCACTTTACAGATAGGAAACTGAGGCCCAGAGAGGCGTGGTAATGGAACTTGAGCAGGAGGCAAAAATGAGACTTGGTTCCTCATTTACTGACTCCTAGTCAGGGTGATTCCCTGTTCCAAAAGCTAATCCAAACGGACAAAATCTCTCCTGTTCTCAACAAGCTTTTCATCCATAATTCTGGCCTTGAGGGCCCGGGGCCCTGAAGGTAGCACCTCCTTTAACCCAAATCCCAAAGGGATTTAAAGGTAGACTTTGTCAGGTTCTAAACACAGCTATTATTATACATAGCCAGGCCTGGAAATCGCGGACTGCAACTACTGCGAGCCCCACCACCCCCACTGGAGTCCACTCCTGGGAAGCCAGAGCGTGGGTCCATCTTAAAGGGCCCAGGCTGAAGGAGCACCTCCTCCAGGCTGCCTACCTGGGCCCAGGTTCTGCTCTCTGAGGCTTCACCGAACAAGGGTGCTCTTTCTACCGCAGAACTGGGCAGACATTAGAATATACTCTTCATCTTTCCCTGTGCATCCCGTTCCAGTGCCAGGGCCCCAGCCAGGGGACACAGTGACAAGCCTGACACCACTTGCTCCCCAGAAGTTCAATCTGAACATTGTAGGGGGACTGAGGACGTATTATCAGGGGGCTCCACTGAAGCCCTGGCGAGAGCACTTCTCCCTCTACCCTGCCTGAGTGTATGCAACTGGCCTCCTTCCCCATATACAAACTTGAGGGCAGGGGTAAGGTGGACGTTTCTCTATATCCTGGGTGAGGAAGCTGGTTCACACTCTCTAGGTATCACTCCCGTCAGTAGAGGCCTCAGCTGCTCTTCACAAGCAGGACAGGACTCTGTTCAGCCTTGATCCCCTAACCTGCAAGGCCAAGGAGCTCATCACCGTCTAGGTTCACAATAAACATCAACCAAGGGCCTCCTCTATAGGAGCAGAGTGAAGGAACGAATGCCTTGTGCTGCCACCTGGTGGTGAAGTCCAGCATGACAGCCTCCAAATCCACTTTGTTCTTCCTACCAAGAGCCTGCGGAAAGGAGCCCCTGCCAGGTGCCGGTGCTTTCCACACTTTATCTCACTAGATTTCAATGGTGGAAGGCGGGTGTTATCATTCCCACTTTACAGATAGGGAAACTGAGGCCCAGAGAGGCGTGGTAATGGAACTTCGAGCAGGAGGCAAAAATGAGACTTGGTTCCTCATTTACTGACTCCTAGTCAGGGGTGATTCCCTGTTCCAAAAGCTAATCCAAACGGACAAAATCTCTAACAAACGAATGTCAGTATTGACTAGACAGATGGGAGGAGCATTTGGAAGGCTTTCTCAGCATCCCTGGGATCATACCATGGAATTATTCACCTGGCCCCATAATTCTGGCCTTCGAGACACCCGGAGGGAGGAACAGAAACCTCTTCAGACCTTCAGCTTGAAGGCACTGTATTGGCTCTGAACAGGTGTCCTGGGGACTGGACTCTTGATGCCAGGGGTTAAAACCCTGCCCATCTGTTAGAGAAGATGGCTGAATATTAGAGAAAGGAAAGGGGTGTTCAGCCTGCAGAACCTCAGCCGTGGTTGGAATCTGACCGTGCCACCTCAAAGCCCCTCAACCTGACTCCCACCAAGCCCCAAGGCAGTTACCGAATGGACCCTGTCATAGAGAGATGCCTAAGGCTGCACCGAGCCTAGGACAGCCTGGGCTCCAGTCCACGTTCCCCCCTCCCTACACCCCAGTCCACAGTGGCCTGTAACCCAGGACCTCCGCGTCCACACAGATAACCAGGCCTTGGTTTGGAAGTGACCTCAGTGGGGCCACAAGCCCCGAGAATGGCTCTCAGGCTTGGGGGCTGGTCCCAGAGCAGGTCCGTGGGGTGCAGGGAACCACTGAGAAGTAGCACGGAGACAGGAGGCAACAGAGATGGGCGGCGGTCACCCAGAGCAGCAGCCTGTGGCCAGGAATGGGGAGCGCCAGGTGCTGGGGGAGCGCAGGGGAGCCCGGCACCTTAGAGCCTTCAGACAGCCATCGCACAGCCAGGCCTGTCACTGTCACCAAACCAAAGGCAAAAGCACTTGGCTAACGGGGCTGCTGGAGACCTGAGACCAGAGCCGGTGCCCAGGCTCCCACCCCGCGCTGCTCCACGGCTTGGCCAGAGGAGCCAGTCTCCGGGAGGCTTCCGGTGCTTCAGCCCCGTTCACCTCCCTCCCTGCAGCCCTGTGTGCCCGCGAGGCAGGAATCTTAGCTCCTTTTCACGGACGAGAAACGGAGGCTGAGAGAGGAGACAAGCCTTGCCCAAGAGCAGGGGATAAATCAGAACGGGCCCAGAAACTGCACAGGGTCTCCTGGACTCCTGCGCCACCTACATGTGTGTCTGGAGCTGCTATGTACCTTATACGTGCTACGTCATTGCATCCCCATGACACTCTGTTAGGTGAGTCTATCCCTGTTTTACAGATGACATGCTATGGCTCAGAAAAGTCCAATAACTTGCTCAAGGTCAAGTAAATGAATAGGAAAGAGAGCTTCCCTGGTGGCTCAGAATAGAATGTCTTCAGTGCAGGAGACTTGGGCCCTATCCCCGGATCAGAAAGATCCCCTGGAGAAGGAAAGGCAACCCACTCCAGTACTGGTGCCTGGAGGATCCCATTGACAGAGCAGCCTGGTGGGCTACATCCTATGGGGTTGCAAAGAGTCAGACATGACTGAGCGACTAACACATACATTTGAGTCTCGGTCTAGCAAATCTCAAACCCCTCAAGACTCCTAGAAGCTGGAATCACCTCTTCCCATCTTAAATACATCCTCCATTTAGCTCCCACTGGTGGCGGTGGGTTGGGAGTCCTCCCCTGACCACATTCTTTCTCCAACTACTTCTCCTCCTCCAAGGATCTCCTCTACCAGGTCTGACTCCAGGAGGATAGTCACGATTCCGTCACTATCTACAGACGTGCAGACTGTCCAGGCAGTGGGCCTCTTGTCTTTGCGTCTATCCTATCTTACAAGGATCCCTGCCTGCACAGGTCCCAGGCCTTGGAGGTCAGTAGAGGGGCTTGCCTCCTGGCCAGGAACTCAATGCTCCATGACCTCAGACATGACGTAGGCCCTCTAGAGCTGTTTCATCTCACAGAAGAGAGACCATAATAGTTGCTTGTAGGGGCTCTGTTAGAATACAAAGTGCTGAACGCGACACCCAGCTAACGGATTCCTGACTATGATCACTTTCACATACGAGTCAGCCTCTCTGCAGCAGGGGTTGTCGGCTGCCTCACGCCCACTCCATCAGCCACCTCAGAGCAAGCGGATCTGGCATCTTTTCCCCCTTGGCCCAAGGCCTCCCTCTGGCCCCTGCAGCCCACACTGTCCCTGAGCAGGGTGGGCCAGAGGTGCCAAGGATTTACAGCTCCCCTCCCCATGGCAGCCCTCAGCTAAGCACTGAGGGAATTCATGGGTGTTTCCCTGCTCCCTGCCCCCTGCGTTCAGGGCGTATTCTACACAGGATCCCAGAGTCCCCAGCAGGCTCGGGCATCAGCTGCCCACAGATGTCAGCTTCTCCGTTCCATGCCCTTGATCGACTTCTTTCCGGAACTTTTCTGTCTGTCCTCACTCCCTCCAGGTATTTGCTCATTTCCAAAAAAATTGTCTTGCTCTCAAATCCCTGTTTTGGAATCTGCTAATGGGGTGACCCAAACTAAGGTGCTTTCATGGTTCTATTAGTCCCTCTGTGCTCCCTCCCCACCCCCAACTCTGCCTCCGGTAGGAAAGTGCCCAACACGTTTCACAGGAGCAGAGTCCACCGAGTGCCTGCACATTGTGGATGGTGTCCTCATTTTGGCCCCAGGAGTCCAGTTAGTTGGCCTCCAGGACCTTCTCCGAAGCTGGAGCGAGTTACCCAGCACACTCAGGCTTCCTCTGACAGTGCCTTATTCAAGATGTGTCTTGTACTCCTCTTCCTGGATGCTGAGCAAGAAGGCTGCTCAGAGCATTAAAATGCATGGTATTTGCATGGAGCACAGGGCGTTGTCTGACAGCAAAAACAGGGGAGCCCACACCTGCAGGAGCTCAGCTGCAAGGGCTTCACTTAGGAGGAAATCAGCCTCCGTGTTCAAAGGAGGGAAGGGTGAGCTAAGTCCCCCTCTGAGACGTGGACCTGTGGCCCCATAGGGAGGAGGGCAGCCCCGCCTCGGCCAGCTGCCATACTGTCCACACTCGCTCCACTGTGTTCTAAGGTTCTCTGAGGGTCCAGAGCACAGCAGCCAGATCTCACCTGCCCCCAAAAGAGCCAGGGAGGGAAGGAAGGAGCTATGTCACCCACTGTCTGCCTCCGACCTCACCTACGTTGTCTCATCTAATCACAAAACTCAGCACGTTCAGCATTATCGACCCATGTTCAAGGGAGGAGACTGAGTCTGGTGAGATGATGCAACCTGTCCATGATAGGCCTTGCATACGTGGTGGGGTCGGCCTTCAAACCCAGGTTTGTCTGACGCCATACCTTTTCAGCTCCCTCCCCATGGCAGCCCTCAGCTAAGCACTGAGGGAATTCATGGGTGTTTCCCTGCTCCCTGCCCCCTGCGTTCAGGGCGTATTCTACACAGGATCCCAGAGTCCCCAGCAGGCTCGGGCATCAGCTGCCCACAGATGTCAGCTTCTCCGTTCCATGCCCTTGATCGACTTCTTTCCGGAACTTTTCTGTCTGTCCTCACTCCCTCCAGGTATTTGCTCATTTCCAAAAAAATTGTCTTGCTCTCAAATCCCCGTTTTGGAATCTGCTAATGGGGTGACCCAAACTAAGGTGCTTTCATGGTTCTATTAGTCCCTCTGTGCTCCCTCCCCACCCCCAACTCTGCCTCCGGTAGGAAAGTGCCCAACACGTTTCACAGGAGCAGAGTCCACCGAGTGCCTGCACATTGTGGATGGTGTCCCTCATTTTGGCCCCCAGGAGTCCAGTTAGTTGGCCTCCAGGACCTTCTCCGAAGCTGGAGCGAGTTACCCAGCACACTCAGGCTTCCTCTGACAGTGCCTTATTCAAGATGTGTCTTGTACTCCTCTTCCTGGATGCTGAGCAAGAAGGCTGCTCAGAGCATTAAAATGCATGGTATTTGCATGGAGCACAGGGCTTTGTCTGACAGCAAAAACAGGGGAGCCCACACCTGCAGGAGCTCAGCTGCAAGGGCTTCACTTAGGAGGAAATCAGCCTCCGTGTTCAAAGGAGGGAAGGGTGAGCTAAGTCCCCCTCTGAGACGTGGACCTGTGGCCCCATAGGGAGGAGGGCAGCCCCGCCTCGGCCAGCTGCCATACTGTCCACACTCGCTCCACTGTGTTCTAAGGTTCTCTGAGGGTCCAGAGCACAGCAGCCAGATCTCACCTGCCCCCAAAAGAGCCAGGGAGGGAAGGAAGGGAGCTATGTCACCCACTGTCTGCCTCCGACCTCACCTACGTTGTCTCATCTAATCACAAAACTCAGCACGTTCAGCATTATCGACCCATGTTCAAGGGAGGAGACTGAGTCTGGTGAGATGATGCAACCTGTCCATGATAGGCCTTGCATACGTGGTGGGGTCGGCCTTCAAACCCAGGTTTGTCTGACGCCATACTCTCTGTTCTTCCCGGCCCCATCTCAATGGAGATACAATGTCCGTGACTGACAGGCGGCTTGGGGATATGCCGAGCTCAGGAATCTTGGCTGAAGAGCAGTCTGAATAATTTGGGAGGATTTTGCAGTCTGCACTCACCCCAGGCACAGGAGAGGTTGGGAAATAGGCTTTGGCCCATCTCCACATAACCCTCTGGCCATGCCTACCCTTTGCTCAAGCTGTTCCCGCTGTTGTCCCTCTCCCTCTTCAAGAGCCAGCTCCAGCCTCTCGAAAGCCCTCTCTGGTACCCTAGACCTCTCTCACTTCCCTTCTCATCTGCTTAAGCAGACCTGGGAGGAGGCAGCCGGGTGGGAGGAGAGTGCACTCTGTGAGGGGGGAAGCTGGGTTTCATAGGTCCTGTCTGTGACCCTGGGTGACCACAGGCAGGTCACTGCTACATTTTGCATCTCAAGTTTCTTGACCTAAAACTGGGACGAATAATACCGATCTTGCCTAATCCTGGATATTTTTGCTTTTAGCATCAATTTGATAAAAAGTGTGGATGTGCAGTACACTTGATGATTTAAATCACTAAGGCTTCAGAGTGTAATTTCATTCATACTGAAGATCTACATTCTGCCCTGTTTCCTGCTGGGTAATACATTCACCAAAGAATCACTGAGCAACCGTTAGATGCCAGTTCCCATGGTGAGTTGGGAGTAAAACAACAAAAGTTCAGTTTTCTGATTTCCCAGTCTAGTGGAGGAAATAGACAAAAAAATGAACGCAGAAATGGGTGAGTGAATGAATGAATGGAGCTCATAGAATACCTTCCTCTCATTGAAATGTGCAGCTATTAATATGGTAGCAGACTAGCAATGCTAAACAAGCGCCTTCTGTCTTAAAAGACTCATGAAGATACAGAAAAATATCAAAAATTGACAATCTCATTATGTATTATGCTAGGTTTTAGGGTGGGGCAATTTCAGGGCTCTACACTCTGAATATTCCCCCATGTCAAACAGAGGGAAAAGTTTTTACTCCTTGCAGATCGTACTCCCAAGACTAAGATGCACCAAATAGGAAAACAGGAGTCTGCAGGATAGAGGACCTGTCTTTAGGACCAGCTGGCACCAAGCCCTGCACAGTCCTCCCACTCCCTGACCCTGTGGTCCTCTCTTCTTCTTCCTTTTGTGTGTTTTTTTCGCCCTTACATCCAGAAGCAGCAGCCCCGAGCAGGCAGCACGAGAAGCCAGGATGAGCTGGCATCCAGGAGCAGTTAGAGCTTCAGGAGAAGCCTTGTAAATGGGGACCAGACAGGAAGTGCTCTGGACATCATGCATGCTGGGGCAAAGAGGGTCCTCCAGGTACCACTCTGAGCAAGGAGAAAGTACAAACTGCACCTCATCCTGTCATCAGAAAACCTAGGGGCTGTCTTTGGAGAAGAGCCAACTTCAGGCTGGTGAAACACACCGGGTGGAAAACTCCCAAATGGAACTGAGCAGGGCAAATCGGCTGGCACACAGATCTACGTCAGGGAGGGGTCAGCCATGCTTCATGCCTTCCTGGTTGCAATGCTAGGTCTGTGTAGACCTTGCTCTACTCAAAGATGATGAAGCCAAGCCAAATAAAACCTCCAAAGAAGTTTTTAAAAATCAAGCCTTTGAACAGATTCTAGAGCAAAAAGAAAAGAAAGCATTGCCTGGAAAACAGAGAAAGTTTGAAAAGAAGTTAAGACCATTTCAGAGACCATCTGCTTGGGATCCTCCAAAAGATGAAAGGAATTGGCTCCTAGGAAGAGCAGGGTGTAGGATGAGGCAAAGGCATAGACACAGAGGAAAGATGATATGGTGAATTAAGACAAAATAAAATGCCAAATTAACATGCCCCTGGGAAAAAGAAAAGGACAAGATTGCTGTTGCAGAAAAGGGCATCAGTGATGAGAACTAATTTGAGTACTTCTCAAACAATGTAGAGGAAAAAATGTCAGCAATGAAAATGATAAGAAAATGGATAATAGATACAAAGGACAAGAATAAAGTCTAAGGATTATTAATATCCTGGGAGGTGGAGGGTATATAATAAAAACAAAGTGACAAAGACATAATAGGAAGAAATTTAATCAACTAGAACAAAAAAGCAAAACAAAACAATATCAACTTCAGTCAAAAACCCAAAAGAGATCAGTGATCTAGGCAATATGAATGAAAAGAAAAAAAAAAAAACGAAAACAGCAGGATCTTGGGAAAATAAACTTCAAAGGATAAAGAAGATATTGTATTAACATCCAGGAAGGAAAGCAGATTGACGACTAAGCTTAGCACTAGACATTAGAAAAGAAGAATTATTCAGTGTGGAGGAAGATGACAAGGACAATAAAAGCACATGAGCTTCCATATCGGATAAAGAGAAGTAGAAAATTATTGTTTCGTTCTTAAATGACAAAGAAATACGGATATAATTGCCTATCTCACACATTTTAAGGCATGAATTAGACTTTTCAGTTACAAAGAGGATTTGAAACTTCTAAACTAATACAAAAGATGCAAAGAAACAGTTTACAAAAAGAAGTAGAGAAAACTCAGTGAAGATCAATGAGAAAGTGTAAAACTGGGTGAAATCTACGTCAGGGGTCAGCCATGCTTCATGCCTTCCTGGTTGCAATGCTAGGTCTGTGTAGACCTTGCTCTACTCAAAGATGATGAAGCCAAGCCAAATAAAACCTCCAAAGAAGTTTTTAAAAATCAAGCCTTTGAACAGATTCTAGAGCAAAAAGAAAAGAAAGCATTGCCTGGAAAACAGAGAAAGTTTGAAAAGAAGTTAAGACCATTTCAGAGACCATCTGCTTGGGATCCTCCAAAAGATGAAAGGAATTGGCTCCTAGGAAGAGCAGGGTGTAGGATGAGGCAAAGGCATAGACACAGAGGAAAGATGATATGGTGAATTAAGACAAAATAAAATGCCAAATTAACATGCCCCTGGGAAAAAGAAAAGGACAAGATTGCTGTTGCAGAAAAGGGCATCAGTGATGAGAACTAATTTGAGTACTTCTCAAACAATGTAGAGGAAAAAAATGTCAGCAATGAAAATGATAAGAAAATGGATAATAGATACAAAGGACAAGAATAAAGTCTAAGGATTATTAATATCCTGGGAGGTGGAGGGTATATAATAAAAACAAAGTGACAAAGACATAATAGGAAGAAATTTAATCAACTAGAACAAAAAAGCAAAACAAAACAATATCAACTTCAGTCAAAAACCCAAAAGAGATCAGTGATCTAGGCAATATGAATGAAAAGAAAAGAAAAAAAAAAAAACGAAAACAGCAGGATCTTGGGAAAATAAACTTCAAAGGATAAAGAAGATATTGTATTAACATCCAGGAAGGAAAGCAGATTGACGACTAAGCTTAGCACTAGACATTAGAAAAGAAGAATTATTCAGTGTGGAGGAAGATGACAAGGACAATAAAAGCACATGAGCTTCCATATCGGATAAAGAGAAGTAGAAAATTATTGTTTCGTTCTTAAATGACAAAGAAATACGGATATAATTGCCTATCTCACACATTTTAAGGCATGAATTAGACTTTTCAGTTACAAAGAGGATTTGAAACTTCTAAACTAATACAAAAGATGCAAAGAAACAGTTTACAAAAAGAAGTAGAGAAAACTCAGTGAAGATCAATGAGAAAGTGTAAAACTGGGTGACAGATTAAGGTCAAACAGACTAGATATGGAATGATTGCAGACACTCTTGGAGACACTCTTGGAGGACAAAAATGCTCAAGGTAAAATGCAAATGTTAAGTTATGTGCAACTTAAAAGTGGTAAATCTAAACAAGGAATCTTGCCGTGTGTGTTGCACTGTGCTAACGATTTCACTTACAGTGTCTCCTTCAGTCCTCCCGACAACCAGGTAGGACAGGGATATTACCAGTGAGTAACCTGCCTGAGGCTGAGCAGCTAATACTTCGTTGGAATTTAAACCCATTCCAATCTCAGGGCCCATCTTCCTAAACAATACCATGTACCGCACCTTAGGACAAACTACACAATAAAGTTAAAAAAAATGAAGCTTCCAGGAACTTCCCTGGTGGTCCAGTGGCTAAGACTTCAGGCTCCTAAGGCGGGGGCAGAGGGTTCCATCCTGGTTAGAGAACTAGATCCCACATGTCTCATGCCCTGACGAAAAGATCCTGAATACCGCATCTAAGACCTGGCACAGCCAAAGAAATATTTAAAAAAATGAAGCTACCGCATATTTCAAGCAAACTAATTAAAGAGAAAGCAGGGGTGATAATGTTAGTGATAAAGTGGATTCAAGGCAAGAATTGCTTACTAAGGAAGAGGCTGGTAAATTAAACTGATAAGAGGTAAAATCCACACTGAATATTTAACAATCATGAACTTAGTGCAACCAACAAATTGAAATATTTAATGAATTAGAAACCCATGAAGAAAACAACGTACATTATAGCAAGAGGCTAGATAGCCAGCATAGACAAAAACAGCCAGTCAAGTTTTTTCTAATTTTAGACATTCATCTGTAGGTAATAAAAAGTTATTTAAAAAGCATGGAAATGATACATATAAAATTGTTGATGGTGGCTACCTCTAAGGGTAAGCCAAGCAGTAGGACATTGATAAATGTGAGTTATTAGTAATGCTCTAATTCTTGAGCTGGGCACTGAGTTCACAGGTGTTCATTACATAATTATGCTTTCCAATTTACTTATTTATTAACTTATATATATTATTTTACATATACTGAATAATAAAAACATAACAATTAAAAAGGAAAAAAATTGAATAAAATGATTTTGCGTTATTGACATTTAACAAGTTTCACTCTACAGATAATAGAATAATTTGGTAAATTCCAAATAACAATACATGTATATACACTTTTCACTCTTTAATCATGACTATTAAAACCAGAAATCAGTAATAATTTTTCAACAACAGAAACAGCTGCAACTTACTGCCACATGGAAATTAAAGTCGCCTTTATAAAAACATTATGTCAAAGAATAAAAGAAAATACTACAATTACAAAATATTTTAAAAAACAATTTATAAAACCCGTGGAATGCTGCCAAAGCTATGTTCAGAGAGAAATTCTTAAACTCTAATGCATTCTTAACGAAAGAGAAAATGATTGACACAGCTACACAATCTGGAAAGAGAACAAAAAGAAGCCCATGGAAAGCAGTAAGAAAAGAGTATACATGAATAAATTAGCAAACAAAAATCGTAAATTTGATAAAGAAATACTAGGGTTTTTTGTTTTGTTTATAAAATCTTAACATAAGCACATCATGGTATAGAAAACGGACAGATGTTTCAAAGCTTGGAAATAAACAACTTTAAAACCAAATCCAGCATACACAGCGAGGCACAAAATACACTTTAATTGGCACGTGTTTACATGTACATTGCACTGTGTTAGTCGCTCAGTTGTGTCCGACTCTTTGAGACCCCATGGACTATAGCCCACCAAGCTCCTCCGTCCATGGAATCCTCAGGCAGGAATATTGGAGTGGGTTTTGCCATTCCCTTCTCCAAGGGATCTTCCCAACCCAGGGATTGAACCTGGGTCTCCTGCATTACAGGCAGATTCTTAACCATCTGAGCCACCCAGGGAAACCCTAAATGTACATTATTAAACAGTTATATGAGTGTAGGTATACATGTGAATACATACCTGTCCACACATAAATACCTGATACACATTCACATGTTCGCTTAATACAAGACAACATATATCTAAGAGCAAAGTAAGGAGGACAGGTGTTCATTACATAATTATGCTTTCCAATTTACTTATTTATTAACTTATATATATTATTTTACATATACTGAATAATAAAAACATAACAATTAAAAAGGAAAAAAATTGAATAAAATGATTTTGCGTTATTGACATTTAACAAGTTTCACTCTACAGATAATAGAATAATTTGGTAAATTCCAAATAACAATACATGTATATACACTTTTCACTCTTTAATCATGACTATTAAAACCAGAAATCAGTAATAATTTTTCAACAACAGAAACAGCTGCAACTTACTGCCACATGGAAATTAAAGTCGCCTTTATAAAAACATTATGTCAAAGAATAAAAGAAAATACTACAATTACAAAATATTTTAAAAAACAATTTATAAAACCCGTGGAATGCTGCCAAAGCTATGTTCAGAGAGAAATTCTTAAACTCTAATGCATTCTTAACGAAAGAGAAAATGATTGACACAGCTACACAATCTGGAAAGAGAACAAAAGAAGCCCATGGAAAGCAGTAAGAAAAGAGTATACATGAATAAATTAGCAAACAAAAATCGTAAATTTGATAAAGAAATACTAGGGTTTTTTGTTTTGTTTATAAAATCTTAACATAAGCACATCATGGTATAGAAAACGGACAGATGTTTCAAAGCTTGAAATAAACAACTTTAAAACCAAATCCAGCATACACAGCGAGGCACAAAATACACTTTAATTGGCACGTGTTTACATGTACATTGCACTGTGTTAGTCGCTCAGTTGTGTCCGACTCTTTGAGACCCCATGGACTATAGCCCACCAAGCTCCTCCGTCCATGGAATCCTCAGGCAGGAATATTGGAGTGGGTTTTGCCATTCCCTTCTCCAAGGGATCTTCCCAACCCAGGGATTGAACCTGGGTCTCCTGCATTACAGGCAGATTCTTAACCATCTGAGCCACCCAGGGAAACCCTAAATGTACATTATTAAACAGTTATATGAGTGTAGGTATACATGTGAATACATACCTGTCCACACATAAATACCTGATACACATTCACATGTTCGCTTAATACAAGACAACATATATCTAAGAGCAAAGTAAGGAGGACATATATGGAACCACAGGGATATATGGACTCAGAGGGGACCAAGCAAAGGACACAAGCCTGTTTTTGGCAAGGCAGCTCCCTCTCCCAGGCACTTCCCTCTGCCCTGAATGTCTGGTGAACTCTTGTTTTAAGCCTCAGCAGAAGAGTCACCTCCTCCATGAAGCCTTCCTGATCATAGCTTCAATTTGGGAAGACCTGCCTTCCCTCCTCAGAGCCCCAGCATGTTTCCCTGTCCTGACGTGTGTGACATAGGAACACATGTGTGCGTGAGCATGTTGAGACACTCGATCAGACTGTAAGTTCCCTGAGCAGGGAAGGCTAAGATGCCTGTGGTATATTCAGCACCCGCCCAGGGCTGGCACCCCGTGGGAGCCCCATCGATGCTCACTGAAAGGTTTTCACGTTGAACCAAGTTCTGAGTTCAGTTCTCTGCAGCTCCTTGACTCCCACTCCCCAACACAGACTCGCACAACAGAGGGGGTTCAATCCCCAATACAGGTCCAAGCTGTGATCAGTACCATAGTAGCCTACAACAGCTGCAGCCTCAGACTCTTTGTGACCCCACAGATTGTAGCCCACCGGGCTCCCCTGTCCATGGGATTCTCCAGGCAAGAATACTGGAGTGCATTGCCATTCCCCTTTCTGGGGGATCTTCCTAACCCAGGGATTGAACCTGGGCATCCCACATCGCGGGCAGATTCTTTACCATCTGAGCCACTGGGGAAGACCCTATTATAAAAATAACACAACTAAATGACACGTGGAAGAAAGAGGAGGCTTTTTCCCCCCCTGTGGCGAGGACATATCAGAGAAATCACAGTATGGTAAATCGAGGGATGGAGTCAGAGAGGTGGGCATGTTTATCCAACACTATGTCCCAGGGGCAGCAGACCGTTGCTCACGTTACAGATGAGCGTCCCACACGGTTACCAAGCACAGACACACAGTAGGGCCTGGGCTGATGTTTGTCGAAGGAATGAATGAAGGAGCAGCCAGCTCTCGCCTCCTGTGTCAGCACCAGGTGCCACTCATACATCCCCACACCGTCATACACACACACACACACACACACACACCACCCACCCATAGAGAATCTGGGTGGGCACCTCAATCTGCTGCAGCAAGGAGAGAGGCAGACGTAGGCCCAGAAAGCAGGGACAGACAAGGACTTGGCTTCCTTCCTGCTGCTTGTTTGTGCTTCCATCAAGCAGCAGGAGCAGGAAGGAGTGAGAAGATCATGGGGTTTCTCCCAGGTTGACCTGGATTCCCACCCTGACTGCCGCTAGCCCACAGCCTGACCTCAGACATGCCAATGGAGTCTGAGGCTGTGTCCTCAGGGCAAACTTAGGCTGAAAAGACCTACCCTGGCGGATACTGTGGGGATGTGAGATGATCCATATAAAGTCCTGTGAGTATCAAGTAATGAAAAACTACTTCATCGGCTTTAAATTTCTATGTACATATAAAAGAGTCATAAAACTGTCATTTTTAACTTAGCTTTTTGATAAGGGGCAATGGGCTATTTACTTTATTTGAGAAAAAGGAGAAGATGGAAGCCCAGAGAGGCTTGATGACTTGTCCGAAATCTTCCAGGTGGACCTCTATATTAGGGTCCTATGGCTGGCCCTCCAATCTCTTGCCTAGCCTCAGGGCACTGACTCAGAGCCAGGAGGAAGCCCAGGGGAAGCCCTGAGCCCGGGTATGCCTCCCATCTCCAAGTCCTCACCCCTGGGGGTTCTTCTCCCACTCCACTGAAAATTATGAAGTTACGCACACTCCTAGAAAGCTCCTGGCCTGAGGCCACCGAGCCGGGAAACGCCGACATCACCGCTAGGGGGCGACAGAGGGCAGAGGACGCAGCGCTTATACAGGAGCTCAGTTGTTTGGGCGGGGAAGCAGCAGCGACCTCCTAGACTCAGCTTCAAGGGCATAGTTGCTTCCAGTGACCAACATGCAACCCTGAACAGCCAGTCATGGCCAAGCTCCCTCAGGGCCCGTGTCATGAGCATGGAGGACAGAGTGGTCCCCATGCTCCTGGGACACCCCAGTGTTGGGGGAGCACAAGGTGGTCCTTCGCCTGGTCAGCCTCCCACCTCGTCCACCTCTCAGGGTATCAGAATTATGTTGTCCCTTCTGGCACCAGCCCTGGTCTGCAGATCCTGGGTAGTGGGACGGAGAAGGAAGAGAGAAGACAGTGCTTGTGCATGGGCTGTGTGCCTGGTGCTGCACTAGGCAATTTATAAAGTTTTTCTCTTAAACATGCTCAGTTCCCTATGAGGTGGATTATACTCATTTTACAGGTGAGCACATTGAGGTTACAGAGGTTAACTTGTCGTGGGCGCCGCGTCGGAGCTTACTCTGATTACTATTCTCACTAACTCTCACTAAGAGAAACTATATTGAATAGCTCAGAGACGTTTTCGCGAACACGGCGTGGTCCCCTCAGGGTGTGAGCCTCAGACCTCGACAATAAAGTATCGTGGTCACAAGTATTGTTAAACCAAGAGCGGGGTTATTAAGCAAGCACAAATTAATCAGAACTCAATCAAAATGCGAAGAGAAAGATCTTACCCCAGAGCTGGGAGCTTCAACCTCACCTCAGATGCAACTAAGTTCTGTGAGTGAGCTTCCGCCCAATTTACTCTCCCTCTTTTAAAGGAAAAGCCTCAGACACAGCTGCATATACTTTACTTCTGCTTTTACTTACAATCCTAAGAAATTAAAGGAAAAACGCTGCTCCTGGCTTCTATGAGAGCTTACAGCTTGAGCTAGACCAGAGTAGGTTACTCAGGTGAAGAATTAAGCTAACTTGTTCTTAAGAAAGTAAGCAGGTAAGGTTGGAATGTTGCCATTAATTATTTACTAGCAGCTTTCAAGCTTCGCTTGTGGGTAGAACTCTGCCGAGGCGGCTGGCGGTTGAGTTACAAATTCCTAATCACTGGAGGACTAGCTTTGGCTCTCTTGGCTGTAATTTCTCTCAGAGACAAACTTTTTTCCTTTAGTATATAAGTCCCCTTTAGGTATCATCATATTCACCCACTCTTTGGCCCTATCTGGGCTAACATCACTTTCTAGAGGACGGATTCTAGGTCTCAAGAGCTTATCTGGGGTTTGAGGATTGCTCTATACCCTAAGACCCAGTATATTCTTAAGAATTTCCAGAGTCTGCCTAAGACAAACTCACACTCCTGAGATCACATGGTTGACGAGAGGAGAACTGTAAGTTGAACTCAGGTTTGCCTGATTCAAGATTCTGTGTTCTTCGTGCCCCATTCCTGCACCCTTGGGCTTGCATGTACTGGACTTGGGGAACCCTAAATCTGCGAGTCTCTGCATCCAAGAAGCTTCTCAGGCTACTTGGGGAAATGGAGGTGAGGACTGGAATTCAGGTACTGGTTCTATCACAGTTTCCCCCCATGATCTTGCGTGGTTCCTGGAACGAGCTCTGGGACCCCCAAGAGGCACTCTACTCCCAGGAGGAGAGTTCTGCCGACAAGGGGAGCTGGGTTTGTCCTGCTCCTGGTAAAAGAGCCCCCTTGCTTCTGCCCTGCTCACAGGTGCTGTTTGGAATCCTTTCACCTTTGGGGCCTCCCTTGCCTACGAGGCAGTTAAGTCCAGACAGGCCCTTTGTATGGTAATGGCCTCAAGACAGAGATTCCTGTGAGGGCCACCGCCCCCTGCTCTTCTCCGCACACACTTCCTCTCTGGGGGATGCCACCCCTGGTGGGGAGGGGAGGAAGAGAAGGCCATGCCCTGCAGGCTGGTCCACAGGCCCTCTAGGTGGGATCCTCACTGGTTCCCTCACTGGTTCCCTCACCACCCTTTCC
This sequence comes from Tragulus kanchil, assembly GCA_022376925.1. Taxonomy (NCBI): domain Eukaryota; kingdom Metazoa; phylum Chordata; class Mammalia; order Artiodactyla; family Tragulidae; genus Tragulus; species Tragulus kanchil. The sequence continues at coordinate 111,150,627 of JAIOJX010000032.1, read as the reverse complement.
AGACACTTGGCTGTTTCATGTTTCTTTTTCTCCTGAAGCTTGGAGTCCAGAAGTAGAGAGCCTTTCCCAGCACTGACTGAAATTTTGTAGAAGAAAGCACGGCCATGGTCTGCTCCTCCCCCGCAACCCTGGCCTCATTCCTGGTCCCCTCGTGCAGCTCACTTGCCACCCCGGCTGCCTGGGCCCCATCCATGCTGAGCTCACACTCTGTCAGGCTCTGGCCTCTTCCCGGGTGCTGCTGGGAGGCTTTCTGCTCCAAGCAGGGCGGCTCCTGGTCCTCACAGGGTCAGGACATGAGTCAGATGCTGGATATGGATCCAAAGAGTAGCTAAGCCACTCTCTGGCTGTGTGACCCTGGACAAACCACACTGCCTCTCTGAGCTTCCATGCCCTCATTTGGAAACTGGGGATGATACTATCTACCTTACAGATCTGTATGATGATTAAACTGGGTCAAGAGAGTCAGATAGTAAGATGGCTTTGCAAATTGTAGAGTGCTGTTTGTGTCCAGTGAGTTGTTCCTGTGGAAGGAGGAAACGGGCCTCCCATGAACTACATCAGGCCTAGCTTTGTCTAGACTTGAGGGTCAGAGCAGGGAAGAGATGGAAGCCAAGGGTGAACCACAGGGTAGCCCTCTTCATGTATTCCTGGTCTCCCTGCTTCTCCCAGGACACCTGAGCCCTAAGCACCCCCTGCCTCAGGGCCTTTGCACTGGCAGAGCCCTTGTCTAGATCCAGCACCAGCCTCCAAGATGCCCGCATGGATGGCTCCTCATTCGTCAGGTGTCTGCTTGGATCCATCTTCTTACAGGGGGTTTCCTGGTCACCTTCGCACAACAGCATCCTTCCACCATGCATCCTGTGGTTTACTTTCCTTTCCCTCAAAGCACGAAGCACACCTGCTATTATATGGCCATCTGTGCACCTGTTCCCTCCATTAGAGTATAAACCTGATGAGGACAGGGATGGTGACATTTATCCTCTCTTAAATACCAAGAATAGGTCAGGGCCATTGTGGAAACCTCAGTGAGTGAATGTGTCAATGAATATATGGATCTATCAGTGACTGAACCAAGCGATTGTGTCAAAAATCTCCCACTTCTAAGTCCAGAGCCCTTAGGGGGATGCAGTTGCCCTGCACAGCACAGGCAAGCTCCAGGGTACTGTGGCCCAGGCGGCCATGCTCTAGAGAGTCAGCATCAGCCACCTGGAATGTTCATTTGCAAGGAACAGAGTAGGCCACCTGGTCACCCTGCTGAGGCCATCCTTGAGTGAAGCAGCCCTGCCAGGAAGAGTGGCCATCTCCCAGCTCCTCGTCTCACCCTGAACCTGCCTGGAGATGCAGCTGCTGAACCAAGAAGTAGCTGAACAACACCAGGCAGGTGTGGGGAACTTCAGCAGGATCCACGTTGTCGGGGCAGGAAGGGGCCTCGCCGAGACTCTGCCCTGTGCTGGGGCCATCACACCAGCCGCAAGGACAATGGACCAGGAAGTGCCATCTCTGCTGCTGGCGGGCGTCCCAGGGCTCTGCTCCAAGAGTGGCATTCACTGTCCAACCGCAGGTGACGAAGACCTCTCCCTCGGCAGAGACCCCCTGATGCTCAGGGTGCATCTCACCGTTGTGTCTGTCCTCGTTGTGTTGGAGCCCAGGCTCCACAGGCTGGGCGCTGCAGCTGCCCATAGGCTTGGCCATGCCGAGGGCCAGCACCAGAGTCTGGAAGAGAGACCCCAGCTGGTGCTCACGGGAAAGCTGGTTGTCCTTACTTGTCCACCCTGTCTAGCCGGGGACAACTTCTATTGTTCCCTTCTGAGTTTGGGGGTCACTTTTTGGCCCCTGTAGATAATTTGCTTTGTGGTTCTGAGAGTTCTTTTTTCTGAAGGGAAGGAGGAGGGGCCTCGTCCGTGTGTTCAGTGTTTCCTACAGGTTTGCTCCTTTAGCCCTGTGGGGAAGGCAGGATTGTTGCCACATCTCAGAGATGGCTGGAGACTGAGGTTCGGAGAGGTGAAAGGATTTTCCAAGGTCCCGGATGAAGAGCACGGTTTGGTTGAAAGTGGCTTCCTGTGGGAAAGCTGCCAGTTGCTCATGATCCTCACACTCACACCCAGGCATTGTCTGTGTCATCAACACTCGGCCCAGGCACCTGGCCGCCCCTCCTGTGACTGACACCACTGGCAGGTGAGGCGGGCACTGCAGGGTGCTGGCCGTGGAGGGTTTTCTGGGCGCTGTGGGAGGTTGGTACTAAACCTAGGGCTGCAGAAGCCCTGAAGAGGAACCTGCCAACCTAGGTGAGGGGAGGGGATGGCCATGCTTAGAATCTCTTTTCCTGGAAAATATCCAAGCCACTGAGTATGGGCATAAAGTGAGGAGGAACTAAAGAGCCTCTTGATGAAGGTGAAAGAGGAGAGTGAAAAGGCTGGCTTAAATCTCAACATTCAAAAAATGAAGATCATGGCATCTGGTCCCATTATGTTATGGCAAATAGATGAAGAAACAATGGAAACGGTGAAAGGTGTTATTTTCTTGGGCTCCAGAATCACTGTGGATGGTGACTGCAGCCATGAAATTAAAAGATGCTTGCTCCTTGGAATTCTGAAAAACTATGACAAACCGAGACAGTGTATTCAAAAGCAGAGACATCACTTTGCCAACAAAGATCCATATAGCCAGTGCTATGGTTTTTCCAGTAGTCATGTACAAATGTAAGAGGTGGACCAAACAGAAGCCTGAGAGTCAAAGAATTGATGTTTTTGAGCTCTGGTACTGGAGGAGACTCTTGAGAGCCCTTTGGACTCCAAGGAGACCAAACCAGTCGATCCTAAAGGAAATCATCCCTGAATATTCATTGGAAGGACTGAGGCTGGCGCTTCAGTACTTGGGTTACCCAATGCGAAGAGCTGACCCATTGAAAAAGACCCCGGTGATGGGAAAGATTGAGGACAGAAGGAGAATGGGGTGACAGAGGATGAGATGGTTGGATGGCATCCTTGACTCAGCAGACATGAGTTTCTATACTTCAATTTTTAAAAATAATAAAAATAATAATTAATAACAATGGCTAACCTGTAATAAAAGGACCTTGATGCTGGGAAAGATTGAGGGCAAGAGGAAAAGCGGGTGACAGAGAATGAGAGGATTGGATGGCATCACTGACTCAGCGGACATGTGTTTGAGCAGACCCAGGGAGACGGAGGTGGACAGGGGCACCTGGCGTGCTGCTGTGCATGTGGTCTCGGAGAGGCAGAGACGACTTACCAACTGAACAACATCAACAACAACCATAACTGCCTGTAATGAGTGCTGGCCGTCTGCCAGGCATTCTTCTAAGAGCCTTGCACCATTAACTAGTTTAATCTTTGTAACAAGTTTATGACACGGGTCCTACTGTTATCCCAGTATAAATGTGAGGGGCCAGAGAACAGAGTGGTTAAGTAACTCTCCCACACAGCTCATAGGTAGTGAAGCCAGGATCCAAGTCTCCACAGGGGGTGGGGGACACGGGGATCTGACTGAAGAGGCTACACCTTCCCGCCTTCATCCTCACACACCTCAGGGAGCCGCAGATGTGACCCGGATGGAAAGCACTCCCCTGTGGGCAGGAGAAAAGGCAGAGCAAGGGCAGCCTGGGGCTCTGGGTGCTGAATGTCTCCTGGGGAAGACTTCTTACTGCAATGGACAGGGACACGAAGGATGCACGCCCATTCCATTATGGTTTTCCAGTAGTCATGAAAAAACAAATGGGTAAAAGCAGAGACATCACTTTGCCAACAAAGATCCATATAGCCAGTGCTATGGTTTTTCCAGTAGTCATGTACAAATGTAAGAGGTGGACCAAACAGAAGCCTGAGAGTCAAAGAATTGATGTTTTTGAGCTCTGGTACTGGAGGAGACTCTTGAGAGCCCTTTGGACTCCAAGGAGACCAAACCAGTCGATCCTAAAGGAAATCATCCCTGAATATTCATTGGAAGGACTGAGGCTGGCGCTTCAGTACTTGGGTTACCCAATGCGAAGAGCTGACCCATTGAAAAAGACCCCGGTGATGGGAAAGATTGAGGACAGAAGGAGAATGGGGTGACAGAGGATGAGATGGTTGGATGGCATCCTTGACTCAGCAGACATGAGTTTCTATACTTCAATTTTTAAAAATAATAAAAATAATAATTAATAACAATGGCTAACCTGTAATAAAAGGACCTTGATGCTGGGAAAGATTGAGGGCAAGAGGAAAAGCGGGTGACAGAGAATGAGAGGATTGGATGGCATCACTGACTCAGCGGACATGTGTTTGAGCAGACCCAGGGAGACGGAGGTGGACAGGGGCACCTGGCGTGCTGCTGTGCATGTGGTCTCGGAGAGGCAGAGACGACTTACCAACTGAACAACATCAACAACAACCATAACTGCCTGTAATGAGTGCTGGCCGTCTGCCAGGCATTCTTCTAAGAGCCTTGCACCATTAACTAGTTTAATCTTTGTAACAAGTTTATGACACGGGTCCTACTGTTATCCCAGTATAAATGTGAGGGGCCAGAGAACAGAGTGGTTAAGTAACTCTCCCACACAGCTCATAGGTAGTGAAGCCAGGATCCAAGTCTCCACAGGGGGTGGGGGACACGGGGATCTGACTGAAGAGGCTACACCTTCCCGCCTTCATCCTCACACACCTCAGGGAGCCGCAGATGTGACCCGGATGGAAAGCACTCCCCTGTGGGCAGGAGAAAAGGCAGAGCAAGGGCAGCCTGGGGCTCTGGGTGCTGAATGTCTCCTGGGGAAGACTTCTTACTGCAATGGACAGGGACACGAAGGATGCACGCCCAGGAAAAAACAGACTTTTGGGCAGAGGAAGTAGGTCGACAAAGGTCCCTCTGCCTGGGGCCATCCAAGGAAAGGGAGGACCCGGAGGTGACATGTGGGGCCTGGCATTTGGAGGAAGGAAGTGAGCCGCCAGAGTCCAGATACAGAGGGTTCTGATTGAGAGAAGAGGCTGGGGTTTGTCTTTGGGCAGCGGGGAGCCATGGAGGGCTTCCCAGGCTGGGACACACTGGTCAGCTGGGGTTTAAGAATCCCTCCTGGGGAAATGCCTTTCATTCTTTCTCTATCCTCAGCTCCGTTCTTTCCATCTCCCTTCCATGTGGGGGCAGAGAGCCCAGGAGCCTTCTCTCTCAGCAGGCTTTCATACCTTCCAGGCCTTGTTCCCGGCCATGACCCAGGAAATCCTAAAAGAACTAAGATCGAGCTCTTCTATCTCCTTAGGGATCCTGTAACTGGATGTCAGACCAATATTAGGACACAAGGAAATCTCTAAACTCTGCCACCCCACCAGCTTACCTATGGAGCCCCTGTGTATTCTTCAAGATTCAGCACAAACACCCCCTCCTCCGGGAAGGCTTCCCTGATGAACCACCTCTCACACAGATTCTTCCATCTCTCCTCTCCAGGACACTCCACAGTGCATCCTGTCTGCCCCCACTGCTCGCCCTTGACTGGAGGTCCTCCAGGGTCTGAGCATGGGTGAGCCCCCTCCCGGTCTCAGGGCCCAGCATGGGTCTGGCTCATGACTGACATCCATGGAGTCCATTGACCTCCCCACCTCTCATCCATTCTGCTCCAAGGTTCCACACTGAAGTCAGAGTGAGTTTCCTAAAACACAAACTGGATGGCATGACTCCTTGCTGGAATCCTTTCCGTGGCTCCCCAGGCCCTGGAACATGCCCCACCTCGTTCCCCAGCCTCATCTTCCTGGACCACCTCCCTCTCTCCATCACATTCTCTCTCCGCTTTATGCTCCTTCCTCCTCCATGAGGCTCTCCTGCCTCCCCCTCCTCTCTGAATCCGAAGTGCTCTGTCCACCACAAGATACCTTCTGCCTCAGGAAGGCGACCTTCCCCTTCCCTGAGGCTCTAGAGGAAGCTTCAGCTCACACCTGCCTTCCGTACACCTTCCTCCCTTTTTTTCACGTGACAAATCTGTGTTGAGTGTGTGCTGTGTGCCAGCCCTGTGCGGCTCACATTATAGCCTCAAAGCTGCCCAGGGAGATGGGACTCTTGGCACCTGGCCCTTTCCTAACGCTTCTAGCCCCACTGTTTGCTGCTCATTGTGCCCATGGGCTCGACCCTGACCTCTCTGTCGCGGAGTTTCCTCCTTAGCAAAACAGAGGTCTGAATCTCCACCCTTGAGGTTGCTGAGTTGTTAACAGTAGTATCAGCGATAGTAATAATAACGTAGAACACTGAGCACACTCAGCCCAGGGCTCCGCACACACTGACTCTTTCCCTGGCTCCGCCGTGGGCTGGTCAGAGCCGCAGAGGGACCTGCTCAGCATCAGGTCAGCCCCCAGAAAGCCCCCAGTGGCCATGGGCATCGCTGGCCACCTCCGGCCAGGAGGAGGTCTATGGAACGAGAATATGCCAGGCACGTTCTGGGGCGGCATGCAGACGAGCCTGGCTGGAGCTCAGGGCCTGTGTTTAATAAAAGATTAATGAAATTGTCAAATTGACCTTGTCAGTGTCTGCTCAATTCCAATTACGTAGCTGTGGCCCCTGTGAGTGGGGTTAAATCAGGAGCACACAGGACAGAGACGGCGCTGCCCAGGAAACCCTGTGGGACAGTGGTTCCTGCAGCCCAACCCACCATCCCCAGGCTGGCCTAAGGCCTGCAGGCCACCTTCAGGGCACCGTGTCCCCTAACCCATGTCTGTCCCTCTGCACCAGGCTGGGGCATTGGCACTCTGGGCAGGTGCCCACACTCTCTGCATCATGATGTGCCCGGCACCATGGTGAGGAGACACAGGCGCTGTCCTTGAGAAGTCTTTGGCGGATAGGACAGACCCAATGTGAGCAGCACCCTGAGAGAGGAAAACTCCACAGATACCTTTTTGCCATCACATTCTCTCTCCGCTTTATGCTCCTTCCTCCTCCAAGGCTCTCCTGCCTCCCCTCCTCTCTGAATCCGAAGTGCTCTGTCCACCACAAGATACCTTCTGCCTCAGGAAGGCGACCTTCCCCTTCCCTGAGGCTCTAGAGAAGCTTCAGCTCACACCTGCCTTCCGTACACCTTCCTCCCTTTTTTTCACGTGACAAATCTGTGTTGAGTGTGTGCTGTGTGCCAGCCCTGTGCGGCTCACATTATAGCCTCAAAGCTGCCCAGGGAGATGGGACTCTTGGCACCTGGCCCTTTCCTAACGCTTCTAGCCCCACTGTTTGCTGCTCATTGTGCCCATGGGCTCGACCCTGACCTCTCTGTCGCGGAGTTTCCTCCTTAGCAAAACAGAGGTCTGAATCTCCACCCTTGAGGTTGCTGAGTTGTTAACAGTAGTATCAGCGATAGTAATAATAACGTAGAACACTGAGCACACTCAGCCCAGGGCTCCGCACACACTGACTCTTTCCCTGGCTCCGCCGTGGGCTGGTCAGAGCCGCAGAGGGACCTGCTCAGCATCAGGTCAGCCCCCAGAAAGCCCCCAGTGGCCATGGGCATCGCTGGCCACCTCCGGCCAGGAGGAGGTCTATGGAACGAGAATATGCCAGGCACGTTCTGGGGCGGCATGCAGACGAGCCTGGCTGGAGCTCAGGGCCTGTGTTTAATAAAAGATTAATGAAATTGTCAAATTGACCTTGTCAGTGTCTGCTCAATTCCAATTACGTAGCTGTGGCCCCTGTGAGTGGGGTTAAATCAGGAGCACACAGGACAGAGACGGCGCTGCCCAGGAAACCCTGTGGGACAGTGGTTCCTGCAGCCCAACCCACCATCCCCAGGCTGGCCTAAGGCCTGCAGGCCACCTTCAGGGCACCGTGTCCCCTAACCCATGTCTGTCCCTCTGCACCAGGCTGGGGCATTGGCACTCTGGGCAGGTGCCCACACTCTCTGCATCATGATGTGCCCGGCACCATGGTGAGGAGACACAGGCGCTGTCCTTGAGAAGTCTTTGGCGGATAGGACAGACCCAATGTGAGCAGCACCCTGAGAGAGGAAAACCCAGGGGAGGCGCCCTGAGATGGACCTGGCTCTGGATGAGTTTCCTGGAAAAGGTGTCACCTAAGGTGAAAAGTGACCCAGGATCTGACCCAGAGAGAGATGGAAAAGGTGTGAGGCGGGCAGCACCATCCTCAGCAGATTGAAGGTGTCACCCAGTAGGGCTCTGGAGGCGCAGGGTGGCTGGGGCAGCAGGGGCTGGGCCAATGGAAGGGAAGCACAGGGCGACTCGGGGGACCCGGAGAGGAGGGACTGGCGGGTCACAAGAGGAGGGAATGAGGAGCTTCCCCGGGGCCAGTGCTGCTCAAGGAATGAGCACCAAGTGTCCCCCATGCGTAGGGAAGCTGAGCTCTCTCTGGAAGAGTCCGCAGAGCCTGGATGGAGGGATCAGCTTCAAGGTTCTGAAGACCTTCCAGAAGATGCTGGGTGCAGAGTGCTCCCTCCTCTGCCTCTGCCAGCAGCACCTGCGCCTGGGCCTGCCTGCCACCCTCCCTCTCATATGGATATGCTGGGATCTTCCAACTGAATGGCCCTTCCCTGTTCACTAAGCTGGCTTGCACCCCTTTGACAATTAGATCATCACTGTAACACTACAAGATAAGCACTATCATTATTCCCATTTTACAGCTGATGAAACAGGCTCAGGGAGACCATGTGGCCCTACACAAGCCTTGTTGACGGTGGAGGTGAGACGCATGTCTGTCTATCTGAACTAAAATCCTATGCTCATGCTATGACTACATGGCCACCTTGGACAGAATGGGGGACAAAGGCTGGATAGCTGGCCCCAATCAGTCGGGCGAGACGGCGGATTCTGGGTGGCTCCTCACTAGATAGCCATCACTTGTCTTAGTTCATCAGGGCACAGTCCTGCCAACCGCATTTCTAGGGCTCAGCAACACATGTGGATGGTGCGTTTCAACAATGTGACTCAAGTTCAGCCACGGATTCCTATGGCAACAAGTATTTCTCTGTGGCCCAATCACAGTGCCCCAGGGAGGACAAGACCCTAGTTCCTCCCAGTGAAGATATCACCACCCACCTGCTCAGTCAAGCCAGAAACAGGGGCGTCAACTCAGCCTGTCTCTAGTCCCCTCCCCTCCTATCAGATCACGGTGGCTTAGCCCTGTATGTATATATATATATTCTGCCCTGCCCTGGCCCTTCCTTCATTCCCAGAACCCCTGCTTTGCTCTGATCCCCACAGTTCTTGCAGGGACCACTGTCTACCCTCCTAACTGTTTCCTAAGTCCGGTCTCACCCTATCCTGCTCATCACCGAGCATTCCACCACAGTGGTCCCTCTGAAGCACCACACTGACCACGTCACTCCCAGGCTCAGCATCCGTCAATGACTCCCTGTTGCCACTGAAAGCAAAGTCTAGCTTCTGAAGCAGGCATGTGAGCCCTCCGGGCCTGGGGGCCCTGGCCCCCATCACCCCACAGCCTCGTTTCTCAGCAGGCCCTGCTCAGACCCCATACTTCAGACCCCAGGCTGGACCTCTTGGGTTGCTGAGAAACCACTGGGTTTTTTCAGTCCCTCATTGATTTGACCCCCTCCATTTCTCCAATGCTGAGCCTCTGTTGTACGTGAGGTATTCTTCTGGTCATCGCTCTCCTGACACCTCATTTGAGGATGATATTCAAACATTTCATCAGGGTGGGAGAGAAATAAAGCGGCAGAAGATGAGAGAGTGTGCCCTGGGGTGGGGCGCCAAGTGCCTGCTCTTCTGGTCAGTGGTGGAGGAGAGCCTTTCTGAGGAGGGAGACAGAGCAAAGCTCTGGAGACACTGGGGGCATCTGTGTGGATGTTTGCAGAGAGATGGGTCTGGGGCCACTGACCTTACCTCCCCCATTCTCTCTGCTTGTAACGCCTTAGCCCCATCCTGGGGCCCGCAGAGGACCGGCTTAGCCATCACCTCCTCTAAGACACTGTGGGTGATCCACCGGCTCTTCTTTCAGGCCGTACGGTGCCCCACAGGACTGCAGCCCCAGCTCTCTAACACCAAGGCTGCTCCAGATTTCTTTCTACCCATCCCCCCATTCATTCATCCAAACAAACCCCCAGGGGCCAGGCCCTGTGCCAGAATGTGGAATGCATCTGTCCCTCCCCTGTCCCATGGCCCAGGAGCTCCTGGGAGGCAGGGAGGCACTCTGCTGCCCCTCCTCACTGTCCCCACACTAGCGAAGCACCTGGCCCCAAACAGCTTTGGCGACTATTTGCTGAGTGAATCAACATTGGAGATCATTTCATTGAAATACTTCAGAGTAAATTTGGAGACTGGCCTTCCTCTACTCAACAGTAATTTAATAACCTCAGATGCCTTGAACACAGTGGAGAGGTAAAAAGAAGGTGTGTGTGTCCCTTATTACTGGAGGTAAAATAAATGGCATTTTTAATAAAGTGTCCCCTTAGAGCATCAGAATGTGGCCACATGATGAAATAAATATCGGCTGAAATTATGCATTGCAAAGGCTCCTTTTTCCGGTCTTTTGGTTATTAAATTTAATCACTTTTGAGCTGTGGCCCTGTGCTTCTTCCTAGAGGCAGGTACACTTTTGATTAAAATGTGGGCCCCAGAGCACTTTCACAGGGGAGGCTGCGCCGCGTCCCCAGAGGAGCTGCAGTGGAGCACGTGAACGGGATGACAGGGCCAAGGCAAGCGCCACAATTGCTCCTTGCTTGATGGACGTGTTTATCCCCAGACAGAGGGCACGCAGTCATGGCGTACGGAAATCTCACAATTAAGGCAGAGTCTAATTAGAGACTGCATATTCAAAATACAAAGGGGCCTCTGAGTGGCAGCCCCTCTGGTCGGCTCTGAAACTTGATTATCTCACTTGACTCCCCGCCTCTGCCACTAGTCGGCTGAATTTCGGAGGTGGGGTCACTTGAGCTCCCGTGGGGGGGTCTGGGGCATCTGTGTGGATGTTTGCAGAGAGATGGGTCTGGGGCCACTGACCTTACCTCCCCCATTCTCTCTGCTTGTAACGCCTTAGCCCCATCCTGGGGCCCGCAGAGGACCGGCTTAGCCATCACCTCCTCTAAGACACTGTGGGTGATCCACCGGCTCTTCTTTCAGGCCGTACGGTGCCCCACAGGACTGCAGCCCCAGCTCTCTAACACCAAGGCTGCTCCAGATTTCTTTCTACCCATCCCCCCATTCATTCATCCAAACAAACCCCCAGGGGCCAGGCCCTGTGCCAGAATGTGGAATGCATCTGTCCCTCCCCTGTCCCATGGCCCAGGAGCTCCTGGGAGGCAGGGAGGCACTCTGCTGCCCCTCCTCACTGTCCCCACACTAGCGAAGCACCTGGCCCCAAACAGCTTTGGCGACTATTTGCTGAGTGAATCAACATTGGAGATCATTTCATTGAAATACTTCAGAGTAAATTTGGAGACTGGCCTTCCTCTACTCAACAGTAATTTAATAACCTCAGATGCCTTGAACACAGTGGAGAGGTAAAAAGAAGGTGTGTGTGTCCCTTATTACTGGAGGTAAAATAAATGGCATTTTTAATAAAGTGTCCCCTTAGAGCATCAGAATGTGGCCACATGATGAAATAAATATCGGCTGAAATTATGCATTGCAAAGGCTCCTTTTTCCGGTCTTTTGGTTATTAAATTTAATCACTTTTGAGCTGTGGCCTGTGCTTCTTCCTAGAGGCAGGTACACTTTTGATTAAAATGTGGGCCCCAGAGCACTTTCACAGGGGAGGCTGCGCCGCGTCCCCAGAGGAGCTGCAGTGGAGCACGTGAACGGGATGACAGGGCCAAGGCAAGCGCCACAATTGCTCCTTGCTTGATGGACGTGTTTATCCCCAGACAGAGGGCACGCAGTCATGGCGTACGGAAATCTCACAATTAAGGCAGAGTCTAATTAGAGACTGCATATTCAAAATACAAAGGGGCCTCTGAGTGGCAGCCCCTCTGGTCGGCTCTGAAACTTGATTATCTCACTTGACTCCCCGCCTCTGCCACTAGTCGGCTGAATTTCGGGAGGTGGGGTGGATACATCTTGTTGGTCTAACTGATTCTCGGGGGACGCCTCTGTCTTCCCAGCCCATGGAGACAATGGGGTCCTTGGAGAAGAAGATAGGTTTTGAGAGCTACCAGATGGGAATTTGAAATAGGTTTTGAGAGCTACCAGATGGGAATTTGAAATAGACTCTGCCCATAACTGGGCTTCCCTGGTGGCTCAGATGGTAAAGAATCTGTCTTCCAATGTAGGAGACCTGGGTTCGATACCTGGGTTGGGAGGATAACCTGGAGAATGGCAACCCACTCCGGTATTCTTGCCTGGAGAATTCCATGGACAGAGGAGTCTGGTAGGCTACAGTCTGTGGGGCTCGTAAAGGTTTGGAATCGACTAACACTTTCACTTCACTTTCTGCCCATGATTACCGCTCCAGCCTCAGCATCCTCATCTTCCTCATGGGAACAGTGACAACTATCTCACAGGACCAAGCACAGGTCTTGTGGGGATGCAGCTCAGAAAGGTCATTCACCAGACTGGGTCACATACACGGCCTTTACCCCAGCCCATCCATGCTGGTGAGAGGATGCTGTGCCTGGAACCAGAGGTGAGTGCCTGGAGGGCAGGGATGGCCTCCTATACTACACCCTTCACCTTCACCCTTCATCCACCGGACCCAAGACAGGTTTCTCCTCAACCTTTCTGTCCTTAAGTACCTGATGCTGCTTTGAGCAATCAATTTTATGTGTCCACTAGGGCAGACGCTGGCAATGAGTTGTTTCCCCTCATTCCAGATAGACCTCCGAACACAGGAGGCAGCCTGCGGATCAGGGAGAGGGCATGGCTGGCAAGGCTGGTTAGGGCCAGAGTTCTGGCCTGGGGCCAGCAATGCTCCCTGGGGTCAAGAGATGAATTAGAAGCCGTCCCTGCCCGCAAGGAAGTCAAAATATACTCAGGAAGACAGACAGGCAAACAGCACAGAAGTGGGTGACACCAGTTTACGCTCTGCACAACATTTTACAGTTCAAAATACCTCTGGGTGGCCCAGTGGTTAAGAATCCGCCTGCCGGTGCAGAGGACTTGGGTTTGATCCCTGGTCAGGGAAGATTCCAGTTGCTGTGGAGCAACAAAGTCTGTGGGCCTCAACAACTGAGTCCCTGTGCCCAGAGTCCTTGCTCCACAAACGAAGCACTGCCATGAGAGCTTGAGTCCTGCAGCTAGACAGCAGCCCCTACTGGCTGCAGTGTGGGCATGCAGCAAAGACCTAGGACAGCTCATAAATAAATCTGTTAATTAATTAATTAATGAAAGAAAGAAAGTGTCTTCGATTGATCCCTTGCTTAATCCTCCCACAAGTCTGGGAAGCGAGCTGAGTTGATGCCGCGCCACGGAGGACTCCAAGCATCAGGGCGGATCTGCACTCCAGGTATACGGTGTGTGTCACGGACCTCACTCCCATTACCCTCCCAGGCGAAATGGATGGAGCCTGTTTGCTCACTGCTCTTTTCCTTTGATGTCTTTGTTTGTTTGTTTTAAACAGTTAAAATGTCAGGGAGGCATCTTTTGTACTCTTCCCCATGCCCAACTCCCCAGATGCGCGAGGCTGTATCTTTCCTGCGCAAGTTTTCAGGCTGTGCCTGCACACCTGTCTGTCCATAAAAACCCTACAGTGTCCTTTTTCAGTAGCTCAACTTGTAAAGAACCCACCTGCAATGCAGAAGACCCAAGTTCAATTCCTGTGTCACGAAGCTCCCCTGGAGAAGGGATAGGCTGCCCATTCCAGTATTCTTGGGTTCCCTGGTGGCTCAGACAGCCAATGTGGGAGACCTAGGCTTGATTCCTTGGTTGGAAGATGCACTGGAGAAAGGCACGGCAACCCACTCCAGTATTTTTGCCTGGAGAATCCCTATGGACAGAGAAGCCTGGCAGATATCATCCATGGAGTTGCAAAGCACCAGACTCGACTGTGTTACTAAGCACAGCACAGCACAACAGCACAGCCTCAAATGCTAAGTTCCATTCCACCACTTGCATTTTTGACGATGCATTGTGCTTTTGAGGTTTATTTATGTCCGTAGAGATCTGGTTCCCTTTTTTTTTTGCTCTATGGTATTTCACTCTATAAAGAAAGCCAGCATACATGTGCGTGGCGTGTGTGTGTATGTGAGCGTGCATGCACATGGGCATAATTATCCAGTTGTTGGACATTGGTTTCCACGCTGCCTTCTACCATCCCGTGTTGCTTTCCAGTGAAACCTTGCACATGAAGGTGAACCTTGAACACGGTGAGATTTCAACCAGGCGAGGGGGAACGCTCCTCCTGGGCCACACGGTGCAGGGGCTGGCACCATCTGGTCCATCAGTGCTGATTACGAGAAGGCATGGGGGTGACAGGACAGCGGATTTGGTCTCAGACACAGATTTGAATCTCGACCCTCTCATGTATTCGCTGCGTGATCCCGGGCAGATTTTCTAACCTCTCTGGGCTACCGTGTCCTTATCTGGAGAAATAAAGAGTAACCCCAAATCCTAGATATTCTTGTTGTGGCAGTTAGTTACATGGAGACTTCGGGGTGGATCCTAGCCTATGGGGGGAACTCAAGAAGGCTAATGGAAAGATCCCTGATGCTGGGCAGAGGAGAGGGCATGGGGGAGGCATTGGAACACCCCGGTCTGCTGCCATTCTCACTCTAAACAAGGATGTCTAGGTCAAAGGCTAAATCTTAGAAACGAAAGAAAAATGGAAAGAATGAAACAGAAAGAAAACAAGCTATCTTAAAGTCCTACTTTGAAACTCAGGAAGCTACTTCCAAATCTGACTGGCTTTCTAGTCTACCTGCGCCTTTGATTGTCCAACACTAGAAATCTGGAGAGGGTGTACTCCGTCTTGGACCAGGTTCCCTAAAGAGCAGCCCCAATCCTGAAGCGGCCACCTGTCCCTCCAGGCCCCATGGAAAGCCACACCATGGAAAGCTGGGCTACAAAGGGTTAAATCCCTTCCTTCCCGAAGAGACGGCAGCCAATGAGGCTTTCTGCTTAAATGGCCTAGAACCATCTCCCGAATCTCCCGTGCTCAGAAAAGCACAGGAGTCAGCAAAATGAAAATAATTTAAAGAGGCATTGGGAAGAAGAACTCCAGCCTCCTTTCAGTCCACAGGGGTAGCCTCTCAGTAGTGGCTCGCTTTTCACACTCAGGACCAGGGGGCTCCCCCTAGTTTCAGGAAAGGATGTATCTCAGGCTGAGATCGGCTGCCTCACAAGAGGGAGAAGGGGTGAGAGGAGCAGGAGGACTTCAAGGGGTCTACCTCCCCATCTGGAGCACTTCGTGTCTCCGAGACCTGCCCTGGCCACCAGGATGCGGCCAGGCCGCAGCGGCTTTGAAGGCTGATGGAGCATGCGCAGTCATGCATGCATGATAACCAAGGACACTGAAGCTCACAGGAAGGAAGTGCCAGGCTTACCCTCAGGAGGGCGAGTGAGAGGCTCCTGACCGAGTGCACAGTCCTCTCTGCTTCTACCACACCGAGAGGAGGGCAGCACCTGTCCATGGGCACCTACTATGGACCTGCCATGTGCACAGCACTCTGTGCAACAGCCCTAAACGCTGACACGGCTATTCGTGTTCCATTCCTGATAAGTCTGAGGACCCAGAGGTTGAGTCACTCAGTCAAGGTCATGCAGCTGAAAAGCTGTGGAGGAAAGGGTCAAGCCTGTAGTCGTGTTTCACACCCATAGCATTTCCTCAGCACCAGGGAAGTGTTTAGGGACCAGCCGACACAGAGACAAGTACAGACCTGCATGCACCCCGTCCCCCGACACATCTCATCTCCCCTCTCTTCTGGAGGGAGACCTGCCACCTCTCTACCAGTGGAGGCCCCACAAGGGCCTGCACAGAGCAGGGCCAAGGCACGGGAGGCGCATAAAGACCCAGCCATCCTCGGCACTCCCTGTCTGGACAGCGGCAGGATGCTGCTCACAGTCTGGCTCCCACCTGGCAGTGCCAACACTTCAGGAGGAAGGAGAGTGGGCACCTGTCCTTCACCATCTCTCACCCGGGTGATTTCAGAAACACTCTTGATGTTCCTCTCTCTCCACCCCAGCCACCACACTGCAGCCTGCAGGATCCCTCAGTAGCTGTTCTTGGTCCCCAGTACCCAGCACCTCAGCCTGGGACCAAGGCCCTTCCAGGATCCCACGTCTGCCCATCTCACCAGGCTCCTCCCTCAATACCAACTTCACCTCCACTCCTTGAAACGCCCTCCTTCTTCCACCTCTTGCCCCTTGTTCATCATGACAGCAGACATTACACAGTGCTCACCATGTGTCAGCTACAGTTCTAAGTGCTATACAGAAATTAGCTCAATGCTCATAGGAACTGAAGTCTCCATTTTATGGAGGAGGGAACTGAAGCCCAAACTAATTAAATAACTTGCCCAAGGTCATAGAGCTGGTAAGTGGCAGACCCCAGAGTCAGACTCAGAGAGTATGAGGTCAGATTCCTGAGACTTAACCAATCATTTCCTCCTTTTGTGACCTGGTGACAGCCCTTCCTAGGGGAATGAGACCAGGAAGGTCTCATGACACCCCCTGAGGGGCTTTCTTCACCCCTCAAGTTCTTAAACCCTCAGGCAGAAAGAACTGCTTTGGTTCCTGGTTTCCCATAGCTGTGGTCGTCAGGGGCCAGGGTTCTAGGCAGTGCTCCATTCCATCAGCACTGGCCTCTGTGCAGGGCCTGGGACTCAGAGATGAACACACAGTGGCCCTGCCTTGGGGGCTCATGGTGAGAAAGATGGATGCACAGTGACGATATAGGCTGAGAAGACCAGCAGAGGACAGGACAAGCAGCCACAGAGCAGGGGGAGGCATCCCCACCCAGGCTGGGGAGGGAGCACTGAAGACTTCGTGGAGGAAGGAGAAGGAGACAGTCATGGAGCAGAGGCGACGGGGAAGTTTCACACAGAAGAAGCAATTTGTCTCCACAAGTAAGCCAAGGTCACAGGTAGCATGGCCCCAACACCACCAGCCATTGGAGCTACTCTAGCTTCCTTGCCAGTCATGGCTCCCCTGGTAACCAGCGGTGCCATCGTGGGTCAGTTACTCAACCTCTGTAAGTCAGTTTCCTCATCTGTGACATGCAGGTGGTCATAGTATCTGCTTCACAAGGTTGTGTGAGAAATAAAACAATGAGTTTACCTAACACATAGTAAATGCTCAATAAATACCAGCTAATTAAACAAATGCTGTCCATATTGATATCTCCTGCACCTACAGTTAGAGTTCCACAAAGGGGTATAGAGATGAATTTACACTGTCCTGACCTCAATTTGCTGACAGCCTCAGGGAAGGAGACAACTAAATAGACACTACAACTCGATGTTCTGGAAGTGGAAAGCTGGGACTGGGAGATAAGGAAGGGAGGAGATTTAGAAAACTACAGAAGGTAAGGAGTTCTTCTAGGAAGAGGTGGAAAGAGGTCCTTAGAAGAAATATATGTGCCAAGTCTTCAAGTTGGGCAGGATAGGTTTGCCAGAGTTAATGACCCAGCCACGAATGAGTGCCTGTCTTGAAAGAAAAGTGAGACTCCAGGCAGACAGGACAGATTCAATGTCCCACATGTCTCACACTTGTTGGATACCTCTATTCCCATGGCAGGGGCATCCCTGGTGGCTCAGACAGTAAAGAATCTGCCTGCAATGCAGGAAACCAAGATTCATTCCCTGGGTTGGGATGATCCCCGGAGAAGGAAATGGCAACCCACTCCAGTATTCTTGCCTGAAAAATTCCAGGCATTCGAGAAGCCTAAGAAGGCTACAGTCCATGGGGTCAAAAAGAGTCGGACACGATTGAAGGACTGATACTTCCACTTCACTTTCATTTCCATGGCAGGAGCCCTGGGCAGGGCTTCCTCCCCCATGTTGATCTCAGCTTCTCCACGAAGCTCACTAGGCACACCACATCTCCCTGCCGTACATTCAATCTGCCTCCCGTGGTCTAGCGTTTCCTTTCTTTCATGGCACTTATCACCTTCTACATTCTCTTATTTATTAAGTTTACTGTTAATCTGCCAACTCATCTCATTCCACTCCCACTGGAGTTTAAGGTTTTTGTGTTCATCTTCCCTGACATATCTTAGACATTTAGATTAGTGACTGACACCTAGTAGACAGTCAGGTATTTGTGAAATGACTGGAGGATTCCATAATTCCTCATGGGAGAGCTTCTGGATATAGATGTTCGTGAGGTTAGAATACTGAATCTCTCTTCCTCTTAGCTAATGAAATGGTAGTATGACCAGATCCTTTGGTACCAGATTGGATATGGTCAAAGAGTGCATTCTGGGATGGTGGAAAGAGCATAGCGTTCAGAACCACACTTGAGACATGACTTCCTGGTTGGACCCAACTGGCAGTGGTTCTTGGAGTGTTGGACACAGATTAGATTTTCAACATGTTTAAGATCAATGAGGGGAGAGATGGACTGACAGACAAATCATGTCCTCATAGCCATTCTCATCCTGGTGTGAGCTCAGCTGTTAAACCTTAGAGGCCTTCCCGGATCACATATAGAGGGAGGAGCTCTCATTACAAGAATAATCCATCTCAGAGAAGGAAATTGGTGAGGAAAAGTGGGGCCTTTAGTGGAAGACCACAAGGCTCTTTTCTTTTCTTTTCTTTTTTTTTTTAGATTTATTTATTTATTTATTTTGGGCGGGGGTCGGGTTGGGGAGGGAGGGGAGCGGGCGGGCCACTTCTATTGCTCTTTCGTTTCTCTATGTTCATCCGTCTTTGTTCTTTGGCTCCTGTGGGCCTCCCATCGCGGTGGTGTCTGTCGTTGCAGAGCGCCGGCTCTGGGGGCATGCGCTCCAGAGCTCTGGCTCGGTGATTGGACACATCAGTCCAGCCGCTCCGCGGCACGTGGGATCTTCCCAGGCCAGGGCTCAAACCGGCGCCCCTTGCACTGCAAGGTGGTGTCCTTACCCACTTGGCCACCAGGGGAAGCCCGGCTCTTTTCTTTTCACTGAGCTAATCATTAATATTGATAACTTGGTGAAGATACGAAAGATCATATTTATATACTATAAAACTGGGAGAAAGAATAAAAAATTAAGTAAAATTCCATAAGAATTTCAAGCATGCCACCATACACATTGACAATTCACATAGGAAGAAGTTAAAAAGTACTTTTGTATAGAAAGCTAGGTTCCCAAACTTCTTTAAAAATTCCAAACATTGGTGAAGTTGTGAGGAACTGACACATGCATGTCCACCTTGCCTGAGACCTGGCTTATGTTTTCAGAAAGCAATACAACAAACATAGATGTAATATCAACATGAAAAAGACTATAAAAATGTTCTTGCCCTTAACCCAAATAGCTCACTCCTGGGAATTTAAGAAACAAGCCATAATCATAACTGATCATGACATCATTATCTCTAATAGCAAGGAATTAGAGACAACAAAATGTACAGTGAGGAGATAAGAAGGTAATCGTGGCCCAGTGCCTGGAAGGGTATTGGAATGGGAGCTACATACACCAGACAGCAGCGGGGGAAATGTCTGCCATATGATGATAAATGAACAAGGCAGGATCATGGGAGGCTGGCCGACTGCCATAAACAAAGAGGTACTTCCTTGAACAAACAGGAGGGGTGCCCAGCCGTGAATGTGCAGTTGGGCTTAGTTCTTGGGATTATGGCTGGATTTTTGCTTTTGGCTTTGGCTTTCCTCAAATTTTGTTCTGTATTTTAAACACAAGTGGAAAAGAAGATCTCAACCAGCTGGAATGTTGGACCGAAACCAATAAGATGAAATGGAACTGGGATGCATGCAAGATCCTGTGTTTCGTTTCAGAGATATATCTGAGAACATACGATTGAGATGAGGAGGGTATATGTAGCTGTGAAGCCGAGGAAAGGAAGAAAAAAGAGAACAGAAAGAATCACATTTCCTGCAGCCCAGAACTGGAAGAGTGGGGCTGCTGGTGTCACCAAAGCAACCACGTAGCGGCCACGGTGACTGGGGCTAGAAGACGCAGGAACTTGCCCAGTTTCCTCTAGTCTAATAAATAATGAAGTCAGGATTTGAATTTGGTGTGAGTTTCTCTGGTAGGAAAATCTACTCTTTCTCTTACAACATAGTGAACTAAAGGGATAAGTGTTATGTTTGCCAAAAAGGGGAGCAGGGAAGTGTCTGGTGACCGTAAGCTCAATGTGAGACAGTTCGATCACTAAAGATGCTCATTCAGGGTTAGGGTACACTAATGGAGGCATGCCATCCAAGAGCCAGAGGTGACAACCTGCTCTAGTTAATATGGGTCAGATCTCTTCTAGAGCAGCATCCAGTCCTGAACCCTAGGTTTTAGTGATACATCCATATGGGAGCAACCAGGATGGTCAGAGTTCTTAGGCCTGGGGAGCTAAGAAATACTGAATGTCTAGGTGCTTTACTCATATTATCTTATATAGCTCCATACACAACCCTGTGAGACAGGTCCCATATTCCCATTTTTTTAGCTGAGAAAGCTAAAGCTAAAGAAAAACTTTCTCAAAGTTACATATTCGTGTAAGTGGCAGTCAAGATTTGAACACATTAAACCCAGAGTCTTCACTATTTTTTGTTTTTAATTCTTTGTTTTCAGAACATCACTTTTATTTTGATGATGATTACCATGCCTA
The DNA here is from genome assembly GCA_022376925.1 of Tragulus kanchil. Lineage (NCBI taxonomy): Eukaryota > Metazoa > Chordata > Mammalia > Artiodactyla > Tragulidae > Tragulus > Tragulus kanchil. Next base: position 111,130,007 of record JAIOJX010000032.1, on the reverse strand, counting down.
CATTTTATTCTGGTATTCTTCTTTAGAAAAAAAAGAATCTTTTGGCCACACTGCACAGCATGTGGGATCTTAGTTCTCTGTCCAGGGATTGAACCCTCATCCCCTGCATTGGCAGCACAGAGTCTTAACCACTGGGCTGTCAGAGAAGTCCCGAAAGTCCTGACTGTTTCCTGTGCAATCATCCCTAGGTGGGAAAAGGCAGGACAGAAATCGAGCTGTTTATTAGTCCATGAAAAGGCAAAATTGCCACCTTCAACTCTTCAACTATGAGCAGAAGCATTTGGCACGACTTCAGAGGAAAGAATCTGAGTGCCCTCAGAAGTCTTAGGCAAGTGGATTTTTCGCTCAACAGAACTTCTTAGTGATGGCAATAATTGGATGGACTCCTGGGTAGGAAGATGAATTCTCCATGCCTGGAGGAATTCCAGCACAATCTGGTTAGGCATTTGCTTTCAGTGGGGAGGAGATCTGGGTGGAGGATCTTGAACCTCACGTTTGACCCTTCAGTCCCATGAGTCTATGAAGCTGCCTGGCAGAAACTGGTTAATCCCTTCAACAAACATAATGAAAAGACTTGTTGGTATGTCTCTTTGCAGATTTAAAAAAAAAAGTAAAAGTATGCCCAAGGTAAACACATTGGTCCAAAGGAAACTATATACAGAAAATGAAATGAATTCTGCTGGAAATTCTTACAGGTTAAGTTTTACTTTGTATACACAAGAAACCAAACTTTGGAGAGATGTGCAGACCCAGAAATAATCAAAGAAAACAGAATGAAGTACCAATTTCAAGTGTTAGGTTGGCAGAATAATTTAAAACCTGGTCACGCCCATTACATGTATCGAGAATGGTAAAACTGTTATTCCTTTCAAACCAGGGAATGAAATGAACCTTAAAAAATGTCAGAAAGTATAAAGGGGAAAAGTATGCACATAAAAAATATTCATAGATGTTTCATTTATAAACAACCTAAACATTCAAGGAAGGGCGATGGGTGGCTGGGTGGCAGGGTGGGCAAATGGAACTAGAAGGTAAGGTTTGAGCCTAGGCACTGAGCACAGGAAAAAGTCCATGAGTACTGAGCGCTTTGGGATGAGTACAGGGTGTCTGGAGAGCCAAAGGCAGGTTTGAAAGCCAAGGTTACCACGTGAGAGGTCAGAGCAGGTCAGAAGCATGATAGGCACAGATATAGGTAAGGATTGAATGATGTGCGAAGAGGAGAGAGGAAAACCAACATCAACACTGGTGGCCATTCATCTACTCTTGCTGGGGCACCTTAATTACATCCTCAGTCCTCTAGCAACCCCAAAACTCGATATTACTTTCTCTAGTTTATTGATGAAGAACCCAGTGCGCAGAAAGCTGGTAACGCACCTCAAGTGAGGTATAGTAGGTGCTAGGTGTTAGAGTTTGCACCTGACCTCAAATGCACTGGTCTTCTAAACTCAAGCTCATTCCACCAGTGCACTGGCTGGACCCAAGTGTGCAGAGAGACTTTCTGTGAGCAAATCTATGGGTTGGCCCTACAGCTGACAATCTGGTTAGGCATTTGCTTTCAGTGGGGAGGAGATCTGGGTGGAGGATCTTGAACCTCACGTTTGACCCTTCAGTCCCATGAGTCTATGAAGCTGCCTGGCAGAAACTGGTTAATCCCTTCAACAAACATAATGAAAAGACTTGTTGGTATGTCTCTTTGCAGATTTAAAAAAAAAAGTAAAAGTATGCCCAAGGTAAACACATTGGTCCAAAGGAAACTATATACAGAAAATGAAATGAATTCTGCTGGAAATTCTTACAGGTTAAGTTTTACTTTGTATACACAAGAAACCAAACTTTGGAGAGATGTGCAGACCCAGAAATAATCAAAGAAAACAGAATGAAGTACCAATTTCAAGTGTTAGGTTGGCAGAATAATTTAAAACCTGGTCACGCCCATTACATGTATCGAGAATGGTAAAACTGTTATTCCTTTCAAACCAGGGAATGAAATGAACCTTAAAAAATGTCAGAAAGTATAAAGGGGAAAAGTATGCACATAAAAAATATTCATAGATGTTTCATTTATAAACAACCTAAACATTCAAGGAAGGGCGATGGGTGGCTGGGTGGCAGGGTGGGCAAATGGAACTAGAAGGTAAGGTTTGAGCCTAGGCACTGAGCACAGGAAAAAGTCCATGAGTACTGAGCGCTTTGGAATGAGTACAGGGTGTCTGGAGAGCCAAAGGCAGGTTTGAAAGCCAAGGTTACCACGTGAGAGGTCAGAGCAGGTCAGAAGCATGATAGGCACAGATATAGGTAAGGATTGAATGATGTGCGAAGAGGAGAGAGGAAAACCAACATCAACACTGGTGGCCATTCATCTACTCTTGCTGGGGCACCTTAATTACATCCTCAGTCCTCTAGCAACCCCAAAACTCGATATTACTTTCTCTAGTTTATTGATGAAGAACCCAGTGCGCAGAAAGCTGGTAACGCACCTCAAGTGAGGTATAGTAGGTGCTAGGTGTTAGAGTTTGCACCTGACCTCAAATGCACTGGTCTTCTAAACTCAAGCTCATTCCACCAGTGCACTGGCTGGACCCAAGTGTGCAGAGAGACTTTCTGTGGACTGGCAAATCTATGGGTTGGCCCTACAGCTGACCAGGTAGTTTACCCAGCTGTAGTTTGATGTCCATTCACTGGGTGGATGTCTGAATTGACGGAATAAATTTCAAAGAGCAGCAGGGAAACATGTTAAACAGAAAGGGAAGGATATAAACTTGATCATACGCTATGACCACAGGTATGTAAAACACACATTTATGCTCTGGAATGAAGGACTAGAAGAGATACAGCACAATGTTTGCAGCTGTGCGATTTGGAATGTTCCCCCTATTTTTCCAAAGATTTCCATAAAGTAGTTTTCATTTCTTCATAATTTCCTAAAAAAGCCATACTTTAGAAATGCATCTGAAAACCCCATGGGCACCAAACAGTCACTAACACTGTTATTTTCCTCAGCTAGAAAGTAAAAACAAGCCACATCTTTCTGTTTGGTCTGGCAACGGAGAACTTGTGGCTAGGGCTTGTGAAGACACAACCCAGTTCTCATCAATCAGCTCTGCCAATTCAGGACTGACTGTTCTGTCCTCCACAACTCACCGGCCTGTCACAGGAAGCAGAAGAAAGAATCTAAGTGTACAAGCGAGGAGGGAAATCATTGTCACCAACATTGAAAGTCACCTTCTGCATGTCCAACAAAACAGCATTTGCTGAGCATGAGAGTCACTTTGAACAAGGTTGGAGGGCAGATCCTCAGCTGTGTAAGAGGAAATTTGTTCTCGGCTTCAGGCACTTTAGAAGGTACATGTCTTTTTACTTAGGAAACCCTCTTGCTTTTTTGTTAAAGCAGGACTTCTAATGATGTCTACTAGGTTGGTGTTATTCAAAACTGGCAGTTGTGTTAAAATATGCCTATCCCAGACCTACTGAATCCTCTCTCTAAGCCAAAATCCAGGAATCTGTATGTTAAGTACCTCAGCAAATTCTTAAGATTGGTCAAGATGGGGAAACTCCCCGCTACACAAAGTGAACTTGAGTTGTGGGTATGTATTTGAATGCAGTAAAACTGTGGATCTTCCTGAGTGGGACGATCATCCACCATCTCTCCAAATGGCTTGAACTGATGAGACCAATCTCCATTGATTGGTTACTGAAGCTAGGGCTATCCTAAATATGCTCTGAGATTACATGGCTAGATTCTCAGCCTAGACCTTAATATGCCACTCAGCTGGATTCTGACCCAGCTCAACTGTTGACAAGTCTGAGGCTTTGGCCAAAAATGTACCTAATCTTCTCTTAGAAAAAAAGCAGTGGCCCTGCCCTCATATAACAGTCACAGTGCACCAGGTATACAACAGGTGCTCAGAAAGGTTCCATAACTAGGGTGTAAGAACACCTGCCCTGCCCTATCCAGACACCCCATCCGAAAAAGCTCTCACGTCCTTCCTTGTCACGTCATCTTCTGACTTTATTCTGCCTAACGCCTAAGGATCACTAACGTCTGCATGGCTCTTTTGAGACTCTGAGCACTGAGCACTTTTCCCAGATGTTACCTAGATTACTTTCCAGAGTCTCTCACAACCCTGTTCTGTCCCTAATGTGCAAGCTGTCCATCCCACAAAGCGCTTCCACATCACGGCATTTTAAAAGATTTTCATGACGGTTCCCACAACCCCTGCCCCAACCTACAAGTACCTATAAAGCAAGTATTACATTGTATTGGGTTTCTTAGGGAAATGCAGGGAGCCTCTTGGTGTTTGTATCTTTGTCACGCTTAGGGAGGAAAGGGGATAAGCTCAAATACAATGTGTGTTTTTCCCCAGCCTCTCATGCATTCCACGACTCATGCTGAAGCTGCCCCCGGGCCCTCAAAAGGAACACACCTTCCTAACAAGAATTTATGGAACACGACTAAGTGTCACAAACTCTACTTACCTAATCAATTAACTTATGTTAAACACTTAGAAAAGTCCTGGCACAGACTAAGCATCTGTTATTGTTGTTATTATTATTTATTATCCATGTAACCTGTGTGGTATGCATTATTTTCCTCATTATGCTGTTAAGGACTTTGAGAATTCAAGTGAATGGTCCGAGATCACACTGCTAGCCTGTGGAGAGCTGGGAAAATACCATAAAAGGAAATTCACACGTATACATTCTACTAGCAAGCAGATATTTCAGATTACAGAGAATTATTTAATGTTCTAAAATAAAATCCTTCAAAAAGGTAGCCACCTCCACTACTCACCCTAGAGACCCTGCGCTTTTGCTTATAGACAATCTAATGATTTAGTGTATAAACCATTAGAGAGACCAAAGGCCAAAGTGTTCCAACCAATGCCTCCAACACAAGCTAGCTGCAACCGTGCTTCTTTTGGCCAAAAATGTACCTAATCTTCTCTTAGAAAAGCAGTGGCCCTGCCCTCATATAACAGTCACAGTGCACCAGGTATACAACAGGTGCTCAGAAAGGTTCCATAACTAGGGTGTAAGAACACCTGCCCTGCCCTATCCAGACACCCCATCCGAAAAAGCTCTCACGTCCTTCCTTGTCACGTCATCTTCTGACTTTATTCTGCCTAACGCCTAAGGATCACTAACGTCTGCATGGCTCTTTGAGACTCTGAGCACTGAGCACTTTTCCCAGATGTTACCTAGATTACTTTCCAGAGTCTCTCACAACCCTGTTCTGTCCCTAATGTGCAAGCTGTCCATCCCACAAAGCGCTTCCACGTCACGGCATTTTAAAAGATTTTCATGACGGTTCCCACAACCCCTGCCCCAACCTACAAGTACCTATAAAGCAAGTATTACATTGTATTGGGTTTCTTAGGGAAATGCAGGGAGCCTCTTGGTGTTTGTATCTTTGTCACGCTTAGGGAGGAAAGGGGATAAGCTCAAATACAATGTGTGTTTTTCCCCAGCCTCTCATGCATTCCACACGACTCATGCTGAAGCTGCCCCGGCCATCAAAAGGAACACACCTTCCTAACAAGAATTTATGGAACACGACTAAGTGTCACAAACTCTACTTACCTAATCAATTAACTTATGTTAAACACTTAGAAAAGTCCTGGCACAGACTAAGCATCTGTTATTGTTGTTATTATTATTTATTATCCATGTAACCTGTGTGGTATGCATTATTTTCCTCATTATGCTGTTAAGGACTTTGAGAATTCAAGTGAATGGTCCGAGATCACACTGCTAGCCTGTGGAGAGCTGGGAAAATACCATAAAAGGAAATTCACACGTATACATTCTACTAGCAAGCAGATATTTCAGATTACAGAGAATTATTTAATGTTCTAAAATAAAATCCTTCAAAAAGGTAGCCACCTCCACTACTCACCCTAGAGACCCTGAGCTTTTGCTTATAGACAATCTAATGATTTAGTGTATAAACCATTAGAGAGACCAAAGGCCAAAGTGTTCCAACCAATGCCTAAAAACCAATAACTAGAAATGAAGAAAATAATGATTGTCAGTATTTATTGAGCACTCTCTCTCTATATATATACATACACACACACATATATGTATACATATATACCTGTGTGTATGTGTGTGCACATGCTAAGTTGCTAGTCATGTCTGACTTTTTGCAACCCCATGGACTGTAACTTGCCAGGCTCTTCTGTCCATGAGACTCTCCAGGCAAGAATACCGGGGTGGGCTGCCATGCCCTTCTCCAGGGGATCTTCCTGATCCAGGGATCGAACCCATTTCTCTTGTCTCCTACACTGGGAGGTGGGTTCTTTACCATTAGTGCCACCTAGTAGGTTTCTTTGGTGGCTCAGATGATAAAGAGTCCATCTGCAATGCAGAAGATCTGGGTTTGATCCCTGGGTCAGGAAGATTCCCTGGAGAAGGAAGTGGTAACCCATTCCAGTATTCTTGCCTGGAGAATTCCATGGAAGGAGGAGCCTGGCAGGCCACGGTCCATGGGGCTGCAGAGTCGGACATGACGAAGCAGCTTTCACTTCATTCACTTTATACACTTCTCTGGTGGCTCAGATGATAGGAAATCTGCAAAGCTGCTATTATTTCCATTTTATGGAATAAAGATAGCTAGGTTAAGGTCCAAACAAGCAGTGGAGCCAGGTTTGAAACCCAGACACCTCAGCCCCAAACCCGTGTTTTTCCTAACATACAATGCTGACTTCATAGGCATAGGAACTACAGAAAGGAAGTATAAATCAACAAGGAGATTAAATGTGGTTTGCTTGGTTGTGCCCTAGGCACTTTAGAGACGCAGGTACTGAGTGAGGTAAAAATTACGCACCTTGAAAGGTCATTTGAGATACTAGGTAGGATAAATGGATCGACAAGAGGTGACATTGCCTCCTGAACCACATCTAACATTACCACCCCCTGACTACAGATCGACTCAAATGATCAGGGAAGCTGAGTCTCAGATCACCTCGAGTGAGAGGTGACTGGACCTAGACCTGTCCTTTGAGGTAAGAGAAGGCAATCTGCTTTGAGACAGCCCTTCAGATCTGTAGACAGCAACCACATCCTTTATGAATTTTCTCTCCTTCAGTTGGAATGTTCCGCCCCTCAAAGAACACTGGTCACATCCACGGTACACTTAATACCCATCCTTAAATAAATGAGGATAATGATTGTCTGCAGCAAAGAATTAATGAAGCTTTTATTATAGAACAAAATAGAGGAACAAAGATAGAAGTCCTTGAATGGTAAAAATATCAGCTCAAATTCTTGGCTGAGTGATAGGCAACGCAGGGTCACTTCACCCTCTTCTGAAAGAACAGGGCTTTCACCGTCCCCAGAACAACACTGGCGTCAGGTTGCTGCCTGAATCTCAGCAAATCCATCTGCCGTCTTCGGAGTGGGAAGTCCAAGTTCAGAACAAGCCACTGACCCCGGAACCCCACTGGCTCCTGGCCCGCACACCACCATGCACGGTGGGGTCTGATCTGGACAATGCCATTGCCTGTAAATCACACGCCACGCAAGGAAAACGAGAAGGCTTTATGAAAAATTCAAAGTTTATTGCAAATTGTATTTCGCTTCCCTCCGTTCTTCGTTTTTACAGGATTTATTGATATCCATGATTTTTTCACAGATGTACTTGTTGACTTTGGAGAGTCTCTGTGCAATTTCAGTTTCATCCACAGTTTCTTGTGCTATTCTGTCGTACAAACACTCTAGACAGGGAAAAGAAACAAGAAGGCCAAGGATTAATGGTGCATTCAAGGATGTATCTTTACGGGGGAGAAAAGAAAATGTGCCTCCTGACATTCTTCCAAAGTACCAATTCACGTAGCTGGCATGGCTACCTTTTCAAATTTTCAACACAAAATGTACTGAGAAAAAAGATCTACCCTGTAGGTTTATACTTTAGAAATAATGATATAATGCCCTTTTGGCCACTCCCCTGCTCAACAGGGTCCCCCTGAAGCTCCAAGACACGCCCCCTCCACCCCATCCTCCCCTGGTCCTCACCAGAGGTAACTGTTCTCCTGAGCTGCTTTTTCTTTTCATGTTAATACATATGCATACATCTTTAAATCATTTTTAGTTTACTTAAGATCACCTCGAGTGAGAGGTGACTGGACCTAGACCTGTCCTTTGAGGTAAGAGAAGGCAATCTGCTTTGAGACAGCCCTTCAGATCTGTAGACAGCAACCACATCCTTTATGAATTTTCTCTCCTTCAGTTGGAATGTTCCGCCCCTCAAAGAACACTGGTCACATCCACGGTACACTTAATACCCATCCTTAAATAAATGAGGATAATGATTGTCTGCAGCAAAGAATTAATGAAGCTTTTATTATAGAACAAAATAGAGGAACAAAGATAGAAGTCCTTGAATGGTAAAAATATCAGCTCAAATTCTTGGCTGAGTGATAGGCAACGCAGGTCACTTCACCCTCTTCTGAAAGAACAGGGCTTTCACCGTCCCCAGAACAACACTGGCGTCAGGTTGCTGCCTGAATCTCAGCAAATCCATCTGCCGTCTTCGGAGTGGGAAGTCCAAGTTCAGAACAAGCCACTGACCCCGGAACCCCACTGGCTCCTGGCCCGCACACCACCATGCACGGTGGGGTCTGATCTGGACAATGCCCTTGCCTGTAAATCACACGCCACGCAAGGAAAACGAGAAGGCTTTATGAAAAATTCAAAGTTTATTGCAAATTGTATTTCGCTTCCCTCCGTTCTTCGTTTTTACAGGATTTATTGATATCCATGATTTTTTCACAGATGTACTTGTTGACTTTGGAGAGTCTCTGTGCAATTTCAGTTTCATCCACAGTTTCTTGTGCTATTCTGTCGTACAAACACTCTAGACAGGGAAAAGAAACAAGAAGGCCAAGGATTAATGGTGCATTCAAGGATGTATCTTTACGGGGGAGAAAAGAAAATGTGCCTCCTGACATTCTTCCAAAGTACCAATTCACGTAGCTGGCATGGCTACCTTTTCAAATTTTCAACACAAAATGTACTGAGAAAAAAGATCTACCCTGTAGGTTTATACTTTAGAAATAATGATACAATGCCCTTTTGGCCACTCCCCTGCTCAACAGGGTCCCCCTGAAGCTCCAAGACACGCCCCCTCCACCCCATCCTCCCCTGGTCCTCACCAGAGGTAACTGTTCTCCTGAGCTGTTTTTTCTTTTCATGTTAATACATATGCATACATCTTTAAATAACATTTTGTCTACTCTTCTCCTGTTTTTAACTTTTTAAAAGTTGCTCCATACTCTGTAGCTCAGCTGGTAAAGAATCCACCTGCAATGCAGAGACCCCGGTTCGATTCCTGCATCAGGAAGCTTTTCCAGAGAAGGGACAGGCTACCCATTCCAGCGTTCTTGGGCTTCTCTGGGGGCTCAGATGGCAAACAATCTGCCTGCAAAGTGGGAGACCTGGGTTGGATCCCTGGGTTGGGAAGATTTCCTGGAGGAGGGCATGGCAACCCACTGTGGTATTCTTGCCTGGAGAATCCCCACGGACAGAGAAGCCTGCGGGGCTGCAGTCCATTGGGGTCACAAAGAGTTGGACAGGACTGAGCGGCAAACCACACCAAACCCTGTATCCATTTGACTTTCTCTTTTCCACGCAGTGTTAAGCGTTACCTATGCTGAAGTGTACGTACAGCTGCAGGTCATTCGTTTTCGCTGGTGAGTAGTGTTCTGTTGTCTGACTAGCACATCGCTGGTTGAGCCACTTTACTGTCAGTGGATACTTGGATTATTTCCTATGTTCTGCAATTACAGGCACTTATGCGGACTTATGCACTTATCTGCCTGGGGCAGATGTGCAGGAAAGGCCGAGTAAGGGCCTCGGTGTGGTCTGCCCAGTGTTAAGTGTGTACGCATGCTGGGCCTCACTAGGTGCTGCCTATGACCCATCTCCCTGAGTGGCTGTGCAGCCGGGGCCCTCACAGCAGGGTGGGCAAGGACTGCGGGGTTCGCCCACCTCCACCAGCAGTCCACGCCAGGCGGTTAGGATGTGGACAACCCAGTGGGTGTGAAGTGGTGCCTCGTGGAGCTGATTCCTAGTGAGGCTGAGGATGGCCATGTCCACTGACGCTGCCGTTTGCTGTGCTGAGGCAAAGAGTGAGCCCCAGATGAGGCCGGACTGGAGCTGGATGTTGGCCTACTTCCTAGCCTGGGGACCCGAGGCAAATCGTTGCCCTAGATTCCTCACCTACTAAACAAGGGTGAAACCACCCGTTAACCTGTTCTCCTGAGCTGTTTTTCTTTTCCATTTTTCATGTTAATACATATGCATACATCTTTAAATAACATTTTGTCTACTCTTCTCCTGTTTTAACTTTTAAAAGTTGCTCCATACTCTGTAGCTCAGCTGGTAAAGAATCCACCTGCAATGCAGAGACCCCGGTTCGATTCCTGCATCAGGAAGCTTTTCCAGAGAAGGGACAGGCTACCCATTCCAGCGTTCTTGGGCTTCTCTGGGGGCTCAGATGGCAAACAATCTGCCTGCAAAGTGGGAGACCTGGGTTGGATCCCTGGGTTGGGAAGATTTCCTGGAGGAGGGCATGGCAACCCACTGTGGTATTCTTGCCTGGAGAATCCCCACGGACAGAGAAGCCTGCGGGGCTGCAGTCCATTGGGGTCACAAAGAGTTGGACAGGACTGAGCGGCAAACCACACCAAACTCTGTATCCATTTGACTTTCTCTTTTCCACGCAGTGTTAAGCGTTACCTATGCTGAAGTGTACGTACAGCTGCAGGTCATTCGTTTTCGCTGGTGAGTAGTGTTCTGTTGTCTGACTAGCACATCACTGGTTGAGCCACTTTACTGTCAGTGGATACTTGGATTATTTCCTATGTTCTGCAATTACAGGCACTTACGCAGATGTGCCTGGGGCAGATGTGCAGGAAATGTTGAGGAGGGGCCTCGGTGCGGCCTGCCCAGTGTTAAGTGTGTACGCATGCTGGGCCTCACTAGGTGCTGCCTATGACCCATCTCCCTGAGTGGCTGTGCAGCCAGGGCCCTCACAGCAGGGTGGGCAAGGACTGCGGGGTTCGCCCACCTCCACCAGCAGTCCACGCCAGGCGGTTAGGATGTGGACAACCCAGTAGGTGTGAAGTGGTGCCTCGTGGAGCTGATTCCTAGTGAGGCTGAGGACGGCCACGTCCACTGACGCTGCCGTTTGCTGTGCTGAGGCAAAGAGTGAGCCCCAGATGAGGCCGGACTGGAGCTGGATGTTGGCCTACTTCCTAGCCTGGGGACCTGAGGCAAATCGTTGCCCTAGATTCCTCACCTACTAAACAAGGGTAAGAAACCACACGCAGTCTGTGTTAACACGACCATGAGGGATGTGAGATGAACATTTTGCAAGCTTTCTTTGAGCTGTAAGGAACGCTATACTTGTAGGGGGTTGTCACAGTTGTCTTATGCATAGGCCACTGTCTGCTCCCAGGGCCGAGCCCAGCGCCTGGCACAGGAGTAAAAGTAAGTAAAGGTACTTTAAATGAATGAATGGATGAATGAATGCTCGTCTAGGGAAATCTGAGGGGCCATTGTAATTCTGCACATGAGGAGACTAGGGGTGTGGGTGACTGGACCACTGGGGTATGTAATTCTGAGCAAGGTTTTTAACTTGGTCAAATCTGACCCTCCTCGTCTATAAGACAGGAATGACAACCTAGTTTTGAGGAGCTGCTATAGAGGATAAACAAAGTCTTTCCTAGAGTAGGAAGGTAACTAGCAACCCACTCCAGTGGTCTTTCTTGGAAAATTCCATAGACAGAGGAGCCTGGTGGGCTACAGTCCATAGGGTCACAAAGAGTTGGATGGGACCGAGAATGCATGCACGCACATTAACAAAGTCTTGTACACCCGGCCAGTGCTCAGCAGGCAACGCCTTCAGTGATGCAGAGCATCATGGAGACTGACTTGTGCTAACCCCTCCACCCACACAGGGCAAGACTGAGGCCTGGGAGGGCAGGTAAGTGGGCGCAATGCCCCGTGACCTCCACTCTGAGCCTTTCCCTGGGTACACAGCTAGCCTGCCTCCTGTTGCCATTCAGGCTAAGAGTGTGTGTGTGTGATCTAGGCCTTCTTTCTCTGAAGCAGATCTCCTCCCTGTGGAGAAGGGTTTCAAAGCTTTTGGCTGACCTTCAATACTTCCTGAGCAACCTGTACTTTGTCCTGTGCTGGCCTTTCCACAAGGACAGAGATGAGAAGGCAGGTGGCCCTGTCTCCCCAGTCCACTCCCTGCTGACTCCGCTTCCTGTCCTACTCCAGGCTATCCCACATATCAGTCTTGGCTCATCTCCTCCCCGATTGCCCTGGCCTCATCCTTTACCTGGCTAAATCCCACTCTTTCTTTTAGATGTATTCTTCTTGGAATCTATCAGGTTGAGCTGGGAGACCCCACTCTGCCTACATGCTGATGCTCCTAGACTTACCTGGGCTATTCCCCATCACAGCCCTGACCACAGTCTAATGAAACTGTGACCATGCTGTCTTGCCTACAGACCAGAACCCTGGGGGTTCCCTCTCCAGCCCTGGGCCAAAGGAAAGCAGACACTTGCAATGATGTTGCTAGAACGTGAGGCAAGAGAGGAGTGTGCCCGGTGCAGAGGACGGTCTCCAGGTTCAGGGGTTCGAATCTGGCTCTAGCCCTGGATGCTGGGCCGACTCTCTGGGTCTCAGTCTCACTGTCTGAAAGCGGGAGGTCAAGTCCGACCATCTCAGGAGATTCTTCCAGCTCCGGGGCTCTAGGTCTCAGAAAGGTAACAAGGTGGGTGATGAGGCAGAGGAGGGAGGACGGGGCAGAGGAGCAGGTGCGATGGCCCTGAGAGCCCTGGCATGGGCTGGAGAAGAGGCAGGAGGAGTAACGGACAGACGGAGGGAGATTTGCAGAGAGGCCTCCACAGAATCCCAATCACTCTGGTTTTCCTGGGGCCAAGAGCAGTGAACGGCCCCTGAGGTTGATTAAAAGGCTTTCGTGAGACTCCAGATATTAATCACCTGCAGTTGCAGGAAATGTCTCCCTCTGCGAGTAAGCGTTTGAGATTATTGCTTAATTAACAAGGTTTATAACAGCACTAATGTGTCCTATTAAAAAAAAGTTATAAAAATTAACCAGAACTCAACGCTGTGGCTCATTTGAAAACTCAGTCTGCAAAAGGTCATTTGACCTTAATAAGGTTTAACTATCATTCTGGAGCTTGTCATTAAAAAAAGACTCCCCTCCAGCCCTCCTGTTTTCATCTTCTCTAAAGCAGGGTCAGTGGTCACCCTGTTCCCCAGCTACCTGGTGAAGAATGGCTTTTGAACCAAAGAGAAGAGAAAATCCTCACCAAGCGTGTGAGCAGCGAGGGTTCTGTCATTTTGACATATCGAATGTGAGTGTGTGTGGCAGAGTCACACAAAATAAACACAATCTCCACCCAGAAGACAGCCTGCATGGGAAGAACCGGTCAAGTGCAATCTGGAAGAGCTCAAATGATTAGGCTAAAAACGGTGAATGGACGGCGTGATGGGACTTCAAACCTGCTGGGCTGCAGTAAGGAAACAAACAAACCAAAATCGACACTGCACTTCAGTAAGACAAAAAGACCCTAGAGACCAGGGGAAGCCTGAAGGCCCACCTCAGCTCAGCTCAGCTCTAACCAGACATATGTACAGCCTTGGGTAAGTCAATTTCCTTCTCACTCACTGACATGGCAAGCATTATGCGTTCTAAAGGGTTATCTGACCAGGTTCCTAGGAGGCAAAGATACAGACAGGAGAGGACAGTGCTGGGCACGGGGTGCTCTGGGACACACAACAGAAGGCCTTTACCCTAGGTAGAAGGCTTCCAACCCCCAACCCCGCTGGTTGGGCAGAGCAGCACAGGTGTTGGGTGGGCTCTAGGTCTCAGAAAGGTAACAAGGTGGGTGATGAGGCAGAGGAGGGAGGACGGGGCAGAGGAGCAGGTGCGATGGCCCTGAGAGCCCTGGCATGGGCTGGAGAAGAGGCAGGAGGAGTAACGGACAGACGGAGGGAGATTTGCAGAGAGGCCTCCACAGAATCCCAATCACTCTGGTTTTCCTGGGGCCAAGAGCAGTGAACGGCCCCTGAGGTTGATTAAAAGGCTTTCGTGAGACTCCAGATATTAATCACCTGCAGTTGCAGGAAATGTCTCCCTCTGCGAGTAAGCGTTTGAGATTATTGCTTAATTAACAAGGTTTATAACAGCACTAATGTGTCCTATTAAAAAAAAGTTATAAAAATTAACCAGAACTCAACGCTGTGGCTCATTTGAAAACTCAGTCTGCAAAAAGTCATTTGACCTTAATAAGGTTTAACTATCATTCTGGAGCTTGTCATTAAAAAAAGACTCCCCTCCAGCCCTCCTGTTTTCATCTTCTCTAAAGCAGGGTCAGTGGTCACCCTGTTCCCCAGCTACCTGGTGAAGAATGGCTTTTGAACCAAAGAGAAGAGAAAATCCTCACCAAGCCTGTGAGCAGCGAGGGTTCTGTCATTTTGACATATCGAATGTGAGTGTGTGTGGCAGAGTCACACAAAATAAACACAATCTCCACCCAGAAGACAGCCTGCATGGGAAGAACCGGTCAAGTGCAATCTGGAAGAGCTCAAATGATTAGGCTAAAAACGGTGAGTGGACGGCGTGATGGGAGACAGACTTCAAACCTGCTGGGCTGCAGTAAGGAAACAAACAAACCAAAATCGACACTGCACTTCAGTAAGACAAAAAGACCCTAGAGACCAGGGGAAGCCTGAAGGCCCACCTCAGCTCAGCTCAGCTCTAACCAGACATATGTACAGCCTTGGGTAAGTCAATTTCCTTCTCACTCACTGACATGGCAAGCATTATGCGTTCTAAAGGGTTATCTGACCAGGTTCCTAGGAGGCAAAGATACAGACAGGAGAGGACAGTGCTGGGCACGGGGTGCTCTGGGACACACAACAGAAGCGCCCCTTTACCCTGAGAGGTCAGGGAAGGCTTCCTGAGGGAAGGTCCTCCTAGGCACACCTGGGCAGTGAGTAGCAGCTGGTTGGGCAGAGCAGCACAGGTGTTGGGTGGGCAGTCTGAACTAAGCTGCTGGTGCCAGAACTAGCATCTACAAACTCCCTCATGTGAGGGGGGACAAGGCTTGTTGGAACACAGTGGCTCATTATGGTAAGAACTTACGGTTCAAGGGGAATGTGCTAAAAAAAATAAGCTGTAGCTAAAGCCAGGGGCCAGGCTACGAAGGTGCTTCTAGGACGTGTTAAGAAGCTTCTCAGGTAGCGCAGGTGGTAAAGAATCTGCCTGTCAATGCAGGAGACACAGGAGACATAGGTTCAATTCCTGGGTCAAGAAAATCCCCAGAGAAGGAAATGGTAACTTGGCTCCAGTATTCTTGCCCAGAAAATTCCACCACAGAGGAGCCAGGTGGGCTATAGTTCATGGAGCTGCAAAGAGTGGGACACAACCGAGCACACATAAGAAAAGTGAAAGTGAATGTCAGTCAGCCAGGTCTGACTCTTTGTGACCCATGGACAAGCCATGGCGCTCTCCAGGCAAGAATACTGCAGTGGGTCACCTTTCCCTTCTCCAGGGAACCTTCCCAACCCCTCAGGGATCAAACCCAGGTCTCCTACATTGCAGGCGGATTTTTTTTTACCGTCTGAGCCACCAGGGAAGTCCAATAACACTGGAGTGGGTAGCCTATCGCTTCTCCAGGAGATCTTCCCATGAACTGAACTGGGGCCTCTTACATTGCAGGCAGATTCTCTACCAGCTGAGCGACAAGGGGTACCAGGAACTGGCTGTGACTGGGTGGTGGAAACAGGGTCATACTTGGTTTTGGAAAGATCACTCTGATTACATATGGAGAGAGGAGTCTGGAAGTTGCTGGGGTAAGGCAGGGGAGAAGTGAAAGGGACAATGGGTATGGAGAGAAGCGAATGGTTTCAAAGGTATTTAGGGGCAGAACTGATGGAGAGTGAGGCACATGAAGGAGCTGGGAATGAGGCATCTCCACGTCCCTAATGGGTGGTGTCCTTCATCATGAGGGAAACACATGGGGCAGGGGCTCTGGGGAGGAGGAAGAGGAGAGTCATGAGTGGTGCGGACGTGCAGGTGTGACATGGACACTTGGGAGGAGGGGACCGGTGCACCTGGATGTGTGTGTGCATCAGGAACCTAAGAGTCAAATACAGACTTGGGATAAGTCACTGATTCAACAAGTATTTACTAAGCACTGACAACATGTTGGCCCTGAGCAAAAATCTCATAAAGCTCATATTCTCATGGGGGTGGGGAAGAAAGAGTCATCAAGTACATACATAAATAAAGAAGAAATGCACTGCAGATTTAAGGGAGGGTGACGTACTAGAGAGTAGCCCAGAGGCTGGGTAAATCGAGGCCTCTGTGAATGACAAGGAGACAGGGTGTGCAAACCAGACAAAGGGTGCTGCCGACAGTGGAGACAGGAAGGAGCTGGGAGAGGGCCCTGAAGGTTAGACAGCAGCAGAGGCTGGGAAGTGTAGTGTGAGACTAGGCCAGATGGGTCCCCGGAGGCAGATCACCGGGCAGTGGCCAAGATGAGGGGTATGGATGTCCACCCAGGGCCCTGTGCATGGGAACCATGGGGAGTGACAGCAGCAGAGGGTATCTTCGCAGAGGGAGACGGAAGAGGGAGGCCGAGGAGAGGGCAGGGAGAGGGCGGGAGGAGAGGTCACAGAAAACAGGAGACCTGAGCGTGCAGGACAGGTTTCTCAGTAAGGGAGGAGGGGCCACACATGCTGAGGAGGAAGTGGAGCCCTGCCCTGGAGGAGTGAGGAGTCACAGGGAAGCTTGGCAACAACAGACTAGGCAAGAGGGCCAGAGGGGAAGCCAGACTGGGGAAGGCCAGGGCTGTGATCCTGCCTTTACACATGGGCGCCCCAAGGATCGACCTCGTGTGGCCATTGCCCTGGGCCCACAAAAACAAAAATAAATGTAACAGAACCAGGGTTGGCTCAAAGTTACCAGGAAGCAGAGTTGGGGCTAAACCCCAGGCCTCTGATACCTGGTTGCAGTCTCTACTTGCCATCGCTCTGCCCTGGGAGCAGAGGGGAGGGGCCTGAAAGCTGAAAAGCACTGAACAACTGTGAACTTCAGTGATGTGACCCTCCAAGGTCATGCCAGCTCCCTGGGGGCAGCTCAACGAAGAATGGAAACTTCCTGACACACCTCAGACATATATAACCCTAGCTATCATCCAAGCAACCCCTTTAACCATCTGAGAGGTGAACCTTCTTGACCAGCTGAGAGAAGCGGAGGGAAAGCAGTTCACGAGAAACTGTGTGCCAAGAAGGTCACGGGGTGGGCTTGCAGGTTTTGGCGTGGCACTCGTGCAGCCCTCACTGAGCTCCCACTGTGTGCCGGGCCGTGCACGAGGCAAGAGGATGTGGAGGGGAGTCTGATGGTCACAGGAGGGCCTGAGGGAGACACGGCGGATGACTGTCACCACTGCAAGGCAGTGGGGGGCACTGGGGACCTACTGAGTCACAGTCCAACAAGTGTAACAGAATCACAGGTCGGCCACCCGTCCCGAGGGAGAGGGCCTGAGGGGGCCCTTAGTAGCAGCAGAGGCTGGGAAGTGTAGTGTGAGACTAGGCCAGATGGGTCCCCGGAGGCAGATCACCGGGCAGTGGCCAAGATGAGGGGTATGGATGTCCACCCAGGGCCCTGTGCATGGGAACCATGGGGAGTGACAGCAGCAGAGGGCATCTTCGCAGAGGGAGACGGAAGAGGGAGGCCGAGGAGAGGGCAGGGAGAGGGCGGGAGGAGAGGTCACAGAAAACAGGAGACCTGAGCGTGCAGGACAGGTTTCTCAGTAAGGGAGGAGGGGCCACACATGCTGAGGAGGAAGTGGAGCCCTGCCCTGGAGGAGTGAGGAGTCACAGGGAAGCTTGGCAACAACAGACTAGGCAAGAGGGCCAGAGGGGAAGCCAGATTGGGGAAGGCCAGGGCTGTGATCCTGCCTTTACACATGGGCGCCCCAAGGATCGACCTCGTGTGGCCATTGCCCTGGGCCCACAAAAACAAAAATAAATGTAACAGAACCAGGGTTGGCTCAAAGTTACCAGGAAGCAGAGTTGGGGCTAAACCCCAGGCCTCTGATACCTGGTTGCAGTCTCTACTTGCCATCGCTCTGCCCTGGGAGCAGAGGGGAGGGGCCTGAAAGCTGAAAAGCACTGAACAACTGTGAACTTCAGTGATGTGACCCTCCAAGGTCATGCCAGCTCCCTGGGGGCAGCTCAACGAAGAATGGAAACTTCCTGACACACCTCAGACATATATAACCCTAGCTATCATCCAAGCAACCCCTTTAACCATCTGAGAGGTGAACCTTCTTGACCAGCTGAGAGAAGCGGAGGGAAAGCAGTTCACGAGAAACTGTGTGCCAAGAAGGTCACGGGGTGGGCTTGCAGGTTTTGGCGTGGCACTCGTGCAGCCCTCACTGAGCTCCCACTGTGTGCCGGGCCGTGCACGAGGCAAGAGGATGTGGAGGGGAGTCTGATGGTCACAGGAGGGCCTGAGGGAGACGCACGGCGGATGACTGTCACCACGGCGTGACAGTGAGAGGGCAGACAGTGACGGGGAGGCACTGGGGACCTACTGAGTCACAGTCCAACAAGTGTAACAGAATCACAGGTCGGCCACCCGTCCCCGAGGCAGGGCTGTGTCCCCAGGGAGGACTCTATGAGGCTCCACCATTTCAGACAGTGGGCAGACTAAAGGTTACCTCTGCTTGTCTAAAAATAAGTGTCTGCCTAAATGAATTAATCATGAATCAGCCAGCCTGGGAGGCAGACGAGCTCCAGAACAAACCCCAGATTGGAGTCAGCTGAGGGGTTTTAATCCCGGCTCTGAAACCTTGCAGCCACGACTTCGAGCTGGTCACCTAATCTCTCTGTGCCTTGACATCTGGACCTCCAAAATATACCCTACATCTGGCCATTTTTCTCTGTTTCCACTGCTCTCACCTTATTTCACGGCACCATCACACCTCCCTGAGATCAGTGCATCAGCCTCCTGACGGGCCTCCCATTTGGTCCCTCCCACGGGAGATTCCATATCACTTCTCTCCTGCAAGAAGAGTGAGTCAAGCTGTTCACCGCAGCCTACACGGCCCGGCAAGACCGTCTCTCACCCACTACCCTGCCCTCAGTCTCCCCTCACTCACGACTCTGCCGCTTCTTCATTGGGGCTCCTTCACCCTCAAGCCTGCTGGCCTTTGAAGCTGCTGTTTACTCTGCCTGTTCCCCTGCTCCGCCCCCACCATCAGACCCACAAAGGGCTGCCTCCTCCACATCCAGTTCCCAGTGGAGTTCACCTCTTCAAAGAGCAAACACAGCTACCATCTCACTCAAAGATGCATCACAGCCATCCATCAACACTTGAAATTATCGGATTTGTTCATGGACTCATTTGTTGTCTTCTCCACAACCTAGCACGAGTTCTGGTCCAAAGACTGGCTGAGTCTTACTTTCTTCATCAAAACCTGGCAGTTGGACACTTAAGGCACCAGCCTCTGAAGCCAGCCCTCCTGGCTAGGACTCCGGGCTCTAGCCCTAGAGCTGTGCGACCTGGGCAAGCTACTTAACACCTCTGTGTCCAGTTTTCACATCAGAAACAGGGATAACATTAGCAGCCGACAGAAGGGAGAGTTACGGGTTATAAGATTAAGAATTAACGATGACTGTCACCAGGCGAGGGGCACTGGGGACCTACTGAGTCACAGTCCAACAAGTGCAGAATCACAGGTCGGCCACCCGTCCCGAGGCAGGGCTGTGTCCCCAGGAGGACTCTATGAGGCTCCACCATTTCAGACAGTGGGCAGACTAAAGGTTACCTCTGCTTGTCTAAAAATAAGTGTCTGCCTAAATGAATTAATCATGAATCAGCCAGCCTGGGAGGCAGACGAGCTCCAGAACAAACCCCAGATTGGAGTCAGCTGAGGGGTTTTAATCCCGGCTCTGAAACCTTGCAGCCACGACTTCGAGCTGGTCACCTAATCTCTCTGTGCCTTGACATCTAGACCTCCAAAATATACCCTACATCTGGCCATTTTTCTCTGTTTCCACTGCTCTCACCTTATTTCACGGCACCATCACACCTCCCTGAGATCAGTGCATCAGCCTCCTGACGGGCCTCCCATTTGGTCCCCCCCACGGAGATTCCATATCACTTCTCTCCTGCAAGAAGAGTGAGTCAAGCTGTTCACCGCAGCCTACACGGCCCGGCAAGACCGTCTCTCACCCACTACCCTGCCCTCAGTCTCCCCTCACTCACGACTCTGCCGCTTCTTCATTGGGGCTCCTTCACCCTGAAGCCTGCTGGCCTTTGAAGCTGCTGTTTACTCTGCCTGTTCCCCTGCTCCGCCCCCACCATCAGACCCACAAAGGGCTGCCTCCTCCACATCCAGTTCCCAGTGGAGTTCACCTCTTCAAAGAGCAAACACAGCTACCATCTCACTCAAAGATGCATCACAGCCATCCATCAACACTTGAAATTATCGGATTTGTTCATGGACTCATTTGTTGTCTTCTCCACAACCTAGCACGAGTTCTGGTCCAAAGACTGGCTGAGTCTTACTTTCTTCATCAAAACCTGGCAGTTGGACACTTAAGGCACCAGCCTCTGAAGCCAGCCCTCCTGGCTAGGACTCCGGGCTCTAGCCCTAGAGCTGTGCGACCTGGGCAAGCTACTTAACACCTCTGTGTCCAGTTTCCACATCAGAAACAGGGATAACATTAGCAGCCGACAAAAGGGAGAGTTATGGGTTATGAAGATTAAATGAATTAACATATGTAAAAGAATTTTTAACAAAGAAATCATAAAAAACAAGAACCTGAAACATTGTAGGTGCTCAGAAGAATTAGCAATTACTATATCCTCTCTGCTCCCGAGGACTTTCCTGCCTGCCTCTGTAATAGGTCTCCTACCATTGCAGGCGGATTCTTTAACGTCTGAGCCACCACCAGGGAAGCCCCAGGGTACTGGAGTGGGTAGCTTATCCCTTCTCCAGGTGATCTTCCTGACCCAGGAATCGAACTAGGGTCTCCTGCATTGCAGGCGATTCTTTACCAGCTGAGCTACCAGGGAAGTCCATTATCTGTACAGTGAGCAGTTTTTCTGTGCTCCCCTTAAAGCCCCAGGAGACTGTGAGCTTCCTGCAGATGGAGAAGGTGTCCTCAACACCCAGCAGAGAGTCTGGTAAAGGGTAAGAGCTTAGTGAACAGATGGAGAACAGGTGGGAGAGACAGAGGCAAGAAAGAAGAGGAGAGAAAAAGAAGAGAAAGGAAGAAAGGAAGGCAGGAGGGAAGGAAAATCAACAGTCCAGGCTAGAGCCCTACCACTAGGGAAAGAAACGACTCCCTGTCTCATTGCCAAACCCCAGAAAAGCAGCTCAGTCCAGGGACCCTCGGCTCGTCTTCATCTCGCTAAGTGCTCCAGGCGCGATGCCAGGCCTCCCAGGAGCTGGAGCCCTAGCCTCGCCCCTCACGTCCTCTACACAGCGGCCTCCTCTCCCAGGCCCATGCCTTGGTCCCGAGTCCCCCTCTCACACATCTCCGTCTCTATGTCTGATGGATCCTTCAAGGTCCAGTTCAGTGACCCGCTTCCTAGGAATCTTCCCTGATTTTCCAGCTAGGGGGTCCCCTCTGCTCCTCTTCTGTCCCTCTTTTATCCCCCCTTTTCCCTATCATGCCTCTTTTAATTTTTTTTTTTTCATTGTTTTTTAATTTTTTATTTATTTATGGTTTTTTTTGGAGGGTGGGGAGGGGAGGGAGGGGAGTGGGCAGGCCACTTCTATTGGTCTTTCATTTCTCTATTTTCATCCGTCTTTGTTCTTTGGCCCGTGTGGGCCTCCCATCGCGGTGGCCACTGTTGTCGCAGGGCGCCGGCTCTGGGCGCACGCATGCCAGAGCTCCGGCTTGGTAATTGGACACATCAGTCCAGCCGCTCCGCAGCACGTGGGATCTTCCCAGGCCAGGGATCGAACCGGCGCCCCTTGCACTGCAAGGCGGTGTCCTTACTCACTGGACCACCAGGGGAAGCCCTCTTTTAATTTTTATATTTATTTTTGTCCATCTTTTATTCTTTTGGCATGTGTGGGCCTCCCATCGCAGTGGCCGCTCTCCTTGCAGAGCACCAGCTCTGAGTGCATGCGCTCCAGAGCATTGGCTCCTAATTAGACACACTAGTCCAGCCACTCCACAGCACGTGGGATCCTCCTGGGCCAGGGATGGAACTGGTGCCCCCTGCACTGCCAGGCAGACTCTTTACCCAATGGACCACCAGGGAAGCCCCCTTCTGTCCCTCTTGCACGTGAGCTCCTTGAACTGTACTTGCATCCACACGCTCATCTGCCTTGTCAAATGTGAGCTCTCCGGGACCAGGTCCGTGTCTGCTCCTGTGTCCCTGTGTCCAGCCTGACGGCCTGGCACCGAGAGGCTTCAGCAGGTGTGTGTGTGGAACTGAAACGTGCCCAGTGCGTCCCTGACAGAAAAAGGGCGAGGTCTCGGTTCCCGCATTCCCGGGACGGGACCCACCTCTGACGATGCTGAGTTTGTGAGGCGAGAGGGGTGGCTTAGGGACTGCATCTTTCTTTTTTTTGGTGGCAACTCCTGTGACGCTTCTGTTCTTCAGAACATCTGTTCCCCAAATCATGACCGCCAAGTTCTTTGTGTATTTGGAATCTCCTTGGGTGACTTGTAGCTGGTGCCATTTCTCCTCATCAACCCAAATCCCGCTTCCCAGGTGGACCTGGAATGGATAAGAACACAAACGAACACCTGTTTAGCCGGGCAGGGTGGTAGCTGGGAGCTTTTCCTGTCCTTTAAAAGACACTGCTGCGTGACTACAAGAGATCTGCTCCGCAAATACTAATTACCTTTCTTTAGGGGAAATAACAACACTCATTTACTGAACACCTGTGATGCGCCAGGCCTGGGCAGGGGCTTCACAGCCACTCTCTCAGGTCTTCACAGCAGCCCTGGAAGGAAGGTGCAGGGACACCATTTTCATTTCAGGTGGAAGAGCCTGGTTGAGAGGGGTGCAGCCGCTTTTGCCAAGTCACTCGGCTGTGAAGATGCAGAGAGGATTTACACTGTCTGGGTGGGGACTCCTGGTCAGGAGAGTCTAAAGCTGCCTAGGTGGCCCCAGGGGACAGCGAGGTGTGACAGCCAGGGCAGCAGGAGAGGGGAGGGCAATGGCCCAGAGCGGGCCATGGGTGGAGTATGTGTGCCTGCTCGCCCTTTCTGTCTCTGGCTTCAGTTTCCTGGAACTGAGTGGGGAAGACTTAGATTTCAGCAAAGTTCCTGCTGGCTCGAAAAACCTATGATTTTAATGAATTAAACACGACCACTGTGTCCCTGGTCTGATTCTGATGGCACACAGAACACAACACGAGCTTCTGCTCCTTAGAAGGGAAGTGCTGAAGAATTTGAGTCCATAAACACACAAGTCCCAGAATAATGTAGCAGTGAGCTTTCAGACTTTGTTTTCCTTTCTGGCTCTTTTAACAACTTAAACACCATTTGCTGATATGAATCATTTAACAATGAAGTTCTGACTTGGACCTTGCCATTCATGTTGTTGAGTCCACGGAGGGTGGGCATGGTCTCTGTGGGGATGGTGGGGGGGCAGCCACCGATGAGGTAAGTTTTCTTGGGGGAATGGGAAATCCCTGCCAAGGTCCTTATCTTCAGAGACTGTCGACTGTGGACCTCGCACAGTCAGGAGATGCCTCAGGAGAGTCCTGGTCTGAGAAACGGTGCACACACACCCCCAGACTGATGGCAGACCGGCAGGGACCAGTGTTCAGAGATCTGTGAAGATCGCCTTGGAAGGCACATGGGGCATGCACAGATGGGCAGACAGGTCAGCCAGCAATGCTTCTGCCTTCACCTGTTACTGGCATTTTTCAACCATTAATAAGAAAAAAATAGAGCAAGCCAGCCCACCCACAAAGGGCGGTGAGTAAACAATCCACCTGCCATATCCAACTTCACTTCCTCTTGCTCAAAAGATTGTTCAGACCTCTGCAGGCATGATATCAAACAACCAGATCTACCTGGCCTCCCTCTGCTGCAGACCTCAGTGCTGCAGATCTGCTCACATGGCTCGGGAAGACAAGCAGCCCTGGAGAGAGATGTGGGGACTGGGGCAGCGGGGCAACGTCGACCCAAGGTCAAGGCTGGCCTTTTCTCCACAGCCTGAACGGCAGGTGGGGCAGGCTGTGTACCAGATCAGGCTTGCTGGGGACTAGCTCCCTGCTGGACCCCAAGTCACCTCCCCGGATGACTCTCTGGGGCTACCCGCGTAAACGTTCTGAGACGGAGGAAAACAAGGGATGTGAATTAGATTAAATGCAGAAACAGAAACCCCTGGAGATGGAGGGTAACTTCGGTTTTCCAAAGATCTCTTCCTTTCTATCAAAGCCCTGCTTTCCTACACTAATTCAATATATTGTTCTTCAAAGAGAGATGGCAGTCATCTTGGTTAACATTCTACAAAGAGAAAGGGGACACTAATATTTCTGTCTGGGTGGGGCCTCCTGGTCAGGAGGGTATTCTACTCTTAATTTCATTAGTCCTCATAATGACCTTCAAAGCTGGAAACAGGTAGAAATAATTATTCCTACTTTATAGACAGGAAGAGATTCAGAAGGATAATTCGTTTTCCTAAGACATACTATCAGAAAATTTGGGAATCAAGATTCAAGTCTAAATCCAGACGACCCTGCCGCCCACACTACCTCCTGCTGCTTCCAGTGCCCTAACGGTGCCGACGTGGTGGAAACACAGCAGAGTCGTGTTCATCTGGCTTTCCTTTTGTACCTGCCTGGCCACTGTGCTGGCCAGCACCCACTGCAGGTCGTACTGCGGTCAGGGAAACCTGGAGAAAAGCCACGGACTGGCCTTCCTGCCTCCTGTCCCCGCCCCCTCCCACCCACGCTGTAAACATTGCCAGATCAATTCCCTAAAACACAGCTTTCCTTCTTTGACTGGATAACTTCCGCAGTCTTTCAGCTCTGTTTTTATGTTAACCCTCTGGAATCTTGAATGCCTCTCTGTTTCCTGTCACATCAAACCCAACGTCCTTAGTCGGTTTTACAGGTCCTCTAGAATCCTGTTTCCATTCAATCTAGGAACTGTACTGTGTCCCCACTCAACGATGCCCTGAAATTCACTGCTTTTATCCTACGGGACATCCAGCGTGTGGTGACGATCCTGTTTCATAGATCTAGCGAGTTCGGGAAGTCAACCAAGCAGCCCTGGAGAGATGTGGGGACTGGGGCAGCGGCAACGTCGACCCAAGGTCAAGGCTGGCCTTTTCTCCACAGCCTGAACGGCAGGTGGGGCAGGCTGTGTACCAGATCAGGCTTGCTGGGGACTAGCTCCCTGCTGGACCCCAAGTCACCTCCCCGGATGACTCTCTGGGGCTACCGCGTAAACGTTCTGAGACGGAGGAAAACAAGGGATGTGAATTAGATTAAATGCAGAAACAGAAACCCCTGGAGATGGAGGGTAACTTCGGTTTTCCAAAGATCTCTTCCTTTCTATCAAAGCCCTGCTTTCCTACACTAATTCAATATATTGTTCTTCAAAGAGAGATGGCAGTCATCTTGGTTAACATTCTACAAAGAGAAAGGGGACACTAATATTTCTGTCTGGGTGGGGCCTCCTGGTCAGGAGGGTATTCTACTCTTAATTTCATTAGTCCTCATAATGACCTTCAAAGCTGGAAACAGGTAGAAATAATTATTCCTACTTTATAGACAGGAAGAGATTCAGAAGGATAATTCGTTTTCCTAAGACATACTATCAGAAAATTTGGGAATCAAGATTCAAGTCTAAATCCAGACGACCCTGCCGCCCACACTACCTCCTGCTGCTTCCAGTGCCCTAACGGTGCCGACGTGGTGGAAACACAGCAGAGTCGTGTTCATCTGGCTTTCCTTTTGTACCTGCCTGGCCACTGTGCTGGCCAGCACCCACTGCAGGTCGTACTGCGGTCAGGGAAACCTGGAGAAAAGCCACGGACTGGCCTTCCTGCCTCCTGTCCCCGCCCCCTCCCACCCACGCTGTAAACATTGCCAGATCAATTCCCTAAAACACAGCTTTCCTTCTTTGACTGGATAACTTCCGCAGTCTTTCAGCTCTGTTTTTATGTTAACCCTCTGGAATCTTGAATGCCTCTCTGTTTCCTGTCACATCAAACCCAACGTCCTTAGTCGGTTTTACAGGTCCTCTAGAATCCTGTTTCCATTCAATCTAGGAACTGTACTGTGTCCCCACTCAACGATGCCCTGAAATTCACTGCTTTTATCCTACGGGACATCCAGCGTGTGGTGACAGAAAGGGGATGGGCTCGAGAGTCTCCGCTCTGTGACTCCTGGCCCTACTGCCTACCAGCTGGGTATTCTGGGCTAGCCAGTCCACCGCTCTGAGCCTTACTTTTCTCAGCTGTACCACTTGTATAAAGAGCTGATCTGCGGATTACATGAGATAATATGAGGACAACATCAGGAGGACAGCACACAACCAGAAACTGTTATCTCCTCTGCCTTCTTTCTCCCACCCACGTCTCTGCTCATGCCTCTTGTTGACCCAGGGAGGAAGGCCTTTCCCTTATGCTTTCTTAAGTCTGATAATCTTTTAAGCGCCAGCTCACAATGCAGGAAAACCTCCTTCACTACTGCCGGTCTAAGTTCCCTCCCCTCGGAATTTCTAGCCTACTGAGAGCCCTCACTACCTGATGTAGCCCTTTGCAGTACATCTCCACGGGGAGAGGTCCAGGCTTTGCCTCCTCCGTCCCCGACAAAGTGATCCAGACTGGTCTGAACACGAAGCTGTAAGAAACTGAAGAGCATATTTAATATGTCTTAATGGCACTGACTTTCAGTTTAGGTGAGCTGCTGTTCCATGAGGAAGAAAATATTTTCTGACAAGCCCTCAAGTAAAAGGCCAGCTACATACATTGGAAAGAAAAAGCCCTGGGTAAAACCTATCACAGGTATATGCCAGGACATTCGGGACAAGGGCTCCTGAGGTCCACGAAGCTCAGGGTCACCTGGAGCAATGCCCACTTTCAAGGATGCAGCAGAAGAGACTGGAAAGAGTACTGCCCTGAGAGCCAGGTGCCTGGCTTCTCGTTCCTATCTGCCTCTGCACTAGTGTATAATTACAGACAAGCCCCTCCTCTGAATGTATATCCCCATCTGGATAACTTCCAGTCTTTCAGCTCTGTTTTTATGTTAACCCTCTGGAATCTTGAATGCCTCTCTGTTTCCTGTCACATCAAACCCAACGTCCTTAGTCGGTTTTACAGGTCCTCTAGAATCCTGTTTCCATTCAATCTAGGAACTGTACTGTGTCCCCACTCAACGATGCCCTGAAATTCACTGCTTTTATCCTACGGGACATCCAGCGTGTGGTGACAGAAAGGGGATGGGCTCGAGAGTCTCCGCTCTGTGACTCCTGGCCCTACTGCCTACCAGCTGGGTATTCTGGGCTAGCCAGTCCACCGCTCTGAGCCTTACTTTTCTCAGCTGTACCACTTGTATAAAGAGCTGATCTGTGGATTACATGAGATAATATGAGGACAACATCAGGAGGACAGCACACAACCAGAAACTGTTATCTCCTCTGCCTTCTTTCTCCCACCCACGTCTCTGCTCATGCCTCTTGTTGACCCAGGGAGGAAGGCCTTTCCCTTATGCTTTCTTAAGTCTGATAATCTTTTAAGCGCCAGCTCACAATGCAGGAAAACCTCCTTCACTACTGCCGGTCTAAGTTCCCTCCCCTCGGAATTTCTAGCCTACTGAGAGCCCTCACTACCTGATGTAGCCCTTTGCAGTACATCTCCACGGGGAGAGGTCCAGGCTTTGCCTCCTCCGTCCCCGACAAAGTGATCCAGACTGGTCTGAACACGAAGCTGTAAGAAACTGAAGAGCATATTTAATATGTCTTAATGGCACTGACTTTCAGTTTAGGTGAGCTGCTGTTCCATGAGGAAGAAAATATTTTCTGACAAGCCCTCAAGTAAAAGGCCAGCTACATACATTGGAAAGAAAAAGCCCTGGGTAAAACCTATCACAGGTATATGCCAGGACATTCGGGACAAGGGCTCCTGAGGTCCACGAAGCTCAGGGTCACCTGGAGCAATGCCCCACTTTCAAGGATGCAGCAGAAGAGACTGGAAAGAGTACTGCCCTGAGAGCCAGGTGCCTGGCTTCTCGTTCCTATCTGCCTCTGCACTAGTGTATAATTACAGACAAGCCCCTCCTCTGAATGTATATCCCCATCTATCTCATGTAGAAATGAGACTATTTACACATTAATGGTCTTTGAAGCTCTATGATTCAATGAGTTTTTTGAAATATCTTAAGACAAAGAGAAGCAATGCACTTGAGCCAAATTAGAAAGTAACTTTCGTGACAAGCCCTCTTCACATAAACCCACAGTTCACTATTTGAGCAAAATGTCAGTCCTAACATTTTTAAGGGAGGTTATTAAAACTATGGCATCTGGTAGGATAGGACTTGATCAAAGAATGCCTCTGTGAAATGTTTTATAGGACAAAACGATTTCCTCCTAGGAAATGGATCTCATCCCCATGCTCTGGGCGCTGCAGAGATTGAGGCAGAAAGAAGGAAGGGTCTGAAATGACAACAGAGCCAAGGAGAGTAACAGCTACTTCTGGGAGGTGGGGAGTGCTGCTCGAGGAAGCTGCCATGCATTTCCAGGAAATCTGCTTCCTTCCTCTCCCATCAATAGTTTCTCTGACTACAAACGAGTGGAAACAAAAGCCAGGATAGTTTTATAGCAACATGTTAGCCATAATCAATGAAAAAACCAAAACAAAAACTTGGCACTTTCAAGATAGGCTGTGTAGTTCAAGTGCGAAAAAATCAAATGACATTTGAGAGACACATTTTTCCAGAGGAAAAATGTCCATCAGTCTTTAAAGCATAAGAAAGATTTCTCTTAGAAGCCACTTTAAGAAAAGTCTGTAAACACTCCACAACGTGATCATGTGTAAAAAGAAATCAATGAAGACAGAACAGTGTCTTCTTTATCTACAACTGCTGAAGCTTCACCAAATGAAGATGCACCATTTGAGTCACTTTTAATGACTATCGAGAGTGTTAATCTGATCCTACATGGCACTGCTAGGGACTCTGAGGCCCCAAGGAGGGAAGCCCCCATTCAGAGTCACACATGTAGGACAAAGATCCAGCTAAGTTTAAATTCAGGCTCCTGGCTGCCACCTTCCACTCTGTCATGGCACCTCGCCCCTGCAAAGCGGACTCTTGAAGCCAGTGGGTTGCAGCAAGGCAGGGTAGAACGGGCTTATGGTTTCACCCATCACTTCTGCCTCTGCAGGGGGGGAAGTGCTCTGAAGGAGTTGAGGGCATATGGATAGGGAGATGAGAGCAGCATATCCAAGAGAGCCCTGAAGACCAACAAGTTTCATTTCCTTGGTTTGACAGTATTTGCTTTGGCTCAGCCTGGCCAGCTGCAGGGATGTATCTGGAAAAACCCAAAGAAAACAACCTTTCCTTTCACATCAACCTACTGAGGAATGAAACTGGATAAACAAAGACCTTTTGAAGCATAAGGCAAGAAAAACAGATGGACACAGATGAGTCTCTGGGAAGAAGGAGAGGTGACGTCTATAATGGATGCCATGGTGCAGAGACTATGGCATACAACTGCACGGGACCCGTGCCTCAACAAAGGGATCCAGTGTATTCCCTCCAGGACCAATTCACTTGGATGTAGGAAGAATATTAGACGTCTTCTCCCTGCCCTGCGGCTGAATCATACATGCGACTTTAACACTTCCAAAGTCAATTCCATTCCTTTTCACCCCTGCACTAACATAACCACTAATAGTGCTTAAGTTTTCTTTCACAACATTTTTCAAGAATCTTACAAAAAAAAAAGAAGAATCCGAGGAGTTATATGTGGTCCTAGGGCTGTGGGCTAACCAAGCTGAATGTACAACTGGCAAGCAACTTAGGGGAAAGGAGCATGTCCCGATTCACCTCTGTATTCCAGCATTTAGGGTTAGGGCATGGCTTGGAACACACAGGTACTTTGTAAATAGTGAATGAATGAACACTGATTCACAGCCTTATCTGTACATCAGATATTTCATTTCTAGATCGTCTTATACATTTTAAGCATCTGGTTTCATTCAATTATCATTTTAAGATATCTTTCTCACTAATAAGCTGTTTTTAACTGCCAGTTTAGTTTGACAGTCACTTTGGCCCAATACTTAAAAAACAAAAAGGAAGAGGAAAAGTCCTAGTAAAGCTCTGCGAATTCTAACACGTGGATTCTAGCAGTCACAGGGCTAGGCCAGGAGGCCAAGCGGTCGCTGTGTCTCGGGAAGCTCCCACCAAACCCTCCACCTTCACGCTGACTACCACCACTTGCAGGGAATGGAGAGTGAGCGTGACACACTACCTTGCCATTGTCTAGGATATACTTGTCCATGACAGGTGCAGGAGCGGGGTAATAGGACGACGTGTTTGCTTCCTCACTGAAAGTGCTCCGTAACTCCGGCTCGGGCTCGAGACATTCTGACTTTACTTTTTCCAAGTCAATGGCGGGACCTAGGCAGTTAAGAAAAGAGATCTGTCTAGAACTCCAAGGAAAATCAAAGGCAAATATTTTAACTATGCATCTATTAGCATATAGTGGCACACAAAAAAATACGCTGGCTTATTTTAGTCCACTGGACTACACTTAAACCCCAGCTTGAAAACAATATGAGGTGTGAACGTGACAGGGGAAAGGGTGGAAAACTGGAAGACAAGAATGAACTGGACTCTAATTAAGCAGGGATGAGAAGCAGTCTTCTAGGGTGTTGTCGTCGTCGGAATGAAAATGCCAGGGACTCAACTTCCTGCAGGGGAGAGAGGACCTTTTAAGCTTGGGGGAAGACAGGGTGGCCACGACTGCAGAATGCAAGCTGTGTATCTGCCAAAACCCTGTCTCTGCAGCTGACGTGAAGTAGGCTGCGCAGAAGACAGGAAAGCGGGTGGGGTCGGATGCAAAGGCCTCCCCCTCTGAAGACCTAGTAGCTAAACTGGCGTACATCAACCAAGAAATTAAAATACAATACAGTACTTCAACCAAGAAATTAAAATACAATACAGAGTGAGCCCCCGATTGCCTGAACCGGCAGCTATCCTGATTTTTATTTTAATACAATCAACACAAATTATGTACAGTTTAAACAGCGAAAGGCGGCCAGATAAATGGTGCTGGTTTATAAGGGGGATTTTTTTTCCCTCTGCGTTAGCTTTTAAAACTGATGGACTGTTTTTCAAATCACCTGTTGTGTCTTGATTACCAAAGAGCAGAGAAATAGAATGAAGATGAGTAAACTCGGCTGGATGACTCGATTAACTTTTGTAGGCGAACAATTCTAAAGGCCAAAGGAGGGTTTAGCACTGGGAAGTTCTCCCTATGCAAATATTTCAGGCACTGACCTGGATCAGAAACTCAGTTACTGATCAAAGCTGATCCCCAGGACTGTGCATATAACTTAAGCAACCAATGAGTTTCATGGTCCAACCTTCCCTTTCCTTACCAGGTGGGCCACTTGGTACAGGCTATTTGTATACCAGAGCCCTCACCAACAACCTGGCTGTCATTCTATGCTCAATTGCCATACCCTTGCTTTGGCTAGTGGTGGGGAAGGTATTGGTGATTTTGTTACAAAAGTCCCTCAGGACAGGGCTTCCAAGAACAAGAATGTACTTCCTGAGCTGCTGGTAGCTGCCATCTGCAAGACAGATCTCTGCAGTCTCCAGGGATGTAAGTGCATGCATACAGGTTAAGTCCTTTCAGTTGTGCTAAGGCACTTCAGTCATGCCCGACTCTTTGCGACCTTATGGAATGTAGCCCACTAGGCTCCTCTGTCCATGGGGATTCTCTAGGCAAGAATACTGGAGTGAGTTGCCATGCCTTCCTCCAGGGGATCTTCCTGACCCAGATATCAAACCTGTGTCTCTAGTCTCCTGCATTGGCAGGCATGTTCTTTACCATGAATGACACCTGAGAAGCCCAAAGAAGTAAGCATGAATGCACAAAGTTGAATGCAGCGAGGCTGGGGAGCGGCACAGAGATGATATAAAAGCAGGGCTTCATCTTGGGAGGCCAAGTTTAGGTCTCATTCCTAGTTTGGCTATATATTAATTATGTGACCACAGGCAAGTTGTGGATGCACAAGTTGTCAGAGTGAAAGACTCATTGCATCATAATAGTTCTGGAAGCATCTCCCAATTCTGTGTGACCTATTCAAGAGCTGGGCCTAAGGTTTTCTCTTCTTGGTCCCCAGCACCTGGCATGAGGAGGCTCTCTCTGAATGTTTGTTAAATGAATAAAAGAATGACAAGCATGAATGAATAATTCTAAAGTTTCAGAAGCAGATGCCAAAGTTTCTCCTCTCTTTGTGTGAGATCTTGGTTGTACTTCTGAGACACAGGCAAACTCACGTGGAGCACTGGAAGTTTTCTTAGGTCAGGAAGAAGTAATATTTACTGCAGTTTCCCTGAAAAGGCCATGGTGGCATTGGCATCTGAGGTCTCCTTCTGCCCTGACGCTCAATGGCTGGAGAAAGAATGGAGCCATACAGCGACTGGAGCATGGCTAATCTTAGGCAAGACTGCTGAGACAAAATTTGGTCCAATTTTACCAGGTGGGCCACTTGGTACAGGCTATTTGTATACCAGAGCCCTCACCAACAACCTGGCTGTCATTCTATGCTCAATTGCCATACCCTTGCTTTGGCTAGTGGTGGGGAAGGTATTGGTGATTTTGTTACAAAAGTCCCTCAGGACAGGGCTTCCAAGAACAAGAATGTACTTCCTGAGCTGCTGGTAGCTGCCATCTGCAAGACAGATCTCTGCAGTCTCCAGGGATGTAAGTGCATGCATACAGGTTAAGTCCTTTCAGTTGTGCTAAGGCACTTCAGTCATGCCCGACTCTTTGCGACCTTATGGAATGTAGCCCACTAGGCTCCTCTGTCCATGGGGATTCTCTAGGCAAGAATACTGGAGTGAGTTGCCATGCCTTCCTCCAGGGGATCTTCCTGACCCAGATATCAAACCTGTGTCTCTAGTCTCCTGCATTGGCAGGCATGTTCTTTACCATGAATGACACCTGAGAAGCCCAAAGAAGTAAGCATGAATGCACAAAGTTGAATGCAGCGAGGCTGGGGAGCGGCACAGAGATGATATAAAAGCAGGGCTTCATCTTGGGAGGCCAAGTTTAGGTCTCATTCCTAGTTTGGCTATATATTAATTATGTGACCACAGGCAAGTTGTGGATGCACAAGTTGTCAGAGTGAAAGACTCATTGCATCATAATAGTTCTGGAAGCATCTCCCAATTCTGTGTGACCTATTCAAGAGCTGGGCCTAAGGTTTTCTCTTCTTGGTCCCCAGCACCTGGCATGAGGAGGCTCTCTCTGAATGTTTGTTAAATGAATAAAAGAATGACAAGCATGAATGAATAATTCTAAAGTTTCAGAAGCAGATGCCAAAGTTTCTCCTCTCTTTGTGTGAGATCTTGGTTGTACTTCTGAGACACAGGCAAACTCACGTGGAGCACTGGAAGTTTTCTTAGGTCAGGGAAGAAGTAATATTTACTGCAGTTTCCCTGAAAAGGCCATGGTGGCATTGGCATCTGAGGTCTCCTTCTGCCCTGACGCTCAATGGCTGGAGAAAGAATGGAGCCATACAGCGACTGGAGCATGGCTAATCTTAGGCAAGACCGTGTCCCTCCTCTAGAGCCTCCTTTTCCTTCTATGAGAGGAAGACGGTGGACAAAAGGACCCCAACTCAGCTCCAGCTTCAGTCTAGTTCTTTCCCATCTGTTTCCACAATGGCTACCAAAGAGATCTGATCACAACCAGCTTCTTTCTGGCTTCGGCTCTCACTGCCCTCAAAATGAAGTTGCACACCACAGTCTCCTTAAGACCCTGAATAACCAGCCTCCTCTCAACCTCTGGAGCTCAATTCCTGCTCTCTCCCCTGGCATTGCTCACGTCCCCGAGATGCTGTGTTGTCCCAAGCTTCTGAAGTCTTCAGACGTGCTACTGTTGTGGCCTTGAACGCCATCTCAACCGCCTGTCAAGTCCCTGGTCAGATTCCAAAGCAAAGCTCAGGTGTCTCCCTCGTGAGGGCTCACTCTGACCAGCCCCAGGTAGGGGGTCTCTAAATTGTAAATGCTTCCAGCAAATTATACTTGCAATCATCCACCAATCTGTCTGTTGTCCACATCCAACTGTGAAGCTCTTCAAGGGGAAAGTTCTATTCTCTTTGTAATCTTGGCACCTAGGGCAATACCTAGAACCGTGTAGACTCTCAGTGAATTCTTCAGAACACAAGATGGGAAAGAGAACTGCAGGCAAGAAAGAGACTTAAATGGTCTGGGGCAGAAATAAAGCCCTGCTGCGGAGTGGAGGTGCGTAGGGTGGGTGGAATGTTCACAGATGTCTGTTCTCAAATACCTGTAGACTTCTCTTTGCAGCCCATGAAGTAGAAGTTAGGGCTGTGAAATGAAACATATAGCCAGGGGCACAGACAATGCAGATGGCTACACAGGGACACATGAAGAGGGGGGCCTGAGAGCAAAGGGCCACCTCTCTGGCTCTGATCCCTGCTGGTCCCCTCCTCTTAGGCAGACTCTGCTCTCTAGTGGCCTGCCTAATTAGGTCCTTGGGTCTCCTCACAATTAGCTGTACTCATCTGCTTCTCTGCCTGCCACTCCCACCAGACTGGGAGGCCTGAGGGCAGGCAGAGATGGTATCTTTTTACATCAGAGATCAGGGCTGAGCACAGCGCCTGATTCCAGTTCAATCCTGACAGGTGATTTTACACATCGATAATTACTTAACCTTCCTGACTCTGGCTGCCTCACCCCCGAAGGGAGGAAATGATACTCGCGACTTGGCCAGGCTGCAGATTAAAGGCGTTAACCACATATATGAAATGATTCATCAGACTCTGACACAGAGTGGGTGCTCAGTAAACGGGGGTTCACCAGTGCCGCCGACCATCCCTCCCCTACATGAGGGATCATGCTTGGGTACTCAAGTTAATCACTGCTAATCCCTGGGAGCCAGGGCCCTGCTGGCCTTCAGTCCCTGGCACTAGACTGGTCCAGAGCAGGTGGTCATGCTTCATGACACACATGCACACGCACATGCACACACGCTCCGTTCCACTGTGTCCGTCGGCTCAGGGACCAGCAGAGTTTTTGCCAAATGCCGAGGCTGCTGTACTGGGATCTTCCGGCTCTCTGGCTCTCTATTTCCTAACATCACCGATGAGCGTGCTTAATACCTGGTGGCTGCCAGGGATCAGCACTGCTCTCTGCCACCGCCTCCTCTGGCACTGGTACACAGGAGGGCTCAGTGCCTTAGCAAGGAGGACAGACTAACCAAAGGCTCACCCTGAAAGGGAACTGTCAGGAGACCTGGCTGTGAAACCTGTGACATACCCCTCACCTCCCTGTGCCTCAGCTTTCCCACCTGCACAAGGGGGAGTGCCAATGCCTCTGGAGAGCTTCGCACGGAGGCAGGTGCAGAACAGAGGCTCAGACACAGGCCCAGACAATGGCAGATGAATGAAGGAATGAATCAACCAGTGAAGTGGGGTGTTTAGCAGTACAGAATCAGAAAGAAAAGGAAGAAAAAGGATGCGGTCTCTTTGTGGAGACCAGGGAGGGCCTCTAGTGTTTTTAATGTAAAAAAGGGAGGAGAGGAAAAAACACTTCATTGGAAATTTTAGTCGGCTCCACTATGATGTTGGCAATTTACATCTCATTACAACAAACCGCTTCAGATTGCTGTTTTGCTTTTAGAAATTTCTGAGGCATTGTTCTCCTTCAAACACATGTGACCAAATTAGCCACAATAATAAGCACTTGGGCTAAGACAGCCTTGCACGATTGGGTGCAGATATTTTAAGTAACAAAGGAACTTTTTTTCACTTTGTGAGAAGAGTAGGAATGGGGGAAAAAAGTCTTTTGATCCACTTCAGGTTTATTTTGGAGAAAATACACCTTTCACGGAGAGAAACCTCTCAGCTGGGTGAAGGAAAAAAAAAAAGCTTTTGACAGAGTACAAAAGGTAGTGCTTGTCTTTTCATTCAGTCATTCATGAGCCCATTCATCACACAACCCCTGACTGCATACCAAGATCAAGCCCTGGAAGCGGTACTGGGGACCCAGAGACAAATACAGCATGTCCCAATTCTGGAGACGCTGAGAATATAACACGTGAAGCTCTCACTACACCGCATACACATAGCTTGAGTTGATGGACAAACACTAGATTCCGTGCTAGAAAACCTGCTGCGAATGCTGGTTCTGTTATTTCCTTCACCGTTTTAAGCTCCAGAGGCCTCTCCCACAAAATGGGAATCGTGGCAGAGAGAAAGGAGCTTGGTAAATGTTTGTTGGTGCAAGAGATAAATGAAGCTACACCATTTTCTGTTCTCATATAGCTTAAACTAGACTAACACTATTCTTCCTGAAAATCTTTCTAAAAAGTTGATGCTTACATTAGTTCCATGTGCAGGCTCAGTCATGTCTGAGTTTTGCAACCCCGTGGACAGGCTCCTCTGTCTACAGACAGGAAGCTTAAAAATCACCCATTTCTTCAAAATTATGTATGTTTGGAAAACATGAAAACAAACAGAGGCTCAGACACAGGCCCAGACAATGGCAGATGAATGAAGGAATGAATCAACCAGTGAAGTGGGGTGTTTAGCAGTACAGAATCAGAAAGAAAAGGAAGAAAAAGGATGCGGTCTCTTTGTGGAGACCAGGGAGGGCCTCTAGTGTTTTTAATGTAAAAAAGGGAGGAGAGGAAAAAACACTTCATTGGAAATTTTAGTCGGCTCCACTATGATGTTGGCAATTTACATCTCATTACAACAAACCGCTTCAGATTGCTGTTTTGCTTTTAGAAATTTCTGAGGCATTGTTCTCCTTCAAACACATGTGACCAAATTAGCCACAATAATAAGCACTTGGGCTAAGACAGCCTTGCACGATTGGGTGCAGATATTTTAAGTAACAAAGGAACTTTTTTTCACTTTGTGAGAAGAGTAGGAATGGGGGAAAAAAGTCTTTTGATCCACTTCAGGTTTATTTTGGAGAAAATACACCTTTCACGGAGAGAAACCTCTCAGCTGGGTGAAGGAAAAAAGCTTTTGACAGAGTACAAAAGGTAGTGCTTGTCTTTTCATTCAGTCATTCATGAGCCCATTCATCACACAACCCCTGACTGCATACCAAGATCAAGCCCTGGAAGCGGTACTGGGGACCCAGAGACAAATACAGCATGTCCCAATTCTGGAGACGCTGAGAATATAACACGTGAAGCTCTCACTACACCGCATACACATAGCTTGAGTTGATGGACAAACACTAGATTCCGTGCTAGAAAACCTGCTGCGAATGCTGGTTCTGTTATTTCCTTCACCGTTTTAAGCTCCAGAGGCCTCTCCCACAAAATGGGAATCGTGGCAGAGAGAAAGGAGCTTGGTAAATGTTTGTTGGTGCAAGAGATAAATGAAGCTACACCATTTTCTGTTCTCATATAGCTTAAACTAGACTAACACTATTCTTCCTGAAAATCTTTCTAAAAAGTTGATGCTTACATTAGTTCCATGTGCAGGCTCAGTCATGTCTGAGTTTTGCAACCCCGTGGACAGGCTCCTCTGTCTACAGACAGGAAGCTTAAAAATCACCCATTTCTTCAAAATTATGTATGTTTGGACACTAAACACCATTCCTGACTTTTGCTGAAACACAAAGGCTAATAATACTAGATTTTTTTTCTTAAGAAGTATTAAAGCATTCCATTAATTCCTGGAAGTGAACAGGACTTTTCTCTGATATTGGTATAATTCTAGTTTCTTCCTAAATATAAAGTGAGTCAAGTCAAGATGCTTAAAACATATGTCTACCATGGTGGCCCAGAGGCCCATGGGGTTTGTCAAGGATAAAAAGAAGAATCTACTTGTTGAAAAGGACCTGAGCATGGGAAGAGATGGTAGCAATGAAGGAGATACACAGAGGCCTTGGAAAGAGATGGGAGATGGCCCACATCCGGGCAGATGGATCCCCCCCTGGGGGCTGCAGCAGCCTCTCTCAGGAGAGGCATCGGCCACTCTCCCTGCTACCAAAGCTACACAAGTGGTTCCCAGCCCCGTCGGGCGTCCTGTGAGGGTGGAGATACACTTGGTCTCATTCCTTCAGTGAGAATCTACTAGGCACCTACTAAGTGCCAGCCCTCGGCTGGGTGGCTTTGAGCAATGTGCAGTCCAGTAGTGGAAAGAGACAGTTATCAGGCCAGTACCATCTTGACAAGGGAAAGGATAAAGACCTGGAAACAGAAGCAAAGAAAGAGGTGCTACACCTGGAAGAGAGCAGGGAGGCTTCAGAAGAAGGCTCACGAGCTTCTGTGCCGGGATGTGGAGCTGGCCAGGAGGGCTGGGCGGGGGCAACTATGTTCACACGGGGAAGGCAGGTGGCACATAGTAGAGGCTCACTGACCAACCAGGACATGGGCCGTATGAGGATCTGCAGAGGTTTGGGGAGAGATTATCACAGGCTCAGGGACCCCGAAGGCCTCACGGAAGAGCTGAGCTCCAACTGGAACCTGAGATAAGGTCAAGGGAAGAGTGGGGGGATGGCCTGGCAAGGGGATGGGATCGCAGTCAGCAACAGCTCCTTGGGTCCTTCCCCGGACTCTCCCGGTTTTCTGAGGGCCCTCTCTGCGTGAGGGCTGCGGCAGGCTTTGCTGGGCAGAGGCAGGAGAGGCCATTCCAGCCTGAGGGCCTGGACTGGGCAAGACCCCTGCAGCTCATGTGAACGCGCCTGCCACAATTGCGGCTGGTCCCTCAGGGAGTGAGAACCCCAGATCAGCAGAACTGGATTGGACCCCAAAGCCTCCCCTCCATGGGGCAGAAGCCCAGCAAAACAGGCTAGCAGAAGCCAGCCCAGGTCTCCAGTCATGGGGGGCAAGGTATTCTCCCCACTTAGGAGAACTGTAAGTGCCCATTTCAAACAACCCATTTGCTCCTCCCTGAAAGGGAAAGGTGATCGATACTTACTGACCATTTTCTCTGTTAGCTGTTTAGTCGCTATGTCGTGTCCAACTCTTTGCGGTCCCATAGACTGTAGCCCACTGGGCTCCTCTGTCTATGGGATTTCCCAGGCAAGAATACTGGAGTGGGTTACCATTTCCTTCTCCAGGGAATCTTCCCAACCCAGGGATTGAACCCAGGTATCCTGCATTGGCAGCCAGATTCTTTACCACTGAACCACCAGGGAAGCCAACTTTACATCAAAACAACTATCTTTGAAAAATTATTCAATCTTGAACCCCCCTAGTGTCAAGTTTACTATTTGTTTACCATCTTCCCAGTTAGGGTGGGGACTCCAAGGTCAGCCACTGTCCTGATCATGGCTGTATCCCAGTACCCAGCGCAATGTCCCTGGCACAGTATGAATACTCATTAAACATGTGTTGGATGAGAAAAGTTAATCCTCAGTAATTTGCTGAAAGTAAAAAAAAAGTTCGGAGCTGCTAGGCTCTGAAGGCTTGCTCTTTCCACAGCCCTATAGGCATTCAGCTAATTGTAGTTTTTAGGCTACACAGGCTTCTCACACAGTGTCCACTTTGTGGGACCCACAGCGCATCTTTGACCTTCTCTCGGCTTCCTAGGGTGACTGTGAAGAACTCACACTCAAGCAGGGAGCAGCAGGGAGGAGCTATGTCTCCAGGATTCATCTCACCTCTAGGAGCTCTGAGCCTGTCCTCTACCAGCTGGTGACTGAAGCTGGGTGGGTTCTTCAGCTGTAGCTCTGCCACTTCCTTCCCTGCCCAAATATCTGGACCCAGGTAGCATCCAAATGGCAAGGATATGCAGAACAGCACAGGTCTGCCCTGCCAGACGGGCACTGAAGTCCCCACACGTGAGCTGAATGCACGCGAAACAGCCTTTGGTCCTGGACCAAAGTTGGCTGGGTGGGAAGATGGAGGGGGTTTGTGGTCGGAATGAGCCGAGCGGGTGGCCTAAAGGCTACCCTCAGATTCCTGAA
Organism: Tragulus kanchil; assembly: GCA_022376925.1. Lineage (NCBI taxonomy): Eukaryota > Metazoa > Chordata > Mammalia > Artiodactyla > Tragulidae > Tragulus > Tragulus kanchil. The sequence goes on along the minus strand of JAIOJX010000032.1, from coordinate 111,089,826 downwards.
GTGCTGCCCTGGGGCACAGCGAGCACCTGAGGGCAGGATGAGGGGAGGCAGAGTTTCATCACGGTCCTGACATCTCCTGAACAAGTCAACCCATGGCTCTGGCCTTGCTGGCTCTCCCCCTCAGGCCATGAGCCCTTTTAGAGCAGGAAGCTTAGGGGATGCATCTCTGCTGAATGGTTGTTGATTGATTTGCTGGGTTCAGAGGAGAAGGGTGGACTCTGAGGTTGAGGGACTCACACCAGGCTGCCGCAGTGGGGAGGAGCCCCTGTGTCCAGCTATATAAGGGCTGGGGCAATTCTGGGTGCTCTTGCCTGCCTCTGCAACCTCAGCTCTCCCTCCGACCCACCTCTCCTCTCTGTGGTCCAATCAGGAGTGATCTGCGGCTCCTGAATAAGTCAGCCTCTCTTATAACTCCAAATCTTGCTCAGGCTCTCCTGTCATGAGACACTCTTACCTCCTCTCTCTGGGCCCGTGGCCTCATCTGATCATCCTACCTACTGCTGAGGTGAGTCTTCTCTATGAAAAGCACCCAGCATCAGGCCCAGAGCTGATGTCCAGAGGGGGCCCGCCCTTGCCTGTAAGGAACGCTTCTTCATCTCCATTTCCTCTGACTGGCAAAGTTAGCAGAAAAAAAGCCTGCCGAGCAACCACACTGAAGCCCACGAGCAGCGGGCAAAGCCCTATTTTAAATGGGAACCACAATCCCATTCTGGAAGCCCAGGGACTCCTGCACGCTGCAGCTCCCCAAGCAGGAACAAAGGAGGCAACTGTCCTCACCTCTAGGAGCTCTGAGCCTGTCCTCTACCAGCTGGTGACTGAAGCTGGGTGGGTTCTTCAGCTGTAGCTCTGCCACTTCCTTCCCTGCCCAAATATCTGGACCCAGGTAGCATCCAAATGGCAAGGATATGCAGAACAGCACAGGTCTGCCCTGCCAGACGGGCACTGAAGTCCCCACACGTGAGCTGAATGCACGCTGAAACAGCCTTTGGTCCGGGACCAAAGTTGGCTGGGTGGGAAGATGGAGGGGGTTTGTGGTCGGAATGAGCCGAGCGGGTGGCCTAAAGGCTACCCTCAGATTCCTGAAGTGCTGCCCTGGGGCACAGCGAGCACCTGAGGGCAGGATGAGGGGAGGCAGAGTTTCATCACGGTCCTGACATCTCCTGAACAAGTCAACCCATGGCTCTGGCCTTGCTGGCTCTCCCCCTCAGGCCATGAGCCCTTTTAGAGCAGGAAGCTTAGGGGATGCATCTCTGCTGAATGGTTGTTGATTGATTTGCTGGGTTCAGAGGAGAAGGGTGACTCTGAGGTTGAGGGACTCACACCAGGCTGCCGCAGTGGGGAGGAGCCCCTGTGTCCAGCTATATAAGGGCTGGGGCAATTCTGGGTGCTCTTGCCTGCCTCTGCAACCTCAGCTCTCCCTCCGACCCACCTCTCCTCTCTGTGGTCCAATCAGGAGTGATCTGCGGCTCCTGAATAAGTCAGCCTCTCTTATAACTCCAAATCTTGCTCAGGCTCTCCTGTCATGAGACACTCTTACCTCCTCTCTCTGGGCCCGTGGCCTCATCTGATCATCCTACCTACTGCTGAGGTGAGTCTTCTCTATGAAAAGCACCCAGCATCAGGCCCAGAGCTGATGTCCAGAGGGGCCAGCCCTTGCCTGTAAGGAACGCTTCTTCATCTCCATTTCCTCTGACTGGCAAAGTTAGCAGAAAAAAAGCCTGCCGAGCAACCACACTGAAGCCCACGAGCAGCGGGCAAAGCCCTATTTTAAATGGGAACCACAATCCCATTCTGGAAGCCCAGGGACTCCTGCACGCTGCAGCTCCCCAAGCAGGAACAAAGGACAGCCTGGAACTAACTGTCCCTCAGCCTCCTCCTTGCTGCCCCACAGAAAAGTGACCTCTAGGGAGAAAGATGAAGAAAGATCCAGGACAGTCTTGCTTCTAATGAGCTCATAAAACAATGTAGGATGAATTGTGGCTAATGCTGATCCAGTTAAGAGCACAAAAAGTCCTCCAAAGGGGAAGATGGCCCATGTCCCATGGCATTAACAGAAGCCACTTTGGTTCTCACTGCTACACCCTTTCCTTCTACTCAGGGTGAGGAGGCACTGGACCCAGTGGTTTGGGCCCTACCCCACCAACAAGGGAGGCAGTGGCAGGTTGTGGACCTCCCGGGTCCTGGAACATGAAAACCTAACCCGTCTCCCACGTATCTTCTTAGCCCTCTCTCAAAGTCCAACTTCTGCGAGTGTTCCTGCATATCAGTGAGAATGAACTGAAGGCTGAAGGAGACGGAAAAGACTGAGATGAACAAGTCTCGGGAGGAGAGCCATGACAAAGAGAAAACTGAGCCATAAATGTGATGTCTGAAGAATCGACGTGGTCCAAAGGAGGGCTTGAGGACTAGAGATAGGAAGATGGAATTCTGCCCAGGAAAAGTGGGTGGAAGGAGAATTCAATACACTACAGACCCGTGAGTGAGCTTGAAATCAAGTCCAGGTGAAGCTGTAGAACATATAACTCAAATATTATTTCTGAAGACTTGAAAGTAGCAAACTCCAGGAGACGTTAGGAGACCTGGAATGACCAAAGATTAAGATAAGCCAAGACAGCCACACCTGTGCTCTGCTGTAGGCCAGTGAGGGTCAGTGGTGTGCCAAGTGTTGCACATACATTATCTCACGCACAGCCTCAAAAGATCCTACATCATTAATGTTGGGACCATCGAGCACTTACTATGTACCAGTCCCTGGGTGGAAACCTTTACATGCATTTTCACCTTTAACCCTTTTAAGAACCATAATGGTTAGTATTGCCATTGACTCCACTTTACGGATGAAGGAACTAAGCCCCAGGAAGTTATGTATGTATGTATGATTTTGCCCCAAGATGGCAAAATCAGACAGCATAAAAGTCAGTGCTCAAAACTCCAGTACGTCTGACCTCTTAATCAGTGACCAGGCTCTCCTGCCTGTATGCAGTCGGCGTTAAGACGTCCACTTTACAGAGGAGAAAAGAGAGGCTCAGAAGGGTTAAATTATTTGCTTCCAGTTGCGAAGTTAAAGAATTCAAAAGCTGAGGTTCAAACCCACGTACTCTCTGCTGCCAAAGCCCACACTGCCTCTAGTCCAGGGGAGAGCCGGCAGGAGGCATTTGGCTGACATTCGCTGCCTTTTCAAAGGCACCATCAGAGACCTGTGCTGAAAGAATCCAGCTCCTGACCGCAAAGGATTTTAAAGATCAAAGCTGGTATTTTAACGGACCTTGGACAGAACACAAGGCACGAGCCCAGAGGGGAACGGAGGTGATAGAAACCCAGCTCCTAAACAGCCAAGACAGATTCGCAGGCCACAATGGCTTTCTCCTTCAGAAGTTTCAACTGGCTTGTTATCTGTCCAACGGGGACATGATCTCTTTCTTTTGCCTTCTCCTCTCTCAAGTGCAGATAATAATCCTTACCTGGCCTTGCAATAGGTTACTGGAATAGTCCAGTCAGATAAAAATAGCAAAGTCTTTGAAGTTTGTCAAGGGTCACATACATGTGGATTACTGTTATTATTCTTAGCACCTATCCCTCTTCTGGTTAGAATTCACCGTTTCCACCTGCCTTCCCTACAAAGTGCACATAAAATCTAAAGGCCCCCCGCCGCCCCTGGCTCCTTCCTGCAGCTCCAACACAGGCTCTGCTATGGCCTGAGTACAAGTCTGGGCTCCATTCTGGGCTGTGTGTGCATCTTGAAGGTAGGGACTCTGCTGCCTCCTCTACATTCCTCACCGAGCCCTTTCCAGCCTCAGATGAACTAGTACCTGAATCATACCAAAATCATTTTAACTATGTAAGAGGTACTTAAGAGTGTTAAAAGATGAGGGTGACCTCTAAGCCTATGTCTTTTGAACTCTAAGCACAAGGAATCTGGCTGAGGGGAACCTGAGAGAGACGCTAGAGTTTACTCTTTCTCCTACACTGTAGCTCACCCTTGTCGTTGGCTTTCACTGTTCCTCACACCCTTGGAATTCTTTAAGCCCGCCAAGCCCTGGTTTAACTAACATCACTCTCACCCCTTAGGCTAGTGAATGTTTTCAAAAGGGACTTTCTATATTTCCAGCACCTAATACAGTCCTGGCACAAAGGATACCCTTAATAAACGATGAATGAATGAATGAATGAATAAACGAATTGGTATAGACACAAATAAATCTTCCCTTTTTAATTAGAAGATCTTCATGCTTTTTGTGTCCTCAGCATTTATTTCTTTGAGCAACCCCAAGGGTATGGAAAAGGTGCTAATGGTAATTGATAGTATCAACAGAATGCTAGACACTATGCTATGTATCCCAATGTTATAAGAGGGATGTTATTATTTCTATTTTACAGATGAGAACACCAAGGTTCAGACAGGTGCCCTCTGCCTAGATTGTTCCTCACTTTTCCTGCCCACTCACTCCTGCCTGGATAACAAATATGCATCCATCAGGCTCTAGCTTAGAAGCGACCTCCTTCAGGGAGCCTTTTTTCCCTATTCCCCCGAATTCAGCAGGTGCCCCTCCTCCGCTGTCCCACAGCAGAGCTTCTGTCCCTGTGCTGGCACTAAACGAGTCAGTGGCTGTCTCTCCCACATCAAACTTTAAGCTCCTCAAGGACAGAGGGAAAGAGCTGTATCTTATATCTATTGAACTTTAACTACTAGGTAAAATGCCTGGCACACAGCTGAGACCAGGGAATATTTGTGGGAGAAAGGAGGTAAGAAAGCAAAGAAAGAAGGTTCCCAAAGCCACAGAGCTGGGAAGTGGGGAAGCTGGGCTTGAATCCAGCCCTATCTGGCTCCAGAAACTAGGCAGATCAGACTAGACCACCTCCATGAACACATACAAGCTCCCCTTAGAGTAGAGAGCCTTTTGTTACAGTCTTGGGGATTTATCTTTGTTCATCAATGGACTTCAAGCATTAGCAGGTCAGGAGAGCAGGAGTGATTTTCCGGGACACCCATGGTCCTTGGGGCACAGAGCACTTGAACTCTAAGCACAAGGAATCTGGCTGAGGGGAACCTGAGAGAGACGCTAGAGTTTACTCTTTCTCCTACACTGTAGCTCACCCTTGTCGTTGGCTTTCACTGTTCCTCACACCCTTGGAATTCTTTAAGCCCGCCAAGCCCTGGTTTAACTAACATCACTCTCACCCCTTAGGCTAGTGAATGTTTTCAAAAGGGACTTTCTATATTTCCAGCACCTAATACAGTCCTGGCACAAAGGATACCCTTAATAAACGATGAATGAATGAATGAATGAATAAACGAATTGGTATAGACACAAATAAATCTTCCCTTTTTAATTAGAAGATCTTCATGCTTTTTGTGTCCTCAGCATTTATTTCTTTGAGCAACCCCAAGGGTATGGAAAAGGTGCTAATGGTAATTGATAGTATCAACAGAATGCTAGACACTATGCTATGTATCCCAATGTTATAAGAGGGATGTTATTATTTCTATTTTACAGATGAGAACACCAAGGTTCAGACAGGTGCCCTCTGCCTAGATTGTTCCTCACTTTTCCTGCCCACTCACTCCTGCCTGGATAACAAATATGCATCCATCAGGCTCTAGCTTAGAAGCGACCTCCTTCAGGGAGCCTTTTTTCCCTATTCCCCCGAATTCAGCAGGTGCCCCTCCTCCGCTGTCCCACAGCAGAGCTTCTGTCCCTGTGCTGGCACTAAACGAGTCAGTGGCTGTCTCTCCCACATCAAACTTTAAGCTCCTCAAGGACAGAGGGAAAGAGCTGTATCTTATATCTATTGAACTTTAACTACTAGGTAAAATGCCTGGCACACAGCTGAGACCAGGGAATATTTGTGGGAGAAAGGAGGTAAGAAAGCAAAGAAAGAAGGTTCCCAAAGCCACAGAGCTGGGAAGTGGGGAAGCTGGGCTTGAATCCAGCCCTATCTGGCTCCAGAAACTAGGCAGATCAGACTAGACCACCTCCATGAACACATACAAGCTCCCCTTAGAGTAGAGAGCCTTTTGTTACAGTCTTGGGGATTTATCTTTTGTTCATCAATGGACTTCAAGCATTAGCAGGTCAGGGAGAGCAGGAGTGATTTTCCGGGACACCCATGGTCCTTGGGGCACAGAGCACTGCACATGGGGGATGCATTATGCATACCTGTGGCTTGAGCTGACTTACATTCAGTCCATTGATCTGATGGTGACTTAGATCAGAGAAGAGCCAGCCACCAGCCCTCATGATGGCATTCAAGGTCTGTGGAGTGGGAGTGCCTTGAACGATCAAGATGCTGAAGTCCAAGTTTATCTAAGACTAAGGAGGCACATATGTATGTGTTTATGCTAAAGTTGCTTCAGTCATGTCTGACTCTTTGAGAGCCCATGAACTGCAGCCCACCCGGCTCCTCTGTCCATGGGATTTCCCAGGCAAGCATACTGAAGATCCCCTTGTCCTCCTCCAGGGGATCTTCCCGACCGAGGGACTGAACCCATGTCTCCTGCTTTGCAGGCAGTCTCTACTGCTGAGCTACTAGCAAGCCCACAGAGGTGCACACTGATGCTAAATGCAGTGTGTTATTGCCCCGGGGTTTAGGAGTGGCTTCTGAAGTTTAAACTCAGTTCATGATTATACAAGACAGGCAGTTTCCCTGGGAATAGAAACAATGATGTGTAAAAATCTGTGGTTCATTTGCTTTGTCCCCCATCAAGAAAGCTACAAAAGAGGTAGCATACAGAGTGCAATGAAAATAAAAATTATTCATCCAAAGACCAGGAAACACCTTTCTCTCTAAAATCTCAGTTCTCTCCCAGCCTCCTACTCCCACGCCAAGATCAATATGGCTCTTACACGTTTTTACTATTAGGGCTTCTCTTTGAGATTTTACTTTGATAAAAGTTTTAATAACTTTTTATGGTGCACACCACATGTGACCTTTAGTGTCACAGTGTGCCTCTGGGGGCTATGCTTTGCGGGGAAGGTCTAGGCCAAGGAAGAGTCTGGGAGTGGGAAGCTGGGCTTGAATCCAGCCCTATCTGGCTCCAGAAACTAGGCAGATCAGACTAGACCACCTCCATGAACACATACAAGCTCCCTTAGAGTAGAGAGCCTTTGTTACAGTCTTGGGGATTTATCTTTGTTCATCAATGGACTTCAAGCATTAGCAGGTCAGGGAGAGCAGGAGTGATTTTCCGGGACACCCATGGTCCTTGGGGCACAGAGCACTGCACATGGGGGATGCATTATGCATACCTGTGGCTTGAGCTGACTTACATTCAGTCCATTGATCCGATGGTGACTTAGATCAGAAAAGGGCCAGCCACCAGCCCTCATGATGGCATTCAAGGTCTGTGGAGTGGGAGTGCCTTGAACGATCAAGATGCTGAAGTCCAAGTTTATCTAAGACTAAGGAGGCACATATGTATGTGTTTATGCTAAAGTTGCTTCAGTCATGTCTGACTCTTTGAGAGCCCATGAACTGCAGCCCACCCGGCTCCTCTGTCCATGGGATTTCCCAGGCAAGCATACTGAAGATCCCCTTGTCCTCCTCCAGGGGATCTTCCCGACCGAGGGACTGAACCCATGTCTCCTGCTTTGCAGGCAGTCTCTACTGCTGAGCTACTAGCAAGCCCACAGAGGTGCACACTGATGCTAAATGCAGTGTGTTATTGCCCCGGGGTTTAGGAGTGGCTTCTGAAGTTTAAACTCAGTTCATGATTATACAAGACAGGCAGTTTCCCTGGGAATAGAAACAATGATGTGTAAAAATCTGTGGTTCATTTGCTTTGTCCCCCATCAAGAAAGCTACAAAAGAGGTAGCATACAGAGTGCAATGAAAATAAAAATTATTCATCCAAAGACCAGGAAACACCTTTCTCTCTAAAAATCTCAGTTCTCTCCCAGCCTCCTACTCCCACGCCAAGATCAATATGGCTCTTACACGTTTTTACTATTAGGGCTTCTCTTTGAGATTTTACTTTGATAAAAGTTTTAATAACTTTTTATGGTGCACACCACATGTGACCTTTAGTGTCACAGTGTGCCTCTGGGGGCTATGCTTTGCGGGGAAGGTCTAGGCCAAGGAAGAGTCTGGGAGTGGGGACAATACTTGCCTCAAGATTAGGGATATGGTTTGAGGTGAGCTCTGCCTCTGCTTCCCAAGGGACTCTGGGTGAGTTCCAGCCTCAGTTTCCCTCTCTGTGACAAGGGCACTAGAAGGCCTCTTGACTAATTCTGCAGGCCACCCTGGAGATCTACTGAGACACTGCCTTGGGGACATACTCTAGGTGGTCAAAGGCACTTAGTAACATAAGTAAGGCAGTGCATTTATCTGAACATCAAAGAGGGATGCGGCTTCACATGTAAATCTTACCTAGATAACACAACTCTTCCTTCCCAAGGATAAAAGTGTACTGGATTTAAATACTTGGGATGGTGCATGTGTTTCTAGACGAGTCTATTCCCTTTTTGACGCAAAGAACACTGACGCAGGGCTATCAACGACTGTCCTCAGGGGAGGTGGGAACTATGAGTCTTGATTACCCTGATTTGCTCAATACAGACTGTCCTCCACCTATCACAGTCCTGGATTCTCATTTTCTGAAAGAGTGTTTCTCTTTTTCCTCTCAGGTAATCAGTCATTTCTCCCCACTGGCAAAGCTGCTGCCTTTCAGAGTTCCCCGGATGCCTGCTTCTAAACCACATTACATGAGAAAAATCTAAAATTCAGTTGCAATCTAAGTTTTTCTACAGCAACCAGAGAAATGTGATACCTCTTCTATAGGAATCGTCCTAAGGTCATGGGCCTCTCTGCTCAAAAACCTCTCAGTGTTTCTCATTCTACCTAAAACAAGCCCAGACATCCCAGGCTGGTACAGGCGTCAAGGCCTTCCGTCACCTGCCCTCAGATGCCCTGTGCAGTCTCTCTCCTTCGGACACACAGTGGGACAGCTGCCCTTTGCCCCATCTTGGACCTCGAAAGCCCGCCCGCCCAGCGAAGCCCACCTCCTTCCTGGAGCCTCCCTCGGTTACAAGTCACCTCTTTCCCTTCTCCCAACTCTCCTATCATCTTATCCCCATCTCTCCCCTGGCACTGATCACTTTCTGACTAAAAGTAACACATTTCTCCAGAATCACGGCTGGCTCACTCTTCCAGCCGAAACCCCCTTGGTCCTGCCTCTTGCTGAACGGATGCCTCCATGGGTGCTGGTAAGCGCGCTTCCGGCTCTTGTTCTCCGAGCCCTGTCTCCCAGCGCTGCCAAGGGGCTTCCAGGGAGCTCAGGCTGCTGCCTTCCCATGCTCCTGTCGGGTTCAGTCGGAGAGGGGAGCGGCTGTCTTGGGGTAACTGCTGAGCCATGTCGCGGCCCTTGCCTCGCCTCTGCCCAGCGCCTTCCTGGAAGGGGGCGTGGCACACCATCCCCACCCCCGCCCTGGGGAGTGGCAGCAGGGGGCGCTCACTCACCACTGCCCAGTCTCAGGAGCAGCACGTCCTGCAGCCTCCGGTTGAGGTCGCGGAGCTCCTTCATCTCGGACACGAGCGCCCCGTACTCCTTGAGCTTCTTGGCCTGCTGAACCAGCTGTCTGCGCGTCCGCTCCAGCTCCTGCTGGAGGTGCCGCATCTCCTCCTGCTGCTGCTGGTAGTTGCGCAGCAGCTCCTCATACAGAGCCCGGGGCACGCCGGCGTCCTCCAGACTGTCCATGTCCTCCGTGCCCGGTGAGGCCTCCACGAAGACCTCCTCGGGGCACGTGCCGTGGCCCAGGCTCAGGCCGTTCTGCTTCTCCAGCCGGGCCACCACGGCCTCGATGCTCTTGTGCGCCGCTTCACTCGGCTTCCGCCCCTCGGGTCTCTGTGTAGGACAACGAGAGTCAGTTCAGGCAAGGGCAGCGGGGGCTTTCTTGGACTGCGGCTCAATATTTCCCCAGACAATCCTAGAATCACAGAATCACAGAACATCAGTGCTTGGAGAAACTTGCGCGCGCATATAGTCAAAGCCCTTTATTTCACACACAGGGGAACCAGAGGCCCAGGGTTGGGGAGGGCCTGGCCCAGAGTTACATGGTCAGCGAGCAACAGAAGTTGGACTCTTGGTTTCCCAGGCCAGCGCTCTTCCATCCCCTCACTCTGCCTCTTGGATGTAGATCATACCACAATTGCCCTCCCCAACTTCCCAAACCCACACCCACCCATAGGGCTCAAGGCAGTGGCCGGCTCACAGGGGTTGCTCAACATATATTGTAGAGAATCAGGGAGAAATCAGGCCAGGCCTAGGCATCCCATGGGAGTCACCACTCAAGTCTCTTCACCAACACAAGACATAAAGACCCCCCCTCCCCCCACCGCCTCCATCCCATCCCTCATCCCAAGAAAGGGCATTCCACCAAGCAAAATTTGTCTTAAGAATGCTCCAGTTGGGAAGGATGCTAAGGACTCTAATCTTGGGCAGGAACCATGTCTTATTTTCTGTTTCTCCACTGCCTGCTCAGAACTGACACCAGGCAGGGGCTTGATAAATGTTTATGTAACTGAAAAGCTCAGAGAATGTTAGCACTGGAAGGTTCCTTCTAACTGCCTCATTTTACAGGTGAGGGAATCAAGGCTCAGAGAGGGGAAGGACTATACTCAAGGTCACATGCGGAGCTACAGAGTCAGACCCGGAATGTGAAGCCCAACTCAGAGCATGAGGCTCCTTCCCCCACATCTGCCAGCCTCTCCTTGAACTCTGGCTAAGTTGAAGCTCAGAAAGACGGGGATAGAGAGAGGACAGCTGAGTGGCAGGAGAATTATCCAGGACTACCCAGGGGCTGGGGCTTCAGCTGCCTGAGGTAATTTCAGCTCAAGAGGACAGTTTCCATGGAGGGGGAATGAAAGCTATAAGACCAACTGAGTTCTTCCCCCAGGGCACTCTCCTGATGGCGGCACTTGTGGGAGGTGCAGACGACCCAAGACCCAAGACTCCAGACAACTTAACTGTGTCTGCTTGAGACTGCCTTGACCTCTGAATAAACTGCTGAAAATTTTGGAAAACAGTAACAACAAAAAATCATAACTCAGGATTAGGTTACCATGACAAAATTCTAACCTGTCATTTTATCAACGGGGTTAAAGTCCTGCTGGTCTAGATCATTTTATTCATTAAAATTGTAATGATCGCTTTAGATACCCATCTGTGTCACTTCACTGGGACACGCCCATGGGCAGTGTCTTCCATCCCTCACTCTGCCTCTTGGATGTAGATCATACCACAATTGCCCTCCCCAACTTCCCAAACCCACACCCACCCATAGGGCTCAAGGCAGTGGCCTCACAGGGGTTGCTCAACATATATTGTAGAGAATCAGGGAGAAATCAGGCCAGGCCTAGGCATCCCATGGGAGTCACCACTCAAGTCTCTTCACCAACACAAGACATAAAGACCCCCCCTCCCCCCACCGCCTCCATCCCATCCCTCATCCCAAGAAAGGGCATTCCACCAAGCAAAATTTGTCTTAAGAATGCTCCAGTTGGGAAGGATGCTAAGGACTCTAATCTTGGGCAGGAACCATGTCTTATTTTCTGTTTCTCCACTGCCTGCTCAGAACTGACACCAGGCAGGGGCTTGATAAATGTTTATGTAACTGAAAAGCTCAGAGAATGTTAGCACTGGAAGGTTCCTTCTAACTGCCTCATTTTACAGGTGAGGGAATCAAGGCTCAGAGAGGGGAAGGACTATACTCAAGGTCACATGCGGAGCTACAGAGTCAGACCCGGAATGTGAAGCCCAACTCAGAGCATGAGGCTCCTTCCCCCACATCTGCCAGCCTCTCCTTGAACTCTGGCTAAGTTGAAGCTCAGAAAGACGGGGATAGAGAGAGGACAGCTGAGTGGCAGGAGAATTATCCAGGACTACCCAGGGGCTGGGGCTTCAGCTGCCTGAGGTAATTTCAGCTCAAGAGGACAGTTTCCATGGAGGGGGAATGAAAGCTATAAGACCAACTGAGTTCTTCCCCCAGGGCACTCTCCTGATGGCGGCACTTGTGGGAGGTGCAGACGACCCAAGACCCAAGACTCCAGACAACTTAACTGTGTCTGCTTGAGACTGCCTTGACCTCTGAATAAACTGCTGAAAATTTTGGAAAACAGTAACAACAAAAAATCATAACTCAGGATTAGGTTACCATGACAAAATTCTAACCTGTCATTTTATCAACGGGGTTAAAGTCCTGCTGGTCTAGATCATTTTATTCATTAAAATTGTAATGATCGCTTTAGATACCCATCTGTGCATCACTTCACTGGGACACGCCCATGGGCAGTGACCACATCTGTCTAATTCCTATGATCCCAGGAACAAGCACGGGGCCACAGCCATAGTAGGGGCTGCAATGAATGCATGAACTAAAACTCAGCTGCATCTTTTGGACTACACTTCGGGGATATCCTTAACCTGTGTCCAGAATCAGACTGCGGTCAACATGGAAGTCACACCTCTTCCGCCTTCCTTCCCCTGGGGCACCCATCACACAGGAAAAAAAAACATCTGGCTAACTGAACAAGCTCTTCAACACTAGGGCTCACCCAGAAAGGAATGCAACCTCATGCAGAAGTTTTCTTCCAACCCAGGGTCACATTAACCCCTCTGTGTGAACCTGGCATGCCCTCTCTCCTTGTGAGCCCACTCTTGGCTGTTTGGAGGCAACCGGGTAGTGACTGGCTCTGACCTGCTTTCCCAAATAGCCACCTCATGGTCCTGGAGCCCAGCACCTCTCCAGAGTGGGAGGCCAGAGGAAAGGCACCTTCCCAGCCCTCAGCAGTGACAACATGGCCCAGATGGTCCAAACAGGACAGTGCTCCCTGGAAAGTCAACCAGCATGGCCACCTCCTACCAGCCGTCCCAAGCCTCCCCAACATGAACACATCACGACCGGTGACGCCGGGGGACACTGGTATGGACAGAGGAGGCCAGAATGGAATTCTTTAGCTACCAGAAATGTGAAAAATGCTCCCCATACCTCCAGAAAGAGGAAAGATTGCATTACCTTGATGTGTCTAAGCTGTAAATCTTCTTCCCCATAATCTTTAACCTCCCCATCTTCTTCTACGTGATTGAGAGAAAGTTTGGGGATTTTTATTTTCTTCTGCATCACACTGTTTTCAAGGTCAGATTTGTCCTCTAAAATGCATATCAAAAGAATAAGGTTCATTATAAGTCAAAATGCTCAAGACACCCATCACCTCAAATGCTAGAGAAGGACTGAGGCCAGACCAGTTAAAAAGGAACAGTAAACAAATCCAAGTCATGGTTCCTCCTGCGTGCAGGAATCTTGGGAGCAGCATGCAGATCAAGGGTACACACTAAAAGCACAACGACACACAGTGCTGAAAGAGCGCCCAGTGAATGTGCTGAGGGGTTTCCCTAGGTGTATCTTAAAGGGTGGCCTCTTATGGAATTCTAGAATCTTGGCACTGGAATGGCCCTTAGATTGCTATCTGGTTTTAACTAGCAAACAAATCCCTCAACAACAGAGATCTTTTTAAGCCAAATGACTTCCCGCAAAAACTCGTTGGGTTTCAGCCAGCACAGGTGCTAAAGAGCATGGAAGGATGACAGTCCTTACAGAGATAAAGCTCGGACTGGAGCTGAGGTGGAGGCTCCCCACAGCCCCAGCACAGGACAGGCTGACTGAAGACAGTTTACAGGAAGAGTAATGACTAAGAGTCACTGCCTTTTCACTGGATCAGATCAGGAAATGACAGAGTCTGAGGGGCCTCAGTGACCAAGGGGCCCAACTCCCCCATCTTACAGGGGAGGATGGAGCAGGCATGAGGAGTGGGAGGAAGACCCGGGATGGGACCCAAGCCTCGGGCATCGTGCCCAGTGCAGACGTGTGACAAGAGCACACACAAGTGCAGCACAAACACAAAGGGAGATTGTTTCTCTTTCTTATTTTTTAAACTCAACCAGAGTAACCAGAGAACCCTTTTCCTCTCGTTATTTCCCAGATGTGTCTCTCGCCATATATGTCAAAAGTAAAAATCCAAAGAGGAGACCTCCAGAGGTAGAAACATGAACGTGGCCCCTTGTGGTATATACTCTGGGGTCCTGTTTCCTGGGCTTGAACTGAGACTCTGGGAATCATCGCTTGCTGCTTCTCAAAGGCTCCCACTGCCATGTCCTGAGCGTCATTTATAGCATGCTGCTGTATGCGGAATGTGGCCTGTGGCCAGGCAGTAGTTCAGTTCAGTCTCTCGGGGTCTTTATGTGTGTGCACATGTATGTGTGTATGAGTGTGTGTGCACATGTATATGCATGTGTTAAATATACTCTTATACTTCCCCCAGTCAAGGCTCCTCTCCTCACAACTTGTCAGAAAAGCTGAGAAGGAAGCTTACAAGCACCTTACTCTTTCAGAATGTAGTCAAACACCAAATCTTTCCAATGCTCTTAGGAATGAAGCCCCAGTTGGTCAAGAGTGGGACCTCAGGATAAGAGAGGCCTCAGTGGGAACCTCAGCTCTTCTGTGACAGGGTAAAGAGTAGGGAACAAGGTCCTAGTCACATGGCCTCAGGTGTCTCCTCCATGAAGACGTGTTGGGAGGACAGCAACGCCTCACACATCATCACAGTTGGTACACACCAGGCACTCAATGAACAGGGTGCTGTAACTGGTATTATCAACATGCTTAGAACTGTATTATTTCCTTATGCAAAAGGTGGAAAAAAATGAAGGAATGACTTAAAAGGGGCAGAAAGTGTAAGAGAAATGCCCAGGAAAAGAAGACGGTCTGTGTTAACAATCTTCTGATCAGAGAACGCTCTTTCCTACCAGTGGAGGAGCAACCCTCAGGTTCGAGTTCTTGTTCTCTCTGTACCTATAAAATATACCCAGAGGGTCAGGGATGGACAGTGGCAGGGACTGGGGGCTTTCTAAAAGAGCAGCTATAAACCATGGTTCCTTCTTTCTAAATCAAAAGCTGCTGAAAGTTAAGACCCAAATTCAGTGCTCCAAATGAAGTTATCCTGAAATGGGATGGGTGGGTGTTTTCACCAGTGACAAAACAAGAGAGACTGAGAGAGATACAGGGGATGACACAGTGATGTCAGGACTTCTGAACGTGTTGAGGCAAGGCTCCTGGGTGAGTCTGGCAAGCTCATTTTGACAAGTTCAAGGGCACAAATTTGAGATGCAGTCACCAAACTAGAAACAACAAAGTTACGCTCCGCCTCCCTGCACTGAAACGCTGAAGCTCGGAATCATGTCGGTATGCAGAGAAGCGCTCCTTCAGACTCACAAAAGCGGGCAATACTTGAGCTGAGAGCGACCCTCAGATCTTTTCATTCAACCCTTTCAAGGTAGAGACAAGGTACCAAATGCATGCATCCGTCCACTCAACCAGAGGCCTGGGGTACTGGAGAAGCAGGACGGGCAGGGTTCCCACTCTGGAGAGCGCAGCCCTGTACAGGTCACAGAAGCTGGGGTCTCAACATCAACAGCGTGAGTACGTGGACCACGTAACCAGAGTTCAGTGTTTTTCCTCCTATGCCTTGGCTTAACATTTACTGAGGATCTACACTTTCAGGATCTAGCTAGGGCCTTGGGGCCACTGAGAATGAACACCTGATTAGGGGACACTAGATAAAAACCAAAAAAGAAAAACCCTCTGGTAAGACTGAGAGAAGATCTCAAATACTAAATTTGAAAAGGGGGACAGTACCTGCCATAGGACCTCGGGGGCAAGGGAGATCACTTTGGTCAGGGCAACCACGGCAGGCTTTGGAGAGGAGGCACCCTTTGAGCTAGACTCCTTACTTACAGGTTGGTCTTGGGTAACTCACTTTACTTCTCTGATCCTGTTTCCCCATCTGTGACCTGAAGTAAATGATTCCTACGCACATTACCAGCATGCCATGAAGACGATCAATTCTGTGGATTAAGAACTTGAGCGGAGCGATGGCACTTAGATCATTGGCACTCATGAAAGGGCAGTCATTTAAGGATGGCAAGAAGAAGGTGAAAAGATAGAAACAAACAAAAATATAAAGACTGCAAAAGCATTTAGACTAGAATGGTTACACAAAATGGTTCAGTTACAGGCAGGCAGAGAAGTAAGAAAGGAAGTTAAGGTGGCGGGGCTTGGAGAACAAATGGCCTTGAATGCCAAGGTAAGAAGAACAGAGATTCAGCACACAGGAGGCCATGGAAAAGTCAGACAACCTGGATTCCAAGTCCAGCTCTGCCAGGCTGTAGGTGCAAGAAGTCATGCACCCCTGTGTCAGTGAGCATCACGGATCTCTTTCTGTAGAAATGGATACAGAATATCGACCTCAAATGGGATCCAATCAAGCTGAAAGGGAATGGAACCCGGTTCTTCGGTATGCAGAGAAGCGCTCCTTCAGACTCACAAAAGCGGGCAATACTTGAGCTGAGAGCGACCCTCAGATCTTTTCATTCAACCCTTTCAAGGTAGAGACAAGGTACCAAATGCATGCATCCGTCCACTCAACCAGAGGCCTGGGGTACTGGAGAAGCAGGACGGGCAGGGTTCCCACTCTGGAGAGCGCAGCCCTGTACAGGTCACAGAAGCTGGGGTCTCAACATCAACAGCGTGAGTACGTGGACCACGTAACCAGAGTTCAGTGTTTTTCCTCCTATGCCTTGGCTTAACATTTACTGAGGATCTACACTTTCAGGATCTAGCTAGGGCCTTGGGGCCACTGAGAATGAACACCTGATTAGGGGACACTAGATAAAAACCAAAAAAGAAAAACCCTCTGGTAAGACTGAGAGAAGATCTCAAATACTAAATTTGAAAAGGGGGACAGTACCTGCCATAGGACCTCGGGGGCAAGGGAGATCACTTTGGTCAGGGCAACCACGGCAGGCTTTGGAGAGGAGGCACCCTTTGAGCTAGACTCCTTACTTACAGGTTGGTCTTGGGTAACTCACTTTACTTCTCTGATCCTGTTTCCCCATCTGTGACCTGAAGTAAATGATTCCTACGCACATTACCAGCATGCCATGAAGACGATCAATTCTGTGGATTAAGAACTTGAGCGGAGCGATGGCACTTAGATCATTGGCACTCATGAAAGGGCAGTCATTTAAGGATGGCAAGAAGAAGGTGAAAAGATAGAAACAAACAAAAATATAAAGACTGCAAAAGCATTTAGACTAGAATGGTTACACAAAATGGTTCAGTTACAGGCAGGCAGAGAAGTAAGAAAGGAAGTTAAGGTGGCGGGGCTTGGAGAACAAATGGCCTTGAATGCCAAGGTAAGAAGAACAGAGATTCAGCACACAGGAGGCCATGGAAAAGTCAGACAACCTGGATTCCAAGTCCAGCTCTGCCAGGCTGTAGGTGCAAGAAGTCATGCACGCCGCTGTGTCAGTGAGCATCACGGATCTCTTTCTGTAGAAATGGATACAGAATATCGACCTCAAATGGGATCCAATCAGCTGAGTAATGTGCCTTGAAGGCAATGGAACCCGGTTCTTAGAGCACACAACAAAGCTCAGCAGAGCCTGCTGCCCAAGGCTGCTGCAGGCTTGAGCCTAGAGGAGGAGACTGTTAGTAACCTGGCTTAAGAAGAGGAACACTTGGGAGAGCTCTACTCCCAGTATGATGACAGAAGCCTCCTCCCAGTAGCTATTCCCAAAGCTCCCTGCTCTTGCATCTAACTGGAATGCCCTCTCCTGCCCTCTCTGTTTGACAAACTCCACCCAACCTCCACTCTGCTTCTCTCTTCCTCCTTAAAGGCCCCATCACACATTATACATACCTTCTCTGTAGTGTATTTTCTTACTATGTTACAAGCTTCTGCTCTAAGTTCTACCTTTCCCACTGGAGTGTGAATAACTTCAGGGCAGGTCCCATACCATATGCCTGGTCGTACAATATAGGGACTCATCAACAAATGTTTAAAGAAAGAATGATAGGAAGAGGCTATGCCAGTAAGCATATGAAAACAGGCTCAACATCATCAGTCATTAGGGGAACACAAATCAAAAAGAATACTATCAAATACACTTCATACTCACTAGGCAGGCTACAATCACAGGAAAGAGAAGAACAGAGGATAAACATAACAAGTGCTGGGAAAATATGGAGAAACTGGAACCCTCATACATTCCTGACAGGAATGTAAAATGGCACAGCCATTGGCAGTTTCTCAAAAGGTTAAAAAGAATAATTATATGATCCAGCAAGTCTACTCT
Organism: Tragulus kanchil; assembly: GCA_022376925.1. Taxonomy (NCBI): domain Eukaryota; kingdom Metazoa; phylum Chordata; class Mammalia; order Artiodactyla; family Tragulidae; genus Tragulus; species Tragulus kanchil. Next base: position 111,071,639 of record JAIOJX010000032.1, on the reverse strand, counting down.
TAGGCATATACTCAAGAGAAATGAAAACATGTCCACCAAAAACCTGTGCACAGATGTTCATAGGAACATTATTCATAACAGTCAAAAGGCAGAAACCACCCACTGTCCATCAACTGATGAATGAGAAAAAATTGTGATATAGTCATGCAATAGGGCATTATTCGACCATAAGAAGAAAGTATTGATACTTGCTATAACATGAATGAATCTTGAAAACATTACATTACGTGAAAGAAGTCAGACACAAAGGCCACATAATGTATAATTCCATTTATATGAAATGTCTAGAGTAGGTATAGCCATAGAAACAGAAAGTAGACTAATATTTGCCAGGGATGGAGGGGGAAGGGGCAATGAGAAGTAATCACTTAATGGGTAACAGGGACCTCTTTTTGAGTGATGAAAATGTTTCAGAATTAGAGTGAGATGGAGGGGAAAATAGTGAATTTTCATGTTACCTGCTGCCCAAGGCTGCTGCAGGCTTGAGCCTAGAGGAGGAGACTGTTAGTAACCTGGCTTAAGAAGAGGAACACTTGGGAGAGCTCTACTCCCAGTATGATGACAGAAGCCTCCTCCCAGTAGCTATTCCCAAAGCTCCCTGCTCTTGCATCTAACTGGAATGCCCTCTCCTGCCCTCTCTGTTTGACAAACTCCACCCAACCTCCACTCTGCTTCTCTCTTCCTCCTTAAAGGCCCCATCACACATTATACATACCTTCTCTGTAGTGTATTTTCTTACTATGTTACAAGCTTCTGCTCTAAGTTCTACCTTTCCCACTGGAGTGTGAATAACTTCAGGGCAGGTCCCATACCATATGCCTGGTCGTACAATATAGGGACTCATCAACAAATGTTTAAAGAAAGAATGATAGGAAGAGGCTATGCCAGTAAGCATATGAAAACAGGCTCAACATCATCAGTCATTAGGGGAACACAAATCAAAAAGAATACTATCAAATACACTTCATACTCACTAGGCAGGCTACAATCACAGGAAAGAGAAGAACAGAGGATAAACATAACAAGTGCTGGGAAAATATGGAGAAACTGGAACCCTCATACATTCCTGACAGGAATGTAAAATGGCACAGCCATTGGCAGTTTCTCAAAAGGTTAAAAAGAATAATTATATGATCCAGCAAGTCTACTCTTAGGCATATACTCAAGAGAAATGAAAACATGTCCACCAAAAACCTGTGCACAGATGTTCATAGGAACATTATTCATAACAGTCAAAAGGCAGAAACCACCCACTGTCCATCAACTGATGAATGAAAAAAAATTGTGATATAGTCATGCAATAGGGCATTATTCGACCATAAGAAGAAAGTATTGATACTTGCTATAACATGAATGAATCTTGAAAACATTACATTACGTGAAAGAAGTCAGACACAAAGGCCACATAATGTATAATTCCATTTATATGAAATGTCTAGAGTAGGTATAGCCATAGAAACAGAAAGTAGACTAATATTTGCCAGGGATGGAGGGGGAAGGGGCAATGAGAAGTAATCACTTAATGGGTAACAGGGACCTCTTTTTGAGTGATGAAAATGTTTCAGAATTAGATAGTGAAGATGGTTGTAGAACACTAAATTGTACACACTTTTAAATGGTTAAAATAGTGAATTTTCATGTTATGACAATTACATGTCAGGTAAAAGATAGGCTACCATGTTTAGAATGTTTGTTACCTACCAGATACCACTGCAGGGTATCTGTGATTAAGTACTGGCTTCATGTTTCCCATGGGAGAATAAGTAAGACTCAAAGAGGGCCTAAAGCCACCCAGACAGGAAGGCACAGAGCCAGGATCTGATCTAGATCTCTTTGCGTCCCAAGCCCATGCCTGAAATACAGTAGAGCCATATTCATAAAAGCTGAATGAATGAATGATGGCCCTAGATGAAGACATCTAAATTCCTCAGCCTGAAGTTCAAAGCAGAAGATCACTTTAACTTTTCTCTGTTGTGTTCAACTGGTTGTGACCCTGTAGACTGTAGCCCTCCAGGCTCCTCTGTCCATGAGATTCTCTAGGCAAGAATACTGGAGCGAGTTGCCATTCCCTTCTCCAAGGGATCTTCCCAACCCAGAGATCAAACCTGGTCTCCTGCATTATAGGTAGATTCTTTACCATCTGAGCCACCAGGGAAGCCCTAACAAAATCCTCAGCCTGAAGTTCAAAGTTGAAGACCACTTTAACACTTGTTCTCCTGACAGACCCCTGTGGTCTCAGAAAAATCCCCAGATAGCAGTAACCATCTCCAAGCACAACTGATTGAGGCTGGCCAGGCCTCAGGGCTTGAACAGGTTCTCTGAAAGAGTAGGCTGAGCAGTACAGGAAGTTCTGACGGACAAGGGTAAGTTTCAGAAGGGAGCAGAAGTAGACAGTTCCTCCAGTCACCAGTGCCCTGACCTGGATCCTGACTGCCCCAATTGCTTGGCCATGGGAAGTCTGAGGCTCCTCTGAGAGCTAACTATCTCCTGGCTCCATACTAATGCTCACAAGTCTCCTCCCTGAGCTATGCTCCCTGATGAGGGCCCAGGAAGACCTAAGGCCTCTACCTGTCCTTTTCTGGGGACAGTGAATGTCCTCGGTTGAGCTCTGGGCTGAACATTTGCTAAGAGGCCCTTGGCTTTCAGATCCTTACAACCAAAGATGTACTGAGAATGTCAACCAAAATACAAGGTCTGACTTCCAGAGAGATGCTGGCTCATGTGAGGCAAACCTCCAATCTCCAGGTCTTCCTAAACCTAACCTCAAGCTAAAGGTGATGCCTCACATCCATTCTAGTCCACAGAAGATTATGGAATCCTCAAGCGTCACCTTAAAAAGTGAACAAACTGGTCGGGAGAGGGAAGCCCATGTGGTCGTGGCGTGGAACTCTGGTTTTGCTACCTTGTGGGAACTCGGGCAAGCTACCTCACCTGTCTGAGCCTCGCTTTCATTATCTGTAAAAGCGGGGATGATAAACTCTTTTCCAAAAGATGATGCATATAAAACACCAAGCACAGCACCTTTCTTTTCTGAGGTGTTCTATGACTAGTGGTGGCGAGGCTACTCCTGTGGCACAGAGACCCCAACAGGCATCCAACACAGACTGAGACATGATGAAGGAGAGGTCTGGGAAAGATTAATGTGGCTGGGGCAAGCAAGATAGATGAGGCCTGAGGAGGAGACTGAACACAGGATGACAAGAAGCTGTAATTCTTGACTGGTCATATTAATGAAGGTGAATGGTGGTGTGGATCATCTAAGACAGTTGGTAACTGCATGCAGCATTTTAACAAGGCTTTGCAGTCTGTGTCTGGCTTTGCATTCCAGGAAACCACAGAAGAAATTAGCAGTGGACTCAGAAGGATGTAGAAAACTCTCTAGTTGACCCACATTTGCAATGGCTTCAAGCTTAAGACCCAATAATCAGTTTTAGTGTAAACAGAAATAAACGGGTAGCCTCTCAAGAGACAATCTTCACTAACTCTGACTTCCTGATTTCCACCACCTAGGATGTGGGCATCAACTATCTCCTCCTCTGTTCCAGCTTTGGGGATGGGCTAGTTGCGTTCACCTGTGCAACAAACATTGAGTAAGCATCTACTACCTGTCAGGCCCCAAGCCAAATTCTTTACTAACATCAATATGTTTAATCCCCATGATGATTTTACTGAAGCAGAAACTGAGGCACAAAGAAGTGAGGTGTTTTGCCTACGATGTAAAGCTATTAAATATCAGAGCTAGAAGATCCAGTTAAGTCTGCATAACACTTGGACCCTGTTTCTGTCACCTAATTATTCTACAGGAACAAGAGAAAAATTACCAAGTTGCTCTAACTTCCTCAACTGAACTAAAAGCTGCATATAAAATGTTGAGTGTGTCAATATAACCTCCCAAGTACCAGCCGTTTTCCTAAATTCTTGCCTACACCCAGGAGGAATGCTATGATAAATTCCCCAGTGGAACTTAGCAAAAGTAAGATACCGATTGATACCAATCTCTAAAAACTCCAATCGTGGCGTGGAACTCGGTTTTGCTACCTTTGAACCCAAGCCTGTCTGAGCCTCGCTTTCATTATCTGTAAAAGCGGGGATGATAAACTCTTTTCCAAAAGATGATGCATATAAAACACCAAGCACAGCACCTTTCTTTTCTGAGGTGTTCTATGACTAGTGGTGGCGAGGCTACTCCTGTGGCACAGAGACCCCAACAGGCATCCAACACAGACTGAGACATGATGAAGGAGAGGTCTGGGAAAGATTAATGTGGCTGGGGCAAGCAAGATAGATGAGGCCTGAGGAGGAGACTGAACACAGGATGACAAGAAGCTGTAATTCTTGACTGGTCATATTAATGAAGGTGAATGGTGGTGTGGATCATCTAAGACAGTTGGTAACTGCATGCAGCATTTTAACAAGGCTTTGCAGTCTGTGTCTGGCTTTGCATTCCAGGAAACCACAGAAGAAATTAGCAGTGGACTCAGAAGGATGTAGAAAACTCTCTAGTTGACCCACATTTGCAATGGCTTCAAGCTTAAGACCCAATAATCAGTTTTAGTGTAAACAGAAATAAACGGGTAGCCTCTCAAGAGACAATCTTCACTAACTCTGACTTCCTGATTTCCACCACCTAGGATGTGGGCATCAACTATCTCCTCCTCTGTTCCAGCTTTGGGGATGGGCTAGTTGCGTTCACCTGTGCAACAAACATTGAGTAAGCATCTACTACCTGTCAGGCCCCAAGCCAAATTCTTTACTAACATCAATATGTTTAATCCCCATGATGATTTTACTGAAGCAGAAACTGAGGCACAAAGAAGTGAGGTGTTTTGCCTACGATGTAAAGCTATTAAATATCAGAGCTAGAAGATCCAGTTAAGTCTGCATAACACTTGGACCCTGTTTCTGTCACCTAATTATTCTACAGGAACAAGAGAAAAATTACCAAGTTGCTCTAACTTCCTCAACTGAACTAAAAGCTGCATATAAAATGTTGAGTGTGTCAATATAACCTCCCAAGTACCAGCCGTTTTCCTAAATTCTTGCCTACACCCAGGAGGAATGCTATGATAAATTCCCCAGTGGAACTTAGCAAAAGTAAGATACCGATTGATACCAATCTCTAAAACTCCAAGCTTACTAAGACCACCAAGCCCTAAATGATCCCCCTAAAGAGCCCCCATTCAAAGTCACAAAAACTGGTAGAAGCTGCTCTTCAAAAACATAGAAGAACTTGGTATTTGCCATTCACCTGAGAGGGAGAAACATCCCTTTCAACGTACCACTGGGGTGGGGGGGAATGGAGGCATGGTAATGAGCAAATAGCATTTTAGAAAATAGGCCAGTGGACAGGAAATCCCATGCAAGCGTGTCTTCAAAAGTGAAGAGACCCCTGGAGAACGAGAGTACAGTTACGCTGGGAGAGGCACTGTCCTGATTCCCATTTTACATAAAGTCATGCTGGATAATTAAAAGAATCCCATGTCACAGAGTTTAATATGGTGTGGGCTTGTTGGCCATGGTAAAATTCTCAAAGGCTAAACAGAAACTGTTCCACATAGGCTTTGTCTTGTTTTAAAAAATATCTATATGCAAGTTTAAAGTTCTTCAACTGTATAAAAGTCCTGCAAAGTCTGTTTGCTTCAAAAACAGACATGCCACAGAAAAGGCATGGCATGCTCATTCTCTGGCCTAAGGTGTTTGTTTTTATAAAATCTAGGGCAGACAAACTTCTCAGGTTTCTAGGCTGGTATCTAATCAAGACTACAAGTAGATGAGTGTCCCGCTGTGGCAAAGCAGGAAGAAATCAAGAGACAGGGGTTCGAGCCATGGCTCTGTAACTCTCCGGTTGAACGGTCACCTCCTTTCAGCTTTCTTTTCTGCAAAACAATAGGGACGGCACTAGAAAACCTTAAGAGCCCCGTCCAGCTGTGCGACCACTGGCTGGCCACAGGGAATACCACTTCTCTTTCTTTTCCGTGCAGTGCCAGTGAAGAGCAGATGATCCCATCCCTCGCAGTGGGCTTGTTTGAAGAAAAGTCCTGCCAAGTTCCCCCTTAAAGGGAGGAAAAACTGCCAGCCAGGTCTTGGTAGCTCTCAAGGCTCTCACGGCCACGACCTCCCAGGGCTGGGCACAGGGCTGCGCGCAGACCAAACTAGGAACTTAAACCTGCTGACACATGTGTCTAGCTACCCTCATGTGCTTCACCAGTCTGTTGCTAGGGTAATAAGTGGCCCCACCACAGGGTCACAGAGGGGAAAAACATGGGGTGAGATGGGAAGCCTCTCATGCTAAAGTCAAGCCCCAGGAAGATTCACAACACACACAAGTTAAATTTTAATCTTGTCTGCTCCTTGGTCCTCTAAATCACTCCTTTCCATAAATGGTGGTACCCACCACTAAGCAAGCTCTTCTCTCAACAATTCCTAGCCACCACAGTCTGTACAGTTAACCTGCATTGAATGAGTACCTACTATGAGCCAGATAACTTGTCCACGTTACCTTGCTAATAACACAATAACATAGTGGGCAAGTAACTCTACTATCTCTGTGTTACATTTGAGCACCTGAAACTCAAGAGAAGTGAAGGAATCTCCCTAAGGTCACACAGCTTCTAAGTAGCAGAGTCACAAGTAGGAACCCAGACTGTCTGACTTCAAAGCCTATCTTCTTTCAGTTCTCTAATACTTCCTCCTTGATACTTAAGGAAGTGACCTGGGAGAGGAGGTCATGTAACTGATTCTCCCATAGGGCAGGATTTCATTCTGGAATCTGCACCTCCACTGACAGGGAGCTCATCACCAGGTTGGAAGCCCTTTCTAGCGTTCATCTTCTCTCTGTGTTCTTTTTAGAGTTCTCTCGCCAATTCCTATGAATTCCCCTCTTTGGACCTAATTTTGCTTTGGGGACCCCAAAGAATAGGTCTGATCTCTCCTCTACTGGGGCCAAACTCAGACATTCAAAGCTACCAAAACATCACCCCATGCAGATCCTGTTTTCTCCTGCTTATATATTTAGCTGTCCTATCCTGCATCTCACCAATGAGCTCAGAGGAAAAAGTAGCCTCTGTGTAGTTATAAGAAGCAAAAGCAGGCTTAGATCTGAAATACAAAGACTTCAAAAAGTTTTTCCCCCTGCCAAGTTCCCCCTTAAAGGGAGGAAAAACTGCCAGCCAGGTCTTGGTAGCTCTCAAGGCTCTCACGGCCACGACCTCCCAGGGCTGGGCACAGGGCTGCGCGCAGACCAAACTAGGAACTTAAACCTGCTGACACATGTGTCTAGCTACCCTCATGTGCTTCACCAGTCTGTTGCTAGGGTAATAAGTGGCCCCACCACAGGGTCACAGAGGGGAAAAACATGGGGTGAGATGGGAAGCCTCTCATGCTAAAGTCAAGCCCCAGGAAGATTCACAACACACACAAGTTAAATTTTAATCTTGTCTGCTCCTTGGTCCTCTAAATCACTCCTTTCCATAAATGGTGGTACCCACCACTAAGCAAGCTCTTCTCTCAACAATTCCTAGCCACCACAGTCTGTACAGTTAACCTGCATTGAATGAGTACCTACTATGAGCCAGATAACTTGTCCACGTTACCTTGCTAATAACACAATAACATAGTGGGCAAGTAACTCTACTATCTCTGTGTTACATTTGAGCACCTGAAACTCAAGAGAAGTGAAGGAATCTCCCTAAGGTCACACAGCTTCTAAGTAGCAGAGTCACAAGTAGGAACCCAGACTGTCTGACTTCAAAGCCTATCTTCTTTCAGTTCTCTAATACTTCCTCCTTGATACTTAAGGAAGTGACCTGGGAGAGGAGGTCATGTAACTGATTCTCCCATAGGGCAGGATTTCATTCTGGAATCTGCACCTCCACTGACAGGGAGCTCATCACCAGGTTGGAAGCCCTTTCTAGCGTTCATCTTCTCTCTGTGTTCTTTTTAGAGTTCTCTCGCCAATTCCTATGAATTCCCCTCTTTGGACCTAATTTTGCTTTGGGGACCCCAAAGAATAGGTCTGATCTCTCCTCTACTGGGGCCAAACTCAGACATTCAAAGCTACCAAAACATCACCCCATGCAGATCCTGTTTTCTCCTGCTTATATATTTAGCTGTCCTATCCTGCATCTCACCAATGAGCTCAGAGGAAAAAGTAGCCTCTGTGTAGTTATAAGAAGCAAAAGCAGGCTTAGATCTGAAATACAAAGACTTCGCTTCTCATTTGATTTCTTGGTCACCCATCTCTACTGATTATTTCTTGATTTTTTTGTCCATCTCTGGCTGCTTCTTCCCCGTCACCTTTTCGGGCTCTTCTCCTGTCGCTGTGCCCCTGAAAGCCCGTATTCTAACGAGTTCTGCACCATTTGCTTACTCTGCCCCCTCTCCCTCTGTAACCCCACCACACCCATGGCTAATGACTTTCACACTGGGATCTTCAGCACCACTTCAGAGCACTCTCCCAAACCGTGGACCACATGCCTAGTCCCTCTCCTGGAGTATCTGCCCAGGTGTCCCATGGGCCCCCAAGATTCATCTTGTTTCAAACTCAACTCATCATCTCCTCTTCTAACCAACTACTACACACGTCCAGTGGGAGTAGAGCCCAGATCACCCCATCGTCATCTCACACATCAACTCGACCAGCCAGTTTCTAAGTCCTATGGAGTCTCCGTCCTTCGTCCATCTCAGATCCATCAGAACCACTGCCACCTCAGTGTGGGTGTCATACTTTCTGCCTGACCTGACTCACGGTTCTCCATAAGCTTCTGGTATGTGGGGAGACCTCAGGCCACTGCCTGGCACCTACAGCCCCCACTAAACAATTGTTTCAGTAGCTCTCTTCTCCTGGGGTGAAAGAAGAAGCCCTGTCTCACAAGAGTGTAGACAGAATATGTTTATGGCGAGTCCTAGCACTGAACCTAGAGCCTGGTGAGTGCTTAATAAATATTCAGTGAATTAGTCCTTGAAGGCAAGAATAATGCCTGTTCCTCCTGCTGTACCTCCCTCCAGGATAAGATTGACTACTTAGTGTATCTCAGAATCTGGGGAACTTAAATGAACTTCATGAGAAAAGTTCTTCAGGGCAAGGATGCTTTTCCGGTAAGCATTTTAAAATGAAGAGAATGCACATCTCTCTCGAAGGAGCTTATAAGATAAAGCAGGGAGGCATGGTGGAAAGAGAACAAATCTTGGCGTTAGAGATCTAAATCGGAGCTTGACTTTTCTGGTGTGTTTTTAAAAATAAAAACTAGTGTGCTCTTGAGTAACAGCAACAACCAAAAAGAAACACTCAAAAGATCAAGACCTCAGCTTGCCTGGGGCCGTTTTTCCTTTCATCCTGTGAACCAGAATTCTGAAGTACTCTGCCGCACATACTATTCACTTGTAACAAATACGTGGTTCTTAAAGACGAATCATGTCAGAAGAACTCTCAATGGTTAACATTTCAGTAGAATCGGCAACAGATGACAGCAGGCAAGTTCCAATCTTCGCTCCAATGTACATCAGCAGAACATGTCAAAACCTAAATTAAAAGTTTCACTTGCCTTTTTTTTTTTTTAAATAAATCCTTTTGTTGGCAGTCTCCCACTGATGACATGCAACAATCTTTGCATATGAAATCGGCTAGTCCCCTCCTTTGCTGCTAACTTTGTAGAAGTTCCAAAGCGTTTCTGGAGCAAGTGATCTATTTGGACTGACAATGCCAAGCTGGGACTTGAGCCCTGAATGAGCTAAAATTACCAAAGCAAGAAGAACGTGGCTTTGGAAGCTATTTCCCCCAAGTGCGGAGTTTCTTCTAGTCAAGGGAGAGATAAAGAATGCTGACTTTTTCCAGATGAACAAAGTTGAATGAAACCTCCAGAACTCACAGCAGGTTTCTGTTCTGAAAAACAAGTTGCTGCTCCAGAGGTTCCTGTCCTGCCTACTTCTTCTCCCAGAGCATAACAAATGCACCTGACTTCCTGAAGTTTTATGGGTTCAAAGCTGGGCTGACTGGAGTGGACTATGTGCCAGGCACTGTGTATACAGAGAAAAGGCAGGCAGTTCCCTGTCTTGGAGGAGTTTGCTGTCCGGTGCGAAGACTCATGGCTAACCAAAACAGGAGACAGACTACTAAGATACGCGTGTAACAGCCAAGTTAAAGGAGGACTCCAAGGTAGGAGGGTCTCCTGTGTGGACAGAGCGGGGAACGGGGCGCTGCCAATGCATCTGTCCGTTCCTCTACAACAGCTCGCAGGACTGCAAGCACCCACGTGTCTGTCTTGCTCACTGAAGGGGATACAGCCCCAGACACAACAGGAACCCATTCCTTGTAAATCGAGCTGTTTTCTGGTGTGTTTTTAAAAATAAAAACTAGTGTGCTCTTGAGTAACAGCAACAACCAAAAAGAAACACTCAAAAGATCAAGACCTCAGCTTGCCTGGGGCCGTTTTTCCTTTCATCCTGTGAACCAGAATTCTGAAGTACTCTGCCGCACATACTATTCACTTGTAACAAATACGTGGTTCTTAAAGACGAATCATGTCAGAAGAACTCTCAATGGTTAACATTTCAGTAGAATCGGCAACAGATGACAGCAGGCAAGTTCCAATCTTCGCTCCAATGTACATCAGCAGAACATGTCAAAACCTAAATTAAAAGTTTCACTTGCCTTTTTTTTTTTTTAAATAAATCCTTTTGTTGGCAGTCTCCCACTGATGACATGCAACAATCTTTGCATATGAAATCGGCTAGTCCCCTCCTTTGCTGCTAACTTTGTAGAAGTTCCAAAGCGTTTCTGGAGCAAGTGATCTATTTGGACTGACAATGCCAAGCTGGGACTTGAGCCCTGAATGAGCTAAAATTACCAAAGCAAGAAGAACGTGGCTTTGGAAGCTATTTCCCCCAAGTGCGGAGTTTCTTCTAGTCAAGGAGAGATAAAGAATGCTGACTTTTTCCAGATGAACAAAGTTGAATGAAACCTCCAGAACTCACAGCAGGTTTCTGTTCTGAAAAACAAGTTGCTGCTCCAGAGGTTCCTGTCCTGCCTACTTCTTCTCCCAGAGCATAACAAATGCACCTGACTTCCTGAAGTTTTATGGGTTCAAAGCTGGGCTGACTGGAGTGGACTATGTGCCAGGCACTGTGTATACAGAGAAAAGGCAGGCAGTTCCCTGTCTTGGAGGAGTTTGCTGTCCGGTGCGAAGACTCATGGCTAACCAAAACAGGAGACAGACTACTAAGATACGCGTGTAACAGCCAAGTTAAAGGAGGACTCCAAGGTAGGAGGGTCTCCTGTGTGGACAGAGCGGGGAACGGGGCGCTGCCAATGCATCTGTCCGTTCCTCTACAACAGCTCGCAGGACTGCAAGCACCCACGTGTCTGTCTTGCTCACTGAAGGGGAGTGCCATGGGCAGAGGCCCCTCAGACACAACAGGGAACCCATTCCTGACTGGTTCAGAGGTGTGCCTGAGGGTGTGTTCTCAAGATGGCATGAAATACCATAGGCCAGGGGAAGAGGCACAAACGAGGTGGGGCCGGGGATGCTACGAATGCCCAGGCTGAGAAGGTGGAGTTCCTTCGGTGGGCAACAGGAAACTACAGAAAGTTCTACTAAGAACAGTAACTTGACCAAGACTGTCTTAGATTACTCGGACAGCAATCTGGAGGCAGGGTGATTGATTAGAAGGCAGCTGTGCTGGTTTCGATGTGAAAGCTGGTGTAGGCCTCGTGTGGGCAGTAAAGTTAGAAAGATGGGTAAGTTGGCTTTGACATCTCCAGGGGACAAGAAGAGGCACACTTGAAGACAGCTCTGGGTTGGCCTGGGCAAACAGTAACAAAACACACTTCTCACCAAAAGCCATTAGGCGGCCCCAAACTGCCCCCCAATAAACCCTGCTTTGGATGCCAAAGAGGTATTAATTACTCATGGCTACTTCACAAAAACATAGCCCTCTCTGCCCCCCGCCTGAGGCTCACCTCTCCACATCAGGTCCCACAGCACCGTGGTATTTACAACTAGGACATGCCAGCCGGTGAGCTCTGTGAGACAGAGTCACCCTAACCAGTGCTCAGAGCTACTGCATTTGAGATGGGGTTTCAAGACCCACGGGGCAGAACTCTTCCAGGATAAATGAATTCCGAAACCCACTCTGGCCCTTCCAGTCAAGTCTGCAGCCAGGAGAGCAGCTCCAATGTGAAAATTGACCAGCTGAAATTCTAAATGTGGTCTAGCCAACCTCAAAATTTCCCCTCCTCTTTCACCTCTTAAGCAAAAAGAAAACCCCCCAAACAAAAAATGAACAACAACCAAAAAAAACCCACAGAACTGAAGTGAGGTGGGGAAACTCACGTTGCTCCTGTTGGCACCACACTTCTTCTCTGGATCTACTCTGCCAACTTCCAGATGTTGACTAGTTGTTACGGGTTTGTAATTATTTGTTTTAAAACCCTTCCAAACAAAGAATAGTCTATAGGCTGGAGATCCATGGTCTTCAGACCAGTGTCTGTCTTGCTCACTGAGGGGTTGGCAGAGGCCCCTCAGACACAACAGGAACCCATTCCTGACTGGTTCAGAGGTGTGCCTGAGGTGTTCTCAAGATGGCATGAAATACCATAGGCCAGGGGAAGAGGCACAAACGAGGTGGGGCCGGGGATGCTACGAATGCCCAGGCTGAGAAGGTGGAGTTCCTTCGGTGGGCAACAGGAAACTACAGAAAGTTCTACTAAGAACAGTAACTTGACCAAGACTGTCTTAGATTACTCGGACAGCAATCTGGAGGCAGGGTGATTGATTAGAAGGCAGCTGTGCTGGTTTCGATGTGAAAGCTGGTGTAGGCCTCGTGTGGGCAGTAAAGTTAGAAAGATGGGTAAGTTGGCTTTGACATCTCCAGGGGACAAGAAGAGGCACACTTGAAGACAGCTCTGGGTTGGCCTGGGCAAACAGTAACAAAACACACTTCTCACCAAAAGCCATTAGGCGGCCCCAAACTGCCCCCCAATAAACCCTGCTTTGGATGCCAAAGAGGTATTAATTACTCATGGCTACTTCACAAAAACATAGCCCTCTCTGCCCCCCGCCTGAGGCTCACCTCTCCACATCAGGTCCCACAGCACCGTGGTATTTACAACTAGGACATGCCAGCCGGTGAGCTCTGTGAGACAGAGTCACCCTAACCAGTGCTCAGAGCTACTGCATTTGAGATGGGGTTTCAAGACCCACGGGGCAGAACTCTTCCAGGATAAATGAATTCCGAAACCCACTCTGGCCCTTCCAGTCAAGTCTGCAGCCAGGAGAGCAGCTCCAATGTGAAAATTGACCAGCTGAAATTCTAAATGTGGTCTAGCCAACCTCAAAATTTCCCCTCCTCTTTCACCTCTTAAGCAAAAAGAAAACCCCCCAAACAAAAAATGAACAACAACCAAAAAAAACCCACAGAACTGAAGTGAGGTGGGGAAACTCACGTTGCTCCTGTTGGCACCACACTTCTTCTCTGGATCTACTCTGCCAACTTCCAGATGTTGACTAGTTGTTACGGGGTTTTTTTTGTAATTATTTGTTTTTAACAACCCCAGAGATTTATCAACATTCCAACTTGAAGGATGAATAGTCTATAGGCTGGAGATCCATGGTCTTCAGACCAGTGATCACACGTGTCTTACTTAAGAAGACTTCTGCTGATTTTCAAAACCAGAGTCTGTGGGGACTGCTCTCTGCCCCAGGAGCCTCTCCGCAGTGCTTGAAGAGCCAAGCGCAGGGTTTGTGTTTACTGAATGAATAAGTGGATGAATGAACACTCTCAAAAAGAGGAACACGTCCCCTGCACACTGAAACTGGTATACACCACTGACTCCTTCTGATACACATTTCTTCCCCTCTCCTAGGGCCTTTGAGGTCTAGGAGTGTAACAGACGCATCCAGAGCATGCTTTCTTTCCTTACAGCCAAGGGGAAGCAATGGTTACAATCTAGTTAGAACTTCCTCAGGGCCATACTATATTCCTGCAGGAAATCTCCAAATCCCTTCCCTTGGGTAATTAAAACCAAGCACACAAAACAAAAGAAAACCTCACCAGCAAGAAAGGTTTCCCTCTTCCTACCTATGTTTTTTGGGCCCCAGGCATGCCCAGGTGTCGGGAGCAGGTTTAGACCACTTGTGCCCCAGGGCTTGTCAGAGAGGTGGTAAGGAAACAGCCAAAAGGACCCCCGGTGCTTATCAGTTTCTGGCCCTTCTTCCATTCCTCAGCTCTGGCAAACCTATTTGGCAGAGGCCACAGCGGGTGATGGAAAGGAACTTTTCATGAACCAGAGCTCTAATGTACTGGGACTTGGCCATGAGACCCCTGGAAAGTCACTTCTCTTTTTCAAGCCACAGTTTCCTTATTTGCCAAATTTAAATATGATACATGCTGAATTCATCTTTTAAGCTAAATGTGAGAAAGCTAAGAAAGTTGGAAAAGACAGGAAAGGTCTCAAACTATGAAACACCAGCAATGCTTACTAATTCCTGGTCTTCTCATCCCACTGGAGGGCAGGATGGCTTACTGCCTGTGCACTGTGAGGTGAACCCTCTTCACCAGCAACAACTAGAAGGCTACTCCCCAAAACAGAAGTGACACTTTCCTCTTCCACGCCTGTTTGAATTCAAGCCTCCTACAACTGGCTGAAGATCCACTGACTTTACAAAGGAAATGGTGCCTCAGTATGGCAGAAAGAACTTGGTGAAGGAGGCTAGAGGGCTGCTTTCTTGTCCCAAACTAACAGAACCTCAGCATTCTCACCTGTCAAATGGTGATGAGGCCAGCTGCCTTGCCTATTTCTCAGGGCCCTGCGAAATCAGGAACAGAAGGTCTGGTCTTATCCTGACCTAGAAACGCTTTTCTAGCCCTTAGCTCTCACTCAAGGACCCTTCCAGGAGATTCAAAAGGGGTGTGGAGGCTGAGGGATACCAAGTGCTACTAACTCTTTACCTCTGCACCTAGACAGGGAAGGGGAGGAGATTGGCACCCAGAGCCCAGTGATCAAGGCCTCTTCATCTTGTCCAGTGATGGCCCGGATGGGACAAGGATGTCACAGCTCCCCTCTGTGAAGAGGAACTCCCACCCGAGTCGGACAGAATCAAGCCTGCCTCCTCATGGCCAGGTGGTACTACCGGTCCTTTATAAAGGGAGAGACAGATCACCAGAGAAACTTAAGGAGACAGAAGGAGCAGAGAGGGAAGGGACACAGAGGTAAAGAGAAGGTAGGAGAGAATTGAAGGCTCAAAACGGGCAGGGAAGGGAAAGCAAAGTCAAGGAGCCCGAGAATAGACAGAACATAAAGAGTGAGACAGACAGACAGAGATGGAGACAGACTGACAGCGCCAGAGTTGACAGGGAGGCAGAGAAGACAAAGGGCACCATTCCGTATTTTTAACTGGTCTGGCCTTCTAGAAGCACCCCGGCCCCTCTCCAAAGAAGACCCCATGGGCCGGGACGCGGGGGCCAGGGCAAGCCGCGACTCCCCGGCCCCTCCCGGCTCCCGACCCCGCCGGTCCCAGGTCCCTCCCAGGCCTTCGCTCACCTGGGCCCGACAGCGATCCTCTGTACTAATTCCTGGTCTTCTCATCCCACTGGAGGCAGGATGGCTTACTGCCTGTGCACTGTGAGGTGAACCCTCTTCACCAGCAACAACTAGAAGGCTACTCCCAAAGCAGAAGTGACACTTTCCTCTTCCACGCCTGTTTGAATTCAAGCCTCCTACAACTGGCTGAAGATCCACTGACTTTACAAAGGAAATGGTGCCTCAGTATGGCAGAAAGAACTTGGTGAAGGAGGCTAGAGGGCTGCTTTCTTGTCCCAAACTAACAGAACCTCAGCATTCTCACCTGTCAAATGGTGATGAGGCCAGCTGCCTTGCCTATTTCTCAGGGCCCTGCGAAATCAGGAACAGAAGGTCTGGTCTTATCCTGACCTAGAAACGCTTTTCTAGCCCTTAGCTCTCACTCAAGGACCCTTCCAGGAGATTCAAAAGGGGTGTGGAGGCTGAGGGATACCAAGTGCTACTAACTCTTTACCTCTGCACCTAGACAGGGAAGGGGAGGAGATTGGCACCCAGAGCCCAGTGATCAAGGCCTCTTCATCTTGTCCAGTGATGGCCCGGATGGGACAAGGATGTCACAGCTCCCCTCTGTGAAGAGGAACTCCCACCCGAGTCGGACAGAATCAAGCCTGCCTCCTCATGGCCAGGTGGTACTACCGGTCCTTTATAAAGGGAGAGACAGATCACCAGAGAAACTTAAGGAGACAGAAGGAGCAGAGAGGGAAGGGACACAGAGGTAAAGAGAAGGTAGGAGAGAATTGAAGGCTCAAAACGGGCAGGGAAGGGAAAGCAAAGTCAAGGAGCCCGAGAATAGACAGAACATAAAGAGTGAGACAGACAGACAGAGATGGAGACAGACTGACAGCGCCAGAGTTGACAGGGAGGCAGAGAAGACAAAGGGGACCATTCCGTATTTTTAACTGGTCTGGCCTTCTAGAAACACCCCGTCCCCTCTCCAAAGAAAAGCCTATGGGACGGGACGAGGGGGCCAGGGCAAGCAGCGACTCCCCCCGGCCCCCTCCCCGGCTCCCGACCCCCGCCCGGTCCCCGGGTCCCTCCGGGCCCCTTCGCTCACCTGCCAGCGCCAGGATCTGGGCCTTGTGGAGCAGCAGCGCGCCCCAGTCGCGGGGGGCGCGCGGGGGGCTCTCGGGCCCGGCGCCCAGCTCTTCCGGGCCCCGGTACACGGCGTATACCTTCTGGTTGTCAAAATCCAGCCGCGAGCGGGGGCTGAAGTCGCGCACGCACGACACGGGCAGCGCGTAGCAGACGTTGTCCTCCAGGAACCGCACAAAGGCGTACATGGTGGGCGCGGGGGGCGGGCCCGGGTCGGCCGGTCAGCCCGCGGGGCGGGCGCGGAGGTGGGGACCGGCGGGGGGCGCGAGCCGCGCGGCCGGGCCGGGCCGGGGGCGGGGGCGGCTCCCCGGGGCCCGGGCTCCCCCCGCTGTTATTGTTCCTGAAAGCCCCGCTCTGCCAATCGGCTGCTCTCGCCTGGGCGCGGAACCGCGAGGGAGGGGACGCGGGGCGGGGGGCGGAGGAGGGGGTTTGGAAGCGCACCGCCACTCGCGAAGTCAGACCCGAGCAATCACAGCCGGAGCGCGATTCGCCAAGGGAAGGGGAAAGGGTCGAGAAGAGACCGCATGGCAATAATGATAATAACAATCGCCTTGCAGGAGAAAAAAAAAAAAAATGCATTGACTAATAGTGAAAGTCGCGCTGCATGCTGGATTCGTCGCTTCAACAATCGCGCTACCAACCAAACTGCATTACAACAAAACTGCAGGAGAGGAGAATGTGAGAGGAAATGCAGATCGAGGGGCAAGCTTGTGTGGATTCCTAAGTGTAAACTTGCGCTTGCAAGCGAGCAAAATTTTGGAGTATTTCAAATAATTCTAACCACTCGTCTCAGCTCCTTTAGTTCGCTTTCTTTTCTTTTGGGCCAAAACTTGCCAGCTCCCCTGTGGGGAGGGTCAGTCAGCTAGAAATATTCGACCTGTGCCGCCAAACTAGTTCTGACCAGAAACTGGGGCTTATCTGGGATTTCCAGTTGGACCAGCTGGCTAGGGTGGTGGAGAGTTTGTCCAGGGCCCCTCTTAGCTGGAGAGAGCAGGGTAGCCTCTCTCCCCTGTAGTCTTCCGGCAGTGAAGCCCCCTGGACAGCAGGCCTATCCCTAAACAGGGGCCAGCTGGAAGGAGCAGAGAGGAGAGGGGTGCCCTGAGGAAGGCGAACCCAGGGCTAGCTGGGCATTGCTGGGCACCTGGCGGCGTTCAAGAGTGAGTCTCTGTGGAACAGCAGTCTTCGCTCTGTCCCTGGTTATCACAGGCAGAAGGGAGCCTATAGGGGGTTGTGTGCCCCCTGGACAAGTATGAACACCAACTGCCTAAGGAGGGCTGACCGGGCTCTGCCTCCTACGAACCTCATCCCACATGAGAGGGGTCAGCATCTTCACACCGACACCCCTGAGAAGGTGGGCTTTATATCAAATGCAGCTACTTGTATTCCCATTGCCTAGCACAGCCCTGGCACTTGGTAGGGACTCAATGCATTTTGGGTGAAAAATAATTATAGATGCAAATCCACATTCACCCAGCCATCCAGTCACACCCCTACATTTATTCAAGCAAACGATATTCACTGGTTATGCCCCATATGCCCGATTCTGGGCTAAGGTCTGGTGGAAGAGACGAACCCATAGGATAAACACCTGGATCTCTTGCAGTGCTAGCGGATCAGAACTTGAGTCTCGATTTTAGATGCCTGTGCCGAAATTAGGTTATTATAGGAATAACACTCTTCTGTCCTGGAAACCCTTACAATCTGATCTGAAAGTATTTTTTAAAAGTATAAGTAATTATGTTACAGTGAGAAAAGTGTTCTCATAAAGGAATGCTGAATGGAGGTGGCAGGCTGAATTACATATTGCATATATTTTTAAAAATATTACATATATTAAAATTTTTTTAAATTACATGTATTTTTTAAAAAATTCATTTTAATGAATTTAGCCTATAAGAAGTAAAGCAAAATAAATTTGCAATGTTGTTTCTTAGTAGTAGTGGGTAATTTTGTTTCCTTTTCCTATACCTATACCTATTCCTATACTTCCTATACTTATACAACTATTTTCCACAACAAGCAGGTATTACTTTATAATCAAAAAGCATAGGCATTTTTTTTTCTAGAGAAAAGCACTATGCTCACATTAGCTAGACAAATGATGAAATAGATAAGCCAAGAATCTCCAAATTTTGGGGACATTTTCAACCAGGGGCCAGCTGGAAGGAGCAGAGAGGAGGTGCCCTGAGGAAGGCGAACCCAGGGCTAGCTGGGCATTGCTGGGCACCTGGCGGCGTTCAAGAGTGAGTCTCTGTGGAACAGCAGTCTTCGCTCTGTCCCTGGTTATCACAGGCAGAAGGGAGCCTATAGGGGGTTGTGTGCCCCCTGGACAAGTATGAACACCAACTGCCTAAGGAGGGCTGACCGGGCTCTGCCTCCTACGAACCTCATCCCACATGAGAGGGGTCAGCATCTTCACACCGACACCCCTGAGAAGGTGGGCTTTATATCAAATGCAGCTACTTGTATTCCCATTGCCTAGCACAGCCCTGGCACTTGGTAGGGACTCAATGCATTTTGGGTGAAAACTAATTATAGATGCAAATCCACATTCACCCAGCCATCCAGTCACACCCCTACATTTATTCAAGCAAACGATATTCACTGGTTATGCCCCATATGCCCGATTCTGGGCTAAGGTCTGGTGGAAGAGAGACGAACCCATAGGATAAACACCTGGATCTCTTGCAGTGCTAGCGGATCAGAACTTGAGTCTCGATTTTAGATGCCTGTGCCGAAATTAGGTTATTATAGGAATAACACTCTTCTGTCCTGGAAACCCTTACAATCTGATCTGAAAGTATTTTTTAAAAGTATAAGTAATTATGTTACAGTGAGAAAAGTGTTCTCATAAAGGAATGCTGAATGGAGGTGGCAGGCTGAATTACATATTGCATATATTTTTAAAAATATTACATATATTAAAATTTTTTTAAATTACATGTATTTTTTAAAAAATTCATTTTAATGAATTTAGCCTATAAGAAGTAAAGCAAAATAAATTTGCAATGTTGTTTCTTAGTAGTAGTGGGTAATTTTGTTTCCTTTTCCTATACCTATACCTATTCCTATACTTCCTATACTTATACAACTATTTTCCACAACAAGCAGGTATTACTTTATAATCAAAAAGCATAGGCATTTTTTTTTCTAGAGAAAAGCACTATGCTCACATTACAGCAGCTAGACAAATGATGAAATAGATAAGCCAAGAATCTCCAAATTTTTTCACTGTGATTTGGGGAGTACATTTTTCCAGTGAACCCCATCAACACGTTCTCCCCAGATCTCAATGTACAGTTCAGATTGAGTTCCCTTAAACAGAGCCTCTGGTATATATGCAGTGACAGCCAGATGGGACCACATGTCGCCTGGATGCAGATACTGAACCTTGGCTGCCCCATATACTTGTGGAAAAAAGAGGAGCCTCTCTGAATTGTTCCAGCAGGTTTACCTTCATGATGATGATTTGTTTGGACTGGTCTTACATGAGTTTTTATTTTAAGAATACATTCCTTTGGTGGTCAAGGGGAAATAATGTGTAGCAAGACTTCTGATAATTCAAAAGATGAATCATGCAGAGCTGGCCATATTAAATGAAATACCATGAAGCTCCAAACTATGTTTGCAAAATAATTTCAAGAAGCACCATGGCCAACCTCCTAACCCATCTAGATGAGAAGTGATCTCAAAATACACTACCAGTCTCGTCTCTGACCACCTTCCTGGACACAGTACATTCTAGACACATTAAGCTATTTGACATTTCCCAAGAGAGCGTGTTTTATCAGGTCTCAAGCCTCTGTGTTTTTCTGCCCTCATCCTGGGGAGTTCTTCAACCTGGAGTACATAGTGACCTTAACCTCCCCTGAAGGCCAGCTCATACATCACCTTCTCTTTGAAGCTTCCCCAACCAGCCTCTCTCCTCAAGCACAGGCAGTTTTTTTTATACTATTTTGTCCCAGCACCTTTTATCTTCCCTCATTAGAATGAGCTCTTTGAGGAGGGGACAAAAAGTCTGGGTAACCTCAGGATCCTAGCATGGAGCTAGGGAGAAGATGCTTATGACAGAAATGCATTAAAGAAAGACACAGCATGAATAACAAACTTCTTGAGTGGTTTTTCTGAACATCTGTCCCTTCCTTTCAGAGTTGGAGCCGAATCTCAGCTTGTCTTTTCGATTCCCAGTGGCCAACATGCAGATCACCAACTCCTCTCCTTGGGAGGCAGACACATCCACGAACATACTAAGTGTCACTGCACCCTCGGGTTCAAACAGATTCCCCACCCGACTCAGTGTAAGCTGTTTGCATAAGGGGGCAGTTCCATTTTCCAAGAATTCAGGAAGGCGCAAATAATGACATGGATGCCAACAGAGTAAACCTGGACTCAATACGTTTTGCTCGCAGGTGCACAGAATGGATTCTAGAGAAGGAATGGTATGTCCAGGATGCTCAGAGAGACATCCTTCAGCAACCTGAGTGTTATAGTCATGGAGTCATGTCCAACTCTCTGTGGACTGTAGCCCACCAGGCTCTTCTGTCCATGGAATTCTCCAGGTAAGAATACTGGGGTGGATTGCTGTTTCTTCCTACAGGGGATCTTCCTGACTCAGGGATCAAATCCGGATTTCTTGCATTGCAGGCAGATTCTTTACCATCTGAGCCACTAGGGAAACCCATTTCTCCAAAATGAAGTCAATTTTATTGTGATCTGACTGTGCAGGACATAGCAGGTCTCTTTTCCATTCGACCTGGAGACTTCAGTTGTGTGGCTATATTCTTGGCTCTCTTTAATTTTCAAAACTTCCACAGCTTTTTCACAAACCACTGTCAAGCTGATAGATGGCCAGAGTTTCTGGTTCTTGTGTGCATCAGTTAGTCAGTCTTTTAACACAGCTTCTAGAGAACCTAAGTATGTTTCCTTTGTCCTAGTGAAAATCGGAGTCAGAGTATCTCTTTGATCCAGAGATTGTTGCCCCAGGCTTTATACATACCAGAAACTCAAGATGTTGATGATTCATTGACTGGCAAACTAAAGACAGTTCAAAAGTACAGATTTCAGACTTAAGGAAGCGCTTAAAATGTCAAGTTCAACCAAATCACAGTTGAATTCTTCAGTATCCCTGCCAAATGGTCATCCAAACGCTTCTTCTATGGTTCTAATGTGAGGAACTATAACAGCACCCTCATCTTTGGAACACCACTGACTTTAGAAAGATTTTTTACACTTAGAGTGAGGCAGAACCTTTCCCCCTGTAGCTGTCATACTAGGCTCACCACCAAGACTCTCATGAGCCCCATCAGAAATGGGAAGACTTGGTTTTTATTTTTCCCAGACATCTTCAGCTTCCTTTTTCGTTGGGAAGGAAAGGACACATCCACCAACACACTAATTGTCACTGCACCCTCACGTTCAAACATATTCCCCACCCGACTCAGTGTAAGCTGTTTGCATAAGGGGGCAGTTCCATTTTCCAAGAATTCAGGAAGGCGCAAATAATGACATGGATGCCAACAGAGTAAACCTGGACTCAATACGTTTTGCTCGCAGGTGCACAGAATGGATTCTAGAGAAGGAATGGTATGTCCAGGATGCTCAGAGAGACATCCTTCAGCAACCTGAGTGTTATAGTCATGGAGTCATGTCCAACTCTCTGTGGACTGTAGCCCACCAGGCTCTTCTGTCCATGGAATTCTCCAGGTAAGAATACTGGGGTGGATTGCTGTTTCTTCCTACAGGGGATCTTCCTGACTCAGGGATCAAATCCGGATTTCTTGCATTGCAGGCAGATTCTTTACCATCTGAGCCACTAGGGAAACCCATTTCTCCAAAATGAAGTCAATTTTATTGTGATCTGACTGTGCAGGACATAGCAGGTCTCTTTTCCATTCGACCTGGAGACTTCAGTTGTGTGGCTATATTCTTGGCTCTCTTTAATTTTCAAAACTTCCACAGCTTTTTCACAAACCACTGTCAAGCTGATAGATGGCCAGAGTTTCTGGTTCTTGTGTGCATCAGTTAGTCAGTCTTTTAACACAGCTTCTAGAGAACCTAAGTATGTTTCCTTTGTCCTAGTGAAAATCGGAGTCAGAGTATCTCTTTGATCCAGAGATTGTTGCCCCAGGCTTTATACATACCAGAAACTCAAGATGTTGATGATTCATTGACTGGCAAACAAAAGACAGTTCAAAAGTACAGATTTCAGACTTAAAGAGGTGCTTAAAAATGTCAAGTTCAACCAAATCACAGTTGAATTCTTCAGTATCCCTGCCAAATGGTCATCCAAACGCTTCTTCTATGGTTCTAATGTGAGGAACTATAACAGCACCCTCATCTTTGGAACACCACTGACTTTAGAAAGATTTTTTACACTTAGAGTGAGGCAGAACCTTTCCCCCTGTAGCTGTCATACTAGGCTCACCACCAAGACTCTCATGCCAGCCCCATCAGAAATGGGAAGACTTGGGGTCCTCTCTTATTAGGGTCTTTGTCTTCTGCCCAGACATCTTCACTTCCTTCTCCTGTCTTTCCTCATATGACCTATTTTCAGTGACAGTCATTGTGATACCTACTTTTCCTCCAAAGTTTACTGACGCCAAGCTCCAAATATATATGATTTCAATTAATTTCACACCGAGCCATTGAAGTGGGTATTATTAACTTCACGATAGAGTTAAGAAAATTGACAAAACAGTTGGGCTCTGGGGAAAACCTGGAAAGCCTGTGGTCATATCTGCATGTTAGACATTTTAGACTAGAAGTGGTGTGTGTAAGGATTAGGGAGAAGCAGGACTGGGGAGTGTGAGGCCCCAGGATGAGGTTGCCTGTCCTCTCCCTGCTCCTTCCCGAACTCCCCCTTTCTACCAGTCAAATGTACTTTGCTTCCCATCCAAGTCACTTTAATGGAGCAGAAAATGTACACATCTGGGGCAGCTTTGCAACTGAGTCTCCACTGCGCTTTCCTGTCGAGTTCTGCAGAGCCTTGGGTTAATGTCAAGCTACTCCAGCTTAGCCAGCTGAAGCATGATCAGTGGCAGCAGGGGGACTTATGTTTCATATTACTGCATGGAATTCTCAATGTACTTTGTAAAACTATTTTAAGGAGACCTGGGTTCTGTGAGTTTTTAAAGCAACTAGAGCGTGTCTTTTCAACCTCTCTGCTAATGATTGACCACATTTTTTCATGATTTTGCCTTTTTTTCCCCTGTGATATTTAATTTGACTTTTTAAGTCCTTGCTTTTTATTTATTTATTATTTATTCTGCCCAGAAAAGCAACTCGCTGTGCTATGAGCTCAGGGACATTGTCTTTTCAGGCTGATTCAAGGAAGAAATGTTGATACATGGCTTGGAGGATCTGGGATGATTGGGAGGAACATGCTGCGCATTAACGTGGGGTGCTACTCTCACCCCAAAGCAATGGCATCAACCTTGTCTATCCATGGGAACTTCTAATGGTGAAATCTGGTTGAGTCTGATGGTGGGGTTTGGGGGCAGGAGAGGACAGGGCAAAGAAAGAAGGGGCAGGAAGGAAAGAGAGGAGCTGCATGTTGAGTACAACATCAAGGCCCAGTGAGCACTGCCTGGAGCTAGAGGGAATGCCGACTTGTCCTGTAGGTGACAGCCTGGGGGTGAAAGGAATGTGGGCTTTAGAATTAGATCTTTGCTGTAACTTTGAGCAAGACAGTTTGCCTCCCTGAGCCTCAGTTTGCTTACCCATAAAATGAGGCCAACATTATGTATCTTCCAAATGTATTGCAAGAATTGGGGCAGGAATTTTTATCCTCTCTGTGTATTCAGGAGTGGGGGACTTCCCAGATAGTGCAGTGGCAAAGAATTTGCCTGTCAATGTAGGAGATACAAGACACATGGGTTCTATCCCTGAATCAGGAAGATCCCCTGGAGGAGGAAAATGGCAACCCACTCCAGTATTCTTGCCTGGGATATCCCATGGACCGAGGAGCCTGGTTGACTACAGTTCATGGAGTCGCAAAGAGCAGGGCAGGATTAGCAATTGAGCATGCATGCATGTGAATCAGAACCACTTGGGGAACTCAAAAAATATCCCACTCCCAGCTCCTATCCCTCAGGATCCTGATTCAGTTGGTCTGGGGATTGGACCTGGGAAATTTTTTTTCTTCTTCTTCTTTTTTTAATTCACTGGATTATTGTAAAATCAGACCAGGTTGAGCACATCTGAGTTGGACGAGTTTAAGGTAACTTGGTGGTCACGTAGAAATTGCTCAATAAATCCTAGATATTATTTCAGGGAAAATATGCAGGACTCTGAAACATTTTCTTGAAAAATGATCTACCAGTGTGAAAAGAAGACAGTATAGCATAGTCTTAAGTCCTGGATCCAAATCCCAGCCTAATAAGTAAGGCTTATCCTGATTAAGGCTGCGGCCATGGACATATTTCTTAATCTCTCCAAGCCTCACTTTCTTCTTTGAAACATTAATACAGTTTCATAGTGTTGTTAGATCTAAATGAGATAATCCATGTAAAATGCTTGGTATAGTGTCTGACACAGAGTGAGTTCTCAGTATATGATAGTTGCTATTATTGTGATTATTCTTATCATTACAGTATTGTTCCTAGAGCCCTTATCCCCATGCTGAAAGTAAGATAGAATATAATGAGCTGAATTATGCTGATAATTATCCAACAAGCACTCCATAAAGCTTGCATCCCAGTGCCATTCCTTTAAACAAGAGCCTGTGGGCATGGGGTTAGAGTCACCAAAGGAGCTTACGGATTTCCTATGTTCTAAAGCTTATGAGGGCATGGGCCTTGCCCAAACCTGCAGCAAACCCTTCCAAGATCCATTCATTCTTTCAAACTGACATCTTGAGTGTTTTCTAGGAAGAAACAAAAAACTTTGTATGCATTATATAAAATCTAAAATGCAGAAGTGGGGCTTCCCTGGTGGTCCAGTGGGTAGGACACTGCCTTGCGGTGCAAGGGGCGCTGGTTCGATCCTTGGCCTGGGAAGATCTCACATGCCGCGGAGCGGCTGGACCGATGTGTCCAATTACCGAGCAGGACCTCTGGAGTGCATGCACCCAGAGCCGGTGCTCTGCGACGAGGCCACTGCGTTGGGAGGCCGCAGGAGCCAAAGAACAAAGATGGATGAAAATAGAGAAATGAAAGACCAGTAGAAGTGGCCCGCTCACTCCTCTCCCTCCCCAACCCTTCCCCGAAAATAAAATAAAATAAAATAAAATGTAGAAATGTTTATAGCAATCTGGAGCCAGACATCTTGGCCTGATCAAGCAGGCAACACAAACGTTGAGTTCAACAGATCAGACCTCAGCTATATTTTGATCACATGTTGGTCACACTCTAGAGGTGGTTACATGAATGGTCTGAATCCAGGCATTTTAGTCTAAGTATACTAGACTAGATGATGTGTACTCCACATCATCAACACAAAGCAAACACATGCCCAATGGTGGAAGGCCACATGAAGTGTATGAATAAAAGAGGGACCGGAAACGCTGTCACAAGCAAGAACATTTGAATTAGTTTTGAAAAAGAAATTTTTAAAAATGGCGTAAATGGGGAAAGGGAGTCGCTTCTGGTTTTGAGTAAATGTGTGTTAGATCTAAATGAGATAATCCATGTAAAATGCTTGGTATAGTGTCTGACACAGAGTGAGTTCTCAGTATATGATAGTTGCTATTATTGTGATTATTCTTATCATTACAGTATTGTTCCTAGAGCCCTTATCCCCATGCTGAAAGTAAGATAGAATATAATGAGCTGAATTATGCTGATAATTATCCAACAAGCACTCCATAAAGCTTGCATCCCAGTGCCATTCCTTTAAACAAGAGCCTGTGGGCATGGGGTTAGAGTCACCAAAGGAGCTTACGGATTTCCTATGTTCTAAAGCTTATGAGGGCATGGGCCTTGCCCAAACCTGCAGCAAACCCTTCCAAGATCCATTCATTCTTTCAAACTGACATCTTGAGTGTTTTCTAGGAAGAAACAAAAAACTTTGTATGCATTATATAAAATCTAAAATGCAGAAGTGGGGCTTCCCTGGTGGTCCAGTGGGTAAGGACACTGCCTTGCGGTGCAAGGGGCGCTGGTTCGATCCTTGGCCTGGGAAGATCTCACATGCCGCGGAGCGGCTGGACCGATGTGTCCAATTACCGAGCAGGACCTCTGGAGTGCATGCACCCAGAGCCGGTGCTCTGCGACGAGGCCACTGCGTTGGGAGGCCCGCAGGAGCCAAAGAACAAAGATGGATGAAACTAGATAAATGAAAGACCAATAGAAGTGGCCCACCTGCCCACCTCCCCCCCCCTCCCCCCCCTCCCCCAAAAAAAAAAAAAATAAAATAAAATGTAGAAATGTTTATAGCAATCTGGAGCCAGACATCTTGGCCTGATCAAGCAGGCAACACAAACGTTGAGTTCAACAGATCAGACCTCAGCTATATTTTGATCACATGTTGGTCACACTCTAGAGGTGGTTACATGAATGGTCTGAATCCAGGCATTTTAGTCTAAGTATACTAGACTAGATGATGTGTACTCCACATCATCAACACAAAGCAAACACATGCCCAATGGTGGAAGGCCACATGAAGTGTATGAATAAAAGAGGGACCGGAAACGCTGTCACAAGCAAGAACATTTGAATTAGTTTTGAAAAAGAAATTTTTAAAAAAATGGCGTAAATGGGAAGAAAGCAACTTGCCTCAACTATGAATTTCAATTAGGGGACTATTTGTTTTAGAAGTCGCTTCTGGGTTTCTGTTATTAAATTAATTCATTCTGCTACTTTTCTGCTGAAATGTCACTTCCCCAGGAAACCTCTGCTGCCTTGCTCCTCCCATCCCCCTTCATAGATTAGCTCAGGGCCCTGTTACATATTTCCATACCTACTTATATTTTTCTTCATGGAGTTTATTAAAGTATATATTGATTCTGTTATTGTCTATCTCTGCCACTAGGTTGAAAACTCCACTAGAGAAGAGATCCTATCTGTCTTCCTCACCAGTGTAACCTAGCACCCAGCCTGGCATAGGCAGACCCTAAACAAACACTTGTTGAATGACTGCAAGTTTGAAACAGACCCTGGAGGAGAGAGAAGCCCCCAAAGGTGAGGCAGGAGAGGTGTCCCAAGGGCCTTGTTCTGTCCCTTTGAATCTTACCTTCCTCTTGAGAGTGACTGTGTGTTTCTGGGCCCTTACCATGTCTATCTCCCACAGTCTGTGTGTGCTGTGCTTCGTCGCTCATTCATGTCTGACTCTTTGCAGCCCCATGGACTGCAGCCTGCCAGGCTCCTCTGTCCATGGGGATTCTCCAGACAAGAATACCGACATGGGTTGCCATGCCCTCCTTCAGGGCTCTTCCCAACCCAGGGATTGAACCCAGGTCTCCCTCATTGCAGGCGGATTCTCAACCACCTGGGCCACCAGAGAAGCTCAGGAATACTGAAGTGGGTAGCCTATCCTTTCTTCAGGGGATCTTCCAAACCCATGAATCAAACTGAGGTCTCCTTCACTGCAGGTAGATTCTCTACCAGCTGAGCTACCAGGGAAGCCCTACAATCTTCCCCCACTCCACTCCAAAAAAACAATACAAGGCCCTTTTGTAGTTTTCCTTTAGAACCACTGGACAGACTGACATTGTCAACATGTTTTTCTAAATATAAAGAGAGAAAAAAAATGTAAATAATTATAGAAAAATACTCACATTGACAATCACATATAGTTAACACACACCTGGAACCAGTAATAATGTCAGAGTATCAAGAACCTCACTGACACAGTCCATGGGCCTCCCGGGACACAAGGTGGTGATTTTGCCTTTTCCTATGAGGCTAGACTTCCTTCTTACCCTGCTGTTAGCTAGATGTCACTAACTCTATAACCCCCTACTCATTCTAGTCTTCTGACAGTTCAGATGTTATTTGGAAGATAACAGGGCAACTTTCTTCAAAGACTACATGCTAGTCCTCTGGTTACCATCTCTGCTCATTTCAAGCATCTGTGGCTCAGAATATCTACCCTTCACAGGCCCACAGAGGGGCAGAGTGTCCCCTCCGTGTCCTCTACTCTTAGCCTTTTGTTTGATAACTCTGGGCTGCCATTCTGGGTTACAGACACACAAGGGAATATTCATTCAGGGAAATGAGTTTTCAGAAGTACACAGAATATCATGAATAACTCTGGTGTTCTTAAGAATATATCCTAACCACATTGTAAATTCAATACTAAATCAGAAGAAGGATACGGACATGGGACTGACAATTATTGATTTTATTATAGGATCTATTCTGGCTGCTTTATACATATCTCTGTTAATATTTTCAGAACACTCACAAGGTTTGATATCTCCTTTTTCTCTGATGAGGAAACTAAGACTTACAGAGGTGATAAAAGTTGTTTATAGTCATGTAGGCAAGACTGGAACCTTAATTTCTTGACCAAAAGTCTGGTTTCAAGGGCTATTTTGATATAGGCCTTACCTCAGAGTTTCCTGGGCAACAAGGAGCTGAACTGACTGTGGAGGTTAAACCTCACCCCCTTTTCTTAGAGGCCTGAATTCTGACTAGAAATCTGAGAACTAGATCTTAGGGTAACATGTAATCCCTAAATTGATGATTCTGAGAATACTGATGATGTGACTACCATGACTACATCACCTGAGGTTTCTGAAACCACGGTTATTTACTCCAGAGACCCTGAATTTTTTTTCATTTTAAGAACTCCAAGGTTTCTAACTGATCAAGATTTCTGTATTTTTATACCCTCTGTTGATAGCCAGGGAAAACCTTTTGGGGATTACCTGTTACCCCAAGGTCTGGAGTGGAGCCTCCACTGAGACAGAATCAAAGAGGATCAGAGAACTTCAGTCAGAGAAACCTCTGTGAGAAGTGTCACCCCACCCCATTCTTACTCTGCTGTTCCTTGTAGGAATAAGAACAAGAAGAGGAATGATAGCTTTGACCTTTGATGGAATGTTTACCTCATGCTGGGCTTTACATATGTTTTACCATTTAATCCTCAAAGCAATCCTGAGTGGCAGGTACAATTATTAATAGCATCAGCCTTATTTTAGGGTCGAAGAAACCTAGGCATAGGGATGTGAGCCAACTTACCCAAGGTCATTCAGGAGTGAATGGGGGAGCTGGGGTTCAAACTCAGATTACCTGACTCTAGAGGCCAAACACAGACTTCTACCCCAATTCTGGCTCCCTCTGGGTCAGACTCTTGCCCCAGCGAGAGTGACCTCTGCCTTTGTAGCTAGTAGGAGGTAAAGGAACCTCCATCCTCAAAGGGTCATCTACTGGTTTGAGGCACGTGCAGACCACTAGTTGAATTCAATACTAAATCAGAAGAAGGATACGGACATGGGACTGACAATTATTGATTTTATTATAGGATCTATTCTGGCTGCTTTATACATATCTCTGTTAATATTTTCAGAACACTCACAAGGTTTGATATCTCCTTTTTCTCTGATGAGGAAACTAAGACTTACAGAGGTGATAAAAGTTGTTTATAGTCATGTAGGCAAGACTGGAACCTTAATTTCTTGACCAAAAGTCTGGTTTCAAGGGCTATTTTGATATAGGCCTTACCTCAGAGTTTCCTGGGCAACAAGGAGCTGAACTGACTGTGGAGGTTAAACCTCACCCCCTTTTCTTAGAGGCCTGAATTCTGACTAGAAATCTGAGAACTAGATCTTAGGGTAACATGTAATCCCTAAATTGATGATTCTGAGAATACTGATGATGTGACTACCATGACTACATCACCTGAGGTTTCTGAAACCACGGTTATTTACTCCAGAGACCCTGAATTTTTTCATTTTAAGAACTCCAAGGTTTCTAACTGATCAAGATTTCTGTATTTTTATACCCTCTGTTGATAGCCAGGGAAAACCTTTTGGGGATTACCTGTTACCCCAAGGTCTGGAGTGGAGCCTCCACTGAGACAGAATCAAAGAGGATCAGAGAACTTCAGTCAGAGAAACCTCTGTGAGAAGTGTCACCCCACCCCATTCTTACTCTGCTGTTCCTTGTAGGAATAAGAACAAGAAGAGGAATGATAGCTTTGACCTTTGATGGAATGTTTACCTCATGCTGGGCTTTACATATGTTTTACCATTTAATCCTCAAAGCAATCCTGAGTGGCAGGTACAATTATTAATAGCATCAGCCTTATTTTAGGGTCGAAGAAACCTAGGCATAGGGATGTGAGCCAACTTACCCAAGGTCATTCAGGAGTGAATGGGGGAGCTGGGGTTCAAACTCAGATTACCTGACTCTAGAGGCCAAACACAGACTTCTACCCCAATTCTGGCTCCCTCTGGGTCAGACTCTTGCCCCAGCGAGAGTGACCTCTGCCTTTGTAGCTAGTAGGGGAGGTAAAGGAACCTCCATCCTCAAAGGGTCATCTACTGGTTTTTGAGGCACGTGCAGACCACTTTGATTGGTCCAGGTGAGACCCTATTAGGCACTATCTCAGAAAACCATCTAGAGTTTATCAATAGTTTCATCCCATGTTGTGGTGGATGGGAATGTACTAGATTCAATCAGCAGTATAAGGATGGCTTTCTTTTATTCACTCAAAATCAGTTTCTCTATTTAGTATTAAAATAGAGTCACCTATTATGCCAACCAAAAAAAATTTCTTGACTTCTAAGCTTTTCTATTACAATGGAAAATGACTCATATATACAACATACAGTACATTTTTGTTGCTGTAGTTCTTTTTCATATATCTCATTAGTTCACTCTAGGAAACCTGCCCTAACAGAACTTAGAGCCCTCCTTTATCCACTAAGAAAGCCTGGAGCTTCCCTCCCACTTCTTACTGTGGCAGGAGTCACCCCACAGGATTGGCTACATTGTATTTAAATATCTCTTCATAGATATTTGTGTCTTTGTTCCCCCAGAACAGGGACTTTGTTTTCTCTCTGTAACCCAATCAAGCAATCATTTGGCTGGTGAATGGACGGTGGGTGAACTCTGTACAGAATATCAGAACCCCACTTCCCTTTCTTTGCTATCTGGCACACGTTTGTTATCATGGAAAATAGATGGTTAATATAGAAGAACAAGAGATTAAGGGTCAAGTAAGGGTGACACTTTTTTTTTGAAATATAAGATAGACAGGAGCAAGACACACAAATGTGTATAATATATAAGACACTGGATGAAGTGGTCTGAGAGTTTAACTCAACTGGCAGACAAGAGTAAGTACCTGGACAGGCCCTGCCCCACCCTGCTAACACATCCTGTCCCTTTGCTGGGCCATCTGTTGTTCTCTGATCACTGAGTTCTGCTTTTGGCTCCAGGACACAGAGTGGAGAGGCAGCAGGCACAGAAGGGGTTACTCTGCAACAGGACGAGTGGAATACACACAGGCTTTAGACCCAGAGTTGGGCTCAATTATTATTCCATCACCTTGGGCAAGTCAACTGTCAAATAGAATTCTCTAAAGCTGTTACGAGGTCTAAAAGACTACATTGTCTAAAGAGCCTGGCAGGCTCAATGCCTCACACACACTAGGTTCCCTGAAAAACAGTTATCTTCTTCATTCTCATCTTCTGAGAGAGTCTCTATCACCTTTTCCTCCCAGGAAATCACAGGATAATGACAGGATGGATCACCAGAAGCCAGGTATTTTCATATTGATGCCACTTTCTTTTATTCACTCAAAATCAGTTTCTCTATTTAGTATTAAAATAGAGTCACCTATTATGCCAACCAAAAAAAATTTCTTGACTTCTAAGCTTTTCTATTACAATGGAAAATGACTCATATATACAACATACAGTACATTTTTGTTGCTGTAGTTCTTTTTCATATATCTCATTAGTTCACTCTAGGAAACCTGCCCTAACAGAACTTAGAGCCCTCCTTTATCCACTAAGAAAGCCTGGAGCTTCCCTCCCACTTCTTACTGTGGCAGGAGTCACCCCACAGGATTGGCTACATTGTATTTAAATATCTCTTCATAGATATTTGTGTCTTTGTTCCCCCAGAACAGGGACTTTTTTTTCTCTCTGTAACCCAATCAAGCAATCATTTGGCTGGTGAATGGACGGTGGGTGAACTCTGTACAGAATATCAGAACCCCACTTCCCTTTCTTTGCTATCTGGCACACGTTTGTTATCATGGAAAATAGATGGTTAATATAGAAGAACAAGAGATTAAGGGTCAAGTAAGGGTGACACTTTTTTTTTGAAATATAAGATAGACAGGAGCAAGACACACAAATGTGTATAATATATAAGACACTGGATGAAGTGGTCTGAGAGTTTAACTCAACTGGCAGACAAGAGTAAGTACCTGGACAGGCCCTGCCCCACCCTGCTAACACATCCTGTCCCTTTGCTGGGCCATCTGTTGTTCTCTGATCACTGAGTTCTGCTTTTGGCTCCAGGACACAGAGTGGAGAGGCAGCAGGCACAGAAGGGGTTACTCTGCAACAGGACGAGTGGAATACACACAGGCTTTAGACCCAGAGTTGGGCTCAATTATTATTCCATCACCTTGGGCAAGTCAACTGTCAAATAGAATTCTCTAAAGCTGTTACGAGGTCTAAAAGACTACATTGTCTAAAGAGCCTGGCAGGCTCAATGCCTCACACACACTAGGTTCCCTGAAAAACAGTTATCTTCTTCATTCTCATCTTCTGAGAGAGTCTCTATCACCTTTTCCTCCCAGGAAATCACAGGATAATGACAGGATGGATCACCAGAAGCCAGGTATTTTGGGGTGCAGTATCCCCCACCTCTCCCCAGAGACTGGCCAGTATTACTACAGAGATGCCACTTGCCACACTCCTCCTGGCCAACACTGGGGCGGCATGCCTTGTTTGAGAAAGCTGGGACCTTAGTACGATGCATACTTTTATCTTAAAAAGTTTTAGTACTGAAGCTGAGTTTGGGGTTTTATTGTCTGCATTTAAAATTATGTTCAGCTTTTGTATATTTAAAACATGCCTTTGAAATTGTGAAACACAGTGTTCTCAATCATAAAATAGGATGAGTTATATTATGCTTTTCTGTTCCCAGCTCTGGGTTCTTTTTTTGTCTCCT
This sequence comes from Tragulus kanchil, assembly GCA_022376925.1. NCBI lineage: Eukaryota > Metazoa > Chordata > Mammalia > Artiodactyla > Tragulidae > Tragulus > Tragulus kanchil. Next base: position 111,037,895 of record JAIOJX010000032.1, on the reverse strand, counting down.
TATATGAATTTTTCTGCGATGTCCTGTCTTATGTCCTAACTCATCTGGGATACTAGCTGCGAAATGCTAGGCAATATCCTTAACTCTTGTGAGACTGCCTTATTCATTCATCTACTAATGACTATTTGTTGGGGAAGCCTGGTGTGCTGCAGTCCATGGGGTCACAAAGAGTTAGACATGAATGAATGACTGAATAACATTATAAGCCAGAAGCCTTTCTCTATACCTGGGAAAGAGCAGAAGGCCAGACAGATTGTTTTCTTCTATAAAATGAGAAACTAAACTTTTAGGATTGCTGAGAAAAGCAAATGGGATGATACAGGTGAAAGCAAGGAAGAGGCAAAGAAAAGGACTGAAGTTTATTAAGATCCCTAGTCTGTCCCTGGTAGTGCTAGATGCTTCACATGCAGTGCTCATAAATACCCTTACTGATGGGTCAACTGAGGTCCAGAGAGAGAGTTAGGGCCCAAGTTATATCCTGGATTCAGACCTAGTATGATGTCCCCACTCTGCTCTGTTACTTCCCATGGTCCCCGGCACACTACTTGCCATTTTCTAGGTGTGTTAATTCCCATCACCAGCTCCATATAGAATCTGAGAGGCCATACTCTCCTTCCTGATAGCTGACACTTCTGATAGCACTGGTTGTGATCTGGGAAGAGTAAGGGGTACTTGAGTGAAAGATCCAAACCCTATCCCCTAGTTCCTTAGCATACAAGATGCAAAGCAAGCTCAGGAGGGAGCTGCAAGGCAGCGGTGCAGGGGGACATAAGCATAAAGCTTACACATTTAAATTTGCTGTTGGAACAGGGAAACAGTTATTAGCAACCCCTAGCCATCAGGGGAAGGACTCTGTGATCCTCAGGCATCCAGAATCATCAGCTTAGGGAATAGCCAGGACATGGGCTCTTGGCAAGAGAAACATTCCTTTCCTCAAGCCAACCCATCTCTGATGCTGTAACCTTTGAGGATGAAATGATCAAAACTCTCTTTTCCTGACTCTTACCACACCCCAAGTGAAGGCAGATCTCTATTGCACAAACAACGAGGTCCATTTTTCCACTTGAGATGTCCAGTGTCCAAGGAAGAAAGTGTCTTCCAGGAAATGTTCACTTAGGGCCTGCACACTTTCAAGAGGCTGAAAGCAGCCTAAGAAATGAAATCACCCTGCTTATTCTTGGCAATGGGGCTGCAAAACTGCCCCAAGTTCAACATGTTGGACCAGTGCACCAGTTTTCCTTCCATCTCTCTGGATAGGTCACAGCCAGAGCACAAATCTGACTTACCAACATAGGAACCATATAAGTACTGTCAACATGGTTTTAATTTTTTGAGCAAATACTTATCTTTGGTTTCAAAAAAAGGAAGAGCTATGCCACACAGTTCTTATTTCCACTGAGAAAACCTGAGAGGGTTACCAGAATAAAGAGGTAGACAGGGTGGAAGCAAGGAAGAGCTCTGCATGCAGAGAAAGGGAAAAGAAAAAAATCTTTTCCTTGGCATAAAGAAATTTCATCCTGAAGGTTCTTTTTTTTTCTTTTCTTGGCAGTGTAATAAACACCTTAAAATAGCGTTATAAGACGGAAACAGATTCTATAGAAGCAGGAAACCAAGAATAGTGACTTCAGAGAACGTACAGCCCCAAACTCTCATTCTAGAAATGCTTAAACAGAAGACAGAAGGACAATGGTTTATCCAAAGTCAAAAAGGTTTTCTGTCTGACCAAATCCATCCTGGGACCTAGCTTCTGGTGGGCCTTTCCTCTGTCCTATATTGTCATGCTCTCTCTTAATCACAGAAAAAACCTTAAGAAAAACGTGATCCCATCCATGCCTATGGCATTAGCCTACCTACTCTAGAGAACCTTATAGCTCATCGTTTTCAAAGTTTAACATCAAGAAGAAGCCTCTCCTTATTGGGAAGGTGGTGTCCTGCTGCCCTTTCCATCTGCCCTCTCTTCTTCCCCTCTGCTCCCTCACCCCCCATCAGTGGGATTCTCTAACACTCTGGCCAAATCATGAACACAACCCATTTTGGAGGATTCATCTAAGCATAGCTGATGCATTCTGGATCCCCAAAGAGGCTTACTTGAAACACAGATGAAAGCAAAGGCAGCAGAATATAGCGGGACCACCTGAACTTTAAAATGAGGTAAACCAGATGCAAATCGCAGCACCACAGCCCATCAGTTGTGCAGATCTGAGCAAGTCACTGGACTTCTCTGAAGCCTGGTCTCTTTATCTGTGGTATAGGGAAACTTACCTCCCAGGGTACCTGATACAATTAAATAAGAGAGCATACAAGAAAGCCCCTGACGCAGATCTTTGCACACAGTAGACCCTGATATAGACAAAGCTTTAAAAAAATCTGATTGAGAAAGTACAGGTGTATGACCAAAACTCAAAAAAATATTTCCTGGACCACTTTATCTGAGCCAGACCCTGTGCGAAGTGTTGTGACAGACAAAAAAGAAATGGACCTCACCCAGGGCAAAGTAATTTCTTCCTGTTATGAATTAAATTGTGTCCCTATCCCCGATGTATGTCAAAGTCCTAACCCCTCATATTTGTGAATATTATTTTATTTGGAATTCGGTGTCTGTGGATGTGATCAAGGGAAAATGAGGTCATTAAGGTGGGTCCAATCCAATGTGACTGATGTCCTTACAAGAGGAGAAAAATGAAATGTGCAGAGGAAGAAACATAGGAATAATGGGAGATGACTGCTGAGCAGAGCTGGAGTGATGCAGCTGTACGCTGAGGAAGTCCAAAGGATGACTGCCACCACCGGAAATGAGGAAGCAGAAACAGAGCCTCAGAGGGAGCATGGCTCTGCCGACATCTTGACGTTGGAACGTCTAGCCTCCAGAGCAGGGAGAGAATAAATTTCTGTTGTTTTAAGCCACCTGGTTTGTGGTACTTCGTTGTAGCCGCCTTAGGAAACTAATACAATTGAGACAGGCAAGGGAGCCAATTCAATAACTGTAACAGAAGAAGTGGAATAATATTTATTGACTTCCTTGTGCTGCGCCTGTTACATTTATTCAATTATGTGATCCTGGTTAAGCCGGCAAGGAAGGTTTCTTGCAAGGCTCAGGGTTAATGGAGGTATGTGTAAGAGGAGGTAGTTTGTCCAGGGAGATGGACAGCCTGTGGCCTCCTGGCTACACCCTTGAGTTGGAGCTGATGCCTGAAGGATGCCTAGGAGCCCTGCAGGTATGAAAGAGTAAGGAGGGGAGACCTCGGTGGGCTGAGAACCCAGTGTGTGCAGAAACAGAGAAGGATGAACTAGTTCTGGAACTTTCAGAAAACTATGAATATTTAAGCGCTGTTTGGAGCACAATGTTATCTGCCTTCTAGACCTTCTTCTCCACTTTGACACCTCACAGACGACTCTTATTCAAAATGTCCTAGACGGAACTAGACCCTTCTGTCTAACCCCATACAGACCTTGTCTGACCTATTCTCCCTCCTGCCTTCCCTGATTTGGTGAATGGTCCATTTACCCACCCAGCCAGCCTAGAGGTTTCAGGGTGTCTGTAGGCTCAGATCATGCAAACTGACTTCCCTTTTGTTTCTGATTTACATCATCCTTTTTGAGCTTTACTATCTCTGGTTCTGATGGATTCTCACTTGGCACAAGCTCCCAGCTCTCCAGCTGTGTCTCTCGGCCATATTCCTTTCAGCCAAGCCTCTCTGCCAGATAATTAATGATCTGTAAACAAGTTCTTAATTGCACCAGGGGCGCACATATTTAAAGAAACTTTGTGATAAAGCAAAGGATCCTTTTTATAACATGAAGAATATTTCTCTCACAACCCTGCTTAATTTATCATTTCATCTGGATTTTCATTCCCTATATTAAATTTAAAGGTTGTCACACAAACAGAAGAACAAAAAACCTGCCCAAATGACAGATGGTATCATTTTGAGGTGCAGCCATGTCAGGCACTTCCAAAGACACTCTTTCGAAGTCCTTAAACTCAAGATTTGGGCAAAGGAAATTTTGAGTCCTGGCAAGAAAGGGAAGGACATGTAGATATATTAAGGATAACCCAATGAACTGCTACCCATTGCAGAAACAAGAAGGTTTAGCACCTTACCCATGCTAGTGGCAGCTTGTAGGAGAGATGACTCACATTGAAGGGGTGTTTGCATTAACCATAAGGAGACTCTTGTCTCTAAGCATACCCTTTCAAGCTCTTTGGGCTATCTGGTAAGCCTTTTCAAAGTGGATATAAAGTCCTCCGTCAAAAAGGATGCCTTCTGCCCCTCAGTGATTCTCCGAGTGGGTGGGCAAGAAGCTGCAGCAGAAACTTTTCTGCTTGCTGCTGCCCTGGGGCTCTGCCCTCGTGCTGGGGGTCAGTGTTAGGTGTTGCCATGGGAGGGGTGCATCCAGCCCCATGGGCCCTTCAGAGAGGAAGCACCTTGGCTTGGGTCTGAAATTACATGTCCTCTAGGGAGTTTGAAAAGGTGGTTTCTGTGCAGTTCATAATGGCCCAGCTGTTCCAGAAAGAGGAAGCAAAACATTTTCAGAATAGTTAGTGGGGTGCGACAGAACCCAAAGACTGTGCCCACAGAGACCCTCCCTCTGCTCATTTGTTTCAGAATGCGCTCAGTGTTCACGGAATAGGTGCTGTGCTCTGGGCTGGATCTCTAGCCTCTCCCTCTTGGAGGGCCCCTTTCTATCTGCACCTGTGCATGCTCAAGTCGTTCCCTGTCCGAACCACCTCAAAACCCTTGCTCATCCTCATCTCACCTTTCATTTCTTCTTTCTTTAGTCCTCCTCATGAGCACAACTTTTTGCAAACAAGTGCAGCCCACCTGTATTATCAGGATCTACTCACCTGCCATTCACTCCTCAGGCCCGCTGAAGTCTGACCTTCACTTGTACTGAAGGTACTCTCCCATGTTACCAATGACCTACTGAATTCCCTTGATTTGGTCTCAGCAGCAGTCACCCTGATGACCTTGTCTTCTTCCAGAAATGTTTTCTCCCCTTGACTTTTGTTGTCTTGATTTTCTTCCTACTGCCTCTTAAATAACCCTCAGTCTCCAAGTAGAATCCTTTTCTCTGACCCACATTTTAGATATCAGTGTTTCTCAGAATTTTGCCCTAGAATTCTGGTCTTCCTATTTTGTGTACTCACACACTGAGAATAGACTTCTTTCCTGAGTGCCCATCCATATGCATATAGCTGCTTAGTAGACATCTGGACTTTGAGGTCTAAATGGCATCTCAAATATTCCAAACCCATCTCTTCAAACCTTTCTCTATGAGCCTGTGTCTTCTCAAATGTGCCCTATTTTAGTAGACAGGACCATCATCCACTAGTGATCAGGTTAGAGACCTGTGAGTCCTTGACTCTTCCTGTCCTCTTACCTCTCAGTCATCAAGTGCTATTATTTCTGCCCCCATAAACACATCTCAAATCTACGTATATCTCTTCTTATTCATTAGATTCTACTTAACTTTTTATTTCTCTGCTCTTTATCATTCTCTTTCCCCAATGTATCCTCTGAACCAGAGTAATCTTTCTCACATGCAAATGTGACTATGTTACCTTCAATGAAGATTTTCCAAAGGTTAAGCACCTATCATCAAATAAGGCCATGCATGATTTAAACCCTATATGGTTGTTCCTGTTTCAACTCTCTGGGCTCAGCTTATGCTACATATTCCTTCCTTCTCAGCTTCAGCCTAACTGGCTGCTGCTTGGTTCTTCTTTTCCTCCTTCTTTTAACTTTTTACTTTGAGATAATTGTAGTTATTGTTTTTCAGTCACTAAGTCATATCCAACTCTTTGCGACCCCATGGACTGCAGCACACCAGGCTCCCCTGTTCTTCACTATCTCCTGGAGTTTGCTCAAACTTATGTCCATTGACTCAGTGATGCCATCCAGCCATCTTGTCCTCTGTCATCCCCTTCTCCTTCTGCCTTCTATTTTTCCCAGCATCAGGGTCTTTTCCAGTGTCAGCTCTTCTCATCATGTGGCCAAAGTATTGGAGCTTCAGCTTCAGCATCACTCCTTCCAAAGAATATTCAGGGTTGATTTTCTTTGGGATTGACTGGTTTGATCTCCTTGCTGTCCAAAGGACTTCCAAGAGTCTTGTCCAACACCACAATTTGAAAGCATCCATTCTTTGGCACTCAGCCTTCTTTATGGTCCAACTCTCACATCCATACATGACTACTAGGAAAACTATAGCTTTGACTATATGAACCTTTGTTGACAAAGTGATGTCTTTGCTCTGTAATACACTGTCTATATTACAAAGCTTTTATCATAGCTTTCCTTCCAAAGAGCAAGTGTCCTTTAATTTCATGACTAAAGTCACTGTCCACAATTAGTTTGGAGTGCAAGAAAATAAAATATGTCAGTGTTTCCACTTCTCCCCTTCTAGTTGTCATGAAGTGATGGGACTAGATGCCATAGTCTTAGTTTTTTGAATGATGAGTTTTAAGCCAGCTTTTTCACTTTCCTCTTTCACTCTCATCAAGAGGCTCTTTAGTTTCTATTCACTCTTTCTGTCATTAGGGTGCTATCATCTGCATATCCAAGGTTGTTGACACTTCTCCCGGCAATCTTGGTTCCAGCTTATCATAATTGTAGATTCATATACAATCACAAGAAATAATCCAGAGAGGTCTTATGTGCTTTTCACCCAGTTTCCTCCAATGGCAACATCTTACATGCTATATTACCATATCACACCCAGAAAATCAACACTGATACATCAACTAACCTTATTCATACTTCACCAGTTTTTACATGTACACTTTTGAGGGTATGCGTGTTTAGTTCTATGCAATTTTATCACCTGTGTAGGTTCACATGACCACTACTACCTTGAAAGAACAGTTCCCTCGGAAGGATCAAACTGGCCTTGAAGTTTTCCTTCATAGACCAACTCTCTTTTACTTCCAGGTTATCATACAAACTGTTCTCTTTTGTAACAAATTCCCTTCATTTGGTCAAATTGATGTTTATCTTTCAAGTCTCAACTTAAACATCAATGCCCCCAAAAGACTTTTTCTGACCTCCTTCTTGGTTAAGACCTCTTTCTCTTTGTTCCACTGGCAACTTAGATTCTTTCTCTCTATCACAGCACCCATTTTCTTGTCCCTTAAGAGATAGCAGCCTGCACAAAGGCCAAGGTTCTGCGTGACTTGTCCGCTTGTTTATTTCTAATTCCTAGCACAGAACCTGCAACAAGGAAATTCTTTAATCAACATGGTTAGAGATCACGAACTGGTGAAATCTGGTGAGTTGGGTGAGCCCCTGTTCTTAATAAGCTTCCAGTCATGAAGCAGGAAATTCTAATACATAGATTAGTGCTGTCTTGGAGGAAAGCACTGGAGGACATGGGGATCTGGAGCATCCTTTCTCCTTACAGCCTCCATATATAAAGTTTGGCATAGCCAGGACCAAATGAGTAGTCCTTGAGTACATGCGCCCAGAAACCTTTGGCACAGTTTTTTAGGGGAGTTAAGTAACATCAGACGAAGGCTTGATGTCAAAGACCTCAACTTGACAACTGTCTCAGCTCCATAACCAGAGACAGAACAGCAATCTTGATCACAGACTAGGTCCTGATATTACTCAAAGGATGAGTCCTGACACTTTCCAACCATGTTATAAATACAGCATCTTTCACAGGAACAATTAAGGTAATGGTAAATCTTCAGGCAATATACTCTGATAGAAGGAAGGCAGAACCCAAAGCATGTGTCCTGCAGGGTGGGGGAAGGGAGGTCAATGACATAAACATCCATTTCATACCCTAAGAGGAGAACTAGAATTACCCAGTCTGGAAGAGTTAAAGCTGGAAGGATCTTTAAAGGCATTATAGCCCCTTGCATCACCTTTTATAGCACAGAGAATGAGAATTCAGCTCATTGTTTATAGGAGTATATATATTAACGGTTCACATGACCACTACTACCTTGAAAGAACAGTTCCCTCGGAAGGATCAAACTGGCCTTGAAGTTTTCCTTCATAGACCAACTCTCTTTTACTTCCAGGTTATCATACAAACTGTTCTCTTTTGTAACAAATTCCCTTCATTTGGTCAAATTGATGTTTATCTTTCAAGTCTCAACTTAAACATCAATGCCCCAAAAGACTTTTTCTGACCTCCTTCTTGGTTAAGACCTCTTTCTCTTTGTTCCACTGGCAACTTAGATTCTTTCTCTCTATCACAGCACCCATTTTCTTGTCCCTTAAGAGATAGCAGCCTGCACAAAGGCCAAGGTTCTGCGTGACTTGTCCGCTTGTTTATTTCTAATTCCTAGCACAGAACCTGCAACAAGGAAATTCTTTAATCAACATGGTTAGAGATCACGAACTGGTGAAATCTGGTGAGTTGGGTGAGCCCCTGTTCTTAATAAGCTTCCAGTCATGAAGCAGGAAATTCTAATACATAGATTAGTGCTGTCTTGGAGGAAAGCACTGGAGGACATGGGGATCTGGAGCATCCTTTCTCCTTACAGCCTCCATATATAAAGTTTGGCATAGCCAGGACCAAATGAGTAGTCCTTGAGTACATGCGCCCAGAAACCTTTGGCACAGTTTTTTAGGGGAGTTAAGTAACATCAGACGAAGGCTTGATGTCAAAGACCTCAACTTGACAACTGTCTCAGCTCCATAACCAGAGACAGAACAGCAATCTTGATCACAGACTAGGTCCTGATATTACTCAAAGGATGAGTCCTGACACTTTCCAACCATGTTATAAATACAGCATCTTTCACAGGAACAATTAAGGTAATGGTAAATCTTCAGGCAATATACTCTGATAGAAGGAAGGCAGAACCCAAAGCATGTGTCCTGCAGGGTGGGGGAAGGGAGGTCAATGACATAAACATCCATTTCATACCCTAAGAGGAGAACTAGAATTACCCAGTCTGGAAGAGTTAAAGCTGGAAGGATCTTTAAAGGCATTATAGCCCCTTGCATCACCTTTTATAGCACAGAGAATGAGAATTCAGCTCATTGTTTATAGGAGTATATATATTAACATTTCATATTTAGCTTTAGAGGTAAAAGCCCTTATTCCCATTTCTGAATCTTCCCTAATTAATTTTACCAAGGCATAACTGACCTTTGACTCATAAACATCAAACTAAAGACTTCCCCTGGCTATAGGCCTCTAGTTGGCTCTGTCTAATATGTTCTCCCCCACCAGCCAGAGTGATGCATTTAAAGCACAAAGCTGGCCAGGTTACTCTTCAGCCTGAAGCCCTTCAGTAGCTTCCCATCACCTTCAGGATGGAGTCTAGGTTCCTTACTCTCCAGGTTCAGCAGGGCCCTGCCTCTTCAGCCTTATCCCTTGCCTCTCTTCCCATCCCACTTGATTGAGTACACAATGTTGTCTTATGCTGATGCTGAAAATTTGCCTGTTTCCAGCATGGATTTCTCACCAATCTTTGCCTATGTAACTCTTGACCTCCAAGATCCACCTTGGCCATGATCTCTTCCAGAGAGCCTTCCCAGAACTCTTAGGTCAGGTCCCTGCCCCCATCACCCTGTCCCATTGCCACGCCTCCCCCATCATATCATACAGAAGCTTTGATTGGGATGTCCTATTTATGAGTGTGAGTCTCCAGGGGTCTGGGCTTCTGAAGGACGGGAGCTGTGTCTTTACCATTCCCTTCCTCAGTGCCCACCACAGGACCTGGCCCACTAGATGCTCTTGGTGAATTCTGATGGAGAAAGAAAGCAGTTCCATTATGACCATTCACTGAGAGTTAGCAATGTGCCAGGCAGCTAAATGCTTCACATGTGTGTGCCACTGTATTCTCCAAATAGCACTGGGACCACTCAGCACACTTAACAAAGCCCTCTGCACCCAGAGTGGTGGCTGTGAGTGTATTATAGAAGTTCTGGTAATGCCTAGAAGCTGTATCTTAGCCCTGCCCTTGGCCAAATCCTCCATCTCAACCTATGGCCTCTGGACTCACACCTCAACTTGCCTCTTTACCTGGACCCATGGGTAGGATCCTCTTTGTCTTTCTGTTTCAATTTCACCTTGGACACTGGCTCACAGCCTCAGGATTAGGCTCTGCAGTTCCTATATCTAACCTGTTCTAGTCCAGGAGATAGCCAAGACCCTCAATCCCAACCTAGCATTCCAGGTTCTTGACTATATGAGAGGAAAGAGCAGATTAAAGTGGGATTGAGCACATCACTGTCACAATGACAACAAGGAAGTTCAGTCAACTTAGGAAATGTGCCCAAGGTCGCATGGCCTGGCTTCTTCCCAATGCTTAGACCCAGACACTGCATCTTCTTCTGTTTGGATGGCATACTCCCTCTCCTTCAAAACAACCCCCTCCTATAGCTCTGCCTACTTACCTACTTCACACCTTGGGTATGAGATGTCTGGCCAGAGGCTGAACCTAGCACCATTCCCCACTGTGCCCCATTCTCCACTGCGTGGCATGGAGAAGCACCTTGGGAAGGTATGGTGAAGGATGAATGTGTGCCCAGTTCAAGCACCCACCAATTTCCCTCTGGCTCCAGCATGGATTCTCACCAATCTTTGCCTATGTAACTCTTGACCTCCAAGATCCACCTTGGCCATGATCTCTTCCAGAGAGCCTTCCCAGAACTCTTAGGTCAGGTCCCTGCCCCCATCACCCTGTCCCATTGCCACGCCTCCCCCATCATATCATACAGAAGCTTTGATTGGGATGTCCTATTTATGAGTGTGAGTCTCCAGGGGTCTGGGCTTCTGAAGGACGGGAGCTGTGTCTTTACCATTCCCTTCCTCAGTGCCCACCACAGGACCTGGCCCACTAGATGCTCTTGGTGAATTCTGATGGAGAAAGAAAGCAGTTCCATTATGACCATTCACTGAGAGTTAGCAATGTGCCAGGCAGCTAAATGCTTCACATGTGTGTGCCACTGTATTCTCCAAATAGCACTGGGACCACTCAGCACACTTAACAAAGCCCTCTGCACCCAGAGTGGTGGCTGTGAGTGTATTATAGAAGTTCTGGTAATGCCTAGAAGCTGTATCTTAGCCCTGCCCTTGGCCAAATCCTCCATCTCAACCTATGGCCTCTGGACTCACACCTCAACTTGCCTCTTTACCTGGACCCATGGGTAGGATCCTCTTTGTCTTTCTGTTTCAATTTCACCTTGGACACTGGCTCACAGCCTCAGGATTAGGCTCTGCAGTTCCTATATCTAACCTGTTCTAGTCCAGGAGATAGCCAAGACCCTCAATCCCAACCTAGCATTCCAGGTTCTTGACTATATGAGAGGAAAGAGCAGATTAAAGTGGGATTGAGCACATCACTGTCACAATGACAACAAGGAAGTTCAGTCAACTTAGGAAATGTGCCCAAGGTCGCATGGCCTGGCTTCTTCCCAATGCTTAGACCCAGACACTGCATCTTCTTCTGTTTGGATGGCATACTCCCTCTCCTTCAAAACAACCCCCTCCTATAGCTCTGCCTACTTACCTACTTCACACCTTGGGTATGAGATGTCTGGCCAGAGGCTGAACCTAGCACCATTCCCCACTGTGCCCCATTCTCCACTGCGTGGCATGGAGAAGCACCTTGGGGAAGGTATGGTGAAGGGATGAATGTGTGCCCAGTTCAAGCACCCACCAATTTCCCTCTGGCTCCAGTGGATGTTCTGACCTTCCTTTACTCCTATTCCCAAAAGTACTTGGAACCCTCATTCACATTTGATTTGGTGCCCAGGAAACAAAGCTATTAAATGCATCTTCTAGTCAACTTTTTTGTAATTGATACTAAGTCCTTCTATAAAGAAATACACACCCTCAACATCATAAGGAAAGCCAGTTATAGTTTAAATAAAGGAACAGGGAAATTCTGGGGAAAGTATCAGTTCTATATTATCCACTCTGCCCTGAGAATGCCAACCTCACTAGTGAAATTTTCTGAAAAGAGAAACTGCTTTGGAGTTAGATGAAATTGGGTTGGGCTTCCCAGGTGGTGCTAGTGGTAAAGAACCTGTCTGCCAATGAAGGAGACTTAAGAGACACAGGTTCAATCCATGCATTGGAAGATTCCCTGGAGGAGGACATGGCAACCCACTCTAGTATTCTTGCCTGCAGAATCCCATGGACAGAGGAGTCTGTGGGGCTGCAGTCCATGGTGTCACAAAGAGTTGGACATGACGAAAGTGACTTAGCAAGCAAAATTGAGTTAAAATGCTGACTTTGCCCCTTGGCGGTGTGGACCTTGGGAAGAAAGCCTTCAGAGTCACCCTGTGCTCTGTTCTCTTATTCACTTCAGACAATCTTGCAATCAGTCTTGCCAGTTTCACCTTCTAAATGGTTTTTCTCCATTTCATGAGCAAGGTCGATGATTAAGCACTTAACCTGTGGAGTGAGACTGCCTGGACATGAACCCCAGTTTTCTTATTGACTATGCCATCATGGGTGATTTGCTTAATCTCTCAATGTCTCAGTTTCCTCATCTGTAAAGTGGGGATGAAAAGTTGGGGGCTGTTCACAAGAATCAATGAAAGAATCCTATATGTGCTGGCATAAATCCTGGCCCAGAGGAGGAGCTCATAAACACTAGCTATTCTTCTTATTTCTTCTGACCTCCTTTGTTAAGGCCATCATCACGTGCAACTCCACACTTACCCTTCCACCATCCCCACACCTCCCAAAGCCACCCCCTGACCATCCTTACCAGGTCTCCTGCCCGGTTTTTCTCCTCTACTATCTCTTTTTCAGTCTAGTCTCTGTGCCTTTACCAGAGTACTCTCTCTAAAAGACAGATTTGATCATGTGATTTTCAGATGAGGAACTCTGAAATAGTGCCCCTATTGTCTGTAGGAAAGACCTGAGCTCCCTAGCTCTGCAGGTAAGGCCCTCCATTATCAGGGTCCCTGCATCCCTCCCTACAATCCTGAGAAGGAACTGCTACTTCAGAGAGGTTAAATGTATGTCCCAAAGTCCCATAGCTATTCACTGGTCTACCTGGGATTTAGACCCAAGTCATCTGAGCCCAGAGTCTGTGTTCTGTGAATCAGCTCACACTGCCTCTCTCCATACAGTAACTGACAGAAAGAGGCACCTCCCGATAAGCAGGAAAGGAAGAGTATACAGGGGAGAAAGAGGAGCGGGTATGGAGACATCATGGTGGGCTACCTGACTGGGGAACTTCCTGGAGGAGCTGGGGCTCTAGGGGCCTGGAGTGACGAGAGAGTAAGGGTGATACTGGAAAAAAGGCTGAAGCTGTGATTTCAGAATTGTTTGGTGAGATGAAGTGAGATTCAAGTGTGAGTGGAAACATGCATGTCAGATGCATTTTCCCCAATCCTGGGAATGCCCCACAAAGCTCTGAGATTTTATTCTTGGTTTTAGTTACTGTTAGGGGGCTGGTTTTGGGACTTGTGGGCCCTCTGTTCTCCAGAGAGGACTGAACTCTGGGTTGGTTGGGGTAGGAGAATCCTTCCCTCTTAAGATTCATGCTTGCAGCAACTCTACCCAAATACCCACCAGACACCTGTGGGCACCAGGCACAAAGCTGGAGACGAAAATACAACCAGACGTGGCCCTTGGCCCTAAAGTACTCCTGCTTTAGTGGAGACCATATGCCACATACAATGGCCATACTGTGTGCAAAGGGCCTGGGGTCCAGGTAGGGAGAGCCTGAAGAGGTCTTCTCAGAGATGATCTCTAAGCAAGCTTCTCTGGACATTTTCCTTCAAAAGGATTGCCTGGATTCATTTCCAAAGGCCAACTTGGGTTATTGCTTTCTGTCACTGTAACTGAGGAACAGCATGTCATCACTTGGTGTTGTGCGGAGCTCTTAGGGCACACAGGCTAAAGAGTGGTGTGGCGAAGTTCCTCCATATGCTCACTGAAATTTACTCAATTATAGACCAGGGATAATATCATAACTCCCCACAATTTCATAGCTGAAGCACCTAGCAGAGAGGCTTCAAGTTGCATGAAAGGAGGAACATACTCTCTATGGCTACCTGAGGGGCCCAGTGATATAATGCAGGACAGTAACAGTGACCTGGTATACAACTCACTAGCAGTGACCCTGCACAAATCAACTGACCACGCTGAGCCTCAGGCACCTCCTTTGTCCAGTGGGGACAATGTCACCTTGTCTGGCCCCTGGATGGTAGCTCCTGGTCCCAGGTCTCCCGTTTCCAGGCTGTATCCCATCCCCCACCCCCACCTATTTCCCCATCTGTGAGCAAGACAGGATGGTGAGACTTTGTGCAGAGAAAGACTGAGAGCATATTCTCTAGGGGCTGTTCAGCTTTGACATCCCATGCATAAAACAACAGCCAGATTGGACTGTTGCTTAATTCTATCCAAACTGCCAGAGAGGCATTTGAATAAGTAATCTAATATATACATTTTTATTCTATTCAATATGCAGGTCGTCTCCTGGCTGGAATGAGTATTCAGAATAATGATTGCTTAGAAACATACCATTCCAAATACAAATGAGAATATTTTTGCAATGTTCAGTTCAACAAGGATGGGAAGGTATGAAATTAGGTTCTGCAAATAATCACATCTCTCACATCTTGGATGCCTATACACACACTTACTCTATGTCTCTCTTCATAATCTCGGAAACACAAATCCCTGCGTGCTTTGAAGGATGCCTGAGCGTACACCTTCTGTGCTAAATCAATTCCCCTGTGAAGATGGTAGAACAGGACAAAAAGATGCGACCTCTCCACTGGTGTCTGAGGCTCTTCTACAACATTCTCCCTGACCACTAAGCTGTGGTCTGGTCGCCTCACTCACCGGTGGAGACAGAGAGTTCCCTCCTCAAAGTAGCTCTTCCCACTGGTGGGCAGCTTTGACTCGGAAAACCAGCCTCTCACATTGAGCAATTCTCGTTATTCCTAGTGCTCCTGCCTTGATTCTGCATTCTGTTCTATCCTCGTATATTCCTGCAGGCATGGAAAACAATGACCCTTTCCTTCCCATCAAGCCAGCCTATTGCTTAAGTGGAATGTCCCCCCAAGCCCCAACTCCCTCCAACGAGACGTCTGCTCTTGCTTTGGGTCCGCACATGGCTCTGAAGGGATTAGCCTGGGGGATACCAAAGGCAAAGGTGATCTCCAGGTGCCCTGGTGAATTCCTTTTTATTTGGCTTCCTATGCTATTTGGTGCAAGAAAATGATGTTTTTAAAGTAACTAGAGCAGAGTTTGTTGATTCTGAGGAGGCTTGGCAAGGCTTTTGAGGAAAGAGAGAACACTGGGGAAGGAAGACCTTTGGATCACAGCAGCAGAAGCAGAGTGCTAGCCTGCAAAGTGTGCCCACCCAGCACCTCACCCACCTCAGAAGTATGTGTGTACATGGGTGTGTATCTGCATATGAAAGTGTGTATGCAAGTATGAATGATTAGGGGAAAGCATTGGCCCTCACATCCTCCGTTGTGCCTGGCTGGTATCAGGACAGAATAAGCCCCTCAGCTGGCCAATCGTCACTTGTCTTCAAGATTCGCGCAGATGTCACCTCCTCTAGGAAGCATTCCCTGACATGCCCTTTTTACCTTAACCAACTTGCACCCCCAGGAAGCTTTCTCTGTTTTTCTTGATATTGTCCAGTCCTTTCCTGGCCAGTCTTTTTAGATGGTGGCAGCTTTTTGACAGTTCTGACAGTGTCTGATTTATTTATTTGTGGAAAGGTGTGTGTTTGTGTGATCAATTGCTCAATCTTGTCTGACTCTTTGCAATCCCATGGATGGTAGCCTGTCAGGCTCCTCTGTCCATGGGATTTCCCAGGCAAGAACACTGGATGGGTTGCCATTTTTTTCTCCACCAATCTTCCTGACCCACGGATTGAACCCACATCTCCTGTGTCTCCTGCATTGCAGGTGGATTCTTTACCACTGAGCCATCAGAAAACTGTGTAGAAAGGTGAGCATGAAAGTGAAAATTGCCCAATCATGCCCAATTCTTTGCAACCCCGTGGACTGTAGCCTGCCAGAATCCCATGCCCATGGAATTCCCCAGGCAAGAATACTGGAGTAGGTAGCCATTCCCTTCTCCAGGGGATCTTCCCAAGCCAGAAACCAAACTGGGATTTTGGGAATCGTGGGTGGATTCTTTACCACTGAGCCATCAGACAAGCTACGTGGAAAGGTATTGGAGTCCTATTTCAGGGCTCTGGCCCCTGCCTCTGCTGCCGTGTTCCTCCTTCCTTTCTTACAAGAAGCTAAGGTGAGGTAGATGAAGTCAAGTATAACTCTGCCAAGATGGGAACAGTTGTTGGGGGATCACCCGGAGGAGCCAGTGGTGTCCACAGTTGGGAGGTCGTGCAAGTCTTCCTGGGAGAGGAGCGTGTTGGGGTGGACCAGGCACCTTGTTGCACCCACTTTGAGGAAAGAGAGAACACTGGAAGGAAGACCTTTGGATCACAGCAGCAGAAGCAGAGTGCTAGCCTGCAAAGTGTGCCCACCAGCACCTCACCCACCTCAGAAGTATGTGTGTACATGGGTGTGTATCTGCATATGAAAGTGTGTATGCAAGTATGAATGATTAGGGGAAAGCATTGGCCCTCACATCCTCCGTTGTGCCTGGCTGGTATCAGGACAGAATAAGCCCCTCAGCTGGCCAATCGTCACTTGTCTTCAAGATTCGCGCAGATGTCACCTCCTCTAGGAAGCATTCCCTGACATGCCCTTTTTACCTTAACCAACTTGCACCCCCAGGAAGCTTTCTCTGTTTTTCTTGATATTGTCCAGTCCTTTCCTGGCCAGTCTTTTTAGATGGTGGCAGCTTTTTGACAGTTCTGACAGTGTCTGATTTATTTATTTGTGGAAAGGTGTGTGTTTGTGTGATCAATTGCTCAATCTTGTCTGACTCTTTGCAATCCCATGGATGGTAGCCTGTCAGGCTCCTCTGTCCATGGGATTTCCCAGGCAAGAACACTGGATGGGTTGCCATTTTTTTCTCCACCAATCTTCCTGACCCACGGATTGAACCCACATCTCCTGTGTCTCCTGCATTGCAGGTGGATTCTTTACCACTGAGCCATCAGAAAACTGTGTAGAAAGGTGAGCATGAAAGTGAAAATTGCCCAATCATGCCCAATTCTTTGCAACCCCGTGGACTGTAGCCTGCCAGAATCCCATGCCCATGGAATTCCCCAGGCAAGAATACTGGAGTAGGTAGCCATTCCCTTCTCCAGGGGATCTTCCCAAGCCAGAAACCAAACTGGGATTTTGGGAATCGTGGGTGGATTCTTTACCACTGAGCCATCAGACAAGCTACGTGGAAAGGTATTGGAGTCCTATTTCAGGGCTCTGGCCCCTGCCTCTGCTGCCGTGTTCCTCCTTCCTTTCTTACAAGAAGCTAAGGTGAGGTAGATGAAGTCAAGTATAACTCTGCCAAGATGGGAACAGTTGTTGGGGGATCACCCGGAGGAGCCAGTGGTGTCCACAGTTGGGAGGTCGTGCAAGTCTTCCTGGGAGAGGAGCGTGTTGGGGTGGATGGTGCTGCTTCTCCATCCGCCATCTGCTTTGTGCTGCCTGTTCTCAGCCATGATCTGCTGTCCTCCCCCGCCTGGCCCCTTGGAGCACCATTCCTCGTGCTGACACTCACATTTTCCTTCTCTCCAGCCAAGTCACAGCTTTTAGATGCTCCCTAGGCAGATGTGCAGAATTCTTGCACACATCTGCATATCAGAGGGGTAGGAAAGTTGCTTGGCAAGAGGCCCTGGCTCAGCAGGAGGGCTCCGTTGGCAAGCCTCAGTTGTGAAAGGCTCTCTGTCTGCACTGTTCTTGGCCAAGGAACTCAGCCAGGGATGTTACTGGTCAAGGCTGGGCTTCATCCTACCAGGGAAGGTTGTGGTGGGTGTGTTTCTGGGGGTAGAGGAAACTGCAACATCTTCTTAGCCTCCTTTGAGCAAGCTAAGAAAATTGGTGGGCAGATCTTGGGGAAGGGGATGGGGGGTCTCAGGCAATGGCACAAAGAGAAAAGAAAGAAAATGCATTCAGTAGTCTATGTACTTACTAGAAGCAGCCTAAGAGCCCCGTTGGTAGAGGTCGGCTTTGTACTGAGCAGTAAAAGCAAGCTGTTAAATACGAGGACCTGCTTCACATCTGAGGCCTGCTATTTTCAAAGTCTGAAACCTTGGGTCAGTCCTTCAACCTGTTTTGGGATCAGTTTTCACGTCTGTGAAATTTGTACTGCTGCATAAAGTTGAGGGCAGGGTTACATGAGATAAGCCCAATAAAGCACTTAGCAGAGTACGTGATAATCATTTAGTTAATACCAGTTTCTTTGAAGCACTTTGTGGATTGTTGATTAACTGTGTGTTAGGCATCATTCTTGACACCTTCACTATTTTCTCATATTTATTCTTCACAATTAGCATTCATGATAAGTAGTATTACCTCTTATTTGTAGTCAACTAAACCAAGGCCCAGTGATGCTTAGATATGTCTGAAGGCCACACAGCATAGCAAGGGGAAGTCAGGTTTAACTTTCAGGGCCACAAAAAATCAGATGTGTCCAATGTCACTGGCAGGACCAAAGCTGGAAAGTTCCAAGGGAAAGGAGGCCTAAGCCTGTATGTGGACTAGGGGAGAAGAGGGAATCACACTCTTGTCCAGAGTGGCTGAGATCACTGCTGGAAGGATGTGCTGGGTGTCAGATCTCACAGGTGAAGCATGAAAGCAAAAGGAAGAGGGAGAAGTAGGGCTGGCAATCAGGAAGGGCGAGAAACAAGACAGCACAGGCTCTCAGGAGAGACCAGAGCCAGGCCCTGGGATGAAGGCTAAGACCAAGGTAAGTCTGTCAGAGCTGGCTGGCCTTTGTCAGGCACTCTCCCTCCCTGGACCTGAAGAAGTGGGTACAAACACCTAGATCACAGGGCTGAGGTGAGGAGTACATGAAGGATTGGACTAAGAGCACTTTTCACAGTGTTTGGAACATGACAATTGCTCAGCAAATGCACCTAGAGAAAAATATCCAGACTCACGTTTGGAGGACAAATTTCAAAACAGCAACAGAGGTCCTTAGTTTCACCCGACAGATATTTGGGTCCCCCTGTGGAGGACTCCTGGGGTAGATTCCTTGCAGGGGTTTAGTCACACGAAGACCCCTGCACGTCTAAATCGGTACAGCGAGGACATGCACAGGTCCTACTGTAGGACAAGAAGAGGATGACAGCGGGAGGTCACATGCTGAGATTAGTTTCCTATGGACCCGTATTTGACCCCAGGGAGAGAGGGGCTGAAAGGGCCACAGGCAGAGTTAGGAATGCAGTGGAGAAAATAAAATTTCCCCCATTTCTAAGCTGAAATGACTGTGACTCTGGCTGCTATAATCATTCTTCTTTTTTTTTTTTTTCTTAAATTTTATTTATTTATCTTTTGGGGGGTGGGGTGGGGAGGGAGGGGGATGGGCAGATCATTTCTATTGGTCTTTCATTTCTCTATTTTCATCCGTCTTTGTTCTTTGACTCCTGTGGGCCTCCCATCGCGGTGGCCTCTGTTGTCGCAGAGCACTGGCTCTGGGCGCACATGCGCCAGAGCTCTGGCTAGGTAATTAGACACTTCAGTCCAGCCGCTCCGCGGCACGTGGAATCTTCCCAGGCCAGGGATTGAACCGGCACCCCTTGCACTGCAAGGCGGTGTCCTTACCCACTGGACCACCAGGGGAAGCCCTGTAATCATTCTTATCCCAGAAATTTGATATCATAAGCAGGAAATACCCTTGGTGGGGCATCAGATTTCTCTCAGTGGGCCCTGGGAGCCCTGAGGAGGGTGCAGCACTCTCAGCTGAAGGAAGTAGGGAACCTAATGGGATGGGCTAAGCAGGAGAGAAGCAACATGGTAGATAGCAGATGGAAGCAGACAGCATTCTTTGTGAGGTCACAGGTAACGCCATTTGGAGACTTGTGGAAATAACTGAACAAGATCTTGAGGGAGGTTGGAGCCCTGTGTTATCAAGTAGGGGCAGGAGCTGGCACATGACAGGTGATTACTGCAAGTGTGCGTGTTAGTTGCTCAGTCATGTCCAATTATTTGTGAACCCATGGACTGTAGTCCACCAGGCTCCTCTGTCCATGGAGTTCTCCAGGCAAGAATACTGGAATGGGTTGCCATCCCCTTCTTCAGGGAGGATCTCCCTGACCCAGGGATCGAACCCAGGTCTCCTACACTGCAGGCAGATTCTTTACTATCTGAGACACCAGGGAAGCCTTGTCACCATTAATGGGATCCCATTTGTGCCCCAAAGCTGGTGTGGTCTGGGGGAACATCAGTTAAAGACTCTCTGCTCTTCATCAAATGGCTCCCAGGGGTCTGAGGTCATGTCTGAAGGTAGGTATGCTTGTACCTCTTATGCATTTCCTCTCTTATCTCTGACATCTTGATTAGTAAATCCTCTTGTTTCATCCTCACAAAAATCTCCCAAATTCACATCCTCCCTACTTTTCTAGCTTTTATTCTTGGTGTGTGAGGAATAGGATCCATTTTTCAGGGATTGAGGGTGGTAGCAATGGCTAGTCTATTCCTATTACTATTATAAATGCAGGAAAGGTAAGAAGGGATAGAGCACAGAATGTTTGCTCGAGATTTATGATTTGATTTCAGCTATTCATCTGAGGACCCCTCAAAATTGTCAAATGGATGAATTCACTCACTCACTGATTCACTCACTTATTCAACCAACAAGCAGTCTCTGAGCACTTTGTCAGTCTTGATGCAGGTTACTGGGGACACATGGGCCCCATGTTCTTGAGATACTTAGGGTCTAGGGAGTCAAGTACACAGCAGAGGGCAGCGCCCTGTTGCACTGTTGACAATGGCAAACTAAAAGAACAATGCAGATTATTTCTGTGAAAAGACATTCCTTAGGTCGTTTGCCAGATAATTGCTTTTCCTCATTCTCTTTCCTGGAAGATGTGCTGGATGATGTGTGTGTGTGTGTGTGGTGTTGGGGGGGGGGGAATTTTCACTGCCCCCTTGGGAAGGCAGTGTGGAGTTAGGAAAGGGCACAGGCCTTCCACGTAGAATACTACTGCTGTCATTTGTTAGTTGTCAGACTTTAGCTAAGTAACTTCCCCTCTTGGAGGTTCAATTTCTTAAGGTATAAAAAGGGAATAAAAATATATAGAATAGTTCTGGACACATAATAGGCACTCTGTAACTGGAAATCATTTTCAACTTATCCCAAATTTCAGGTTTGAAAAATTTGCTGGGAAGGGATTCATCCTCAGTTGGGTCTGACTCTATGCAACCCTATGGATTGTAGCCCGCCAGGCTCCTCTGACCATAGAATTTTTCAAGCAAGAATACTGGAGTGGGTTGCCACTTCCTACTTTAGGGATCTTCCCAACCCAGCGATTGAACCCATGTCTCTTGCATCTCCTGCGCAGGTGGATTCTTTAATGAACTTTACTGTGGCGAGCTACTGAGATTTTGGAGTTGGTCTGTTCCAATGGCCTAGCTGGTGTACAGTGACTAATACAGAGGGGTAGCCTTCTCATGGCCACCTACCTGAGGCAACCAGTTCAGAATGGCTTGCTCAGCTGATTTTTATTTGTTTCTTTTTAAAATTCCAAGTCTCTAATTTGACCTTTGGAGGATGCTAGTTGGTAAAAGGCCCAGGCTTTCCCACATGCTGACTGTCTGCTGTGCTTGGGCCCAGTTCCTACATATGGAGTGGGACAACAATACTTGTAACTGATCCTGCAAGGAGGCCCTCTCGCTCCCTCCCTCTCCTCCCACCCCTGGCTCTCTGGAAAGCATCAAGAATAAAATAAACAAGAGCACATGTGGCAGGAGCGTTCCTCTCTCTGGCTGTGTCCCAACAGATGGGATACCGTAGGTAGCTCTCCAGGACACTGATCATCAGCAGATTAGGGTGGCGGGGTGGGGTAGATGCTAGATGGAGGGAAACCCTAGTTCTTTAAGCCAAATCCATCCATGTCATGGAGTTCAAGGGCTGAGAGGGACTTCTAAGAGCATTCAACACTAGCATGCAATTTTTCTGGGGAAGGGTAGAGAAGAGAGTTGTCCACAGTCACATGGCTCTCTTGCACTATAGCCAAGACCTCAGACTCAAGTCTCCTGAATTCCAGTCTGTGCCTTCTCCATGCTCCTGAGAAGCTTTGTTTGAGCATCTACAGTGGTTTCCTATTTCACCATATCAAACTCAAATGTTCTGGTCTGGTATCCAGTGTCTAGGAGATCGGATCCACATTCTACTTTTCCAACCTTATTTCAAATTCAGTGGACAACATGGACTGCTATTTCCTGCTCTTGAAAATTTGACCCAAGTTCTTTCTCCTTTCCTTTTGTTTAAATTCCCCTCTTCTCTAGTGTCTATTCAGGGATCCCAGGTTCTTACTTAAGTGTGTCTTCTTTGTTCTGTCCTGTCCTGTCCTGATCCTTTTGGTTTCTGGTTGAGGTTCAACCTTTTCTGTAAGAGTTAAGAGTTTACCTAAAAAGTGTGGATTATCTCTGTCAGATGAGAGAGTTGGGGTATGAGTGGGACTTGACATTATAAGCTTCTACTAGAGGGGTTGACCCAGTCATGATCAGGGCATGGCTGTGTTTGACCACAACCCATGAGGCAGTGTTAAAAGGGTCTGGGATAAAAGATGAGGAGCACTTTGGCAAGGTGTTGCACTTGGAAGCTCACACAGAACAGTAATCTCAGGAAGATCTGTCTGGAAGCCATGGCAGCATGATCAAGGAAAGTGAGGGGAGGCCACCATCTAAAGCTGAGCCAGATACTGTATGGCCTCTTACATGGTTGGCATCTGATAGGTAAGGAATTAGCTTTGGGGCATCAAAATAGACAGACCTTCCCATGGGATAAATTAGGACAGAAGAGCATTTCCAAGACTGAGAGTTTCCCAAAGGAAGCTATAAAGCTGGAATCAGGAATGGGAATGCATATGGTACTTGGTGAAATGTTGGGTGTGATTTTAGAGTAAACAGCAACTTTCCTTGCTATGGATTTAAACTCAGCTTTAAAAAAGCTAAGATCATGGCATCTGGTCCCATTGCTTCATGGCAAATAGAAAAGGAAAAAGTAGAAGCAGTGACAGATATTATTTCCTTGGGCTCCAAAATCACAACGGACAGTGACTGCAACCATGAAATTAAGACACTTGCTCCTTGGAAGGAAAGTTATGACAAACCTAGACAGAATATTAAAAAGCAGAGACATCATTTTGCTAACAAAGGTCTGTAGAGTCAATGCTACAGTTTTCCCAGTAGTCATGTATGGATGTGAAGAGTGGACCATAAAGAAGGCTCAATGCCAAAGAATTGGTGCCTTTGAATTGTGGTGCTAGAGAAGACTCTTGGGAGTCCCTTGGACTCCAAGGAAATCAAACCAGTCAATCTTCAAGGAAACCAACCCTGAATATTCATTGTAAGGACTGATCCTGAAGCTAAAGCTCCAATACTTTGGCCATCTGATGTGAAGAGCTGACTCATTGGAAAATACCCTCGTGCTGGGAAAGACTGAGGGCAGGAGCAAAAGGAGATGACAGATGAGATGGTTGCATTGTAAGGAACTGGGGGTCCTGAAGCTAAAGCTCAAAACTGTAAGTTAAGTTTACCTAAAAGTGTGGATTATCTCTGTCAGATGAGAGAGTTGGGGTATGAGTGGGACTTGACATTATAAGCTTCTACTAGAGGTTGACCCAGTCATGATCAGGGCATGGCTGTGTTTGACCACAACCCATGAGGCAGTGTTAAAAGGGTCTGGGATAAAAGATGAGGAGCACTTTGGCAAGGTGTTGCACTTGGAAGCTCACACAGAACAGTAATCTCAGGAAGATCTGTCTGGAAGCCATGGCAGCATGATCAAGGAAAGTGAGGGGAGGCCACCATCTAAAGCTGAGCCAGATACTGTATGGCCTCTTACATGGTTGGCATCTGATAGGTAAGGAATTAGCTTTGGGGCATCAAAATAGACAGACCTTCCCATGGGATAAATTAGGACAGAAGAGCATTTCCAAGACTGAGAGTTTCCCAAAGGAAGCTATAAAGCTGGAATCAGGAATGGGAATGCATATGGTACTTGGTGAAATGTTGGGTGTGATTTTAGAGTAAACAGCAACTTTCCTTGCTATGGATTTAAACTCAGCTTTAAAAAAGCTAAGATCATGGCATCTGGTCCCATTGCTTCATGGCAAATAGAAAAGGAAAAAGTAGAAGCAGTGACAGATATTATTTCCTTGGGCTCCAAAATCACAACGGACAGTGACTGCAACCATGAAATTAAGACACTTGCTCCTTGGAAGGAAAGTTATGACAAACCTAGACAGAATATTAAAAAGCAGAGACATCATTTTGCTAACAAAGGTCTGTAGAGTCAATGCTACAGTTTTCCCAGTAGTCATGTATGGATGTGAAGAGTGGACCATAAAGAAGGCTCAATGCCAAAGAATTGGTGCCTTTGAATTGTGGTGCTAGAGAAGACTCTTGGGAGTCCCTTGGACTCCAAGGAAATCAAACCAGTCAATCTTCAAGGAAACCAACCCTGAATATTCATTGTAAGGACTGATCCTGAAGCTAAAGCTCCAATACTTTGGCCATCTGATGTGAAGAGCTGACTCATTGGAAAATACCCTCGTGCTGGGAAAGACTGAGGGCAGGAGGAGAAGGAAGTGATAGAGAATGAGATGGTTGCATGGCATCACTAACTCATGGACATGAGTTAGAGCAAACTCTGGGAGATGGTGAAGGACAGGGAAGCCTAGTAAGCTACAGTCCATATGGTGGCAAAGAGTCAGCTATGACTTAGCAACAGAACAATAATAAACATCTATTCATCAAAGATTCCCTAACCTCTGTACCAGATTTTGCACTAGACATTGAGGAAACAAAGATGAATCATATTTGTTCTTCTTAAGGATTTAATTTCTTGAGGAGAAACATTCATGTAAACTCAAAAATAACATTAAGCAAATGCTGTGAGAGCTGAAAGTCAGGGTGGCAGAGGAAGGAGAGAGGAGGCACCTGACCCACTGGAGGCAGAATGAACATCAGGGAATGGGGGAGAAGGAGTGCAGCAGGAAAAGTGTCCAGAAGAAGGAAGTATCTGCTGAGGGAGAAAAGGACTTAGATATATAAAGAAGGGATTGTGTCAGATTGTTGTAGAAGGACACTGGCAGTCTCAGGCAATGAATTGGTGGAATCAAACCAAAACAAAATAGTTCAGGAACAGACTCAGTAATGGGGAAATCAAGTGGAAAGCCCTAAATGTCCATATGAATGAGCACATGGCAATAAGGAGATCTGGACTGCTAGTTGGGATTAAGAGAAGAAAGAAGAGATTCTAGGCTCAAAGAAGAGGCTGACCTCATCTAAAGGGAGCCTAGGGTTCCCCTGGTGGCAGGTGGCTCCTGCCTGCCAATGCAGAAGATGTGGCTTTGATCCCTGAGTCAGAAAGATCTCCTGGAGAAGGAAAGGGCAACCCACTCTAGTAATTCTTGCCTGGGAAATCACATGGACAGAGGAGCCTGGCAGGCTACAGTCCATGAGGTTGCCAAGGTTGGACACAACTTAATGACTAAACAATATATTTAACACATGAGCATATCTTAACTGGATAACAACAAAGGGAGCCTAAATTTATGGTAAAACTTTCTTATATTATCTCAATTACCCTTTACTAGATCCACAATCTGATTTCCCAGGCTCTGTGAACTAGGGCTTGAGCCAAACCTCCAGCTAAGAATAAGGTTCTGTTTTACTTTCCATGGGTCAGACTATGCATTTCCCTTCCTAAGAGCCTTAGCGAAGCCTGATGTGCTACAGTCTATTGAGTTGCAAAGAGCTGGACATGACCGAGTGACTGAATTGAACTGAGGGCCTTGATGGAAGGCTCCTTGGTGGAATGGCTATACCATTCTTTGTGGCAGAACATCCAAATTTTACTTTGCTCAATCAATCTGAAAACCAGCACCAAAATGACCTTGGTGGAAAGGTCATGGAACAGAATCAGGTGAGGTATGTCTTAGCACTAGAGTTACTACCCTTCCTATGTGGATTTCTTAGCTTCTTTCCCTCTGGCTCTGGGGCCCTCTAGGAAGGGTTTTCTTGAAGCCAAGGCTAGGGCACTGGAAAAAACGAAGGAAGGCTTAAGGGTCATTTTGTTTCTGGACCATTTGAATCTTACAAGCTTGAGATAAAAGAGACAACATCTTAGTTCAGCTCAGCTCAGTGGAGTTGTACACTGAGATGTGGAGCCAAAGTTCCAGATAACTATAATAGCTAACCTTCTCCTTCCTTGCCAATATATTTGCCTTAGGGAAAGTTGGCTGAGATGAGGTTGGGTATGGAATTTTGAGTCCCCTGGCCAAATGCTATCATGATATTATCTCAGCAACATCATCAGCAATATTGCTGTCTACTCTCTTAAGCCAGAGATCAATTCTCCCCTGATTCCCTGCTAGCTTCTTCAATGGGACCTAGAATCTCTTTACTCTTGCATTGGGTTCCCCTGGTGGCAGGTGGCTCCTGCCTGCCAATGCAGAAGATGTGGCTTTGATCCCTGAGTCAGAAAGATCTCCTGGAGAAGGAAAGGGCAACCCACTCTAGTAATTCTTGCCTGGGAAATCACATGGACAGAGGAGCCTGGCAGGCTACAGTCCATGAGGTTGCCAAGGTTGGACACAACTTAATGACTAAACAATATATTTAACACATGAGCATATCTTAACTGGATAACAACAAAGGGAGCCTAAATTTATGGTAAAACTTTCTTATATTATCTCAATTACCCTTTACTAGATCCACAATCTGATTTCCCAGGCTCTGTGAACTAGGGCTTGAGCCAAACCTCCAGCTAAGAATAAGGTTCTGTTTTACTTTCCATGGGTCAGACTATGCATTTCCCTTCCTAAGAGCCTTAGCGAAGCCTGATGTGCTACAGTCTATTGAGTTGCAAAGAGCTGGACATGACCGAGTGACTGAATTGAACTGAGGGCCTTGATGGAAGGCTCCTTGGTGGAATGGCTATACCATTCTTTGTGGCAGAACATCCAAATTTTACTTTGCTCAATCAATCTGAAAACCAGCACCAAAATGACCTTGGTGGAAAGGTCATGGAACAGAATCAGGTGAGGTATGTCTTAGCACTAGAGTTACTACCCTTCCTATGTGGATTTCTTAGCTTCTTTCCCTCTGGCTCTGGGGCCCTCTAGGAAGGGTTTTCTTGAAGCCAAGGCTAGGGCACTGGAAAAAACGAAGGAAGGCTTAAGGGTCATTTTGTTTCTGGACCATTTGAATCTTACAAGCTTGAGATAAAAGAGACAACATCTTAGTTCAGCTCAGCTCAGTGGAGTTGTACACTGAGATGTGGAGCCAAAGTTCCAGATAACTATAATAGCTAACCTTCTCCTTCCTTGCCAATATATTTGCCTTAGGGAAAGTTGGCTGAGATGAGGTTGGGTATGGAATTTTGAGTCCCCTGGCCAAATGCTATCATGATATTATCTCAGCAACATCATCAGCAATATTGCTGTCTACTCTCTTAAGCCAGAGATCAATTCTCCCCTGATTCCCTGCTAGCTTCTTCAATGGGACCTAGAATCTCTTTACTCTTGCATTGAACCTTAACTATGAGTCTAGTCTTCACTGATGTCATTTGCTTATTAACATGGACATCTAAGAAGTACCCACTTGATTTTCCCATCATTGAGCTCTGTCAGTTTGTTTCTTCTACTGGAGCTCCAGATGTAGAGCACTCTAATGACAATAGTGATTTCTCAAAGAGCCAAGGAGATCTTGTTCAATTTCTCTCTCTTTTTTTTTAAATTTATTTATTTATTTATTTTTGAGGCATGGTGGGGTGGGGAGGGAGGGGAGCAGGAGGGCCACTTCTATTGGTCTTTCTTTGTCCATTTTCATCCATCTTTGTTCTTTGGCCCCTATGGGTCTCCCATTGCAGTGGCCTCTGTTGTTGCAGAGCACTGGCTCTGGGCGCATGCGCTCCAGAGCTCCGGCTCGGTAATTGGACACATGGGTCCAGCTGCTCTGCGGCACATGGGATCTTCCCAGGCCAGAGATCGAACCAGCATCCCTTGCACTGCAAGGCAGTGTCCTTACCCACTGGACCACCAGAGAAGCCCCTTGTTCAATCTCTTGCTCCATCTCATTCTTCCTTTTCCTGTGTGCTCTACTCTTGAATAGAACTGTGAGTTGAGTTACAGAGTCAACCAAAGTGGGTAAATTAGCAAAGTGATGGCAAAAATGGTCACTCATAGAGCACTGGCACACTGGAAAGAAGATTGGCTGGAGTCAGATGGAGTTAATTTGAGTCTGTGCTTGACCACTTACAAGTGAAGCTTCAGCAGGCCACTTCACCCTAGTCAGCTTCACTCTCCTCATTTATAAGATCAGTGGGAATAATTCCACCAGTTAAGACCTTTGAGCAGAGTATATTATATTTCATTCCTCAAGCAGAGTACGTTGTATTTCATTCCCATGCTATATTCTTCTTTGTACACCTCCATGCCTAGAAAGCACCTGGTACATAATATGTAGATGGTAAATGTAGCAGTTAGTAATATTTATTTGAGAAATACTATATTCTGAACATGCAACCAAATAAGAAAGGGAAAAAACAAAAGAAAAATATCACCTTGTTCTTCACTGTATGGACATACACATAAAAGGAGCAGATGGGTTAAGAGTTCAAGGCAATTCTAATTACAACTCTAATGTTATTAGCTGTGAATCATCTGCCTGTTGCTCTCATCCCTGCTCAGAGTCATCTCTGCTCTCTCTTTCTGAAAGCAATTCCTGGTTCTCTAAAACATCTTTAATGTAATTAATATATTTCATTACCTTTGTTCTGGCATTAGCATCTTAAACTAAATAAAACATGGGGAAATTTCGACTACTCACTGAGGAGCTATAATGTGTATGTGTATGGTGAGGAGAGGGAGATAGCGGGGCAGAGAGAATGTGGCCAGTTTTGATTTAAGGAACCTGCTATGTGAAGCTGCAATTAAACCTCTGTGTCAGGGCAGTGGAGGCTAGGTGGGAGGTGGATGCCTATAATCTGGGCTGGAGGAGGGAGGAAGCCTTTGAAATAGTTGCTTTTTGGATGGTCAGGTAAAATTTGAAGCAGCTTGAATAAATCTGAGAGCATTCTGTATGGCTGGACAGCCAGATCAATCTGAAAAGGAGCTCAAATGGACCTGTGGCGGGTCCTGTATTTTGCATTCAAGCATTTGTGGGAATGAAGTATGGATAAGTGTCTCTACTGCATGAGTACATGTTTTAAGTCCTTTTAACCAGTCCTTTTAACATGGCTTTTATACTGTTGGCTGGAGTCAAATGGTCACTCATAGAGCACTGGCACACTGGAAAGAAGATTGGCTGGAGTCAGATGGAGTTAATTTGAGTCTGTGCTTGACCACTTACAAGTGAAGCTTCAGCAGGCCACTTCACCCTAGTCAGCTTCACTCTCCTCATTTATAAGATCAGTGGGAATAATTCCACCAGTTAAGACCTTTGAGCAGAGTATATTATATTTCATTCCTCAAGCAGAGTACGTTGTATTTCATTCCCATGCTATATTCTTCTTTGTACACCTCCATGCCTAGAAAGCACCTGGTACATAATATGTAGATGGTAAATGTAGCAGTTAGTAATATTTATTTGAGAAATACTATATTCTGAACATGCAACCAAATAAGAAAGGGAAAAAACAAAAGAAAAATATCACCTTGTTCTTCACTGTATGGACATACACATAAAAGGAGCAGATGGGTTAAGAGTTCAAGGCAATTCTAATTACAACTCTAATGTTATTAGCTGTGAATCATCTGCCTGTTGCTCTCATCCCTGCTCAGAGTCATCTCTGCTCTCTCTTTCTGAAAGCAATTCCTGGTTCTCTAAAACATCTTTAATGTAATTAATATATTTCATTACCTTTGTTCTGGCATTAGCATCTTAAACTAAATAAAACATGGGGAAATTTCGACTACTCACTGAGGAGCTATAATGTGTATGTGTATGGTGAGGAGAGGGAGATAGCGGGGCAGAGAGAATGTGGCCAGTTTTGATTTAAGGAACCTGCTATGTGAAGCTGCAATTAAACCTCTGTGTCAGGGCAGTGGAGGCTAGGTGGGAGGTGGATGCCTATAATCTGGGCTGGAGGAGGGAGGAAGCCTTTGAAATAGTTGCTTTTTGGATGGTCAGGTAAAATTTGAAGCAGCTTGAATAAATCTGAGAGCATTCTGTATGGCTGGACAGCCAGATCAATCTGAAAAGGAGCTCAAATGGACCTGTGGCGGGTCCTGTATTTTGCATTCAAGCATTTGTGGGAATGAAGTATGGATAAGTGTCTCTACTGCATGAGTCTAACAGTGTTTTAAGTCCTTTTAACCAGATGGCCTTTTTATACTGTTCATGGGGTTCTCATAGAAAGAATACTGGAGTGCTTTGCCATTTCCTTTCCAGCAAAGGAGAAGAGGGTGGCAGAGGATGAGATGGTTAGATGGCATCACTGACTCAATGAACAGAACTTGGGCAAACTCCAGGAGATAGTGAGGGACAGTGAAGCCTGGCATGCTGTTGTCCATGGGGTCATAAAAGGACACTGTCTCCACTGATAACCTTTTCTAGTACATGCTTATGTGTCCTTGCAGAGGCACTTAGGGACTGAACAAGAACAACAACAAACAGATGGCCATCAAGGTAGGAAACTAACCATGCTCTGAAGAAAAGGAACTTTGCCCCTCCTTCCCGCTAGCTGGTCCAGGGATGAACACTCACTTCTCTAGTGGGTTATGAAAGCTGGTCCCTGTAATCAGTAAGCATGAAACCTCTAGCACCTCAGGACTCCTGCTCCATGGAAGATGCTTCATCATGCATGCATATATTTATTCAATAAGTATTTGAGCACAAACTAAAACAAGATATGGTCTGTCAGTAAAAAGCTGATAGTCTAATGAAGGAAGAAGGCATTATAATATAGTGTGATGCATGCTAAGATTCTGGTTTGGGCAAACCACTGTGAGAGCACAGATGCGCCTAAATACGCTCAGGGAAGAGGAACTCAGGGCATGTCCCAGAGGTTGTCAGGATGAAGAGGAATGAACCAGACCAACAAGTATGAGGGGAGTCATTCAAGGCTGAAGAAACTGTAGAAAACCCTTAAAATGAGAGAGAACTTTGTCTAGTCTAGGAACTGCAAATACTTGAGAATAGTTTGAGCATGGACAAAAAACTGAGGCAGGAGAGATATCTGCCTGAGTGCTTCATGGGAGTCAGAGACTAATGTCCTGGCCCCTGTGCTCCAAATAGAAATGACATTTTGAATGCACCTGTTTCTTGCCTTGACTGATTCCTGATCACCTGGAAAGTGTTCTGTTAAGTTGAGGAGGCCTCCGTCTGTCCATCTAAGAGGGCATTTGGTTGCCTTGACCAACTCCATGGGGTCAGAAGACCTGGTTTATTCCACAGCTTTGCCATTTAGGGCTGTGTGAGCTGTGGAAAACTATTCAACTTTCATGAACGTCAGTTTCTTCATTTATTGAATGGATATGACTATGGAGAGGGTTCAACCAAATAACATATTCATTCTATTTATAAGGTGAGACATACTGGCTAAGTGAAAAGACTTATCGGTATGAATTAGGATTCACCACTATCCTGTGGGTACCTGAACATCTAGTCCATTTATGCATGGGTCTGGATCAACTTCTCCCCTTTCCCATACTGCTGAACTTGGGCCCTCCCACCAGCTATGGTCAGCTAGAATCCAGCTGACCAGATGGACTGGCTCTCTGCTGCCCTCACATGTCTGGAGCCAGGCATCCAACGTACATATAGAACCAGAAGCCCAGCCTCCTGCTCCTTGGGCCTCCCTCTTACACTTCCTGATAAGGCAAGAACAAAGAGGGCAGCACCCAGGGCCAACCTCTGCTCATCGCCTTTTCTAGTATGTGCTAATATATCCCTGCAGAGGCACCTGGGAGATGTAGGTCTATTTTGGGTGGGTGGTGGAGGCTGTGTGGTCAACAGGCAAAAGGCCAAGGCATTCTGTTTCTGTCCAGAGCCTTGGCAACATCTTGAGCACCTGATAGTCTGCAGTCACACCAGGAATGTTCCCGGGATTAGGCCAAAATCATCTATGAGAGACAGATTTGGAAAGGCCATCATCCTCCTTCAGAAGCAAATGATTTCACCAGCTCCATCTTCTAGCTGCATAAATTGGTTAATTACATGGGCTATGATTTGCAATCAATATTATCTCCTTGGCATTGACCTCACTGAAGGCAAATACTTATGGTCACATTTAAGAAAGGGCACATTATCTTTATCAGGAGTTATACATGGAACAGGGCCTCCCTTGTGACTCAGATGGTAAAGAATCTGCCTGCAGTGCCGGAGACCCAGGTTGGATCAGAAAGATCCTCTGGAGAAGGGAATGGCTACCCACTCAAGTATTCTTGCCTTGAGAATTCCTTGGACAGAGGAGCCTGGTGGGCTATGGTCCATAGGGTCGCAAAGGGTTGGACACGATTGAGCGACCAACACACTGACACATGGGAATGTTGGGCTAAGTGACTCTTAGGGCACTGATGTCAGTTTTTGCTTTTTTTTTAGTCTGAAGGATTTGGGACAAAAAACACAGGCAGATGCTAGACTGAAGCCCTGATTTTCACAAGGTAAAGAAAACCATAGGCACTAATCCCAAGAAACAAATTCCAAACACAAAGAAATGCTTTCTGTACAAAGATGTCTACCATAGAATTTTTTTATAATGGTAAAAAAATATTAAATGTTCAATATAAAAGGGATAAATAAGTTATTAAGGGATAAATAAGATTTATAAGCATTTACTCGATAGAATATTATCAAGTCATTAAGAGTGACAGTAATGAAGCACTACATACTAATATGGAAAATTCTTGTATTGTGCTGTTAAAAGTGAAACAAAAATAAAGTGGGTGTTCTATACTTCTTAAACATATGCATAGAGAAAAATCCTGTAAGAAAACACAGTGATAGGACAATCATGGTAATCTCTGAGCATTTCACCTATGTTCTCTTACCATTTTCTTGAATGAATGTATATTATTTTCAATTAAAATTCGCTAAAAATGGCAAGAAGAGAAAATAATTGGTCATATTGGCAACTTCACAAAGTCACTGTATTTCACACCCTAGATTGAGGAAGCCTGGTGGTATATGGACATACTTTATTTGGCCAGGAGATAAGTTTAAATTGGAAAGGCCATCATCCTCCTTCAGAAGCAAATGATTTCACCAGCTCCATCTTCTAGCTGCATAAATTGGTTAATTACATGGGCTATGATTTGCAATCAATATTATCTCCTTGGCATTGACCTCACTGAAGGCAAATACTTATGGTCACATTTAAGAAAGGGCACATTATCTTTATCAGGAGTTATACATGGAACAGGGCCTCCCTTGTGACTCAGATGGTAAAGAATCTGCCTGCAGTGCCGGAGACCCAGGTTGGATCAGAAAGATCCTCTGGAGAAGGGAATGGCTACCCACTCAAGTATTCTTGCCTTGAGAATTCCTTGGACAGAGGAGCCTGGTGGGCTATGGTCCATAGGGTCGCAAAGGGTTGGACACGATTGAGCGACCAACACACTGACACATGGGAATGTTGGGCTAAGTGACTCTTAGGGCACTGATGTCAGTTTTTGCTTTTTTTTTAGTCTGAAGGATTTGGGACAAAAAACACAGGCAGATGCTAGACTGAAGCCCTGATTTTCACAAGGTAAAGAAAACCATAGGCACTAATCCCAAGAAACAAATTCCAAACACAAAGAAATGCTTTCTGTACAAAGATGTCTACCATAGAATTTTTTTATAATGGTAAAAAAATATTAAATGTTCAATATAAAAGGGATAAATAAGTTATTAAGGGATAAATAAGATTTATAAGCATTTACTCGATAGAATATTATCAAGTCATTAAGAGTGACAGTAATGAAGCACTACATACTAATATGGAAAATTCTTGTATTGTGCTGTTAAAAGTGAAACAAAAATAAAGTGGGTGTTCTATACTTCTTAAACATATGCATAGAGAAAAATCCTGTAAGAAAACACAGTGATAGGACAATCATGGTAATCTCTGAGCATTTCACCTATGTTCTCTTACCATTTTCTTGAATGAATGTATATTATTTTCAATTAAAATTCGCTAAAAATGGCAAGAAGAGAAAATAATTGGTCATATTGGCAACTTCACAAAGTCACTGTATTTCACACCCTAGATTGAGGAAGCCTGGTGGTATATGGACATACTTTTTATTTGGCCAGGAGATAAGTATTAAGAATCCATAGGGCAGGCCCCAATACTGAACACTTGTCTTTTCCTTCAAGGCTGAGGAAGGACAGCTCCTCCACTGTGTGAAAGAGGTTAGTGCGGAGTGCTGGAGGAGCACGGCACAGGCTCCCAAACCAGCCTGAGTGGTCACTGAGGGCTTCCTGGAGGTGGTAACAGTCAAGATAGATTTTGAAGGATAAAGGGACAGAGAACATTCTGGGAAAAGAAAACAGGTCAAAAATTATATATGAAAAAAACATGTCATGTAGGGGAATACCCAGTACTTCACTGTGGCTGAAATACTGGGTGCACGGTAAAGGGTGAGTGATAGAAAGGGTCCCCAGGCTAGCTTGCGAAGGGGCTTGAATGTCATTCGAAGGCAGCCCTTCTCTGAGAAAGTCGGGAGAGGTTTACCCTGAGGGCAGTAAGGTGCCACTGAGAATGGTAACAGGGGCAGAAGAAGGTCCCAGCTGCGTGCCAAGAACATCTCTCTGGCTGCATCATGGACTTGGGAATGGATTTAGGGATGGGTTTGTGAGGGATAAAGAGAGGTTGAAGGTAGAAAAGTCAATTAGGTAGTAGAGCGGTAGTTTGGTGAAAGATATGAACCAAGGAGTGCTAGACTTACAAGAAGCCTTAGAAATCTCCCAGCCTTTGGCATTGGAGGAAAAGCGTGTTTTTGGATCAGTTCAACATTTAAATCAATAGACTGAGCAAATCAGACTATTCTCTTGAGAGTGGGTAGGCCTCATCCAATCAATTGAAGGCCTGAAGAGAACAAAAACCAGACTACCTCTTTCCCCTCCAGCCTGACTGCCTTTGAGTTGGGACATTAGGTTTTTCTTGCCTTCAGATTCTAACAGAAACATCAGATGGACAGATAGATAGATGTGTCTATTTGTCTATTGCTATTGGCTCGGCTCTTATAATCAGATTTCTATTAATAAACAGTAAGTCCTGAACACATGAATCTTCAAGTTGTGAGCTTTCAAAGATGTGAAGATACATTTCGATGATGTCAGAAGTGGTTAAAATTTCAGCTTGCTCTTCGTCCCTGTGGCTGATGGCTGTTCAGCTCTACCATCTCCTGCCTCCTCTCCTTCCTCCACTCAGTGACTCTTCTTGCCTGTTGACTAGATGCCACCTCCTGTAAGCCAGCTATTGTACCTAAATATTGTACTTTTCAAAGTACTGCACTGTACATTTAAAAATGTTTTCTTTATTTTTTTATCTGTTAATTTTGAATGTATAATTTGTGAAAAGTATTATAAACCTCTTATAGTGCAGTACTATATAGCTGATTGTGTTAGTTGGGTTCCTAGACTAACTTTGTAGAATTTGCTAAAAAAAAAAAAAAAAAAAAAATTGGACTTAGGGACAGAATAGAATTCATTTGTAGGTAGAGGACTTACTGTAGTCTACAGTCACATTGATTTTTCATTGTCTCCACACTACCTCACTGGCACCAGAGTTGTAATGACCTAGGACATAAGCCTGGGTCTCATGGCCCTCACAAGGGCCCTTTCATTCTACAACACTTCACCAAACATACCAAGACCATCTGAGAGAAAACTCTCCTTATTGTCTGTACCAGCTTTTCTGGCCTTAGACCTTCCCAAGTTCAGAAGGCCAAAGGTATTCATAAGATCCTTCTATGGCCCTACTATGGGTTTGTGAGGGATAAAGAGAGGTTGAAGGTAGAAAAGTCAATTAGGTAGTAGAGCGGTAGTTTGGTGAAAGATATGAACCAAGGAGTGCTAGACTTACAAGAAGCCTTAGAAATCTCCCAGCCTTTGGCATTGGAGGAAAAGCGTGTTTTTGGATCAGTTCAACATTTAAATCAATAGACTGAGCAAATCAGACTATTCTCTTGAGAGTGGGTAGGCCTCATCCAATCAATTGAAGGCCTGAAGAGAACAAAAACCAGACTACCTCTTTCCCCTCCAGCCTGACTGCCTTTGAGTTGGGACATTAGGTTTTTCTTGCCTTCAGATTCTAACAGAAACATCAGATGGACAGATAGATAGATGTGTCTATTTGTCTATTGCTATTGGCTCGGCTCTTATAATCAGATTTCTATTAATAAACAGTAAGTCCTGAACACATGAATCTTCAAGTTGTGAGCTTTCAAAGATGTGAAGATACATTTCGATGATGTCAGAAGTGGTTAAAATTTCAGCTTGCTCTTCGTCCCTGTGGCTGATGGCTGTTCAGCTCTACCATCTCCTGCCTCCTCTCCTTCCTCCACTCAGTGACTCTTCTTGCCTGTTGACTAGATGCCACCTCCTGTAAGCCAGCTATTGTACCTAAATATTGTACTTTTCAAAGTACTGCACTGTACATTTAAAAATGTTTTCTTTATTTTTTTATCTGTTAATTTTGAATGTATAATTTGTGAAAAGTATTATAAACCTCTTATAGTGCAGTACTATATAGCTGATTGTGTTAGTTGGGTTCCTAGACTAACTTTGTAGAATTTGCTAAAAAAAAAAAAAAAAAAAAAATTGGACTTAGGGACAGAATAGAATTCATTTGTAGGTAGAGGACTTACTGTAGTCTACAGTCACATTGATTTTTCATTGTCTCCACACTACCTCACTGGCACCAGAGTTGTAATGACCTAGGACATAAGCCTGGGTCTCATGGCCCTCACAAGGGGCCCTTTCATTCTACAACACTTCACCAAACATACCAAGACCATCTGAGAGAAAAACTCTCCCTTATTGTCTGTACCAGCTTTTCTGGCCTTAGACCTTCCCAAGTTCTAGAAGGCCAAAGCCTTGGTTTCTTAATATCTCTAACTATTCACTACATAGTTATCCATTAATAGCGCAAAGGTTTCCTTCATTCTCACAGAGTGTTTTCAGTGGGCACTATTAGAAAACAAATCCTAAGAAGCAATTTTGCTTTCCCATCACTGTCTACCACCTCTGGTTCCCCCTCTGTGCCCTACTCAGTAGGCTGAAGCATAGTGCCAAATAATTAACCAGCCTCCACTACTAAGCAAGTCAGCCCCACCTGGAGACCAAACTCAGAGGCTGGCGAGCCTCTGGTACCAAGTCAGAGGTCAGCTGGGGCAGACTAAGGACTCAGCGATCAAAGGTACTGGTCCCCATCTATCATGTTTCTCCTTCTCCATTCCTCAAGGCTTCTGCTTAGAATGAACTTCTCCTTCTTTGCCCGAGAAAAAAGCTTCCATTTTTCCTTAATGCCAGCTCCAACGCTTCCTTCATGCAACCATGGCACCCTGTGCACATTTCTACTCCAGCGAGACTTCTTCACTTCCTATTTTATTCCTTCAGACTCTCTCTAGATCAAGCATCAAGTCCAATTCCTTTCTTTCTCTGTGCCCAACACAAAATATGGAAATGGCACACCCACCAACTTTAATGTGTGAATAAATAACTACATGAGTGCTTAATAATCTGAAATTTAGGTGTTCTTCTTTCATCTCTGAACCAAGGCCTAATTTTGGCATCTGTAGAATATCTGCTTCTCGGAACTATTGCAAAGAATATACGAAAGAGAGGGGAGGGTGGCCCCAGATGATTCCATAGAAAGGCTGTGTGTGCTCACAGGAGCATATTTTGTGAGCTTCAGGGTAGTTAGTTATAGTTACCTGCTCTCAAGATGCAAGCCCTCCAGGGATCATTTGTTTCTTCAGTTCCTTTAGTTCTTCTCTTTCCCTTTCACTTTCCCCTCTTTCCTTTTTATTTTTTTTCCTGACCTCATATTTTCAGCAAACACCTCATGTATGCCAGGTACTTGGGATACAACTGAAGGACAGCTGCACCGATTTTCTGCTTTTAAGGAGTTCATAAAGAGAAAGTCAGGTATAAAAAGACAATCACAATCTATCATGGCAAGAACTGGGGCCCAGAAAACCTAGGGGCTTTGCTCATACTCACCACAGAACACATGGGTAGAGCAAATATCCTTTAGGCAAACTTGCCTCCATAAACAGGAGTCGGTTAATTGAAGACCATTCTAGACATAAGGACAGACATGCTTGGAAGAGCAGAGATGAGAGGAACATCAGAAAGCACAGAGTGGGGCTTCCCTGGTAGTCCAGTGGGTAGAGTCCACCTTGCTGTCCAAGGAGCACTGGTTCAATCCCTGGCCTGGGAAGATCCCACATGCTGCAGAGTGGCTGGACAGGTGTGTCCAATTACCAGCCAGTGCTCTGGGGCGCATGCGCCCAGAGCCGGTGCTCTGCAACAAGAGAGGCCACTGTGATGGGAGGCCCACACAGGTCAAAGAGCAAAGATGGATGAAAATAAATAAAAATAAAAGACCAGTAAAGGTGGCCAAAATTAAAAAAAAAAAAAAGCACAGAGTGTAAGATGCTGGATGAAGGCTGGTGGAGGAGATGGTGGTTGGGTTACTATATAAGACTGGAGGGCTTTCTTAGACAT
Organism: Tragulus kanchil; assembly: GCA_022376925.1. NCBI lineage: Eukaryota > Metazoa > Chordata > Mammalia > Artiodactyla > Tragulidae > Tragulus > Tragulus kanchil. The sequence goes on along the minus strand of JAIOJX010000032.1, from coordinate 110,999,202 downwards.
GGTGAGGCACTGGCCTTTACCTGCAGGCCAGTGGGAACTGTGGAATGAGTCAACCTCATGGAGTGACAGCTCTGGATTGTTCCCAAAGGAGCAAAACAGGAATCCTATGGGAGGAGGACAGCTGGGGGAGAGGGAGGCTCTGGACTTGCCATGTGGGGAATAAAAGCTAAGGGCTGGGGAGCTCGGCCTGCGGAAGAGAAGACCTGGAGGTCAGCCAAGTAGCTGTCTTCATGTGAGAGGGACTGCAGAGGGAGAGGAAGCAGATGTGCTTTGTGTGCTCCAGCCATGCGAGGACCAGAGCTTGTGACTGGCGGCTACCTGTGTAAACCTGGAAATCCAGTCACCTCACTGAGCTTTGGTTTCCTCGTTTATAAAAGGAGAGCGGTCACCAGGCTTCAGCACACTGCGGGAAGGGTTTAATGTAAAGAGGCACGTCAGGTACCTGGCACGTGTTTGGCACATGGGGGAGGCACATGGTAGGCTCCTCATGACTCTAAACATAAATACGGAGATGGGGTGAGAAGCATGTTGGCAGGGGGAGCAGGGAGGGAGGAGGGAAACAAAAATAATTTCAGCTTCGAATACAAAAACAATTCCGCTTGCTTCCTATTTTGGGAGTTGCTGCGGAGGCCAGGAGGGAAGGAAGGATCCCATTTTAGTGCAACCCGCCTTCTCACTGGGGCTGCAACTTCCAGACTCCAACCTGCCTCTTCCAACAGCTTTATAGGAGATCAGGTTGGTGAACTGCCCTAAGGAAGTATCAGAGACTTCCTTCAAGGATCAGATGAACTATCCTGACTCAGAAAAGCCCTCTCTGATCCAGCAACTATCTAGGACCTCCTGTGTAGTATCTCATTATACCATCTGTGTTCAGTCACTCAGGTGTGTCACCTCTTTGTGATCCTATGAACTGCTGCCCACTAGGCTCCTCTGTCCATAGGATTTTCCAGGCAAGAAATACTGGAGTGGGTTGGCATTTCATCCTCCAGGGGATCTTCCTGACCAAAGCAGATTCTTTACTGCTGAGCCATCGGGGAAGACGCACTACACCATTTATTTTACCCATATTATCATCTGTCCTCATAGCTTGCATGACTGTTTAATGTTCTTCTCCTCTCCAATGAAGGCAGACAGTATTTCTGATGTTCCCTGTTGCATTTTCAGTGCCTAGAGAAGTGCCTAGAACTCAGTAGGCACTTCATTTATGGATTGACCAAAGGAGCAAGTGCAGGAATAAAGGAACAAGCTGGAAATAAAGGAATAGGAAGTTTGAGGCAAAGGAAACTCCATAAGGAAAGGCAAAGATATGGTCATATAAGTACCACATGAAAAGTATAGCATATTTGAAAGATAAAAGATGGACAAGTCTTTGGGGGCAGATGGTGCAGATTCCTTAATGCTGTGCTAAGGACATTGGGCTGTCTCCTGTGGGTGGTGGAGAGACACTGCAGGTGCTCAAGCAGAGAAGACCTTGTGCTGGAAGACTTGAGGAGGAGAGGCTGGAGGACCTTCCTCCCTGTTGCTGGAGTCTGTGGCTTGGCCCTCTTCTCTGTTCAGGACTTTGATTTTGGATCTCAAAGCCCTTCTTCCTTCTCCAACCACTGCCCACAAATCAACCTGAGAATTACAGATCACTCTACTGCCTTTAAGGTCCAAGCTTGAGAAACAACTTCTTCGTTAAGTCTCAGATAACAAGAGCTCTTCCTGTCACTCCTTAGATAGCCCTTCTCTGCCCAGTTAAACACCTAACTTGCTTCAGAAGACCAGGTTTCTAAGCAGCTTCTACTCCTATCAGACACCTCATTCTCTGACGGAAAAAAAGGGGGGTTGGTGAATATTATCTTTATCCTTTCAGGGTTGATAGGAGAATTAAACAATCAAAAGAATGTGAAAGAGTTTACTGAATTGTACAGCACTTCCAGAATCTTCCCAGGTGCTGCAGAGGTTAAGGAATGCACCTGCAATGCAGGGGACACAAGAGATGTAGGTTCAATCTCTGGGTTGGGAAGATCCCTGGAGTAGGAAATGGCAGCCCATTCCAGTATTCTTGCCTGGGAGATCCTATAGGCAGAGGAGCCTGGCAGGCTACATTCCATGGGGTCACAAAGAGTCAGACACGATTGAGTATGTATGCACGCATGCACAGCACTGCCAAAGGCACATGGTGTCACCACAGAGGACTAGAGCTGGGACTCTAGGCAGGGACCCAGCACACATCAGCAAAATGTGAACCTGGGCTCCACTACCAGCCCACCACCTTCACCACCACCAAAGGCAGACTTGTGGTGGGTGACATAAGCTTCAGGAAGTGAGGCTTGAGAGGAGTTTAGGGATCAGAGGAGCTGGCTAAGAAATTTCTAGAAAGAGCCCTATGGCCTGAGAGAGAACACAGCAAGCAAAAGGAGGGCAGAGAACTTGTGGGTTATATGTCTCTTTAGCTAGTGAACTAAACAAAGGCTGAGGCAGAAGAAGAATAATTTACAACTGAATCTTCATCTTGATTCTCTGAATTAAGTGTTTTCATGACATGCTGCCAGAAAATTGCCTGTGACCCCAGCCTTTTGAACCCGAAAAGATGCTACAAATGCTAGGGAAGGGGTGGTTACCAGGAGATCCTCAAGGCACGCTCACCTCCCACTGCATAACTTCACACTCTCTCCTCCTCTCCTCATCCCCCAAAGTCCAGACACAGTGGACTGTTTACCTGTCCCTAAGTTTGTTCCTTACTATTTCACCAACAGGCCTCTGCACATGCTGTTCCCATTGCCTGAACACTCCTTCCTTCTCTACCAGTCAAGATCTTGCTTGATCTTCAAGGCCTTGGTCAAATGGTACTTTTTTTTTTCTCTGAAACTTGCTTAAGATGAAGTTAACCTCTTTCTTTCATTGCCTCCAAATGATATTACAGTACTGTGCTTTTATTTGGTAGTAAGTTTGTCATATTTGGATCTTCCCTGGTGGCTCAGATGGTAAAGAATCTGCCTGCAATGCCTGGGTTCAATCCCTGGGTTGGGAAGATCCCCTGGAGAAGGGAAAGGGTACCCACTCTAGTATTCATGCCAGGAGAATACCATGGCTTGTCTGTGGGTCGCCAAGAGTCAGACATGATTGAGTGACTTTCACTTCACTATCATATTAGAATTTTAGTTGATTGTTTCCATGATTTTTCCTTTACCATGCTGTCTCTATATCCCTAATGCCTACCCCATGTTTTCATAGACTTGAGGTACTCAGCAAATATGTGCATGTGAGCTCAGTCACTGCAGGCATGCCTGACTGTTTGTGACCCTATGGACAATAGTCCACCAGGCTCCTCTGTCCAAGGGATTCTCCAAGCAAGAAGACTGGAGTGTGTTATATGCCCTTCTCCAGGGATCTTCCTGACCTGGGGATCTAATCTGTGTCTCCTGCATTGGCAGGAGGGTTCTTTACCACTGAGACACCTGGGAAGCCCTAGTTAGTAAATACACGTTGAAACAAATGAAGGAGGAGTAAGGAGGAAATTAATTTTTATTGCACATATAATGGCATGCCAAACACTTTGTGAATACTGACTCTTATGATTGTCTTATGATTATGGCGCTCCCTGACTTCCCAGGCAATGGGCCTTTAAACAAAGTCTTCAGACGCAGGCAAGCTGCAGAAAAGCCCTGGGTGATAGCTCTGGTCTCATGTCTTCATAGTCCCTGCCTCCCTCCACTCTGCTCTCATCTCCATGGCTCTTGGATTGTCTGACTCCATGTCCTGGCCTGATAGCTGTACCTTGCAATTATTAAATTCAGCTCAAGGCAATAACCAGTTCTTATAAACAACTATGTGCAATTTTTTTTTTTGCATGCTTCGTTATTTAGAAAACCATCTTAGGCACAGTTGCAGGGAAGAAAGTTTTAGCTGCACAGAATCACAAAAGATGAGAAATCTTCCATAGGCTAAGGGATGAGACAAATCTCATTTGGTGGTATTGTCCTTACACATGGGACCACAACGTTCAGAGAGGCTGCTTAAGATGAAGTTAACCTCTTTCTTTCATTGCCTCCAAATGATATTACAGTACTGTGCTTTTATTTGGTAGTAAGTTTGTCATATTTGGATCTTCCCTGGTGGCTCAGATGGTAAAGAATCTGCCTGCAATGCCTGGGTTCAATCCCTGGGTTGGGAAGATCCCCTGGAGAAGGGAAAGGGTACCCACTCTAGTATTCATGCCAGGAGAATACCATGGCTTGTCTGTGGGTCGCCAAGAGTCAGACATGATTGAGTGACTTTCACTTCACTATCATATTAGAATTTTAGTTGATTGTTTCCATGATTTTTCCTTTACCATGCTGTCTCTATATCCCTAATGCCTACCCCATGTTTTCATAGACTTGAGGTACTCAGCAAATATGTGCATGTGAGCTCAGTCACTGCAGGCATGCCTGACTGTTTGTGACCCTATGGACAATAGTCCACCAGGCTCCTCTGTCCAAGGGATTCTCCAAGCAAGAAGACTGGAGTGTGTTATATGCCCTTCTCCAGGGATCTTCCTGACCTGGGGATCTAATCTGTGTCTCCTGCATTGGCAGGAGGGTTCTTTACCACTGAGACACCTGGGAAGCCCTAGTTAGTAAATACACGTTGAAACAAATGAAGGAGGAGTAAGGAGGAAATTAATTTTATTGCACATATAATGGCATGCCAAACACTTTGTGAATACTGACTCTTATGATTGTCTTATGATTATGGCGCTCCCTGACTTCCCAGGCAATGGGCCTTTAAACAAAGTCTTCAGACGCAGGCAAGCTGCAGAAAAGCCCTGGGTGATAGCTCTGGTCTCATGTCTTCATAGTCCCTGCCTCCCTCCACTCTGCTCTCATCTCCATGGCTCTTGGATTGTCTGACTCCATGTCCTGGCCTGATAGCTGTACCTTGCAATTATTAAATTCAGCTCAAGGCAATAACCAGTTCTTATAAACAACTATGTGCAATTTTTTTTTTTGCATGCTTCGTTATTTAGAAAACCATCTTAGGCACAGTTGCAGGGAAGAAAGTTTTAGCTGCACAGAATCACAAAAGATGAGAAATCTTCCATAGGCTAAGGGATGAGACAAATCTCATTTGGTGGTATTGTCCTTACACATGGGACCACAACGTTCAGAGAGGCTGGGGAGCACAGAGGATGCATTGCTAGTAAGTGTTGAAGTTTGTGTTCAAAGTCAGAATGGCTACCAAATGCCAAACCATCAGAAAGTGGCAGAGAGAAACTAGAGCATCCCCTGCCTCAACCTCCATAGAGGTGTCTCTGTCAGTGGTTACATATGGACATGTGGACCACCTGTCCTCCCTTTGACCCTCGGGCCTTGCATGGTAGGGTCTTCCTGTGGACCTCTGAGTCCGTTCGCCACTCTCTGCTTGGCTTCCCATTTGGTACCTATTCCCTGCACTGAGTCCTTTTTGTTTTAAATATTTGGAGTGGTCTGTTTTTCTTGGCTATGCACTGATGGACACTCAGATTGAGACAAAACTAAGAAGCAAAGCAAAAATGGCAATGATGCATAACAATAAGTGGTAATGTGTCAGAACTATTAACTGGTGATAGTAACAAATGCTGATAACAGGCTGTGCCTCAGGCATTTCTATTCTGCCAATTACACTGCATTCTCTAGCCCTAGTTGTAACTCTACTTTCTTCTTTTCCTCTCACATTTGAATGGTAATAAAATAAAAATGACAAAACTGTAGGGTTAACCTTAAATATTTTCTACCTAACACAAAAATTGTATCATTTATAAACCTTGGTGTTTTCACTGTTGTTAGTAATCCTGTGTGTGTATGAGATATGTCACAACCTGATAGCTTAAAAAATAAAGGGTTCTTAGCTTTGCATGTGCTTAGTCACTCACTCGTGTCTGACTGTTTGTGACTCCACAGACTGTAGATGGTAAGACTCCTCTGTCCAAGGGATTCTCCAGGCAAGAATATTGGAATGGGTGGCCATCCTGAATCAGAAATTGAACTCAGATCTCCAGCACTGCAGGTGGATTCTTTATCATTTGAGCCTTACAAAAGGATTGTTGGGATAGAAAATGCTTTAGTGTGGGCAGTTGTGAGTCTGGAACCAGATTACCCAAGGCAACATGGGCCCAGTAAGAGCTCAAATCTTTCTGTTGGTATTTGGATCTTCTACTCATCATTATCATCATCATCACCACCATCATCATAACGGAAGTCATTGTGATTACTTGTATGTATACCAAGCACTGTGGTACTCCGGTTGATATATGAGCTCAGTGAACCATGAGAACTCTCCTGTGAGGAAAGTGAGTCACAGAGAAATGAAAGAACTTGCCCAAGAGCATATGAATAGACAAAGGGCAGAATTTGGATGAGTACAAGCAGTCCATCTGTAGAATTTGAGTCTATGATGAAAGCCACAATCTTTAATCCCTCTCTACAGAGCAGGCTTGTATACATGGTGGACCATTCATGTTACCATGACCTCTGTTCTTCCTCTCAGACTTCTTTCCCAAAGCATCCCAGGCCCTTCGCGCTGCCCCAACTCTTGGGAAAGGACTATGTATATTTCATTATCACTCCACTGACCACCTACAAGTTATGCCCTACAGAGTAAGGGAGGGGGTCAAAAAGGCTCTAACTCACACAATTCCGCCTTACTCTTGAATACAATCAGTCCTAGAGAGGCTGGAATATCTCTCAGGGGAAGAGTCTGAGGAACAGAAAATATGGTATTTGGAAGAATTTGTCTTTCTAGGAGTTAAATCTGTTTGGAGTGGAAAGTAGAAGGAAAAAAAAAACACCCACAAAAATGATTTTCTGCTTTTTTTAAACTTAAAATTATGGAAATTGTTTCTGACAGCAAATTGCTCCTAATTAATTTCTTGGCTCTGCTGGGAAAATGTACTGTTCTGTTGATTTCTAAATTCCACCGGCTTAATTATCAAAAGAATTTTTTCCTTAAAACTATTAACATGTGGGTTTGCATCTGGGGGTCTGTCAGCAAAGTGTGAAGGGTAAGGGGGGAGGGAGAGTCAGGGGTTTGATGGGCAACACAAGGCATAGGGACACAACTAATGGACTGACCCCCACATTTCAAAGTCCAGGAGAAGGTTGTGTCCACAGGAAAACAGGTCTGAGTGGTGTAGGCAGAATAGTAATGTGAGAAGTGCCTGGTTATGGAGTTGGGAGAGTTTGACTTAAATTCCATCTCTATTACTGAACTTAGACCAACAGAGCACTTTTGAGCATCAGCCATCTTTGTAAAATAAGGCTGGTAAAACATCAATATTTACAGAACTCTTGACACATGTCAGGTAGTATCCTAAATGCCTTTAAGTGCGTTAACATCTTATTCTTCTTCACATCCCTATAAAATAGTGGTGGCAACTTTCTGTCTTATAAGGGAGAAAACAAATTCAGAGGGGCCATGCAAATTGCCTAAGGTTTCACATGTGATGAGTGGCAGAGGCCAGAAAAGAACCCAGGCAGCTGCGCTCACTGTGAGAGGAAAGGAGGCTGACTTCCCAACTACTGGGAACCTGTCTGCCTTCATCATTAGACTGAGTGCATCTCAGGGTCAGAGCTTCCCTGGCGGCTCAGATGCTAAAAAATCTGACTACAGCACAGGAGACCCAGGTTTGATCCCTCGGTCAGGAAGATTCCCTGGAAAAGGGAATGGTTATCCACTTCAGGATTCTTGCTTAGAGAATTCCATGGAGGAGCCTGGTGGGCTACAGACCATGGGGCTGCAAACAGTTGGATATGACTGAACAACTAGCAACTATCTCAAGATCTGGGGATGATTTCCCAATTGATTTTATATTCATAAATGCAGTTAGTATCTGCTAAGTAAATAAATGAATAAACAAATAGTTTAGATGTTCAATAAAATATTGGCAGAATTTAAATCTGGAAGTATTTAATTTGGTATAGTTTATGAAAAAAAATCATTCAATTTCAGTCACTCAACAGACGTTGATGAAATATCCACTGTATCCCAGTCAGTGTACTATTCAACAAAACCTCTGAACACCCAGCAATTTTGCTTTTGGAGACTGATTCTAGGAAAATAAAATAACTGAAAAATTGTCTAAAGATATATGAACCAGGATATTCATCACAGCATCCATTCATTCATTCATGCAACAGATATTTTTTGAGAGCCTACTATGTGCCAAACATTGTTCTAGGCACTCCACAGGATAAGACAAAGTCCAAACCTTCATGCAACTTACAATCTTGTAGGGAAGGCAGACCAAAAAAAGCCCAATGAATATACAATGTCAAGTGGAAATAAGAGCTACGATACAGGGTAGGGTAAAGGGATGGGCTGTAGAAGGAACTGATATTTTGGTTTAGGGGTCAGCAGAAATGTCTCTGAGCAGAGACAATTTGAGTAGAGATTTCTTTTTTTTTTTTTTTTTTTTGAGCATCTTTATTTTCCAGGACTCCATACATATTATCTCACTTTATCCTCACAATATGATGTTGCAGTGCAGTGCTTTTATTTATTTTAATCAATTATTTTTGGCCCCACAGCAGGTGGGATCTTAGTTCCCCAACCAGGGATTGAACCCGTGCCTCCTGCACAGGTATCATGGGGTTTTGACCACTGGAGCACCAGGGAAGTCCCTGGGTAGAGATCTAAATGACATGAGGGAGTGAGCCATGTGAACATATTAATTGGTATGAACTGGTGTAGAGCCATGTATATTGGGGTAGAGTAGAAATGCAGTATATAATCTAGTTTTCTTGTGACTTCAGACAAGTCATTTCAGCTTTCCTGCCTCCTGGGCTCCCACAGAGAAAGGTCTCTCTCTGCCATCACCTACCCCTGCCCACCATGCTCTTGAAGCTTCATCCTCCTACTGGGGCCAGAACAAGGATGAGTTATATCCAAGAGAGACTCCTTCTACCAATATATTTCCCCAAATTCCAAGACAAGTGAATCTTACTCATGTGTCAAAGCCAACATCAACTCTTACTTCCTTCTGAAGCCTTTCCTTGCTTTATCAGGGAGAGTGTTTCTGCACTACTCCCCTTTCACTACTGACACACCACCGAAGTAGCATTTTGGGTTTGCAGGGTCTGACTTTTTGAGACAAGGACAATGTCCCATCTATTTCTGAATCACAGCCTCGACCTCAGTGTCTAGCAGATGTCAGTGTTTAACATGGTATAGATGAGTTGATTTGAAAAGGCATTTGGAGATTGCACAAGATTTTAACGTGTGTTAGGTAAGGGTTTTTTTTCTGTTACATTCATATCTATTCACTTGTTCATGCAACTTACAATCTTGTAGGGAAGGCAGACCAAAAAAAGCCCAATGAATATACAATGTCAAGTGGAAATAAGAGCTACGATACAGGGTAGGGTAAAGGGATGGGCTGTAGAAGGAACTGATATTTTGGTTTAGGGGTCAGCAGAAATGTCTCTGAGCAGAGACAATTTGAGTAGAGATTTCTTTTTTTTTTTTTTTTTTTTGAGCATCTTTATTTTCCAGGACTCCATACATATTATCTCACTTTATCCTCACAATATGATGTTGCAGTGCAGTGCTTTTATTTATTTTAATCAATTATTTTTGGCCCCACAGCAGGTGGGATCTTAGTTCCCCAACCAGGGATTGAACCCGTGCCTCCTGCACAGGTATCATGGGGTTTTGACCACTGGAGCACCAGGGAAGTCCCTGGGTAGAGATCTAAATGACATGAGGGAGTGAGCCATGTGAACATATTAATTGGTATGAACTGGTGTAGAGCCATGTATATTGGGGTAGAGTAGAAATGCAGTATATAATCTAGTTTTCTTGTGACTTCAGACAAGTCATTTCAGCTTTCCTGCCTCCTGGGCTCCCACAGAGAAAGGTCTCTCTCTGCCATCACCTACCCCTGCCCACCATGCTCTTGAAGCTTCATCCTCCTACTGGGGCCAGAACAAGGATGAGTTATATCCAAGAGAGACTCCTTCTACCAATATATTTCCCCAAATTCCAAGACAAGTGAATCTTACTCATGTGTCAAAGCCAACATCAACTCTTACTTCCTTCTGAAGCCTTTCCTTGCTTTATCAGGGAGAGTGTTTCTGCACTACTCCCCTTTCACTACTGACACACCACCGAAGTAGCATTTTGGGTTTGCAGGGTCTGACTTTTTGAGACAAGGACAATGTCCCATCTATTTCTGAATCACAGCCTCGACCTCAGTGTCTAGCAGATGTCAGTGTTTAACATGGTATAGATGAGTTGATTTGAAAAGGCATTTGGAGATTGCACAAGATTTTAACGTGTGTTAGGTAAGGGTTTTTTTTTTCTGTTACATTCATATCTATTCACTTGTTCATAGAAACCACACAAGAAGAGCTCATTGCATGAATAAACTCATGTTGTAAAAAGCAGTTTCTTTTTGATGAATGAGGATCACTTTACCTCTTCAAGGACATACTTGCTTTGACAATTGTCAGATGTGGTTAAACAGGGATACAGAGCAGGGACAAGTCGAGAGGTGTGAGACATATTCATCTTGGCTAAAGATTTACTATATGGTAGGCAGATTTTCTATGGCTAGTTGTTACTGCTGTTCAGTCACTAAGTCGTGTCTTAGCCCTTGTCAGGCTTGGCATTCCTGCCTCTCCATGGACTATAGCACACCAGGCTGCTCTGTCCTCCACTGTCTCCTGGAGTTTGCTCAAATTCATGTCCTTTGAGTCAGTGATGCTATATAACCATCCCATCCTCTGCCATCCCCTTTTTCTTTAGCCTCAATCTTTCCCAGCATCAAGTTTTCCAGTGAGTTGGCTCTTTGAATTAGGTGGCCAAAGTATTGGACCTTCAGCTTCACCAACAGTCCTTCCAATGAATATTCTGGGTCAGTTTCCTTTATGATCGACTGGTTTGATCTCCTTGCTGTCCAAGGGACTCTCAAGAGTCTTCTCCAGCACCACAAACCATTATTTTATTCTAGTTAATTTTTCAGAACAACCCTAAAAGTACTTATCATTATCTTCATTTTATAAATGAAGAAAAAAAATATGTCAAGGGGATTAAGGCATTACTTCCAAGCACAAAATTGAAGGAGGGCAGTAGGATGAAGAAGCTGGGAGCATCTTTTCCCTAGCATCTACTCGTCAAAGCCAACATCAACTCTTACTTCCTTCTGAAGCCTTTCCTTGCTTTATCAGGAGAGTGTTTCTGCACTACTCCCTTTCACTACTGACACACCACAGTAGCATTTTGGGTTTGCAGGGTCTGACTTTTTGAGACAAGGACAATGTCCCATCTATTTCTGAATCACAGCCTCGACCTCAGTGTCTAGCAGATGTCAGTGTTTAACATGGTATAGATGAGTTGATTTGAAAAGGCATTTGGAGATTGCACAAGATTTTAACGTGTGTTAGGTAAGGGTTTTTTTTTTCTGTTACATTCATATCTATTCACTTGTTCATAGAAACCACACAAGAAGAGCTCATTGCATGAATAAACTCATGTTGTAAAAAGCAGTTTCTTTTTGATGAATGAGGATCACTTTACCTCTTCAAGGACATACTTGCTTTGACAATTGTCAGATGTGGTTAAACAGGGATACAGAGCAGGGACAAGTCGAGAGGTGTGAGACATATTCATCTTGGCTAAAGATTTACTATATGGTAGGCAGATTTTCTATGGCTAGTTGTTACTGCTGTTCAGTCACTAAGTCGTGTCTTAGCCCTTGTCAGGCTTGGCATTCCTGCCTCTCCATGGACTATAGCACACCAGGCTGCTCTGTCCTCCACTGTCTCCTGGAGTTTGCTCAAATTCATGTCCTTTGAGTCAGTGATGCTATATAACCATCCCATCCTCTGCCATCCCCTTTTTCTTTAGCCTCAATCTTTCCCAGCATCAAGTTTTCCAGTGAGTTGGCTCTTTGAATTAGGTGGCCAAAGTATTGGACCTTCAGCTTCACCAACAGTCCTTCCAATGAATATTCTGGGTCAGTTTCCTTTATGATCGACTGGTTTGATCTCCTTGCTGTCCAAGGGACTCTCAAGAGTCTTCTCCAGCACCACAAACCATTATTTTATTCTAGTTAATTTTTCAGAACAACCCTAAAAGTACTTATCATTATCTTCATTTTATAAATGAAGAAAAAAAATATGTCAAGGGGATTAAGGCATTACTTCCAAGCACAAAATTGAAGGAGGGCAGTAGGATGAAGAAGCTGGGAGCATCTGATATTAGTACTCATGTCCTGGCTCCCTAGAGCTCTTGGCATGGCAGGTGGTAGAGGAGAAGCTCAGGAAGATGTTGGGGATTCCTCTCCTGGAGCTACATCAGCTCGCTGGCTATTACAGGAGAAGACAATTGTTGTTTTTAGAAGGTACTCACAGGCCCACAGCCACACAAGTAAACACCTTGGTGCTTCAGCGAGTTGAGGGATCTGCAGTGTGGATTCTACACAGCTCAGAATTCATCTGAAGTGGGTCACCGTATTTGCTCTGCTCTAATGACATCGATTTCTTTTCCCTCATACTGTCATCAACTAGTCTTCCCTACTAGACTGGGAGCACTTTTGGAGCCACAGGTTGGCATTCTTGACTCTCCTGTTCCTAGCCCAGAGGCTGGCCCAAAGAAGACCTTATTGTGAATTCATGGACCAAGACAGTGATGGTTCATTTTATATGTGAATTCATTGGGCCATAGGGTGTGCAGCTATTTGATTAAAGATTATTTCCAGGTGTGTCTTAGAGGGTGTTCTCCTTGAGATCAGCATTTGAATAGGTAGACTAGGTAAAGCAGATGGCCCTCATCAATGAAGGTGGGCATCATTCAGTCCTCTGGGGGCCTGAATAGAACACAAAGGTGGAATAAAGGAAGAAATTGATCTCTTCATGCCTGACGGCTGAGCTGGCACCTGGTCTTCTCCAGCCCCTAGGCTCTCCTGGTGGTCAGGCTTTCTCACTCAAACTGGAACAATAATACTGGCTTTCCTGGGTCTCTAGCTTGCCAGCTGCAGACCCTGGGATTTCTGAGACTCCATAATCATATGAGTCAATCAGTCAATATATATATATATATAATTTTTTTTTCATACTCTCAGGAACCCCAACCAATACAGATATTCTGGTACTGAGAAGTGGGGGGCTGCTGTAACAATTCACCAAAAATGTGGGCATAGCTTTGAAAGTGAATAACTGGTAGAGGGTGGAAGAATTTTGGGGTATATGCTCGAAATATAGATGTTAGAGGTGATTCTAGTGAAATCTCAGATGGAAACAAGGAACACATTCCTGGAAACTGAAGGAAAGGTAATCCTTGTTATAAAGTGGCAAAGAACTTGGCTGAACTGTGTTCTACTCTTTTGTGTAATGCAGAAACTGTGAGCAATGAAACTGGATATTAAGCTGAGGAAATTCCTAAGCAAAGTGTGGAAGGGGCAGCTTGGTTCCCCTTGACTGGTTACAGTAAAGTATAAGAAGACAGAGGAGACTTATGGACATTGTGGGAAGTGAACAGTGGGTGAGAGGCATGGAAAGAGCAACATGGAAACCTATACTAATATATGTAAAAGAGATAGCTATTGTCAATGTGCTATGGGAATAAGGGATCCTAAATGGGGGCTATATGACAGCCTGGAAGGGTGGGATGGGTGGGGGGAATGGGAGGAGAGCAGAGGCGGGAAGGGTCAGGGATATACATATGGCTAATCTGGTATTATACATATCTGAAAACAACAAAACTCTGTAAAAGCAAAAAATAAAATAAAAATAATTCTTTAAAAAATTTTAATTAAGTAAAGTCACTGTTGCATGTGGCAGATGACTTATCAGAATCTTTCTAGGTACTTAAATAAAAGTTAATACAGCCAAAAAAAAAGGGATAATATTAAAGAAGGGATTATTAAGCAAAAATGGAGGAGGGCATGGCAACCCACTTCAGTATTCTTGCCTGGAGAATCCCCATGGACAGAGGAGCCTGGCGGGCTACAGTCCATGGGGTTGCAAAGAGTCAGACACAACTGAGTGATGAAGCACAGCACAGTAAGCAAAAAACCCCAAAAACCCAGAGCTTAAAGATCTGGAAAATTCTCAGTTTGTCTGAGTGTGTTTGGAAGAGAATGCCAAAGCTGCAGCTAGACGATCACTTAATAAAGATCATGGGGACGACTAATGAGCTTAATCAGCCATCTCAAGGGAAGCCAGGAATACAGATGGGACTACAGCAGCAGAAGCACTACCAGCAGAGACGAAAGAGACAGAGAAGGTGGGATAGAATGAAGGGAGGCGGCCAGATTTCTTGGATTCTACACGATGGAACCAGAGAGCTATTTGGCTCTGTGAACATGCACTATGCCTCAAGGAAAGGCAAGAAGGACACAGAAGGAGACTCACAGATCCCCAGGGCTACCACTTCCACCACAGACCCAGGAGAAAGGGCTAGTTACTCCTTGATTTCAAAAGGTGGGGACACATTTCCAGTTTTGGAAGGTCAAGATACGTCTGTCCAGTACCTTGAGAGCAAGGTACCCAGAGATCTGTGGAGGCAGGGCCCTGTGGAGCTGAAGGGGTGGGGCTGGTCTGCCAGGCCACGGGGGTGACACTGTCACCCCGATTAGCTTGAACAGTACAGCACTGAATCAAACAGGATTATTCTCATGCCTTAGGACTAATGGAGTTTGGACTTAATATCACTTCTTTTTTTTTTTCTTTCTAATTTCTCCCTTTTGGAACGGGAACTATGTCCATTCCATGACTGTATTTTGGAAGCACTGAGCTTGTCTTGTTTCTTGTATTCATAGCTGGAGGGGAATGTTGCCTCAGGATAAATCACATCTTAAGTTTCACTCATATCTGAATTAGCTGATAGATGATATTTAGATGAGACTTTGGACTTTGTATTTTAAAGCTGATGTTGGAATGAGTTAATTATTTGGGGGCTAGGGGGGTGGAAAAAATGTACTTTGTAAGTGGGAAGACATGAATTGGGGGAGCAGAGGCAGAATGTTATGGATTGAATATGGGTCCTCCTATATCTCACAGATGTGAGAGTTGTAAAGAAGGCTGAGCACCAAAGAAACGATGCCTTAGAACTGTGGTGCCACAGAAGACTCTGAGAGTCCCTTGGACAGCAAGGAGATCAAACCAGTCAATCCTGAAGGAAATCAGCCCTGACTATGCATTGGAAGAACTGATGCTGAGGCTGAAGCGCCAATACTTTGACCATCTAATATGAAGAGCCGACACTGGAAAAGACCCTGATTCAGGGAAAGATGGAAGGCAGGAGACGAAGGGGATGACAGAGGATGAAATAGTTGCATAGCATCATTGACACAATGGATACGAGTTTGGCAAACTTCGAGAGATAGTGAAGGATAGGGAAGCCTGGCATGCTGCAATCCACAGGGTCGCAAAGAGTTAGGCTTGACTGAGCAATTGAACAACAACAAATCCATGTTAAAGCTTTCATCCCCAATGTGATGGTAGCTGGAGATACAATCTTTGGGAAGTAACTAGACTTAGATGAGATTGTGAGGGTAGGGTCTAGTGACTGGACTAGTGTCACTATGAGAGGAAGAAGGGTGACCAGAGCTTGCTTGCACTCTGGAACTTTCATTCAATTTCTCTCTCATTAGGACACAGAAAGAAGGAAGCCAAGGGGGCAGTCCTTATCAGTAACTGTATTTATAGGCACTTTGATCTTGAACTTAGTCTCCAGAACTTTAAAAAATAAATATGTGCTATTTAAGCTACCTCGTCTGTGGTCATTTGTAATAGAAGTCTGAGTAGACTAAGACAGAGACTTAGTAAACTTCTCACTTCCAGTTGGAGTTGGATAGAGAATAAAATGCTGCTGAGCCTTGAAATCCTTGAATGATACCCTTGCAAAGCCCTGAATTCTTCACTTGGTGAGAGTTGCTGCATGTTCAGGTGCCAGAGTGACCGAGATTTCTCTAGAACAAGGATGATGTTGGTCACTAACCTTGTTTATCAGCTTTGTTGCCGTTCTTGTCATCA
Organism: Tragulus kanchil; assembly: GCA_022376925.1. Taxonomy (NCBI): domain Eukaryota; kingdom Metazoa; phylum Chordata; class Mammalia; order Artiodactyla; family Tragulidae; genus Tragulus; species Tragulus kanchil. Next base: position 110,983,222 of record JAIOJX010000032.1, on the reverse strand, counting down.
GGCTTTGATGTGACAGAGTTTTTAAATAAGTGCCTTAACCTGTTAAAAAGTCACTGCCTGTCATGGACCTCAGGTTCCTCCATGAGTGGTGAATCATGAATGTGCTAAATACTCAAATGCTTTGAATTTAAAAAGGGTTTCTCAGAATGGCAGTCCTGAAGTACTGTTCTAGACTATCAAGGGAATTTAAGAGCTTAACCTTCTGTGAAGTGTGGGACGAGGAAGCTAATCTGCCCTAACCAAATGTCTCTTAGAAGCTGCCTTCCCCCAGCAAAGGCAAAAGACTTACTGAGATTTATCCATCTGTTTAACTGATTAAATTCTTTGAAATGATGTCAAGTACTGAAATCTCATGATGAGCAAAAGCAAGCATGGATCTTGCCCTCAGGGAATTTAGAGGTGATGAGGAGAGACAGAAGGCTTTCAGTTGTACAGACCTGGGTATAATTACACTCTGAGGTAAGTGCCCTGAGAGGAAGAACAGTGGTTCTGTGACTGCATACAGCAAGTAGATCTGACCAAGACTATGGGCCCAAGACAGGGTTCCTTGAGTAGGTAAGCTGTGCTGAGATATGAAAACACGGAGGTGGTGCTGGGGAACAGCAAGAACATCACAGGAAAGTGGTAGCACTAAGAGGTAATTCAGGGGTTCATAATATTAACAAAGATGCAATCAATTATGAATAAACAATCTAAAATACAATACCAATCTAAGTAAAATTAACTGGTCTGCTACATATGTATGCAAAGTCGAAACCCTAGAACTCTCTTTCCAACTAGTTTAAGTTCCAACAGTACAGCAACTGGGGGCCAACACTGATCTAGAATAGACTGTAAATGTTGTCTGTGTTTATTATTGAAGTATAGCTGGTTTATACTAGGTGGTTTAGTTTTAGGTGTATGAAATAGTGAGTTAATATTTAATAATTATTAATGACTCTATTTAAAGTTATTATAAAATAATGGTAAGATTTCTCTGTTCTGTACAATATGTCCTTATTGCTTATCTATTTTACACGTATTAGTTTCTATCTCTTAATCTCATACCCTTTCTTGCCCCTCTTCCTTCCCTCTCCACACTGGTAACCACTAATTTGTTCTCTAGATCTATTTCTGTTCAGTTAATATATGTTGATTTATTTTTTAGATTCCATATATATAGATGAGAAGGTAAGTGTAAATTTTGAAACTTCACATTTTCCTGCTGCCTCCATATCCCTACAAACAGTCTGTGAGCACCCTGACCAGCTATCCAGGTGTACCTGTATAAGGCTGGTAAGTTCTCCTTCTTACCTTCCCTGGACCATGGCCTAGTAGCATCTAAATGCCCCAGTCAAATCTGTTCACATCTTTCCTCGTGTACTCCACTCTGACTCCCAAGAAAAGCACTCGTAACTCTGCTCTCCACTTGCTTGGTTGAACCTACATTGTTACTCTTGTTGCCTCTCATATGACCCCCTCTTGGCATGAGCTGACTCTGTCTCTTTGGGATCTTTGAATATAATAAACTTCATTTTCTTGACCCTCTGCTGTGTTTCCTTGTGTGGTTTCAGTGATTGACCATCACTGAAAGTGAAACATAGGCAGGGGGGAAAAGAGGTCCAAAAATCTTGTAACCAGAAGGATTATGTAGATTCCAGAAACTGGAAGAAGCCAGTGTAGAAAGAATGTTGGGGCAGAGGTGGGATTTGAGACGAGGCTAGATAGATTATCCCAAGGGTTTTGGAAAAGCTAAAAACTTTTAAGCCAGTTGAGATGGAAAAAGTGGGGTGTTGAAACAATCATATATGCTGTTTGACAAGTGAGTTCAGGGAGAGTAAGGAAGCTACTGTAGTTCAGATGAAAGACTATGACATTTTGGATCAGGTTGGTGGCAGTGGATAGGAAAGTAAAACCCTTTTAAGTTAATGACAGCAACTGGGGGCCAACACTGATCTAGAATAGACTGTAAATGTTGTCTGTGTTTATTATTGAAGTATAGCTGGTTTATACTAGGTGGTTTAGTTTTAGGTGTATGAAATAGTGAGTTAATATTTAATAATTATTAATGACTCTATTTAAAGTTATTATAAAATAATGGTAAGATTTCTCTGTTCTGTACAATATGTCCTTATTGCTTATCTATTTTACACGTATTAGTTTCTATCTCTTAATCTCATACCCTTTCTTGCCCCTCTTCCTTCCCTCTCCACACTGGTAACCACTAATTTGTTCTCTAGATCTATTTCTGTTCAGTTAATATATGTTGATTTATTTTTTAGATTCCATATATATAGATGAGAAGGTAAGTGTAAATTTTGAAACTTCACATTTTCCTGCTCCTCCATATCCCTACAAACAGTCTGTGAGCACCCTGACCAGCTATCCAGGTGTACCTGTATAAGGCTGGTAAGTTCTCCTTCTTACCTTCCCTGGACCATGGCCTAGTAGCATCTAAATGCCCCAGTCAAATCTGTTCACATCTTTCCTCGTGTACTCCACTCTGACTCCCAAGAAAAGCACTCGTAACTCTGCTCTCCACTTGCTTGGTTGAACCTACATTGTTACTCTTGTTGCCTCTCATATGACCCCCTCTTGGCATGAGCTGACTCTGTCTCTTTGGGATCTTTGAATATAATAAACTTCATTTTCTTGACCCTCTGCTGTGTTTCCTTGTGTGGTTTCAGTGATTGACCATCACTGAAAGTGAAACATAGGCAGGGGGGAAAAGAGGTCCAAAAATCTTGTAACCAGAAGGATTATGTAGATTCCAGAAACTGGAAGAAGCCAGTGTAGAAAGAATGTTGGGGCAGAGGTGGGATTTGAGACGAGGCTAGATAGATTATCCCAAGGGTTTTGGAAAAGCTAAAAACTTTTAAGCCAGTTGAGATGGAAAAAGTGGGGTGTTGAAACAATCATATATGCTGTTTGACAAGTGAGTTCAGGGAGAGTAAGGAAGCTACTGTAGTTCAGATGAAAGACTATGACATTTTGGATCAGGTTGGTGGCAGTGGATAGGGAGACAGGTGGATGAATTTAGATCTTTGGGAGAGGCAACGATAAGAGCAGGGGTAAAGGACAGGCAACTCAGACACCTGTTCTTCTTCTGCTCCCTGGTTCTGCTACAGATATCTACATAAAATTGCACAAATCCTTTTCTGGGGCTTCAACATCTCCCTGACCCATCAGGGTAGCCCTCAATCCTCCTCCAAAAAAGGGTAGGAATCTGCAAACCATAGGATTAGAGAACTCTTCCTAGATCTTCCAGTGCTGACATTCTCTGGTTCAATAATTCTGTGATCCTGTTTCATTTTTCTCTTCTCTCTCTCAATGCCTTTCTGAAAATGTACTCGCTGCAATGATAACCAAGCCTGTAGCTTGAGGATAAAGAGTCGTGAATCAGGCTATGAACCAGACATTGTCAGGTGTCTTCTGCACAAAAGGAAAGAAAAAGATCCTCACGTCGGAAGATTCCCTTAGAGACCAAAAATTCAATAACAAAAAATCAGTGTTAGATGTGGAAACATCTTGGATGATGATAATGATGATGATACTCATAAAAATTTCTTAACTTTATTTAGTGTCTTAATATGCCTTATCTCATTTGACACAACAACCTTCTGAGGTACACCAGTTCATAGAAATGAGCAGAATGAGCTCAGGAGAAAAGCAATGCCTGTGCTTAAAAAGACTTTAGATATTCATTAATTTGACAAATATTGATCAAATATTGTATGCCTGAATAAATCTGTAGTAGGCAGGGCTTCTCTTCTCACTGGGGCTAAAAGGTAATAAGGTATTTAATAATAAGATAGAAACTAACATGTTGTGTGTGCTAAACTGCTTCAGTCATGTCTGATTCTTTGCGACCCCATGGACTGTAGCCTGCAAGGCTCTTCTGTCCATGAGATTCTCCAGACAAGAATACTGGAGTGGGTTGTCATGCCCTCCCCCAGTGAATCTTCCTGATCCAGGGATCAAACCTGTGTCTCCTGTGACTCATATGAATAGGCAGGCGGATTCTTTACCGCTGTACACCGGGGAAGCCCTAGAGTAATATATTATACAATGACATATGTGTGTTAAGTTGCTTCAGTCTGGTCAGACTCTGTGACCCCATGAACTGTAGCCCACCATGTCCCTCTGTCCATGGAATTCTCCAGGTAAGAATACTGGAGTGGGTTGCCAGTTCCTGCTCCAGGGGATCTTCCTGACCCAGGGATCGAATCCAGGTTTTCCACACTGCAGGCAGATTCTTTACCATTAGAGCCACCAGGAATAATAACAGTTCATAGTAAATTTTATGAAGGAAAATCAGCAGGGTGGTGAGTCAGCAAGTAAAAAAAGCAATTTTAAAAGCATAGTGCTGACATTCTCTGGTTCAATAATTCTGTGATCCTGTTTCATTTTCTCTTCTCTCTCAATGCCTTTCTGAAAATGTACTCGCTGCAATGATAACCAAGCCTGTAGCTTGAGGATAAAGAGTCGTGAATCAGGCTATGAACCAGACATTGTCAGGTGTCTTCTGCACAAAAGGAAAGAAAAAGATCCTCACGTCGGAAGATTCCCTTAGAGACCAAAAATTCAATAACAAAAAATCAGTGTTAGATGTGGAAACATCTTGGATGATGATAATGATGATGATACTCATAAAAATTTCTTAACTTTATTTAGTGTCTTAATATGCCTTATCTCATTTGACACAACAACCTTCTGAGGTACACCAGTTCATAGAAATGAGCAGAATGAGCTCAGGAGAAAAGCAATGCCTGTGCTTAAAAAGACTTTAGATATTCATTAATTTGACAAATATTGATCAAATATTGTATGCCTGAATAAATCTGTAGTAGGCAGGGCTTCTCTTCTCACTGGGGCTAAAAGGTAATAAGGTATTTAATAATAAGATAGAAACTAACATGTTGTGTGTGCTAAACTGCTTCAGTCATGTCTGATTCTTTGCGACCCCATGGACTGTAGCCTGCAAGGCTCTTCTGTCCATGAGATTCTCCAGACAAGAATACTGGAGTGGGTTGTCATGCCCTCCCCCAGTGAATCTTCCTGATCCAGGGATCAAACCTGTGTCTCCTGTGACTCATATGAATAGGCAGGCGGATTCTTTACCGCTGTACACCGGGGAAGCCCTAGAGTAATATATTATACAATGACATATGTGTGTTAAGTTGCTTCAGTCTGGTCAGACTCTGTGACCCCATGAACTGTAGCCCACCATGTCCCTCTGTCCATGGAATTCTCCAGGTAAGAATACTGGAGTGGGTTGCCATTTCCTGCTCCAGGGGATCTTCCTGACCCAGGGATCGAATCCAGGTTTTCCACACTGCAGGCAGATTCTTTACCATTTGAGCCACCAGGGAATAATAACAGTTCATAGTAAATTTTATGAAGGAAAATCAGCAGGGTGGTGAGTCAGCAAGTAAACCAAGAAGGCAATTTTAATAGCATAGTCAGAAAACATTCTGTGGAAGGTGGCATTATAAACAAAAAGAACAAGCTTCACAGAGGCCAGTTATGAGAAAAGACTTGACTTATCTGAGGAATGAAGTGGACAAGTTTGGCTAGAGCATAGAGTGATACGGGAGGAGGTGGGAGAGATACAAAAACCCACACCACAAGAGCTCTGTGGACCATGGTAAGGGCTTTGATTTTGAGGGATGAGAAGTCGTTAAAGAATTTTAATCAGGAGAGTAATATCTGATTTTATGTCTTCAAAGGTCACTGGTTGACCTGTGGGTAATAGACCATAAGGTGGCAAAGGGTAAAACTGGCAGACCAATTAGAAGGCTATTAAATCAGTCCAGGCAAGAGAGGGACTGGTGGCTGAAAGAGAAACATGGTGGAGATGAAAAGTAACAGGTGAATTTGAGATCTATTTGGGGAGTAGAGTAGACAAGAGGTGGTAATGAATTCAGATGTAGGTTGAAGGACATTTTTTTGATTGAGGGACATTTTTAAAAACCGTTTTAATCTATGCATGTGAGCAGCTGAGGCCCAGGAAAGAACAAAGGTGGGAAATGACTGAAACAAAACTTGAATTCAAGGCCTGTAAGTTCACATACAATACTCCTCCCAGTACACCATATATTTCTGCTCAGAGTAATAGTTCAGCAGGCGGTACATGAAGGGTGCTGAGCTGAGATGAGGCATATAACTGTCAACAACCATTAATAGGCACTGAGTATGTACACAGCAAGGCTTCTGGCATTTGCATGTTAAAAGAGGAGTCCTATATGCACCCCCTTTCCCATTTACCAACTGCTAGTACTCCCAGAACAAAGCTGAGATCAGGAAAAGAAGAGGGCCTGTATTCATACTGAGGGCATATGGCTGCTCTCTGCTGATCCAGGAGAGAGAAGTGGACAGATGGGGAACATGCTCTGCAGCTTCCCAGTTTCACAGATGAAGAAATGTACCTGATGTCAGTAGGAGTCCAGACTCCTCCACCGGTCCCTGTTACCTTTGGCCTCTTAGCTTTCATATTTTCATGAGGATATTTCAGAACCCTGGCAATTAAAGCTCATCTCCTGACTTGCCCCTCACTCTGCTCTAATGTCTTATCCACACAGAACACTTCTTTGTCTGTATGTGTGCATATTTCTTACTAAACTACAAGACTGCTAAAGGAAGAGACACTCTGTGTGCCCAGTTTCTGGCTGAGCAATTGGCACAGAGAATCTACTCTGTTTACTGAAAGGATAAAACATTTAACCTCTTCTGGCCTCAGTTTCTCCACTCTTTAATCAGGAATCATTAATAATTGCCTCACAAAATTGTGAAGTTTAAATATGTTAACTTGCATATATGATACTAACAGTGTAGGGGCTTAAGAAACCAATTCATATATTATCCATATAGAAAAAGCTTTTCATTGCTCAACATCTTTAGGTATTAGAGAATGCAAATTAACACCACAATAAGCTATACTACAGAGTTCTTAGGTTGGCTAAAATTTTTAAAAGTATTGACAATTTCAAGTTCTGATGAGAAAGCAGAGCATTCAGAACCTTCCTAGATTGCTGGTTAGGATGCAGACTCGTATAGTGCCTTAAAACATTAAACATGGTTATCACATGACCCACCACTGCTAGGTATTTACCTAGAGAAATGAAAACTATGTTCACATAAACCCTGTAAATGAGTATTTATGGCCTCTCTATTCATAGTTATTCAAGCTGGAAACAATCCAAATGTCCTTCAGAGGTGAACATAGTGTAAACAAACTGTGGTATTCTACATAATTAAATACTATTCAACAATGAAAAAAAAATGAACTGTTGATATATATAACTCAGATGAGTCAGAAAAGCCTTAGGCTAAGTGAAAGGAGCCCATCTCAAAAGGTTACCTATTGTATGACTCCATTTTCATGACATTCTTGAGAAGGCAAAACTCTCAGTGACAGAGAACAGATCATTGTTTGAGAGGGTTGGTGGAAGGCTGTGGGAAAAAAGGAGCCCACTGTGCAGCTTCCCAGTTTCACAGATGAAGAAATGTACCTGATGTCAGTAGGAGTCCAGACTCCTCCACCGGTCCCTGTTACCTTTGGCCTCTTAGCTTTCATATTTTCATGAGGATATTTCAGAACCCTGGCAATTAAAGCTCATCTCCTGACTTGCCCCTCACTCTGCTCTAATGTCTTATCCACACAGAACACTTCTTTGTCTGTATGTGTGCATATTTCTTACTAAACTACAAGACTGCTAAAGGAAGAGACACTCTGTGTGCCCAGTTTCTGGCTGAGCAATTGGCACAGAGAATCTACTCTGTTTACTGAAAGGATAAAACATTTAACCTCTTCTGGCCTCAGTTTCTCCACTCTTTAATCAGGAATCATTAATAATTGCCTCACAAAATTGTGAAGTTTAAATATGTTAACTTGCATATATGATACTAACAGTGTAGGGGCTTAAGAAACCAATTCATATATTATCCATATAGAAAAAGCTTTTCATTGCTCAACATCTTTAGGTATTAGAGAATGCAAATTAACACCACAATAAGCTATACTACAGAGTTCTTAGGTTGGCTAAAATTTTTAAAAGTATTGACAATTTCAAGTTCTGATGAGAAAGCAGAGCATTCAGAACCTTCCTAGATTGCTGGTTAGGATGCAGACTCGTATAGTGCCTTAAAACATTAAACATGGTTATCACATGACCCACCACTGCTAGGTATTTACCTAGAGAAATGAAAACTATGTTCACATAAACCCTGTAAATGAGTATTTATGGCCTCTCTATTCATAGTTATTCAAGCTGGAAACAATCCAAATGTCCTTCAGAGGTGAACATAGTGTAAACAAACTGTGGTATTCTACATAATTAAATACTATTCAACAATGAAAAAAAAATGAACTGTTGATATATATAACTCAGATGAGTCAGAAAAGCCTTAGGCTAAGTGAAAGGAGCCCATCTCAAAAGGTTACCTATTGTATGACTCCATTTTCATGACATTCTTGAGAAGGCAAAACTCTCAGTGACAGAGAACAGATCATTGTTTGAGAGGGGTTGGTGGGGAAGGCTGTGACAAGGCGAAAATCCAAGGGGTTCTTGTAGGGTGATGGAACTGTTTTATGTCCCAGCTGTAGTGGCAGGTACACAAACATATGCCTGGATTAAAATTCCCAAGCTATATACAAAAAGCCAATGTAACTGCATGTTAATCTAAAATACCAATAAAATAAAAAGTTTTCTTACATTGGCATTAACATCTAGTACGCCTTCCAATTCTCAGGTGTATTCTAATCTAAGGATAGTATCTTTATTATTCCAGCTATCTCATTACAAAATGTAAAAAATGAAAGAGAAAGAGCAGGTTGTGGACAGTGTGGAAGTATATGGGAGACTCTGGCTTGTCTGGAAGTTTCTAAAGCTAGAGAAGCTATTTCATTTCAATTCAATCCTGAACTTTCAAAGAGGAAAAAAAAAACTCCCTTTTTTTTTTTAAAGCTTTGCTAGTAAAACTGTTCTTGCACTGAGCCAGCAATAAATCTACAGAACACTATGGTAATACCCATGGAGAAGGCAAAAGGGGCCTCTATAAACCATGCTATTTGAACTACTACAGATGTTGCAGTGGGAATTTATGGTTTTCGAAGGATCCTTATCTCTTCTTGCCAGTTTCTGCACATTGAATCATGCACTAGCAGAGTCTATTTTAAGAGCCATCATTTTTTCTCCTTAAATATTAAAAAAAATTCTGTGGCAATTAATTTCTTCCATACTGTTCTATCATGACAAATAAAAGTGAAATGTGTATTTACAGAGCACATGTAATTGCGTTTGGGCACATGCAAATGACATGCAAATCTTACATTCTAAATGAGTTTGTTTATCGTCCCTGAATTTTAATCCAAGGACCTTACTTTTTAAATTCAGTTTATATTCTGACATGTATACAAATGAGTTTGACTCTGGAAAATAACTTAATAAACTCAGGGCTAGCTATGCAATTAGAGGAGGCATCTGGGAGCTATAAAATCTGGGAAACAACATTTACATCTTTTTCTGCATTCAAGGTTTCAATTTCCTAGCTCAAACCCTCTCCCCACCAGCCCACACTCCCGGCACTTCACTGCCCCGTTTCCCATCATTCTTGCAAACCCTTCACTTGAAATCCTTTTGGCATCTTTTTCTGGGGAAGGTAGATGAGCGCATTTCACTCAGGATGATCTCATCAAGTCATTGTCCTCTGGGCCCTGTTTTCAAAAACTAAAATCAGAGTGATAACTGAAATGAAAACTAACAGAATTAACATCGATCAGGACTTTTTTATTCAGGTTTGCTATTATCATGGCTAGCCTGTCTCTTCTCTGGTGAGTGCTAAAGTCTTCCGATGGATTACCAATCCTCTAAAGAAATCTGTGAGCAGTCACAAACCTGATTTGTCCAAAGACAAGAAAGAGAAGAAAAAGTGGAATCACATTCTGCCAGAGCTTTCAGGAGGCAGGAAACAGAACCATAAACCAAAGTGGAATGGAGGTTCCTTCAAAATTAAAAATAGAACTACCATATGATCTAGCAATCCCATTTCTGGGTATATATTTAAAAGAACTAAAATCTGAGCCTCAATGAGATATTCGTACACCCATATTCACAGCAGCACTATTCACAATAGCCAAGAGACAGGAACAACTCAAATGTCTATTGATGGATGAACAGATAAAATACGATGTCTACATATAATGAAATATTATTGAATCTTATGAGGAAAGAAATCCTCTTGCATGCTACAACATGGATGAATTTTGAGGACATTATGTTATGTGAGATAAGCCAGTTACAAGAAGACAAATACTATGTTGTTTTATTTACCTGAATTAGCTCAAGTAGTCTAATCTATAGAAACAGAAAGTAGAATGGTGATTACTGGGTACTGGAGGGGTTTGGGGAAAGGGAAATTGTTGTTTAATGGACACAGTATTTTAGATTTATAAGATGAAAAAGTTCTGGAGATTTGTCATACATCAAAGCCAATACACTTAACATTTCTGAGTTATACATTACAAATGGTTAAGATGGCTAAAAACAACTGCCCAAGGCAGGGGTACCTTAGAAAGAAAAAGTTTTATGTCTAATATAATTATCTTAGATTCAGACAACAGTGGTTGAGTTAGGGTTTTAGAACCATAGGTGATTGAAAAAATATGATTTCTAAAATTTTCATAATGAGGTGATATTTTGCTTACAGTTTATTTTCTAAGAATATTTTCTTATTTTCTAAGAACAATGTTTTAGTATAAAATATTTTAAAATGGGGGTTTTAAATTAAGTTCAAAAGATCTTTTTGCTCCTAATAGAAATGATCTTTAAATGATGGTAGGACAGTCTCTTGAGACTCATATGAATTGGAAACCTATGGCCCACAAGTTAAATCTGGCTTTTGTCACCTGCTTTTATATGGCCCAGAAGATCCAATAGTTTTTATATTTTTAATGATTGAAAAATTATCAAAAGAAGAATATTATGTTGTGACATGTAAAACTATACGATATTCAAGTTTCAGTGTCCATAAGAAAAGTTTATTGTGCTTGTGTGTACACACATTTACACACAAAGAAGAAGCTGAAATTCCAAATTCTGATTTTCATAGAGGCATAATTCATAGGATGCTTTAGCACAAAGACTCTGAAATGATCTAATCAACCTCATTTGGGGTTATGGGGGCATGTTTAAGGTATTCACAGCAGCACTATTCACAATAGCCAAGAGACAGGAACAACTCAAATGTCTATTGATGGATGAACAGATAAAATACGATGTCTACATATAATGAAATATTATTGAATCTTATGAGGAAAGAAATCCTCTTGCATGCTACAACATGGATGAATTTTGAGGACATTATGTTATGTGAGATAAGCCAGTTACAAGAAGACAAATACTATGTTGTTTTATTTACCTGAATTAGCTCAAGTAGTCTAATCTATAGAAACAGAAAGTAGAATGGTGATTACTGGGTACTGGAGGGGTTTGGGGAAAGGGAAATTGTTGTTTAATGGACACAGTATTTTAGATTTATAAGATGAAAAAGTTCTGGAGATTTGTCATACATCAAAGCCAATACACTTAACATTTCTGAGTTATACATTACAAATGGTTAAGATGGCTAAAAACAACTGCCCAAGGCAGGGGTACCTTAGAAAGAAAAAGTTTTATGTCTAATATAATTATCTTAGATTCAGACAACAGTGGTTGAGTTAGGGTTTTAGAACCATAGGTGATTGAAAAAATATGATTTCTAAAATTTTCATAATGAGGTGATATTTTGCTTACAGTTTATTTTCTAAGAATATTTTCTTATTTTCTAAGAACAATGTTTTAGTATAAAATATTTTAAAATGGGGGTTTTAAATTAAGTTCAAAAGATCTTTTTGCTCCTAATAGAAATGATCTTTAAATGATGGTAGGACAGTCTCTTGAGACTCATATAAATTTGGGAAACCTATGGCCCACAAGTTAAATCTGGCTTTTGTCACCTGCTTTTATATGGCCCAGAAGATCCAATAGTTTTTATATTTTTAATGATTGAAAAATTATCAAAAGAAGAATATTATGTTGTGACATGTAAAACTATACGATATTCAAGTTTCAGTGTCCATAAGAAAAGTTTATTGTGCTTGTGTGTACACACATTTACACACAAAGAAGAAGCTGAAATTCCAAATTCTGATTTTCATAGAGGCATAATTCATAGGATGCTTTAGCACAAAGACTCTGAAATGATCTAATCAACCTCATTTTGCAGAGAAGATAAAACTGAGAGTGAGAGGTGAAAGGACCTAAGTCCTAGCAAGTTAACAGTAGAGCTTGAACGCCCTGTGCTAAGCACCGTTTTTTCTCTTCATAGAGTAGGCAGAGCCAACACAGTAAATTATGACTCAGCATACACTTCTGCTTCTTCCTAGTTCCCATTTGGGGGGAACATTTACTGAATATTGTGCTTTAGAAGCCAGGTACCCACGCAGAGCGTCAATGCATTTGATCCTCACGACTGACCTCAGAGGAAAGTTGAATTATCCCTGACCTGTAGAGCTCACCATTCTCTCTCTGCCCCACACGCCAGCCATGCTGATCTCTGTCAGGATGTCTACCCGCCTGTGGGGAATCCTTTCCTCTGGCTCCCTCCTTCAGTCTCTCAGGGTCCTAACTCTGCCCTTTTGCTCTCCTGCTGTAGATCTTCAACTCTTCTCCTCCACTGTCTCTAAGTCTTACCCCACAGCTGATCAACATGTTCAAATACCTCTCACTTAAAAGAAAGATACCCTTCGGTCCCACATCTCTTTCCTTTCTTTCCCAGCGAAGCTTTATGAACGTAAAGTCTCTCCTTCTTCACTTTCCACTGACTTCTCAACTCACAGCAACCTGGTACCCACCCTCCACCCCAGGCCCTAATCCACTCCACAATGACTATTTTGTGGTTTAAATTGATGGACACTTTAAAAAGTTATCTCATTTGACACCAGGGATCACTCCCTTCCTCTTGAAACTCATATGAATTGAAACCTATGGCCCACAAGTTAAATCTGGCTTTTGTCACCTGCTTTTATATGGCCCAGAAGATCCAATAGTTTTTATATTTTTAATGATTGAAAAATTATCAAAAGAAGAATATTATGTTGTGACATGTAAAACTATACGATATTCAAGTTTCAGTGTCCATAAGAAAAGTTTATTGTGCTTGTGTGTACACACATTTACACACAAAGAAGAAGCTGAAATTCCAAATTCTGATTTTCATAGAGGCATAATTCATAGGATGCTTTAGCACAAAGACTCTGAAATGATCTAATCAACCTCATTTTGCAGAGAAGATAAAACTGAGAGTGAGAGGTGAAAGGACCTAAGTCCTAGCAAGTTAACAGTAGAGCTTGAACGCCCTGTGCTAAGCACCGTTTTTTCTCTTCATAGAGTAGGCAGAGCCAACACAGTAAATTATGACTCAGCATACACTTCTGCTTCTTCCTAGTTCCCATTTGGGGGGAACATTTACTGAATATTGTGCTTTAGAAGCCAGGTACCCACGCAGAGCGTCAATGCATTTGATCCTCACGACTGACCTCAGAGGAAAGTTGAATTATCCCTGACCTGTAGAGCTCACCATTCTCTCTCTGCCCCACACGCCAGCCATGCTGATCTCTGTCAGGATGTCTACCCGCCTGTGGGGAATCCTTTCCTCTGGCTCCCTCCTTCAGTCTCTCAGGGTCCTAACTCTGCCCTTTTGCTCTCCTGCTGTAGATCTTCAACTCTTCTCCTCCACTGTCTCTAAGTCTTACCCCACAGCTGATCAACATGTTCAAATACCTCTCACTTAAAAGAAAGATACCCTTCGGTCCCACATCTCTTTCCTTTCTTTCCCAGCGAAGCTTTATGAACGTAAAGTCTCTCCTTCTTCACTTTCCACTGACTTCTCAACTCACAGCAACCTGGTACCCACCCTCCACCCCAGGCCCTAATCCACTCCACAATGACTATTTTGTGGTTTAAATTGATGGACACTTTAAAAAGTTATCTCATTTGACACCAGGGATCACTCCCTTCCTCTTGAAACTCATACACAAATGGATCTCACATTCAATCATACGCTGTACATCACAAAAGACAAAGATTGACAAATACTCTTTTACACCAGCCATTTTCAGTGTGCCTCTGCGTCTTTATTTTAATATAGTGTCCTCTTTGCTTAGAACACCCTCTGATCTCTCCTCCAATCCTTGCTTTCACTTGTGAATACTTCTATGTTTTTTAAGACCTAACTGATATTTCTTTGCCTTGAAATTTTTTTTGCTTGCTTTCAAAAACAATTGATCCCAGACTTCCCTGGTGGTACAGTGGATAAGAATCTGCCTGTCGATGCAGGGGTCATGGGTTTGATCCTTACCTCAGGAAGATCCCACACGCCACAGAGCAACTAAGCCTGTGCACCACAACTACTGAGCCTGCATTCTAGAGTCCAAGAGCTGCAACTACTGACCTCCTGCTATGCAACAAGAGAAGCTGCCACATTGAGAAGCCCACACATCACAACTGGAGAAGGCCTGTATGCAGCAATGAAGACCCAATGCAACCAAAAAAAAAAAAAGAGTTGACCGTTTGTCTCTTTGCTCCCACTGTACCTCATATTTAAATCAATTGTTCCCTTTGCCAAACCATATGCATTTACTCATTTGTACCTCACATGGATTGCATTCTTGGTAAGCAAACAAACACATCAGAGCTGGTACATGAGATTCTTCTTTGGCTAATAAGGATGTAGCCTTTGATAGCTAATGTGTTTTTCCTCTTATTAGGACCAGTCCCTGGAAGAGGCAGAAGGACCTGAATATTTCTCAGAATACATTGATCAGTCCTAATGGGTAAGATCAAGACTATGATCATAAAAGAAATAACCTTTTTTAGATCTACATTTGCTCATCTCACTGTGAGGTACCTCGTTCATCTAATCCATAGTCTCCTGGCTCTGACTGTATTTACCTTTAGTGACTTGCATTTACTGTTATTCACTGACCTAGGGCCCAGTCTGCCTCCAGATTCTGGAAGGACTGAGAAACATGAATAGCAAGAGCCACTGGACTGAAGCATGAGGGAGAGCACATGGAGTGTGGTGTGAATCCACCTCCACGGGAGCAGCAGATTTGTTTTGAAGAAATAGGGTGTGGTCATCAGACTGGGAATTAAAGAGGAACTTGCATGAGTGGGAGTCAGACAATAAAGGAGATCAAAATAAAAGTCCACTTTGAGGGATTGAGCCCCCTCCTTGTGAAAACCGAGGTATGGAATCCAAGGTCAGACAGCACTGTATCCTTTATGTCCCCTACAATAAAGCTGTTGAGATTTTCCTGATTCTTAGGTAAACAGCAACTACATAAGAGATGATGGAGTGTGGCAGTTAAGGGTTCAGTTCAGTTCATTTCAATCGCTCAGCCCTGTCTGACTCTCTTTGACCCCACGGACAGTGACATGCCAGGCTTCCCTGTCCTTCACCATCTCCCAGAGCTTGATCAAACTCATGTCCATTGACTCAGTGATGCCATCCAACCATCTCATCCTCTGTTGTCCCCTTCTCCTTCTGCCTTCTGTTTCCCAACATCAGGGTCTTTTCCAGTGAGTTGTCTCTTCACAGTAGGTGGTCAAAGTATTGGAGCTTCAGCTTCAGCATCACTCCTTCCAAAGAATATTCAGGGTTGACTTCCTTTGGGATTGACTGGCTTGATACACTTGCAGTCCAATACGATTGAGGGTAGACTCTGGAATTGCAGGGATCAGATGCCATCTTTGTTACTTGCTAGACATGAAACTTTGGGCAAGTTACTTGCCTTCTCTGTGGCTCAGTTTATTCATCCGTGAAATGGTAATGATTATGACATCAGCTTATAAGGACTTTTGGGAAGATTAAGTGAGTTAATATATCGAAAGTACTTAAAACAGTACCCGATACGTAGTATGCACTCAGTAAGTGTTGTTTATATTGTTAATCATTGTTTCTATTTCATCACCTGGAATATTTATTCAGTCTCTCAGAAGCCAGAGTGGCAGGAGGCCCAGGATAGTATAGGCTTGTTCTGTCCTGTTTCCTTGGAAGTCCTGGCTTTAGGGTATAACCTCCTTTGGTTATCAGCAGTGTGAGGTCCACAACCTGGGAGATACCACAGAGGATCCTGGGCCCCAAACACACTATTCAAACTAAACTTTGGATGGTAAAAGGGGATACCATTGTACCTTTTAAAAAAGTAGCTCGCTATACTTGGGTTACTTTGAGCCTCCCCAAATGCTGGTATTGGTAATATGTAGGTCAAATGAATGGTGAGTGGGAGGATACACACCCTAGCCCCCAGGAAAGCCTAGCAGGTACGGATCAGCAGAAGCAAGCACTAAGTCCTGCCTACATCCCCACTCATGCTGACACACTCAGGCTTTAGGTCTTAGATAGCCCTCTTACAAGTGCCAGGATCTATAATTCTCTCAACTGTCACTCACTCACTTCAAGGCCTTAGGCAAGTCCTCTCTACATTCAAGGCCCAGTTACTTCATATGCAAAGTGAGCAGTTAGTCTAGTTCATGGTATGGTTTTACCTCCCATGCAGATATCAATCAGCATTTGATTAGTGACTGGCTGGAGTCCTGTATATAGAGGTGGCTTTTTTTGTTTTGTTTTGTTTTTTCAGTACAGTCTCCAGTACCATGTGCTTCTTCTTCTTCTTTTTTTTTTTTCATTTTGCTTTTTGAGAGATTTTGAAACTGAATGCAGGTATAGGAGATAAATGCTTGTTCAAGCGTCAAGCATTTTTTGCGTTTTTGTTTTTTAACTCCTGAATTAGATAATAACACACTCCACAACCACTTTCTTTTGGTTAGTTTTGAAGAGTTACCTTTACTTGATGAGCACGTCAATTATGGTCCCATGTTCTTCTCATAATTATGAGACGCAGTTATGTATGCTTTTGTACATGCAAGTCACTCACTAAAAAGATGTACTCTACCAAGAAACATCTCCACTCCTGTGTGAGTAGATACAACTCAGGTCAAAGAGGGTCCTTCCATACAGAAAAGAAGTGAAAAACAAGGCCAGACTTTGAAGTTAGCAAGCTTAGCCATTTACACCCTGTGTGACTCTGAGTCACACAACCTGTTTGAGCTTCAGCTGCCTCTTCTTCAAAATGGGGTACTAATATTTATAATCACAGGATTTAGCTAATTATAAAATAAACAGTACCTAGCACAGTAAAGTATTTTGTATGAGGGAGATTTTCACATTCATCTTCAAAATAAATGCAGGGAGTTCTGGACTGTAAATGCCTTTGGGATAGTTCAGTTCATTTCAGTTGCTCAGTTGTGTCCAACTGTTTGTGAGCCCATGGTGCAGCACGCTAGGCTTCTCTGTCCTTCACCATCTCCTGGAGCTTGCTCAAACTTATATCCATCCAACCATCTCAGGGTAGAGAATGTCTCATTTGTCTCTTTATGCCTGGTTCTTGACCCAAAAGAAATGTTTATGAAATATTTACTGGTTTGATGAAATTGAATTCAATAGAAATGAAATTAGACAATGTTTTAGATTCCTCTCAGCATCAAGCACAGAACATGGTACATGGGCTGTGCTCATAAATACTTCTAAAATATATTCTTTTGGTGGCTTAACTCTAGAACTTGATACATCAGTGGAAAAGTGTATAATTCTCAGAGAGACACAAAGGAAGGGCCAAATATCCACTCATCACTTGGTAGTGTCTCAGAAAAGCTGCCATTTCCACATCTGTTTCTCAGAGAGAAAACAGCGGGCCTGATAAATCCATCATGTTCCTTCTCCATTTACACAGAGAAAAAGATTTTTTTTTCTGCTGTGCAGTATAGACACACTCAGAAATCACATCCTATCCTGTCTGGGCCCAGCCAAGGTTCTCCCTTCTGGACAGTGTGAAATCCGCTGCTCTCCTTGCCCATCTTGTTAGCTTCCTTTCTAAGACCTTTCCTGTCCCAGCAACACTGAATGGACCACAACAACTTCAGATATATCTGCATCATTATCTCATTGCTCTAAACAACATTTTTGCCACTGGCCCCTATAACTGTTCTCCTTGAGGTGAGTCCTGAAGAATTTCACAGTCTTAATGAGTACATCAATTATTGTTCATGGAAGAGCTGATGTCTTCTTAAAGGTTATGCGAAGGTTGATTGCTATCTCTGTTGCTTATATCCAGCAAATACACCCCAGCTGCATGAATGCATCTGACCTTTTTATAGGTACAGGGGAAAAATAACAGAACAAAAGTTAATTTAGACCTTTACAATACAACTTTTTTTTTCTGAAAGAAATGAAAGGGCACTGAAATCGATACCTGCACAATAATACGCTGATGAATGTTGGGACCCAATTCTCTCATTTTGCTAACTTGAGATTGGGAATTCTGAATAGTTTCCAGTCCTACATTCTTTGGGCACTGTGAAGTCTGCCGTATTGTGTCTACACAATGCCGCTGCACACTCATTATGGGAGTACCAGTGGTCCTGAAAAGGTCAGTTAGTTAAAAATGTCAGCATTCAATGGAGCCTCACAGACCTGTGTGCACACGGATCCAATTAGAGTGGCCAGGCACCGCTGCTGTAACCTGGAATCCTAATGAGCAAGTGGAGGAAAGGGGGTGGTGTCCTTTTGTCCTTTCTTTCTTCTTATTCAAAAGAAATGGAGATTGCTTTTCAGCCACCCTCCATGGGGTTGTTTAAACTTTACCAAACACCACTTAGGCTCCAGGTAGTTGGGAGGAGAACCTTGGCTTCTGAAAAGGCTGAGTAGGCCTAGAACAGCCAGATACTGAAAGGACAGTAATGAAGCAGGTGGGAGCAGTACTTAGGCTGGTGGGTCAGGTCACCCTTTTTGACAAGACTTACTAAGACTGATAGCTGACGAAGAGGAAAATGGCCTTCTTAGTAACTTCATTTTGAAGTGATTTCTAGATCCCTACTGTGTGCTTGGTCTTGTGATTAAAAGCTGACCTTTGTCATCTTTGACAAATCTAAACCATTTGCATAAATGTGTGTCAGGAGTGCATAAAAATTGGGATATGTATATTGGCTGACATTTCCTGAATTCACCTATACCAGTGCTTCTTTCTTTCTAATTCATCACAAAATGATATTTTGGAAAAGTCCACTGATTGTGAACATGGATGGAGAAGCAATGCCAAATTGCCATTACAGTTTCTAAATACTTTCCCTCAATTTATATCCTTATCTTGTGGATAAACAGTTGACAGACTGGCCCCAGTCTGTGGATGGCTAGCTCTCATTTCCTACTTCTTCCTTGACATTCCTTACTTTCACTGGTCCTCATTATTCTGGACTGACAAGCACACTGGTCTCTCTTTTCTGGTTAAATCACTGCCGAGTTCTTTAAAAAGCTTTTTCATATTTGTCTTTTCATACCACAACCCTGTCCCACGGTTAGAACACTCTCCCAGCGAGCCCCTGTCTGGACTTTAGTGGACTAACCAGCGCCAAACCACAAATAAAACCCTGGGTAATTTTGTTACAAGTTATCCAGGGACCATACTTTGAAGAAAAAAAAATGAAGGATTTTACAGGGAGCCATGTTGTTGGCTTTCTAGGCTCGGCAGGCAGAGATGGTCTGCTTAGTTCTAGGTCCCAGATACTCCAGCAGCCCATCCATTCACTGAGGGTACTTAGCCCTCCTGAAGCCTGTCATATCCTGAGATCATCTGGCTTTGTGCTTCCGTAAGGACAGGAACAGGCTTCCCAGGTGGTGCCAGTGATAAAGAACCCACCTGGCAATGCAGGAGACATAAGAGACTTGATTTCAATCCCTGGGTCAGGAAGATGGCCAGAGGAGGGCATGGCGACCCATTCTAGGATTCTTGCCTGGAGAATCCCATGGACAGAGGAGCCTGGCAGGCTATGGTTCATAGAGTTGCAGAGTCAGACATGACTGAAGCGACTAAGCACACACGCACGCAAGGGCAGGGACAATGGATATGGCCTTCTTAGTAACTTCATTTTGAAGTGATTTCTAGATCCCTACTGTGTGCTTGGTCTTGTGATTAAAAGCTGACCTTTGTCATCTTTGACAAATCTAAACCATTTGCATAAATGTGTGTCAGGAGTGCATAAAAATTGGGATATGTATATTGGCTGACATTTCCTGAATTCACCTATACCAGTGCTTCTTTCTTTCTAATTCATCACAAAATGATATTTTGGAAAAGTCCACTGATTGTGAACATGGATGGAGAAGCAATGCCAAATTGCCATTACAGTTTCTAAATACTTTCCCTCAATTTATATCCTTATCTTGTGGATAAACAGTTGACAGACTGGCCCCAGTCTGTGGATGGCTAGCTCTCATTTCCTACTTCTTCCTTGACATTCCTTACTTTCACTGGTCCTCATTATTCTGGACTGACAAGCACACTGGTCTCTCTTTTCTGGTTAAATCACTGCCGAGTTCTTTAAAAAGCTTTTTCATATTTGTCTTTTCATACCACAACCCTGTCCCACGGTTAGAACACTCTCCCAGCGAGCCCCTGTCTGGACTTTAGTGGACTAACCAGCGCCAAACCACAAATAAAACCCTGGGTAATTTTGTTACAAGTTATCCAGGGACCATACTTTGAAGAAAAAAAAATGAAGGATTTTACAGGGAGCCATGTTGTTGGCTTTCTAGGCTCGGCAGGCAGAGATGGTCTGCTTAGTTCTAGGTCCCAGATACTCCAGCAGCCCATCCATTCACTGAGGGTACTTAGCCCTCCTGAAGCCTGTCATATCCTGAGATCATCTGGCTTTGTGCTTCCGTAAGGACAGGAACAGGCTTCCCAGGTGGTGCCAGTGATAAAGAACCCACCTGGCAATGCAGGAGACATAAGAGACTTGATTTCAATCCCTGGGTCAGGAAGATGGCCAGAGGAGGGCATGGCGACCCATTCTAGGATTCTTGCCTGGAGAATCCCATGGACAGAGGAGCCTGGCAGGCTATGGTTCATAGAGTTGCAGAGTCAGACATGACTGAAGCGACTAAGCACACACGCACGCAAGGGCAGGGACAATGGATATGAGCAATGTTGGATGAGTAAATTAGTTTGTTATACACAGGGGGTGGGCTCTAGTGTCTGCTTTTGTTCTGATATTCCTAACTCTCTGTGTCCAAACTTTTGTCTCAAGCTCCATAACTATTTCTTATTGTAATACCCATTTCTGTAGTAAATGAGTTCTTCTATCATGTGGTTTTCCTTTCAGTATCTCTGCACACGTTTTGGATGAACCAGCACCTGTAATTGGCTGAGAAGTCATAAGCTGACAGGATGTACTCAGAAAACCTGGGTTCAAGTTCAGAGTTTTCCAACTAGAAGCTTTTGTGAACTTAGACAAATCCTATCATTTTCCTAAGATAAAGATGCCAACCTCATAGCGTCATTTTGTTGTCTAAACAAAGTATTAAATGCAAAATCACCCTGACTTTGCCATCATAGTATGCTATATCAAAGCCTCCTGTGGTGGTCATTATTGCCACTCACTTTTGTTAGCCCCTTCAGTAAAGAGAAGGTGGTTCAGTTGTCCCTCTTCTGAACCTTCATGGAGGAAGGAAAGAAAAGATCCAGGGATTTGGAATGAAAAAAAGAGAGAGATTCAGGGCAGAGAACTTAGTGGGAATACCATGAACATGTTCCTGAGACAGGTCCTTCACTAACCCTAGGGAATAAAACATGGGCAGAGTCAGAGCATGGGAAGGAGATAGTCATGACATCCTGGTCTCTAAGACAGTGCAGTGACGTGATATTAGATGCTTTCCAATGCACTGTTTAAGGTTGGAACTGAGCCCACCTCACTAATTCAATTACACTCTATGTGGAAAATGAAGTTTTGTTTCCCCTAAAAGCAGCTGAAAACCACCAATTCTCCAATTCATCATTGCATTAAACTCTTGTCTAACAAACCAGTCTTCCAGTAATCTTTACCAGAAGGGAAACCTTCTGAAGGTCATCCAGCTACCCACCCAAGAATAGAAGTCATCTGGGTTGGGCTTATTTCCCTTTATTTTCTTTTTCTTTTTTTTTTCTCTAGTTTCTAGAGAAAAGTATATCAGGTTTATAAGACAATGATTCAACCTTCATATGAAGGCGAGGAAGCTGTACTGCAGGTGTCAAAGACAGACCTTTCTGGCATTTCAGAGGCTAACCTAATACTGTTAGTTGCTCAGTTGTGTCCAACTCTTTGCAACCACATGGACTGTAGCCCTCCAGGCCCTCTGTCCATGCAACTCTCTAGGCAAGAATACTGGAGTACATTCTCCAGGGGATCTTCCAGACCCAGGAATTGAACCTGAGTCTTCTGTATTGCACGCAGATTCTTTACCATCTGTGCCAACAGAGAAGCTCAACTTAATAAGCTGGTGCAGTCAGTAACAAAAGCAAATAAGTTATATACAGTGATCATCCTCAGAGAAGGACCTTATCTATGCCAGATATATCTGGCATAATACAACTAATATAAAAACCCTTTGAAGTCAATATTATCAGCCTCATCTTAGGATGAAAGAGCTAAAGCTCTGAGAGGTTGCATTTTGTCTAAAATTATTAAAGCGTAAATGGAAAAGATGAGATTTGAACCCTGGTTCAGCTAATCTCAAAGTTTTTCTTGAATACTGCCTAGAATTTCTTTCTTTCTTCCTTTCTCCCTCTATTTCTTTTTCTTTTCTTTCTCTCTCTTTTGGACACAATGGCACTTGATTTTTCTGTTCCAATAGTACTGAGTAAGCACTGGTGACGACAATTTAGTAAATTCCAGATTCTTCAAGTCTATCCTCATCACTGCCTTTGATAATATTTTAGACCAGAGGATGAAAGATACACACCAGCCTCTGTGACATGCCACTGTGTCCTTAGTCTTCAGGAATTTCAACTACATGGACTCGGATCACACCTGGTCCCAACTCAGCGGCAGCCCAACATCCATTCACCAAGAGTGCAAAGGACTTTGATATAAATTATGAATTAGACAATGGGGCATATAACCTTTTTTTTTTCCTAAATGAGAGACCTTATTTGTCTTAGTCTAGTGAACCAAAAATATTTCTCACTTTTGTGATGAAGGCAAAAGCCCTTATAGTTTTGGTCTATGTCAGTATAAAAAGACACAGATGGACAATGTAGCTGTGTGTTTATGAAAGAACTAGCAGCTAGACAATTCTTAATACTTTTCTCAGAAACCACTACCGGGCTTCCCTGGCAAAGACTTCCAGTGGGTAAAGACTCCACCTTGCAGTGCAAGGGGCACTGGTTCGACCCCTGGCCTGGGAAGATCCCACGTGCCATGGAGTGGCTGGATAGATGTGTCCAATTACTGAGCCAGAGCTCTGGAGTGTATGTGCCCAGAACTGGTGCTCTGCAACAAGAGAGGCCACTGCAATTGGAGGCCCACACAGGCCAAAGAACAAAGATGGATGAAAATAAATAAATGAAAGACCAATAAAAGTGCCAAAAAAAAAAAAAAAAAAAAAAGGGAAAAGAAACCCCTGCCAATCTCAAAAAGCCTGGTCATTACTCATATATCTTGGGAGTAAGGGGAGAATCTTTGGAGGAATGAAAAAAGGCAAGCGAGTTTGAAAGGAACCAAAGATATAGTACTGATAATTATAATCATCATTTTTAGCATTTTAGTAGTTGGTCTCAAGATGGGCCCTGAATGAGTCTTGGGCTTTCCTAGTATTCATGCCTTTGTATAGTCTCTTCCCACAGTGAATAAACTGAATTGTATCAACAGTAGGCTGTTATTAGAATGACAAAGCATGACTTCCTAGGTTATCTCATAAAAATCATTGCGGCTTCTACCTCTTATCTCTTGGATTAGTTACTCTGAAGAAAGTCAGCAGTCATATTGTGAGGATACTCAAGCAGCCCTATCGAGAAACCTATGTGGCAAGGAAAAGAGGTCCTTTGGCAAAAAGCAGCAGCAAATTGCCATTTATGTGACTGAGTTATCTTAAAAGATGGTCTTCCAATCCCACTCAAGCCTTCAGATAAGTATAGCTTTGGCTGACCTCTTAATTACAACCTTACGAGAGATCCTGAATCCAAACCACCTCACCCACTTGCTGCTAGACTCATAACCCACACAAACTGTATGAAATAACAAACATTTATTGTTGTCTGAAACTGCTAAGCTTTAGTGTAGTCAGTCACAAAGCAATGGAAATTACAATAGAAACTATTTATTGAAAATCTGTTAAGTCATGAGATTTACTATTCTAGCCACTTTACATATATTGTACCCAATCTTCACAAAATTCTAACAAGTATTATCATCCTACTCTTTTATAGATAGTAAAATGAAAGTATAGCACAAGAAAGCTAATAGAACTTCCCAAGGTCAAACTATCAGTGGAAGATGTAGTATTTGAACACATGTATGTACTACAAATATCTTGCTTCTCTACATATACCCTGTTGTTGAACACATTTACAACAAATAAACAAATAGATAAATAAATGAACTTAAAGTGCAGAGGGCAGATGCCTGCTTTTGTGTTCATTTAGAGCATATTAAGATGCTTCTTACTATAAATAATTATATGTCAACAAATTAGATAACTTAAAAAAAAAGGTAAATACACTCCTAGAAACATACAATCTATCAAGAATGAATCAGGAAGAAACAGAACATGAAGCAGTAATATAAAGCCTCCCAACAAAGAACAGCCAGGACCAGACTGTTTCACTGATGAGTTCAACCAATAATTTAAAGATGAATTAATGCCAATCTTTCTCAAGTTCATTCAAAAAGCAGAAGAGGAGGGAACACTCCATAATTCATTTTATGAAGCCAGTATTACCCTCATATCAAGCTAGATAAACACATTACAAGAAAAGAAAATTATAAGCCAACATGTTTAATGAATATAAATGTGAAAATTCTTCACAAAAGACTAGCAAACAAAATTTAACAGCACATTAAAAAGGGTCACACATCATGATCAAATGGGATTTACTTCTAGGGTGCAAGGATGGTTCAAAATGTGATTCAATAAGCGATATGCATCATTAATAAAAAGGATACAAATTCTCTGATGCTCTCAATAGATCGATCGATCCATGTTTAATGGAAAAATAAGCCACAAAGTAGTTAAATAATTTTCCTAAGGACATGGAACCAAAAAATGAGAGATCCAAGATTGGAACTCAGGTCTTCCATGCTTTGACTACTGTTGAAAGTTGATTCCCATGTAAGGCTGGTATCTTGCTCCATGTATGATAAACCTAGGTCCTGTTTTCTGTCTGTCATATGGATCTAGCTTTATCCAGGAAGGCCCTACCTGGATCCAAGGAAGAGCCTCCATTTGATGATAAGTCCTGTCTCTGTTCAGAGATTCTAGATATGCAGCCCCTATTGGGTTTTATCATTTTCCTTAGAAGAGCTGCTACAGAACAGATCAATCTTTGATCTGCCCTCAGACATTATACTTCACAGTTATTCTTGGACCATTTCCAGGTAATGCCAGGCCTCAATTTATCTCCTATGGATGATGTTTATAACTCAATTCTCAGCCAGTCAGCACAGTAGATTTCCCTGTACACAGATACTTGTTTAAAGATGAGGTCCTAACGATCCAATTACAGAATGAGAAGCAATAGAAACTCTGCTGGGACTTCCAGGTAAGAGTCTCTTGCTTTTTCCTACTGGACTAGAATTTGGGAGAAGGTAAATTCTGCCCCTCTGAGACAACATGTGGCCTGGAAATGCAGTTAAGAGCAAATTACATTAGGAGAAGAAAAAATAAACAAACAAACAAGCTCAGAGTTCTATATCAAGATGCACAGAAAGGCAGATTTATTCCTGGATTATCTATGAACCAATGAATTACTTATTATTGCCTAGGTCAATTTAGGTTGTGATTAAAAACTCCTACTTATATAATTCCTAGGCCTTAATTTTGCTTTTGTATATTGAATTCCAGTTCCTCTGGGGCTATATTCAGTCAGTATGATGGCCAAGGTCATGCTAGCTCCTTCCTTACCTGACTGCCTTCATGCTGACAGCTATGGGGTTTTGAATGCCATGCCTCCAGTTCTCCTCAGAGCACAGTCCACCCATCTGGATGCTCCAAAATGTGGATTCAAATTAAAGGCGGATATGCATCATTAAAAAAAAGGATACAAATCCTCTGATGCTCTCAATAGATCGATCGATCCATGTTTAATGGAAAAATAAGCCACAAAGTAGTTAAATAATTTTCCTAAGGACATGGAACCAAAAAATGAGAGATCCAAGATTGGAACTCAGGTCTTCCATGCTTTGACTACTGTTGAAAGTTGATTCCCATGTAAGGCTGGTATCTTGCTCCATGTATGATAAACCTAGGTCCTGTTTTCTGTCTGTCATATGGATCTAGCTTTATCCAGGAAGGCCCTACCTGGATCCAAGGAAGAGCCTCCATTTGATGATAAGTCCTGTCTCTGTTCAGAGATTCTAGATATGCAGCCCCTATTGGGTTTTATCATTTTCCTTAGAAGAGCTGCTACAGAACAGATCAATCTTTGATCTGCCCTCAGACATTATACTTCACAGTTATTCTTGGACCATTTCCAGGTAATGCCAGGCCTCAATTTATCTCCTATGGATGATGTTTATAACTCAATTCTCAGCCAGTCAGCACAGTAGATTTCCCTGTACACAGATACTTGTTTAAAGATGAGGTCCTAACGATCCAATTACAGAATGAGAAGCAATAGAAACTCTGCTGGGACTTCCAGGTAAGAGTCTCTTGCTTTTTCCTACTGGACTAGAATTTGGGAGAAGGTAAATTCTGCCCCTCTGAGACAACATGTGGCCTGGAAATGCAGTTAAGAGCAAATTACATTAGGAGAAGAAAAAATAAACAAACAAACAAGCTCAGAGTTCTATATCAAGATGCACAGAAAGGCAGATTTATTCCTGGATTATCTATGAACCAATGAATTACTTATTATTGCCTAGGTCAATTTAGGTTGTGATTAAAAACTCCTACTTATATAATTCCTAGGCCTTAATTTTGCTTTTGTATATTGAATTCCAGTTCCTCTGGGGCTATATTCAGTCAGTATGATGGCCAAGGTCATGCTAGCTCCTTCCTTACCTGACTGCCTTCATGCTGACAGCTATGGGGGTTTTGAATGCCATGCCTCCAGTTCTCCTCAGAGCACAGTCCACCCATCTGGATGCTCCAAAATGGGACACTGGACCCCTTCTCATTAACCTCCTTACCTGAGTCCTGGGGTATGGCATCCTGTATAGATTTCCCAGGACAAATAGTCTAGGATCGCACAGTCCTTACTTTGTCTCCTGGTGTGTATGAGAACAAACACGTTTCTCTCTGCCTTTATATGTTTTTCAGATTCTGGAATTTGTTTCCTTAGATTAATAAATCTGAGTGACACCCTATGCTGTTGTTTTTCATTGTTGACAAGAAAGATGTAGGTTGGGGGATGGAAGTGAGAATGTAAATTGATTCAACCTTTCTGGAAAATGAGTTGGCAGTAAGACTTAATAACTCCTTAAACATATTAACGCTCTTTGGTCCAGCAATTCTACTTTTAAAATAACCAATATAAAAAAAACCTTATGTGAATGAAATAAAAGCTTTTTTCAAAAATAATTTTATGGTAGAGCCATTTATAAGAGAAAAACATCTGGATATAGCACAAATGCACAACAATAAGACATGTATTTTTTATAAACCAGGCTACATATAAAAGATGGAAGAGTCTAGAGCTTTTAAAAATAAGTATGCCTTTAAAATGCTCATAAAATGTTCATGGATCTAAGTAATTCCATCCCTAATTTATCTTGAAACAATAACCTAAAATGTAGACACAAATATACACACAAAGGTTGATAAATTATTCATAAGGATGGAAAACCAAAATCAAGTTAAATAGCCAACATAATTGGCATGGGAAAATGTTTCTGTTGTAATATTAAGTGAAAAATCAGGATAAAATTTTATATTCTATATGATCTCAACTATGTAAAATAAAATTAAACATGCAGAGGAAAAAGAGAAAGAAGTAAATGTGTTAAAATATTAAACAGTGATTGCCTTTGGGAAATAACTGATATTTCATCTTTATAACTTAACTGTGTTTTTCAAGATTTGCACCATGGGCATGTGCTATTTTTTAATAGAGAAAGTTATTATAAAAAGATGGTAAGTATGTAAACGACATAGCAACATGAAGATTGTTTATGAAATAATGTTAAGTGAAAAAAGATGTACATAAAAACTTACTGTGATTGCAATTATGCAAATATGTTTCTGCATATAGACAAGAACTGAAAGAGAAAATGTATAAATAGCACTAGATTTTGTATTGTACTAAGGCTGTGGGACTAGAAGCAATGTATTTATCTCCTTTAAAGACCTCTTTAAAGTTGTTTTAATGATGTACAAGCAGTTTCTGAACCATCCTCTCGGTGCATATCCACTGGATCGCTAATTTGCTGGCTCTGAGGGTAGGAGTCCCCTGGATTGGCTCTGTTCCTGGCCTTGGGCACTCTGGACTGGCTCCACAGCCTAAGCAGACTCTGAAGCTGACTATGAAGCAGAAATAATGGCTAGTTTGGCCTCTCTTGTTCCTTTAGTATTCAGAGGGACTGCATTTACATCATGGGGGATTTGGAAACAAAGCCCAAATTTAAGGTCAGCAGCCCCAGTTTTTGGCTTAAAAAAACCTTATGTGAATGAAATAAAAGCTTTTTCAAAAATAATTTTATGGTAGAGCCATTTATAAGAGAAAACATCTGGATATAGCACAAATGCACAACAATAAGACATGTATTTTTATAAACCAGGCTACATATAAAAGATGGAAGAGTCTAGAGCTTTTAAAAATAAGTATGCCTTTAAAATGCTCATAAAATGTTCATGGATCTAAGTAATTCCATCCCTAATTTATCTTGAAACAATAACCTAAAATGTAGACACAAATATACACACAAAGGTTGATAAATTATTCATAAGGATGGAAAACCAAAATCAAGTTAAATAGCCAACATAATTGGCATGGGAAAATGTTTCTGTTGTAATATTAAGTGAAAAATCAGGATAAAATTTTATATTCTATATGATCTCAACTATGTAAAATAAAATTAAACATGCAGAGGAAAAAGAGAAAGAAGTAAATGTGTTAAAATATTAAACAGTGATTGCCTTTGGGAAATAACTGATATTTCATCTTTATAACTTAACTGTGTTTTTCAAGATTTGCACCATGGGCATGTGCTATTTTTTAATAGAGAAAGTTATTATAAAAAGATGGTAAGTATGTAAACGACATAGCAACATGAAGATTGTTTATGAAATAATGTTAAGTGAAAAAAGATGTACATAAAAACTTACTGTGATTGCAATTATGCAAATATGTTTCTGCATATAGACAAGAACTGAAAGAGAAAATGTATAAATAGCACTAGATTTTGTATTGTACTAAGGCTGTGGGACTAGAAGCAATGTATTTATCTCCTTTAAAGACCTCTTTAAAGTTGTTTTAATGATGTACAAGCAGTTTCTGAACCATCCTCTCGGTGCATATCCACTGGATCGCTAATTTGCTGGCTCTGAGGGTAGGAGTCCCCTGGATTGGCTCTGTTCCTGGCCTTGGGCACTCTGGACTGGCTCCACAGCCTAAGCAGACTCTGAAGCTGACTATGAAGCAGAAATAATGGCTAGTTTGGCCTCTCTTGTTCCTTTAGTATTCAGAGGGACTGCATTTACATCATGGGGGATTTGGAAACAAAGCCCAAAGTTGTCAGGTTGTCAGGTCAGCAGGTTCAGTCTATCACCATATAACCTAGGTGCTGTTTTCATCAGGAACAAATCTAGCTATGATTTTTTTTCCTGGAGGTTGCTGCAACATTTTAGGAAATCAATTGTGTTTTCAGGATGCAGCCTAGTTAGTGGAAAAGTCTCATGACGAGGATGTTCCCGACATTTCACACTTTTCTTATCACTAGCAAAGTAGGTCAGCTTTAATTCTGTCTGAGAAAGAAGACTTTGTGAGCCAATATCACACACGAAGTAATGTTTATATGTAGCAGTAGCAAATGCAGTATTCTGATATGGGATCAGATAGAACTGTATTTGAATCCTGACTCCATCATTTACTTATTTGTGTGGGAAATTCTAATGATGTAGCACCTTCACTTCTCATCTCAAGTCAAGAAAGATGATGCCTATATTATGGAACAATGGGAAAATTTTGTGAAAAATACATGCAAAGTACCTAACACAGTTCTGGAATGGAGTGCCCACATTCAGATACTTCCTAAATGTTGTCTTTTTAGTCTATACCATCAAAAAGCTAATGACTATTTGACAAGAGTGTCAAGATAAATCAACAGGAGAAAGAACAGTGTTTTCAACAAATGGTGCTAGCAAAACTGGATAATCACATGCTAAATAGACAAAATGGAGATGTACCTCATAGGAGTACATCTTTGTGATGTTAGGCAATGTTTTCTGGGATACAATTCCAAAAGTGCAAGCAACAAAATAAATAAACTGAACTTCATCAAAATAAAAAAAAAAAAACTGCTTTAAAGGACATTAAACAAATGAATAGACAACTCATATATCAGGAAAAATTTTAAAATTATGAATCTGACAAAAGACCTTGTACTCGGAATACATATTTTAAAATATTTACAACTCAATGACAAAAAGACAAATATAATCTAATTTAAATGGGTAGGGAAAATAACTTGACTAAATATTTCTCCAAAGAAGATATACAAATGGCAAATACACATAATAAAACATGTTCAACATAAGTCATTGGGAAAACGCAAACCCAACATGTCATTAGGAAAACCATACATTGGGAAAACATAAACCCAAGTCATTGGTATCACTAGATACCACTTCACACCCGCTAGGATGACAATAAATCAAGAGACAGATAATAACAAGTGTTGGAGACTATGGGGAAAAATTGGAAGCATCCTATGTTGCTGATAAGAATGTAAATGGCACAGATACTTTAGAAAACAGGTAGTTTCTCAAAATGTTCACCTTAACACTTACCAAATGATCCAGCTATTCATTTCCTAGGTATATGTCCAAGAAAGCTCAAAACATGGCTTTTACTTGTTTACAAGCATCTATGGCAACATTATTCACAACAGCCAAAAATGTAGACAACTGAAATGTTCATCAATAGATGAATGGATAAACAAGTTATGATATACCCATACAATGGAACAGTATTTGACAATAAAAAGGAGTGAAGGACTGATACATGCTAAAGTATGGATGGACCTTGAAAACATTATGCTAAGTAAAAAATATTCCAGTCACAAAAGGCTATATACTATACAACTGCATTTATAAGAGATGTCTAGAATAGACAAATCCATTGTGGCTGTCAGGGCCTAGGAGAAGGCAAAAATGGGATGACTGTTAATGGGTACAGAGTTTTTCTTTGGAGTTATAATAATGTTCTGGAATTAGTGGTGATTGGACAATCCTGTGAATGTACTGAAAATCACTAAATGGTGCACTTTATTTATTTGAATGGTGCATTTTAAAGGATGAATTTTATGGACGTGAATTATATCTCAGTAAAGCTGTTACGTATATTTAAAGCTATGATCAGTAGGTTTAACTTGATGGTGGGAACATAAACTTTTCTGAAAAAAATTTTTGGTCTCTGTCGTTGGTCCTCCATTTACTTATTTTCATCCATCCTTATTCTCTGGCTGGTAGTGGGCCTTCCACTGCAGTGACCTCCCTCGCTACAGAGCATGGGCTCCAGGCACATGCGCTCCAGAGCAATAGCTCGTAATTGGACACACTGGTCCAGCTGCCTCACAACATGTGGGATCTTCCTGGGCCAGGGATCGAACCAGTGCCCCCACTACTTCAAGGCAGACTCTTCACCCACTGGACCATCGGGGAAGCACCCAAACAAACAATTTAAATTCACCTCTTTGTCTTAAGTTCTGCCTCTTAGGGAACCCAAACTGAGATACAGCAATGTTCCAAAGTAAAGACTGAGTGCTAAAGCCTGAGAGCCAGACTGATGCCAGTCCACAAGAGACATGTACCAAAAGAGAAAAATAAAGTGTTGGTGTTTACCTCTCTGTAATTTTGATGTCACTGTTATTTCACTTTAAAATAGGCTGTCATGACTACTGAACTATGTATACCTTTTCTTAGTAATTCTCATTCTAGGAATTTTTCCTAAAGAAACAAAGATGCACACAAAAATCTTTATACAAGAATGTTCATTGTGGTGTTGCTTATATAATTAAATCATCAAGGGTAATTTAATATACAATAATTTGAAAAGGAGTGAAGGACTGATACATGCTAAAGTATGGATGGACCTTGAAAACATTATGCTAAGTAAAAAATATTCCAGTCACAAAAGGCTATATACTATACAACTGCATTTATAAGAGATGTCTAGAATAGACAAATCCATTGTGGCTGTCAGGGCCTAGGAGAAGGCAAAAATGGGATGACTGTTAATGGGTACAGAGTTTTTCTTTGGAGTTATAATAATGTTCTGGAATTAGTGGTGATTGGACAATCCTGTGAATGTACTGAAAATCACTAAATGGTGCACTTTATTTATTTGAATGGTGCATTTTAAAGGATGAATTTTATGGACGTGAATTATATCTCAGTAAAGCTGTTACGTATATTTAAAGCTATGATCAGTAGGTTTAACTTGATGGTGGGAACATAAACTTTTCTGAAAAAAATTTTTGGTCTCTGTCGTTGGTCCTCCATTTACTTATTTTCATCCATCCTTATTCTCTGGCTGGTAGTGGGCCTTCCACTGCAGTGACCTCCCTCGCTACAGAGCATGGGCTCCAGGCACATGCGCTCCAGAGCAATAGCTCGTAATTGGACACACTGGTCCAGCTGCCTCACAACATGTGGGATCTTCCTGGGCCAGGGATCGAACCAGTGCCCCCACTACTTCAAGGCAGACTCTTCACCCACTGGACCATCGGGGAAGCACCCAAACAAACAATTTAAATTCACCTCTTTGTCTTAAGTTCTGCCTCTTAGGGAACCCAAACTGAGATACAGCAATGTTCCAAAGTAAAGACTGAGTGCTAAAGCCTGAGAGCCAGACTGATGCCAGTCCACAAGAGACATGTACCAAAAGAGAAAAATAAAGTGTTGGTGTTTACCTCTCTGTAATTTTGATGTCACTGTTATTTCACTTTAAAATAGGCTGTCATGACTACTGAACTATGTATACCTTTTCTTAGTAATTCTCATTCTAGGAATTTTTCCTAAAGAAACAAAGATGCACACAAAAATCTTTATACAAGAATGTTCATTGTGGTGTTGCTTATATAATTAAATCATCAAGGGTAATTTAATATACAATAATTTGAAAAGGAAATGGCAACCAACTCCAGTATTCTTGCCCGGGAAAATCCAATGGACAGAGGAGCCTGGCTGACTGCAGTCCATGGGGTCACAGAGGAGTGGGATATGACTTACTGCCTAAACCAAACCATTATACAATAATAGATAAATTTAAAATAGAATGCCTTTCAGGTATATAAAAGTCCCCCTTTGAGAATATTTAATAATATTGAAAAAATATTTACATTATATTCAAATATAAGTTTACATAAGATGATTATAGTTTTACTTTTAAAACTGCATTTGTATGTACACACAGCAACAGTCTCTTTTATCAGTCCGGTGGTAAACGTTTCACTTGGGTAGGAGAAAAGTATTTCTTCATACTGCCTCCTTTCTATTGAAGTAGTTTAGAAGAATAAACATCCCAAAAAGGAAGGAAAGAACTACGGTTGGGCTTTTGAGCAGAATGAGTAAATAAGTTCACACTTCAATAAGCCCATCCATTCCCATCAAATGGTAATTTTGAATAATATATGAAAACAGAAATGAAAATATATAGCTGGGCTCCATTGGAAGAGACTTATCTCCAGGATGCTGAAAAGTACAGAAATGTAAAAGGATATACATGTTCCTGAGGCTACTTGCTTCTTGAGATGTGGATATAGAAGCAGGCAGTAGCAGCTGAATGTTGGACTCCTATGAGCCACCTGAAAGTCTCTGTATGAGATGAAGACCAGAGATAAGATCTTCTGCTGAGAAAACAAGGATCTCGGATGGGACTCCATTGTTATGAAAGGAGCCAAGAAAAAGAAAAGAAAGGCCTGCTTCAGAACTTTCTGGGTAATAGCTCCTGTGCACTCTAGGCCTAGAGAGGTGAGGGACATAGACAGAGAAATCAGAAGTAATGCCAAGCTATCCTGAGAGTCAGACTGATGCCAGTCCACAAGAGACATGTACCAAAAGAGAAAAATAAAGTGTTGGTGTTTACCTCTCTGTAATTTTGATGTCACTGTTATTTCACTTTAAAATAGGCTGTCATGACTACTGAACTATGTATACCTTTTCTTAGTAATTCTCATTCTAGGAATTTTTCCTAAAGAAACAAAGATGCACACAAAAATCTTTATACAAGAATGTTCATTGTGGTGTTGCTTATATAATTAAATCATCAAGGGTAATTTAATATACAATAATTTGAAAAGGAAATGGCAACCAACTCCAGTATTCTTGCCCGGGAAAATCCAATGGACAGAGGAGCCTGGCTGACTGCAGTCCATGGGGTCACAGAGGAGTGGGATATGACTTACTGCCTAAACCAAACCATTATACAATAATAGATAAATTTAAAATAGAATGCCTTTCAGGTATATAAAAGTCCCCCTTTGAGAATATTTAATAATATTGAAAAAATATTTACATTATATTCAAATATAAGTTTACATAAGATGATTATAGTTTTACTTTTAAAACTGCATTTGTATGTACACACAGCAACAGTCTCTTTTATCAGTCCGGTGGTAAACGTTTCACTTGGGTAGGAGAAAAGTATTTCTTCATACTGCCTCCTTTCTATTGAAGTAGTTTAGAAGAATAAACATCCCAAAAAGGAAGGAAAGAACTACGGTTGGGCTTTTGAGCAGAATGAGTAAATAAGTTCACACTTCAATAAGCCCATCCATTCCCATCAAATGGTAATTTTGAATAATATATGAAAACAGAAATGAAAATATATAGCTGGGCTCCATTGGAAGAGACTTATCTCCAGGATGCTGAAAAGTACAGAAATGTAAAAGGATATACATGTTCCTGAGGCTACTTGCTTCTTGAGATGTGGATATAGAAGCAGGCAGTAGCAGCTGAATGTTGGACTCCTATGAGCCACCTGAAAGTCTCTGTATGAGATGAAGACCAGAGATAAGATCTTCTGCTGAGAAAACAAGGATCTCGGATGGGACTCCATTGTTATGAAAGGAGCCAAGAAAAAAAAGAAAAGAAAGGCCTGCTTCAGAACTTTCTGGGTAATAGCTCCTGTGCACTCTAGGCCTAGAGAGGTGAGGGACATAGACAGAGAAATCAGAAGTAATGCCAAGCTATCCTGCTGACTTCTTGTCACTGGGTCTACCATGTCTCCAATATTTATAAGGTTCCGTACCAAAATTGTGAGTAGAGTCAACTGCAAAAGCCACCATAGAGGGATATGTGAGCATGGTGGGAGTTATTCTTTGGGGGGCATAAGGGATGGGGAGATATAGTAACAGAAAACTTCCTTCTCAAAGTGATATCACAAATTAAAATTTCAAAATGCATGAAGAAATGAAATGCTAAAAATGATACTAAACAAAATCAGGAGTTATAACTTGAATTCACTCCAGATGAAACTTATTTTATAGAACAGCCAAAGCTTTTAAAATAAGCATATTGAGGATGTTCGAAGAAACAAATGAAGACATTAAAACAGAATAAGAATTATGAAACAGAATAGGCAGAAATAAAACAAGAGCAGGTGGATATGAACAAAATTAGAAATCTTGGAAATTAAAAATAGTCATTGAAATATTGAAAAAGACAGGAAAAAGTCTAGACTAGATATGGTCAAAAAGTGAATATGAATTCAAGTTACTTTGGGGGAACTCAAAATCAGCACAATAAAATAAAATTATAAAAGTTATGAAAACAGAAATGAAAATATATAGCTGGGCTCCATTGGAAGAGACTTATCTCCAGGATGCTGAAAAGTACAGAAATGTAAAAGGATATACATGTTCCTGAGGCTACTTGCTTCTTGAGATGTGGATATAGAAGCAGGCAGTAGCAGCTGAATGTTGGACTCCTATGAGCCACCTGAAAGTCTCTGTATGAGATGAAGACCAGAGATAAGATCTTCTGCTGAGAAAACAAGGATCTCGGATGGGACTCCATTGTTATGAAAGGAGCCAAGAAAAAAAAGAAAAGAAAGGCCTGCTTCAGAACTTTCTGGGTAATAGCTCCTGTGCACTCTAGGCCTAGAGAGGTGAGGGACATAGACAGAGAAATCAGAAGTAATGCCAAGCTATCCTGCTGACTTCTTGTCACTGGGTCTACCATGTCTCCAATATTTATAAGGTTCCGTACCAAAATTGTGAGTAGAGTCAACTGCAAAAGCCACCATAGAGGGATATGTGAGCATGGTGGGAGTTATTCTTTGGGGGGCATAAGGGATGGGGAGATATAGTAACAGAAAACTTCCTTCTCAAAGTGATATCACAAATTAAAATTTCAAAATGCATGAAGAAATGAAATGCTAAAAATGATACTAAACAAAATCAGGAGTTATAACTTGAATTCACTCCAGATGAAACTTATTTTATAGAACAGCCAAAGCTTTTAAAATAAGCATATTGAGGATGTTCGAAGAAACAAATGAAGACATTAAAACAGAATAAGAATTATGAAACAGAATAGGCAGAAATAAAACAAGAGCAGGTGGATATGAACAAAATTAGAAATCTTGGAAATTAAAAATAGTCATTGAAATATTGAAAAAGACAGGAAAAAGTCTAGACTAGATATGGTCAAAAAGTGAATATGAATTCAAGTTACTTTGGGGGAACTCAAAATCAGCACAATAAAATAAAATTATAAAAGTTATGAAAAACCAGTAAAGAATCATGGACGGCCACTTGAGAGAATCCAACATTTATCTAGTAGAAACTATTGAAGAAGAGAATGAAAGGAATGAAGGAAAAGCCATATTTGAAGAGATAATTTGCCAATAATTTCTCAGAATTAAAGAAAGACATGAATTCTCAGGTACAAAGTGTACTTGGAGTACCAATAAGGGTAAATAGAAACAAATTCACATCTGGACCCATTAAAATAAAAAAGGAGAGCATGAAGATCAAAAAGAAGATCTTTAAACCTACCCAAGAAAAGGTAAGTGCCATAAGCAAATAATGGAAGACTTCTCATTAGCAACTAGGGATGTCAGAAAAAAAAAAAGAAAAAAAAAACCCTCAAAGTACAAAGGGAAGTCCTCCTCAAGGTCGAATTTATACCTTGCCAAACTATCATTCCAAAGAGAAGTCAAAATAAGGATAAATATAGATTAGGATGGTTTCCCATGGACTCTCATTAAAATAACCATTAAAGGATCCACTTTAGCAAGTGACATAGGAAAATCTTGAGATATAACAAATAGGACAATACAAAATTTATAAGCTGCATAGGAAAAGTCATTTGGTTCATCATCATCAATTGCTTTTTTTTTTTTCCAAAGTTTAAATTAAAAGTCTAAATGATCATAACTAGGTGGTGACAGGGCAATATTAATAGGTAGGGAATGATTTCTTTAATAAGCCACAAAAACAAAGCTCATAAAGCAGTATTCATACATTCAACTACACTAAAAAAAAACCCAAAAAACTTCCATAAATCAAAATACATCATAAATCAAAAAAAAAAAAAATACAAGCCACCATCCAGGCGAAGATATTTGCAATGCATATCAAGTGGCAAAGTATCGATATACAGAATAATAAAGAATGAAAAATCAATGAAAAGAACCAACTGGACTGAAAATGGGCGTATGACATGAAAAATCAGTTCCCAGAAGAAACCAAAGTGGCCAATAAACAAATGAAAGACATTCAACCCCACCAGTAGTCAGGGAAACCCATATTATAAAAATGATGATGGACTGCCCTGTGGGTCCAATAGTTAAGAATCTGCCTTGTAATGCGTGAGACATGGGAAGGGAACTAAGATCCCACATGCTGAGGAGCCACTAAGCCTGAGCACTGCAACTAGAGAGTCTGAGCACCACAATGAAAGATCCTACATGATACAATAAAGATCCTGCATGCCGAAACGAAGACCCAATGCAGCCAAATAAATAAATAATCAAAACAAATAAATAAAAGCAATGGGATAACATTTCACATTTATCATGATGACTGGTAAAAATTAATAAGTTTGATGATTCCAAGGGTGGAGGATTCAGAGAAATGGAAACTATTGTACTACACTGTTCTTATAGTTTAAAGTATAAATTTGTTCAACTACTTTAAAAAACAACTGATCATTATATAGTAAATTTGAAGATGTATATAATCAGTAATCCCTCTCCTACTTATATGCTATAGATAAATTTTCATACTGATGCATGAAATGGTCCTACTAGCACTGTTTAAAATTGTAAAAAACCTGGAAACAACCTAAATTATGATCAATAAAATGGAAAAAAGAAATCGTGATGGAATTACAAGTGAAATTCTACAAAGCAGTTAAAAACAATTGAACCAAAGCCAAATGTATCCACATGAATGAATCTCTACAATATAATAAGAGAAAAATTACAGAATGACATTTATAGTGTGATATTTATAGGAATTTATAAAAAAATGACAGCTATACCAGTTGTAGTCTGGACACATAGGTATGGAAATGTTATAGCGGCTACCTATAGGGTGAAGGGAGAGAGATACAATCAGTGAGAAGTGCAGGAGAGTCTCAACTAGACCTATATATATATTTTTTTTTAACAGGGAACTCTATAGCATAGATGGCACAATGTTGATACGATAAAGCCAAGGTATTTGGTGAAGTGGGGGAGCAGTAAAAGACTCATATCTCTACCCTTTTCTGTATATTCAGAATTATTCACAATAAACAAAACACGAGTTTAAAGAAGATAACACAGATCTTTAAGTCTTCCAAATTTCCAATCAGGATTTCTGAAAGCTACTAATTGATGAGTAGTGCCAGCATCAGACTTCAGTTCTGTGTTGAGGATAGTTTGGTGAGAAGTGCAAACAAGCTAGCACCTCCCCTGGGATCCCCAGAGAGGTAGTCCATCCCTTGCTAGCTAGCTGTAGTGGCTTCTGGTGAGGTGGGGAATAGGAGGCGCCTTTGAAAGTGAGAGACAGTTACAATAGAGGGAAGTGATTTTCACATCAACTAGAGCTATTTAGATAATACATAGCCTAGTGATCCTTCCTAACCTTTCCAAGTCATGATACACATGGGTACTATTTGTCTGGTACACTGGAAAGGAGGCTACCACTTTGGGGGCTCAGTTCCCCCAGGACCTACCTGTACTCCTGAGGGATGAGCGGATCAGTATCTCACAAGTATATATCTTGCAATATCACACACGTGGAGCCTACTTTAATACTGTACACTCGTGTGACACAACACGCCACACGCCTTTTGAGAAGATTTGACCCAGAAAATCATCTTTTCTTACCTAAAAGTAGGGAAAACTATAAACCATTACAAATTCTGGTCGTGCTTAACAATTTACCCCAAAGGAGTGCACTGAGAATCACAACTATTCTGCTTGAGCTTGTGGAGTAGCAAATAGGAACAGAAAGATCTAGTGCAAAAAAAATGCCATTAGTAAGAGTCTAAAAGTTTCCTTCTAGAGCCACTGAAGACAGATCAAGAACCCTCACCAATTCATATGTCAGTATCATAGCAAAGTATGGCCAGCTGAGACCAGGGTGTGAAAGCTGGCACCCTGGGTCAGCACATGGGGAGCCGAACACAGTCATGAAGGAGAGTGGCTAACCAGACAGGACAAAGATAACCCCTTGCCAACACTTGAGTGGGAAGGGATTAGTAGGTTGCACCACAGCCATTCTAGTTACCTTAGCTCATGATCTGGAATTTCTATAATTATATACATGTTCAACACCGTTCATTCTATGGGTTAGATTGAACATTTTCAAGCCAGTTCATCTCTTTTCTTCTAAAGTCTCAAGTTCAAGGAGCTCTATTAAGTGGAAACGCAGAAAGGTCATCTGAACTAGGTGGACCCACCTTACATTTGGGGAGATTCTCTTATATCTCAGTTACATAGACAGATAACCAGCCTCTGTGATGAGATACCTGCAGAGAAAAATTTCTCAGTCTCCCTGTAAGTGAGCCAACTGGCCCTGGATAGAGTCACAGGCTGGGCGGAAGGCAGGGATGACACGGCACAGCTATACTCGTGACTAAAACACTGAAATGACTCCATATTTGCTGGTAAGTAGCCCCCCCTCCACCTCAAAGCACCCCTCCAGCCTATGTGGCCATTTGCCACACCTAGTTCTTTTCCCAGGATGCCATCTCCCCACAATCCAGTAACCAAAGTATCCATGCCCAGTCCAGGAAGGAGTCACTAGGGGTGTTAAATATTTTGAACACCACCAATGGATAAAGATGAAACATCATAGCCACTCTCGAATGTTCACTCCTGGTACCATCATCTCCTTGGATTCCATGAGAGAACAGAATGCCTTGTTGGCCAGTTTTGGTTCAAGTTCCCAAATCAAAATAAAATACTTTCTGATAAAACTAAACTGCTCAACTTCTCTCTAGGCTAGATGCCAGTCCTGGAGGAAAGAAAGAACTTTTTAATCCCAGGGCCACAGGTTTATGGAGGGACTTGTCCTTCCTAAAGGTGAGTGACAAGAGTCACAGGAGACCAAATCTGGACCATTGCCCAGACTGGCCTTTCTTCACGAACTGTCATCCCTTCATTCCATGCAATTTACTAGGCAGCTACCCCAGTCCCCACGATTCTAATATTTATTTCTCAGGAGACCAGGACACCAGGACACCTCCTTAACATTTGGATCCATTGAGTGATCTGGGAATAACTTGGCCCTGGAATATGCAGCAACATTGTAGTATCACTCTGTCACACAGCAGAGTCTAGAGAAAGCAGCTCAGAGCTGGGGAAGAGAAAATGGCCTGTGGGGTAAAGGACAGGGGGAGAAGGATCATTCCTGATGCAGAAACTATGCTGTTCATTCAGGAAGCCAAAGGAAGAGGGCATAAATTGCATTTGGATAGGCAACCAGACATTGCTTGGGAAAACAAGGCAAAAGCCAAAGCAGAATTTCCACACCTACTCACCGGGGCTGGTTATTGTCAGGAGGTCAAGGTGCCGCTGTTGCTGCAAAAGAAAACACATCGTGAGAGCACTGATTTAAGCCAGCGTCAAACTAATTGCTTGGTCAAAGCTACGATTCTACCAGTAGTCATGAATGAATGTAAGAGTTGGACCATAAAGAAGGCTGAGTGCTAAAGAATTGATGCCTTCAAACTGTGGTGCTGGAGAAGACTCTTGAGAGTCCCTTGGACGGCAAGCAGATCAGGCCAGTCAATCCTAAAGGAAATCAACGTTTCCCTTGGAACGGCAAGCAGATCCTATTTGCCACACCTAGTTCTTTTCCCAGGATGCCATCTCCCACAATCCAGTAACCAAAGTATCCATGCCCAGTCCAGGAAGGAGTCACTAGGGTGTTAAATATTTTGAACACCACCAATGGATAAAGATGAAACATCATAGCCACTCTCGAATGTTCACTCCTGGTACCATCATCTCCTTGGATTCCATGAGAGAACAGAATGCCTTGTTGGCCAGTTTTGGTTCAAGTTCCCAAATCAAAATAAAATACTTTCTGATAAAACTAAACTGCTCAACTTCTCTCTAGGCTAGATGCCAGTCCTGGAGGAAAGAAAGAACTTTTTAATCCCAGGGCCACAGGTTTATGGAGGGACTTGTCCTTCCTAAAGGTGAGTGACAAGAGTCACAGGAGACCAAATCTGGACCATTGCCCAGACTGGCCTTTCTTCACGAACTGTCATCCCTTCATTCCATGCAATTTACTAGGCAGCTACCCCAGTCCCCACGATTCTAATATTTATTTCTCAGGAGACCAGGACACCAGGACACCTCCTTAACATTTGGATCCATTGAGTGATCTGGGAATAACTTGGCCCTGGAATATGCAGCAACATTGTAGTATCACTCTGTCACACAGCAGAGTCTAGAGAAAGCAGCTCAGAGCTGGGGAAGAGAAAATGGCCTGTGGGGTAAAGGACAGGGGGAGAAGGATCATTCCTGATGCAGAAACTATGCTGTTCATTCAGGAAGCCAAAGGAAGAGGGCATAAATTGCATTTGGATAGGCAACCAGACATTGCTTGGGAAAACAAGGCAAAAGCCAAAGCAGAATTTCCACACCTACTCACCGGGGCTGGTTATTGTCAGGAGGTCAAGGTGCCGCTGTTGCTGCAAAAGAAAACACATCGTGAGAGCACTGATTTAAGCCAGCGTCAAACTAATTGCTTGGTCAAAGCTACGATTCTACCAGTAGTCATGAATGAATGTAAGAGTTGGACCATAAAGAAGGCTGAGTGCTAAAGAATTGATGCCTTCAAACTGTGGTGCTGGAGAAGACTCTTGAGAGTCCCTTGGACGGCAAGCAGATCAGGCCAGTCAATCCTAAAGGAAATCAACTCTGACTATTCATTGGAAGAACTGACACTGAGGCTGAAGCTCCAATACTTTGGCCATCTGATATGGAGAGTCGACTCACTGGAAAAGTCCCTGATGCTGAGAAAGATTGAGGGAAGGAGGAGAGGGGGACGACAGAGGATGAGATGGTTGGATGGCATCACCAACTCAATGGACACGAGTGTGGACAGACTCTGGGAGCTAGTGAATGACAGGGAAGTCTGGCATACTGCAGTCCATGGGGTTACAAAGGGTTGGACAAGACTGAGTGGCTGAAGAACAACAACAAACTTGTTCCTTAGCAGGTCAAGGATGGACATGCAAAGGGGATGTTCAGACACTCAGAACAGGGCACACTGTGGAGAAGATGATGGTCTTCGAGTTCTGCAGAGAGGCCTTGCAGCTTAGAAACAAAGGGGAATGGACAGCCTTTCTGGTCAGAGCTGAGAAAGCCTTAGGAACCTTTTAGTCAAACTTACTTTAAACTAAGGGAAAAGGAGGTCCTGAAAGGAATGTGGCTTACCTACAGCCACAAAGAAAGCCTTTCCAACCTCCCAGCCACCCAGGCCACCTTATATTTCTCTCTGCTCACACTGGCTGTACTAGTTAAGTGTCTGATATCCTGGGAACCTTCTTTTCCTTGGTCCTCAGTCACTGTCACCCTCCTTTCTAACCACATTACTCCTGAGGGCTGGTTTATTTATTATATCTGCTCAACAATGTTACAACAGTTTCTTACTGATGATGAAACTATTCCTTCTCTAACTGAATCCTCATCT
The DNA here is from genome assembly GCA_022376925.1 of Tragulus kanchil. Taxonomy (NCBI): domain Eukaryota; kingdom Metazoa; phylum Chordata; class Mammalia; order Artiodactyla; family Tragulidae; genus Tragulus; species Tragulus kanchil. Next base: position 110,939,810 of record JAIOJX010000032.1, on the reverse strand, counting down.
TTTTGTACTATGCAACATTCACAGACAATAATATCCATCAGGTACACTAGGCCATACAGATGAAGCTGCTCATGTTTGGAGGCAATGGGCCTTGATCCCAAGGGCTGAAGTGATCAGTAGCTCAGTAGGCTTCCCCATCCCCCTCGCACCCTTTTGGGGAAGCTCAGTCCTGAACTGGATGCCATGAGAGCCTGCGGGTGGAGAAAAAGGTACTGGAGGCTGAGGACGGGGCAGTGGTAAGCAACTCTCTTAAAGACTTAGACATAAGGATGCCTTACATCTCAGTCAACCTCTGTCTCTTTCCTACACTTGATTTTCCATTAATATATAAGTTTTTTTTAAAAGGGGGTCCTAACAAACTTAACTTTGAGAACCACTGTTTCAAGATACACATTGCAGGAGATTCTGGTTATCTGGTATTTCATCCAATGGGTCCTTTGCTGTATTTCACACCTGCATTTCCCTCTTTATCTTGCCTCTCCCCTCCAGCGGCTCCCTGAAATTCTTTTTGCTTAAGCAGAAAGGAAAAGGCAGCAATACTTTTTGAATACCAAATATAGGCCTGGTGAGGGGCCAGGCATGGTACCAGGCACTTTGATGAGTCATTTCTTACTACCCTCTTGGCAATTCTGCAGGGCTACAGGACTGCACAACAGAGGGACAGGGGGTTTAGACAAGAGAAACTATCTGCCTGAGGCCACATCTTCATTAAATGAGATAGCTAGGATTGGAATTCACTTAGTTTAAACCTTGGTTTGAAAGTCCACCATACGATAATGCACATTGTAAATCACTAAGCACTGACACCTGATATGTAATAGGTGCTTAATAAAAAAGCCATTTTTGCATTGACACTGTTATTATTAGAGACCATGTGACCTTTGGTTTATAAAAGCTGCTTTGCCCTTTCCACAGAATTGTCAACGGCAGAGCTCAAAAGTCATCAAGTCTGACCTGCCACTAGGACAGGAACTCCCTCTACAATGCCCCCCGCCCACCAGTTGTATGAACAGCTTCTGTTTTATCCCTTTCCCTAACAAGGAACTCACTTCTTATTGGTAAAATTTGGCCATGCCAAAATTTGTCCACGCAGCACATGGGATCTTAGTTGCTTGACCGGAGTCAAACCTGTGCCCCGAAAAAGCTCTACTTTGAGCAGGGTTAAAAGCTTCTCCCTTATGAAATCATCTCTGTTTCTAGTAGCTTTGGCTTGTGACAAGTTTGGAGATCTGAAGAAGATCTGTGTCATCTTCTCTCCTAGTTAAATATTCCAAGTTCCTTCATCCTTTCCTTATAAGACCTGGTCTCAAATCTCCTGGCCCATGTGGTATCCCCCTCTTCCATTTACATCTCATCTGCCCCAGTCAGAATCTCTTTAAGACCTCTCTACCCCTTGCTTTAATGATTTCTCAGGGCCCTAAAAGCAGGTCTGTATTCTTTCAGAGCCTTCTCAATCACACATTTCTATTTTCCTGCCAGCTCATAACTCATTCCAGTTGACATCTTCAAGAAAACAATGCAACTCCAAAATGTCACTGACCTACATTATGAGCACATATCCTTGTGCTGAAATGAAACACACACCCACGCAGGCAAGCTGGAGCCAGACTGCCTTGTTTCCCAAACACAGAACCAGGCTAGTAGTACAATTGGCTCAAGCTGCCTTTGCCAAGGACAGCCTGTAGGCTTGGCCCATCCCTCATACGTGAGGGAAGAATACAATGTGTCCTTCTATTTTTCTATAAGCTTGGTTTTGTGACAATCACAGTTGGTGAAGAAGGTCTATTTATCTGTAAAATGTCTGCTTCTTAATTAAGAGTTATCTCTAAATGGTGAGACTGTGTCTAGGATCCAGTAGAGAAAAAAAAAAAAAAGAGAGAGAGAAGAGAAAACTTGAAAGGAATGCAGACAGATCTGGCCTTGCGTCCTAATTCTTCTTGGTGGTTTTGGATAATGTACTGTGTCTCTAGCCTTGAGCTTCACACCTCTAAAATGCGTGCCTGAGACCGAAATACTGGCGTGACTCTGAGTCAAATGCAACCAGGCACAGAGCCTGTGGGCTCCCTCTTCTGGTTCAGAGAGTTTCTCTGAGAATTCCTGTAGCCAGGACCCTGAAGGCTCAGATGACAGGATTTAAAAAAGAATAAATTATAAGCTACCTTCTCAAGCTGCCATTTTCAGTACTTGCGTGTCTTACTCACAAGCTGAGGGAAATCTTAAGGGCCTGGAACATCTGTTACTCCGTGGCACACAGTAACCCTCAGTGAGCACGGCGAATGTCAGCCGAACCATTCCTGGAATCCACAGTACCCTTTCAAACCCCCGTGCCTTGTGCTGTTCTAACTAATTCTCTTCATGGAGCTGTGTCATCTTCTCCTAGTTAAATATTCCAAGTTCCTTCATCCTTTCCTTATAAGACCTGGTCTCAAATCTCCTGGCCCATGTGGTATCCCCCTCTTCCATTTACATCTCATCTGCCCCAGTCAGAATCTCTTTAAGACCTCTCTACCCCTTGCTTTAATGATTTCTCAGGGCCCTAAAAGCAGGTCTGTATTCTTTCAGAGCCTTCTCAATCACACATTTCTATTTTCCTGCCAGCTCATAACTCATTCCAGTTGACATCTTCAAGAAAACAATGCAACTCCAAAATGTCACTGACCTACATTATGAGCACATATCCTTGTGCTGAAATGAAACACACACCCACGCAGGCAAGCTGGAGCCAGACTGCCTTGTTTCCCAAACACAGAACCAGGCTAGTAGTACAATTGGCTCAAGCTGCCTTTGCCAAGGACAGCCTGTAGGCTTGGCCCATCCCTCATACGTGAGGGAAGAATACAATGTGTCCTTCTATTTTTCTATAAGCTTGGTTTTGTGACAATCACAGTTGGTGAAGAAGGTCTATTTATCTGTAAAATGTCTGCTTCTTAATTAAGAGTTATCTCTAAATGGTGAGACTGTGTCTAGGATCCAGTAGAGAAAAAAAAAAAAAAGAGAGAGATAAGAGAAAACTTGAAAGGAATGCAGACAGATCTGGCCTTGCGTCCTAATTCTTCTTGGTGGTTTTGGATAATGTACTGTGTCTCTAGCCTTGAGCTTCACACCTCTAAAATGCGTGCCTGAGACCGAAATACTGGCGTGACTCTGAGTCAAATGCAACCAGGCACAGAGCCTGTGGGCTCCCTCTTCTGGTTCAGAGAGTTTCTCTGAGAATTCCTGTAGCCAGGACCCTGAAGGCTCAGATGACAGGATTTAAAAAAGAATAAATTATAAGCTACCTTCTCAAGCTGCCATTTTCAGTACTTGCGTGTCTTACTCACAAGCTGAGGGAAATCTTAAGGGCCTGGAACATCTGTTACTCCGTGGCACACAGTAACCCTCAGTGAGCACGGCGAATGTCAGCCGAACCATTCCTGGAATCCACAGTACCCTTTCAAACCCCCGTGCCTTGTGCTGTTCTAACTAATCTCTTGAGCTCTTCATGGAGCTCCCTCCTCATGTCACAAGGCCTCCACGAGGTCTTCTCTATACAGCCACTCCCAAACCTAACCCCTTCCTGACCTTTCCTCAGAAGATTTCACACTTTATTCCTCCCGTGCATCTCGTAAAACTCACCTTTTGTATCATACCCTGTCTTAATTATCTGGTTCCTTCTCTGTTTCCCTCAGGAGGTCCTTACTTGAGGATAGACCATGTCATTTCATCTCTGTATTTCCAGTGCCCAGCACACAAGCTGAAAGGAATGCTTGATGTCATCTAATTCAAACGACAAAACTATTCTGCTGTTCCCTCTGCAACAGCCATGAGAGATTCATCAGCATGGAAGGTAAGCATACCCCTTCCTCTATGGGACTTCTCCTTTGTCACAGCTGTAGGGCTTCTTCCCCGGATGATTTTGCTCCCACCATCTCTGCAGCATTATTATCTATCCACCTCCCCAGGAAACCTTCCTTCCTTTACTCTCCCTGCCCACAGGGTCACTGTCTTTTTAGACTCCTACAGCTCTTACTGGCTGCACCTTCCTGTGGTATTGACGCTAACCTGCTGAGGAGCCCCTTTAACCTACAGTTCACAGACATATGTGTGCACCACCTAGTGGCCCACGAAGCTAAGTGTAGACTACTGTTTTAACCTGTAGACAGGATGGCAAAGTCTGCATGTCCTATATGTAAATAAAAACAAAAGTGTATGCTCAAGAATCATTGTGCAACAGTTTTAGCCGAAAATATAGAATATCAGATACTATAATATCCAAATAATTTCCTCAAAGCTCTTCAAAAATAAAGGAATACAATGAAAGAGAAAATTTTATTACAAAAGAGTGTGCCTACTATAATTATTTAGGCTCACCAATGGGAACTGTGTGGCATTTATTAAAACTGGCACCTGATTTGTGGAATTTGACCAATAATATAAATTAGTATATAAGAGGGGTCATGGCAGAATAAAGAATTACTAAACTATTTTAATTAGCAACTGAGAAGCATAAAGGCCTTTTAAAGATTTATTTATCTATTTATTTTGGGGCAGGGGTTGGGGAGGGAGGGGAGTGGGCGGGCCACTTCTATTGGTCTTTCATTTCTCTATTTTCATTCGTCTTTGTTCTTTGGCTCCTGTGGGCCTCCCATCGCGATGGCTTCTGTCGTTGCAGAGCGCCGGCTCTGGGTTCATGCACCCCAGATCTCCAGCTCAGTAATTGGACACATCAGTCCAGCTGCTCCGCGGTACGTGGGATCTTCCCAGGCCAGGGATCGATCCGGCGCCCCTTGCACTGCAAGGCGGTGTCCTTACCCACTGGACCACCAGGGGAAGCCCGCATAAAGGCCTTTTATATGGTGATGATACATTACCTACCTGCCTGGACAGTGGAACATGCAATGTTAGTTGGAGGAAGTGAAGTTAGCTAGCCAGTGAGCAGGTTTGGTAGACTGTCAGGGCTTGCTGGCTGAGGGCTGAGCAGCTGAACCACTAGCCAACCATAAGCTGCAATCTCAGGAAGACAGGCCCTTCACAGGTGTGGTAGTGGTATTCTGCGTGCGTGCGTGCGTGTGTGTGTGTGTGTGTGTGTGTGTGTGTGTGTGTGTGAAGGGACATCTCTCCTCAGATAAAGGAATTCTATACCCACCCAGAAGGTCATGTGTCCAAGTGTGTCTGTATGGGATTCCACGGACTTCTGGAGGAGTGCGGGTATGCCAGGTGGGGCCAGACAGGAGGTGATGTGTGGACTCCTGGTTGACTAAGACCCAGCATCCAGCCTCTCTTGGTAAGGGTTGTGTCTCATAAACATTCGGAAGAAAGCCATTTCTGTGTTGAACCAATGCGTGGTGGATATGGAGCCATGACTCCATAGAGACCATGGGAGCTGGATGTTCCAAAGTCAACAGGAACCACCTCTGGACTGGGTGGAATCAAGGATGGCAGGAACATACACAGTGGCTGCTGAAGGAACTGCCTACCAGTACGCATGCTCCAGGAGTTATCCATCTTCCCCAGTTCATCCAGGGGAAGCTATTTTGTTAATGCCACATTCCTCCATCTGTGGTCACAGGTGACAGCTCTCAGGGCAAAAGTACTGAAGGTGGGTCATCTGGAAACATCACCCAAATGGACTCAGTTATTGTCAATGAAAATTACTGTTGTCCTGCATTGAAGAATCCATCTTTAAAATGTTTGTAATAATGAAAACAACACATGCTTATTTGGGTCATTGTCCAAATTTCCAGAAAATTTAGGAAGTAAAATGAATCCTGTGGGCCTCCCATCGATGCTTGGAGGGGTGGCATCCCCAGATCTCCAGCTCAGTAATTGGACACATCAGTCCAGCTGCTCCTGCACGTGGATCTTCCCAGGCCAGGATCGATCCGCGCCTTGGACTGCGTGGCGGTGTCCTTACCCACTGGACCACCAGGGGAAGCCCGCATAAAGGCCTTTTATATGGTGATGATACATTACCTACCTGCCTGGACAGTGGAACATGCAATGTTAGTTGGAGGAAGTGAAGTTAGCTAGCCAGTGAGCAGGTTTGGTAGACTGTCAGGGCTTGCTGGCTGAGGGCTGAGCAGCTGAACCACTAGCCAACCATAAGCTGCAATCTCAGGAAGACAGGCCCTTCACAGGTGTGGTAGTGGTATTCTGCGTGCGTGCGTGCGTGTGTGTGTGTGTGTGTGTGTGTGTGTGTGTGTGTGAAGGGACATCTCTCCTCAGATAAAGGAATTCTATACCCACCCAGAAGGTCATGTGTCCAAGTGTGTCTGTATGGGATTCCACGGACTTCTGGAGGAGTGCGGGTATGCCAGGTGGGGCCAGACAGGAGGTGATGTGTGGACTCCTGGTTGACTAAGACCCAGCATCCAGCCTCTCTTGGTAAGGGTTGTGTCTCATAAACATTCGGAAGAAAGCCATTTCTGTGTTGAACCAATGCGTGGTGGATATGGAGCCATGACTCCATAGAGACCATGGGAGCTGGATGTTCCAAAGTCAACAGGAACCACCTCTGGACTGGGTGGAATCAAGGATGGCAGGAACATACACAGTGGCTGCTGAAGGAACTGCCTACCAGTACGCATGCTCCAGGAGTTATCCATCTTCCCCAGTTCATCCAGGGGAAGCTATTTTGTTAATGCCACATTCCTCCATCTGTGGTCACAGGTGACAGCTCTCAGGGCAAAAGTACTGAAGGTGGGTCATCTGGAAACATCACCCAAATGGACTCAGTTATTGTCAATGAAAATTACTGTTGTCCTGCATTGAAGAATCCATCTTTAAAATGTTTGTAATAATGAAAACAACACATGCTTATTTGGGTCATTGTCCAAATTTCCAGAAAATTTAGGAAGTAAAAATGAATGAAACCTAATCACTAAAAGAGAAGCACCATTATCATTTTGGTGTATTTTTTGTCTTCCTTTCTTGTGTCTATTTAACAAAAACATATTTATATATAACAAACGAAGCATTGTTTCAGTCTTGTGCAGCATTATTTTTTTTGTCCCAGGCTGTCTTTATTTTGAATTATAAGAGTCTCTCATATATTTATTCTTATAAGTAATATGCTTGTTCTTGCCACTGTGATTTTGTTCCTAGTCCTTTTTTCAGGGAAGGTGGTATTAGTAAGACATTAGTAGTAAACGAGCGGGTTATTCTGTCATAGGAAGCAGCTTGGAAAGCCCAGCTACTATAGCCTGGTGATGTAAACAAAGTCCCCTGAATTAGGGGGAAACCCTTCAGGCAATATCCAACCTGAAAGATTCTCTTCTTCATATCTGAAGACCCTCTTGTTGCAGTTGCATGGAAGATTTTGTAGAAAGAGCTCCAAACTCAAAATCAGATGGACAAACATGATGAATCCTGATTATATCATCTTTAAGCTGTGCCATCCTAAGCATGCTACTTAAGTTAACTGGCAATTAAATATCCACTCATAAAATGAGTGTAGTCCAACTTCCATAAGTCTAACAGGAAAGAAGCTGACAGAAAGAGGAAGAATCATTCAGGAGGTTTAGGGTCTTGCAGGTGTCAACAGGTAGAGTGGAAAGCACACAGGTTGGGAGCTAGGATTTCCGAGTGCCACTCCAGCTGTGCCCAATCTGAGCCCTCATGAGTTCTTGGGTTTCTCACCATCTGGTCCCTAGCCTTTTACCACAGCATTTTAACTGGTCTCCCAGCTTGAGTCTTGCACATTGCTGCTGCAGCTGGTGTGAACTTTCTTGAATCATGCCTTAAAACTCACCAGGGATCCTACAAATAAAGTTTAACCTGTTATCTCCTGCTGGAGGCTGTCTATGCCCCAGCGTCTGCCTTCTGTCTCCCATTCCATCAAACTCTGAGCTCTGACCATGAGAAACCACTTCCAGTTTCCCAAATTTGCTAGGCTCTCACTTTTAGGTCTTTCCCTCTTTCCAGAACAACAGTCTTGTATCCAACCTGCTTTGCCTGGGTTCAGCTCTCCACTCACATGCTGCCTCCTCCATAAAGGCTTTATAGACTTGCCAGGGCTAAGCTGGATTGTGTCCGTATCCCCCTGACCTTCCCCGTGAGAGCATCATCACATTGCCTTTCGCGGGCCTGCTTACTTCTCCACCCTCTCCCTGGCTGTGTGATTTCCCTGAGAGTGGGGGCTGAGTCATCACTGCACTCCTCTCAGCGATTAGCCCAGTGCCTGACCAATAGATGGTGCTCAACAAAGATCTGCCGGTCACCTGCTACCAAGATGCTGACTAGTGAGAAGGTCCTACTAAACTGATCATCAGAAAAAGTCTTGAGTTTTACTGCTTTTCCTTTCAAGAGACATGTACACATTGGCCCCATAATTATTCTCAAAACCCTATTTCTGCCATGGGGACCTAGGGATTAAAGCACAGAGAATCTGGCCTTCTTCATCTGGATGGGTAATTAGGAGACTATGGTTAAAAACTTTTCATTTTAGTCACGAACTGCATTGCAATTACTTCTCAGAATGAGAAAGAGACATGGTGTTCTGGGAGCTCAGGGCCTGGTTTCATGTGTGAGGTTCTGCTTGGTGGAAAAGAATAGGCACTGATTATGTGTTCTGTTTTGCTTTTTGTGATTTGTGCAGGATAGCTGTTTGCAGGAGAAGTCAGTCTTTCATGGCATAGGCTGGAGATAATTTAAATAAGAGCACTGGTAATCCTTCTGCATTTTCCTGTCACTCCAGAAGTCAGCCATCATGGAGAGGACCTGGGGATCCACACCCTACAGAAAAGGGAAGTCATGGGGGCCTGGGCACACATTGGGCATCACGGCTCAGACCCCTCTTTTCCCTGTAATTCCCTTCCTGTACATTTCCCCGCTCACCCAGCCATAGCCATTCTCTGGGGCTCTCAGGCCCCTCCCTGACTAACCCAAGCAGAGGCTGATCCCTAGAAAGCATTTCGTGTGGTGCTCACCTCTCCCTAAAGTCACCACTTTCTGATCTCTCCTACTCCAGTCTCGCCTGTTTACTGCCTGCAGGGCTAATCACTCTAAAGTTAAATTTGATCCTTTCTTAGAATAATTTCATAATCCTGGTTGCATTCCTCATAAACATAGCATTCAAAGACACATGACAAATCTCCACAAATTCTATGTGTCCTCTGAAAATGCAGTTTTTATAGTTTAACATAGCCTTATACTTGGAGAACAAACAAAAAGCTGCCCACTCTTTTCAGAACCAAACTTCAGACAATAAAGCGAGGGCTCCTCACATGAGTCGGTGTCACATGTAGAAGGCGTGGCAGGAGGACAGTGTGGGGAGAGCTGGTTGCCTCATTGAGGAAAGGGAGCAGGGATTATGACAGCCTGAAAAGCACCGTCTTAAGCATGGAGTTCCTGCCCACATTGCACTGAAGTGGGACGTCGGCCGTCTATTTGCTTGACCATTCTGTACACCACCACCTCACTTGTCCCGGTCCCTGCCTACTGCCCTTGACACGGCCCCCTTTCTAATCCTTTTCAGGCTGAACAAGTCATGGATGGCACGGCTTCCTCAGATAGCACTGGGACTTCACTCCTTGACTCTTCACTTGTTTATTCATTAATTCAACAAACAGCCATGAAGCACATACACTGCACCAGGCATATTGCTGAGGAGAGAATGGGAAAGACACAGCCCCTGTCTTCAAAGTGCAAGTTGCTCAGTCGTGTCGGACTATTTGCGACCCATGGACAAGTCATGGAATTCTCCAGGCAAGAATACTTGAGTGAGCAGCCTTTCCCTTCTCCAAGGGATCTTCCCACCCACCCGTCCCCCACACCAGAAATTGAACCCAAGTCTCCCTCATTACAGGCAATTTCCTTACCATATGAACCACCAGGGAAGCTTAAGAATACTGGAGTGGGTGGTCTATCCCTTCTCCAGGGGAACTTCCCGAAGAGACAGCTAATAGTGAAGTGGGGAAGACAGATGTATTAAGCAAATAAGCATACACTATGAATTAATTTCAATTATGGTTATGTTCTCAAAAAAAAAAAATGAAGAAAGGTATGTGGCCCGGGTTCAAAATATTCCTCAAACTTCACCCAACCCAGTGGCCGATGGCTAGATGCCTGTTATAAGCACACACCGTGTTCATTAGCTTCTAGGGGAACCTGAGCAATGACCGAGGCTCCGTTACCCTTTTACGCACCTAACTTCCATCAGGATAATAAAAAATGCATTAGCCTTTTACTCAGGGAAAGAATGACCATCACTCAAGGCTGAAATAGAATCTCATGACTAGGGGTTAAATTCAGTGGGAAGCAGAATGGGGCAGCAGACAAAAGCTAGGGTTGCCCAAGTGAGATTGCTTCAATATATTTCACTGAGTAGTTTCTACTCCCGTAGCTTCCTGTTACTGGAAAAGCTAGGCACGCAAGTGGCTTTCATCCCAAGGGCAGCTTAAAGGAGCATTTGAGTTCAGCCTCTGGCAGCCTGCACAAATGCAGGGCAAGTGGAAATGGAGAGGAGCACATGAAAACGCAGAGACATTTTGGAAACAGGATTAGTGGCAGCAGAGGCCATAGCAGCCTGCATTTGCTGAGCACTTACTCCGTGCTGATCCTCACAAACTTCTAAGGCCAGCATTGCATTGTTACCCATTTATACAAAAGAAGAAGCTAAAGGTCAAGAGGGTACATTACTTGCTCGAGGTCACGAGGCTGCTATTGGAGAAACCTAAATACGAACCCATAAAATTGGTCTCTGGAGCCTACGACCAGGTAGCTGTGAGAGCACTGGGTTTTGAGGAATGCTTTTGGTCTTCCTCTGGTTTCTATACAGAGGAACAGGATGTGCCTCGGTGGTGGTGATGGACAACTGAAGAGCCTCTGCACAGAGGGGTTTTCCCCACCAGAAATTGAACCCAAGTCTCCCTCATTACAGGCAATTTCCTTACCATATGAACCACCAGGGAAGCTTAAGAATACTGGAGTGGGTGGTCTATCCCTTCTCCAGGGGAACTTCCCGAAGAGACAGCTAATAGTGAAGTGGGGAAGACAGATGTATTAAGCAAATAAGCATACACTATGAATTAATTTCAATTATGGTTATGTTCTCAAAAAAAAAAAAAATGAAGAAAGGTATGTGGCCCGGGTTCAAAATATTCCTCAAACTTCACCCAACCCAGTGGCCGATGGCTAGATGCCTGTTATAAGCACACACCGTGTTCATTAGCTTCTAGGGGAACCTGAGCAATGACCGAGGCTCCGTTACCCTTTTACGCACCTAACTTCCATCAGGATAATAAAAAATGCATTAGCCTTTTACTCAGGGAAAGAATGACCATCACTCAAGGCTGAAATAGAATCTCATGACTAGGGGTTAAATTCAGTGGGAAGCAGAATGGGGCAGCAGACAAAAGCTAGGGTTGCCCAAGTGAGATTGCTTCAATATATTTCACTGAGTAGTTTCTACTCCCGTAGCTTCCTGTTACTGGAAAAGCTAGGCACGCAAGTGGCTTTCATCCCAAGGGCAGCTTAAAGGAGCATTTGAGTTCAGCCTCTGGCAGCCTGCACAAATGCAGGGCAAGTGGAAATGGAGAGGAGCACATGAAAACGCAGAGACATTTTGGAAACAGGATTAGTGGCAGCAGAGGCCATAGCAGCCTGCATTTGCTGAGCACTTACTCCGTGCTGATCCTCACAAACTTCTAAGGCCAGCATTGCATTGTTACCCATTTATACAAAAGAAGAAGCTAAAGGTCAAGAGGGTACATTACTTGCTCGAGGTCACGAGGCTGCTATTGGAGAAACCTAAATACGAACCCATAAAATTGGTCTCTGGAGCCTACGACCAGGTAGCTGTGAGAGCACTGGGTTTTGAGGAATGCTTTTGGTCTTCCTCTGGTTTCTATACAGAGGAACAGGATGTGCCTCGGTGGTGGTGATGACGTACAACTGAAGAGCCTCTGCACAGAGTGGAGTGGGAGGTGCTTCAACGTAATGTGTGATGTTTTGTATTTTTCTTTCACGCTGTTCACAATTTGAAATTCTCTATTTACTTATATTTATATTTGATTAATGTCATTCCCCTTATACGCTAAGCTCCATGAAGGAAAGGACAGAGTTGACCTTTCCTGGTAGAGTGGACTCTGTCTAAATATGTGTTAAGATTGAATGTGGAAGACTGGTCCAGGTTTCGAAGAGTGCTAGATAAACAGCTGGAACTCTTACTCCTGCTGGAGAGACGTGACACATATCCCATCCTAGACCCCCAGGGAGTCGGGGTGGGGCTCGTGCTGGAAGACTCCACCCTGCCCAGCTCTGGAGGAAAGGCCCATGCATCAGGAAACAGTAAGAGGAAGGCTGTTTCACTCAGGAGTCAGAAGACTCCATGCCAGGATAGACTGCTTCTTGCCCACGCTGTGGTCAAGCCACATGAGGTCATGGGGGGACGTGCAAGAACAGACATGGCAGCTAAAGTGGCGGTGAGGGTGCACTCAAGGCTGGAGAGGATGCGTGCACGAGTGACAGATGCCCGCCCAGGGCTCCCGTGGGCCCACAGCATCTAAGCACTTATTTAACTATTTCTCACATTGTAGTTGGGGTTATGGTTCGGCAGAAGACACAGGTTTGATTCATCTTTGGGGCAGGAAGATTCCCTGGCATAGGAAATGGCGACCCACTCCAGTATTCGTGCCTAGAAAAGCAGGACATTGGAGGAGCACATGGAAACAGAAAATTAGTGGCAGCAGAGGCCATAGCAGCCTGCATTTGCTGAGCACTTACTCCGTGCTGATCCTCACAAACTTCTAAGGCCAGCATTGCATTGTTACCCATTTATACAAAAGAAGAAGCTAAAGGTCAAGAGGGTACATTACTTGCTCGAGGTCACGAGGCTGCTATTGGAGAAACCTAAATACGAACCCATAAAATTGGTCTCTGGAGCCTACGACCAGGTAGCTGTGAGAGCACTGGGTTTTGAGGAATGCTTTTGGTCTTCCTCTGGTTTCTATACAGAGGAACAGGATGTGCCTCGGTGGTGGTGATGACGTACAACTGAAGAGCCTCTGCACAGAGTGGAGTGGGAGGTGCTTCAACGTAATGTGTGATGTTTTGTATTTTTCTTTCACGCTGTTCACAATTTGAAATTCTCTATTTACTTATATTTATATTTGATTAATGTCATTCCCCTTATACGCTAAGCTCCATGAAGGAAAGGACAGAGTTGACCTTTCCTGGTAGAGTGGACTCTGTCTAAATATGTGTTAAGATTGAATGTGGAAGACTGGTCCAGGTTTCGAAGAGTGCTAGATAAACAGCTGGAACTCTTACTCCTGCTGGAGAGACGTGACACATATCCCATCCTAGACCCCCAGGGAGTCGGGGTGGGGCTCGTGCTGGAAGACTCCACCCTGCCCAGCTCTGGAGGAAAGGCCCATGCATCAGGAAACAGTAAGAGGAAGGCTGTTTCACTCAGGAGTCAGAAGACTCCATGCCAGGATAGACTGCTTCTTGCCCACGCTGTGGTCAAGCCACATGAGGTCATGGGGGGACGTGCAAGAACAGACATGGCAGCTAAAGTGGCGGTGAGGGTGCACTCAAGGCTGGAGAGGATGCGTGCACGAGTGACAGATGCCCGCCCAGGGCTCCCGTGGGCCCACAGCATCTAAGCACTTATTTAACTATTTCTCACATTGTAGTTGGGGTTATGGTTCGGCAGAAGACACAGGTTTGATTCATCTTTGGGGCAGGAAGATTCCCTGGCATAGGAAATGGCGACCCACTCCAGTATTCGTGCCTAGAAAACTCCATCGACAGAGGAGCCTGGTGGGCTACAGTCCACAGGATCACAGCATCAGACGTGACTGAGCACGCACATCTAAGCACACTACAGTTAGCTATTTCCATATTAGCCTCATTTTTCTTTCCAGTTCTACCTCCTCTCCCTCCATCTCCTTCCTCATGCTTTCTCCTCTTGCTGAATATTTCCTATGTTGGGTATCTCTTCATGCCTGACAGGACCTGAGGAAGTATGTGAAGATGTGATGTGTATGTATGCATCTGACTCTTCGCCCCATGGACTGTAGCCTGACAGGCTCCTCTGTCCATGGGCTTCTCCAGGTAAGAATACTGGAGAGGGTTGCCAATGGCTTCTCCAGGGGATCTTCCCAACCCAGAGATAGAACCCATGTCTCTTCTGTATTCTGCATTGGCAGGTAGATTCTTCACCATTGCACCACCTGTGATGTTTTGGCTTACTATCAGTTACGTGGTTATAAATTCTCTTTTTATATGTTTTGAGTAAGTTGCAACTTTTCCTTTGTAAAATCAAACTTTAGAGTTCAAAAAATATCCTTTTTAGGGTTACAATTTATACTTCAGATTACTCTTCATCTTCAAGGTCACCACAATCCAGCGTGAGTGAAGTTACCCGACAACACAGCCTCCTGGATGCCAGAACAAGGGGATTTGGAGATCATTTGTCCCAATGACTTTATCCCAAAGAAAAGCAAACTGAGCCCACAGAAGGGAAAGGAACTGCCCAGAGTCACCTGCCACATTGTTTTTCACTATTTGCTTGTGTTTCTCCTTCAACAGAGTGGGAAAAGGATGTCTGTGCCCTATTCATGCCTAAAAGAGCAGAGATGCTCAGAGAAAAAAACTGTTAAGGAAAATTAGAAAGTGGGGTGAGGGTATGGAGGCAGCGGAGGAATTCAGTTACGCATTTGTTTTGAGTTCTAATATCATTACGTCTGTTTGATTCAAATGGTTTTACTTAAGGTATTATCAGGAGAATTTCTTCAAGATGGGGTAACTGAAATGGCCCTTAAAGGAACTAGTAAGTTACTTCTTACTGAGAAAGTGAGGCCAACTTTTAAAAAGAATAGCACAGGAATCTAGGTTGGCCATAGGTTCTGCTATCCTCTGTCCCAAGGAGTTAAGGTGTCTCTTCATGTTTGAACATCCGTTTCTTAAGACTATCAGGGAATCTTGAAACACTATCTTCTGCTTCTTTACTTATTTGGTTATTCAATATATAACACTGATTCCAAACAATTTGAAGAGGCTTACAAGAAAAGAATGCAACCAAATTCAAACACAAGTATTAAAGACATGGCAGAAAAGAAAGATAAGGAGAAATTAGACGATGCTAAGTACAAGGTCATGACTTAGAATTTACTTCCTAAGATACTCAGCTCACTGACTTGAGGTGGGATACTAATCTGACTATCTACTTCTCAGCTATCTAGGCACAGTGGAAAACTCAGTTACAAAATATCCAGTGTATATACCAAGGGAAAACCCCAAACTCCAAATAAAACAGCTGAATGACAGCATCTCCACTGTTCTTGACTTGAGATCTGAGGAAATCTCTCCTTAGTGTCCTTTTAAAAGGGTTTGAGTAAGTTGCAACTTTTCCTTTTTTAAAATCAAACTTTTTAAAAGAGTTCAAAAATATCCTTTTTAGGGTTACAATTTATACTTCAGATTACTCTTCATCTTCAAGGTCACCACAATCCAGCGTGAGTGAAGTTACCCGACAACACAGCCTCCTGGATGCCAGAACAAGGGGATTTGGAGATCATTTGTCCCAATGACTTTATCCCAAAGAAAAGCAAACTGAGCCCACAGAAGGGAAAGGAACTGCCCAGAGTCACCTGCCACATTGTTTTTCACTATTTGCTTGTGTTTCTCCTTCAACAGAGTGGGAAAAGGATGTCTGTGCCCTATTCATGCCTAAAAGAGCAGAGATGCTCAGAGAAAAAAACTGTTAAGGAAAATTAGAAAGTGGGGTGAGGGTATGGAGGCAGCGGAGGAATTCAGTTACGCATTTGTTTTGAGTTCTAATATCATTACGTCTGTTTGATTCAAATGGTTTTACTTAAGGTATTATCAGGAGAATTTCTTCAAGATGGGGTAACTGAAATGGCCCTTAAAGGAACTAGTAAGTTACTTCTTACTGAGAAAGTGAGGCCAACTTTTAAAAAGAATAGCACAGGAATCTAGGTTGGCCATAGGTTCTGCTATCCTCTGTCCCAAGGAGTTAAGGTGTCTCTTCATGTTTGAACATCCGTTTCTTAAGACTATCAGGGAATCTTGAAACACTATCTTCTGCTTCTTTACTTATTTGGTTATTCAATATATAACACTGATTCCAAACAATTTGAAGAGGCTTACAAGAAAAGAATGCAACCAAATTCAAACACAAGTATTAAAGACATGGCAGAAAAGAAAGATAAGGAGAAATTAGACGATGCTAAGTACAAGGTCATGACTTAGAATTTACTTCCTAAGATACTCAGCTCACTGACTTGAGGTGGGATACTAATCTGACTATCTACTTCTCAGCTATCTAGGCACAGTGGAAAACTCAGTTACAAAATATCCAGTGTATATACCAAGGGAAAACCCCAAACTCCAAATAAAACAGCTGAATGACAGCATCTCCACTGTTCTTGACTTGAGATCTGAGGAAATCTCTCCTTAGTGTCCTTATAAAAGGGAACATTGAGGCCTAGTGGTTGATCCTGCAATGACAGCCCAGCAGAGCTGTATTTGGAACAGGTAGATCTGACTCCCATGCTGCTGTGGAATGAGGCTTATGGCACAGAGAGACAGGTGAAACGTAGCAGTTGTGAGAGCCCTGGGGCCTGAATAAGGAGCCCTGGATCTGTGCTGTGGATAAGAGCAAAAGACAGACAGGAGCACCAGCCCTAACCTGGATGCTCATGACTATGTAGCCCGTAGATGAACTGCTTAGCATTTCTCGTCTCCACATTTTTCATATGGGAGTAAGAAGAATATTTAAACCAGAATATAATTTCACTTGGAGTTCTTATAACAAACATAGCTGCCTATGCAATATAATATGAAATCCATATCTTTTTTTTAGAGAAAAGATCCTGTAAAACATTAACGTTTCAGATTTTGCGAGCATCGAGGTCAATCTTCCCTACTTAAGCGGAAGAGCTCGGAGGCTCTGACTTCACAAAAGATCTTCTCACACTCAACAGGTGTTTAATCAAGTTTTTTGTTGTTGCTGTTCTCATTCTTCAGATTCAGCAAATGTGCCAAGTTGTTCACATGGGCCTGCACAGAACTGTGGTAAGGACTGAGTGAAATAATGAACCAGAAACACTACAATTTGGCCCAGCATTGCCACTTTCTTGCTGGAAGAGCCAACCATTTAAATACGTTATCTTCTTTGAATGTGTCTCCACTACATCCTAGCTAAGGGATCGTGAGCAAGTTGGTTAAATATGTTCATATGGGTTTAGCAACCCATCTACTAGTAAGGCAGCTAGCCTAGCTGTCTGTCATGTCATCTCTGGGTAAATGAGACTTAGTCTGGTACGACTTTTATTTTTAATTCCACAACTGCTTGGAAAGCCTTTCCTCCCCTCTGTTTCTTTGGTGACTTCATCACCTGCTGGAAGCCTCTGCTCTCCCAGGCTGGGTTAGGTGCCTCCCCCAGGCCTCTCAGCACCTTGTGTTACCCTTGGCCACAGACGCTATCCCTGTGGGTTGCAATCAACTGTGAGTCATCCTGCTGTGAGAGCGCTTGTGGGCAAGGACGCTGTGTGACTCAGATCGGCACCTCCAGCTCCTACCACTGTACTTGGCACGGAACGGGCCTTCAAGTCATGTTTGCTGAATTGCATGAAACTGGAGTTCCTGTGAAAAATATCATGACATTCAAGATAAAACTCTGGCACTGAAAGCGAGGCAACATTAATCTGTGTTCCTGCCCAGCCAGAGTAATGCCTCTGCAGGATGTCAGAGTTATATACACTGCAGGAAGTAAACGTGCCAGGCCATAGTAGTCTATTTTCTGCATTTGAGTGGCTCTCGTGGAAGCTCCACTCCACACTGATTGACCATGACTTTCCATAAGAAATCGCCAGCTTGATTGTGGGAAAGAATCCAGATCTAATTGTTCTTTGTAAGTCTGAGACAGAAGGTATTATTGCTTGAAAAATGGAACTGTCTAAATTAATTTTCCTGAAACAAACATCTGCCAAATAAAAGAAAAAATCTTTTTTTCCGTAAAACATTAACGTTTCAGATTTTGCGAGCATCGAGGTCAATCTTCCCTACTTAAGCGGAAGAGCTCGGAGGCTCTGACTTCACAAAAGATCTTCTCACACTCAACAGGTGTTTAATCAAGTTTTTTGTTGTTGCTGTTCTCATTCTTCAGATTCAGCAAATGTGCCAAGTTGTTCACATGGGCCTGCACAGAACTGTGGTAAGGACTGAGTGAAATAATGAACCAGAAACACTACAATTTGGCCCAGCATTGCCACTTTCTTGCTGGAAGAGCCAACCATTTAAATACGTTATCTTCTTTGAATGTGTCTCCACTACATCCTAGCTAAGGGATCGTGAGCAAGTTGGTTAAATATGTTCATATGGGTTTAGCAACCCATCTACTAGTAAGGCAGCTAGCCTAGCTGTCTGTCATGTCATCTCTGGGTAAATGAGACTTAGTCTGGTACGACTTTTATTTTTAATTCCACAACTGCTTGGAAAGCCTTTCCTCCCCTCTGTTTCTTTGGTGACTTCATCACCTGCTGGAAGCCTCTGCTCTCCCAGGCTGGGTTAGGTGCCTCCCCCAGGCCTCTCAGCACCTTGTGTTACCCTTGGCCACAGACGCTATCCCTGTGGGTTGCAATCAACTGTGAGTCATCCTGCTGTGAGAGCGCTTGTGGGCAAGGACGCTGTGTGACTCAGATCGGCACCTCCAGCTCCTACCACTGTACTTGGCACGGAACGGGCCTTCAAGTCATGTTTGCTGAATTGCATGAAACTGGAGTTCCTGTGAAAAATATCATGACATTCAAGATAAAACTCTGGCACTGAAAGCGAGGCAACATTAATCTGTGTTCCTGCCCAGCCAGAGTAATGCCTCTGCAGGATGTCAGAGTTATATACACTGCAGGAAGTAAACGTGCCAGGCCATAGTAGTCTATTTTCTGCATTTGAGTGGCTCTCGTGGAAGCTCCACTCCACACTGATTGACCATGACTTTCCATAAGAAATCGCCAGCTTGATTGTGGGGAAAGAATCCAGATCTAATTGTTCTTTGTAAGTCTGAGACAGAAGGTATTATTGCTTGAAAAATGGAACTGTCTAAATTAATTTTCCTGAAACAAACATCTTTGCCAAATAAAAGCAATACATAATAACAACCCATAATTAAAAGCAAAATGATACCTTTTGTTACTTGGGGAAAGCAAATGTGTTCACCACAAAAAAAATCAAAACGTGATTTTCTTGGCACTCCAGGGACACATCTTGATGTCTGATGACAGGGATGTGTGCTTGTGTGTGTCCGTACGTATGCTGAGGAGTAGAGCGGAATGAGAGTGATATCTTTGTTTTTTTCTTTTCCTTTCCTTTTGCTTTTGAAAAACATCTTTCATGGCTGATTTCTGAACAATGTAGTCAGAATATTCACATTACACTTTGAATAGACAGGAACTAGGAAATTGGAGGGGAGGGTTAACATTTACAGAACTACCCTCTTTTCCCTCGACTAATTTTCCTAACTTATTTTTAAATTTATTCCAATTTTATACATATATATACATATATATGTATATGTGTGTATGTGAGTACTTATGTGTATGCATGTATGTTTCTAAACTAATAAATTCTTTCTAGAAAAGAGTTAATTAAGATGTAAAGTACTGAACTTCCCTGGGGCTTCCCTGGTGGTCCAGTGGGTAAGAACACTGCCTTGCAGTGCAAAGTGCGCTGGTTCGATCCCTGGCCTGGGAAGATCCCACATGCCGCGGAGTGGCTGGACCCATGTGTCCAACTACTAAGCCAGAGCTCTGGAGTGCGTGCACCCAGAGCCGGTGCTCTGTGACGAGGGAGGCGGCTTTAATGGGAGGCCCACACAGGCCAAAGAACAAAGATAAATAAATGAAAGGTCAATAGAAGCCACCGAAGAAAGGAAAAAAAAAAAAAAAACCTGGGCTTCCCTGGTAGCTCAATGGTGAAGACTCCACCTGCCAATGCAGGAGACACAGGTTCGATCCTTGATTAGGGAAGATCCCACATGCTGATGACCAGCTAAGCCCATGAGCCACAACTATTGA
Source organism: Tragulus kanchil (assembly GCA_022376925.1). Lineage (NCBI taxonomy): Eukaryota > Metazoa > Chordata > Mammalia > Artiodactyla > Tragulidae > Tragulus > Tragulus kanchil. Next base: position 110,919,789 of record JAIOJX010000032.1, on the reverse strand, counting down.
GTCTGTGAGCCTTGGAGCTACAACTATTGAGCCCATGTGCTGCAACTATCGAAGCCCACGTGTTCTAGAGCCCGAGTTCCACAACAAGGGAAGTCACCACAACAAGAAGCCTGCTCACCTCAACTAGAGAGTAGCCCCTACTCCCTGCGACTAGAGAAGAGCCCCAGGCAGCAGTAAACACCCAGAATAGTCAAAAATAAATAATAATTTAAAATCAGACATAAATCTCTTAAAAAGATGCAAAATAAATCTCATGTAACAATGATTTTTCGACAATTGATCACGGGATGTGTGCTTGTGTGTGTCCGACGTATGCTGAGGAGTAGAGCGGAATGAGAGTGATATCTTTGTTTTTTTCTTTTCCTTTCCTTTTGCTTTTGAAAAACATCTTTCATGGCTGATTTCTGAACAATGTAGTCAGAATATTCACATTACACTTTGAATAGACAGGAACTAGGAAATTGGAGGGGAGGGTTAACATTTACAGAACTACCCTCTTTTCCCTCGACTAATTTTCCTAACTTATTTTTAAATTTATTCCAATTTTATACATATATATACATATATATGTATATGTGTGTATGTGAGTACTTATGTGTATGCATGTATGTTTCTAAACTAATAAATTCTTTCTAGAAAAGAGTTAATTAAGATGTAAAGTACTGAACTTCCCTGGGGCTTCCCTGGTGGTCCAGTGGGTAAGAACACTGCCTTGCAGTGCAAAGTGCGCTGGTTCGATCCCTGGCCTGGGAAGATCCCACATGCCGCGGAGTGGCTGGACCCATGTGTCCAACTACTAAGCCAGAGCTCTGGAGTGCGTGCACCCAGAGCCGGTGCTCTGTGACGAGGGAGGCGGCTTTAATGGGAGGCCCACACAGGCCAAAGAACAAAGATAAATAAATGAAAGGTCAATAGAAGCCACCGAAGAAAGGAAAAAAAAAAAAAAAACCTGGGCTTCCCTGGTAGCTCAATGGTGAAGACTCCACCTGCCAATGCAGGAGACACAGGTTCGATCCTTGATTAGGGAAGATCCCACATGCTGATGACCAGCTAAGCCCATGAGCCACAACTATTGAGTCTGTGAGCCTTGGAGCTACAACTATTGAGCCCATGTGCTGCAACTATCGAAGCCCACGTGTTCTAGAGCCCGAGTTCCACAACAAGGGAAGTCACCACAACAAGAAGCCTGCTCACCTCAACTAGAGAGTAGCCCCTACTCCCTGCGACTAGAGAAGAGCCCCAGGCAGCAGTAAACACCCAGAATAGTCAAAAATAAATAATAATTTAAAAATCAGACATAAATCTCTTAAAAAAAGATGCAAAAAACTCTAACTGTGCATCTACTATGTAACAGATGCTTTATTTATATTTACTCATTTTATCCTCTCAACACTCTCTAATGCAGGTATCGAACCGCCATGTTAGAGAAAAGAGAACAGATACTCAAAGAGGGTAAGTAAATGCCTGAGGTCACACAACCATTAAGCAATGGCTTGGAGAACCAAGCTTCTGACTATGAAACCCGTGTTCTTAAAAACACTCTATCCATCATACTTGGTATTATTAAATGATAATATTTATGATGTAAGAGGGAAGAATACATACAAAAACTCGAGATCTCAACAGTCATTTTAATTTTTTCCCATGCTGTTTGCTAATCCTGGTCTAAACATCTGTAGCTGTAATGCATGGATAATAATTATACAGGAAAAGCAAAGATGTAGCCATGGCATAAATACCATTTTGCTGCTTTCTCTATTCTGTTATTTTTAGGTGACGTTATATCCAAAGAAGTTTTCCAATAGCATTACATAGTCGTTATAAATGCTGTTTTAATGACTTCATAATGTTCCACTTAGTGAAAGTGCATGGTTTACTTAAATAGAGAACATTTAGCCTGTTATTATTGTTATTATAAATGACATTATGATAAACATCTTTCTGAATACGTTTTTTCCCTTCATTTGGACTAGATTATCTCTCTGAGATGAATACCCAAGGGCAGAATTACTAGGTCAGAAAACATGGACCTTTTTATTCCTCTTGATACATACTGCCAAACTGCTTTCTAGTGGGGTCATTTCAATATACATTCCCATGAGAAGTTTCTGAGATAAAGATTTTACAGTAGTCTTGCCAGCATGGGATATTATAACTTTCAAAACACTTTTTGTTAAGGTAATAGCTATCATATGGTGTGTTCTTTTTATTTTTTTAAGATGCTTCAGTAGGTTGGAATTCTTTTTCATTGTCTTGTTCATTCACTGGGTGTCCTGTAGTGGGAGATGACTTGTTCACATTATATGTCTGACATTAAGGTTTTAGTTTGCTCTGCATTTTAAGCTCTCAGGGGAGAACCACCTCTCTTGTTCTTGGTTCACCATCTTCAGTGGCACTGGAAATGCTCAGGGACTTGATTTGGCACCAAATAAAATGCTCTCCCTACATAAGAAGGCTGTTTTTAAAGTTTCCAGTTAAAGATGGATCCTACTAAAACTTGAAAGTGCACATCTAGACAGTGTCAGAATAGTTCACGGTGATTTGCAGATGCTCTTTCCTTTAATCCCCTTCTAAGGATGGACGACGTCACTCCTCCCTGTGTGTGAGGAGCTCTGCAAGAGATCAAGGGCACTGACTGGGTCAAATTACAAGAACTGGTATTTTCCCCAGGATTGTCCTACAGGCATTCTCCTTGCCCTCGAGAAAGCCAGGGATGATCTCCCGTGAGCCCTGAGGAAAGGGAGCCACACTGGATGGCCTCATTTGACCAAAAGGAGTTCTCTCAGAGTACAGGCTGAGGTTCCACACTGGGGTCTACCCGTGTCAAGTACTTGGCGTGCCAGTGTGCATGTGTGTGTGTGAGTGTGGAGAGAGTATGTGTGTATGTGACTTTTTGTTTTTGTGTCTGTGTTTTGTTTGGGGGATGTTTCGGGCAGTTATCCTCTATAGACATGTTTCCTTCTAAGAACTGGAGGGCAAGATTTATTTTAAGTTAGGATCTAGGTGCTCAGCAGCCACCCACCCCCTGTCTGAAATCACATTAGACTCCTCATGTCGCCACTTCTGGAAGACAGCAGTCAAGTGATGCAGATTTCTTAGCACAAATTTTACAAGAGGCTTAGTGTTAAGCCCTGGGGCAGAATGGGAAGCATAGAAGAACTTCCCTAGGCCAGGCATTTTGTTTCTATTGGCTCACTCAAGCCCCACAATATCATGAGGCATATTTCATAACTCTATTTTCTAGATAAAGAAACTGAGGGTCAGAAAAGGTAAAGGGATCCATCGACATTTTATTTTTCAGATAAAGATTTTACAGTAGTCTTGCCAGCATGGGATATTATAACTTTCAAAACACTTTTTGTTAAGGTAATAGCTATCATATGGTGTGTTCTTTTTATTTTTTTAAGATGCTTCAGTAGGTTGGAATTCTTTTTCATTGTCTTGTTCATTCACTGGGTGTCCTGTAGTGGGAGATGACTTGTTCACATTATATGTCTGACATTAAGGTTTTAGTTTGCTCTGCATTTTAAGCTCTCAGGGGAGAACCACCTCTCTTGTTCTTGGTTCACCATCTTCAGTGGCACTGGAAATGCTCAGGGACTTGATTTGGCACCAAATAAAATGCTCTCCCTACATAAGAAGGCTGTTTTTAAAGTTTCCAGTTAAAGATGGATCCTACTAAAACTTGAAAGTGCACATCTAGACAGTGTCAGAATAGTTCACGGTGATTTGCAGATGCTCTTTCCTTTAATCCCCTTCTAAGGATGGACGACGTCACTCCTCCCTGTGTGTGAGGAGCTCTGCAAGAGATCAAGGGCACTGACTGGGTCAAATTACAAGAACTGGTATTTTCCCCAGGATTGTCCTACAGGCATTCTCCTTGCCCTCGAGAAAGCCAGGGATGATCTCCCGTGAGCCCTGAGGAAAGGGAGCCACACTGGATGGCCTCATTTGACCAAAAGGAGTTCTCTCAGAGTACAGGCTGAGGTTCCACACTGGGGTCTACCCGTGTCAAGTACTTGGCGTGCCAGTGTGCATGTGTGTGTGTGAGTGTGGAGAGAGTATGTGTGTATGTGACTTTTTGTTTTTGTGTCTGTGTTTTGTTTGGGGGATGTTTCGGGCAGTTATCCTCTATAGACATGTTTCCTTCTAAGAACTGGAGGGCAAGATTTATTTTAAGTTAGGATCTAGGTGCTCAGCAGCCACCCACCCCCTGTCTGAAATCACATTAGACTCCTCATGTCGCCACTTCTGGAAGACAGCAGTCAAGTGATGCAGATTTCTTAGCACAAATTTTACAAGAGGCTTAGTGTTAAGCCCTGGGGCAGAATGGGAAGCATAGAAGAACTTCCCTAGGCCAGGCATTTTGTTTCTATTGGCTCACTCAAGCCCCACAATATCATGAGGCATATTTCATAACTCTATTTTCTAGATAAAGAAACTGAGGGTCAGAAAAGGTAAAGGGATCCATCCATGATCACTTGGTTAGGAGTTGGTCTCCCTGCTTCTGGTTTCACTTCCCTTGACCTATTTTCTACCCTGTAACAAGAGTAAAGTTTCAAAAATGCAAATGTGCTGTGCTGTGTCACTCAGCTGTGTGTGACTCTGTGCGACTCTATGAACTGCAGCTCTGTGCATGGCACTGGACTGAATGTGTGCGCCTTCTCAAAATTAGTCTGTTGGAAACAAGTCCCTGATGTGATGGTATTCGGAGTGGAGGCTTGGGAAGGTTATTGGGTATCGAGGGCAGAGCCCTCAGGGGTAGGAGTTACATCCTTACAGAAGAGACCCCAGAGAGCTGTCTTGCCCTTTTTACCATGTGAGGTTATAAGGAGACGACTGAACCAGGATGCAGGCTCTCACCAGACTCTGAATCTGCTGGTGCCTTGATCTTGGGGTTTCAGCCTCCAGAACTGTGAGAAATACATTTCTGTGGTTTAAAGGCCCCCCAGTCAATGACAGTTTGGTTATAGTGGCTCAAACAGACTAAGGCAATGCCCAATAAATACACTTGAATAAGTTAAGAAATGAACAGAATCAGAAACTACAGAGCTGGCAAACAGATCCTGATCCAAGAGGCCATGAGTTCTTCAGCTGTTGTTTTCTGTAGTTACTTTAAGTTGCTGAATGTTCCTGTCCACCAGTCACTGAATGACTGGTGGAATAAACAGTACAAAGAAGGTGTGACTACCAATAAATGATGAGCAAGGCATTATTTGCACTTGCTCAACTCTTTGCTTTCCCAGTTGTAGTCCCCCAGAGGGACCCCTGCTCAAGGCCACCTACTCTACCAGCTTTTGGTGGCAACAAAGCATGGCCTTTGCAGACACATCCTAGTTTGACTCCTAGCTCTGCCTTTTCCCACTTTTAACTCTCCTGCTGCTATGTGTGCTAAGTTGCTTCAGTCATGTCCAACTCTTTGAGACTCTATGGACTGTAGTCCACGAGGTTCCTCTGTCCATGGGGTTCTCCATGCAACAATACTAGGGTGGGCTGCCATTGCCTTCTCCAGGTGATCTTTCTGACTCAGGGATAAAATGCTTCAGATGGTAAAGAATCTATCTGCAATGCTGAAAACTCAGGTTCAATCCTTGGGTGAGTAAGACCCCCTGGAGAAGGGAATGGTTACCCACTCCAGTATTCTAACGTGGAGAATTGCATGAATCGAGGAGCCTGGTAGGCTACAGTCCAGAAGGTCACAAAGAGTTATACACGACTGAAGCGACTAACACTCTCCATCACTGAACTCTTCAGTGGCTTTCAGTGGCCTCAGTAAAGAAATTTCTGCTTGCCACCATTGAGCAAATGCCTATCACGTGCCAGATACTGGACTTGATACTCTTTTTCTCTTAGCTCAAATAGTTCATTTTATTAACATACCTGAAACTATAGGTATCATCTTTCTTATACAGAGGTTATAAGGAGACCAAGGATGCAGGCTCTCACCAGACTCTGAATCTGCTGGTGCCTTGATCTTGGGGTTTCAGCCTCCAGAACTGTGAGAAATACATTTCTGTGGTTTAAAGGCCCCCCAGTCAATGACAGTTTGGTTATAGTGGCTCAAACAGACTAAGGCAATGCCCAATAAATACACTTGAATAAGTTAAGAAATGAACAGAATCAGAAACTACAGAGCTGGCAAACAGATCCTGATCCAAGAGGCCATGAGTTCTTCAGCTGTTGTTTTCTGTAGTTACTTTAAGTTGCTGAATGTTCCTGTCCACCAGTCACTGAATGACTGGTGGAATAAACAGTACAAAGAAGGTGTGACTACCAATAAATGATGAGCAAGGCATTATTTGCACTTGCTCAACTCTTTGCTTTCCCAGTTGTAGTCCCCCAGAGGGACCCCTGCTCAAGGCCACCTACTCTACCAGCTTTTGGTGGCAACAAAGCATGGCCTTTGCAGACACATCCTAGTTTGACTCCTAGCTCTGCCTTTTCCCACTTTTAACTCTCCTGCTGCTATGTGTGCTAAGTTGCTTCAGTCATGTCCAACTCTTTGAGACTCTATGGACTGTAGTCCACGAGGTTCCTCTGTCCATGGGGTTCTCCATGCAACAATACTAGGGTGGGCTGCCATTGCCTTCTCCAGGTGATCTTTCTGACTCAGGGATAAAATGCTTCAGATGGTAAAGAATCTATCTGCAATGCTGAAAACTCAGGTTCAATCCTTGGGTGAGTAAGACCCCCTGGAGAAGGGAATGGTTACCCACTCCAGTATTCTAACGTGGAGAATTGCATGAATCGAGGAGCCTGGTAGGCTACAGTCCAGAAGGTCACAAAGAGTTATACACGACTGAAGCGACTAACACTCTCCATCACTGAACTCTTCAGTGGCTTTCAGTGGCCTCAGTAAAGAAATTTCTGCTTGCCACCATTGAGCAAATGCCTATCACGTGCCAGATACTGGACTTGATACTCTTTTTCTCTTAGCTCAAATAGTTCATTTTTATTAACATACCTGAAACATAGGTATCATCTTTCTTATACAGATGAGGACACTGTAGTTCAGAGAGTTTCAGTTACTTCTAGGCAGCATAGCTAAGCCGTTCCAGCCCAGGGATTCAAACTCAAGTCTTATTCGTTCTAGAAGCTCATTCTGTTTTTATAATATCACACTTCCCTGCTCTGAATAGGCTTCTAGCTAGGAGCGCATGGTAGATGAATAAGAAAATATAATGAATTATTTGCATTCTTTTTATGAAGCACAGCAGTTTCTCTGAGTCAAACCTTTTCTTCCCTGAGCCAGCTCCTATGTGTGGGCAGGTGGCAGATGGTGACAACTGTCCACTGCTTGTCTGAGTGCCGCATTTGTATCCTATTCACAAACACATTTAAAAGACGTGTCTGTGCAGATAGATGGAGCAGAGAATAGAGGGCATGCTTTTCTTCAACTGACTATTATGTCCCTAAATGTGTCAATATTTTCTCTCTGCAAGTAGAGCACTATACTGGATTCCCTCTTGTCTCTGCTTCAGTGGTTTTGCAATTATGAGACGAGTAAGAATTCAGCAGCTGGCCCCTTATGGAGAAAGAGCACTGGCTCCATTACTTATACCAACTAAAAGAAGAAAGAGCTCCTTGTGTTGAGATGGCTCTATCAGTGGCTTTCAAATCAGTGTGTGTGTGTGTGTGTGTGTGTGTGTGTGTGTGTTTAGTGTATATGTAGAGAGAATGAAAGTAAGTGCAAACAGGAGAACTTGAGAGAGAGAGAGGGTGGGAGGTGGGGGAGGGGAGAGAGAGAAACCCAGAAGAACAATAGGAGAAAAGAGGTGAGAATAAAGCCCCAGCTCTCCGAAACTCAGCTGAGTGATGCTAGAACAGTGTGTCTAGTTCAAGGTCAGCAACCTGCAGTCTACTCACCAAATCTAGCTTGTTGCCTGATTCTGTACAGCCCACAGCTAAATACAGTTTATGTATTTTCAAATTACTGAAAACATATAATGAGAAAAATTATACTTTGTGATGTGAAAATTATATGAAATTCAATGTTCATAAATAGAGTCTCATTGGTGCACAGCAGCACACACTCGTTTACATGTTGTCTATGATGTTTTTGTGCTACAAAGGCAGGGCTGAGTAGTTCCACAGAGAGTACATGCCCTGCAAAGCCCAAAACTGTCTCTACAGGAAAAAAAAATGTCCCTGTTTTCTAAACTCGTCCAAACTGCAGACCCAACAGCCACCTTGAAGAGTGAGGTTCAGTTCAATCAGTTCAGTCGCTCAGTTACTTCTAGGCAGCATAGCTAAGCCGTTCCAGCCCAGGGATTCAAACTCAAGTCTTATTCGTTCTAGAAGCTCATTCTGTTTTTATAATATCACACTTCCCTGCTCTGAATAGGCTTCTAGCTAGGAGCGCATGGTAGATGAATAAGAAAATATAATGAATTATTTGCATTCTTTTTATGAAGCACAGCAGTTTCTCTGAGTCAAACCTTTTCTTCCCTGAGCCAGCTCCTATGTGTGGGCAGGTGGCAGATGGTGACAACTGTCCACTGCTTGTCTGAGTGCCGCATTTGTATCCTATTCACAAACACATTTAAAAGACGTGTCTGTGCAGATAGATGGAGCAGAGAATAGAGGGCATGCTTTTCTTCAACTGACTATTATGTCCCTAAATGTGTCAATATTTTCTCTCTGCAAGTAGAGCACTATACTGGATTCCCTCTTGTCTCTGCTTCAGTGGTTTTGCAATTATGAGACGAGTAAGAATTCAGCAGCTGGCCCCTTATGGAGAAAGAGCACTGGCTCCATTACTTATACCAACTAAAAGAAGAAAGAGCTCCTTGTGTTGAGATGGCTCTATCAGTGGCTTTCAAATCAGTGTGTGTGTGTGTGTGTGTGTGTGTGTTTAGTGTATATGTAGAGAGAATGAAAGTAAGTGCAAACAGGAGAACTTGAGAGAGAGAGAGGGTGGGAGGTGGGGGAGGGGAGAGAGAGAAACCCAGAAGAACAATAGGAGAAAAGAGGTGAGAATAAAGCCCCAGCTCTCCGAAACTCAGCTGAGTGATGCTAGAACAGTGTGTCTAGTTCAAGGTCAGCAACCTGCAGTCTACTCACCAAATCTAGCTTGTTGCCTGATTCTGTACAGCCCACAGCTAAATACAGTTTATGTATTTTCAAATTACTGAAAACATATAATGAGAAAAATTATACTTTGTGATGTGAAAATTATATGAAATTCAATGTTCATAAATAGAGTCTCATTGGTGCACAGCAGCACACACTCGTTTACATGTTGTCTATGATGTTTTTGTGCTACAAAGGCAGGGCTGAGTAGTTCCACAGAGAGTACATGCCCTGCAAAGCCCAAAACTGTCTCTACAGGAAAAAAAAATGTCCCTGTTTTCTAAACTCGTCCAAACTGCAGACCCAACAGCCACCTTGAAGAGTGAGGTTCAGTTCAATCAGTTCAGTCGCTCAGTCATGTCTGACTCTGTGACCCCATGGACGGCAGCATGCCAGGCCTCTCCGTCCTGCACCATCTCCTGGAGCTCGCTCAACCATGTCCAGTGTCTCAGTGATGCCATCTAACCATCTCATCCTGTCGCCCACTTCTCCTTCCGCCTTCTATCTTTCCCAACATCAGGCTCTTTTTGAATAAGTTGTCTCTTCACATTAGGTGGCCAAGGTATTAGAGCTTCAGCTTCAGCATCAGTCTCTCCAAAGAATATTCAGGGTGGATTTCCTTTAGGATTGACTGGTTTGATCTCTTAACAATCCAAGCGACTTTCAAGAGCCTTCTCCAGCACCACAGTTCAAAGTCATCAATTCTTCGTTGCTCAACCTTCTTTATGGTCCCACTCTCATATCATACATGACTACTGGAAAAATAATAGCTTTGACTATATGGACTTTTTGTCAGCAAAATGATGTCTCTGCTTTTCAGTATGCTGTCTAGGCTTGTCAAAGCTTTTCTTCCAAGAAGCAAATTCATGGCTTTTAATTCCATGACTGCAGTTACCATCCACAGTGATTTTGGAGACTAACAAAATAAAGTCTATCACAATTTCCATTGTTTGTCCATCTATTTGCCATGAAGTGATGGGATCAGATACCACGATCTTCATTTTTTGAATGCTGAGTTTTAGGACAGATTTTTCTCCTCTTTCACCTCCATCAAGAGGCTTTTTAGCTCCTCTTTGCTTTCTGTCATAAGGGTGTATCATCTGCGTATCTCAGGGTATTGATATTTCTCCTGGCAATCTTGATTCCAGACTGGCATTTTGTATGATGTATTTATACAAATTAAATAAGCAGGATGACAATATGCATCCTTGATATACTGCTTTCCCAATTTGGAACCAGTCTATTGTTCCATGTCCAGTTTAACTGTTGCTTCTTGTCCTGCATACAGGTTTCACAAGAGGCAGGTAAGGTGGTCTGGTATTCCCATCTTTTTTAGAATTTTTGAGTAGGATTAAAGTGTCATTATAGGCAATAAAATATAAAGCCTTTTATTGCTTCTCATGTTTCTCTACCTGACATGGTATTTTTTTATTTGCTTTTTAATGCTATGATCCTTCAGGCATGGGGACAGTAACAGGGTGAGTACAGGCCATCACGGGCATCCTGGGGCTCTTGTTTGAGACTGGGTGCTCAAGTGTGCACGGCCCACCAGCTGCTGGGAATGCCCTCTCCTATCCCACCCCCTTACCTCCTCTGCCAGCCGAGGTCAGGGAAATAAAGACAAACATTTCCATTTGGGTTAGATGATCCAGGCCACTCTAGATGGCAAACCCCAAGGTATTGCAACTCTCATGCTGGAACTGGCATGGCACTGGGAAAGTGCTCTCCCCCCTGAGTTGTCTATTGGATAGACAATGACACCGCTATTCTGGGTAAAGGGAATCTGGGTGGAGTCCAGATTTCTAGCTGGTTTGATCTCTTAACAATCCAAGCGACTTTCAAGAGCCTTCTCCAGCACCACAGTTCAAAGTCATCAATTCTTCGTTGCTCAACCTTCTTTATGGTCCCACTCTCATATCATACATGACTACTGGAAAAATAATAGCTTTGACTATATGGACTTTTTGTCAGCAAAATGATGTCTCTGCTTTTCAGTATGCTGTCTAGGCTTGTCAAAGCTTTTCTTCCAAGAAGCAAATTCATGGCTTTTAATTCCATGACTGCAGTTACCATCCACAGTGATTTTGGAGACTAACAAAATAAAGTCTATCACAATTTCCATTGTTTGTCCATCTATTTGCCATGAAGTGATGGGATCAGATACCACGATCTTCATTTTTTGAATGCTGAGTTTTAGGACAGATTTTTCTCCTCTTTCACCTCCATCAAGAGGCTTTTTAGCTCCTCTTTGCTTTCTGTCATAAGGGTGTATCATCTGCGTATCTCAGGGTATTGATATTTCTCCTGGCAATCTTGATTCCAGACTGGCATTTTGTATGATGTATTTATACAAATTAAATAAGCAGGATGACAATATGCATCCTTGATATACTGCTTTCCCAATTTGGAACCAGTCTATTGTTCCATGTCCAGTTTAACTGTTGCTTCTTGTCCTGCATACAGGTTTCACAAGAGGCAGGTAAGGTGGTCTGGTATTCCCATCTTTTTTAGAATTTTGAGTAGGATTAAAGTGTCATTATAGGCAATAAAATATAAAGCCTTTTATTGCTTCTCATGTTTCTCTACCTGACATGGTATTTTTTTATTTGCTTTTTAATGCTATGATCCTTCAGGCATGGGGACAGTAACAGGGTGAGTACAGGCCATCACGGGCATCCTGGGGCTCTTGTTTGAGACTGGGTGCTCAAGTGTGCACGGCCCACCAGCTGCTGGGAATGCCCTCTCCTATCCCACCCCCTTACCTCCTCTGCCAGCCGAGGTCAGGGAAATAAAGACAAACATTTCCATTTGGGTTAGATGATCCAGGCCACTCTAGATGGCAAACCCCAAGGTATTGCAACTCTCATGCTGGAACTGGCATGGCACTGGGAAAGTGCTCTCCCCTCCTGAGTTGTCTATTGGATAGACAATGACACCGCTATTCTGGGTAAAGGGAATCTGGGTGGAGTCCAGATTTCTAGCTGATGAGGAAGAAGGTGACCAGGAATCCAGTCTGAAGAGGTATGGGCAGGACTCTGCATGACCGTAGGCTCCAAGCTCCTGATACATGTTTTGTTGTCCCATCAGGTTATGCTCATAAAATACAAATTCAAAGATAAGAGTTTTAAGGTAGAAACCACGGAGCTTGAAATCCCAAATGCAAGGGATTTAAGTGTGGGGTCCTGGGTTCCGGTACTGGTCACACACTCAGGAAGCCAGTGCAGTCCAGCACACACCACAGACTGGAGGACTGTTGCTTCATGGATGTTTTGGAATGAGACAGTGTGCCATGGTGGAAAAGTACCTGGATGCCCAGCTCTACCACTTTCTAACTCAGAACCATTGTTTCTTCACTATAAAATGGATATCTCTTTAAGGGTTCCAGGGTACTACGAGGGAATGACAATGCTCTAAGGCTTGTTAGCTTCATGTTTCTCTGACAGCACCTTCAGGCTGTCAGAAACTTAGTCAACCATGGGTTCTTACTGGAACTACCATATGATCTTCCAGCTTTGTTCCCTGGTGCTAGAATATGTGGAGACCTTTGAGGATGGTGAGGGACTTTAGCCTAGGCACCATTAGCTCTCATCAATGTCAGCAGGAAATTGTGAGAGGACAGAAAAGTGTCGTGGGATGCCAGAGATGGGAGCACTAAGCTCAAGTGAGGCATCTGGATAGCTTCCTAAGGAGAAGCCCTTAAGATTGCTTTTTGTAGGGTGAGTGGAATTCCCTTAGGTGGAGAAGAGGCAAAGAAAGCTAACGGGTACAGGCAGAGGCTTCTGTGAGGGCAAAGGCTCAGTGATGAGAAGGCACACATGCACCCAGGGAGAAGTGAATGTTCTGATATGACTGGAGTGTAGAAGACAAAGAGGGGTGTGTGGGGATGGTCCTGAAAGGCTTGTGGGCATATTATAGTGTCTCCTTTGTCTGACCTAGGAGTTTGCATTTCATTCTTGAGGCCACTGAAAGCCACACAATGTTTAGGGATGGAGAGAGGGTTAAGTCACTCTGTCTTATCTGACTGTCTGCAAAACTATGGGCTATGTAGCCCGCCAAGCTCCTCTGTCCATGGAGTTTTCCAAGCAAGGATACTCGAGTGGGTAGCCATTCCTTTCTCCAGGGCATCTTCCCAACCCAAGGATTGAAACTGGGTCTCCCACATTTCAGGCAGATTCTTTACCATCTCAGCCATCAGGGAAGCCCCCGCAGAGAGAGACAACTTGCTAATGTGTATTCCTGACCAGGAGCCAACCTGCTTATCGAGAACAGAGTGGCTCAGGCTCCCTCTCCCTGCTGTGGACGCAAGCATAAGACAGAGAAGGGAGCTAATGTCAGCAGAGTGTGTACCATGGAGTGAATCTATGTTAGGAGCTTTATACTACCCTTTCTAACAGATGAGGACTGAGGCTCAAAGGGGTCACGGGTCATTCTGACAGTCCCATAAGTAGCAAGGAGGCAGAATCAGTGTCCTGCCTTGGGTCAGCCTAATACTCTGGTCCAAGCCCTTGGTGATGCCCAACTTTTCAGGAATTCTAAGCGAGCAGCCAAGACCCACCCATTTCTCATGGGACAAGCCATAGCCCTTTGTCTAAAAGGTTCCAGGTGGAAGCCACCATTCTTTTCATTTTATCCCAACTGGCCCTGATTATTTTTTTGCTTCAATTCCTGGTGTGTGAAACTGTAGGTGTCTCCAGGGCCTATCTCATTTCTGTGTTCCCAGAGTCTAGCATGGGGCCTGGGTAGAGTAGGCAATAGTCCTGGTTTGCAGAATGAGTGAGCAAACTAAAGATCACGCTAGTTCATTAATGAAAACCTCCCTAATTCAGCATGGAGTCCATGACCCTCCTAACTGGAAGCAAAAGCCAAGAGAACTTTGCAGTTTTCAGGAGAAGGCATGCTTAGGCTGAGGGCTACACCGGAAGTAGAAAAAAAATGTTGCTAGAAGACAAAGAGGGGTGTGTGGGGATGGTCCTGAAAGGCTTGTGGGCATATTATAGTGTCTCCTTTGTCTGACCTAGGAGTTTGCATTTCATTCTTGAGGCCACTGAAAGCCACACAATGTTTAGGGATGGAGAGGGTTAAGTCACTCTGTCTTATCTGACTGTCTGCAAAACTATGGGCTATGTAGCCCGCCAAGCTCCTCTGTCCATGGAGTTTTCCAAGCAAGGATACTCGAGTGGGTAGCCATTCCTTTCTCCAGGGCATCTTCCCAACCCAAGGATTGAAACTGGGTCTCCCACATTTCAGGCAGATTCTTTACCATCTCAGCCATCAGGGAAGCCCCCGCAGAGAGAGACAACTTGCTAATGTGTATTCCTGACCAGGAGCCAACCTGCTTATCGAGAACAGAGTGGCTCAGGCTCCCTCTCCCTGCTGTGGACGCAAGCATAAGACAGAGAAGGGAGCTAATGTCAGCAGAGTGTGTACCATGGAGTGAATCTATGTTAGGAGCTTTATACTACCCTTTCTAACAGATGAGGACTGAGGCTCAAAGGGGTCACGGGTCATTCTGACAGTCCCATAAGTAGCAAGGAGGCAGAATCAGTGTCCTGCCTTGGGTCAGCCTAATACTCTGGTCCAAGCCCTTGGTGATGCCCAACTTTTCAGGAATTCTAAGCGAGCAGCCAAGACCCACCCATTTCTCATGGGACAAGCCATAGCCCTTTGTCTAAAAGGTTCCAGGTGGAAGCCACCATTCTTTTCATTTTATCCCAACTGGCCCTGATTATTTTTTTGCTTCAATTCCTGGTGTGTGAAACTGTAGGTGTCTCCAGGGCCTATCTCATTTCTGTGTTCCCAGAGTCTAGCATGGGGCCTGGGTAGAGTAGGCAATAGTCCTGGTTTGCAGAATGAGTGAGCAAACTAAAGATCACGCTAGTTCATTAATGAAAACCTCCCTAATTCAGCATGGAGTCCATGACCCTCCTAACTGGAAGCAAAAGCCAAGAGAACTTTGCAGTTTTCAGGAGAAGGCATGCTTAGGCTGAGGGCTACACGGGTGATGCAGGATTTCAGCATCAGAATCAAATTTACAGCAAATAGTGCCCATAAACACTACAAGCTACTCAGTTAGGCTAATTTATATCCACATGGGGCCGCCCCAGCCCCCAAAGCCCAGAGCTCTTTACAATTCCAAAATGATTAAAAGCATCACACAAACCTGTATTTTCCGTTTTTATTAAAAGCACTAAAGCGGGCAGTGCTTTCTGCATGTCAATGGGGAGCCACTTCCCAGCCCAGGGAGAGACAGACATCTCTCCTCAGAGGGCTCAGGCAGCCTCCTCCTCACTCCACTCCGGCATCCCTCAGCCCTCATCCCCACAGCCTTCTCTCCATCAAATGAGTCTACCAGGCTTAACACCATGGCCTGTTCCTCCCCACCCCACCTTTGCTTAGACTCTTTTCAATCAGAGGCACATTCTTGCTTAAAATCTTCACAGACTTTCACTGTCCCAGCTCCTCAGTCGGACACTTAAGGCCCTTCACAGAACGATGCAAATTACCTGTCCAAGCACAAGTTCAGTAACACATTCTCCAAATACCCAGGACTGTGTTTTTTTTTTTTTTTTCTTTTTTCCTCACATTTAGAAGTCTTTGCTCATGGTATTCCCTGGGTCTAGGATCATTTTTCTTCCTTTTTTCTACCTATGTTTATCATTTTAGATCTACCTCAGTTTTCTTCTTCCCTCTGAATTATGTCTGGCATTTCTCACGCCAAGTTAATTAGTCTTCTCCACATTTAAGTGCATGCAAGTGCACACCGTCCTGGAGTGTGTATGTTTATGCAGCTGTCTCTTTCAGGTAAACTTCAAACCAGAGCCTGGCACAGAGTAAGCACTTGGTGAGTACTCAATAAGTGAATGAAACCATACACCTGAACTTCCAACAGTGTGTCCCAGCAGAGACAACAGGAATGCGGTACAGAAACTAACTTATCTAAGCTAATGACCTTGCTCATGACTTCACCAGGTACTATACTCCACCTCTCCTCATGCTATTATGGAAGAATGCTCCCTGTCCTCATCTAAGGCCATCCCCCTCAACTTCTTCATTTCTCCTACCAGATTCCTTCCCCTTTCACCTGCTCAAGGACTTTGCTCCAGCAGCTATTACCTACCTTTTCTGCATCACCAAATTTTTCTAGTTTACTATATCATTACTAAATAGAACATGAATAAAAACATGTTAATTCTTCCATTAGAAAAAAGAAAGGGCTTCCCTGGTAGTCCAGTGGGTAAGGACACCGCCTTGCAGTGCAAAGGGTGCAGGTTCGATCCCTGGCCTGGGAGAATCCCACATGCCACAGAGCGGTTGGACTGATGTGTCCAACTATCAAGCCAGAGCTCTGGAGCGCATGCGCCTGGAGCGGGTGCTCTGCAGTGGGAGAGGCCACTGCGATGGGAGGCCCACACAGGCAAAAGAACAAAGACAAATAAATGAAAGACGAATAGAAGTGGCCCAAAAAAGAGAGAGAAACTTCAAAAAAAAAAAAAAAAAAAAGGAAAGAAAATTTTCTTGGCTCCACTACACCTTTCTACCACTGCATTCTTCTCCTCTCTATCACTGCTATCATTATCTCTATCACTGCTTCTGATTTTTCATCATCCCTTCTCTCTTAAAGTACCTTCAATCAGGCTGTTGCCCCAACCATGCTGACAAAACTGCTCTTGTTAAGATCTCCATGACCTCTGTTTATTCTCAGTTCTCTTCATGCCTGACAGATCAGCAGAAATGGATCCCTCTTCTGTGTGTGTGTGTGTGTGTGTGTGTGTGTGTGTACTACTCTTTAAAAACTTGACTTGCAAGATGCCATATTCTCTGAGCTGTCCTCCAATTTCACGGGCCTCTCCCTCTACCACTCCTTTGCTGGTATCTCTTTTTCTCCCTGACTTTTTAATCTTAAAATGAGCCAGGGGTCAGTCTGGAATTCTTTTCTTCCCAAGCTACACCTACTTCTTACATGATTCTCCTCAATTTAACAGGTTCCAAAATTTATCTCCAGACCCGACTTTTAAACTCCAGACTCACATCCTACTATATCTTCAATATCTCCATATATTCTAGCTTTTTTTTTTTTTTTTTTTAATTTGGCTGAGTTGGGTCTGATGGCATCATGTGCAATTTTTTATTGCAGCGCTTGGACTCTCTAGTTGTTATGGCTACTGGCTCAGTAGCTGTAACACACAGGCTTCTGTGAGACTATTTAACAAGCATTTCAAATGTAACATTCTAAAACCAAGGCCTTAATTTCCTCCAAATCTATTCCGGCCACATTTGCTCCCTTCTCATATAAGGAAACTTCATAATTTTACCCTCTAGTCAATGTCCAGGTCAAAGAACTTGGAAGCATCTTTAACAATATTCATTCTTCCATGCCCTGTATTCAATCCTTCATTAAGTCATGTTGAATTTATCTTCAGAATGCCCAAATGCTGACCACTTTTCACCACCTCTACCTACTTCCTGCCACCATCATTTTTCACTCAGATGATTGCAATAGTCTCTTTAACCAGTGTTCTTACTTCAACTCTTGCCACATATTTAAAAGACTAGTCTCACTACATCATTTACAGTGGTTATGAAAACAACAACATCAATAACAACATTTAAGTCAGATTAAATGCTTTAGATAGCTGCCATCCCACCACATGAAAAGCCAAGGCCCTTACAATGTCTTTCTAGGTTCCCCATAACCTGATGCTCCACTGCTTCATATCCTGCTGTTCTGCCACTCAGTCATTCCACATCAGACATGGGTTTCCTTGCTCCTCCTGAAAGGAGCCATGCTCCATGCCAATGGTGACTATGCTTACTGTCTCCTTTGTTGAAGACACTTTTCTCCAGATATCCACATACTGTTTCCTTGTTCCCTTCACTGAGAGGCATTATGATGACCCTATTTAAAACTGCAATTCACTTCTTTCTCTACACCCTCTGTCCACCCCCAGTCCACATTCCTTACTTCCCTTACTTGCTTTATTTCCCTTCATGGTATTTGAGGGTCTACCCTAAATTGATATCTCTTTATTGAAATTGTTAAGAGTTTCATGCTTTCAGGGCTTCCCTGATGGCTCAGTGGTAAAGAATCCACCTGCCATGTAGTAGACATGAGTTCGATTCTTGATCCAGGAAGATCCCGCATGCTGTGGATCAACTAAGCCCGTGTACCACAACTAATGAGCCTGTGCCCTGGAGCCTGGGAGCCACAACAAGAGAAGCCACCACACTGTAACCAAAGAAAAGTTCGTGCAGCAATGAAGACTCAGAACAACTAAACAAATAAATAAATAAGAGTTTCATGCTTTCACTCACAGAGGTGTCCTGGTTTAGAAGACAAGTGATTGCCTTAATTTTCATCACCTAGTGTACTAAATATTTTACTTGTTTATTTTGCTTATGGGCTTCCTTGGTGGCTCAGACAGTAAAAAATCTGCCTGTAATTCAGGAGACCTGGGTTCTATCCCCAGGTTGGGAAGATCTGCTAGAGAAGGAGATGATTACCCACTCCAGTATTCTTGCCTGTAGAATTTCACGGACAGAGGGCCCTGGTGGGCTATACAGTCCATGGAGTTGCAAGAGTCGGACATGACTGAGTGACTCACTATTATACTTATGTACACTTCCCCCTTTTCTAATCATTACATTACATTCTAATGTAAGGTCTATTAAAGTAGGAAGTTTTCTATTCTGTTCCTTATTTGATCTCCAGGACCTAGAATAGTGCCAGCACATAGGAAGTGCTCAATAAGTTATTTTATAGAATGAATGAATTTGCATTTTACAAATCACAACCATTTAGGCAGGTCACACCACTGATTGGTTGTCTTTCTTTGTAAAACACCATGTCTTTGCCTCAGTCTCAGGACAATGCTCATAATCCAGAATAGGGAACCCATTAATATTTTATTTCCAGGAACCCCAAAGCTCAAATTAATCCAAAAAATATTTACTCCGAGATTTATCCACATACTGTTTCCTTGTTCCCTTCACTGAGAGGCATTATGATGACCCTATTTAAAACTGCAATTCACTTCTTTCTCTACACCCTCTGTCCACCCCCAGTCCACATTCCTTACTTCCCTTACTTGCTTTATTTCCCTTCATGGTATTTGAGGGTCTACCCTAAATTGATATCTCTTTATTGAAATTGTTAAGAGTTTCATGCTTTCAGGGCTTCCCTGATGGCTCAGTGGTAAAGAATCCACCTGCCATGTAGTAGACATGAGTTCGATTCTTGATCCAGGAAGATCCCGCATGCTGTGGATCAACTAAGCCCGTGTACCACAACTAATGAGCCTGTGCCCTGGAGCCTGGGAGCCACAACAAGAGAAGCCACCACACTGTAACCAAAGAAAAGTTCGTGCAGCAATGAAGACTCAGAACAACTAAACAAATAAATAAATAAGAGTTTCATGCTTTCACTCACAGAGGTGTCCTGGTTTAGAAGACAAGTGATTGCCTTAATTTTCATCACCTAGTGTACTAAATATTTTACTTGTTTATTTTGCTTATGGGCTTCCTTGGTGGCTCAGACAGTAAAAAATCTGCCTGTAATTCAGGAGACCTGGGTTCTATCCCCAGGTTGGGAAGATCTGCTAGAGAAGGAGATGATTACCCACTCCAGTATTCTTGCCTGTAGAATTTCACGGACAGAGGGCCCTGGTGGGCTATACAGTCCATGGAGTTGCAAGAGTCGGACATGACTGAGTGACTCACTATTATACTTATGTACACTTCCCCCTTTTCTAATCATTACATTACATTCTAATGTAAGGTCTATTAAAGTAGGAAGTTTTCTATTCTGTTCCTTATTTGATCTCCAGGACCTAGAATAGTGCCAGCACATAGGAAGTGCTCAATAAGTTATTTTATAGAATGAATGAATTTGCATTTTACAAATCACAACCATTTAGGCAGGTCACACCACTGATTGGTTGTCTTTCTTTGTAAAACACCATGTCTTTGCCTCAGTCTCAGGACAATGCTCATAATCCAGAATAGGGAACCCATTAATATTTTATTTCCAGACCTCCCCTGTCAAACCTCCAAATGTCATCAAAGAAGCTGTGGTGAATCAAGGAACCAAAAAAGGAAGGGTAGTTTGTAATGTTCATACCATCTTAGAAATTTGATCACTCTACCTCAGCCTCAGGGCAAGGAAGTAAAGAAAGACATTCTTTATATGTAAACATCGAACACACCATTACCAAAACCCTGCCCCTGACAAGGCATAATGACTATTTTCAGTGTCACAGGGAGGAAAACACACATTAGCCAGACGGCAGGTTTCGGACGCATGCCTGTGACATTATCTCTAATCATACACAGTCTATTTCATATCTGCTTCTTTGTGGGCTTTACAACTTATAATTATTGCCAGCAGGAAAAAAGAAAAAAAAAAAGGTAGAGAAATGTTGGAAGGGAGGGGTATGGGTAGGAGGGAACATTCTTCCTGATAGCAATAAACTGTGTGAGCAAGATAGGCCAGAGCTTATTAGAAAATATTAGAGACTATATTTGGATTAAAGCTAAGAAAAATGAACTGTACATAGTGGTGAGACCTCTGTAAGCCAGACAGATCTTATACGGCTTTCAGACTGTTGCATTAAATTGTGTATCTATGACACTGGAAGGAAGTTAGTGGGAAGCTATGAAATACGTCAGATTTAAGGTACAGACCGAATATGTCATAAGTCCACAGAGGACCTGGAAGTTAGTGCGCTAAACTTCATTTTATGAAAGAGGAGAAGGACCTGCAGGACAAGGACTCAGATCCAGGCATCTTGATTCAGAACATAACTGATTCATCTACAGAAGGCAGCAGTAACAGGGACCTCTTGCTTGTATATCATTTACCCTGGGTCTTGGAGTAGAAGAAATTTCCTCACAGCGCAGTCCTGGGACAAGATGGTGGCAGAGTTCTGAGGACACCCTGAGGCTCAGATCGGAAACCCTTCTGGATCCAATGACCCTGCCTCACAGGCTTGAATGTGTGCATGTGTGTGTATGGCATGTCACATCCATGCCTCCTGATAGCTGAGCCGCGAAGCTGGAGCACAGGGCTACAGGAAGAATCTAGACCTACAGACAGACAGGTTTCATTTCTTCTCTCCCCCAACCACGCATTGACATATCCTTTGTGCCTTTCTCAATTTGTTTAGCCGTCTTTTGAGACTGCCGTCAAGTTTCCCCTTCCCACACCCGGAACATGGAGGGTGAGGAATCCGTAGTCTAGCCTCCAGGCTTCAGCGTGTCACACCAGTTGATGTCTCCTCCCAGAACTCTCTTCATTAACTGTAACATCTCTCTCTCTCTCTCTGAATCATGGTTTTTATTGATACATATGTAAAAATTTCTCTCTTTGCAGGACTATGGTAAGTGTTAAATAATACTTTGTTTTAAAGGGACAAGTATAGTCAGATACTTTTTTGGAATAAGAATTTGTGTATATCTTCTCACATTTTCCCTTCTTTCTGTACTCCAAGCAATAATTAGGCTACTAGTCCTTGCTTTGTTGGGGATTTTTGAAGGAGGAGAAAGTAGAAGCTGTAATGATCATTTGTTTGGTAATATTACTATGCATCCTTAATTCTCTATAAAAGCTAAGAAAAATTAGAGATTTTGTAAAAAAATAGTGGTGAGACCTCTGTAAGCCAGACAGATCTTATACGGCTTTCAGACTGTTGCATTAAATTGTGTATCTATGACACTGGAAGGAAGTTAGTGGGAAGCTATGAAATACGTCAGATTTAAGGTACAGACCGAATATGTCATAAGTCCACAGAGGACCTGGAAGTTAGTGCGCTAAACTTCATTTTATGAAAGAGGAGAAGGACCTGCAGGACAAGGACTCAGATCCAGGCATCTTGATTCAGAACATAACTGATTCATCTACAGAAGGCAGCAGTAACAGGGACCTCTTGCTTGTATATCATTTACCCTGGGTCTTGGAGTAGAAGAAATTTCCTCACAGCGCAGTCCTGGGACAAGATGGTGGCAGAGTTCTGAGGACACCCTGAGGCTCAGATCGGAAACCCTTCTGGATCCAATGACCCTGCCTCACAGGCTTGAATGTGTGCATGTGTGTGTATGGCATGTCACATCCATGCCTCCTGATAGCTGATCCGCGAAGCTGGAGCACAGGGCTACAGGAAGAATCTAGACCTACAGACAGACAGGTTTCATTTCTTCTCTCCCCCAACCACGCATTGACATATCCTTTGTGCCTTTCTCAATTTGTTTAGCCGTCTTTTGAGACTGCCGTCAAGTTTCCCCTTCCCACACCCGGAACATGGAGGGTGAGGAATCCGTAGTCTAGCCTCCAGGCTTCAGCGTGTCACACCAGTTGATGTCTCCTCCCAGAACTCTCTTCATTAACTGTAACATCTCTCTCTCTCTCTCTGAATCATGGTTTTTATTGATACATATGTAAAAATTTCTCTCTTTGCAGGACTATGGTAAGTGTTAAATAATACTTTGTTTTAAAGGGACAAGTATAGTCAGATACTTTTTTGGAATAAGAATTTGTGTATATCTTCTCACATTTTCCCTTCTTTCTGTACTCCAAGCAATAATTAGGCTACTAGTCCTTGCTTTGTTGGGGATTTTTGAAGGAGGAGAAAGTAGAAGCTGTATTCTTCTGTTTATGAGTCAGCTGTGTTTTTTTGTTTTCATGAAAGCCAGAAACTACTTAAGACTATGTACTATAGACATCCTTCAGGGAAAAAGGAGGAGAGGGGAAGATGGCTTCAGGATTAAGGGTTGAGGGCAGCTGTTTCTCAAACAGGGAGGAGGATGAAGGTTAGCACATCTGTTACTTGCTGCCCTTCACTCTGTAGCAGCAGTCTAGGGTTTTCTCAGGTTGACTATGGGTTTATGGTCTGTGGACTCATCAGAGATCATTATGACTCAACCAGTGCATGGTAGCAGCAGTACAGGGCATGAGGAAAAGGGAAATGGTTGGATCAGTGGGTGCTTGTTGAGACCAATGACCAACAGTCAGAGAGGATACCTCAATGTTCCTGATACTTTGAGGTTGCATGAGATCCTAGGATCTTAGCAAAACATAGAGGTGGGAAGCCCTAGTAATAACAGAGATTCAACCTACTACCAGTTTAGTAGGATAAGGAATACACATTCAATTTAAATGTTTTTAGTGTAACAATAAATATATTTCCTGGGTTTCCTGGGTGGTGCAAGTGGTAAAGAATCCCCCTGCCAAAGCAGCAGACAAAAGCGACGCAGGCTTGATTCTTGCTTGGGTCAGGAAGATACCCTGGAGGAGGATGTGGCAACTCATTCCCATATTCTTGCCTGGAGAATTCCCATGGACAGAGGAGACTGCCAGGCTACAGTCCATAGGACTGCAAAGAGTCAGATACAACTGAAGCAACTTAGCAGGCATGCAAATATATTTCCTATATATATATTTCCTATATTTGTCAGATTTGGAACACAGTATGCTAGGTGAAATAAGTCAAGTCATACAGAAAAAGACAAATGCTGTATGATATGATTTATACATAAAATGTAAAGAATACAACAAATCAGTGAATATAATGAAAAAAGGAAGTAGACTCACAGATACAGAGAACAAACTAATAGTGACCAGTTGGGGGTGAGGGAAACATGGGGATGGACGAGCAGGAAGAACAAATCATTGGGTATAAGACAGGCTCCAGGATGGTTTTGTGCAACACAGAGAACACAGTCAGTGCTCTGTACTAACTGTGAATGGAAAATAGCTTTTTCAACTGTACAAAGAATAGAAAGAAATGAAAAATGCAGGCTACAAAGCCTCATTTAGTGTGTGACTATGTGAGTATGTACAGTGGTTAGCATGGACAGATGAATACCTATAAAAACCCTAACCCTCATTATATCTAGATGGTGGCATTATGAGAGTTTTGCTTTTGATCTTCTCTATAATTTTTCTGCAGTGAATGATAAATTAATATAATAATTGAAAAAAGGATGCTTTGTGTGCAAAACAAAGAGACTCCCAGGAGGTAGGGAGAGAGCGTTTGCTAAAAGGATGTTTTTAAGACGGCAGCTTCAACTTGCTTGTGTGCTCTAGCAGGTTAGCTTCACCTCTCCCGACAATATTCATATTTCTATATGGCATATGGAAAACTGCAGCTTCTCTGGTAAAATAAATAAATAAATAAAAATAAGGTGTGTTCCTTTGGACTTAGCAGGAGCACCCTGGCAACAAAGGCTGCTGAGCATCTGAGTACTGGAGGGACTTCAGGGGACACTGCTTCTGCCCTGTGGCTACAGGAAGCTAATGATATCCCGCCATTTCTTTTTCTTTTTAAAATTTTTTCTCCCAAAGAAGATGCAGCAGGTAAAGCTTCTCTGATTGAATTCCATCTTGATTTCATTAAATATTCATAAAGGCCAATTAGAAGAGGAGAGAAAGAGGCCGCGAGGCAGCTGTTTCCATCATCCTGTCAGAGGCTGGCTGGCTGATCATCGGGCCTGGGCCAGTCAGTGGTCAATATGGCCGTGACCTTCCTGCCCTCCTTTGTGGTCAATTCTCACCATCCCAGCAAGGGACTCAGGATCACTAGGGAAGGAGGGGCAGGGACCAGGCAAGGAGAAAGGACTCATAATTCTGACAACGAAGTGCTTAGTGCATAGAATGCAAAATGCAAATGCGGGGAAACATTCTCAATCACTGCGGGAACAGAAATCTTTCCCTAATGAGTGATGACGATGGCAGAGTGCTGATTGCACTGAAGAAGAACTGCTTAAAATTCATAATCAATCAAGCAACTTGATTTTAACCTTTTGTAACTAAGCCCTCCCATTCCAGCTTCCTTTATTGGCCAACTGGAACTCATCTCTCTCTATCTAATCCCCCCACCCAGCTGAGACAGAAGGTGTCAGCCAACAATTTGAGCATATCAGAAAGACAGAGGGGAAGGACCTAGGGGACCTGGCATGTCTTTGCAAACCCTTTCATTTTACAGCTGGGGGCTAAGGTTAGAGAGGCCAGGGACCTGACAATGTCACGTGGTCAGTGCCAGTACACTGGCTTGCTTGCCTGACTCAGCTGAGGAATACAGTGAGAGAATATGCACCACAAGGTCAGGGTTCTAGGTTGGAACCCATCTTTGCTATTGTGAGTTGTGTGACACTGCAGCAAAGTACTCATACCACTGGTAGACTGCCGATTCCATATTTTTAAAAGGCAATAGTCATGTCTTCCTCCCTGCTTCACAGGGTTCTTGTGAGACTCAAAAAATAGAAAGGATATAAAAGTGCTTTGAAAATGGTAACACATGCTTTCGTTATTATACTTCTTCTTTCCATTTTCCAAACTCCTAAGTTCTTCCCCTCCAAACCATATTCCACAGAGGTGTTGACAGGATCTTTTAAAAAGTGAATCTGACGTTGTTATTTCCCAGTTTAATCCTTCCCACATTGTCCTTTGGACAAAGTCTAAGCAGTAAGCTTTGCATTGAGGAACATTCACAGTTTGGGCACTTGAAAAGGCAGAAAGATATGATAGTGAAAGATGAACTTCCCAAGTCTATAGGTGCCCAATAGGCTACTGAAGAAGAGCAGAGACATAGCACTAGAAGGAAAGAAGAAGCTGAGCCAAAGTGGATACTATGCCCAGTTGTGGATGTGTCTGCTGGTGACAGTAAAGTCTGATGCTGTAGAGAACAACATTGCATAGGAACCTGGAATGCTAGGTTCATTAATCAAGGTAAATTGGAAGTGGGGAAACAGGTGATGGCAAGAGAGAATATCAACATTTTTAGGAATCAGTGAACTAAAATGGACAGGAATAAATGAATTTAATTCAGATGACCATTACATCTACTACTGTAGGTAAGAAATGGAGTACCCTTCATAGTCAACAAAACAGTCTGAAATGCAGTACTTGAGTGCAATTTCAAAAATGATAGAATGATCTCAGTTCATTTCCAAGGCAAAAATTCAATATCACAGTAAGCCAACTCTATGCCCCAACTACTAATGCTAAAGAAGCTGAGGCTGAACGATTCTATGAATACCGATAAAGTCTTCTAGAACTAACACAAAAAAAGATGTCCTTATCATTGAGCACTGTAATGAAAAAGTAGGAAGCCAAGAGATACCTGGAGTAATAAGCAAATTTGACCTTGGAGTACAAAATAAACTTTGGGCAAAGACTAACAAAAGTTTACCAAGAAAAGGCACTGGTCATATCAACACCCTCTTCAAACAACACAAGAGTGCCAGTACACTGGCTTGCTTGCCTGACTCAGCTGAGGAATACAGTGAGAGAATATGCACCACAAGGTCAGGGTTCTAGGTTGGAACCCATCTTTGCTATTGTGAGTTGTGTGACACTGCAGCAAAGTACTCATACCACTGGTAGACTGCCGATTCCATATTTTTAAAAGGCAATAGTCATGTCTTCCTCCCTGCTTCACAGGGTTCTTGTGAGACTCAAAAAATAGAAAGGATATAAAAGTGCTTTGAAAATGGTAACACATGCTTTCGTTATTATACTTCTTCTTTCCATTTTCCAAACTCCTAAGTTCTTCCCCTCCAAACCATATTCCACAGAGGTGTTGACAGGATCTTTTAAAAAGTGAATCTGACGTTGTTATTTCCCAGTTTAATCCTTCCCACATTGTCCTTTGGACAAAGTCTAAGCAGTAAGCTTTGCATTGAGGAACATTCACAGTTTGGGCACTTGAAAAGGCAGAAAGATATGATAGTGAAAGATGAACTTCCCAAGTCTATAGGTGCCCAATAGGCTACTGAAGAAGAGCAGAGACATAGCACTAGAAGGAAAGAAGAAGCTGAGCCAAAGTGGATACTATGCCCAGTTGTGGATGTGTCTGCTGGTGACAGTAAAGTCTGATGCTGTAGAGAACAACATTGCATAGGAACCTGGAATGCTAGGTTCATTAATCAAGGTAAATTGGAAGTGGGGAAACAGGTGATGGCAAGAGAGAATATCAACATTTTTAGGAATCAGTGAACTAAAATGGACAGGAATAAATGAATTTAATTCAGATGACCATTACATCTACTACTGTAGGTAAGAAATGGAGTACCCTTCATAGTCAACAAAACAGTCTGAAATGCAGTACTTGAGTGCAATTTCAAAAATGATAGAATGATCTCAGTTCATTTCCAAGGCAAAAATTCAATATCACAGTAAGCCAACTCTATGCCCCAACTACTAATGCTAAAGAAGCTGAGGCTGAACGATTCTATGAATACCGATAAAGTCTTCTAGAACTAACACAAAAAAAGATGTCCTTATCATTGAGCACTGTAATGAAAAAGTAGGAAGCCAAGAGATACCTGGAGTAATAAGCAAATTTGACCTTGGAGTACAAAATAAACTTTGGGCAAAGACTAACAAAAGTTTACCAAGAAAAGGCACTGGTCATATCAACACCCTCTTCAAACAACACAAGAGACAACTCTACACATGAACATCAGTTCAGTTCAGATGCCCAGTCTTGTCTGACTCTTTGCGACCCCATGGACTGCAGCATGTCAGGCTTTCCTGTCCTTCACCATCTCCTGGACTTGCTCAAACTCACGTCCATTGACCAAGTGATGCCATCTAACTACCTCATTCTCTGTCATCCCCTTCTCATTCTGCCTTCTCTTTTCCTCAGCATCAGGGTCTTTTCCAATGAGTCATCTATTTGCATCATGTGACCAAAGTATTGGAGTTTCAGCTTCAGCATCAGCCCTTCCAAAGAATACCCAGGGTTGACTTCCTTTGGACTGGTTTAATCTCCTTGCAATCCAAGGGGCTGCCAAGAGCTTTCTTGAACACCATACTTCAAAGGCATCAATTCTTTGGTTCTCAGCCTTCTTTATGCTCCAACTCTCACATCCATAAATGACTACTGGGAAAACGATAGTTTTGACTATATTGACCTTTGTCGACAATGTGATAGCTCTGTTTTTGAATACACTGTCTGGGTTTGTCACAGCTTTTCTTCCAAGGAACAAGCATCTTTTAATTTCATGGCTGCGGTCACTGTACTCAGTGATTTTGGAGCCCAAGAAAATAAAGTCTGTCACTGTTTCCATTGTTTGCCCATCTATTTGCTATGAAGTGATAGGAACTGATGCTATGATCTTCATTTTTTGAACGCTGAGATTCAGGCTAGCTTCTTCACTCTCCTCTTTTACCTTTATCAAGAGGCTCCAGTTTCTCTTCGCTTTCTGCCATAAGGGTGGTGTCATCTGCCTATCTGAGGTTATTGATATTTTTCCTGGCAATTTTGATTCCAGCTTGTGCTTCCAGTCTGGCATTTTTCATGATGTACTCTATATATAAGTCAAATAAGCAGGGTGACATGGATATCACCAGAGGGTCAATACTGCAATCTGTCTGATCATATTCTTTGCAGTAGAAGATGGAGAGCCTCTATACAGTCAGCAAAAACAAGCAAAAACGTGGAAGCTGACCATGTCTCAGATCATGAAAGCCTTATTGCAAAATGGAAGGAACTTAAATGGATGGAAGTAGGGAAAACCACTAGGCCATTCAGGTCTGACCTAAAGCAAACCACTTACAATTATACAATGGAAATGACAAATAGTTTTGAGAGATTAGAGCCGATGGATAGAGTGCCTGAAGAACAAAGAACAGAGAGTCAGGGGTTCCCTGGCGGTCCAGTGGGTAAGGACACCGCCTTGCAGTGCAAGGGGCACCGGTTCGATCCCTGGCCTGGAAAGATCCCACGTGCCGCACAGCAGCTGGACTGATGTGTCCAATTACCGAGCTGGAGCTCTGGAGTGCATGCGCCCAGAGCCGGTGCTCTGCAACAACAGAGGCCACTGCGATGGGAGGCCCACACGGACCAAAGAACAAAGATGGATGAAAAATAGACAAATGAATGACCAATAGAAGTAGCCCGCCTGCTTCCCTCCCTCCCCACTGCACCCCCCAAAATAATAAATAAATAAATCTTTAAAAAAAAAAAAAGAACAGAGAGTCATAACAATATTCAGGAGGCAGTGATCAAAACCATCCCCAAGAAAAAGAAATGAAAAAAAGCAAACTGTTTCTTTGAGGAAGGCTTACAAATAGCAGAGAAAATAATAGATGTTAAAGGCAATAGAGAAAAAGAAAGATCTATTCCCAAGAATATCGAGGAGAGATAAGAAAGTCTTCCTAAGTGAATAATGCAAAGAAACAGAGGAAAGCAATAGAATGGGAAAGACTAGAGATCTCTACAAGATAATCAGGGATACCAAGGGAACATCTCATGCAAAGATGGGCACAATAAAGGATAGAAATGGTGTGGACCTAACAGAAGCAGAAGACATTGAGAAGAGGAAGAATACACAGAAGAACTATACAAAAGTGATCTTAATGACCCAGATGGCCACAATGGTGTGATCACCCGAGTCGACATCCTGAAGTGTGAAGTCAAGTGGGCCTTAGGAAGCATCACCAGAGGGTCAATACTGCAATCTGTCTGATCATATTCTTTGCAGTAGAAGATGGAGAGCCTCTATACAGTCAGCAAAAACAAGCAAAAACGTGGAAGCTGACCATGTCTCAGATCATGAAAGCCTTATTGCAAAATGGAAGGAACTTAAATGGATGGAAGTAGGGAAAACCACTAGGCCATTCAGGTCTGACCTAAAGCAAACCACTTACAATTATACAATGGAAATGACAAATAGTTTTGAGAGATTAGAGCCGATAGATAGAGTGCCTGAAGAACAAAGAACAGAGAGTCAGGGGTTCCCTGGCGGTCCAGTGGGTAAGGACACCGCCTTGCAGTGCAAGGGGCACCGGTTCGATCCCTGGCCTGGAAAGATCCCACGTGCCGCACAGCAGCTGGACTGATGTGTCCAATTACCGAGCTGGAGCTCTGGAGTGCATGCGCCCAGAGCCGGTGCTCTGCAACAACAGAGGCCACTGCGATGGGAGGCCCACACGGACCAAAGAACAAAGATGGATGAAAAATAGACAAATGAATGACCAATAGAAGTAGCCCGCCTGCTTCCCCCCCTCCCCACTGCACCCCCCAAAATAATAAATAAATAAATCTTTAAAAAAAAAAAAAGAACAGAGAGTCATAACAATATTCAGGAGGCAGTGATCAAAACCATCCCCAAGAAAAAGAAATGAAAAAAAGCAAACTGTTTCTTTGAGGAAGGCTTACAAATAGCAGAGAAAATAATAGATGTTAAAGGCAATAGAGAAAAAGAAAGATCTATTCCCAAGAATATCGAGGAGAGATAAGAAAGTCTTCCTAAGTGAATAATGCAAAGAAACAGAGGAAAGCAATAGAATGGGAAAGACTAGAGATCTCTACAAGATAATCAGGGATACCAAGGGAACATCTCATGCAAAGATGGGCACAATAAAGGATAGAAATGGTGTGGACCTAACAGAAGCAGAAGACATTGAGAAGAGGAAGAATACACAGAAGAACTATACAAAAGTGATCTTAATGACCCAGATGGCCACAATGGTGTGATCACTCGCCTAGAGTCAGACATCCTGAAGTGTGAAGTCAAGTGGGCCTTAGGAAGCATCACTACAAACAAAGCTAGTGGAAGTGATGGAATTCCAGCTGAGCTATTTCAAATCCTAAAAGATGATGCAGTTAAAGTGCAGCAAATTTGTCAGCAAATCTGGAAAACTCAGCAGTGGCCACAGGACTGGAAAAACGTCAGTTTTCTTTCTTGTCCCCAAAAATGGCAATGCCAAAGAATGTCAAACTACCATACAGAGGGAGCGGGGCCAAGATGGCAGAGGAATGAGGGTAGGATTTCACCAACTCCCCAACAGAATCACCAGAACTAATCAAGAAATGAAACACCAACAACAAACCAGCCGCTAGACGACAGAACTCCTTAGGTCTGTGACGGTCAAAGAGTGAACAGCCAGAACTTTCCTGGAGCTCCTGTTCTGAGAACCCTCTATCCTAACACCCATGCCGGACCAATGGAGAGCCCGCTAGCAAGTGCCCTAAAAGAGGGCCTGAGTGGAGTGTCGGGGGAGAGAGGGCAGCGCTCAGCGCGAAAATTCCAAGAATCCGGCTGGATCCCGGGCAGAAATTAAGACACTGCGAAGATAAGGTACTGGAGCAGCCCGGCGGAATGCAATTAGGAAGTTCCCCGCGGAGTGCTGCCTAGAGACCTGGAGCCATAAGGGAGGGCCCAGCGCGAAAATCGAGCCACTTGGTCGGGTGAAAATGGCGACTTTCCGCCTGGCACCGGGTACGTTCAAACACTCCTAGTGGGGGGCTTGCTGAACGGAGAGGGGAAGTCGCCCACGGATTGCTGACCAGGGACCGGGCTCGAGCCGGTCAGGAAACCTCGTGCCCACCTTTGGGACTCGGACGCATGACTGGAGGTGCGCATGCCAGAGATGGAGGAGCCCATGCACCCCCAAAGCTGCAGCTGCAGCAGAGGAAGCCGGGAGAAGAGTAAGGATTGGAGGCTACGGGTGGGTGTGCGGTAGAGACGGGGCGCCCCCCTCCAACACGGCACTGCGCACGCTGCGGCTCCCGGCCCGATGAACTGGGATCAGCCGGCAGCCCCGGCCAGCACCTGAGCTCGTAGCAAAGCTTCTGTTTTGCTGAAAACAAAAACAGGAACCGTAGTAACGGTGCTGTAAGAGAAAGATTACATCATCAAGACAACACCATCGAGTAGATTTCAAATCCTAAAAGATGATGCAGTTAAAGTGCAGCAAATTTGTCAGCAAATCTGGAAAACTCAGCAGTGGCCACAGGACTGGAAAAACGTCAGTTTTCTTTCTTGTCCCCAAAAATGGCAATGCCAAAGAATGTCAAACTACCATACAGAGGGAGCGGGCCCAAGATGGCAGAGGAATGAGGGTAGGATTTCACCAACTCCCCAACAGAATCACCAGAACTAATCAAGAAATGAAACACCAACAACAAACCAGCCGCTAGACGACAGAACTCCTTAGGTCTGTGACGGTCAAAGAGTGAACAGCCAGAACTTTCCTGGAGCTCCTGTTCTGAGAACCCTCTATCCTAACACCCATGCCGGACCAATGGAGAGCCCGCTAGCAAGTGCCCTAAAAGAGGGCCTGAGTGGAGTGTCGGGGGAGAGAGGGCAGCGCTCAGCGCGAAAATTCCAAGAATCCGGCTGGATCCCGGGCAGAAATTAAGACACTGCGAAGATAAGGTACTGGAGCAGCCCGGCGGAATGCAATTAGGAAGTTCCCCGCGGAGTGCTGCCTAGAGACCTGGAGCCATAAGGGAGGGCCCAGCGCGAAAATCGAGCCACTTGGTCGGGTGAAAATGGCGACTTTCCGCCTGGCACCGGGTACGTTCAAACACTCCTAGTGGGGGGCTTGCTGAACGGAGAGGGGAAGTCGCCCACGGATTGCTGACCAGGGACCGGGCTCGAGCCGGTCAGGAAACCTCGTGCCCACCTTTGGGACTCGGACGCATGACTGGAGGTGCGCATGCCAGAGATGGAGGAGCCCATGCACCCCCAAAGCTGCAGCTGCAGCAGAGGAAGCCGGGAGAAGAGTAAGGATTGGAGGCTACGGGTGGGTGTGCGGTAGAGACGGGGCGCCCCCCTCCAACACGGCACTGCGCACGCTGCGGCTCCCGGCCCGATGAACTGGGATCAGCCGGCAGCCCCGGCCAGCACCTGAGCTCGTAGCAAAGCTTCTGTTTTGCTGAAAACAAAAACAGGAACCGTAGTAACGGTGCTGTAAGAGAAAGATTACATCATCAAGACAACACCATCGAGAGTAGATTGGTTTCCAACAGGCATATGAGAGGATAAAAACCAGGTACAGCATTTAGCTTTTTTTGTTTGTTTATTTGTTGTGGACGGTTTTGTTGATTTGATTGATTGGTCAGGTTTGGGTTTTTTTTTTTTTTTTAATGTCTCCTTATTAAGTTTTTCTTCCCTTTTTAATTTTTTTTTTTGATTTTTAACTTTTAAATATTTTTAATTTTAAATCTTGGAAACTTCTAATTTTCTTTCCTCTTTGCCACTGCTTCCTCCCTCTATGTTCTAAATGTTAAACTTTCTCCTATCTACCACTATCCTCTAGATAAATATTTCCTATCTTCTTGTTTTCACTATTCTCTTCCAGCTGCACTAAACAATACAACACACTAATCTTTGCTACCTAATTCTATAAAATCCTTCCAAGACAAATCTATTCCTTCTCATTATCCATACACTCTCCTCCTCCTCAACCCCAACACATGTCTTAATTAAAAATTGCTTTCATTGTAATAGTCCAAGCCAGAACCTTGCCCTGGATCTATTTTTCCAGGCACTATTTTAATTAATTCAGAGCTTAATGGGCAAATGTCATCTTTGATTGTGTCATTTGCCAGAAAAATTTCCTATGCTTTATCTCTGTAACACTGGTCAGATGTGGTTATTACTGTGTATGTATGTATATCTTGCAACTATGTTAGAAAACATCTGCATGCTTTTGTGACTGTCACCCATCAGGGATGCACCTCTTGTTCCTCAGATGCTAGTATTTGAACTAATATCACTGAACACCATAGCAAACCAGACATAGAGCCTACAATCCCTGACCAATCATCAAACCAAGGATTCTTGGAGTGGAAGCCCCGATTCCAAGACCCCACAATACCAAAGAACATACAACACTAGAGATTATTCACCTGTAAACAAGACCTAGCACCACCCAAGACACAAACCACTGAACCCTTCTACAAGGACAGGAACCCAAAGGAAGGGAGAAATCAACCAAGAAGCCTGGTGGGAAAAAAAACTCCACACACACAGACACACACAAAGAAACAAAAATTAACCTAATAATGAAATGACAGAGAAACACGGCACAAATGAAGGACCAAGCTAGAGAAACACCGCTTCAAATGACAGAGGAGGAGATAGACAAATTATCTGAAAGAGAATTCAGAAAAGTTGTACTAATGAGGATGCAAAACACTGAAAACAGAATATTAGAGGAAATTAGTGCACTGAGAAAAGACATGCAAGAAATGAAAAATAAGCAAATAGAGACCACTAACTCAATTGCTGAATTCAAAAATACTATAGAAGGTCTCAACAGTAGAATCTCAGAGGAAGAAGAACGGATAAGTGAGCTGGAAGACAGAATGGTGGAAATAAGTGCTGAAGAACAGAGCAAAGCCCAAAGAATTAAAAGAACTGAGGATAGCATCAGCGACCTATGGGACAATATCAAATGCACCAACGTCAGAATTATAGGAGTTCCAGAAGAAGAAGAGGGAAAGAAAAGCTATGAAAAAATTCTTGAAGAGGTTATAGTTGAACACTTCCCCAGCATGGGAAAGGAAATAGTCAGCCAAGTCCAAGAAGCACAAAGAGTTCCACACAGGATAAACCCTAGAAGAAACACACCAAGGCACATTCTAATCAAACTAATGCAGACTAAATATAAAGACAGATTACTAAAAGCAGATAGAAGTAAACAATAAATAACATATAAAGGAAACCCCATACGTCTAACTGCGGATCTTCCAACAGAAACCCTGCAGGCCAGAAAAGAATGGCAAGACACATTTAAACGGCTAAAAGAGAATA
The DNA here is from genome assembly GCA_022376925.1 of Tragulus kanchil. Taxonomy (NCBI): domain Eukaryota; kingdom Metazoa; phylum Chordata; class Mammalia; order Artiodactyla; family Tragulidae; genus Tragulus; species Tragulus kanchil. The sequence goes on along the minus strand of JAIOJX010000032.1, from coordinate 110,885,175 downwards.
ACCTCTAACCAAGAATTCTCTACCCAGCAAGAATCTCATTCAGAATAGATGGTGAAGTCAAAAGCTTCACAGACAAGCAAAAACTAAAAGAATTCTGTACCACAAAACCAGCCCTACAACAAGTGTTAAAGGGCCTGATACAATAAATACAAGAGTAGGAGAAGTCCTGTAAACAAGACCTAGCACCACCCAAGACACAAACCACTGAACCCTTCTACAAGGACAGGAACCCAAAGGAAGGGAGAAATCAACCAAGAAGCCTGGGGGGAAAAAACTCACACACACAGACACACACAAAGAAACAAAAATTAACCTAATAATGAAATGACAGAGAAACACGGCACAAATGAAGGACCAAGCTAGAGAAACACCGCTTCAAATGACAGAGGAGGAGATAGACAAATTATCTGAAAGAGAATTCAGAAAAGTTGTACTAATGAGGATGCAAAACACTGAAAACAGAATATTAGAGGAAATTAGTGCACTGAGAAAAGACATGCAAGAAATGAAAAATAAGCAAATAGAGACCACTAACTCAATTGCTGAATTCAAAAATACTATAGAAGGTCTCAACAGTAGAATCTCAGAGGAAGAAGAACGGATAAGTGAGCTGGAAGACAGAATGGTGGAAATAAGTGCTGAAGAACAGAGCAAAGCCCAAAGAATTAAAAGAACTGAGGATAGCATCAGCGACCTATGGGACAATATCAAATGCACCAACGTCAGAATTATAGGAGTTCCAGAAGAAGAAGAGGGAAAGAAAAGCTATGAAAAAATTCTTGAAGAGGTTATAGTTGAACACTTCCCCAGCATGGGAAAGGAAATAGTCAGCCAAGTCCAAGAAGCACAAAGAGTTCCACACAGGATAAACCCTAGAAGAAACACACCAAGGCACATTCTAATCAAACTAATGCAGACTAAATATAAAGACAGATTACTAAAAGCAGATAGAAGTAAACAATAAATAACATATAAAGGAAACCCCATACGTCTAACTGCGGATCTTCCAACAGAAACCCTGCAGGCCAGAAAAGAATGGCAAGACACATTTAAACGGCTAAAAGAGAATAACCTCTAACCAAGAATTCTCTACCCAGCAAGAATCTCATTCAGAATAGATGGTGAAGTCAAAAGCTTCACAGACAAGCAAAAACTAAAAGAATTCTGTACCACAAAACCAGCCCTACAACAAGTGTTAAAGGGCCTGATATAGCCAATAAATACAAGAGTAGGAGAAGTCCTACGAATCAAACCCCAAACATCGAAGAAGATGACAATAGGAACATTCGTATCAATAATTACTTTGAATGTAAATGGACTAAATGCTCCAACCAAACTACACAGGCTGGCTGAATGGATCCAGAAGCAAGACCCATATATATATGCTGTTTACAAGAGACCCACTTCAGACCTAGAGACACTCATAGACTGAAAGTGAGAGGCTGGAAAAAGGTATTCCATGCAAATGGAAATCAAAAGAAAGCTGGAGTAGCAATCCTCATATCAGACAAAATAGATTTTAAAGCAAAGAAGATTTTAAGAGACAAGGCAGGTCACTATATCATGATCAAGGGATCTATCCAAGAGGAAGACATAACAGTCATGAATATCTACACACACAACACAGGGGCACCTCAATACATAAGACAGATACTTTCAGACATAAAAGAAGACATCGACACTAACACTATCATAGTAGGAGACTTTAACACTCCTCTCACACCAATGGACAGATCATCCAAACAGAAAATTAATAAAGAAACACAAGCCTTAAATGCCACACTAGAAAAGATGGACCTCATCAATATCTTTAGAACTTTCCATCCAAAAGCAGAAGAATACACTTTCTTCTCAAGTGCTCATGGAACATTCTCCAGGATAGACCACATCTTGGGCCACAAATCAAACCTCAGTCAGTTCAAGAAAACTGACATTATATCAACCATCTTCTCAGACCACAAGGCAATGAGACTAGAGATCAACTACAGGAAAAAGAACGCTAAAAACACAAACACATGGAGATTAAACAACACATACCTTAAAAACCAACTGATTACCGAGCAAATCAAGGAGAAATTTAAAAAATTCCTAGAAGAAAATGACAATGAACACACGACCATACAAAACCTATGGGATACCGCAAAAGCAGTTCTAAGAGGGAAATTTATAGCAATACAATCCTACCTCCAGAAACTAGGAAAATATGAAGCAGATGACCTAACCCTATGCTTAAAACAATTGGAGAAAGAAGAACAAAAACACCCCAAATTTCTAAGAAGATGACAATAGGAACATTCGTATCAATAATTACTTTGAATGTAAATGGACTAAATGCTCCAACCAAACGACACAGGCTGGCTGAATGGATCCAGAAGCAAGACCCATATATATATGCTGTTTACAAGAGACCCACTTCAGACCTAGAGACACTCATAGACTGAAAGTGAGAGGCGGGAAAAAAGGTATTCCATGCAAATGGAAATCAAAAGAAAGCTGGAGTAGCAATCCTCATATCAGACAAAATAGATTTTAAAGCAAAGAAGATTTTAAGAGACAAGGCAGGTCACTATATCATGATCAAGGGATCTATCCAAGAGGAAGACATAACAGTCATGAATATCTACACACACAACACAGGGGCACCTCAATACATAAGACAGATACTTTCAGACATAAAAGAAGACATCGACACTAACACTATCATAGTAGGAGACTTTAACACTCCTCTCACACCAATGGACAGATCATCCAAACAGAAAATTAATAAAGAAACACAAGCCTTAAATGCCACACTAGAAAAGATGGACCTCATCAATATCTTTAGAACTTTCCATCCAAAAGCAGAAGAATACACTTTCTTCTCAAGTGCTCATGGAACATTCTCCAGGATAGACCACATCTTGGGCCACAAATCAAACCTCAGTCAGTTCAAGAAAACTGACATTATATCAACCATCTTCTCAGACCACAAGGCAATGAGACTAGAGATCAACTACAGGAAAAAGAACGCTAAAAACACAAACACATGGAGATTAAACAACACATACCTTAAAAACCAACTGATTACCGAGCAAATCAAGGAGAAATTTAAAAAATTCCTAGAAGAAAATGACAATGAACACACGACCATACAAAACCTATGGGATACCGCAAAAGCAGTTCTAAGAGGGAAATTTATAGCAATACAATCCTACCTCCAGAAACTAGGAAAATATGAAGCAGATGACCTAACCCTATGCTTAAAACAATTGGAGAAAGAAGACCAAAAACACCCCAAAGCCAGCAGAAGAAGAGAAATCCGACAGATCAGAGCAGAAATAAATGAGAAAGAAATGAAAGAAACAATAGTAAAGATAAATAAAACAAAAAGCTGGTTCTTTGAAAAGGCAAACAAAATTGACAAGCCACTGGCCAGACTCATCAAGAAAAAGAGAGAGAAAAACCAGATCAAGAAAATCAAAAATGAAAAAGGAGAGATTACAACAGATAGTGCAGAAATCCAAAGGATTCTAAGAGACTATTATGAACAACTCTACGGCAACAAACTGGACAACCTGGAAGAAATGGACAGTTTCTTGGGGAAGATTAATCTCCCAAGACTGAGCCAGGAAGAAACAGAAACTTTGAACAACCCAATCACAAGCTCAGAAATCGAATTTGTGGGCTTCCCCTGGTGGTCCAGTGGATAAGGACACCGCCTTGCAGTTCAAGGGGCGCCGGTTCGATCCCTGGCCTGGGAAGATCCCATGTGCCACGGAGTGGCAGGACTGATGTGTCCAAACACCGAGCTGAAGCTCTGGAGCACATGCGCCCAGAGCTGGCGCTCTGCGACAACAGACGCCAACATGATGGGAGGCCCGCAGGAGCCAAAGAACAAAGATGGATGAAAATAGAGAAATGAAAGACCAATAGAAGTGGCCCGCCTGCTCTGCTCCCTCCCCAACCTGATCCCCACCCAAAATAAATAAATAAATAAATCTTTAAAAAAAAAAAAGAAAAGAAATCGAATTTGTGATTAAAAATCTACCCCAAAATAAAAGCCCAGGGTCAGATGGCTTCACAGCCGAATTCTACCAAACATTTAAAGAAGAGCCAATGCTTGTCCTTCTAAAACTCTTTCGAAAAATTGCACTGGAAGGAACATTTCCAAACACATTCTATGAGGCCACTATCACCCTGATACCAAAACCAGGCAAAGACAACAGAAAAAAGGAAAAGTATAGGCCAATTTCACTGTTGAACTTAGATGCCAAGATCCTCAACAAAATCCTAGCAAACAGAATTCAACGACACATCAAAAAACTCATACACCACGATCAAGTCAGGTTCATCCCAGGCATGCAAGGATTCTTCAATATTTGCAAATCAATCAATATGATACACCATATCAACAAATCAAGAGACAGAAATCACATGATTATCTCAATAGATGCAGAAAAAGCCTTCGACAAAGTACAACATCCATTTATGATAAAAACTCTTCAGAAAATGGGCATAGAAGGAACCTATCTCAACATAGTGAAAGCCATATATGAGAAGCCCACAGCGAACATTATCCTCAACGGTGAAAAACTGAAAGCATTCCCTCTAAGATCAGGAACAAGACAGGGCTGTCCACTTTCACCACTACTATTCAACATAGTCCTGGAAGTGCTAGCAACAGCAATAAGAGAAGAGAAAGAAAGTAAAGGAATACAGATTGGAAAGGAAGAAGTCAAGCTCTCTCTTTTTGCAGATGACATGATATTATACATAGAAAATCCCAAAGACACTATTACAAAGCTACTAGAGCTAATCAATGAATTCAGCAAAGTCACAGGATACAAAGTCAACACACAGAAATCACTGGCATTCCTATACACAAACAATGAAACATCAGAAAATGAAATCAAAGAGGCAATCCCCTTCACCATTGCAACCAAAAGAATCAAATATCTAGGAATAAACCTACCCAAAGAAACAAAATTACAAGACACTCATGAGAGACATTAAAGAAGACTTAAACAGATGGAGAGATATTCCATGTTCCTGGGTCAGAAGAATCAATATTGTGAAAATGACCATACTACCAAATATCATCTACAGATTCAATGCAATACCTATCCAACTACCATTGACATTTTTCACAGAACTAGACCAAAGAATAACACAGTTCATATGGAAACAGAAAAGACCTCAAATAGCCAAAGCAATCCTGAGAAAGAAAAACGGAGCTGGAGGAATCAGCCTCCCTAACTTCAGATTGTACTACAAAGCAACAGTCATCAGAACAGTATGGTACTGGTACAAAAACAGAACTATAGACCGATGGAATAAGATCGAGAACCCAGAGATAAACCCACACACCTATGGGTACCTTATTTTTGACAAAGGAGGTAAAACTATAAAATGGGACAAAGACAGCCTCTTCAACAAATGATGCTGGGAAAATTGGACAGCTACATGCAAAAAAATGAAGTTGGAACATTCCCTGACACCATACACTAAGATCAACTCAAAATGGATTAAAGACCTAAATGTAAGACCAGAAACCATCAGGCTCTTAGAGGAGAAAATAGGCAAAACCCTCAAGGACATAAATCAAAGCAAGATCTTCTCTGACCCACCTACTAGAATAGTGGAACTCAAAAGAAAAATGAACATGTGGGACCTCATGAAACTTAAAAGCTTTTGTACAGCAAAAGAAATTACAGAAAAGCTGAACAGACAGCCCACAGACTGGGAGAAAATCATAGCCAATGAAATAACAGACAAAGAATTAATCTCCAAAATCTACAAGCAACTCAGACAACTCATCACAGGAAAAACAACAACCCAATCAAAAACTGGGAAAAAGATCTAAAGAGACGCCTCTCCAAAGAGGACATACAGATGGGCCAAAAGCAAATGAAACGATACTCAACACTGCTTATTTTTAGAGAAATGCAAATCAAAACTACAATGAGATATCACCTCACACCCGTCAGAATGGCCATCATCCACAAATCGACAGACAGTAAATGCTGGAGAGGGTGTGGAGAAAAGGGAACCCTCTTGCATTGCTGGTGGGAATGTAAATTGATACAGCCTCTATGGAAGACAGTATGGAGATTCCTTAAAAAACTAAAAATAGAAGCACCCTATGATCCAGCAATCCCACTCTTAGTCCTATATCCTGATGAAATCAAAACTGAAAGAAGCACCTGTACCCCAATGTTCATTGCAGCTCTCTATACAATAGCCAGAACATGGAAGCAACCTAGATGTCCATCGATGAATGAATGGATGCAGAAGCCCTGGTACATATATACAATGGAATACTACTCAGCTGTTAAAAGAAATGCAGAACAGTATGGTACTGGTACAAAAACAGAACTATAGACCAATGGAATAAGATCGAGAACCCAGAGATAAACCCACGCACCTATGGGTACCTTATTTTTGACAAAGGAGGTAAAACTATAAAATGGGACAAAGACAGCCTCTTCAACAAATGGTGCTGGGAAAATTGGACAGCTACATGCAAGAAAATGAAGTTGGAACATTCCCTGACACCATACACTAAGATCAACTCAAAATGGATTAAAGACCTAAATGTAAGACCAGAAACCATCAGGCTCTTAGAGGAGAAAATAGGCAAAACCCTCAAGGACATAAATCAAAGCAAGATCTTCTCTGACCCACCTACTAGAATAGTGGAACTCAAAAGAAAAATGAACATGTGGGACCTCATGAAACTTAAAAGCTTTTGTACAGCAAAAGAAATTACAGAAAAGCTGAACAGACAGCCCACAGACTGGGAGAAAATCATAGCCAATGAAATAACAGACAAAGAATTAATCTCCAAAATCTACAAGCAACTCAGACAACTCATCACAGGAAAAACAACAACCCAATCAAAAACTGGGAAAAAGATCTAAAGAGACGCCTCTCCAAAGAGGACATACAGATGGGCCAAAAGCAAATGAAACGATACTCAACACTGCTTATTTTTAGAGAAATGCAAATCAAAACTACAATGAGATATCACCTCACACCCGTCAGAATGGCCATCATCCACAAATCGACAGACAGTAAATGCTGGAGAGGGTGTGGAGAAAAGGGAACCCTCTTGCATTGCTGGTGGGAATGTAAATTGATACAGCCTCTATGGAAGACAGTATGGAGATTCCTTAAAAAACTAAAAATAGAAGCACCCTATGATCCAGCAATCCCACTCTTAGTCCTATATCCTGATGAAATCAAAACTGAAAGAAGCACCTGTACCCCAATGTTCATTGCAGCTCTCTATACAATAGCCAGAACATGGAAGCAACCTAGATGTCCATCGATGAATGAATGGATGCAGAAGCCCTGGTACATATATACAATGGAATACTACTCAGCTGTTAAAAGAAATGCAGAAGACTCAGTCCTAATGAGGTGGCTGGCTCTGGAACCTATCATAAAAAGTGAAGTAAGTCAAAAAGAGAAAGACAAGTACAGTATACTAACACATATATATGGAATCTAGTAGGATGGTCTTGATAACACATGCAGGGAACTCATGGAAAAACAGACAGAGCACAGACATAGGGACATTGTGGGGAAGAAATAGGAATGGGGAAGCATGGAGGGAGCAACATGGAAACCTATACTGTTATGTGTGGAAAAGATAGCTAGTGTCATAGAGCTAAGGGAATAGGAGTGCTTACAATGACTTGGGGCAAAGGTCTGGAGGGGTGGGAAGGGGGAAACTGGGGCGGGGGTGGGGACCATGGATATGCATATGACTGATCTGGGAACATACATGTCTGTGAACTACAAAACTCTGTAAAACCATTAAAATAAAGAATAAAAATTAAAAAAAGAGCTAGCCTGAAACTCAACATTCAAAAAACGAAGATCATGGCATCTGGTTCTATTGCTTCATAGCAAATAGATGCGCAAACAATAGAAACAGTGACGCACTTTATTTTCTTGGGCTCCAGAGTCACTGAGAACAGTGACTGCAGCCATGAAATTAAAAGATGTTTGTTCCTTGGAAGAAAAGCTGTGACAAACCCAGACAGTGTATTCAAAAGCAGAGACATCACTTTGTTAAGATAAGACATCACTTTGTCTTTCACTGGAAGGACTGATGCTGAAGCTAAAGCTCCAATACTTTGGTCACCTGATGAAAAGAGATGACTCACTGGAAAAGACCCTAATGCTGGGAAAGATTGAAGGCAGGAAGAGAAAGGGATGACAGATGATGAGATGGTTCAATTACATCACCTACTCATGGCCATGAGTTTGAGCAAGATTCAGGAGATGGTAAAGGACATGAAAGCCTGTCTTGCTGCAGCCCATGGGGTCACAAAGAGTCAGACACTACTGAGTGACTGAACAGCAACAACTTCTTTTATCTGAGCTGCAGTTTTCTGATGTATAAAACAAGAAAGCTAATACCCCCCTTGGAAGGCTCTTCTTTTTAAAATTCACACATGTAACGTGTACAGCCGGTACATTATAGCTGCTTGGTATGGCTTCATTATTATTTTATTGTTTCAAAACAATTTTGAAAGATAGGTAGAGAAGGGCTATTTGTTACCCTGATTTTACTGATATATTTGAAGCTCAGAGAGGTGTAGACATTTGATTACTCCCACACAGCTAGAATTCAGAGCTGAGATTTTACTCTTCAGAGGGGGATGGAGGAGCAGGTTTGGAGAAACTTCAAGTTGCTGGCATGGAATGGTTCTTTTCTGAGATACTTCAACCAAGCCCCAAAATGTATGGAATACAGTTGTATTTTCTAACATTAAGCAAGGCTATAGATCACAGGCTAACCTTATGACCTAAGAGGCTAACTTCTCTTGCCTTGTTTCAAACTGCTAGAAAATAAAGCAGGGCTTGCCTGGTTGCCCAGTGGTTAAGAGACTGCCTTGCAATGAAGGGGACATAGGTTCAATCCCTGGTCTGGAAAGATTCCACAATTCATAGTGTAACTATGCCTGTATGCAACAACTACTGACCCGCCACTCTTGAGCCTGTGAATCAAATCTTCTGAGCTCAGCTACTACAACTACTGACACCCCAACATCTAGAGCCTGTGCTCCACAACAAGAGAAGCCAGTGCAGTGAGAAACCCCCACTCCTCAATTAGAGCATAGCCCCCACTTGCCACAACTAGAGAAAGCCCATACCTAGCAATGAAGACCCAGCACAAAGATACAAATAAATATAAATAAATATAAATTCTTAAAAATAAAATGAAGCAAAGAGTGTTTCTGTTATGTTAAGCAGTTACTTGAATAAAGAAGGAAGATGAAATTCCAAAACAATAATTTAATAATTTTGCTTGTTTGTTTATTGCTCAGTTTCTCATCTGGGACTTACATTAAGACAGCAAAGACAAACTGAATGAAAATGCTTCTTCACAAACTATTGCAAATGAATGTATCATTCAGAGGTGAGTCTGATGGACACTACATAGGGTGGCTGGGTGAGCCACGTGGAGTTAGGAAACCTGAGCTGCAGTTTTCTGATGTATAAAACAAAGCTAATACCCCCCTTGGAAGGCTCTTCTTTTTAAAATTCACACATGTAACGTGTACAGCCGGTACATTATAGCTGCTTGGTATGGCTTCATTATTATTTTATTGTTTCAAAACAATTTTGAAAGATAGGTAGAGAAGGGCTATTTGTTACCCTGATTTTACTGATATATTTGAAGCTCAGAGAGGTGTAGACATTTGATTACTCCCACACAGCTAGAATTCAGAGCTGAGATTTTACTCTTCAGAGGGGGATGGAGGAGCAGGTTTGGAGAAACTTCAAGTTGCTGGCATGGAATGGTTCTTTTCTGAGATACTTCAACCAAGCCCCAAAATGTATGGAATACAGTTGTATTTTCTAACATTAAGCAAGGCTATAGATCACAGGCTAACCTTATGACCTAAGAGGCTAACTTCTCTTGCCTTGTTTCAAACTGCTAGAAAATAAAGCAGGGCTTGCCTGGTTGCCCAGTGGTTAAGAGACTGCCTTGCAATGAAGGGGACATAGGTTCAATCCCTGGTCTGGAAAGATTCCACAATTCATAGTGTAACTATGCCTGTATGCAACAACTACTGACCCGCCACTCTTGAGCCTGTGAATCAAATCTTCTGAGCTCAGCTACTACAACTACTGACACCCCAACATCTAGAGCCTGTGCTCCACAACAAGAGAAGCCAGTGCAGTGAGAAACCCCCACTCCTCAATTAGAGCATAGCCCCCACTTGCCACAACTAGAGAAAGCCCATACCTAGCAATGAAGACCCAGCACAAAGATACAAATAAATATAAATAAATATAAATTCTTAAAAATAAAATGAAGCAAAGAGTGTTTCTGTTATGTTAAGCAGTTACTTGAATAAAGAAGGAAGATGAAATTCCAAAACAATAATTTAATAATTTTGCTTGTTTGTTTATTGCTCAGTTTCTCATCTGGGACTTACATTAAGACAGCAAAGACAAACTGAATGAAAATGCTTCTTCACAAACTATTGCAAATGAATGTATCATTCAGAGGTGATTTCCTTAAGACACTGGACACTACATAGGGTGGCTGGGTGAGCCCTGAGCGTGGAGTTAGGAAACCTAGATCTGGTCTTCCTTGGTTAACCTTGTTTTTCCTGATCTCCCTGGCCATCAACTCAGGCTTCCCCTAGTCTCAGACTCACCTTGATATGAAGCAAAAGAGAAAGCATTCAAAAAATTCTGACTCATTCATTCATTCATTACTGTAATGAATATTTATTGAGCACCTAACATATGCCAAGATTTTTGATAGGTAGAGTACAAAGTTAGGCAAACAGATATAGAGTTTGCCCCTATGAGGACAATCTACATGCTACAGACATTTAAAAATAACGAGGAACTTACATATTAGGATTTCACTGTTTAATAAATACCATGAAGGAAAAATATTGGGAGCTACAAAATATTTAACAAGAGCAGCTGATGTAGCTGGGTGTGAGGCTGGGCTTGGGTAAGATTTCCATGAGGAAGAGACATTTGGAGTTAAGAAGGCAGAAGGGATGTGATGGAGTGGGGGTGGAGTGCTCCCATCAGAAGTACTAGCACCTGAAAAGGCCCTGAGGTGTGAGAGAACAACGGGCATACCCATGGACCTGAAAGAGACCAGGGCGCCTGAAGTACAGAGGTGAGGGTCAAGAAAGATGAGGCCATAGAGGAGCCGAGAGTCTCGCCCCCACAGAGCTGTCTAAGCCAGGGAGTGTAATTGGGGAAGAGAGTCAGTTTGAGCATGTGGGAAGCCCCTGAGGAGTTTAAAAAGACAAATGGGTATGACAAGATTTCTACTGCCAAAAAAAAGTATCACTAAATCCCAGGAGGCTTTGTTATAAAAAATTACATACTAATTCTGAAATCCATATGGAAATGCAAAGAACCTAGAATAGCCAAAATAATTTTGAAAAAGAAAAAGTTGAGGCACTAACACGCCCTGATTTCAAGGCTTATTATAAACCTATGGCAATCAAGACAGTGTGGTTTGGGCATAATTAGATCCATGAAATAGGAGAGAGTTCAGAAATAGACACAGTCGTATAGACAACTAATTTTCAACAAAGATGTGAAGGCAACTCAGTGAAGGAAAAACAATCTCTTCAACAAATGGAGCCAGGACAATTCGCTGTCCATATGGGAAAAACTAGTTTGATCTATACCTCATAGGAAATTAAACTCAAAATGGCTCATAGACCTAAATGTTAAACATGGAACTCTAAAACTTCTAGAAGAAAACATAAGAGGAAAATCTTTGTAACCTTGAACTATTCAAAGATTTCTTAGATAAAATACCAGAAGCACAATTCATAAAAGCATAAATTGATAAATTGGGGCCTGATGAAAAATTTAAAACTTCTGCTTATTGAAAGAGCTGTTCAGAGGATTGAAAAACAAGCTTTGCCTGGGAGAAAGTAATTGCAAATAATATATCTGATAAAGGCCTTGCATTCTGAATATGTATAGAAAGAATTCTCAAAATTCAATAATAAGAAAACAAACAACACAATAAAAAAAATGGGCAAATGATTTGAAAGGTTCACAGAGGAGAAAAGCAGATGGCAAATAAGCACATGAAAAAATGCTCAGTGTCGTTAGTCAGTAAAAAACAAAAATTAAAACTATAATGAGATGCTACTACACACCTTTTAGGATGACTAAAATGAAAAAAAAAAAAAGTCTGCCCATACAAAGTACCGGGGTGAAATGGAGGAGCTAGAAACCTCATACATTGCTGATGTGAATGTAAATTGGTACAGTCATTTTGAAACAAAACTTGGCAGTGTCTCAAAAAATTATTCTCCAAGAAAAATCAAAGCATATGCTCTTAAAAAGAACTATACAGTAATATTCAAAGTAGCTTCATTTATAATAGCAAAAATCTAGATTCAGTTCAAATGTGCACCATCAGATGAATGGATAAATAAACTGTAATATATCCATACAATGAAATAGTTCTCAGCAATAAAAAGGAATGAGTCACTGATAGGCACATCTCAATGTGGATAAATCTCAAGATAATCATACAGAGAAGTCTGACAAGAAAGTACATCTATGTATGATTCCATTTTGAAAATAAAATTATAGGAAAAAGCTGTGTGCTCTTGTTTTTATAAACGCTAAAAAATGCTAACTAGTCTATAGTGATAGAAATTATCAGTGATTATTTGGGGATGAGTGAGAGTTGGGGCAGAGAGGTATAGATTAAAGGGACACAAGAGAAATTTGGGGGTGTTACATTGTTCATTATCTTGATTGCAGTAATGGTTTCAAGGGTGATACACATGCCAAAATTTAGATTATATTTTATATTTATTTAAAGGGCTTATTTATGTCAATTGTCAGCTTACTGTATGTCAATTATACTTCAATTAAAACATTTTTTAAAATAAAAAAAGAAAAATAAGCTAGCTGTATTGAGGAAATGGATGGGGAATATCTGATGGTGGTGTAAGGGAAGGCACAGGTGGCTTTAGGGTAAATAAGAGGTTATAATAAAAATTCAGGTGGGTAAGGGCAATCATCTAGGACAAAGTGACAGCAGAGGAGATGGTGAGAAGAAAGGATATCCAAAGAATTTAGGAGCTAAAACATAAAGGATTGGTGATGGACAGGATAAAGGGGAGTGGAATGCAGGAGAGGGGCTTAAGGACAATGTGGATTTTTGGACCACCCACCCTGTGCTGTTCAGTGAGATGTGTTCAGTATTCAAGGATGCTGAAAGAAGCCCCCGTTTCCTCTCTCATCTCTACCCTCTCCTCCTCTCCCCATGACCACTTTCCTAGGTGAGACCTTATTATTTTTGCCTGCATTGGTGCAACAGCTTCTTCTCTAATCAATCCATGTCCAGAGTTGATCCTTCATATCAGAGACCAGAGTAATCTTCCTTCATTCTCCCATGAAATTCCTTTCCAGGATTTAGGGTGAAGTCCAAGAACTTTAGTCTGACACTTATGAGGTCTTCCCCAGCTTGCCTTCTATCATCTGCAGCCATTTTGCCTTCCTGCCAACAGCTGGCAGGACTTGGCTCTAGACATACTGAATGTTTCCCTTTTCCTTACTTGTGTATAAGTTGGCCCCTTTGCTTTGAGTTCACTTCCTGGCTTGGTTTTGTGACTTCTAGATGCTCTTTTAGCATTCTGTGCTCCCTTTGATCAGAGTGTGTGTTTCCACAGTTCAGTTGTATCGACTCTTTTCGAACCCATGGACTGTGGCATGCCAGGCTTCCCTGCCCATCACCATCTCCCAGAGCTTGATAAAACTCACGTCTACTGACTCAGTGATGACATCCAACCATCTTGTCCTCTGTTGTCTGTTCTCCTTCAGTCTTCTGTTTTTCCCAGGATTAGGGTCTTCTTCAATAAGTCATCTCATTGCATCAGGTGGCCAAAGTCAGTATTTATCTGTAGCTCCTGCACTTCTATAGTGATCTCCTTTCACCTTCCTTCTAAGCCTAGAAATCTACTTCCTTCCCCTGGAGACATTGAAGGAGTCTGAGTACTCTTCAGCACATAGGATAGTACTAGGCATATAGTAGGTGTCTCAAGTTTAGGCCTTGGGCTTTGTTTCCTGTGAGCAATGTTGGTTGTGCTAATCAACTCTTTCCTTGATGTTCTGGCCTGACTTCCTAGCCTTATCCATTGATCTTAAAAATCAATGGTTCAGGGCTTCCCTGGTGGTTCAGTGGGTAAAGAATCTGCCTTGCAGTGCAAGGGGCACCATCCCTGGCCTGGGAAGATCCCACGTGCTGCAGAGCAGCTGGACCGGTGTGTCCAATTATGAGCCCGTGTGCTCTGGAGCGCATGTGCCCAGAGCTGGCAATGAGAAAGGCCACTGTGATGGGAGGTGCACACATGCCAAAGAATAAAAAAAGATGGATGAAAATAATAAATAACTAAGAAAAAGCCCGTGGCATGAATTTAAAAAGAAAAAAAAAAATCAATGGCTCAGCTTAATGGAAGACTTCCACAGGACTTTTTTTTTTTTTTTTTTGGACATCAGGTAATGGCCCCACTGGTGTCACTAGGGTTAGGTCTGTTTCTTAGCATTTGCCCCCATCTAATGGCATGTCCTGGATGGCCCCTGCCTTTCATGCCTCACCTAGTGCTGCAATTTCCTCCTTCCTCAGTGCTGTCTTGAGTACCTATAGAATCAGACCTGTGCTAGGCAATGGGAGATGAAGACAGATGCGATACAGTCACTGACCTCAGGAGGCTCTAGATGTGACCCTAAACAGTTGCTTCCATTCCTGAATTTTTGGTTTCTCCATTGGTTACATCACGTCTAAGCTGCCTTTTCCTCTGTGATCTCATGTTTCAGAAACTATAATGAACTTGAGGGACAGGAAGATGTGTGAACTGTAGATGAAGAGGAACCAATAAATACCTAAAAGAAATGATGCATCATTGACAAAATAGTCTCAGTATTTGCTGGCTTAATTAATCTAACTTCTCTACAGAGCAGATGACTATAGTTGTGCTGAAACACTGATCAAGAGCCATTTTTAAAAAGCAGTGTTTGTCAATTTGACAATGAATAGTCTCAGTTGAGTCAGGCTTAATAGTGATCTCCTTTCACCTTCCTTCTAAGCCTAGAAATCTACTTCCTTCCCCTGGAGACATTGAAGGAGTCTGAGTACTCTTCAGCACATAGGATAGTACTAGGCATATAGTAGGTGTCTCAAGTTTAGGCCTTGGGCTTTGTTTCCTGTGAGCAATGTTGGTTGTGCTAATCAACTCTTTCCTTGATGTTCTGGCCTGACTTCCTAGCCTTATCCATTGATCTTAAAAATCAATGGTTCAGGGCTTCCCTGGTGGTTCAGTGGGTAAAGAATCTGCCTTGCAGTGCAAGGGGCACCATCCCTGGCCTGGGAAGATCCCACGTGCTGCAGAGCAGCTGGACCGGTGTGTCCAATTATGAGCCCGTGTGCTCTGGAGCGCATGTGCCCAGAGCTGGCAATGAGAAAGGCCACTGTGATGGGAGGTGCACACATGCCAAAGAATAAAAAAAGATGGATGAAAATAATAAATAACTAAGAAAAAGCCCGTGGCATGAATTTAAAAAGAAAAAAAAAAAATCAATGGCTCAGCTTAATGGAAGACTTCCACAGGACTTTTTTTTTTTTTTTTTTGTGGACATCAGGTAATGGCCCCACTGGTGTCACTAGGGTTAGGTCTGTTTCTTAGCATTTGCCCCCATCTAATGGCATGTCCTGGATGGCCCCTGCCTTTCATGCCTCACCTAGTGCTGCAATTTCCTCCTTCCTCAGTGCTGTCTTGAGTACCTATAGAATCAGACCTGTGCTAGGCAATGGGAGATGAAGACAGATGCGATACAGTCACTGACCTCAGGAGGCTCTAGATGTGACCCTAAACAGTTGCTTCCATTCCTGAATTTTTGGTTTCTCCATTGGTTACATCACGTCTAAGCTGCCTTTTCCTCTGTGATCTCATGTTTCAGAAACTATAATGAACTTGAGGGACAGGAAGATGTGTGAACTGTAGATGAAGAGGAACCAATAAATACCTAAAAGAAATGATGCATCATTGACAAAATAGTCTCAGTATTTGCTGGCTTAATTAATCTAACTTCTCTACAGAGCAGATGACTATAGTTGTGCTGAAACACTGATCAAGAGCCATGGGTTGTTCCCATCATCCAAAATGCAGTGTTTGTCTTCAAAGCTTTGTGAGCAGCATGGATCATGACATGATCCAAATGTTTAACTGAAAGTTGAAGTCAGGTAGCTTCTGAGACATAGGCCTTTGCCTTCAGGAGACAGGTTAGTATGAAGGTTAACAGTAAAGTTTTAGAGCCATCTGCCTAATACTAGCTCACTCAATACTTGGTTGTTTAAAAAAGCTTCAAGAATTGGGACTTCCCTGGTGGTCCAGTGAATAGAGTCCACCTTGCAGTGCAAGGGGCACCGCTTCCATCCCTAGCCCAGGAATATCCCACATGCTGCAGAGCAGATGGACCGGTGTGTCCAATTCCGAGCCCTCGCTCTGGAGCACATGTGCCAAGGGCCACTGCTCTGCAGCGAGAGAACCCACTGTGATGGGAGGCCCACACAGGCCAAAGAATAAAGATGGATGAAAATAAATAAAATAAGAAACCAGTAAAAGAGGCCAAAATTAAAAAAAAAAAAAAACAACTTAAAGAATTATTAAGCCTAATATTCATGTGTTGTTGCTTCCATTAGTTCATGTTTCCCCTACTTTCATTAGGTGGGGAACTATATGTGGCCTGCAGTGCTGCAGTAGCAAGGCACATGAATCTCTATTAATAAACATGATCACATTCCCTGGAGCATTTTCTATTTCAAAATTATAATTACAATTGAATGGCAAATTTTATATTCCTTAAAAATAGATCTATAACTAACAAGTGATGTCTTGAGTACCTATAGAATCAGACCTGTGCTAGGCAATGGGAGATGAAGACAGATGCGATACAGTCACTGACCTCAGGAGGCTCTAGATGTGACCCTAAACAGTTGCTTCCATTCCTGAATTTTGGTTTCTCCATTGGTTACATCACGTCTAAGCTGCCTTTTCCTCTGTGATCTCATGTTTCAGAAACTATAATGAACTTGAGGGACAGGAAGATGTGTGAACTGTAGATGAAGAGGAACCAATAAATACCTAAAAGAAATGATGCATCATTGACAAAATAGTCTCAGTATTTGCTGGCTTAATTAATCTAACTTCTCTACAGAGCAGATGACTATAGTTGTGCTGAAACACTGATCAAGAGCCATGGGTTGTTCCCATCATCCAAAATGCAGTGTTTGTCTTCAAAGCTTTGTGAGCAGCATGGATCATGACATGATCCAAATGTTTAACTGAAAGTTGAAGTCAGGTAGCTTCTGAGACATAGGCCTTTGCCTTCAGGAGACAGGTTAGTATGAAGGTTAACAGTAAAGTTTTAGAGCCATCTGCCTAATACTAGCTCACTCAATACTTGGTTGTTTAAAAAAGCTTCAAGAATTGGGACTTCCTGGTGGTCCAGTGAATAGAGTCCACCTTGCAGTGCAAGGGGCACCGCTTCCATCCCTAGCCCAGGAATATCCCACATGCTGCAGAGCAGATGGACCGGTGTGTCCAATTCCGAGCCCTCGCTCTGGAGCACATGTGCCAAGGGCCACTGCTCTGCAGCGAGAGAACCCACTGTGATGGGAGGCCCACACAGGCCAAAGAATAAAGATGGATGAAAATAAATAAAATAAGAAACCAGTAAAAGAGGCCAAAATTAAAAAAAAAAAAAAACAACTTAAAGAATTATTAAGCCTAATATTCATGTGTTGTTGCTTCCATTAGTTCATGTTTCCCCTACTTTCATTAGGTGGGGAACTATATGTGGCCTGCAGTGCTGCAGTAGCAAGGCACATGAATCTCTCTAATAATAAATATGATCACATTCCCTGGAGGATTTTCTATTTCAAAATTATAATTACAATTGAATGGCTTAATTTAATTAGACCCTTCATTCTACCCAAAGGGCTGATGCAGAAGAGAATAGGCAATCATGAGTCTAGGTAACTAACAAGTGATATTTAAGAGGTAGAATCATAAATTGTGAGTTACAGTTTTTTGCTGGAAATCTTTGTCCTTTTCAAGGGTCCTTGATATTCAGCAGCTTTCATCCCACCAGCCACTCTATCAAAAACACTTGCTTACAGCAAGAGGGAAGAAGAAGCACATTGTATCCAAAAGTCCACTTCTATGCTTGAAAGCCTTCTATTTTTATATTTACCACTTATGGTAAAAAAAATTAAGGACATAAATATTGCAACAATGTTTGTTAACAAATCTACTGCAGGGTCTCAAAAACATAGCCAACCAAAGTAATGTAAAAATCATTGAGAATATATACCCGTTTGAGTGCAACTAAAAAATACAGATAGAATCAATAACGAGAGAATTAAGGAAATAGGGAATCAGTGTATCTTATGTGGGAAGTTTCTGGAATTGAGGGAAATAATAAAAGCCATTATTTATTGAAAACGTATTGGTCTTAGCACTTTACATGGATTTTTATCCTCTTAGTAACCTTTTAAAGTAAGTTATGTAATACTCATCTTTTTTACAGATGGGAAAGCTAAGGCACAGAAAGATTAAGTACTGCCCACATACTGACTTCAGACCTACCTTGTCTCTCTGTGTCCCATAGATGATGAACATAACCCTTTTTAAAGACCCACCATTCTATATATTACCCCAAAGTCAGACATGACAATACCACAAAACTAGGAATAAGAGTGCTAGTAAGGCCCTTCAATTTTCACTCTATGACAATACCTAGTAGTAAGAAAAAACTAAGTGTCAAGGAGTAATTTTTAAGAAGTACCAAGGAAAAAATATAGGAGTCAAATAAATAAAATTAGAAATGAAAGATGAGACATTGCAACTGCTACCACAACAAAAGATCATAAGAGATCACTATGAACAATTACACACCAACAAATTCAACAACCAGAAAAAAAATGGATAAATTCTAGGAACATGTTAATTACAACCTAATAAAACAGAATCAGGGCCTTCCCTGGTGGGCTTAATGGTGAGGAATCTGCCTGACAACACAGAAGACATCAATTCAATCCCTGATCCAGGAAGATCCAACTTGCACCATAACTATTGAGCCTGTACTCTAGAGCCAGGGGACTGTAACTACTGAGCTCACACACTAAAGCTACTAAAGCCTGCTTTCCCTAGAGACTGTGGTCCACAACAAGAAAAGCCACTGCAGTGAGGAGAAACCGATGTACCCCAGCTACAGAGAGTGGGGTCTGCTGACTGAAACTAGAGGAGAGTCTGTGTAGCAACAAAGACTCAGTACAGTCCAAAATAAATACAAACATAAATAAAATTATTTTAAAAAGCAGAAATATTAAGTAAAAAAGAATTAAAATATACTTAAAAAAACTGAACCATGATAAAATACAAAAATCTGAACAGACTGATTACCAGTAAGAAAACTGAATCAGTAACCAAAAACCTCCCAACAAACAAAAACCCAGGATCAAATGACTTCATAAACTGGCATAATTAATATCGTCAAAATGGCCATACTGTCCAAAGCAACAGATAAATTCAACACTATCCCTATCAAAGTTCCAATGACATTTTTAACAGAAATGAACAGTCTTAAGATTTGTATGGAAGCATAAAACATTTCAAAGAGTCAGATCAGCCTTGAGAAAGAAGAGCAAAGCTGGAGGTGCTATGCTTCTTGATTTCAAACTATAAAACTATAATAATTAAAACAGTATGGCATTGTCATAAAAACAGACATACTGATCAATGGAAAGAAGAGAAAGTCCAGACACACAGTCAATTCATTTATAGCAAAGGAATCAAGAAAATACAATGGGAAAAAAAAATCTCTTTCATAAAAGATGCTGGAAATTTTGTACAGTCACATTTGTAACAATATGGATGGACCTCAAGGGCATATGTTAAGAGTAATAAGTTGAGCAGAGAAAGACAAATACCATATGATTGTCTTATATTTGGAATCCTAGTTTTTTTTAATTTAAAAACTCAAAAACCAAGTTCAAATATATAGAGAAAAGATGGGTAATTGCCAGAGGTGGGGTGTGTGGGTGGGAGAAATGGCAGAATTGTTTTTGTTTTGTTTTTTATATCAAATAAATTGAGCTTAAAAAATAGAAGTGGTGGTAGTAGTAGGGGTAGTAGGAGTAATAGTAATTAATTCACATAACAGTGCAGAAGAAACCACTGATGAGTCATAATGAAAAGTGGAGAGAGAGATAAAGCACAACTTCCAATCTTGGGAGAAGAAATATGTTCACAAATTTCATACAGTAGCTGTCAGAGCTGACCAAAACATTAAAAAACATGTGAAAAATATATGATTCATAGGAGAGCAATCCCCCCAGCAATGATGAATGCAGATCTGAAGATACCGTAAAAACCTCCTGCTAAAGCACACCATACTCACATACTCAACTTGGTAAAAGCAGAGACTCTGAATCTCCCTTCCATCCTGAGATCCAGCATCTCAAACCCAGTTCTGAATCAACATGCAGGGGCTTCTTGTGTGTCTTGCTGCAGATGAGGGGTAGCATGCCTGCACATGTGTACACACACACACACACACACACACACACACACACAATACCTGGGAGTATGGTCAATCTATATTTCTCATTCAAGAAATATACATTGGCCACTTACTATATGCCAGATACTGTTATAGACACTAGGGATATAATGCCGAATGAAATTGTCAAAACTCCTGTTCTTGTGGAGCTTACTTCTAATGGAGGAAAACAGATAATAAATAAAATAAGTAAAATTTAAAAACCAAGGTAGTGATAAGTGCTGTAGAGAAAAATCAAATAGGGAAAGAAGATAGTGGGTTTTAGAAATGAACTTTAAATTTTGGGTAGAAGAGTCTAGAAAGCTCCCACTAAGAATATGATGTGAGACTAAAACCTTAAAGAAGGGCTTCTCTGGTGGTCCAGTGGATCCACCGTGCAGTGCAGGGGGTACTAGTTCGATCCCTGGCCTGGGAAGATCCCATGTGCCGCGGAGCAGCTGGGCAGGTATGTCCAATTATGAGCCAGCGCTCTGGAATGCATGCACCCAGAGCCGGTGCTCTGCAGCAAGAGAGGCCACTGCAATGGGAGGCCCACACAGGCCAAAGAATAAAGATGGATGAAAATAATAAAAAACCAATAAAGGAGGCCAAAATTAAAAGAAAAATCCTAAAAGAGGAGTGGGAACTATGTAAATGGCAGATGTGTTAATATTAAGTAATAAACTTTATCTTCTTATTCAACCATACAAAGAAATAAAGCATGTTGTTTAACCTAAAAAAAAAAATCACTCTTTTAGCTTAAAGAGAGGTAAATCATGTGGTAAGTATGACTGTGTGCCAGGCATCATGCTAAACACTGTGAAGGAAGCAAAGTTGAAAGGCAGAGTCCCTGCCCCCAACAAGCTTGGGCTCTCAGGGGGACAAGCATGACAGAGATGCCTGTCTATAATAAATGGGACAATGCATTTTTAAAGAGAGAAACAACAATTCAATATAGAGGGTGATTAAGTCAGGTTAGAAAGGTGCTGGGGGGTGGGGGAGGTAAGCCTTGGAGCGGAAATGGGCTCACAGGTTGGTGAAGCACACGATACAGCACTAGAGGCACAGCCATGGGGAACAGAGGCTGTGGGAGGCTGCTGCTGCTGCTGCCAGTAGACTGCGGGCAGTGAGGAAGGGTGGGACTAGAGACGCAGGATGAGGTCATGCTAGAGCAGACAGGTGAGGAAGGTAGCGGGAGGTAAAGCTCTATTCAATTTGGTTGTTTCTTGTCATGAAAACAAAGAAATCAAAGGATTCTGATTAATTAGTTTCTGTGATTAGGTATCTTAACACAATATAAATCACTGCATTAATAAATCTATAGAGGAATGATGTGAGCCATAAATAAGCAAATAAGTACATTTTGCATCAGATGATTAAAGAAGACAAATCTCCTTCTGTGGCCACAAAAATTGCTCCAAACTCTGCATGCCTGAGCTGAGTTTACACCCATTGTGAAAACCTATCTAGTTGTCAGAACTGTGGGACTTAGTCATGAGGTCAGATGTCCTGAACTGTGTGACATTTGGGATACCATGTCACCTTTCTGCACCTTGTTTTTCTTGCTGGACAATGTGGGTGATCCCTATAGTGCCTGCTTTTCAGAGCCTTGTGTGCATTCAGCACAATCTTGGATGTGGAGAACAGTCCATAAGCCCTGAAACATTGACCCTTTACCATCAGTATCTACTGCTAGCACTCACATTCAACCCTGCCTTTCTAAATGGAATTTAAGTGACAAGAAAGCAAGATAGCAAGAGACTGAAAAGAATCCCCTCTACCTGTATTTAGCTATGTGGCTTTTGTCATCTGTAAGATGAGGCTTAGTGATATCACACCAGCTGTGATATGCTATGAATAAAAACATCAGCTGTATTTTAGCCTGTTTACTTTTTGAAGGCCTTTAGAAAAGCTTCGAAGGAGTTCCCTATATCTACCCCCAAAGCAGGGAAGTGGGTACATAAGTCTGCATTCCATTTGGAATAAGTCAAGGAGAGAAGGCCTCCTGGTAAGACACTCTGAAAATTTACACTAACCAGCTGGAAGGAACCAGCAGTCTATACAATTCCTCACTCCCCAGCCCCACGCTGCAATGATCCTTATCTGCAACTTTGGAATTCTCGAACCTTACTCAAAGTCAGCTCAAATAAACTTTACTGGGTGTCTACTATGTTCCAGTCACAATGTAGGTGCTAAGATAGCAATGTTAGAGTCTAGAGGGGCTCTTGATATAGTTTCAGTGTAATACATGCAGGGTTTGGGGACCTGGTGGAGAGTCTCATAATTCAGTTTGAGTCATTCTGCAACAGACTTGAGAAGAGCTGAAGTCTGTGCCAAATCTTTGGACTATGCCAGGTCAAGAAGAGGAGAATAAAGAAAGAAATTGCTTGAGCAGAAGTAAGGAGTGTTAAAGAGCTGTGAGTGTTTGTATGTGCCGAGGGCTGGGGAATGAGCTCTGTGAGAACGACGAGAATCTTGAGAAGGCAAGTGGCCACAACAATTGCTCCAAACTCTGCATGCCTGAGCTGAGTTTACACCCATTGTGAAAACCTATCTAGTTGTCAGAACTGTGGGACTTAGTCATGAGGTCAGATGTCCTGAACTGTGTGACATTTGGGATACCATGTCACCTTTCTGCACCTTGTTTTTCTTGCTGGACAATGTGGGTGATCCCTATAGTGCCTGCTTTTCAGAGCCTTGTGTGCATTCAGCACAATCTTGGATGTGGAGAACAGTCCATAAGCCCTGAAACATTGACCCTTTACCATCAGTATCTACTGCTAGCACTCACATTCAACCCTGCCTTTCTAAATGGAATTTAAGTGACAAGAAAGCAAGATAGCAAGAGACTGAAAAGAATCCCCTCTACCTGTATTTAGCTATGTGGCTTTTGTCATCTGTAAGATGAGGCTTAGTGATATCACACCAGCTGTGATATGCTATGAATAAAAACATCAGCTGTATTTTAGCCTGTTTACTTTTTGAAGGCCTTTAGAAAAGCTTCGAAGGAGTTCCCTATATCTACCCCCAAAGCAGGGAAGTGGGTACATAAGTCTGCATTCCATTTGGAATAAGTCAAGGAGAGAAGGCCTCCTGGTAAGACACTCTGAAAATTTACACTAACCAGCTGGAAGGAACCAGCAGTCTATACAATTCCTCACTCCCCAGCCCCACGCTGCAATGATCCTTATCTGCAACTTTGGAATTCTCGAACCTTACTCAAAGTCAGCTCAAATAAACTTTACTGGGTGTCTACTATGTTCCAGTCACAATGTAGGTGCTAAGATAGCAATGTTAGAGTCTAGAGGGGCTCTTGATATAGTTTCAGTGTAATACATGCAGGGTTTGGGGACCTGGTGGAGAGTCTCATAATTCAGTTTGAGTCATTCTGCAACAGACTTGAGAAGAGCTGAAGTCTGTGCCAAATCTTTGGACTATGCCAGGTCAAGAAGAGGAGAATAAAGAAAGAAATTGCTTGAGCAGAAGTAAGGAGTGTTAAAGAGCTGTGAGTGTTTGTATGTGCCGAGGGCTGGGGAATGAGCTCTGTGAGAACGACGAGAATCTTGAGAAGGCAAGATTGGGCAAAACGGACTTGTAAAAAGACATCTGTGAAACTTCCAAGCTCCTTCCCCCTTCCTTCTTCCAAAGCTTGTGCAGGTTCCTGTTATAGGAGCCATTCTTCTTGTGATTTTCTGTTTTGAGGGGAAGGCAATAACTTGAATTTGACCTTGCAAGAGAACTGTTCTCAGCCAAATTGTGATTCACTTCTCCAGGCCCCAGCTGACATCTTGTGAGCATGCCAAACCCCAATCACTTCACAGTGGGTCAGCTCACTCTCACAGGGTCACCCAGTGCATGGGCTGGCAAACTCCTTCCAATCAGACACACAAAGCAGTTAACAATGTTGCCTTTTACAGGGTCTGGAGAAAAAGATTCCTTTTTCTCTTCTTCATACTGTTGCCAAGTTCTAATTTTATGGACAAGTTGTGAATCTCCCTGAAAAGAAAATAAAATCCCTATAAGGGAGCTTATGGCTTTATTGGAATGGCATTTTCAGGTACAGGTACACAAATGTCTTGTATAATCCAAGCTATTCTGAGCTTTATGAGAATAAGAATGTTTTGGTATGCCAAACATTAGGAAAGACCTAGTGCCTCTATTTGTTTTATCTCGCTCTATTCTCACATCATTCTATGAATTAGAAATACTTTTCCATTGTACAGTAAAGAAAATGGAAGCTCAGAGAGGGTAAGTAATTTTCCCATTCTACAGCTAGAAAAGGGGAAGTGCTGCAGATTAAATTCAGGTCTGTGACTCTGGTCTTCCCTCCCTCAGAGTCTTAGTCTTTCCATATATATGCAGTTTCCAGACAACCCAGCAAATTTTAAAGCTATCCTACTAGTTTTGAGTATTCTGAATAAAATATCTGAAAATCATAGCATACTCTTTCTTGCATTCCTATACAGGCAAAGCTGAACATAAATTAACTTCACCCTAATTTGCTTTTGAGGAACTATTTTTGCATTTATTCTGACATCATTGTGTCTCTTTCTTTGTTTGGTTACCTTATAAATGATCAGTGGCCCATGCAGGCATATTGTTTGATGTTTCTGACTTTTCCAAGCCCTGTCGCTTTACATTGGCTGAGTCTAAACTGTTTCAGGCTACTAACTAAAATAGCTATACTTATTTGAGTATGCCTAAAAGAAGGTAAACAGGGTTGAGTGGTAATAGGAATGTTTGGACTCTGTGGAGAGTATGGTAATCTTAATGCATATGCCTGCAGTGGTTTTTAAAGCTTGTGCAGGTTCCTGTTATAGGAGCCATTCTTCTTGTGATTTTCTGTTTTGAGGGGAAGGCAATAACTTGAATTTGACCTTGCAAGAGAACTGTTCTCAGCCAAATTGTGATTCACTTCTCCAGGCCCCAGCTGACATCTTGTGAGCATGCCAAACCCCAATCACTTCACAGTGGGTCAGCTCACTCTCACAGGGTCACCCAGTGCATGGGCTGGCAAACTCCTTCCAATCAGACACACAAAGCAGTTAACAATGTTGCCTTTTACAGGGTCTGGAGAAAAAGATTCCTTTTTCTCTTCTTCATACTGTTGCCAAGTTCTAATTTTATGGACAAGTTGTGAATCTCCCTGAAAAGAAAATAAAATCCCTATAAGGGAGCTTATGGCTTTATTGGAATGGCATTTTCAGGTACAGGTACACAAATGTCTTGTATAATCCAAGCTATTCTGAGCTTTATGAGAATAAGAATGTTTTGGTATGCCAAACATTAGGAAAGACCTAGTGCCTCTATTTGTTTTATCTCGCTCTATTCTCACATCATTCTATGAATTAGAAATACTTTTCCATTGTACAGTAAAGAAAATGGAAGCTCAGAGAGGGTAAGTAATTTTCCCATTCTACAGCTAGAAAAGGGGAAGTGCTGCAGATTAAATTCAGGTCTGTGACTCTGGTCTTCCCTCCCTCAGAGTCTTAGTCTTTCCATATATATGCAGTTTCCAGACAACCCAGCAAATTTTAAAGCTATCCTACTAGTTTTGAGTATTCTGAATAAAATATCTGAAAATCATAGCATACTCTTTCTTGCATTCCTATACAGGCAAAGCTGAACATAAATTAACTTCACCCTAATTTGCTTTTGAGGAACTATTTTTGCATTTATTCTGACATCATTGTGTCTCTTTCTTTGTTTGGTTACCTTATAAATGATCAGTGGCCCATGCAGGCATATTGTTTGATGTTTCTGACTTTTCCAAGCCCTGTCGCTTTACATTGGCTGAGTCTAAACTGTTTCAGGCTACTAACTAAAATAGCTATACTTATTTGAGTATGCCTAAAAGAAGGTAAACAGGGTTGAGTGGTAATAGGAATGTTTGGACTCTGTGGAGAGTATGGTAATCTTAATGCATATGCCTGCAGTGGTGTTTATAAAGTAGTTAACATGACACAGGAAATGTCTTAGTGATCAAAGTTCTGTTTTTTCCTGTCCTGACTCAATAAGGAATGTACTCTTCCTGTGGAAAGACTCAAAAGCAAGCCCTCCTCTCATTTCTATCTCAGTAGCTGTGACAGAAAGTTAAGGTCATCAGGAGCAGCACACTTAGGTTCAAGACAAAGAGCTGCAGGCTTGATAAATACACACAAGGAGGAACTATTTCCACTGAAATGATTCCTCAGCAGTGGGCATTCTGTAGAACATCCTGGAGAAAACGCAAACTTTTCTTAGGAGCACCATTGTTAAAGACTATAATTAAATGAATTTGGAGTAAATACATAAGCAGGACTAAATTTTCCTCAATGAGATTCCTATTATTAGGAAGCAATCTTTCAATACCAACTTACTAGGGAAAAAAACACCAACACATGAAAGAGAGGGAAGATGGCAAAACATATGCAGTACAGTAAAAAGAGAAATACAGAACATATGAAATGCATACTATTCTTTAACGCATGTGGCCACAAGTTTCCATAAATATCTTACAGAGAACGAATTGAAAGCACACACCAGAACTTTACTAAATGCCTTGGGATATGTTTATGTGCATGTTTCTACTATGGTCACTTGCACACATTTCTCCTTTCATGTGATATATTCATTCTCATTAAGTCCTCTTGCTTTTTCATAAATCCTAATTTTGAAACTCTTTCCCAGTATTGAGACAAAAGCTTGAACCGGATGGACCCTACCTAACTACTGTTATCAAATTTTTAGTTCCTAGACTGGGACAAAGGAAGTAAGTAGACCCAATTTTCCCTGGTTACTTCTTAATTAACCTTAATTTTGTCTCAATGTTTGACACAATAAATAGGGATCTTGTGACATCTCCCAGGAGAACTTTAGCTTTCTGAATTCCTCATAGATAAAACGACCCAACAGGCAACCCTGGCTATATAAAGCAGAAAGCAGATTCTCACTAAATATTACTGTTCTCATGCAATGTCAAATACAACCATAATGTTCAAGGAGTGAAATTCACTGAGCCTTATTATCAGGATAAGCTCTTTAAAATGATCTCACTAAAACAATTAGCACTCATTTTTGCCTGGGACTCAGAGGAAGGGGAGTCATTTTTTTTTTTAGCAAGAGTGCCTTGCAGTTTTCATTGAAGACTTCTGATGTGGTAGATTCTCACAGAGACATTTGAAGAGGATCTAAAACTTCTAAAAAGAAGAAAGTCTTTCCACATCACCTAAATGCAGAAAAATATGCAGACCCTGAAGAGTTTAAGAAAAACATTCATTAAGACAGACTGTCAAAATAACCAAATTTAGGAATTTCACAAACAAGTCAGAGGTTGACAGAAGAAAGAAAAAGAATGGCAGTTCTGATGGGCTTTTCTTTTCTTACAGTCAACTGCCCGTGGGTACCCTGGCCACGGCCACCGGCTTCGGTGTGGAGGCACCCCCTAGAGAATGGCATTCCAGAGACAGAGGAGGTGGCTGTAAGTGCTGCTTGTCATTAAAGTATTTTTAACCAAATGGACTTGTCCATATGGCAGTTTCTTTTTTGTTGTTGTGGGCTATTTATATCCCTTTCGATCTTTACTACCAAAGCTAATCTATACCACATCAGCAGAACATTCCTGGGCTTTTGGATTTCCTTTATTCATTTCCAGGAAGCAGGACCGTTAACGGAGCACAAAGCTGAGTCAGCACAGACATGGTATGGCTTTGTTGGCTAATATTAAACAGGATCTCTGGATTTTTTTGAGCAGAATCGTGTGTGACTGTATATATATATGTGTGTGTCAGTTTTGTGAGATACTTTACCAAAAAAATCATCTTTTTCTGAGCCCATCAAGCTCATTCATCACTTTTTTTTTTTTTTGGTGGGGACGGGTTGGGGAGGGAGCGGGGTGGATCACTTCTATTGGTCTTTCATTTATCTGTTTTCATCCACCTTTGTTCTTTGGCCCGTGTGGGCCTCCTATTGCAGTGGCCTCTGTTGTCGCAGAGCACTGGCTCTGGGCACATGTGCTCCAGAGCTCCAGCTTGGTAATTGGACACATCGGTCCAGCCACTCTGTGGCACATGGGATCTTCCCAGACCAGGGATGGGACCAGCGCCCCTTGCACTGCAAGGTGGTGTCCTTACCCAATGGACCACTAGGGAAGCCTATCACACATCACTTTTTGAAATTTGTTCTTCCATTTATTGTCTAATTTAATAACTGTTTTTGTTTTGTTCTTTCTTTACAATTTTACTGAGATATAACCAGTACATAACATTATGGGGGTTTACAACAGTGTTGAGTAAAGAAATTTACATACAGTAAAATGTTTACCATCATAGCATTAGCTGCTGCCTTCATCCCACTGTGTAGTTACCACTTCTTTTTTTGTGGTGAAAACATTTTAGATCTACTTTCTTAGCAACGCTGAAATACAAAATACAGTACTACAGCCTATAATCACTATGCTGTACATTAGATCTCCAAACTTGTTAATTTTGTCTGAAAACTGTGGATGAGTTCCTACCTAGTGCCAGGTTCTGCACTCTGCACTGGAATTTAAAGAATGGCTCACAGCTCCTACTCCTGAGGAGTTCTAGCTCTTCCACTAGCTGGATGGGTAAACTTGCTTAAGATTTTTAACTTCTCTGTCTCCAAGTCTACAAATTGGAAATAAAAAGGACGAAGCTATTGAAGGAACAAATGAGATGTTACATGCAAGGTCTTTGATATAATCCCTAGCACATTATAATGGGCTTCTCTGGTGGCTCAGTGGTAAAAAATCTACCTGCCAACAAAGGAGATGCAGAAGATGGGGCTTGATCCCTGGGTCAGGAAGATCCTCAGGAGAAGGAAATGACAACCCACTCCACTACACTTGCCTGGGAAATTCTACAGACAGAGGAGGAGCCTGGTAGTCTACAGTCCATGGGGTTGCAAAAGAGTGAGACACCACTTAGGAAACAGCAACAGACAACTATCACATTATAAGCACTCATACAGAGTACTTACTATCATCTAAGTTACTATAGCTAACATTTTATTAAGGACTGGCTCCACTGTCATCTCCACTGAAATATTTCCACCAATCTTGCCAACGAATTTTCTCCTTTTCCTTTTGCTAGTACTTTGCACTGAGTTGCTCTTAATCTGTTCACTTCTGTTACAGATAACTGTACCTTGTCTTTCATTTCCAGTAAGCTGAGCTGCTTGAGGCCAGAGATACCTTCTTATTTTTTCCCATTTATTCATTTATTCCTTCATTCACTCATTTGTCAAGTACATACTAAGCATCAATCATATGTCAGGCACTATGCCAGCCAGTGGAAATACAGCAAAGAACAAGAAAACCATGGTCCATCCTTACTATTACATTCTGTGGTAGAAACAGATACATCTCTGCTCAAACGCCTGTGAAAGCAGTAGGCACAGAGAACTATGAGAATAAACAGAAAGAGTGGTAAACTCAAGACCAAGGGAGTCAGAGAAAGCGCCCCAGAGGAGGCGGCACACAGGAGTAATTCAGAAGGTCAAGTGGGAGTTAGCTAGGACAGGATGAAAGGAACAAGGTGAAAGTATTTCTGCAAGAGAAAGATCCAGACTTGAGAGAAAGCAAAGCACATTCAGTGAACTAAAAAGGGTTGTATAGCTACAGGAGGAACTGTATGGAGCAGAGAAGAGTGAGATGACTTGGAAAGAGGGACAAACACCAGATCAAGACAGATCTTGTGAGTCAAGCTTGAAAGCCTTGTCTTTAATAATAGAGGATGTTCCAGAAGGTTTTAAGCAGAAGAGTGACATGATGGTCATCTAAAGTAGAGAAGCACAAGGAAGAGGAATCAATAAGACTTCATGACTGAGTCCTGCTGCTTTGGAGGGTGAGGGGTGGAGGAATCACAGATGATTTGAGGGTTTCTGGCCCTGGAAACTGGAATAAATGGCCATAGAATTTTCCACGCTAGTGCAAAAAAAAAAAAAAAAAGAAGAATTAGTTTTGAATTTGAATAATGAGTTCTGTTTTAAACCACAATTGGGATATCCTAGCAGAGATATTCAGTGAGAAGTTGGATAGAAAGGGGTTTGGAGTTCCAGAGAAAACAAAGGGCTGAAGCACAGATTTGTATGTCTGGTGCAGAGAGATGTTAATTGAAGCCATGAGACGGGATGAGATCACTCAGAGAGGCTGTGAGAATGAAACTAGAAGGCAGCCTGGGACAGAGCCTCGACAAATTTCAACACCTGAACAATTGTGACAGTCACTAGGAAAGGAGACTGGAAAGGTATGGCCAAGGAGCTAGAAGGACACTGAGCAGAATGCTGTATCCCAGAAGCCCATGGAAAATATTGTTTCCAGAGGAAGAGGATGGTCAGCAAAGATCAAAACTGCACTTGACAACACTGGTGGGAACAGCTTCAGTAGAGTAGAGAGGAGCAGAAGCCAGACTGTGAAGCACTGGTAAATAAGTATGGCAATG
The DNA here is from genome assembly GCA_022376925.1 of Tragulus kanchil. Classification (NCBI taxonomy): domain Eukaryota; kingdom Metazoa; phylum Chordata; class Mammalia; order Artiodactyla; family Tragulidae; genus Tragulus; species Tragulus kanchil. Next base: position 110,854,123 of record JAIOJX010000032.1, on the reverse strand, counting down.
AGGAAGTGCAGATAGCAGGGGTAGTGAATGCTTCTAACAAACTTTGGCTGTAAAGCAGGAGGGACAAATGGAGAAGACATGGGGCTGAGGAAGCTATCTTTATTTTATTTTAAGATGGAAGAGACTCTACTATGTTTAAATGCTGATATGAAGGAGTTCTCCCTCACAGAATATGAATAATTAATTATACGTTTATAAAATGTTCTTTTGTTCATTCTTTTACATCCCAACAGCCTTGTAAGGTGGATACAAGAGGGGCTGCAAACTAGTTTTGATATTGTTGATGATGTTGTTTGATGAGGAGAGTCAAGGGCTAATGAGAGAAAGAAAAAGGCTTTGTTTATAGCCGCGCAGTAGGTTAGTGCAGAGTCACACTGGAACCCCAGCCATATGTCTAGCTGCAAATGTGACCAACAATGACCTGTGATATGGTGCTAAAAGCTGCAGTGTTAAAAACCCTGAAGTGCTGACCCCACACCAGACCAACTAAACCTGACTCTAGGGGAAGGAGCTGTGTTTTAAGACCTTCCCAGGTAACACTAAGACACAGCTCAGGGTGAGAATCACTGGTTTTCATTATCTGATTCTATCTTATTAATACTCATTGGGGTATTTAATGTTGTTCCCAATCAATTAGTAAAGAAACAAACTCAGAAGGTAATGAAACATAAAATTATGTGGTATGAGTAAGATTCAAATTCTGGTCTGGATATTTTTCTAACAGGTACATAATAAATGCCTGTTGAGCTCAACCAACTGGATTCCAAACTCTCTGATATGCTGCTCATGTTAGCATATTTATCTGTGTCCATATGTGTTGTGTCTATTGATTCAGAAAAAGAAGTCATCATACTTTGGGAATTAACCATGAAAATACATTTAGGAACTCTAGGGATCAAACTGATAAAAGTCTGGCATCTTATATACCCACATCAATGGGAATTTGGTGTCAATAAATCACAGTTTACCCAATGACTAGAGTAAACATTCATTCTCAATTTTTTTTATTTTTAAAATTTTTGACCACTTTTATTGGTCTTTCATTTATTTATTTTTCATCCAACTTTGTTCTTTGGCCTTTGTGGGCCTCCCATTGCCGTGGCCTCTCCTGTAGCAGAGCACCAGTTCCAGGCACATGCGCTCCAGAGCACTGGCTTATAATCAGACACACCGGTCCAGCCGCTCTGCAGCATGTGTAATCTTCCCATGCCAGGGATCGAACTGGCACCCCTTATGGGACTCTCTACTCACTGGACCACCAGGGAAGCCTCCATTCCCAAATTTTTCAAATGTTTCCAAATGAACATATTATGATCTGTTATTTATCATAGCAAAATCCTAAAATTTTCCATACTTTATACATTGTAAGTGAACGTACTGTCAATGAGTGTTACAATGAAATACACTGAAGTCAGAAAAAAATGAATGCAAGTTAAAGTTACTTGCCCAAATGTAGGCATGTTATGCATTAGTTCCTAATCATGTATATTTTTTAAACTTAGAAAAAATTTAAGCATATGAAAACTCAACAAAAAACCTCTTAGAACTAATAAATGAATTAACGTTGCAGAATACAAAATTAACATACAAAAATCTGTTGTGTTTCTACAACAATGAACTATCCAAACAGAAAACTAAGAAAATAGTTCTATTCACAACAGCAACAAAAAGAATAAAATATTTAGGAATAAACTTAACCAAAGGAACAACCCAGCTCAGGGTGAGAATCACTGGTTTTCATTATCTGATTCTATCTTATTAATACTCATGGGGAAACCAAAAAACTCAGAAGGTAATGAAACATAAAATTATGTGGTATGAGTAAGATTCAAATTCTGGTCTGGATATTTTTCTAACAGGTACATAATAAATGCCTGTTGAGCTCAACCAACTGGATTCCAAACTCTCTGATATGCTGCTCATGTTAGCATATTTATCTGTGTCCATATGTGTTGTGTCTATTGATTCAGAAAAAGAAGTCATCATACTTTGGGAATTAACCATGAAAATACATTTAGGAACTCTAGGGATCAAACTGATAAAAGTCTGGCATCTTATATACCCACATCAATGGGAATTTGGTGTCAATAAATCACAGTTTACCCAATGACTAGAGTAAACATTCATTCTCAATTTTTTTTATTTTTAAAATTTTTGACCACTTTTATTGGTCTTTCATTTATTTATTTTTCATCCAACTTTGTTCTTTGGCCTTTGTGGGCCTCCCATTGCCGTGGCCTCTCCTGTAGCAGAGCACCAGTTCCAGGCACATGCGCTCCAGAGCACTGGCTTATAATCAGACACACCGGTCCAGCCGCTCTGCAGCATGTGTAATCTTCCCATGCCAGGGATCGAACTGGCACCCCTTATGGGACTCTCTACTCACTGGACCACCAGGGAAGCCTCCATTCCCAAATTTTTCAAATGTTTCCAAATGAACATATTATGATCTGTTATTTATCATAGCAAAATCCTAAAATTTTCCATACTTTATACATTGTAAGTGAACGTACTGTCAATGAGTGTTACAATGAAATACACTGAAGTCAGAAAAAAATGAATGCAAGTTAAAGTTACTTGCCCAAATGTAGGCATGTTATGCATTAGTTCCTAATCATGTATATTTTTTAAACTTAGAAAAAATTTAAGCATATGAAAACTCAACAAAAAACCTCTTAGAACTAATAAATGAATTAACGTTGCAGAATACAAAATTAACATACAAAAATCTGTTGTGTTTCTACAACAATGAACTATCCAAACAGAAAACTAAGAAAATAGTTCTATTCACAACAGCAACAAAAAGAATAAAATATTTAGGAATAAACTTAACCAAAGAGGTGAAAGACTGCACTGAAAATTACAAGATACTAATGAAAGAAATCAAAGAAGAGGGAGACAAGTGGAAAGACATCCATTTTGTGGATTGAAGTAATTAACATTAAAACTTCCATATTATCTAAACTGATCTACAGATTCAGTACAATTCATATCAAAAGTCAAATGTCATTCTTCACAGAAATAGAAAAAAATCATTAAAATTCACATGAAACCATAGGAGACTCTGAGTGGCTACAGCAATCTTGAGTAAGAAGAACAAAGTTGGAAGCATCACGTTTCCTGATTCCAGAATACATTACAAAGCTACAGTAATCCAAGTAATATGCTACTGGCATAAAACAGACATATATACTAATAGAAGAGATAGAGAGCCCAGAAATCAATCCATATTCTTGAAGTCGGCTGACCTCTAACAAGGGTGCTAATAACACAAAATGAAGAAAAGTATTCTCTTCAATAAATGATATTAGGAAAACTGGATATCAACTTTCAGAAAAATGAAATCGGATTCTCATCTCACATCATATACAGAAATCAATTTAAAATGGATTAAACATAAGATCTGAAATTTTAAAAGAAAATATTAGAGGAAGTGCTTCTTGACATGGACCTGGACAATGAGGTTTTGGATATGATACAAAAAACATAGGCAACAATAGTAAAAAGAGACATATAGAAGTGCATCAGATTAAGACGCTTCTGCATAGCAAAGGCAAAAAACCCAACGGTGTAAAATGTTGACCTATGGGATGGAAGAAATATTTTCAAACCATATTATCTGATAAGGGATTAATGTACAAAATATAAAAGCAACTCATGCAACCTAATAGCAAAGCAACAAACAACAATTTAAAAATGGGCAAAGGACCCTGAAAAGACATTTTTCAAAGAAATACAAGTGCACAATGGACATATGAAAAGGTGCCGCTCACTAATCATCAGAACCGTTCAAGTCAAAACCACCATAAGGTACCACCTCATACATGGTAGAATAGCTATTATTAAAAAGACAAAATACAAGGGTTGTGAGGATGTAGAAAAAGGGAATTGCTCTGCACTATTGTCAGAAGTGTAAATCAGTACTTTCACCATTGGGCTTCTCTGGTGGCTTGGTGTTAAAAAGCCCTTCCCAGTACGGGAGGTGCAGGTTCAATCCCTGGGTCAAGAAGATCCTCTGGAGAAGGAAATGACAACCCACTCCAGCATTCTTGTCTGTAAATTCCATGCACAGAGGAGCCTGGTGGGCTACAGTTCATGGGCTTGCCAAAGAATTGGATATGTCTTGGCGACTAAACAACAACAACACTGTCACTATGGAAATTCCTCAAAAAGATTAAAAACAGAACTACCTTATGATCTGTCAATCTCACTTCTAGGTATATGGAATCAATAACTCGGAAAGAAATGCAGTCTCATATCCATTGCAGCATTATTCACAGGAGTAAAGACATGGAAATAACAGAAATGTCCATCAACAGATGGATCAATAGAGAAAATGTGAGACACACACACTATATGTGTCTATGTGTGTGTGTGTTTAAAATATTATTCAGCCTTGAAAAAGAAGGAAAACTTGCCACTTGTCACAACATGGCTGAACTTGAAGGATACTATACTAAATGAAATAAGCAATATACAGAAAGACATATACTGTATGATATTACATGCAGAATCAAAAATAGTTGAAGTCAAAGAAGCGGAGTAGAATGGTAGTTGCCAGGGTCTGGGAGCCAAAGGGCACAAACTTTCAGTTCAAAATGAGCATTTTCTGAGGACCTAATATGCATCATAGTGGCTACAGTTAATACTACATTGTATACTTGAAATTTGCTAAGAGAGTATATCTTAAGCGTCCTCTTTACCGAAGAAAAAGAAAAAAACAACTATGTGTAGTGATGGATATGTTAATTATCTTGATTATGGTGATTATTTTACCATATATACTTATCAAAACAGCAAGTTGTACAGCTTAAATATATACAGTTATACTTCAATAACACTGGAGAAAAAACTCAGCTCATGCAGTTCCCTATCCTCACCATCAAAACAACGCAGTGAAGAAATGGCAGAACACTTAACTAGACATTTCTCCAAAGAATACATACAGATGGTCAACAAACACATGAAAATATGCTCAATGACACTAATTATTAGAGAAAAACAAATCAGAACTATAAGGAGGCATTACCTTACACCAGTCAGAATGGCCATTATGAAAAAATCTGCAAACAATAAATGCTGGAGTGGGTGGAGAGAAAAGGGAACCCTCTTATACTTTTGGTGGAAATGTAAATTGATACAGACACTATGGAAGACAGTATAGAGGGTCCTTAAAAAACTAAAAAGAGAACTACCACATGATCCAGCATTCCCGGGCATATACCTGGAGAAAACATAATCGGAAAAGCGACTTGCACCCTTCTATGTTCACTGCAGCACTATTTACAATAGCCAGGACATGGAAACCATCTAAATATCTATCAGCAAAGAATTGGGTAAAGAATACATGGTACATATACATAATGGAATATTGCATCATGAAAAGGAACACAAGTTGTACCATTTTCAGAGAAATGGATAGACCTAGAGAACTATCATACAGCGTTGTTAGAAAGAGAAAAACAAATATATTAACACAAATATGTAAAATCTAGAAAATGGCATGGATGAACTTATTTGCAAAGCAGAAATAGAGAAACAGACACAGAGAACAAATGTGTGGATACCAAAAATAGAAAGGGAGAAGTAGGGTGAATTGAGAGACGAGGACTGACATATATATGCTATTATGTATAGAGTAGATAACTAATGAAAGCTGACAGAGAACTCTATTTAGTGCTCTGTGGTGACCTAAATGGGAAGGAAATTCAAAACAGACAGGGTATACGTACTTGTGAAGCTGATTCACTTTGCTGTATAGCAGAAACTAAGACAGCATGATAAAAAACTATGGAAATGGAAGTGTTGGTTGCTCAGTCATGTCCGGCTCTTTGAGACCCCATGGACTGTACCCCACCAGGCTCCTCTGTCCATGGAATTCGCCAGTCAAGAATACTGGGGTGGGTTGCCATTGCCTTCACCAGAGGATCTTCCTAAGCCTGGGGTCAAATCCAAGTCTCCTGCACTTCAGGCAGATTCTTTACCATCTGAGTCACCAGGGACAGCCAATGAAATAAAATAAATAAATAAATAAAATTTGAAAATCTAAATCTTGCTCTAGACTTTCCAAATATAATTTTATTTTTTTCCAAGACTGTCCTCTGAGGTACATTTTATATTACATAAATATGTGTTTTGTGAATGAAAGAATTGGGCCTGATCTACATAAAGTGGATTTCTCAAGGTCACAAAGACTTTGAGGTCAGTCTGACTCCAAATCCCATTCACCATTCCATCCTGCCTCTTCCACATGGACCAGGGGCATACACTGCTTTTCTAGTCCTCAGGTCCACACACTCCAGGAACATAGATGCTCAATGCAATTATTTTATCCTATATGTTAAAATGATTTTCCTCTTTATAAGGATAACATGATTATTCTACACATAAAGAAAATATTTGATTTTTCTTTCTCTCTCAGTCTCAGTGCCAGGGATAAACATTGTCTCAAGGGTCGTTTTCTCCGAATATCAGCTTTAGGAGACTAGAGAAGATTGCTAATGACCACCAAAGCTGTTAGGTTTCCCTTAGTAATCCAAATGTATTACTCAGAGATTTATCAATAATCTTTTCATAAAAAGAAAGAATTATTCATTAAATCTTCGGTAATAGTATTTCCTCAAAGCTAAAAGAAACCATGTGAGGAGGCTGTTAATAATATCATGAGTCTCAGTTTCCTTCAGGGCCCTTTGCCTGTGCTGTCCTCTGTACCCTGGTTTTGCCTCTGTCCTGGTATTTCTCTCATTGACTGCAGGAACTCCTTCATTTCTGTGTGTCTAAACTGGTACAGAGCCTAGTTTACAAGTTTCTGCTCAGTAAATGTGTGGAGAATGAATGAATGAATGAATGAGTAAGTGATTATAATTATATTCTTCTCCCTCAAAAGGATTTGTTAAATGTACAATCAGTGATGACATAACTTTTAAATCTCTATGAGAGCTTTCATGTGAACTGCCAAATCAGCCAAAATTCCTCATTACAACATGTTGGGATTGTTGATTCAGGAAATGCGATATCCAAACCCTGATGTATCCTCAATTGCACACGGAGATTATGTATCTGTTTCACTCAAAATGGCTTTTACTAGATCTGTCTGCCAGGAATACCCATCTTTGGGTCACATGACCAAATTGGGAAGAAAGATGGACGGAGAGCAAGGCCTGGACGTGGAGTGGGCTGAGAACATGACCTCAGGAGAATTAGAACGACGCTCACAGGTATCTTAAATCCATGTCAACCTGAGTTTTACCAAAACCTGCTCCTCAGGTCAAAAGATTTGAGGTCAGTCTGACTCAAATCCCATTCACCATTCCATCCTGCCTCTTCCACATGGACCAGGGGCATACACTGCTTTTCTAGTCCTCAGGTCCACACACTCCAGGAACATAGATGCTCAATGCAATTATTTTATCCTATATGTTAAAATGATTTTCCTCTTTATAAGGATAACATGATTATTCTACACATAAAGAAAATATTTGATTTTCTTTCTCTCTCAGTCTCAGTGCCAGGGATAAACATTGTCTCAAGGGTCGTTTTCTCCGAATATCAGCTTTAGGAGACTAGAGAAGATTGCTAATGACCACCAAAGCTGTTAGGTTTCCCTTAGTAATCCAAATGTATTACTCAGAGATTTATCAATAATCTTTTCATAAAAAGAAAGAATTATTCATTAAATCTTCGGTAATAGTATTTCCTCAAAGCTAAAAGAAACCATGTGAGGAGGCTGTTAATAATATCATGAGTCTCAGTTTCCTTCAGGGCCCTTTGCCTGTGCTGTCCTCTGTACCCTGGTTTTGCCTCTGTCCTGGTATTTCTCTCATTGACTGCAGGAACTCCTTCATTTCTGTGTGTCTAAACTGGTACAGAGCCTAGTTTACAAGTTTCTGCTCAGTAAATGTGTGGAGAATGAATGAATGAATGAATGAGTAAGTGATTATAATTATATTCTTCTCCCTCAAAAGGATTTGTTAAATGTACAATCAGTGATGACATAACTTTTAAATCTCTATGAGAGCTTTCATGTGAACTGCCAAATCAGCCAAAATTCCTCATTACAACATGTTGGGATTGTTGATTCAGGAAATGCGATATCCAAACCCTGATGTATCCTCAATTGCACACGGAGATTATGTATCTGTTTCACTCAAAATGGCTTTTACTAGATCTGTCTGCCAGGAATACCCATCTTTGGGTCACATGACCAAATTGGGAAGAAAGATGGACGGAGAGCAAGGCCTGGACGTGGAGTGGGCTGAGAACATGACCTCAGGAGAATTAGAACGACGTCTCACAGGTATCTTAAAATCCATGTCAACTGAGTCATGAGTTTTACCAAAACCTGCTCCTCAGCTTATGGCGTGCCATCGCCATCCCCTCAGTTACTCAAACTAGAAGCCTGGGTGTCAGTCTAGATTTCCCCCACTATGTAGTGCTCTCTCTGGCATCCTATCATAAACAGACCTTAAAATGTCTGCTTCTCCATTCCTATGGCTACTATCCCAGGTAAAGACTATAATTTCTCATGTTGATTACTGCAATTACCTTCTGCCCGAAGTCTCTGCCTCTAGTAATCTCCACAGTGAATTCAGAGACATCTTTCTAAGATGCCAAACTGACCATGTTATTCTCTTGCCAAAACTCCTTTAGAAACATAGTTTTTACCAGGAGCTACCTTGAATTCATGCCCTGAAAGGCTTCTGTTGTCATTACTCCTCAACTATGCTCCAGCCGTCTTGAACTGCTTTGACTTTCTCAAGTATTCCTGATAGTCTCTGGCTTCTGGAGTCTTAAACCAGCCTGGAACATTCTTTCTGAAATCTTTGTCTGACTAACTCCTATTTGCCTTTCAAGCCATAGCCTAATTGTCATTTTCCTTGGGAAATCTTCATAAGATAATAGACCCAGCTATATGTTAGCTCCAAGAGAGCAGGGCTGTCTTCCTCAGTGCCTGGCATTGTGCCCTAGAATGTACTGAATACTTGTTGAATGAATTAAAACAAAAAAAGGAAGAATGGGAAGAAAGAAATTGATACTCGTTATGTACTGGTTATGCGCCAGGCACTATCTAGGCTTTATCTCATTGAAGTCATTTAGTCCTCATGACAATGCCGATGTGTAAATCATTACAGTCTTCATTTTTCAGATGGAGAAATGGAGACTAAGAGAAGGTGAGTGACTTTTAAGGTCAGAGAGCTGGCAAAGTAGTGCAAGGATTGATTCCAAAATCTGTCCCTTTCTATTATTTCATATGCCTAGCATGGAGCTTATAGCATATGAGGTGATCAGAAAATCACTGTTAAATGAAGGAAGAAGTGAATGTATGGAGACCATAGATGCAGAAAATACAGTTCATTTCAGAATAAATATATATAACCAGATAATAAAGCCTATTTTTGGCCGATGGGTTTAGGGATAATTTAGACCCATTCTATTTTCCCATCCTATCTCATCATCCTCATTCTATCTTCTTGCATTTTCTTTGCTTTATTTAATGAATATGCAATTATTGATTATTATGTGTTATGGAAAAATAAGCAAAATTAAGAGAATTTAACTGACAGTATATATCTATATAATTCATTTCAACAACAATCAAGGTATGGGTATGATCTAGAAAAGAAGTACAGAATCCCTTTTTATATTTTTTTCCTTTTTCCCATAGTGCATATTCCATTTAACATTCTATTTAAGTTGCTTATTGTATTTATTGTCTGTCTCCTTCAGTAAACTGTAAGCTTCACAAGAGTATGCACTTTGCTCACCAATGTATCCCAAGTGTTAAGACTAGTGCCTCGCACTTGAATTCATGCCCTGAAAGGCTTCTGTTGTCATTACTCCTCAACTATGCTCCAGCCGTCTTGAACTGCTTTGACTTTCTCAAGTATTCCTGATAGTCTCTGGCTTCTGGATTAAAGCCTGGAACATTCTTTCTGAAATCTTTGTCTGACTAACTCCTATTTGCCTTTCAAGCCATAGCCTAATTGTCATTTTCCTTGGGAAATCTTCATAAGATAATAGACCCAGCTATATGTTAGCTCCAAGAGAGCAGGGCTGTCTTCCTCAGTGCCTGGCATTGTGCCCTAGAATGTACTGAATACTTGTTGAATGAATTAAAACAAAAAAAGGAAGAATGGGAAGAAAGAAATTGATACTCGTTATGTACTGGTTATGCGCCAGGCACTATCTAGGCTTTATCTCATTGAAGTCATTTAGTCCTCATGACAATGCCGATGTGTAAATCATTACAGTCTTCATTTTTCAGATGGAGAAATGGAGACTAAGAGAAGGTGAGTGACTTTTAAGGTCAGAGAGCTGGCAAAGTAGTGCAAGGATTGATTCCAAAATCTGTCCCTTTCTATTATTTCATATGCCTAGCATGGAGCTTATAGCATATGAGGTGATCAGAAAATCACTGTTAAATGAAGGAAGAAGTGAATGTATGGAGACCATAGATGCAGAAAATACAGTTCATTTCAGAATAAATATATATAACCAGATAATAAAGCCTATTTTTGGCCGATGGGTTTAGGGATAATTTAGACCCATTCTATTTTCCCATCCTATCTCATCATCCTCATTCTATCTTCTTGCATTTTCTTTGCTTTATTTAATGAATATGCAATTATTGATTATTATGTGTTATGGAAAAATAAGCAAAATTAAGAGAATTTAACTGACAGTATATATCTATATAATTCATTTCAACAACAATCAAGGTATGGGTATGATCTAGAAAAGAAGTACAGAATCCCTTTTTATATTTTTTTCCTTTTTCCCATAGTGCATATTCCATTTAACATTCTATTTAAGTTGCTTATTGTATTTATTGTCTGTCTCCTTCAGTAAACTGTAAGCTTCACAAGAGTATGCACTTTGCTCACCAATGTATCCCAAGTGTTAAGACTAGTGCCTCGCACAGAGTAAGTAGCTTTCAATAAAAATTTATTAAGTGATTAAGTAGGCCTATTATTTTCAGAATAGAATTTGTTTGTATGTAGAGATTTTACTGGGGCTTCCCACGTGGCACTAGTGGTAAAGAAACCCCCTGCCAATGAAGAGACAGAAGAGACGTGGGTTTGATTCCTGTGTGGGGAAAATGTCCTGGAGGAAGGCATGGCAATCCAATCCAGTATTCTTGCTGAGAATCCCATGGACAAAGAAGCCTGGTGGGCTTACAGTTCATTGGTTTGTAAGCAAAGCGTTGGATACAACTGAAGCAACTTAGCACTGCACATTTTTGAACTTGTTAAATGATGCTAGGATTTCCATGTTTTTTTGGCTTACTTTTGCAAACACCTTTCTGGCTGCTAACTTGAATTTCCTTAGGTTAAATCAAAGGATTCTTTTCAAACTGAAAATCATGTTTTATCAAAATTCCGATTCTTAGTCAATGGAAATGAATTCCAAATAAAGATGAAGGTTCTATGACTATAGTAAAATATCAGACTTGTTCGTATCTGTTATGGCACTTGATCTTCACAAAAACATACCAACAAAGGTCATTCAGGAATACTGTTTTCCCTACTTGACAGATGAGAAACCCGAGACAAGGCTAAAGCCCCAGTTAGGTGAATATGACAAAGCAGGAACCTGCATACAGATCTAACCCAGAAACAGAGACTGTGGGGAGAACCAGGGCCATATTCACTGATAGGAAATGGAATCTGAGGCAGAGAAGTTTGGGAGGTGTGTGATCGAGCACAGAGACAGGCACAACTTCCTCACAGCAGGTAGACAAGAAGGCAAGGGTAGGTGTTCAGAAAATTAAGAGAATTTAACTGACATATTTCTATATTTTTTTCAAGGTATGGGTATGATCTAGAAAAGAAGTACAGAATCCTTTTATATTTTTTTCCTTTTTCCCATAGTGCATATTCCATTTAACATTCTATTTAAGTTGCTTATTGTATTTATTGTCTGTCTCCTTCAGTAAACTGTAAGCTTCACAAGAGTATGCACTTTGCTCACCAATGTATCCCAAGTGTTAAGACTAGTGCCTCGCACAGAGTAAGTAGCTTTCAATAAAAATTTATTAAGTGATTAAGTAGGCCTATTATTTTCAGAATAGAATTTGTTTGTATGTAGAGATTTTACTGGGGCTTCCCACGTGGCACTAGTGGTAAAGAAACCCCCTGCCAATGAAGAGACAGAAGAGACGTGGGTTTGATTCCTGTGTGGGGAAAATGTCCTGGAGGAAGGCATGGCAATCCAATCCAGTATTCTTGCTGAGAATCCCATGGACAAAGAAGCCTGGTGGGCTTACAGTTCATTGGTTTGTAAGCAAAGCGTTGGATACAACTGAAGCAACTTAGCACTGCACATTTTTGAACTTGTTAAATGATGCTAGGATTTCCATGTTTTTTTGGCTTACTTTTGCAAACACCTTTCTGGCTGCTAACTTGAATTTCCTTAGGTTAAATCAAAGGATTCTTTTCAAACTGAAAATCATGTTTTATCAAAATTCCGATTCTTAGTCAATGGAAATGAATTCCAAATAAAGATGAAGGTTCTATGACTATAGTAAAATATCAGACTTGTTCGTATCTGTTATGGCACTTGATCTTCAAAAAAACATACCAACAAAGGTCATTCAGGAATACTGTTTTCCCTACTTGACAGATGAGAAACCCGAGACAAGGCTAAAGCCCCAGTTAGGTGAATATGACAAAGCAGGAACCTGCATACAGATCTAACCCAGAAACAGAGACTGTGGGGAGAACCAGGGCCATATTCACTGATAGGAAATGGAATCTGAGGCAGAGAAGTTTGGGAGGTGTGTGATCGAGCACAGAGACAGGCACAACTTCCTCACAGCAGGTAGACAAGAAGGCAAGGGTAGGTGTTCAGAAAAGGAGTGGGAGGAAGGTAACACTCATCTATGGTTCCGAAGGCCTTTGCATTTCTCCCACAGATGTGCAGGATTGAGCCCAAGCCCACAGGCTTCCCAAATCCATCATGCCCACTCCATCCCAAGGCTTAGTCCAGCAGTCGTCATTTCTTGCCTAGTCCATATAACAAATTTCACTCTGGTCTCACCATCCCATCTGGCCACTGGAAGTCCAGACTCCACACTGCATTACAACGGATTCCTCCATTAGGAAATCTCTACCATGTTATTTTTCTACTTTACTTCTCTATAATTTCTTCATTTCTCTGGAGATTGAAATCAGAACTTCTTAGCAGGGCATTCAAGTCCTTTAGGCTATCTCCTATTACACGCACATGTCTAAGGATATTGCGCATTCTCCCCACATCTCACGCCCGATAAATCTTCTATCACACGCTGAATGTGCCACCATGCTTCAGCACATGTTGATGACCTTTTCTGATCCTGATGAAGTCTTAGGCATCCTTCAAGGCCACCTCAAATGCTGCTCTGTCTGTGAAGTTTTTGGTCCTCCTAACTCTACAAGGACAGTTAACTACATCTGTAATTGTGCTCCTGGAGCACATTCCTCACACTGCTCTGGCACAGCCAAGTGTTATCCTGTTGAACTCTCCCGCCCCCAGCCTGTGCCATCCTTGAGGGTAAGGACAGCATGAGTCACTGTGATGTCGTTTGGCACTTGTTAATGTTCAAAACCACGACAGCAAGTGGTTCTCATACTGTACTCCTAGACCATTATAATCACAATATCAGACTTGTTCGTATCTGTTATGGCACTTGATCTTCACAAAAACATACCAACAAAGGTCATTCAGGAATACTGTTTTCCCTACTTGACAGATGAGAAACCCGAGACAAGGCTAAAGCCCCAGTTAGGTGAATATGACAAAGCAGGAACCTGCATACAGATCTAACCCAGAAACAGAGACTGTGGGGAGAACCAGGGCCATATTCACTGATAGGAAATGGAATCTGAGGCAGAGAAGTTTGGGAGGTGTGTGATCGAGCACAGAGACAGGCACAACTTCCTCACAGCAGGTAGACAAGAAGGCAAGGGTAGGTGTTCAGAAAAGGAGTGGGAGGAAGGTAACACTCATCTATGGTTCCGAAGGCCTTTGCATTTCTCCCACAGATGTGCAGGATTGAGCCCAAGCCCACAGGCTTCCCAAATCCATCATGCCCACTCCATCCCAAGGCTTAGTCCAGCAGTCGTCATTTCTTGCCTAGTCCATATAACAAATTTCACTCTGGTCTCACCATCCCATCTGGCCACTGGAAGTCCAGACTCCACACTGCATTACAACGGATTCCTCCATTAGGAAATCTCTACCATGTTATTTTTCTACTTTACTTCTCTATAATTTCTTCATTTCTCTGGAGATTGAAATCAGAACTTCTTAGCAGGGCATTCAAGTCCTTTAGGCTATCTCCTATTACACGCACATGTCTAAGGATATTGCGCATTCTCCCCACATCTCACGCCCGATAAATCTTCTATCACACACTGAATGTGCCACCATGCTTCAGCACATGTTGATGACCTTTTCTGATCCTGATGAAGTCTTAGGCATCCTTCAAGGCCACCTCAAATGCTGCTCTGTCTGTGAAGTTTTTGGTCCTCCTAACTCTACAAGGACAGTTAACTACATCTGTAATTGTGCTCCTGGAGCACATTCCTCACACTGCTCTGGCACAGCCAAGTGTTATCCTGTTGAACTCTCCCGCCCCCAGCCTGTGCCATCCTTGAGGGTAAGGACAGCATGAGTCACTGTGATGTCGTTTGGCACTTGTTAATGTTCAAAACCACGACAGCAAGTGGTTCTCATACTGTACTCCCTAGACCATTATAATCACAATATAGGAACTTGTTAGACAGGAAAATTCTTAGTCTACACCCCAGATCTTCTAAATTGGAAACACTGGGAGTTGGATTCAGTCCTCCAGATGATTCTAACACATAGTAAAGCTTGAGAACTGGTGTGTAATAAATAAAGGGTTAAAGGAATCAAGGAGAAATTCTGTGTGGGAAGAATCAGGAAATGCTTGCCATGGGAGGAAGCATTTGGATTCGACCTGATAGAGGTTAAGATTTAGAAGTAAAGTAAAAGGAAAGAGCTTTCCTAAGAGAAAAAACTGAAAGGACTGAGGCAAGAAGCTAGAGAAGCCCAGTGCAAGGTCAGGCAATGTGTTGGGCTCAATTGCCTGGAGTCTAGAAAGAGCAAAGAAAAGTAAAAGGAGATCAGTTTAACTCAGTGGCCTCTCTCACTGGCCTGTAAACTCCACAGCGAGCAGGCAAGGACTGTGCTTTTTCTTTTTTTTAATTTTTTTTAAAAAATGTTTATTTTAGTTTTTGTTTTTACAGAGTTTTGTTGTTTGCAGAAATGTATGATCCCAGATTAGGACTGTGTTTGACTCAGTTTTCTGTCTTGAGAGCTGACCCAGGGCCAGTTCTTAGTGACTGTTTTATGAATGACTGAGAGAGGGCAGCTCAAATGAAGAAGACTGTTAAGAGAAATCGGTTTTCTGTGAGACCAGCCATATCATGCAACTGTTCCTGAAGATGAGAGCAGAGAAAATGGTTCCTGTGCAGCTCGAGCAGAAACTTTCCCATCTGGCTCCATCTAGTGTCCTAATGGGCAGATTTCTAGTCTAGGACACCTCAAGCCGAAGAAGAAGAAACAGCCTCGGAGTCTGTGCTGCAGGCACCTGGGTGGGACGGAGGCAGGGCAGCCAGGGCCTGGCTTTAAACTGAAAACAACTCCAGGTCTGAGCTTTCTTGATTTTTCTCATTTTCTCATTTGGTTATTCCACTGAAATTTCCTGTAGCCTTGTGTGTGTGTGCGTGCGTGTGTGTGTGTGTGTGTGTGTGTGTGTGAGAGAGAGAGAGAGAGAGAGAGGGAGAGAGGAAGAATGAGAGAGAAGTTTTTTGCATATGCCGAATTCCAAAGACTGTGCACCCAGAATCTTTGAATTCCTTTATCAGGGCACATATGATGGATCTTGGCCATGTTTTATAACCTCCACCAGGGGGTATCCCAGACTCTAACAAAGCAGCATGCAAACCTAGGACTTGGGAGGGGTCATTTTTCTTCAAAAGAGATTAATAAGTTACTGTCAATGCCTCTGATAAAGACTGAAAGAATGCTAGTCTAAGGAAATAATGAGAGATGCAAACATATGTACAAGTGTTCACTAAACTGTAGCTGCAAAAAATTGAAAATTACCTAAATACGGAATAAGAGGAAGTACTTAAATAAGTTATTCATGTGCCTGTTATGGATTACAAAATTCTTAAAACATTTCTGAAGACTATTTAATAACATAGGAAACGGTCATGATACTTTGCTGAGTGAAAAAAAAAATATAGTATAATACCTATTTTTATTAAAAATACACAAAAACAAAGAAAAAAGTTGGCAATATGTTGACTTGTGGAATTAGCAGCAATGTAAACTGACATTATTCTACTTTTATATATTTTATATAATGAGCATATTGACAGTTTAAATATGGTATTAAATTAAGAATTGGGCAGTAGCATAAAAAGAAGGAAACTTAGAAAAGAAGAAAGGAAATATAAGCCAAATTGGGAACATTCAAGCAAATAAAAAGAATGCAGTTGTTGTGATTTGAAAAAACATATTTTGCCAATACTATCTAGTACAACCCAGGCCCCATTATTATTTATTGATGGTTAAGAGGTTACATGCTTGGTGTTTCAACAAACTACTTCCTATTTTTAAAAGCTAAATAAAGTTAAAGAAAGTTAACTTGTTAAGCAATGTAGTTTTCATGAACTAAACACCTATGAGACAATAGATAAGAGATAGCTAGTTGAAAATTTTAGCTGAATCCAGGGTAGAAAACTATACGTCCCTAATATTGTCCATTCTTAATGAGTCATCTGTAAACAAAATTACCTGCGTAACAACAGCTGTACTCTCCCAGATTATTTTCATATCAATCTCACAAAAACCCAGAAGCAAATCCTGATTGATAAAGATGTATACTATTTCTAAAACACTTTCTCAGAAGTGGCAGTTCAAATAAGATTTGCTGGAGTTTTTCCTTTTTTTTTTTTTTTGAGCCCAGCACTGAACTAGACATTGTGCCTGTCCTCTTGCAGATTTACATCTTTGCAGAGACTTTACATGTACAATTATCCTTGCTTTGCAAAGGAGAACATTAGGGCTCACAGAGGGGAAATGACTTCCTCAAGGTCATACAGGTAGCATGCAAGCAGTAGTGCCAGGTTCAAACTGAGATTTGTCCCCTTGCAAACCCAAGCATTTCCTACCATACTTTCATTTCCCGAAGGGGTCACCTCCAGGGGAGAATTAAAAGGATAGAGGAGGAGATGCGATGACTGAAGCTCTCAGAAGGCAGCAGTGTGGTCCGACTCCTGCTCTGCACTCCAGTGACCTTGAGCTTGAAAGGGACAAAGGAGCAGACTCCCCTGATGCTCTGTGATGAGTCAAGAGGAGAGGCAGCTCTCAGGGAAACAGCTGGCCTTTCTCCAGCAGCCGGGCCTGGGAGATAAACAGATCAATGCAGACACTCGCCTCCACCTAATGAGCTAATGGCACAGCCAGGGTACTTGCCTTATTGGATTGCTAGTCATGCTTAAAGGGCCCAGAGCTAAGCTGGCCTACTGTGAGGGTGGACTCATTCCTCAGCCTCTAGTGAAGTCTGGCTCCTTTGAACAAATACCAGGAATGACTCCTTCGCTTTATTTGTTTGTTCATTCTTTTGTTTGTGTTTGTTTTTCCTCACTCGCCTAGGAATGTGTTGAGATTTCATAAGATGATGTCAATGACCTTTCTGCTCTGTAGACATAGTGCCACAGATAAAGGAAACACGGGCCCCCCAAGAGGTGGGCCAGTGTGTTGCTAAGTATTCACACCCAGCATTAGCACAGCGACATTCTGATGGCCACAGTGACTCGCTGTGGGACTTAGGGCACATTCCCGCCACCCTCTGAGGTCAGTTTTCCACGTGAACCTTGCAAGCACAGGAGGGACTAGAGTAAAGGGTGTTTCTGTGCTGAGTAGCATGCTATGAACAAGCCACTCACCTGACACTGGCAATTCAATGACGTCACTAGCTTCATACTGCTGGTTTCTACAAACCCAGACAACTGCTGAGTTTATTTACAACTGTAAATAATGATAATCCTAATAATAACTATAAGTGGAGGTTTACTGACATTCTACTGCTCACTCAGGAACTACCACCTGCACTCATCACTAACATCAAACTCTTGCTCTGTCTTCTCAAGCTGTCTCTCTCTGAGTTTCTTTCTTGACTTTTCTCATTGCCCTCCGCTATGTTTCTTCTGGTCTGTTGAGGTTGGCATGAAGCAAGTGCCCCACTTCAGAGGCGACCAGGGCATCTCATGGAGTTAGGTCTCAGGTAGTCCTTGTTCCTGCACTAGTTTATTACCAGCATATACAGGCTTCTGGGTTTAAAGACACCAAATGGCCATTCCCTATTGGCACTTGACTTAGGCCCTCCCCAGGAGCCAGAGAAAGCTGCCTGGGTTGGAAGCACAGGCACGAATATACCCCAGAGCTCATTCCTGAATATTCAGATTCCTGAAGGCAGACTCATGGCTAGCTGCATGGCCACAAGATGGGTAGTGAGCCGGACAGTCTCCAGACAAGAGGGTCCCACATAGGCCACTGTCCTCAGCCCAAGAGTGGAGAATATAAACGGTGGCCACTGAGGCATTCTTTGAGCTTATTAAAAATAGAACCTTTACATATGTTCTCCTCTGATGAGTCTTCAGAGGGATTTTGGCCAAAGAGCATCTTAATAGTTCAATTATTTCAGTGTCTTACAACTTTTTAAAACTGTGGAACTCTTTGTACAGAAGAAATTACCTTCAACAGTCATAGAATAAAACAGATGCAGATATTGTTTAGGCTTCATGGAACACAGTTTGAAAATCACTAATTTAGTCCAGTTCTTATTCTAGTCCTCCTGGTGCTGAAGCTTTGGCCAAACTTGAGTCCCTGCCTCATAGTCTGGTGCTCTTTCTCCACCTATGCACTCCCCACCAAGCAATATTTGCTTAGATTCTACTATGTTGAGTCTACCGAGGGAATCACGAGATTGCATTCAATCCACACAGAGCTCATAGACCATGGATAGACTGGCAAAACATACAAAGGCAGAACCCTGCATTTGGACTAGATTAGGGTCTCTTAACATTGGCTTTAATGATATTTTGAACCAGAGATAATATTTCTTCATCAAGGGTTGTTTTATGCACTGGGGTAAAGCAGTCATGATTTCTACCCACTAGACGCCAGTAACAGCTCCTCTCAAATCTTGACAATCAAAAACATCTCCAGATATTGCCAAATGTCCTCTGAGAGTAGGGGGCAAAATCATTTCCATTATAGAACCAGTGGATTAATTAACACAAGAGAACTACATAAGGGATCTTACCAGGTTGAATAAAATTAAAGGCCAGATAAATGAGCGTGTCATAAGAATTCTGAGAAGGGGCTCCTCTATCCCTATGCACTCAGGGTGGGGATACCAGCACAGTGCAGCAGGAGGAGGGTCAGGATCTTGGCTTAAAGGGGGTGTGGCCCTGAGTGTCTTCCCATCCTATGCTCCAGCAGAGATTTTCCGAATTGGAAGCTTCGTGGAAAGACTCCTGGACCAAGACAAGGCCACCTGCCTCCATTTCTTTCTGTGCCACCAATTCACAGTATGACACTGGCCAAACCCTTCTCCCTCTCTGTACGTTGGCTCCCTCTTGTGCAACAAGGATAGAGAGCAAGGTCTGTAGTCTTATCAACAGACTTTGATACAGTCTTTTAGTTCCATCCTAGCTCATGGATTTCATTTTCTAATTTTTGCCATAATCCTAGAAAGAGTAAAACCAAGTTCAGCAGATGACTAATTGATCTTAGGCTTTCCCCTGAAAATCTACTTCCTTAGAAAGGGAAATACAAAGGGAGTTTATGCTCCTATTCATACCTTGGAATAATAATAACAATGATTAACCTTCATATGTGACTTTGTGATTTGCAAAGCCCCTTCACATATACTGTTCCAAGACTTGATCCTCAAAACAACACTATGAGGTGAGAATAATTACTGTCACTTCATGGATAAGGGAATGGAAGTTCAGTCGAGTTGAGGGTCTCTGCCTGAAATCACACCCAGAATTCCCTGACTTCAGACTCCTTACTGCAATCTCTGGCTGCCTGTGTTTCACTAAGCACACTGGAAACTATCTCCTCAAGTCTCCTAGAGATAGGACATAAAGGCCAAGTGACTGAGGCAGAACCGGAAGGGAAGAAACAGTGTGCTGAGGATGCCATGCTGACCATGATAGGGGTGATGGAGCTGGCTGAACAAGTACTGAACCAAGTGCTTTGAAAAAGTAGAAAAAAGAAAAAAACTCTTCCCACTGTCTGGCTGCCAAGCTCCTGCACAGGGACACGGGTAGAGAGCTCTGCTTAAGGCTTAATTCTATTGATTACACATTCCATTTTCCAAAGTGCCATTTGCCTGAAGGAGCAGGTGGTGTTTTCGGCATCCATTTAGCTGATGTATTAGCCATGTGGCTCAGTGCATCAGCAGGCCCAAGTCATCAATTTACGGTGAGATGACAGAGGGAATCACTCACTGCAGAATCCTAATGGGGAAAGGGGGAGGGGGGATGGAACACAAGGAAAGGGACAAAAACAGTGGAACTGTGGCCTTGACTGGGGCCTGGGGAAGCAGGAGACAGATGGTCCAACATAGGACCTTAGGTTGATCATAGCAAACACAGGACCTGACTCTGTGGCTGGTCCCAGGCTGGACACTGGGAACACAAAGAGGAGCCACAAGAATTCCCACCTCCAAGACCTGTTTTATGGGGAAGACAGGCATAAACCATTAATGACAATAACATCAGCTATACGCTACAACAGAAGGATGCAGCAGGTAAGAGAAAAGTGTTTTAAAATTCTGCAGCTATGCTTCAAATCCCAGCTTTATTATTTACTAGCTTTGTAGTTGTAAAGTCAGAGGTAAAGCTAGGTTGGAAGCTCATGGAAAGTAGGCCCTATATGTCTTATACATTTTGGAATAATAATAACATTTGAAATTCACATATACTGTTCCAAGACTTGATCCTCAAAACAACACTATGAGGTGAGAATAATTACTGTCACTTCATGGATAAGGGAATGGAAGTTCAGTCGAGTTGAGGGTCTCTGCCTGAAATCACACCCAGAATTCCCTGACTTCAGACTCCTTACTGCAATCTCTGGCTGCCTGTGTTTCACTAAGCACACTGGAAACTATCTCCTCAAGTCTCCTAGAGATAGGACATAAAGGCCAAGTGACTGAGGCAGAACCGGAAGGGAAGAAACAGTGTGCTGAGGATGCCATGCTGACCATGATAGGGGTGATGGAGCTGGCTGAACAAGTACTGAACCAAGTGCTTTGAAAAAGTAGAAAAAAGAAAAAAACTCTTCCCACTGTCTGGCTGCCAAGCTCCTGCACAGGGACACGGGTAGAGAGCTCTGCTTAAGGCTTAATTCTATTGATTACACATTCCATTTTCCAAAGTGCCATTTGCCTGAAGGAGCAGGTGGTGTTTTCGGCATCCATTTAGCTGATGTATTAGCCATGTGGCTCAGTGCATCAGCAGGCCCAAGTCATCAATTTACGGTGAGATGACAGAGGGAATCACTCACTGCAGAATCCTAATGGGGAAAGGGGGAGGGGGGATGGAACACAAGGAAAGGGACAAAAACAGTGGAACTGTGGCCTTGACTGGGGCCTGGGGAAGCAGGAGACAGATGGTCCAACATAGGACCTTAGGTTGATCATAGCAAACACAGGACCTGACTCTGTGGCTGGTCCCAGGCTGGACACTGGGAACACAAAGAGGAGCCACAAGAATTCCCACCTCCAAGACCTGTTTTATGGGGAAGACAGGCATAAACCATTAATGACAATAACATCAGCTATACGCTACAACAGAAGGATGCAGCAGGTAAGAGAAAAGTGTTTTAAAATTCTGCAGCTATGCTTCAAATCCCAGCTTTATTATTTACTAGCTTTGTAGTTGTAAAGTCAGAGGTAAAGCTAGGTTGGAAGCTCATGGAAAGTAGGCCCTATATGTCTTATACATTTTTGGATGCCCAGGGCTCGAGCCCAGAGTCTGGTATTTCCCACATTATTATCAAAGAATATTAATAGTATGATTATGACAACAATAAAAGTAGTCATAATAAAATAACATTTACTGAACTCTTGCTACAGACCAGGTCCTGCCTCAGTGTTATATGTCTTTTCATCCTCACAACAAGCCTATGAATTAGGTACTATTATTATCTTTATTTTACAGATGAGCAGATGGAACCTCAAGGAGGCTAAATATTACTTTCCCATAGTCACATAGCTTCTATGTGGTAGTGAAGCTGGGATTAAAATCCAGACCTGTCTGGCTCCACAGCCCAGCCATTCAGCACTGCAAAGTTCAGTTGCCCCAGCTGTACTCAAGTTATTTAACCTCATAGAGGCCCCAGGTCCTTATAAGTCAAGGGCTCTAATATTCTTTTTCTTTATAGGTTGTTGTAAGCTTCAATCAGACAATGTATGTAGAGCACTACTTAGTACATTGCCAAAAGCTCACTATCCCTATTCTAAAGATAATTATATTCAGAGAAGAACGTTGAGGGTCAGGGCCCACCTTGTTTTGAAGAGAAGCTTCTCCAGGGCCTGTGGGAATATCTACTCTGATTCCACCAAGGTGCCTCCTCTGGCCCCCATTCTTGCTAGTGCCCAGTATGATTCTTTCTCATTAGATCATTAGCATTTTATTTATGACGACTTTGGCCGTTTGACATGCAGCATGAGGTAGATTGTGGCAAATGGAAAATGTGAGTAAAGCAAATGATTTTCCAAATAAATCTTTAGAAATTGCATTCTAATAAAAAGGCTCATGGGTCCTTGAGTTTCAGAGAGGAAATTTACCTGACAGAAGTAGAGGTGAAGGACGTGAGAGGAGGACGGTCACTGTGTGCCTTGGAAGAGAACCTCACCAGTACCCTGTGTGTGTGTCTGGTCTTGCTAGAGAACTCCCCACACCCTCTCTGAGAAGGCAGTGCGTTAGAAGAATGAACATTTACTGGTGCTTCCTTATTCATTTACTAGCTTTGTAGTTGTAAAGTCAGAGGTAAAGCTAGGTTGGAAGCTCATGGAAAGTAGGCCCTATATGTCTTATACATTTTTGGATGCCCAGGGCTCGAGCCCAGAGTCTGGTATTTCCCACATTATTATCAAAGAATATTAATAGTATGATTATGACAACAATAAAAGTAGTCATAATAAAATAACATTTACTGAACTCTTGCTACAGACCAGGTCCTGCCTCAGTGTTATATGTCTTTTCATCCTCACAACAAGCCTATGAATTAGGTACTATTATTATCTTTATTTTACAGATGAGCAGATGGAACCTCAAGGAGGCTAAATATTACTTTCCCATAGTCACATAGCTTCTATGTGGTAGTGAAGCTGGGATTAAAATCCAGACCTGTCTGGCTCCACAGCCCAGCCATTCAGCACTGCAAAGTTCAGTTGCCCCAGCTGTACTCAAGTTATTTAACCTCATAGAGGCCCCAGGTCCTTATAAGTCAAGGGCTCTAATATTCTTTTTCTTTATAGGTTGTTGTAAGCTTCAATCAGACAATGTATGTAGAGCACTACTTAGTACATTGCCAAAAGCTCACTATCCCTATTCTAAAGATAATTATATTCAGAGAAGAACGTTGAGGGTCAGGGCCCACCTTGTTTTGAAGAGAAGCTTCTCCAGGGCCTGTGGGAATATCTACTCTGATTCCACCAAGGTGCCTCCTCTGGCCCCCATTCTTGCTAGTGCCCCAGTATGATTCTTTCTCATTAGATCATTAGCATTTTATTTATGACGACTTTGGCCGTTTGACATGCAGCATGAGGTAGATTGTGGCAAATGGAAAATGTGAGTAAAGCAAATGATTTTCCAAATAAATCTTTAGAAATTGCATTCTAATAAAAAGGCTCATGGGTCCTTGAGTTTCAGAGAGGAAATTTACCTGACAGAAGTAGAGGTGAAGGACGTGAGAGGAGGACGGTCACTGTGTGCCTTGGAAGAGAACCTCACCAGTACCCTGTGTGTGTGTCTGGTCTTGCTAGAGAACTCCCCACACCCTCTCTGAGAAGGCAGTGCGTTAGAAGAATGAACATTTACTGGTGCTTCCTTATTCATTTAGAGGTCTTGCTTTATTCCAGGTACCATACTGGGCACTGAACTTAAAGAAATGAATAAGACTGCTCCCTAAAAATTAAAAGAGTGATGCTCGTGTAGTTACAAAATGATGTGATAGTTCATTATCATGCTATTTAAAATAATAACAATTTAGAACCATCTCAACTACAAATACTAGTAGATTTTAAATAAAGTATGGTACATCATTTCAAAGGAATAGTATTTAATCATTTAAAGAATTTATAAATAAGTTCAAATAATGTGGTGAAATGTTCACAGTACAACGTTAAACAATACAAAACTGTACATATAGTGTGTTCTTAACTATATGGGCTTCCCTGGTGGCTCAGATGGTAAAGAAACCTCCTGCAATGCAAGAGACCTGGGTTAGATCTTTGGGTCAGGAAGATGCCCTGCAGAGAGAAATAACAACCCACTCCAGTATTCTTGCCTGGGAAATTCCATGGACAGAAGAGACTGACTGTTGCTATGGTCAGACATGACTTAGCAACCAGGCCACCACTGCCTAACTATATATACAGATATGCAAAAAACTAGTCAGAAGGAAAATGTTCAACTTATAGTAGTTATTTTTGGGAATGGTGCTAAGAGTGATGTTTTCCTCTGGTATAATATTATTCTATATTTATATTTTTTATAATGAACATATAGCAAAAACTATACACATATAAAATAATTACTATTACATTAGAAGTATACATCTTCTGGCACAGAAAGAATGACTTTCTAACTTTTCAATTTTACAGATGAACAAACTGAGATTCTCAAAGATTATGTATTACAGCTTTTCCAAGGTTTCCCAGCCCATAGCTGACTGAAGTACACTGCAAAAAAGCCATCTGATTATAAATCTGGAACGCTTCCACCAGGACTTTCTAAGAGCTACCTGCCTGAAATGGGGGGAGGCGGGTGGGGGCTGATCTGTCTGTAAAGTCTCCAAGGATCTGGCAGAGCTACTGTTCTGATTGTTCCAGAGGAACCCAGAGGTCAAAAGGTGAGTGTGGGAATGATTCAGGGATGGCTGCTAGGTGTGGATCTGGAGGAAGTGCCTAACCCTGTAAAAATAACCTTGACTGTTTACATTGCAACTCTTCAAGATTTATGGTATTTGAACTAGAATAATAATATAGGTCTGGGCACGTATTTAATGTTTTCATTTAGATTTAGAACATACAGCTCTAGCACTGAGCTGATTTGAATGTTTAAATATTTTAATGTCATTGTATTGTGTGCTCAGCATTCATGATTAAATATAAATCTTCAAGTCCAATTTACTTTTAAATTCATTATGGTCTGTTACAACCAGCATTCAATGGATTCTGCATTTGTGACACAGCCCAGCTCCAAGTTATTGCAATTGTACATTTGGGTGCATACATCTCGGGGGACATAAAACCAAACTCTCCTCCTTAAACACAAACAAGTACCTCCAGTCTTAAGTAGGATCCATATTCTCAGTTATCTGCGCACCTTAGAGCACAGGGCAACTGAGATATCAGTGAATTCAACCTTCCAATCCTATTTTGTTATACCTGATTTACAGGGACCTGTCTCTGCATCCTAAGCTTTACTGATGCAAACATTGTAGGCTCTTCTCTCTGCCAAGAGAATATTCAGACAGGTACAATAAGAATTAAATTCAGCTTTCTTTGATTTTTCTGCCAAGTTTTCATCATAAAAAAATTAGAGCTTACAAGTATCTTTCTTTTTTTCATTATGTATCTATCCAGGAAGGAGGATAAATATATATTTTAACAATTTGCTAGCTAGATTTATAGCATAGTATTTAGATTCGGCTTTGCGGGCCTCCAGTTTTTTCCTCACTTGAGCCTTGTAAATGTTCAAGGTGGGCCTGCAACTTTCCAGAGTTAACCATAACTTTCCCAATTCACTGACAGGGTCTTGGGTGGGCAGGAGACTTATGCAAGGAATTCTGTCTTTGCTCCTCTCTGTACTGCTAGTGCATAACACACTCATTAGCCCTTGGAACACTCCCAGTGTATAATTAATTGAAGTAAACTCATCTGGAGGTATTTTTCATTTGTTTTGTATTTTAAATTGGGGATTTGATAAAAGCAGCCAGGATGGGATATATTCAGGACGCATAAGGCCAACACTGTTTACTAAACCATTAATATATATGTATATACACACGCACATACATATATTCAGCTAATTACAATCAGTATGCATATCCAATCACAGTATGACTCTGCAGCCTGAGGGCTTGGAATATGGTGACTGACTCATGCACGAGGAAGTCAGGTGTCTCATCTCTGACCGCAGGGATGTGTGTCCCTCTCAACCCACGAGTTTGAGTGATTCCCACAAGCAAGACCAGGACTGAGGCTTCCCCCACACTATTATCTGAAGAAGAAGAAATGAAGGCTTTATGACAGAATGTGTAATGCACTTTGAAATCATCTTTATATGCATATATACATATGTGTATGTGTGTATACACACCATTGTATACTATATAATATGATACATTCGTGTGTATATACCCATCATGAAAGGCCCCCGGGTAAATCTCAGTTATCTGCGCACCTTAGAGCACAGGGCAACTGAGATATCAGTGAATTCAACCTTCCAATCCTATTTTGTTATACCTGATTTACAGGGACCTGTCTCTGCATCCTAAGCTTTACTGATGCAAACATTGTAGGCTCTTCTCTCTGCCAAGAGAATATTCAGACAGGTACAATAAGAATTAAATTCAGCTTTCTTTGATTTTTCTGCCAAGTTTTCATCATAAAAAAATTAGAGCTTACAAGTATCTTTCTTTTTTTCATTATGTATCTATCCAGGAAGGAGGATAAATATATATTTTAACAATTTGCTAGCTAGATTTATAGCATAGTATTTAGATTCGGCTTTGCGGGCCTCCAGTTTTTTCCTCACTTGAGCCTTGTAAATGTTCAAGGTGGGCCTGCAACTTTCCAGAGTTAACCATAACTTTCCCAATTCACTGACAGGGTCTTGGGTGGGCAGGAGACTTATGCAAGGAATTCTGTCTTTGCTCCTCTCTGTACTGCTAGTGCATAACACACTCATTAGCCCTTGGAACACTCCCAGTGTATAATTAATTGAAGTAAACTCATCTGGAGGTATTTTTCATTTGTTTTGTATTTTAAATTGGGGATTTGATAAAAGCAGCCAGGATGGGATATATTCAGGACGCATAAGGCCAACACTGTTTACTAAACCATTAATATATATGTATATACACCACATACATATATTCAGCTAATTACAATCAGTATGCATATCCAATCACAGTATGACTCTGCAGCCTGAGGGCTTGGAATATGGTGACTGACTCATGCACGAGGAAGTCAGGTGTCTCATCTCTGACCGCAGGGATGTGTGTCCCTCTCAACCCACGAGTTTGAGTGATTCCCACAAGCAAGACCAGGACTGAGGCTTCCCCCACACTATTATCTGAAGAAGAAGAAATGAAGGCTTTATGACAGAATGTGTAATGCACTTTGAAATCATCTTTATATGCATATATACATATGTGTATGTGTGTATACACACCATTGTATACTATATAATATGATACATTCGTGTGTGTATATACCCATCATGAGGCTGTAAGGCATCACCCACTGGGCAGCTACAACTGCACAATTGTCTCCCAAAGTCTGGAGGATCTTTACTGCCTCCATCCACTGCCCAAAACTTCCTCTCTGTCCCTCCCCCACCCACAGAGGGATTCTCATTACAGGATAATGATGGTGGAATAGAACTCTGTCACTGGATAATGATCTCCTGTGGCTAGATGAATGAGAAAGGCAGACTTGGGCACCTTCAGAAACTGAACAGCAAGGGTCTGCCAAAATGTTGATTTTTCAAAGAGGAAGGCTTTAGTCCTAACACAATATTCCACTCAAAACTGAAACATTACATACAGGAGACAACAAATTTGGGGTGAGCAAGGCCCCTGAGAGACTGAGACAAAACTAAGATACAAGGTGGTTGGCCGCTTTGCATGACAGGGGTGTTTTCAGTCCTTCCTGGGTTGCTCTCTGGTTTAGGCAGCTGAGCTACTTTGCTACCTGGAGACTGGAAGTTGGCATCTATGTCCTTGTGACGTCAGCTTGGGTCATGGGAGACCACAGTCTGCTGATACATGGCTTGAATAGCAAGAGCTCTGGAATGGTACTCAGGAAAGAAGGGTCTTTTTTCTCAGCCCCGCCTGTACTGTGTGGCACCGCGTTAGACCGCGTTAACTGCGTTAACCTTTCTGAGCCTCTGTCCTCTTACCTGTCAAAGAACGTGTTGATTGGAGGGTTCTGAAAGCCTAGAGGCATCTGACTCGACAGCTTCACATCAGTATCAGTGCAACTAATTTCCTTTCATTTCATAAGGAGTTCAAACCTAACACATCCAGCATGCAGAGGACAGAGTGTTCAACATTCATCTGTACTTCTTAAGGAATTCTAGTACCTGAAACTGAGGAAACTTCAAAGTTCATCTATTTCAGGATCTTCAGGAACCCTTGATACTTCGCTGGAATTGCTGCCATGGGGGAAGCTTAATATCTCCTAGATATCCCCATACTGGTGGTTGGTAAACTCCAATTGCCTCAGGCTCATTTGTTTATTTGTTCACTCATTAATCAATTAATTCAGTGCCTAGGAAGCCAAGAATTATATAAGGTATGGGAGCCCCAGGTATGAGTCAACATGATCTCTGCTCTATAAAAACTCAAGGGTGAATTGAGCAGGACAGTGGAAAGGGCACAAGAGGAGACAGTTAGGCAACTAGGCAAGAATTACAATAAGTGCGGTGGCAGAAAGAGTATGTTAATCGGGGAGGATCTTTACTGCCCATCATGCCAACTTCCTCTCTGTCCCCACCCACAGAGGATTCTAAGATGAATGAGAAAGGCAAAAAACTTGGGCACCTTCAGAAACTGAACAGCAAGGGTCTGCCAAAATGTTGATTTTTCAAAGAGGAAGGCTTTAGTCCTAACACAATATTCCACTCAAAACTGAAACATTACATACAGGAGACAACAAATTTGGGGTGAGCAAGGCCCCTGAGAGACTGAGACAAAACTAAGATACAAGGTGGTTGGCGCTTTGCATGACAGGGGTGTTTTCAGTCCTTCCTGGGTTGCTCTCTGGTTTAGGTAGCTGAGCTACTTTGCTACCTGGAGACTGGAAGTTGGCATCTATGTCCTTGTGACGTCAGCTTGGGTCATGGGAGACCACAGTCTGCTGATACATGGCTTGAATAGCAAGAGCTCTGGAATGGTACTCAGGAAAGAAGGGTCTTTTTTCTCAGCCCCGCCTGTACTGTGTGGCACCGCGTTAGACCGCGTTAACTGCGTTAACCTTTCTGAGCCTCTGTCCTCTTACCTGTCAAAGAACGTGTTGATTGGAGGGTTCTGAAAGCCTAGAGGCATCTGACTCGACAGCTTCACATCAGTATCAGTGCAACTAATTTCCTTTCATTTCATAAGGAGTTCAAACCTAACACATCCAGCATGCAGAGGACAGAGTGTTCAACATTCATCTGTACTTCTTAAGGAATTCTAGTACCTGAAACTGAGGAAACTTCAAAGTTCATCTATTTCAGGATCTTCAGGAACCCTTGATACTTCGCTGGAATTTCTGCCATGGGGGAAGCTTAATATCTCCCTAGATATCCCCATACTGGTGGTTGGTAAACTCCAATTGCCTCAGGCTCATTTGTTTATTTGTTCACTCATTAATCAATTAATTCAGTGCCTAGGAAGCCAAGAATTATATAAGGTATGGGAGCCCCAGGTATGAGTCAACATGATCTCTGCTCTATAAAAACTCAAGGGTGAATTGAGCAGGACAGTGGAAAGGGCACAAGAGGAGACAGTTAGGCAACTAGGCAAGAATTACAATAAGTGCGTTGGCAGAAAGAGTATGTTAAGATCTACCTGCTAGCAAGAAGAAAGGGTCAGATTGCATTTTGTGGGAGATGGTGGAAGACATTGAGGGAACCCACTCTCAGGAATAAAAGTTGGGGGGAAGGACAGCTAGGCAGCTTATTGCTGTAAGAGACCATATAGCATAATGTGAAGGAATAGACCCTAGGGTCAAAATGTCTGAATTCAAATCTGGACTTTGCCACCTTTAGCTGGGTGGTCTTCGGCCAACTTCTTAACTTTTCAGAGGCCCAGTTTCTTCATGTGCAAAATGAGGATGACAAGAGCACCTACACCATAGAGTTACGTGAGGATTAAGAGACGTTTTATTTGGAACGTACTTAGAGAACGGGGCCTGAACACAGGGCGGCTAGCCAGCATTATTGCTGATTTGAGCGGGTCACTGGGGGCGTGGCAGTAACAAGGACGGCCGTGCAATCCTCATAGCGGACTGTAGCAGTACAGGTAGCAGTGATGTTAGCAGCAGCAACAGTGGTGTTAGTAGAAGCGTTAGGAGCGGTAGCGGCGGCAATGGCGCCCAGGGACTCTCTTACCACAGCCGTGGGAGCTGCCTGCTGTTAATGTAGCAGAAATGCAGAGATGGGCGTCAGGGCCCATAGCTAGGAGGACTCTGGGAGTTTAGGCACTTTCGGCCTCCTCCTTTAGTTCATTCCCTTCATTTACCTCTGGTTATTGCCCACAGCGTCACACGCCTGCCTCACAGAGAACAGTAGGAAATCCACCCTACAATGGAGAGGCGTCGGTGGCTTATGTGCAGAGGCCACGGGTAAAGGGAAGGTCTGAGAGAGGCTTTTCCTTTGGCGACACTATGAGTGTGTGGAGTAAGGATGAAGTCCCAGGAAAGAATATGAGGTGACAGCCACACTGAAGGGGAGGGTAAGGGCCAGTGAGGTAGAAGGAGGTTGAGCAGAGGCTGAGCAGATAGATGGGAAAGGAACTAACTGGGAAAGGAACTAACTGACTCTTGGCAAGTATGTCAAGTACTGCGCTGGGCTTTTCCACAAAACTGACATAGGAGCTGGGAATCGAACTCAAACGGAGTGAACTCCAGCATCTCGGAGGTACAAGGATCAGTGCTAAGATTCAAGTGCAGACCTGCCTTTTAACCACTAAGAGTGCCTGCTGTGAGCTTCTCCTGTGGCTCAGGACGTGGCTCCACAGTTGAGAACTAGAAGGCCACTTCAGTCAGACAGTCATCATAATAATATCTACATGTATATGTTCCGTTAATTATTTAGCAAGTTCTTTCTTTTTTAATGTACATTTCAAGGTCTGATCGTGATTCGAAAGCCATGAATCCATCTGGGCTAAGAGCTTTGGGAAGTGAACCGAGAGTGTTACCTTCTCTCTCTCTTGGCACGAACATCTGCAAGAAGACCCTGCTGGTTGGTGGGGTCTCAGTGCAGTGCAAGATGAAATAGCCCCACGACTGAAGCTAGGATTAGAGTCACATCATTCCAACAGCAGCAAGAATGAAAGCTTAATCAACATTCGGATTAGTGCATCCCCATTTACAGGAGCTTGAACTCAATTAAAAATTTCAACTGGAATCTTGGCACAGGTGCCTTGAGACTGAATCTGACTGTTCTGGGCTCTCACCCCAATTTTAATATGTATTCTTGGAAGGAGATGATTGGGTCAGATGGACCTGGGGCTTGATTTAGACCCTTGGCACAAAAAATGTAATAAAGTTCTGTTTGGAATTCCATGGTAATTTAGTTATGTTACAGAATCAGCTGTTTCCATAGGTCTCTTTTCCCTTAGGCTATTTTCCTTGCCATTTTTTAAAGAGAGTGGTGAAGTTGGGGAGCTCTGGACTTGGAATCCAATGGACTTGGCACACATTTCTGTTCCATTTACTGTGCAGAGGCCACGGGTAAAGGGAAGGTCTGAGAGAGGCTTTTCCTTTGGCGACACTATGAGTGTGTGGAGTAAGGATGAAGTCCCAGGAAAGAATATGAGGTGACAGCCACACTGAAGGGGAGGGTAAGGGCCAGTGAGGTAGAAGGAGGTTGAGCAGAGGCTGAGCAGATAGATGGGAAAGGAACTAACTGGGAAAGGAACTAACTGACTCTTGGCAAGTATGTCAAGTACTGCGCTGGGCTTTTCCACAAAACTGACATAGGAGCTGGGAATCGAACTCAAACGGAGTGAACTCCAGCATCTCGGAGGTACAAGGATCAGTGCTAAGATTCAAGTGCAGACCTGCCTTTTAACCACTAAGAGTGCCTGCTGTGAGCTTCTCCTGTGGCTCAGGACGTGGCTCCACAGTTGAGAACTAGAAGGCCACTTCAGTCAGACAGTCATCATAATAATATCTACATGTATATGTTCCGTTAATTATTTAGCAAGTTCTTTCTTTTTTAATGTACATTTCAAGGTCTGATCGTGATTCGAAAGCCATGAATCCATCTGGGCTAAGAGCTTTGGGAAGTGAACCGAGAGTGTTACCTTCTCTCTTCTCTTGGCACGAACATCTGCAAGAAGACCCTGCTGGTTGGTGGGGGTCTCAGTGCAGTGCAAGATGAAATAGCCCCACGACTGAAGCTAGGATTAGAGTCACATCATTCCAACAGCAGCAAGAATGAAAGCTTAATCAACATTCGGATTAGTGCATCCCCATTTACAGGAGCTTGAACTCAATTAAAAATTTCAACTGGAATCTTGGCACAGGTGCCTTGAGACTGAATCTGACTGTTCTGGGCTCTCACCCCAATTTTAATATGTATTCTTGGAAGGAGATGATTGGGTCAGATGGACCTGGGGCTTGATTTAGACCCTTGGCACAAAAAATGTAATAAAGTTCTGTTTGGAATTCCATGGTAATTTAGTTATGTTACAGAATCAGCTGTTTCCATAGGTCTCTTTTCCCTTAGGCTATTTTCCTTGCCATTTTTTAAAGAGAGTGGTGAAGTTGGGGAGCTCTGGACTTGGAATCCAATGGACTTGGCACACATTTCTGTTCCATTTACTGGCTGGAAGCTCTTGGCAGAGTCACTTGGTCTTGCTGAGCTTCAGGGATTTTTCGCCTGTAAAATTGGGATAATAATTGATAGCTCTCCCTCAAGTGATGGCGATGCAAATTGAAATGAGATAATAGATACCAGAGAAAACACACTGAGCATGTTGCTTGGTATACGTATTTGCTGAACTAAAAGACTTATTTTCCTGCAATGTCCTTTCACTGCTGATAGGCTCTGTGAGGTTATACCATGCCGCATTTCAGTTCATTATTCTCCGAATTGAGCCAGGCTCTCAATAGTTGTTTAGATTTGTTGTGCTTTCTGCCTACATTCACAAACAACTTTCTCCAGAACTGGGTCCTTCTCTTGCCATCTCTTGGTTGGTATGTCTCTGAGTCTGCTTAGCTTAACATCCAATCCATTCTTTTTAAAAATACTTTTATCTATTGATTGACTATGCTACATCTTCGTTGCTGTACACAGGCATTCTCTAATTGCAGTGAGCAGGGGCTACTCTCTAGCTGCTGTGCCCAGCCTTCTTACTGCGGTGGCTTCTCTTGTTGCGGAGCACAGGCTCTAGGGTGTACAGGCTTCAGTAGTTGTGGCATGTAGGCTCAGCAGTTGTGGCCGGTGAGCTTAGTTGCCCCACAACATGTGGAATCTTCCCAGACCAGGGATTGAACTGAACCCATATCCATTGCATTGGCAGGTGAACTCTTAACCACTGGACCACGGGGGATGTCCCCAATCCATTCTTGACACATCAGATTAAAATTCAAATCGAATCCTCACTTCCTTACCCAATGGTTTCTCAGTGCTCTGAGGTAAAGGCTTAAAATGTTTCCCATGGCCTAAGAAGTCCTCTGTCCTGCAGAATCTGGCCCCACCAACCTCTCAAGCCTCATCTTTTCCCCAGTATCTTTGCTTCAGTCACACTTTCATCCTTTCAGTTCAAAAACATGTCACACCCTCTCCTGATTGTAAGTCTTTGCTCCCACTGTTCCTTTTCCCTTAGGCTATTTTCCTTGCCATTTTTTAAAGAGAGTGGTGAAGTTGGGGAGCTCTGGACTTGGAATCCAATGGACTTGGCACACATTTCTGTTCCATTTACTGGCTGGAAGCTCTTGGCAGAGTCACTTGGTCTTGCTGAGCTTCAGGGATTTTTCGCCTGTAAAATTGGGATAATAATTGATAGCTCTCCCTCAAGTGATGGCGATGCAAATTGAAATGAGATAATAGATACCAGAGAAAACACACTGAGCATGTTGCTTGGTATACGTATTTGCTGAACTAAAAGACTTATTTTCCTGCAATGTCCTTTCACTGCTGATAGGCTCTGTGAGGTTATACCATGCCGCATTTCAGTTCATTATTCTCCGAATTGAGCCAGGCTCTCAATAGTTGTTTAGATTTGTTGTGCTTTCTGCCTACATTCACAAACAACTTTCTCCAGAACTGGGTCCTTCTCTTGCCATCTCTTGGTTGGTATGTCTCTGAGTCTGCTTAGCTTAACATCCAATCCATTCTTTTAAAAATACTTTTATCTATTGATTGACTATGCTACATCTTCGTTGCTGTACACAGGCATTCTCTAATTGCAGTGAGCAGGGGCTACTCTCTAGCTGCTGTGCCCAGCCTTCTTACTGCGGTGGCTTCTCTTGTTGCGGAGCACAGGCTCTAGGGTGTACAGGCTTCAGTAGTTGTGGCATGTAGGCTCAGCAGTTGTGGCCGGTGAGCTTAGTTGCCCCACAACATGTGGAATCTTCCCAGACCAGGGATTGAACTGAACCCATATCCATTGCATTGGCAGGTGAACTCTTAACCACTGGACCACGGGGGATGTCCCCAATCCATTCTTGACACATCAGATTAAAATTCAAATCGAATCCTCACTTCCTTACCCAATGGTTTCTCAGTGCTCTGAGGTAAAGGCTTAAAATGTTTCCCATGGCCTAAGAAGTCCTCTGTCCTGCAGAATCTGGCCCCACCAACCTCTCAAGCCTCATCTTTTCCCCAGTATCTTTGCTTCAGTCACACTTTCATCCTTTCAGTTCAAAAACATGTCACACCCTCTCCTGATTGTAAGTCTTTGCTCCCACTGTCTTCCTTTCTGGAGAAATTATCTCTACCCACATTCCCCCTGCATCCTTTTTAAAAAATAAGCATATCCTTCATATCTTAGATCAAAAATCCTTTCCTCTGCAGCATCATCCTTGAATTTGGAAATCATATCCAAAGTATGTTCTGTGAAAAGACTTTTCATCTGTTGCATCTTTTATAGTTTATAACTATATGTACAATTGTTTCCTGCAATCCCTGTCTTACTATAACTCCCATGAAGGCAGAGAACATGTACCTCACTCATTATTGTATTCTTAACACCCGACATGTTGTGTATTAACATAATTATTGGTGCTGAAATGTGGCACCTCAGCACCATCACCCATTAGTTTGTCCTGGAACCACATGCGTTGACCCACTTCTGAAGCCTAATTTCCTAGAGATCCGCTGGGCTTCTAACCTCATGACCCATTTTCTTCTTCATATCCATCAGACCTGATAATCAGCACCACGCTGATTTCACTGTGGAATATCACCTTAAGTAAAGAACCCAGCCAACATGGCTTAGGAGGCTTGAGCCTATGGAGAGACCTCTGGGCAGTGCTACTTTTGTCTATTGGTTGGCTATGCTACATCTTCGTCACTGTACACAGGCGTTGTTGTACACTGTTGAGTCACAGGGCAGGATGGTCTCCTGTCCAACTCAAATCTGTTGAGCTATAATTAGAGGTCTAGAACCACCAAGCCCCCACGCCCCTAGACCGGGATGCCTGGCTGGTCTCTGGAGCACCCTTCTGGCTACATCAACCTCTTCAGCCTCCCTCTACTAAGTGATACACTTGGGCCCAAATATGATCACACTCAGGAAGGAGCTTTGTAAACTTGAAAAGACTAGACACGCGTAAGGGATTAAGGGTTTAGCTCAGGCTTCCTCTCAATTCACAAACCAGGTTTCTGCTTGGCATACTCTGCCATCTGGAGCAGATTTTCTACTTCTTTCTTTCTTTCTTACCCAATGACAGCTCCAACCTGACTCTCTCTACTCCTCTGCACTAACCCAGATAAAACAGGATTTAAAAACAGTCAGGTGTGTTGCCATTAATCCATTAAGGTCCCTCATCTTTAAGCTTGTGCTCCCACATTCCCCCTGCATCCTTTTTAAAAAATAAGCATATCCTTCATATCTTAGATCAAAAATCCTTTCCTCTGCAGCATCATCCTTGAATTTGGAAATCATATCCAAAGTATGTTCTGTGAAAAGACTTTTCATCTGTTGCATCTTTTATAGTTTATAACTATATGTACAATTGTTTCCTGCAATCCCTGTCTTACTATAACTCCCATGAAGGCAGAGAACATGTACCTCACTCATTATTGTATTCTTAACACCCGACATGTTGTGTATTAACATAATTATTGGTGCTGAAATGTGGCACCTCAGCACCATCACCCATTAGTTTGTCCTGGAACCACATGCGTTGACCCACTTCTGAAGCCTAATTTCCTAGAGATCCGCTGGGCTTCTAACCTCATGACCCATTTTCTTCTTCATATCCATCAGACCTGATAATCAGCACCACGCTGATTTCACTGTGGAATATCACCTTAAGTAAAGAACCCAGCCAACATGGCTTAGGAGGCTTGAGCCTATGGAGAGACCTCTGGGCAGTGCTACTTTTGTCTATTGGTTGGCTATGCTACATCTTCGTCACTGTACACAGGCGTTGTTGTACACTGTTGAGTCACAGGGCAGGATGGTCTCCTGTCCAACTCAAATCTGTTGAGCTATAATTAGAGGTCTAGAACCACCAAGCCCCCACGCCCCTAGACCGGGATGCCTGGCTGGTCTCTGGAGCACCCTTCTGGCTACATCAACCTCTTCAGCCTCCCTCTACTAAGTGATACACTTGGGCCCAAATATGATCACACTCAGGAAGGAGCTTTGTAAACTTGAAAAGACTAGACACGCGTAAGGGATTAAGGGTTTAGCTCAGGCTTCCTCTCAATTCACAAACCAGGTTTCTGCTTGGCATACTCTGCCATCTGGAGCAGATTTTCTACTTCTTTCTTTCTTTCTTACCCAATGACAGCTCCAACCTGACTCTCTCTACTCCCTCTGCACTAACCCAGATAAAACAGGATTTAAAAAACAGTCAAGTGTGTTGCCATTAATCCATTAAGGTCCCTCATCTTTAAGGTTTTGTTGCTCCCAACGTTATTTGCCCACAACAGAGTTGCACAATACCAACCAGGATAGCCAACTTCCTTTTAGCAAATTAAACCTCTCTAAGGCTAAATAATTCATGTTTGCAGCTATTTTAGGATGAAGCATAACAGCACTAAGACTTGCTCTATAGCAGTGAGTAGGTCCTCTTCCATTTCTGAACCTCAAATTCCTGATCTGTCAGATAAGGGGTTAGATGGGTCAATGCCCACATGCTAGTTGAGCTGATTAAAAGGGATTACACACGTGAGAGGGCTTGCATGTAGCATGTTTGTAAATATTTGTCATTATCACCTTTCATTCTAACTCATTCACTCTATAAAACAGAAACCAAAGGCCATAGTGGTTAACACATTCATTCCTTCAATCATTTATTCAATAATTATTTATTATATGTCTTCTCTGAATCAGGAACTTTGCCAGAGACTATGGAACTCATCCAAGGTTGCACAGGAATTTCATGGCAGATCTAGGATTTCAACAATAACAACAGCTACTGCTGCTGTTGGTGCACTGTAAAGCTACCGCTTGTTAAGTATTTTATATACATAACAGAATTTAATCCTCACAACAACCCTACAAGGTAGATACTATTATCTGTGCAATTTTTTGGATGAGGATATTGTCATCACAATAAATATTACTCAAATCTTTCTTTAAATTTTTTCATAGGGACCAGAAGATGCTATAGAGACAGAGTCCAAAGTATGATGACTTAGAACTGATTTTGGATGTTAGTTTACCCCAAAACTTAAGCCAAACTCCAATACAAAGGCATTTAACTGTCATATTTAAAGATTTACAAAGTCTGTAGAAAACAATGTGGCAGGTGTTGGGAGCCAGTCAGATTCCTTCGTCCATAAAAGTGGAAATAATTATTCTGCTTTCACAGGGTCATTGTGCAGCTAAAACCAGATACTAACTATACATAAATACACTTCCCCCGTGTGTGGCTTTACTCTTTCACTTCATTCAAGTCTCTGTTAAATGTCATCTATTTAGAGAGCTTTCCCTATCCATGCCACTTGAAATAGCCTTCCTTTTGCTCCATCTCCTACTGCATTTTTCTTCAGAGCATCTAATACCATATTTGTTTACTTGTTCATTTGTTGGCTGATGACTGAATTGAATGAATGAATATATCTTTCCCTTCTTCAGACTCCCATCAGCCCATCCCTTCCAGGAAAGGCTATGAGAATGAGCCCAAGAGGAGCTTAGCTTTCCTATCTGATTCTCAAAGGAGACTCCAGGGGTTTTGCTACATTGGCTCAGGGGTACCCCAACCTCTACCCTTAGGTAGCATGCAGCAAGCATCTCACCAGCGCAAGACCAGGCTGCTGGCCTCTATTCTGCCTGCCTGCTGCTTGGCTAGCCCCAGACAGATTAGAGATAGGTGTACAGGATGGTATATATGTCTTCCATAAAAGAAAAGCTCTGCAAGTTCAATTAAATCTTGGTAATTTCACAGACCACAGGATGGAGGAAGAAAAAAGGTGTCCCTGATGCTTTCCTTACACTTAAAAAAATGCATTCTTTCAGTCTAATTTTGATTTTACATACAAAGAGCTATATTAAATTAATGGAAAGGAAATGTTCAGAAAAGGAAAGGTGCTGTTATTTCTTGAATTTTTAAGAATGCGGATGATATTTCTATGCATTTCTTCAGCTGTCAAAAGACCACAGATCTTCTTTTAATGTTAGGAAGACAAAAATTTTTCTTGTTGCGTATTCTTGGAATTTTTAAGTTGCGGAATCACAATAAATATCTTTAAATTTTTCATAGGGACCAGAAGATGCTATAGAGACAGAGTCCAAAGTATGATGACTTAGAACTGATTTTGGATGTTAGTTTACCCCAAAACTTAAGCCAAACTCCAATACAAAGGCATTTAACTGTCATATTTAAAGATTTACAAAGTCTGTAGAAAACAATGTGGCAGGTGTTGGGAGCCAGTCAGATTCCTTCGTCCATAAAAGTGGAAATAATTATTCTGCTTTCACAGGGTCATTGTGCAGCTAAAACCAGATACTAACTATACATAAATACACTTCCCCCGTGTGTGGCTTTACTCTTTCACTTCATTCAAGTCTCTGTTAAATGTCATCTATTTAGAGAGCTTTCCCTATCCATGCCACTTGAAATAGCCTTCCTTTTGCTCCATCTCCTACTGCATTTTTCTTCAGAGCATCTAATACCATATTTGTTTACTTGTTCATTTGTTGGCTGATGACTGAATTGAATGAATGAATATATCTTTCCCTTCTTCAGACTCCCATCAGCCCATCCCTTCCAGGAAAGGCTATGAGAATGAGCCCAAGAGGAGCTTAGCTTTCCTATCTGATTCTCAAAGGAGACTCCAGGGGTTTTGCTACATTGGCTCAGGGGTACCCCAACCTCTACCCTTAGGTAGCATGCAGCAAGCATCTCACCAGCGCAAGACCAGGCTGCTGGCCTCTATTCTGCCTGCCTGCTGCTTGGCTAGCCCCAGACAGATTAGAGATAGGTGTACAGGATGGTATATATGTCTTCCATAAAAGAAAAGCTCTGCAAGTTCAATTAAATCTTGGTAATTTCACAGACCACAGGATGGAGGAAGAAAAAAGGTGTCCCTGATGCTTTCCTTACACTTAAAAAAATGCATTCTTTCAGTCTAATTTTGATTTTACATACAAAAGAGCTATATTAAATTAATGGAAAGGAAATGTTCAGAAAAGGAAAGGTGCTGTTATTTCTTGAATTTTTAAGAATGCGGATGATATTTCTATGCATTTCTTCAGCTGTCAAAAGACCACAGATCTTCTTTTAATGTTAGGAAGACAAAAAATTTTTCTTGTTGCGTACTTGCCGGAAATGAGACTCAGGAGAAAGGCATTGTTTCCTGAAATTACATGGTTGCCAGGGAAACCGTGTACAGAAGTTAGTCTAAATGCAGGTTAAAAATGAGGAATCTCAGAAATTGGTTTAAGAGTATTTTTGAAAAGTCTGGGCCAAGCATGGCACAGAGTGACCCTTGTAAAACTGGAGAATTTCTTAGCTGTGACAAGAAATGATAAAGGTTACCTTTCTGCTGTTTTCTGCTGTGAACCTGTCTAATGAGTGTTTTTCTAAAGTAAAATTCTTCAGGTAATTTTTAAGCCTCTCAGGACTCCCTCACCAAAAAGCCCCCACAAGAAAAAACAAAAACACTGAGTGCAGTCTAGAGAAACACATTAAGTGTGCACACACAAAGAAGTTTTAAAAACAACACTTAGTAATATGACTTGTGAGAAAAAGACTTTTCTCCTCTTTACTACTTTAAACAAAAGATATATGTGATTTACTCTAAAGAAAGGACTGAATGAGCATCACAAATTGTACGTGTATTACCATCTCAGAGTCAAAGTCCTCCTTTCTAGGAAGCACAGTTTAACAGAATCTCTACCTTACAGGATTGTTCCAAAAATGAAATATACATATATTTACATATGTATATGTGTACATATGGTAGATGTTCAATAAATACTTAGAAAATTTTAGAGATCATTAGATTGTTGTCTTATTTAACACAGAATTTCTTCTAAAACATAACTGTTATCCAACTGTAACAGTAGGGAAAGGGGCAGGGCACAAGTGTTTGAAAGAATGACATAGCCCAAGGACACAGCATAAATCCATTAGAATCAAATGGGTCCAAGATGAAAGAGTAGACCTTGATTCTCAGTCAGCAAGCTAAATGATACACCCAGAGGCGCCATGACAGTTCCCTCCCTTCCCCAAAAGAGTTGGAATAATCCTCCCACTCATTGGCATATGAAATTTACCCAGCCCATAAAAGCTAAGAATGCCATGTTTTAGGGACCTCTGGATTCACCCTCTGCAATGGCATTCTGTCTGTGGAGTGTGCTTTACCCTGTATCTGAATAAATCCATTTCTTACCTGTAACTTTGTCTCTCATTGAATTCTTTTCTGCGAAGAGACATGAAGAACCTGAGGTCCATTCGGTCCTGAAACCAGGTATGGTGGGTTTTAGCTGAGTGTGAGTTCCAGCCACGTGGGTTCAATTCCCAAGCAGGGTTTTGGCTGAATTTGAGCCCCAGCTACATGAGTTCGACTCCCAAACTGAGTTTTGGGCTTAAGTCTGAATCTGAGGTAGAATGGTTTCACAACCTCTGCTTAAACTCCTGCAGGGACAGGGGGCTCCCTACCTTACCTGACAGCCTATATCTATCTAATAGACAGATAACTTCTTTCTTTATTAAGCTGGGATCTGCTTACTACAGCTTTTATCCACCAGACTTAATTCTTGTGAGTCTACTCCCTCTTTCCCAAAACATCACCACTCACATCTTCCTACAAGTAGCCTTATGCACTACTAAGAGACAGCTCTGTATGACCACAGGCAAGTTACTATACATCTCAGACTTCCAGTTTCCAATATTGTTAAATAGGGTTAGTAATTATTTCTGGTTCTCTCTCAGATTTCTGCTGAAGATTAAAAGTAAACGCCAGGTGGGAAACTGCTTTGGAAAGTGTAGAGTATTATGCATATTTCACGGCAGGTGTGGGGGGGTGGTATTTCTTTCCTTAAGCACTGCTCTCCTTAGACCCTGGCCTTAAGGCTGATCTGAATCATCTTGATTCCCCTGGATGCTTTCTCTCAGCAGGAGCCCTTGCCTCTCTCCCCAGGTTCCCTCGTTGATGTTGCTCACCCATTTAGTTAAATGCTGTTTTGACGAGGTAGCCTATTTTTGTAAGTGCCCTGGGAGCTGCAGAAAGGTTTAATTCTCTTTCTTTCCCTAATGTTTATCTAATGGTAAAGGATTGAGAATAGGTTCCACGTCCCAGGAGACTCTAGGCTGAATGATTCAATAACGATGTGTCTAGGGGCTGGCTGAGAGACAGACTTTCAAAAAAGGAGACGAGGAGCAGCAAGCTAAATGATACACCCAGAGGCGCCATGACAGTTCCCTCCCTTCCCCAAAAGAGTTGGAATAATCCTCCCACTCATTGGCATATGAAATTTACCCAGCCCATAAAAGCTAAGAATGCCATGTTTTAGGGACCTCTGGATTCACCCTCTGCAATGGCATTCTGTCTGTGGAGTGTGCTTTACCCTGTATCTGAATAAATCCATTTCTTACCTGTAACTTTGTCTCTCATTGAATTCTTTTCTGCGAAGAGACATGAAGAACCTGAGGTCCATTCGGTCCTGAAACCAGGTATGGTGGGTTTTAGCTGAGTGTGAGTTCCAGCCACGTGGGTTCAATTCCCAAGCAGGGTTTTGGCTGAATTTGAGCCCCAGCTACATGAGTTCGACTCCCAAACTGAGTTTTGGGCTTAAGTCTGAATCTGAGGTAGAATGGTTTCACAACCTCTGCTTAAACTCCTGCAGGGACAGGGGGCTCCCTACCTTACCTGACAGCCTATATCTATCTAATAGACAGATAACTTCTTTCTTTATTAAGCTGGGATCTGCTTACTACAGCTTTTATCCACCAGACTTAATTCTTGTGAGTCTCCTCCTCTTTCCCAAAACATCACCACTCACATCTTCCTACAAGTAGCCTTATGCACTACTAAGAGACAGCTCTGTATGACCACAGGCAAGTTACTATACATCTCAGACTTCCAGTTTCCAATATTGTTAAATAGGGTTAGTAATTATTTCTGGTTCTCTCTCAGATTTCTGCTGAAGATTAAAAGTAAACGCCAGGTGGGAAACTGCTTTGGAAAGTGTAGAGTATTATGCATATTTCACGGCAGGTGTGGGGGGGTGGTATTTCTTTCCTTAAGCACTGCTCTCCTTAGACCCTGGCCTTAAGGCTGATCTGAATCATCTTGATTCCCCTGGATGCTTTCTCTCAGCAGGAGCCCTTGCCTCTCTCCCCAGGTTCCCTCGTTGATGTTGCTCACCCATTTAGTTAAATGCTGTTTTGACGAGGTAGCCTATTTTTGTAAGTGCCCCTGGGGAGCTGCAGAAAGGTTTAATTCTCTTTCTTTCCCCTAATGTTTATCTAATGGTAAAGGATTGAGAATAGGTTCCACGTCCCAGGAGACTCTAGGCTGAATGATTCAATAACGTATGTGTCTAGGGGCTGGCTGAGAGACAGACCTTTCAGGAGAGAGGAGAGGATGGGTTGAG
Organism: Tragulus kanchil; assembly: GCA_022376925.1. Classification (NCBI taxonomy): domain Eukaryota; kingdom Metazoa; phylum Chordata; class Mammalia; order Artiodactyla; family Tragulidae; genus Tragulus; species Tragulus kanchil. The sequence continues at coordinate 110,810,641 of JAIOJX010000032.1, read as the reverse complement.
GACACCCAGTCATCATGCCAGCGAGGGTGTCACTCATCAGGAAAGGTTCCCGGGGCTTAGTAATAGTCTGCATTGAGAAACCTGAGCATGCAGCGATCAGGATAGCAAGGCGGCGTGAGCACATATCCTAGTATATATCTGTCTCTCTGTGTATAAGTTGTTTCAGTGCAGTTAGTAATGGTACCACCTTTCATTCTGAAAAGTGAAGTCTGCAGAGTAAATTGTATGTTCCCCTTAGACACAGATGAATGGAAAGAGAATGCCCTTCCCTGGTGTTCCCTGTCTCAGTAAAGGGCATCACCACCCTCTTGATTCCTGCAGTCAGAAACTTTGGGGTCCTCTGGGACACTTCAGTCACCTTTATCCCCACAACCAATATCCAGAGAATCCTTCAGACAGTTTCTCTCCTCTCCACTCCTAGGCTGCTGCCTTCATTCTGAGTCTTAGTGTCTAACATTTAATTTCATTTTGTCCTATTCAGTCCCTAGCTCTAAGTTTCTTGAGATCTCAGCGCTGTCTGCTCTTACATTAATCACCTCCCCCTGTTCCCCTTTATGATCATACCTCTGATTAGCTTATCAAAATCAATGAGCTTTCTACCTTGTCTCTAGAAGCCATTTCATAACTTCAATGGTTCATTCATCCATTAATTCAAAAAAGAATATTGAATAAACTAATTCCTGAGAATTCAAATGAGTCAACATTATTAGATTAATTAACCAGTTTTGGTTTACAGTCTGCTGTGCAGTTATGGAGTCATGAAATTATACCAATATCCATTATACTTTGAATTCAAATTAGTCTTCAACTCATATCTTACAGTACTGTTTCCAAAGCATATTTATAATTTTTACTCAGTAAAAACACTCCAGTGTCTCTCCATTGGCTACAGATGTTTCAACATGGAAGAAGTCCTACAGGCTAATCTGGGATCATACATATCTGTAAACAACAAAACTCTATAAAAGTAAAAAGTAAAAGAAAAAGAAAAAAGAATTTAAAAAGTACTGGGGAGCAGAGAGAGGGGACCGGGGATATACACATGACTAATCTGGGATTATACATATCTGTATATGTATACAACAAAACTCTGTAAAAGCAAAAAGTAAAATAAAAATAATTATTAATAATAATAAAAAAGAAGTCTTACCAGAATACTGCCCAGCCTTCCCTACCCTCAATCCTAGCCCTTCCTTTACTGGAGTCTCCTTAAGGGAGGGTGTGTATGTGTGTGTGTGAAGTCACTTCAGTCGTGTCCAACTCTGTGACCTGCTAGACTGTAGCCCTCCAGGCTACTCTGTCCATGGGATTCTCTAGGCAACAATATTGGAGTGGGTTGCCATTTCCTCCTCCAGGAAGTCTTCCCAATTCAGGGATAGAATCCATGTCTCTTATGTCTCCTGCATTGGCAGGAGGCTTCTGTACCATTAGCAGGAACTGGGAAGCCTCCTCCTTAGGGCAGTAGGAGTAACTTATCCAGTGATGACAGGGGGTGAACTAGCAGCTGAGGCTTAGTGTCTACGCTCTCTCTCTCTGGAATTAACCTGTCTACAGAAAGCACACATAGTCCTGCCCCTCTGGGCTCTGCCCTTCTGTTGCATGTGATGGGGGAAGGTGGACAGGCTTCTAGGACTGAGTACTTGTGGGAGCCCATTTCAGCCATGATTTCCAAGGGAGTTTTGTAAGTGGTTATCTGACTCCTGAGTCCAGTTCTCAGTTGGTCTGATTTTGGATAGAGAGTAGAGGAATAACCCATGGAGTTCCTCCAATCCCACACCCAGCAGTAAAGTCACATTCTCTGGTCTCATTAAAAAGTAGAAGAAATCAACTTCCTCTTCTGGTAAAGTGGGAGCATTTGCCTTCTGCAGTTGCTCAATATCTTTCCTCCCCTCAGGATGCTCTTTTGGGAAGTTGCCCTCTATGATGACAATCCATGGGCATGGTTAAGCTTCAGAGATCTTATCTGAGCCCAAAAAAGCCATGAAAAGCCAGCGAGATTGGGTTCGTGGCGGGAGAACTGTCTGAGTGGCAGGCTCAAGGGGCCCTTACAGATCCCTCAGCCCTACACAGCTTGAGAGAACTGCACTCTGGTGCATGATTCTAACACTGAAACAGCTCTGAGTCCTCCAGGAGGATTTAAGAACTTGCTGGTGTTGAAGTAGCCACATCCAGTTTGGCGGTGACATGCTTTTGGCTACAGGGGTGAGAATGAATCATCTCAGTCTTTTATTTGCAAATAATAGTGAAGAGGCATTTACTGTTTGCAAAGAATTTCCTCCTGTATTCATCTTATTATATTCTCAGAAAACCATGCTAAGGGCACAGGCTTACTCCTTTTTTATATATATATGAGGAGACTCAGTCTCAGCTTATGTGACTTTCCCAACGTTCTTCAGCAAGTTTATGGGGAAAACTTGGGAAATTCATTCTGAATTAAGAGTCATAGATTGTAGGGAATCTCCCTTAATGATAACCACAAAACCTAGCATCTTTTATATCTGGGTAGAGGTTTGTACTCTTTTTTGTTGTTGTTGCTGTTGCTTTATTTGTTTTGGCTGCACCACACAAGATGTGGGATATCAGTTCCCCAACCAGGGATAGAGCTGGGACCTTGGCAATCACTGTTGTCATCTTTCACAGTCCTCACTACCTTGGGTTCTTAGTCTCCTGGTGACATTTCCTTTTTTAAAAAAATAGCATCATAGATTTATTGAGATATAGCTCACATATCATACAGTTCACCCTTTAAATGGTGAATGAATGACTGGATTGATCTAGCCATCACCACAGTCAGCTGCAGGACCTTCCTCAGCCTCTCCCACTAAAGCCCCATCGGTAATGGGGGGCATCTATGTCTCATTCGTTGGATAGAGAGTAGAGGAATAACCCATGGAGTTCCTCCAATCCCACACCCAGCAGTAAAGTCACATTCTCTGGTCTCATTAAAAAGTAGAAGAAATCAACTTCCTCTTCTGGTAAAGTGGGAGCATTTGCCTTCTGCAGTTGCTCAATATCTTTCCTCCCCTCAGGATGCTCTTTTGGGAAGTTGCCCTCTATGATGACAATCCATGGGCATGGTTAAGCTTCGCAGAGATCTTATCTGAGCCCAAAAGAGCCATGAAAAGCCAGCGAGATTGGGTTCGTGGCGGGAGAACTGTCTGAGTGGCAGGCTCAAGGGGCCCTTACAGATCCCTCAGCCCTACACAGCTTGAGAGAACTGCACTCTGGTGCATGATTCTAACACTGAAACAGCTCTGAGTCCTCCAGGAGGATTTAAGAACTTGCTGGTGTTGAAGTAGCCACATCCAGTTTGGCGGTGACATGCTTTTGGCTACAGGGGTGAGAATGAATCATCTCAGTCTTTTATTTGCAAATAATAGTGAAGAGGCATTTACTGTTTGCAAAGAATTTCCTCCTGTATTCATCTTATTATATTCTCAGAAAACCATGCTAAGGGCACAGGCTTACTCCTTTTTTATATATATATGAGGAGACTCAGTCTCAGCTTATGTGACTTTCCCAACGTTCTTCAGCAAGTTTATGGGAGAGCTTGGGAAATTCATTCTGAATTAAGAGTCATAGATTGTAGGGAATCTCCCTTAATGATAACCACAAAACCTAGCATCTTTTATATCTGGGTAGAGGTTTGTACTCTTTTTTGTTGTTGTTGCTGTTGTTCATTTGTTTTTGGCTGCACCACACAAGATGTGGGATATCAGTTCCCCAACCAGGGATAGAGCTGGGACCTTGGCAATCACTGTTGTCATCTTTCACAGTCCTCACTACCTTGGGTTCTTAGTCTCCTGGTGACATTTCCTTTTTTAAAAAAATAGCATCATAGATTTATTGAGATATAGCTCACATATCATACAGTTCACCCTTTAAATGGTGAATGAATGACTGGATTGATCTAGCCATCACCACAGTCAGCTGCAGGACCTTCCTCAGCCTCTCCCACTAAAGCCCCATAGCCGTCACTTGCTTTTCTTCCCTCAGTGGTTCTTCAGTTGTCACAAGCAAGCACCAGAAATTATGGATGTGGTTTTACATCTTTGATTAGCTCTTCATACAGATTTCAACCTCAAGTGTTCCTGATTCTGCTTTTGATTTCTTCCAGGAGGCTCAAGGTTATAAGGAACTTCAGTACAAATGATGAAGAGTAATAGTTTAGTACCCACAACCAAGAATTTGTCCATATGGACCCAATTATTTGTACATGGAGTATTAAAAATTTTCTTTTTTCCAGGAACCATTCCTGACCTCGAAAAGAGGTTTGAAAAAATCCCTGCCAAAATTCTGTATGCAAATCTATTTTCCCACGGCCCTCTGGCCACCTTGGCACCCCTTCCTATTTCTTGGCCTTCTCATGGCCCCAGCTGTCAAGAATCTGGTGATGTTTCCCAAGCACTGGTGTGGGAGGCAAACATATCTACATTTTAATTGTAGTCCTGCCACTTAGCATGGTGCCTTTGGGGCAAGTAGCCTAACTTCTCTGAGTCTCAAATTCCTCATGCCTAAAACTGGGACTATAATATCTACCTACCTATTCGAAGAATTAGAAGCAATGCATTTAAAATGCATGGCTCAGAGTAGGTGCTCAACAAGTATTAGTTCCTTTTTTGATTAATAAATGATTCATCACTATGTATCTGTCATTGACCAAAATGATTGGGCTGTACACAAACCGAAGCACTTATGCCTTACTGCCTATTTTTGGTACATCACTCAATCATCCATTCAACAAATACTAAGGTCTATATGTGCCAGACCTTGCGTTCTGCTGGGAACTCATTGTCTAGTGGTGAAAAAACAAACATGGTCACTCCCATGATAAAGTTATAGCTTGGTGAGAGACAGAGTTTAATTAAATAAACAAACAGATAAAATAAGTAATTATAAATTATAATCAGTTCTGCAGAGGGGAAAAGACAGGGTTCTACTAGAGAACAGGATGATCTAATTTGAACATGGGTATCTAGGGATGGTTTCTCTGAGGAGTTGACATTTAAGCTCAGAAGGGAAAAAGGAGTCGGGGAGTCGTCCAAGGAGGACACCCAGCAGCTTGGAAGGCCTGGGGTGAGAATGAGATTAGGGTGCCGTTCAAACCTAGCCTCTGCTGTCCCCACAGCCTTCTACCACTCCAGGCTAAATCAGGCATTTGTATATGACTGAGCGACTGCGCACAACAACACATACTTGCATGTACTCTTCTCTCAAGTCCTTCTCCCATTTCTCCATCTGGAATGTCAAACTCCAAATGTCACATTCAAAGACGCCTTAATCTCCCCAAAGCAGACCTAATTCCTCTCTCCTCCTGCATTGGTGCTTGTGCTCAGTTAGTGAATCATGTCAGACATTTTGCAGCCCCATGGACTGTAGCCTGCCAGGCTCCTCTGTCCATGGGATTCTCCAGGCAAGAATACTGGAGTGGGTTGCCATTTCCTTCTCTAGGAATATTCCCCACCCAGAGATCAAATCCACATCTCCTGCATTGGCAAGCGGGTTCTTTACCACTGAGTCACTAAGGAGCCCCCTCTCTCCTCTAGTTTTCCTCAAGTCTGGGTTTAACTTCATACTAATATTTCTTAATAAGTATCTAATGGTTCTTACTGTTACCCTGTGCCAGGGACTGTGTTACGTATTTCACATGAATTATCCCAATTTATTCCTATGGAAACCCTATGAAACAGGTACTGTTATCCTCACCCCCATTTTACAGAAATAGAAACCAAAGGCACAGTCACTTACCCTGACTGTGAGAGGCCAAGTTGGAACTTGAGTTTCAGGCCTCTTGCCTCCTGAGCCCCAGCTCAAATCCCTCAGCTATGCTAGAGTGACATGTCTGTTTTTCCCTCATCAGACACAGAGGTTCCTGAGGGTGGGGTTTTGTGTGATTCATCAATATCCTTAACACAAGGAACAAGCCCTGGCACAAAGGAGTTAACTGTTTGCTGAAAGAACGTCTTGGCAATTATAGATCCTGACTGATAACGACAAAATCACAGAACACATAAACAGGTCTGTCCCTTCAGCCTTCAGGCACTGCCTGTACTGTGGCCTCTGCTGATCTGATCTGTGTGTCGATTGACAGCCTGGGTCCCTCTCCTTCCATCGCTAGAAAGGAGTCGGAGTCGTCAAGGAGGACACCCAGCAGCTTGGAAGGCCTGGGGTGAGAATGAGATTAGGGTGCCGTTCAAACCTAGCCTCTGCTGTCCCCACAGCCTTCTACCACTCCAGGCTAAATCAGGCATTTGTATATGACTGAGCGACTGCGCACAACAACACATACTTGCATGTACTCTTCTCTCAAGTCCTTCTCCCATTTCTCCATCTGGAATGTCAAACTCCAAATGTCACATTCAAAGACGCCTTAATCTCCCCAAAGCAGACCTAATTCCTCTCTCCTCCTGCATTGGTGCTTGTGCTCAGTTAGTGAATCATGTCAGACATTTTGCAGCCCCATGGACTGTAGCCTGCCAGGCTCCTCTGTCCATGGGATTCTCCAGGCAAGAATACTGGAGTGGGTTGCCATTTCCTTCTCTAGGGAATATTCCCCACCCAGAGATCAAATCCACATCTCCTGCATTGGCAAGCGGGTTCTTTACCACTGAGTCACTAAGGAGCCCCCTCTCTCCTCTAGTTTTCCTCAAGTCTGGGTTTAACTTCATACTAATATTTCTTAATAAGTATCTAATGGTTCTTACTGTTACCCTGTGCCAGGGACTGTGTTACGTATTTCACATGAATTATCCCAATTTATTCCTATGGAAACCCTATGAAACAGGTACTGTTATCCTCACCCCCATTTTACAGAAATAGAAACCAAAGGCACAGTCACTTACCCTGACTGTGAGAGGCCAAGTTGGAACTTGAGTTTCAGGCCTCTTGCCTCCTGAGCCCCAGCTCAAATCCCTCAGCTATGCTAGAGTGACATGTCTGTTTTTCCCTCATCAGACACAGAGGTTCCTGAGGGTGGGGTTTTGTGTGATTCATCAATATCCTTAACACAAGGAACAAGCCCTGGCACAAAGGAGTTAACTGTTTGCTGAAAGAACGTCTTGGCAATTATAGATCCTGACTGATAACGACAAAATCACAGAACACATAAACAGGTCTGTCCCTTCAGCCTTCAGGCACTGCCTGTACTGTGGCCTCTGCTGATCTGATCTGTGTGTCGATTGACAGCCTGGGTCCCTCTCCTTCCATCCGTTAATGGCATTAGCATCTAGTCAATAATACTCAGCATTTCATTTTACCACTTTAATTAACAAATTCAATTTGTTCAAACCACTGTGAAAACAAATTAAAAGCTCAAGAATGGGGCCTCCAGGAGGGGGAAGGAAGGCAGGGGCTATGCAAAGATTAGGCTGCTTGTTGATCTGATCTTTGGAGATTATGGGGAGCTGAACACGGTCTGCCCTTCAAGCTTCTTCCTATCCCAGACCCAACAGAGTGCCTCAGAGACGCAGCCAAGGTGGAGCACAGCAGCTTCTGTCTCTTTAGGCTTGTCCCTGCCCTCTTCACATGGACAGAAGGGGCCCCAGCTCTCCTTCTTCAGAGGAGCACTCTGCTTTGAATTCAACGACATTAATAAAAGTCACCCTGACCAGTACTTCTCAGCCAGAGAGAATGTTAACTCCTAGGGGACATTTGACAATATCTGGAGAAATGTCTAGTTGTCACACGAGGGAGAAGGTGCTACGAGCATGTAGGAGAGGCCATGATGCTGCTAAACCTACCGGGCACAGAACAGCTTCCCTCCCCAATATTTTCTGGCTGAAAATGTAAATAGCACAGAGGTTGGGAAATCCAGTCCTAGTGTCTGCACAGTTTTCTAAGCACCTGCCTTGATAATTACGAAGCCTCTGTCAGGTAAGCAGGACAGGAATTGCTGACCCCATTTAAGAGTGGAGGCAACTGACGATCAGAGTTCAAGCGACCTGCCTTGAACTTAAAAAAATTTTTACCGATTAACAAAATGTTTCAGGCCTCTTGCCTCCTGAGCCCCAGCTCAAATCCCTCAGCTATGCTAGAGTGACATGTCTGTTTTTCCCTCATCAGACACAGAGGTTCCTGAGGGTGGGGTTTTGTGTGATTCATCAATATCCTTAACACAAGGAACAAGCCCTGGCACAAAGGAGTTAACTGTTTGCTGAAAGAACGTCTTGGCAATTATAGATCCTGACTGATAACGACAAAATCACAGAACACATAAACAGGTCTGTCCCTTCAGCCTTCAGGCACTGCCTGTACTGTGGCCTCTGCTGATCTGATCTGTGTGTCGATTGACAGCCTGGGTCCCTCTCCTTCCATCCGTTAATGGCATTAGCATCTAGTCAATAATACTCAGCATTTCATTTTACCACTTTAATTAACAAATTCAATTTGTTCAAACCACTGTGAAAACAAATTAAAAGCTCAAGAATGGGGCCTCCAGGAGGGGGAAGGAAGGCAGGGGCTATGCAAAGATTAGGCTGCTTGTTGATCTGATCTTTGGAGATTATGGGGAGCTGAACACGGTCTGCCCTTCAAGCTTCTTCCTATCCCAGACCCAACAGAGTGCCTCAGAGACGCAGCCAAGGTGGAGCACAGCAGCTTCTGTCTCTTTAGGCTTGTCCCTGCCCTCTTCACATGGACAGAAGGGGCCCCAGCTCTCCTTCTTCAGAGGAGCACTCTGCTTTGAATTCAACGACATTAATAAAAGTCACCCTGACCAGTACTTCTCAGCCAGAGAGAATGTTAACTCCTAGGGGACATTTGACAATATCTGGAGAAATGTCTAGTTGTCACACGAGGGAGAAGGTGCTACGAGCATGTAGGAGAGGCCATGATGCTGCTAAACCTACCGGGCACAGAACAGCTTCCCTCCCCAATATTTTCTGGCTGAAAATGTAAATAGCACAGAGGTTGGGAAATCCAGTCCTAGTGTCTGCACAGTTTTCTAAGCACCTGCCTTGATAATTACGAAGCCTCTGTCAGGTAAGCAGGACAGGAATTGCTGACCCCCATTTAAGAGTGGAGGCAACTGACGATCAGAGTTCAAGCGATGTGCTCCAGGTGCACACTTAGGAACTGACAGTCAACGGTCCAGAAAAAGATACTTTTTCTACCTCTGAGTTAACAAAATGGAAAGCACCTTTTGGAGCCTCCAAGCAGTTTTTAGGGGAATGAGAGTTGGTTACATTTACTGAACACCTCTTAGGGGATAGGCATTGGGCAGGATATTTACCATGTAATAGGCTTGGTGGAGCCTGACCTGGGAGAAGGTGCTTGTGATGAGCACATCTGAGAAACCTGCCTGTGTCCTCTACATTGGATCAAGAGTTAGATCCAGTCACTGCATGGCAGCTATGCAAAATTTTGAATAAAAGGCAGTCACTCAAAAGGTCACTTGGCTCTTAACTATGGGTTATTCCAGGTCTTGGATTCAATTATCTTTTCCAGCTTAGAAAGCAAGTAGCTCTAAGTGCAGACAAAGCTGCATAGAGCAGTTGAGGTGGGAAAAATAAAACCCAAACTTAAGCCCTTTTCAGGAGTTCTGACAAGTACACAGACATATTTGATAAACTGAGAGAGCTGTATATATATATATATATGGGGCGGGAAGGAGATAGGAAGAGAAAGGGGAGAAAAAAGGAGGGAGGCTGATGAAGTTACTGCAGATGATCAATAGAAGGCTTCAGAGAGAACTTATCCAAAAGTAAAGAAGAGTCCAGAATTAAGAAGCACCCACGGACCCTGAACATCAGAGGGCAGGTGGCTCCTAGTATAGCCAAGAGCAGACTGAGTAGATGACACAGATCAATAGCTTTGTGGATGTATCAAAAGAGATAAGTCACTAAATTCAGTAATACTTTGGTGTTTTCCCAAGCTGTTTGCTCTGGTATACCCCTGAAATCAGGGCGTCTTTGCTGGTTCATTGGTATAGAATCCACCTGCAGTGAAGGAGATGCAAGAGATGCTGGTTTGATCCCTGGGAAGGGGTCATCCCCTGGAGGAAGGCATGGCAACCCACTTCAGTATTGTTGCCTGGAGAATCCCATGGACAGAGGAGCCTGGTGGGTTGCAGTCCATAGGGTAGAAAAGAGTTGAACATGACTGAAGTGACTGAGCATGCGCGCGTGTGCACACACACACCCACACACACCCACACACACACCTGACATGAATATAACAGAGAGACTTCATGGGAGTATTATTCTGTGGGGAGTTAATTTCTGGCATTGTGTTACAGAATTGGCATTTCACTTTCATTTCCACAGGTCATAGATTCCCAGCTCTGCAGATAAAGGCAATGATAAACACAGCATTCAAAGGAATAAAGTTCCAGCCTAGAAGCACACAGCTCCTAACAAGACTGAGAGCTAGAACCAGCTCAACTTGCATGGTCAAGTGATAACCAGGGGCAGTGTACAAATACTTGTAATACTTCTTGGAGATCTCAGTTAAAAGAACAGTGTACAACATTGGATTTCCTACTAAAATAGGGCAGGGGCACTGAGGTACAAAAATGTAGTGGTTCATGTGACCTCAGTGGTATGAACAGGATGCAGAAACTCATGCCATTGGATTTGTTCATGTTATCTCATTTAATCCTGTAACAATACACAGAGTTGCTTTATCCTTGCCCAAAGTCATATACCTCAGAGATGAGAGAATGGGGATTTGAAGTCAGATCTATCTGATTCTAAATAGTAAGTTGTGTCCATCCTACAGTGTCAGGGCCCTTAGGAGGAGAAGGGAGGAGTGGCCAGAAGGTCCCATGTCGCTGGGTCTGCTGCATCTCACTGTCCAGTGCCTTTTTCTCTTGTTCCTGCAGATGTCTGCTTGGGACTCCTGGCAACAAGCAGATCACTGTTCTATAAAACTGGCAAGGCATGTTTCTAAACTAAATTATATTAATACACATATCCACATACAGAAATCTGATATACTTGCCATTATAAATGCCAAGGGTGACAAATTCCTGTCCTATGCCTATGGAAAAACAGGACCTTGTGTCAGGGAAAGAGATGCTGAGGAGATACCTTTCCCTATTGAAGGGCTCATTGTGTCTTAGGTCCTTCAGCAGTCTTAGCACCAGATACTGAATTAGTTGTGGCAGGGTACTCTGGTGTGTTGGAACAGCATGGCTTCAGAGCCCAATTACTCTGAGCCTCAATTCCGGATTCACAGCTCAGTTGCTGAGTGACCCTGGGCTCACAACTTAATTTCTCAGATCTTCAGATTCCTAATCAGTTAAATGAGATATCAGTAAATCTGTTAAATATCTCTTGTGAGGATTAAATGAGATGATTTGGGTAAAGAACTTAGAACAGTGTTTGGCATATAAGTAGATGTTTAACAAACGTTAGCTCCCTCCTCACATTACTAAATCTTTCTCTCATACTGGAAGCCGTGGCCCAATTCAATGCTTCTTCCCAGAATTCAGAAGAAAGCCTGAGACATGGTAAATAAAAGTTTGACATGTAAAAGAGTGGTGGGAAACACTAGGATTATACTCAACCGAGACTTGAATTCAGCTCCATTATTTTCTAATTGCTGTGCAACCTTGAGCAAAGTACCTAACCTCTTTCAGCCTCAATTTCCGGGGAAAATATGGACTTGAACAGGATGCAGAAACTCATGCCATTGGATTTGTTCATGTTATCTCATTTAATCCTGTAACAATACACAGAGTTGCTTTATCCTTGCCCAAAGTCATATACCTCAGAGATGAGAGAATGGGGATTTGAAGTCAGATCTATCTGATTCTAAATAGTAAGTTGTGTCCATCCTACAGTGTCAGGGCCCTTAGGAGGAGAAGGGAGGAGTGGCCAGAAGGTCCCATGTCGCTGGGTCTGCTGCATCTCACTGTCCAGTGCCTTTTTCTCTTGTTCCTGCAGATGTCTGCTTGGGACTCCTGGCAACAAGCAGATCACTGTTCTATAAAACTGGCAAGGCATGTTTCTAAACTAAATTATATTAATACACATATCCACATACAGAAATCTGATATACTTGCCATTATAAATGCCAAGGGTGACAAATTCCCTGTCCTATGCCTATGGAAAAACAGGACCTTGTGTCAGGGAAAGAGATGCTGAGGAGATACCTTTCCCTATTGAAGGGCTCATTGTGTCTTAGGTCCTTCAGCAGTCTTAGCACCAGATACTGAATTAGTTGTGGCAGGGTACTCTGGTGTGTTGGAACAGCATGGCTTCAGAGCCCAATTACTCTGAGCCTCAATTCCGGATTCACAGCTCAGTTGCTGAGTGACCCTGGGCTCACAACTTAATTTCTCAGATCTTCAGATTCCTAATCAGTTAAATGAGATATCAGTAAATCTGTTAAATATCTCTTGTGAGGATTAAATGAGATGATTTGGGTAAAGAACTTAGAACAGTGTTTGGCATATAAGTAGATGTTTAACAAACGTTAGCTCCCTCCTCACATTACTAAATCTTTCTCTCATACTGGAAGCCGTGGCCCAATTCAATGCTTCTTCCCAGAATTCAGAAGAAAGCCTGAGACATGGTAAATAAAAGTTTGACATGTAAAAGAGTGGTGGGAAACACTAGGATTATACTCAACCGAGACTTGAATTCAGCTCCATTATTTTCTAATTGCTGTGCAACCTTGAGCAAAGTACCTAACCTCTTTCAGCCTCAATTTCCATTTGGGTAAAATGGAAAGAATATTAACTTAACTGGACAGGCTTTTGTAAGGATGGAAGTTAGTTACATAAAGAATTTACATTAATACCATAGACCTGGCAAATAGAAGGTATTAGATATGAATATTCCTATTAGATATTTGGATTTTATCTGAATGTTACAATCCTTTCATTTTCTTTTATTCATTTAAATATTCATTTATTTATTTGCTTGACTGCACAGGGTCTTAGTTGTGGCATGCAGGACCTTTAGTTGTGGCATGCGGGACCTTTAGTTGTGGCATGCGGGACCTTAGTTCCTGACCAGGGACTGAACCTGGGCCCCCTGCTTTGATAGTGTGGACTCTTAGCCACTGGACCAGCAGGGAATTCTCCAATTTTTTCATTTTTAATCAATCATCTAAGCATCACTACTTCCTCTTTATCTTAGTTATTTTCTCTGCTTATGGAAAAAATATGCGGGAATAAGGAAGCCAGTCTCGTTGTGTTTCATGGACTTTTCAGAGCATCACAATTGCTCTTGTACCATCAACAAACACATACAGAGAATCTCCTGTGTGCACAAACCTGTGTTAGGTTTTGGGGAATCAATGTCAAACAAGACTGATGAAGTCTGTGCTTTCAAAGAGCTTCTCGCCTAGTATGTGTGTGTATGGTGGGGGCTCGGGAGGCAAACAATAAACAGACAAAAGAATCATGGACTGATAAACCAATGTCTTGCTCTATGACAACTGCAAGTGTCTTTGATTATCTCTATTTTTATTCCCCAGAATGAAATTAACAAGATATGTCAAAGAGACACTCTGAGCTGCTCACAGCAAGTTGATGAGCAGGTACCTCTTAGGATAGAAGTGGCTATTTAAAGGTATTTTGCTTCCATTATGCAACAATTTGAATCTCCTCATACCCCCACATACACTCCCATTAAAGCATGCTCCAAGACTCAGTAACATTTGCTCACACAGCCTCTGTTCCTGGCATTGTGACATGTGCCAAAGCTGTATGGATAAGGCATGGCCCCTGACCTAGAGAAGCTCTCAGGAAACAAACAGCACCATGTGGTTATAGTTGAAATAAAAAGTAGCACAAAGGTGTACAGGAGCCTGAGTTGGTTCTGTGTGTGTGTGTGTGTGTGTGTTTAACACTGGTGAAGGGTAGGCTGAGAGTCAGAGAAGGCTTCTTGGATGCATAATGCTAATGCAGAGGCACAGACTGATGCAACAACAATACGTCAGGGCTAGAAGAGTTAGGTGGCATCAGGCCTGGCTTCCTACCCAGAATGGGAAGCAATATTCAGTAGTTCCTGCCTGCACAGTCCAGTATGCCAGATCCTGTGATGGTCACCGAGGATACAAAGGCAAATAAAGCATTAGCCTGCCTTAGTGAGCTCACAGTGTGGCATAGAGAGGCAATCAAGGCACCAGAATAAACAAGAAGGGCCAAAAATAAAGCATTACTGAACAACTGGACCAGCAGGAATTCTCCAATTTTTTCATTTTAATCAATCATCTAAGCATCACTACTTCCTCTTTATCTTAGTTATTTTCTCTGCTTATGGAAAAAAGATGTGGGAATAAGGAAGCCAGTCTCGTTGTGTTTCATGGACTTTTCAGAGCATCACAATTGCTCTTGTACCATCAACAAACACATACAGAGAATCTCCTGTGTGCACAAACCTGTGTTAGGTTTTGGGGAATCAATGTCAAACAAGACTGATGAAGTCTGTGCTTTCAAAGAGCTTCTCGCCTAGTATGTGTGTGTATGGTGGGGGCTCGGGAGGCAAACAATAAACAGACAAAAGAATCATGGACTGATAAACCAATGTCTTGCTCTATGACAACTGCAAGTGTCTTCGATTATCTCTATTTTTGTTCCCCAGAATGAAATTAACAAGATATGTCAAAGAGACACTCTGAGCTGCTCACAGCAAGTTGATGAGCAGGTACCTCTTAGGATAGAAGTGGCTATTTAAAGGTATTTTGCTTCCATTATGCAACAATTTGAATCTCCTCATACCCCCACATACACTCCCATTAAAGCATGCTCCAAGACTCAGTAACATTTGCTCACACAGCCTCTGTTCCTGGCATTGTGACATGTGCCAAAGCTGTATGGATAAGGCATGGCCCCTGACCTAGAGAAGCTCTCAGGAAACAAACAGCACCATGCGGTTATAGTTGAAATAAAAAGTAGCACAAAGGTGTACAGGAGCCTGAGTTGGTTCTGTGTGTGTGTGTGTGTGTGTTTAACACTGGTGAAGGGTAGGCTGAGAGTCAGAGAAGGCTTCTTGGATGCATAATGCTAATGCAGAGGCACAGACTGATGCAACAACAATACGTCAGGGCTAGAAGAGTTAGGTGGCATCAGGCCTGGCTTCCTACCCAGAATGGGAAGCAATATTCAGTAGTTCCTGCCTGCACAGTCCCGTATGCCAGATCCTGTGATGGTCACCGAGGATACAAAGGCAAATAAAGCATTAGCCTGCCTTATTGAGCTCACAGTGTGGCATAGAGAGGCAATCAAGGCACCAGAATGACAAATGCCAGAATGAAGGGAAGCCCAGAGGGGAAATGGGACAGCCAGCTGGGAACACAGAGGAGTGAGGGAACAGTTGAGCTGAACAATCAGGGTGAGGTCCCAGAAGTCTTCACAGGGCAGGCAATGATTTAGCTGAGATTTGAAAGCTGAACAGAGATTTTTCTTTGTCCTATCCATGCATCCATCCATCGCCAATTGATTAACTTCATAGAATATTTGAAGACTCATTAGAGCTAGGCATAAGCAGGACAAAGTCCAGATGAAACTGTGAAGACTTTAGAGTTTACCTCAACCTCATAGGCTGTCAGAGGATACATGATATAGTTAAATCCCCATCATTTTAAAGATGTGGAAACCGAGGTCCAAAGGAGAGGTGAAAGCATGAATCTCCAGCCACTTGGGCAGCAGTTGACAGAGCCAGAAGTAGAACCCCAAGTGTGCACAGACCCCAGGTCACATCCTATTGTAACATGCTGCCCCTTTCTCAGTTTCCTCCAACCCATTTTTTTGCAACCTCCTCTATTCCCTGCACCCATGGGATCCAATACTCTCTTATTCTTCCCCTTTCTGGTTTAAACATTTTTCTGAGCAAAGTTCAGAAATTCATACCAAGATGAACAAATCAAAGTTTTACATATGGAAAAAAGAAGGGCAAGGGGGAAAAAAGCCCCACAGTTCAATAACTCATTACATCATTCACTTATTTCTCTCTACTAAAATCTAACTCTTCATCAGGGAGTCTGTGGAACTGGGAGCAACTCTAAGTTAGGACAACCTTAAAATCTGCACAATCTTATTCTCCTCACAATGACCTTGGGACACAGGATGGTTTTCTCCATTTTACAGGAAAGAAACTGAGGCCCAGAGATGTTTTATATCACACTTGGGAAGTCATAAGGCCAGGATCTGAACGTAACCCTATCCTACAGCAAAATCCTAGGCCCATACTGCACCCCAAGGCACACTGGCACAAATACATGAGCAGTTCTTTTTAACTGAAATAAAGCTTCTCAGGTGGCGCTAGTGGTAAAGAACACACCTGCCAATGCAGGAGATTCAAGAGACACGGTTCCATTCCTGGGTTGGGAAGATCCCATGGAGAAGGGAATGGCAACCCACTCCAGTAATTTTGCCTGGAGAATTCCATGGACAGAGGATCCTGGTGGGCTATCGTCTGTGGGGGTCACAAGGAGTCAGACAGGACTGAAGCCACTTAGCAATGCATTGCATGGTTGATTTTCAGCAATCTGTTAGTTTCAGGTGTACAGGCAGCGATCACGCTGGGAAGTGAGCATCTGTGCTTCTGAACTTTGAATCCTTAGCCTAGGATTAGGGCCTGATCCATAGGAGGCATTTAGCAAACATTGGCTGTACAAACACATAACTGGATAAATACATCTTTTGTTGGTTTCCTGTGCACACCAATTATAGGAGATGTTTACATTACTTAGTGACAGTTTTATCAACAGGTCAGGATGTGAGAGAAAGGACAATGGACTGGGATGAGGACGACTGGTGTTCTGATGTGGAGTGACTGGGCCTGGTTTTCTGCACCCCGGCTTCTTCATTGGTAAAACAAGGAGGCTGAACAAGATAAAGTTCAAGAGCCCTTCTACCTATAAGCTTTGCATCAATAGCTGAAAAGCTGCCCACACCGTGCTGATTTCCTTCCATAAGCACTTGGGATCAGGCTCTGTGCCAGGCATGGGTGACACAGAGATAAATGACACCCAATCTTGCCCAAAAGGACTCACAACTGAGCGGAGAGCGTAGTCTGATGGCTACATGGGAAGGAGAGGAGTAGAGGGAAGTACAGAGGAGGGTTTTGATAGCCCTAGGGCAGGGGGATCTGAGGAGGGCAACCTGGAGGAGGTCACGGCAAAGTCAGCTCTGTGGAGAAACCTCTCATGTGAGAACAGAGGTGGTGGGGACAGGCCAACACCGGGTCTCATGCGCACACTGGAGTCTTCTGTACTGCCTATCCCTCCTCTTCTGAGAATCACCTCTCTCCAGGAACAATTTGCCTCTGGCCTACTTTTCCACCCCTCTGTCACAGCATGCTCTCCTTTCCTTCTCCCTGAAACGTGCTCCTTCTTCACCAGCGTCTTCTCTGCCTACTTCTCTCTTTCTTCTGTCCCCATCCTGTTAAGTACTCCTCCATCTTCAGAGCTCAACTCAAGTCTCCTCAGAAACGCCTTTTCTGATGCTCCAGGTTAGTTCAGGTCACCCCACTGTATATTTTCTTAGCACCCTGTGTTTCTCCTTCATCATACTGTTAAGTAAGAAGTGAACCATGTGCTCAGTCGCTTAATGTTGGTCTACTATACTAGAATGAAGGCTCCACAAAGGGCAGGGACTCCTTCTTACTCAAATGTTTCATCCCCGGCACTGTGCTTTCACATAGTGAAAGAGAAAGTGTTGGTTGCTCAGTCATGTTTGACACTTTGTGACCCACCACGCTCCTCTGTCCATGGAGTTCTCCAGGCAAGAATACTGGAGTGGGGGCTTCCCTGGTGGTTGAGTGGGTAGAGTCTGCCTTGAAGTGCAAGGGGCACCAGTTCCATCCCTGGCTGGGGAAGATACCACGTGCTGTGGAGCAGCTGGACTGGTGTGTCCAATTACAAGACAGCGCTCTGGAGTGCATGCGCCCAGAGCCAGTGCTCTGCAATGAGAGAGGCTACGGCAACAGGAGGCCCACACATGCCAAAGAGTAAAATATGGGTGAAAAAAAAAAGAGGAACGATGGGAAAAATATATATTAAAAAAAAAAAAAAAAAACGAATACTGGAGTGGGTTGCCAGGCTTTCCTCCAAGGGCTCTTCCTGACCCAGGAAGTGAACCCAGGTCTCCCGCATTGCAGTCAGATTCTTTGCCATCTGAGCCACCAGGGAAGCCCAAGAATACTGGAGTGGGTAGCTTATCCCTTCTTCAGGGAATCTTCCAGACCCAGGAATCAAACCGTACAGGGGGACTCCTACGTTGCAGGCAGACTCGACTCTTTTATTTTTGAAATTTGGGGCTCTTTCTATTAACTTATTATTTATTTATTTCTCATCTATCCTCATTCTTAGGCCTGTGTGGGCCTCCCATTGCAGTGGCCTTTCCAGCTGCAGAGCGCCAGCTCTGGGGGTACGCGCTCCAGAGCACTGGCTTGCAATTGGACACTGGTTGAGCCGCTCTGCAGCGCGTGGGATCTTCCTGGACCAGGAATCAAATCGGTTCCCCTTGCACTGCAAGGTGGACTCTTTACCCACTGGACCACCAGGGAAGTCCCTGCAGGCAGACTCTTTACCAGCTGAGCTACCAGGGAAGCCCCTGCTTTTATGTGGTTTAGTTCAGTTCAGTTGCTCAGTTGTGTCCGACTCTTCGTGACTCCATGGACTGCTGCAGCCCAGCTTCCCTGTTCTTCACCATTTCCTGGGGTTGCTCAAACTCATGTCCATTGACTTATACAGCGAAGCCATCCAACCATCTCATACTCTGGTGTTATAGGGTCTCAATAATTATTGAATATATTGACCCTACTTATAGTAGGGTTTCAGTAAATGTTTGTTGAATAAATGAATGGAGGGACATAGATAGGGTAGAGAAGAGGGGAGGGCAGTGCTCACTTTTCTCTTTAATTGCACTTTCAAGCTATAAATCCTCTTTAATTATGTTGAAGTTCACAATGTCTCTGAGGCTAATGCTTTTCAGCTGTTCCATCCTCTCCCTTTCTTCTGCTCAAAACTCAACTGAATCCTTTAATTTTTAAGTGCTCAAAACAGGTTTGTATAAAGAAAGAATAAATGAATATGGCCCTAAGCTTCTCACTGCATTAACTCAATGAGAGAGGCTACGGCAACAGGAGGCCCACACATGCCAAAGAGTAAAATATGGGTGAAAAAAAAAAGAGGAACGATGGGAAAAATATATATTAAAAAAAAAAAAAAAAACCGAATACTGGAGTGGGTTGCCAGGCTTTCCTCCAAGGGCTCTTCCTGACCCAGGAAGTGAACCCAGGTCTCCCGCATTGCAGTCAGATTCTTTGCCATCTGAGCCACCAGGGAAGCCCAAGAATACTGGAGTGGGTAGCTTATCCCTTCTTCAGGGAATCTTCCAGACCCAGGAATCAAACCGTACAGGGGGACTCCTACGTTGCAGGCAGACTCAACTCTTTTATTTTTGAAATTTGGGGCTCTTTCTATTAACTTATTATTTATTTATTTCTCATCTATCCTCATTCTTAGGCCTGTGTGGGCCTCCCATTGCAGTGGCCTTTCCAGCTGCAGAGCGCCAGCTCTGGGGGTACGCTGCCCAGAGCACTGGCTTGCAATTGGACACTGGTTGAGCCGCTCTGCAGCGCGTGGGATCTTCCTGGACCAGGAATCAAATCGGTTCCCCTTGCACTGCAAGGTGGACTCTTTACCCACTGGACCACCAGGGAAGTCCCTGCAGGCAGACTCTTTACCAGCTGAGCTACCAGGGAAGCCCCTGCTTTTATGTGGTTTAGTTCAGTTCAGTTGCTCAGTTGTGTCCGACTCTTCGTGACTCCATGGACTGCTGCAGCCCAGCTTCCCTGTTCTTCACCATTTCCTGGGGTTGCTCAAACTCATGTCCATTGACTTATACAGCGAAGCCATCCAACCATCTCATACTCTGGTGTTATAGGGTCTCAATAATTATTGAATATATTGACCCTACTTATAGTAGGGTTTCAGTAAATGTTTGTTGAATAAATGAATGGAGGGACATAGATAGGGTAGAGAAGAGGGGAGGGCAGTGCTCACTTTTCTCTTTAATCGCACTTTCAAGCTATAAATCCTCTTTAATTATGTTGAAGTTCACAATGTCTCTGAGGCTAATGCTTTTCAGCTGTTCCATCCTCTCCCTTTCTTCTGCTCAAAACTCAACTGAATCCTTTAATTTTTAAGTGCTCAAAACAGGTTTGTATAAAGAAAGAATAAATGAATATGGCCCTAAGCTTCTCACTGCATTAACTCACCAAAATCTTTCCCACTCTTCAAAATGCAGCACACCCCCAGATTGCCTCTAATCCACAGCCCAGTCCCTCAATGTAATTGATTACAGATGAGGAATGATAGGAAAACAATTGGACTGAGCAATGTCACAACAAAATACAAATGGTTGATGGCCCTTTAAACCAACTCTTATTCACTTCCTATTTCTTTTCCTTCCTTCCTTCTTTCCTTCCTTCCTTCCTTCCTCTGTCTCTCCCTCTCTCCCTCCCTCTTTCCCTCCTTCCTTCCCTACTTTCTATCCTCCATATGCCCCATCCTTCTTATTATTTTTAATTTAAAAAAAGGGGAGTAACTTGCTAAATCCAGGGTGAACAGAATATGAGAAACATACCAAGCTGAAAATATCTTTTTAGCATCACCCTACAAAAGCAAGACTATTTTTCACAAAAAGTTGGAAAACAGATTCTTAGAGAATATCTGCATCATTTTTTTGACTTATAAAGGTAGAAAGAGAAGTCTAGGAGAGGGCAAAACACATGTTCAAGGCTCAGAACAAAGCAATGTCAAAGGGGGACTGGAACTCCCTGTATTGACCTAGTGCATTGCCCTCTATATGTTGGCTGCGTGCTTTGTCAGCAGTCTGTAAATCAAGCCCTGCTGGCGTCCCTCTGCCCCTGCTTCCTGGCCTCTGGCCACCTGCCTTTCTCTGCCTGAGTCCAGGGCAGAGCCTGCCTGCCTGCCCCAGCGGCCCCTGTGAGCACTGCCGCTCTGCAGAGGGCTTTGCTCCCCTTCCCTGAGTCATTCACTTGCCATCTGCTTTCAGATATCTCCCCCAAACCTGTGTTTCTACTGTTCCCTGAACTGTCATGCCCTGCTCCCTGGCTAATGGACCCAATAAACAGCTGCTTTAATTCAGCCTTCATCCATCTTCAAGCCAAAAGTTTACATCAACTATTTTTCACTTTCTTGCATTTTTTGATTCACTGATTTCAGAGAATTAAATGTGTCTGAAAGAGCCAAGGTGAAGCAATGAGGACTTTTCTAAGGAATTGTCATGACAGTGTTCACTCCTTTACACATGCAGCCTTTGGGTCAATGAGAATTCCTGACATTCAGTGTGTGTTGACAAAGAATGATAGCTTAAAAAGCGGAAGGCACTGTTGCATAGCAGTAACTGATGTAGATGTACATGAAGAATAGCCTAGAAAAAATTAAATATATACAGGGACTTCCCAGGTAGCTCAGTGGTAAAGAATCCATCTACCAATGCAGGAGACACTGGTTAGATCCGTGGGCCAAGGAAGATCCTCTGGAGTAAGAAATGGCAACCTCACTCTAGTATTCTTCCCTAAAAAGTTCCACAGACAGAGGGGCCTGGGAGATTACAGTCCATGGGGTCACAAAGAATCAGACAGAGCTTAGAGGCTGACCATATATAATAAAACTGTAACGTTTACTGAGCACTCACTGTGTTACAGGATGTTCAAGAGACTGTTTCATTTGAGGCACCGGGAAATGAAAAGAGCTTGTGTGGAATATCTGAAGGAATGTCAGACTTTTGTACAGAATTTCCAAGTATGTATCTAGAAACCAATTATAGAACTTGATACACTTTGTTCACTTCAAGGATACAAAGGAAAAGAGGGTTAGAAATGAAAGAGTGGGTCTTGTGAGGGGGATTTTTGATGCCTGGGGTCCCACATGCCATGGCTCCAGAGGAGGGATTAGTGTGTTTCTCCCTTCTTCTCTGCATAGGGAGAGGGGAATTGAGTTTTTAGATTCTGACTCATTCCAGAAAAATCTAGTGAGCAAGAGAGTATGGAAAAGGTGACGAAGCAGCAGCACCGAGACTGGCCTGGAACCTAGGGCTGTCAAGGAAGAAGAGTCTGAGCAGACGTGGGGCCACGTGGTCAGAATCAGTTTGATGACATTTTGCCTCCTGTGTCATCTCTGTATACAGTGGACCACCAGAAAAGCAGGCAATGGAAGGGGATAGTGACAGTGGGAGGGGCAGAATGTATTCCCCAAGGGAAGGTTGCATTCAAGCAGAGGCGCCTCCCAAAAAGCCCATGAAGGCATGGCCCTGGGAGGAAATCAGCTGCAAACATCTACTTGGTCCAGAGCGCTTGCAGACAGCTTAGGAGAGGGCCCAGTAGTGGCACCATCCTGCTCCTCTCACACCCCAGCCCTCTCCTACTCCAACCTTGGCTGGAGGTGGAGGTCCGAAGGAAGAAGACATTCAATCAAGCTCAGCTCTTTGCTTATTGTCTCGGATTGGACATTTTTGATTACTGAATTGAGGCTATGTTTATTAGTTAAAGTGAATGGAAGATGATCTAGTACCTAAAAGGAGAATTTTCATCCAGGGCAGGTGAAAGACTATCCCTCTGAACAGGTCTGAAATATTGATAGGAAACAAAAATGAAGCTGCTTTTATGAATATACTCTGAGTCCTGCATATTATATCAACATATTATTAGCTACACAGGTAATCCTGGAGATAAGTAATATGACTGTCCCCATCTTAATAAGCGTAGAACCTGAAACACAGGGAGATCAAGTAACTTGCCCAAGGTCACCCTCTCATCAAATAGAAGTATTTTCAAGCACCGTAAACTTCCTAGGGAATGTCAGACTTTTGTACAGAATTTCCAAGTATGTATCTAGAAACCAATTATAGAACTTGATACACTTTGTTCACTTCAAGGATACAAAGGAAAAGAGGGTTAGAAATGAAAGAGTGGGTCTTGTGAGGGGGATTTTTGATGCCTGGGGTCCCACATGCCATGGCTCCAGAGGAGGGATTAGTGTGTTTCTCCCTTCTTCTCTGCATAGGGAGAGGGGAATTGAGTTTTTAGATTCTGACTCATTCCAGAAAAATCTAGTGAGCAAGAGAGTATGGAAAAGGTGACGAAGCAGCAGCACCGAGACTGGCCTGGAACCTAGGGCTGTCAAGGAAGAAGAGTCTGAGCAGACGTGGGGCCACGTGGTCAGAATCAGTTTGATGACATTTTGCCTCCTGTGTCATCTCTGTATACAGTGGACCACCAGAAAAGCAGGCAATGGAAGGGGATAGTGACAGTGGGAGGGGCAGAATGTATTCCCCAAGGGAAGGTTGCATTCAAGCAGAGGCGCCTCCAAAGAGCCCATGAAGGCATGGCCCTGGGAGGAAATCAGCTGCAAACATCTACTTGGTCCAGAGCGCTTGCAGACAGCTTAGGAGAGGGCCCAGTAGTGGCACCATCCTGCTCCTCTCACACCCCAGCCCTCTCCTACTCCAACCTTGGCTGGAGGTGGAGGTCCGAAGGAAGAAGACATTCAATCAAGCTCAGCTCTTTGCTTATTGTCTCGGATTGGACATTTTTGATTACTGAATTGAGGCTATGTTTATTAGTTAAAGTGAATGGAAGATGATCTAGTACCTAAAAGGAGAATTTTCATCCAGGGCAGGTGAAAGACTATCCCTCTGAACAGGTCTGAAATATTGATAGGAAACAAAAATGAAGCTGCTTTTATGAATATACTCTGAGTCCTGCATATTATATCAACATATTATTAGCTACACAGGTAATCCTGGAGATAAGTAATATGACTGTCCCCATCTTAATAAGCGTAGAACCTGAAACACAGGGAGATCAAGTAACTTGTCCAAGGTCACCCTCTCATCAAATAGAAGTATTTTCAAGCACCGTAAACTTCCTAGCGGTAGGGATATATATGATCCCTTGCTGTATCCCACCACCTCTGCACAGTGCCAAGGGCTCAGCATTACAAATAATGCTTGAAGGTCTGGTTTCAGAATGCTATGCTGTAAATAAGTGCATAAGAGAAATTTAGACCTTCAGGAACAGGTGATCCAAATTAGATCAAGGAGGACCCCTCCAGACCCATCTCAGAGGTTCCCAACTCCCTTGTGTGGTCTGTTGGCCAGGCTGTAGCCAGCCTTGCCCACTAGGTCTGTCCTTAGGACACAATGTTACAATTGCACCATCCTGTTTTCTGTTGTTATGGAGTCCCTCCTAGTCACCTGTCTTTCCCCAGCTCCCACACCCCTACCTCTGCTCCATTTTTTTTCAGCTGGAAACATCAATAAAATTTAATCGGTGATGTTAATTTAGCTGGATGAGGACTGCACAGATAAGCTATTCCTCTGTGATTAGCTGGATAAAGGTTGGGAGGGAGCAGTCATGGCTGGAAACCCACCAGCAGCAGGGAGGCAGAGGGAGCCCCTGGCACCCCAAACCCCAGGGAAGGGGTCAGGACTGTGGCCCAGACTGACTGGGGTCTTCTGTGGCTCTGTAGCCTGGGAGAGGGAGAACAGGCATCACCCTCTTTGGCTCTCGGTATAACCTTAATACTTGTAGCCATAACATAATATTGTTCAGCAACCTTTCTTCAGGAGCTCAAAAATTTAGATAGAAGTATCTAAACAAAGTCATGATCATGTAAGACTTGGAGACATTTTAGATTACCTAGCCCAAACCTCTCATTTTAGAGATTAAAAAATAATAGTAAAGATCCAGAGATCTTAGATCCAGAGAAGTAACACAGTTAATGCTAGATTGAGCTCTTTCGTCTTTCACTCTAGTTCTTCAGAGAAATGACAGGTCGGAATGGACTGGCATGGTCAGCAAAAGCATCAAGACTTAGGACTGCTGTGTACCGCCATCAGTGTCTTCTCAGAAAAGCTTCTCTGGTAAGGGTCTCAGGGTTCCGTGAAGAAGCAGTTCTACCAACCATATATGAAGAGAGCTGAAGAGGAAGCTACTGCGTTTTCTTACCAAAGTCACTTATGGAAAAGACATGGCAAGCCAATTACATCAACTGCTTGGTATTTTTGACTAGAATTGTTCAACAAGTAAGACAAGTTGATGTGACATTGAGGAGAAACACTTTATCGTATTAATCCTTATGGTGGCATTGCCAGGGAAGAATTATAACCTCTGCTTTAAAGATGAGAAGGCAAAAGCTCAGAGAAGCTTCGTGATTTGCTCAAAGTCATATAACTAATGAATGGGGGAATCTAGGCTAGAAGCTAGGTTTTTTGTCTAATTCCAAAGCCCTGTTCTTTCTATTTTATAGCTTGAAAACTGATTCCAAAGGTTGATATTAAAGGTAAATTTGTTCAATGAAAATGAAGAAAGCAAAAATTTGTAAACTAGTAGACTGCACAGATAAGCTATTCCTCTGTGATCCCCCTAGCTGGAAACATCAATAAAATTTAATCGGTGATGTTAATTTAGCTGGATGAGGACTGCACAGATAAGCTATTCCTCTGTGATTAGCTGGATAAAGGTTGGGAGAGCAGTCATGGCTGGAAACCCACCAGCAGCAGGGAGGCAGAGGGAGCCCCTGGCACCCCAAACCCCAGGGAAGGGGTCAGGACTGTGGCCCAGACTGACTGGGGTCTTCTGTGGCTCTGTAGCCTGGGAGAGGGAGAACAGGCATCACCCTCTTTGGCTCTCGGTATAACCTTAATACTTGTAGCCATAACATAATATTGTTCAGCAACCTTTCTTCAGGAGCTCAAAAATTTAGATAGAAGTATCTAAACAAAGTCATGATCATGTAAGACTTGGAGACATTTTAGATTACCTAGCCCAAACCTCTCATTTTAGAGATTAAAAAATAATAGTAAAGATCCAGAGATCTTAGATCCAGAGAAGTAACACAGTTAATGCTAGATTGAGCTCTTTCGTCTTTCACTCTAGTTCTTCAGAGAAATGACAGGTCGGAATGGACTGGCATGGTCAGCAAAAGCATCAAGACTTAGGACTGCTGTGTACCGCCATCAGTGTCTTCTCAGAAAAGCTTCTCTGGTAAGGGTCTCAGGGTTCCGTGAAGAAGCAGTTCTACCAACCATATATGAAGAGAGCTGAAGAGGAAGCTACTGCGTTTTCTTACCAAAGTCACTTATGGAAAAGACATGGCAAGCCAATTACATCAACTGCTTGGTATTTTTGACTAGAATTGTTCAACAAGTAAGACAAGTTGATGTGACATTGAGGAGAAACACTTTATCGTATTAATCCTTATGGTGGCATTGCCAGGGAAGAATTATAACCTCTGCTTTAAAGATGAGAAGGCAAAAGCTCAGAGAAGCTTCGTGATTTGCTCAAAGTCATATAACTAATGAATGGGGGAATCTAGGCTAGAAGCTAGGTTTTTTGTCTAATTCCAAAGCCCTGTTCTTTCTATTTTATAGCTTGAAAACTGATTCCAAAGGTTGATATTAAAGGTAAATTTGTTCAATGAAAATGAAGAAAGCAGTAACAGTATCACTGGAATAAGTACAGCCTCTCCAGGACATGAGCTTGAGTGATCAGCACTTGTGTTTACCCGGTTGTTTGCTCATTCATTCATTCATCTATCTGCTCATCCACTCATTCAGCAAATATTTATTAAGCATCTACTAAATGTGAGCCACTGTTCTAGGCAGTGAGGATACATGCTTAGGCAAAAATGGCTTTGCTTTCATGAAGCTTACATTCTGGTAGAAGGTGGAGGAAGAAAATGAGCAAGATATTATCAGATAATAATATCATATATGAAGGGAATAAAGAAGAGTGATATGACAGAAAGTGGGAGGGACAGGGAGGAGCTAATTAAGTAAGATGATCAGTAAAATCTCTGGAGGCTGGGGTCAGAGTTCAAGAGCAAGAGGATGAATAAAGGGAAAGAATGCTCATCTTCTTGGGAAACACAGAGCAGCTGTAGAGGGGATAAGAGCACTTTCCCCTGTTGTCCTGACCTCTATTTCACCTTCCCAGTATCTTTTGGCTTCTGAGTAGAAGGAACATCAAGGCAGACAGCTGCAAGCAGAGGATGTGCTGTAGAGGGAAGGCAGTGGGCATTGAAAGTGAATAGACCTCTGGCTGTGGAGCATCAGGAAAGTTCTTTAACCTCTATGTGTGAAGATGGGGACAGTGATGACTTCTTATCTCGGATGTGTGTGGATCAACTCAGGTAATGCCTGGGCCCGTCCAAGAAACTGAAGAGCTGCTTAAGCATAAAGGGAATGAAAAGACATGGCAAGCCAATTACATCAACTGCTTGGTATTTTTGACTAGAATTGTTCAACAAGTAAGACAAGTTGATGTGACATTGAGGAGAAACACTTTATCGTATTAATCCTTATGGTGGCATTGCCAGGGAAGAATTATAACCTCTGCTTTAAAGATGAGAAGGCAAAAGCTCAGAGAAGCTTCGTGATTTGCTCAAAGTCATATAACTAATGAATGGGGGAATCTAGGCTAGAAGCTAGGTTTTTTGTCTAATTCCAAAGCCCTGTTCTTTCTATTTTATAGCTTGAAAACTGATTCCAAAGGTTGATATTAAAGGTAAATTTGTTCAATGAAAATGAAGAAAGCAGTAACAGTATCACTGGAATAAGTACAGCCTCTCCAGGACATGAGCTTGAGTGATCAGCACTTGTGTTTACCCGGTTGTTTGCTCATTCATTCATTCATCTATCTGCTCATCCACTCATTCAGCAAATATTTATTAAGCATCTACTAAATGTGAGCCACTGTTCTAGGCAGTGAGGATACATGCTTAGGCAAAAATGGCTTTGCTTTCATGAAGCTTACATTCTGGTAGAAGGTGGAGGAAGAAAATGAGCAAGATATTATCAGATAATAATATCATATATGAAGGGAATAAAGAAGAGTGATATGACAGAAAGTGGGAGGGACAGGGAGGAGCTAATTAAGTAAGATGATCAGTAAAATCTCTGGAGGCTGGGGTCAGAGTTCAAGAGCAAGAGGATGAATAAAGGGAAAGAATGCTCATCTTCTTGGGAAACACAGAGCAGCTGTAGAGGGGATAAGAGCACTTTCCCCTGTTGTCCTGACCTCTATTTCACCTTCCCAGTATCTTTTGGCTTCTGAGTAGAAGGAACATCAAGGCAGACAGCTTCAAGCAGAGGAGTGTGCTGTAGAGGGAAGGCAGTGGGCTTTGAAAGTGAATAGACCTCTGGCTGTGGAACATCAGGTAAGTTCTTTAACCTCTATGTGTGAAGATGGGGACAGTGATGACTTCTTATCTCGGATGTGTGGGGATCAACTCAGTTAATGCATGGGCCTCCATTCTTAGTTGCCAGCAATAGAAACTGAAGAGCTGCTTAAGCATAAAGGGAATGAACTAGAGGAATCTTAGTAGCTTACAGAATGAGTTGAAGGACCAGAAAACTAGGTTGGATGCTAAGTCCTCGATTAGCCTAGAACTAATCTGATGAGAAAAATCACAGCTGCTACCTCTACCACCAAGTACCAGATGCTCGAGGCAGCACCACTCTGTGCTACCAGTTCAACGTCATTATAACTACTATGCTGCTAGCACAGGGACATTCCTGGGCCAGGAACTCCAGGTTGCCTCTCCCGCGTGGACTGCACAGATGCTTACCTCAGAACTGATTTCTGGTAGGGGGGCTTGCGACTGGTGGAGCTAGCGGAATGAATGCCTCTTCTATGGTTCTGTTCTAGCTGTGGGAGAAGTTAGGGAAGGGAGTTTTCTAACTTCTGCCATGAGGTGAAAGACTCATGAAGAAGAGTATTCAAAAAGGGTGGATCCAGAAAACGAGGCAAATATCCACTGAGGATGGAGAACACTCAGCATGGTACCTGGAACCCAACAGATGCTCAGTGAAGAAAAGTTTCTTTTCTCCTTCAGCTTCACAGACTTCCATCCAGCTGATCCTAAGCTCTGAGGAGGTATTAATAATGCTGTATGGGTAGATGAAAAGGCCACCATGTTCTATTTAAAACTCCCAGAGAGGAATCGTAAATTTAGCCCATGCTGTAGACACCTTCCAGAGAGACAGGCTGCTGACTGGGACTTGGCTCGAAGAAGGAACAATGCACTTGGCATTTGCCTAAATACAGCCTAGCCCAGAGGTAGGAGTGGTCTCATAAAATGAGGTGAGTTGAGAATGGAGCCTAAAATGAATTGCTGATCCATCACAAGGGCCTTTGGGGACAGAAACATGGGAAAACAGAGTAAAGATCTTCAGTTGGCAAATGATGAGTAATTCAATAATTGGACCTGGTGTCCTAAGCAGCGTGCTTCCCTTTTTATCCAAAGCCAGTCCTGTAACTGGAAATATGCCTCACTTTCCTTATTTGTATACCATTGCCATTCCCTACCACCACCTCCTGTACCGTTTGGGACTGGAGACCAGCCCTGAACTCCAGCATACATGAAAACATGTTAAGATCTTAGCAAAACTGTTTCCTATGTCAGGTTCCTTCACCTCAGATAAGATCCTCCCAGAAATAAACCCCATCCTAGATGGAAGCCAATTTAACACATAATTTATGGGTGAAATACACTTTACAGATTTGCTGCACATTATCCTATTTGATTCCAATGGCATCTGATTAGCCTAGAACTAATCTGAGTAGTCACCCCCCGTACCAGATGCTCGAGGCAGCACCACTCTGTGCTACCAGTTCAACGTCATTATAACTACTATGCTGCTAGCACAGGGACATTCCTGGGCCAGGAACTCCAGGTGCCTCTCCGTGGACTGCACAGATGCTTACCTCAGAACTGATTTCTGGTAGGGGGGCTTGCGACTGGTGGAGCTAGCGGAATGAATGCCTCTTCTATGGTTCTGTTCTAGCTGTGGGAGAAGTTAGGGAAGGGAGTTTTCTAACTTCTGCCATGAGGTGAAAGACTCATGAAGAAGAGTATTCAAAAAGGGTGGATCCAGAAAACGAGGCAAATATCCACTGAGGATGGAGAACACTCAGCATGGTACCTGGAACCCAACAGATGCTCAGTGAAGAAAAGTTTCTTTTCTCCTTCAGCTTCACAGACTTCCATCCAGCTGATCCTAAGCTCTGAGGAGGTATTAATAATGCTGTATGGGTAGATGAAAAGGCCACCATGTTCTATTTAAAACTCCCAGAGAGGAATCGTAAATTTAGCCCATGCTGTAGACACCTTCCAGAGAGACAGGCTGCTGACTGGGACTTGGCTCGAAGAAGGAACAATGCACTTGGCATTTGCCTAAATACAGCCTAGCCCAGAGGTAGGAGTGGTCTCATAAAATGAGGTGAGTTGAGAATGGAGCCTAAAATGAATTGCTGATCCATCACAAGGGCCTTTGGGGACAGAAACATGGGAAAACAGAGTAAAGATCTTCAGTTGGCAAATGATGAGTAATTCAATAATTGGACCTGGTGTCCTAAGCAGCGTGCTTCCCTTTTTATCCAAAGCCAGTCCTGTAACTGGAAATATGCCTCACTTTCCTTATTTGTATACCATTGCCATTCCCTACCACCACCTCCTGTACCGTTTGGGACTGGAGACCAGCCCTGAACTCCAGCATACATGAAAACATGTTAAGATCTTAGCAAAACTGTTTCCTATGTCAGGTTCCTTCACCTCAGATAAGATCCTCCCAGAAATAAACCCCATCCTAGATGGAAGCCAATTTAACACATAATTTATGGGTGAAATACACTTTACAAGGCACTTTGCTGCACATTATCCTATTTGATTCCAATGGCATCTCTGTGAATTTTATGTAATTTCTTTAAACACTGATTGAATAATACTGCATTTTTATTGTGTCAGGCACTGTGCGGAGACTCGGAGAGGAAGAAGTGACTTGCCTAAGAACATACAGCCACGTTTGGTGTTTCTTTCATCTTGCCTTAAAGCTTGTCAAGACCACATGAGATGTCATGTGGAAAATGGCAACACGAAAGCTTGAGGTTGTTATTAGTGTGGTTATGATATACAAATCTTCTGTCTAAGCCAGCACTGTAAAACCTGGGTGACAGGGCAGAGGCACAACTTTCTGTGAGAATGATGTGACCAAGTGCAGTCTCTTGATGTCTCTTTGATCTCACAAACAGCCTTGGTTTTCTCTGACTTTCAACCCTGGCCCACCTTCCCCTACAAATCACCTTACTGACAGACATGGTAGTTCTTGCCTTAGAGATAAGCCCACTGTAAATCTAGAAGGCGAAGAGATCCTAGAAGTTAAAAATAGCAGTGTCCTGGAGGGATCAGTGAGGGCTACATCAGATAATGTAAACATAGTATTCAGAAAGTGATATCTGCTACTACTACCTTCCTTTTAAGAGTACAGAGCTACAGAGTACTTAAGTGGCACGTACAAGGGCACACAGCTCCTAAAGGTGGAAGTGCGGATTCAGGATCCAGCCTGTCTTTTCCTGGGCTGCACAGCCTGTCTGTAGAGCCTTCTTCATACTTCAAGCCTAGTGTACATCCTTCATCTTCTTCCAAACTTCCCAGAGCTCCCCAGCAGAGCGAATGTCCCTTCTACGGTTCTTCCCTTGCCCTGGCCCTGGATATCAATCCTTCTTACATGCTTTTAACCACAGTTGTAGTATTTTCACTCGGTGGCCCCTGTGTAGGAGTAAGGCTGCGTGTGGGCATGGGACCCAAATCCTGCCCTTATACATCTGCTGATTTCACTCCCAGTGTGGTAGGGAAACGGCTGGTGCACCTGAAGGTCAGGGCTTGGCACCCAGCAAGGAAGTCTCCCCTCTTTGCTCCTTACTCTGCTTTAGCCCTTCACACAGGCTGCTTAGACAGCATGAAATGCTAGTTTGTTTAACTTGGTGTAATCGGAAGAAAAAAAAAAAAAAACAGGAAGCTAGGCAGTCCTAGATATAAATTTTGCCTTTGCCTCTGGTCTGCAGGAAAAAAAAAATTATCCTCCCTAAATTTGATTCTTTATCAGTGAAATGGAAAGAATACTGTAAGAAATATGAGATAACAAGTGTAAACCATCCAGCAAACCATGTGGCAAAGCTATGGGAACTGGGAGTCATTAATCACTAACTATTATTATTACCTTGCCAGGCTGAGCCCTCACGGGTGGATGTCTGCCTGACTCTGGCTTTTTAATTGGAGTTGACCTTCCTTTGTTTCCTGCGATACGAAGCAAAAAAGACCAGCCTTAAGCGTTAGGCTCTGTGGTATCTGCCTTGATTGCCCTTCTCTTCACAAGCTGTGCCCTGTTCTTGTTTCCCTATGGAGAGTTGGCTCCCCAGGATTCCCTAGAAAACCCACAATATGACCCATGCTGGCAGAATTTCACTTTGAATTTAGGGTGGGGTGCACCCTCCACGTTGAATTTCTTGGCTAACAATGGCATCTGTCCAGTACGCAGTGGTGCCAACTGTTCACTCTATCTCAAGGTGATCCAATAACTTCCTTTCTTCAAAAGACAGAAGCCATAAATCCTAATGTATTCAAAACTCCAATGCTAATAGCAACAGACAAAAAGTGCTTTGCTTCAGATAACCACTATATTTTAAAAGCAGCATTTTAAACAGTCAATGGCTTTCAATCACAAGGACCATTTTTGTATAGAATATTTAAAGTCACTGTCATATTTAAATTTTTTTTTTCCAATTAAAATAACTGTAGTTTCTTACAGAGAAAGAAAGGAGAGCTTGGAGGAGGGGGACTCAGAGGCTCTAAGGTTATAAGTAGAAGTCAAAGAAAGGGAGGAAACAGGTTTACAATCATCTCTAGAAATTAGACTGATTGGTTGACTCAATCAATCAACTAACACGTACTAACACATTCTCAACTATGTGTAGACTGCAGATGTAGAGACACATGAGGGATGGGACTTAGGCTTTAAGAGCTGTTCACCCAGCAAGGAAGTCTCCCTCTTTGCTCCTTACTCTGCTTTAGCCCTTCACACAGGCTGCTTAGACAGCATGAAATGCTAGTTTGTTTAACTTGGTGGAAGCGGAAGAAAAAAACAAAAAAACAGGAAGCTAGGCAGTCCTAGATATAAATTTTGCCTTTGCCTCTGGTCTGCAGGAAAAAAAAAATTATCCTCCCTAAATTTGATTCTTTATCAGTGAAATGGAAAGAATACTGTAAGAAATATGAGATAACAAGTGTAAACCATCCAGCAAACCATGTGGCAAAGCTATGGGAACTGGGAGTCATTAATCACTAACTATTATTATTACCTTGCCAGGCTGAGCCCTCACGGGTGGATGTCTGCCTGACTCTGGCTTTTTAATTGGAGTTGACCTTCCTTTGTTTCCTGCGATACGAAGCAAAAAAGACCAGCCTTAAGCGTTAGGCTCTGTGGTATCTGCCTTGATTGCCCTTCTCTTCACAAGCTGTGCCCTGTTCTTGTTTCCCTATGGAGAGTTGGCTCCCCAGGATTCCCTAGAAAACCCACAATATGACCCATGCTGGCAGAATTTCACTTTGAATTTAGGGTGGGGTGCACCCTCCACGTTGAATTTCTTGGCTAACAATGGCATCTGTCCAGTACGCAGTGGTGCCAACTGTTCACTCTATCTCAAGGTGATCCAATAACTTCCTTTCTTCAAAAGACAGAAGCCATAAATCCTAATGTATTCAAAACTCCAATGCTAATAGCAACAGACAAAAAGTGCTTTGCTTCAGATAACCACTATATTTTAAAAGCAGCATTTTAAACAGTCAATGGCTTTCAATCACAAGGACCATTTTTGTATAGAATATTTAAAGTCACTGTCATATTTAAATTTTTTTTTTCCAATTAAAATAACTGTAGTTTCTTACAGAGAAAGAAAGGAGAGCTTGGAGGAGGGGGACTCAGAGGCTCTAAGGTTATAAGTAGAAGTCAAAGAAAGGGAGGAAACAGGTTTACAATCATCTCTAGAAATTAGACTGATTGGTTGACTCAATCAATCAACTAACACGTACTAACACATTCTCAACTATGTGTAGACTGCAGATGTAGAGACACATGAGGGATGGGACTTAGGCTTTAAGAGCTGTTCAGTCTAGTGTAGCAGGCAGATAGGCAAACAAACAATACTGACCAGGGTGATAAGTTCAACAATAACAATATTCTTAAGAGGTCAAAGGGAGGACACTCACGATGTTATGCTTTACATTGATGCTTTATAGATGAAGTGTATTTACTTTTTAAATCTTTATATATTTAATTTTAAAACATTTCTAAAATCATCAAAAATTACAGAACCATAATCAATGGCATACTACTCCATCTGTAACTTGGCTGGTAAAGAATCTACCTGCAATGCAGGAGACCCTGATTTGATTCCTGGGTCGGGAAGTTCCCCTAGAGAAGGAATAAGCTACCCACTCCAGTATTCTTGGGTTTCCCTGGTGGCTCAGACAGTAAAGAATCCACCTGCAAAGTGGGAGATCCGGGTTTGATTCCTGGGTTGAGAAGGTCCCCTGGAGGAGGGTCTGGCAACTCACTCCAATATTCTTGCCTGGAGAATTCCCATGGACAGACGAACCCAATGGGCTTCAGTCCAAGGTATCGCAAAGAGTTGGACACAAGTGAGTGACTAAGCACACTCCATCAACAGGAAATGGCAAAGAGGTAAGACAAAAGGAGCCCTGTGTCCTTAATCACAAACATTATAGTCCTTAAAACTGGCAAGAGGGCCCTGGGTTAGGTATCCCACAGCTGGAGGCCCTTCTCTCTGGAGCACCTTCCTCAAAATTTTCTATGTCCCCTTCAGTGCATGGAACTAGCAAGGGATGGCAATGTTGTCTGGGTCTAGAGTCCTGAGCTCAAACCAGTCATTT
Source organism: Tragulus kanchil (assembly GCA_022376925.1). Classification (NCBI taxonomy): domain Eukaryota; kingdom Metazoa; phylum Chordata; class Mammalia; order Artiodactyla; family Tragulidae; genus Tragulus; species Tragulus kanchil. Next base: position 110,775,925 of record JAIOJX010000032.1, on the reverse strand, counting down.
CCCCCTTTGAGGGGTGCTCTGTGATCCTCTACAGAGGGCTGGCTTTATGAGCATGTGACCTGTGCAACAGCATAGGCCTTGTGATTATCAGGGGCCTGTGTTGGTTTCAATGCTCTGTTGTTACCATTTTGGAGTTCTTAATAGTTTTTAACAAGGAGACCCACAATTTTACTCTGCAATGGGTCTCACAAACTCTGGAAATTTCTTGCCTCCTACCCATGTGTAGAATGGACCAGGTGCCCAGAAGTTGATTCCAACAGGTCACCCTGGAGTTTAGGGGCCTAACACGTACTAACACATTCTCAACTATGTGTAGACTGCAGATGTAGAGACACATGAGGGATGGGACTTAGGCTTTAAGAGCTGTTCAGTCTAGTGTAGCAGGCAGATAGGCAAACAAACAATACTGACCAGGGTGATAAGTTCAACAATAACAATATTCTTAAGAGGTCAAAGGGAGGACACTCACGATGTTATGCTTTACATTGATGCTTTATAGATGAAGTGTATTTACTTTTTAAATCTTTATATATTTAATTTTAAAACATTTCTAAAATCATCAAAAATTACAGAACCATAATCAATGGCATACTACTCCATCTGTAACTTGGCTGGTAAAGAATCTACCTGCAATGCAGGAGACCCTGATTTGATTCCTGGGTCGGGAAGTTCCCCTAGAGAAGGAATAAGCTACCCACTCCAGTATTCTTGGGTTTCCCTGGTGGCTCAGACAGTAAAGAATCCACCTGCAAAGTGGGAGATCCGGGTTTGATTCCTGGGTTGAGAAGGTCCCCTGGAGGAGGGTCTGGCAACTCACTCCAATATTCTTGCCTGGAGAATTCCCATGGACAGACGAACCCAATGGGCTTCAGTCCAAGGTATCGCAAAGAGTTGGACACAAGTGAGTGACTAAGCACACTCCATCAACAGGAAATGGCAAAGAGGTAAGACAAAAGGAGCCCTGTGTCCTTAATCACAAACATTATAGTCCTTAAAACTGGCAAGAGGGCCCTGGGTTAGGTATCCCACAGCTGGAGGCCCTTCTCTCTGGAGCACCTTCCTCAAAATTTTCTATGTCCCTTCAGTGCATGGAACTAGCAAGGGATGGCAATGTTGTCTGGGTCTAGAGTCCTGAGCTCAAACCAGTCATTTCCCCCTTTGAGGGGTGCTCTGTGATCCTCTACAGAGGGCTGGCTTTATGAGCATGTGACCTGTGCAACAGCATAGGCCTTGTGATTATCAGGGGCCTGTGTTGGTTTCAATGCTCTGTTGTTACCATTTTGGAGTTCTTAATAGTTTTTAACAAGGAGACCCACAATTTTACTCTGCAATGGGTCTCACAAACTCTGGAAATTTCTTGCCTCCTACCCATGTGTAGAATGGACCAGGTGCCCAGAAGACTTCTGAGACTCACATCCAACAGGTCACCCTGGAGTTTAGGGCAGTGCTCTGGGTTTTATAAAGGTAGTGTGGTGAGGGGATCATTTCCATTGGCTGATGTGATATTTCTTTTAGGGGATCATGCAAGACTATGCTGTCAGAAGGGTGCTGACACATGACAGGGCAAGTTTGGGCTCTGGCTTGTTGACTGTCCACTGCTCACTCTTGGTGTATGTATGCTAACTCAGGGGCTTGGGTTCCCACTCTTTACTGTATGTACTTGCTGCTGTTGGCATGCAGGGTAGTCATTCATGCCCATATGGGCTCCATACAAGTGTCTGTCCAACAGTCCTCTAAGGGTCACCATATCTATCTTGTCTGAGAGCTTCAGAGACCTTCATAATGCCCATCAGTCCTCTCTATTTATGTCCTCACTTGCCTTTAGGCTGTTTTTAAGCTGTTCTAGTTGAGTGGTGGACTTTGGTTGCACCAGTGAAATAACTCTTTTCACTCCATCCACAGCCCCCAGCCTATTCTCCTCACCTGGGATGTAAGCTGAAGTCAGGAATGCAGTCAACAGTGAGAGAGGGTTCACATTCTGGTCAATGACTATGGCCTAAAGAGTTCATTCATGAGGATCTGATTCTTATAGTGAAGAAAAGAGTTTAGGAGAAATTTTACAGTGTAAAATTTTAGAAAGAAAATTTAACATAACTAGAAAACAAATTATTGGCTACATTTTCCTGCATATCTGAGAAACACTTGCACTTTTATCATCAACAAAACACAAAAGCAACCTTTGAGAGATTCCTGAGAGCTATCATTCATAATGAACAATACAATGATAATCAGTATTGAATAAATGTTATTATGGAACTACAAAGGCAATAGAGTCTCTATTGTTTTAATATAAACAGATCCCTAAAAATCTTGGTATTGTTTGTAATAACACAGTTGCTATTTTTTTCTTGATGTGGGAAATGTGAAATTAAGCAGGAACCGCAATTTGGGTTTACTGCTGCAATGGTTTTTCCTTTTCAATGCTCTGTTGTTACCATTTTGGAGTTCTTAATAGTTTTTAACAAGGAGACCCACAATTTTACTCTGCAATGGGTCTCACAAACTCTGGAAATTTCTTGCCTCCTACCCATGTGTAGAATGGACCAGGTGCCCAGAAGACTTCTGAGACTCACATCCAACAGGTCACCCTGGAGTTTAGGGCAGTGCTCTGGGTTTTATAAAGGTAGTGTGGTGAGGGGATCATTTCCATTGGCTGATGTGATATTTCTTTTAGGGGATCATGCAAGACTATGCTGTCAGAAGGGTGCTGACACATGACAGGGCAAGTTTGGGCTCTGGCTTGTTGACTGTCCACTGCTCACTCTTGGTGTATGTATGCTAACTCAGGGGCTTGGGTTCCCACTCTTTACTGTATGTACTTGCTGCTGTTGGCATGCAGGGTAGTCATTCATGCCCATATGGGCTCCATACAAGTGTCTGTCCAACAGTCCTCTAAGGGTCACCATATCTATCTTGTCTGAGAGCTTCAGAGACCTTCATAATGCCCATCAGTCCTCTCTATTTATGTCCTCACTTGCCTTTAGGCTGTTTTTAAGCTGTTCTAGTTGAGTGGTGGACTTTGGTTGCACCAGTGAAATAACTCTTTTCACTCCATCCACAGCCCCCAGCCTATTCTCCTCACCTGGGATGTAAGCTGAAGTCAGGAATGCAGTCAACAGTGAGAGAGGGTTCACATTCTGGTCAATGACTATGGCCTAAAGAGTTCATTCATGAGGATCTGATTCTTATAGTGAAGAAAAGAGTTTAGGAGAAATTTTACAGTGTAAAATTTTAGAAAGAAAATTTAACATAACTAGAAAACAAATTATTGGCTACATTTTCCTGCATATCTGAGAAACACTTGCACTTTTATCATCAACAAAACACAAAAGCAACCTTTGAGAGATTCCCTGAGAGCTATCATTCATAATGAACAATACAATGATAATCAGTATTGAATAAATGTTATTATGGAACTACAAAGGCAATAGAGTCTCTATTGTTTTAATATAAACAGATCCCTAAAAATCTTGGTATTGTTTGTAATAACACAGTTGCTATTTTTTTCTTGATGTGGGAAATGTGAAATTAAGCAGGAACCGCATATTTGAGAATATAATAAGGAATATAAAGAGATGGTGCCTAGATACTATAAAGAACTTCACATGCACCAATCACAGTTAAACAAACATAACTACCTTTCTTCATATTATTGTAAATCTTCTTCCATAAGTCACTATACTTCAATGCTTTTTATAATTTTTACATGAGTTTTTTATTTTTGTTAATCAATTTCCTTATATATACAGAGATCCCATTAAATATATTTGCTCAGGGTTCCCACAGTCTCAAAGTACTGCCCTAAGCACTAAATATAGGAAAACTGCCCACTGAAAATGAGTGCTCACATTGGACTGTTAAATGAATGAGAAATAAACTTGTATTTGTCAAGTCATTGACACTTTACAGTTCTCAAGTAACTAGCATTTTCCTATTATGCTATTTTTCTTTTTGGTCATTGCCATTCATGACCCTAACACATCTCTAGGAGGCTTTTCTTTCCTATTTCTCTGTTGGGCCCCTTTCCTCTCCTCACAGAGTTGCAATAATACTCTTTGGAATTCCATGATATCCTGGGCCTTTCTCTATTACTGACTGACCATGTCTTATTTTACTCACCTGTTGATGTGCTTGCCTCGCCTACTATGGTCACATAAAGGGCACGAACTTCTGGAGTGAACTTTAGCCTCTAGCACCATGCCTGGGGAACAGACGTATTCATAAAATAATTTTAAAATCCCTATTTCACAAGGGAGGCATCTGGATAGAGTAGGAAGAACACTGGAGTGAGAAAGTGAGGATTCTATAGGCAACGTGGCCAGTGTTTCCTACATAATCTTAACCAAGCCATCCTCATTCCCTGAGCTCCAATATCCTCAAGCATAAATTGCAGATGTTAACACCCAGTTTTCATGATGGTTCCAACACATAAACACAATAGCACAAGAGAAGTACCTCAAAATCTGAATAATAGGTGACCTTCAAATGATGATATTATTATAGTAGATGATCAATAAATATTTGTTTAATTAGTGAATTCAACACTTACTTGAGAATCCATTATGTGCTAGGCATTAGAAATGTAGTAATGAACAAAGGGCTTCCCAGGTGGTGCTAGTGGTAAAGATCCTGCCTGCCAATGCAGGAGATACAAGAGACATAAACTCGATCCATGGGCTGGGAAGATCCCTGGAGGAGTCCCAAAACTGTTTGCCTTATTTTTTCTTGATGTGGGAAATGTGAAATTAAGCAGGAACATTTTAAAAAAAAAAACTTAAAAACATGCACCAATCACAGTTAAACAAACATAACTACCTTTCTTCATATTATTGTAAATCTTCTTCCATAAGTCACTATACTTCAATGCTTTTTATAATTTTTACATGAGTTTTTTATTTTTGTTAATCAATTTCCTTATATATACAGAGATCCCATTAAATATATTTGCTCAGGGTTCCCACAGTCTCAAAGTACTGCCCTAAGCACTAAATATAGGAAAACTGCCCACTGAAAATGAGTGCTCACATTGGACTGTTAAATGAATGAGAAATAAACTTGTATTTGTCAAGTCATTGACACTTTACAGTTCTCAAGTAACTAGCATTTTCCTATTATGCTATTTTTCTTTTTGGTCATTGCCATTCATGACCCTAACACATCTCTAGGAGGCTTTTCTTTCCTATTTCTCTGTTGGGCCCCTTTCCTCTCCTCACAGAGTTGCAATAATACTCTTTGGAATTCCATGATATCCTGGGCCTTTCTCTATTACTGACTGACCATGTCTTATTTTACTCACCTGTTGATGTGCTTGCCTCGCCTACTATGGTCACATAAAGGGCACGAACTTCTGGAGTGAACTTTAGCCTCTAGCACCATGCCTGGGGAACAGACGTATTCATAAAATAATTTTAAAATCCCTATTTCACAAGGGAGGCATCTGGATAGAGTAGGAAGAACACTGGAGTGAGAAAGTGAGGATTCTATAGGCAACGTGGCCAGTGTTTCCTACATAATCTTAACCAAGCCATCCTCATTCCCTGAGCTCCAATATCCTCAAGCATAAATTGCAGATGTTAACACCCAGTTTTCATGATGGTTCCAACACATAAACACAATAGCACAAGAGAAGTACCTCAAAATCTGAATAATAGGTGACCTTCAAATGATGATATTATTATAGTAGATGATCAATAAATATTTGTTTAATTAGTGAATTCAACACTTACTTGAGAATCCATTATGTGCTAGGCATTAGAAATGTAGTAATGAACAAAGGGGCTTCCCAGGTGGTGCTAGTGGTAAAGATCCTGCCTGCCAATGCAGGAGATACAAGAGACATAAACTCGATCCATGGGCTGGGAAGATCCCCTGGAGGAGTGCATGGCAACCCAATCCAGTATTCTTGCCTGGAGAATCCATGGACAGAGGAGCCAGGTGGGCTACAGTCCATGGGGTCACAAAGTGTTGGACACGACTGAAGTGACTTAGCACACACGTACAATGAACAAACCAGTGACACTGTCCTGCTCTCTTGAAGCCTATGTCTTAACAAAAGAAGATTGCCAATAAAAAATATTCAGGATGTGGGAAGGAGAAACATAAAGGAGAGTAAGGTGAACATGAAATGCTAAGGCAAGGAACTGCCATCACATAGGTCAGAGAAAACATTATTGACAAAGTGACATTGGAACAGAGACATAAATGAAGAAAAAGAATGAGCCATGAGAATACTGGGAAAAGTATTCCAGGTAAAGACCAGCAATTACAAATGTCTTGAAACAAGAATATGCTTGGTGACTGCATGGAACAGCAAGAAGACCAGTGTGAGTAGACACAGTGATGAAGGGAGAAGGTGGTAAAGGAGAGATCAGGCTGAAGGATGGATCATGTAGGGACTTCTAGATCATTGCAAAGCCTTTGTATTTTTGTTTCTCTTAGAGGTATAAGCCCACTGAAGGACTCTGAGCCAAGAATCACAATATGGCTTTAATTTCATAGGCTTACTCTGGCTTGGAAGTGCAGAATAAACTGTAGTGAGTATATATGGGGAAGAGTAGGAGAGGCAAGACCAGAATTGAGTGCATCACTTAGGAGGCTTCTGCTAAGAATCCAGGGGAGACATAATGTTGGTTTGCAATAGGAGATAGCAGTGAAAGTCATAGGGTGATTAGGAATCTAGATGTATTTTGATCATAGAGACAATAATATATGTTGATAGACAGACTGTTCAACAAGAAAGAGTGGAATCAAAGGTGATTTCAAAGATGAGAAGATGCAAAGGAGATAGATGGAGTCAACATTTACAGAGATGGGAGAGACTGTGAGAAATCTAGTTTTGGGGATTAGAAATTATAAGTTTAGTTTTAGACAAGCTGTGTATCTGTGTGTGCGTATATCTATTGTGATCCAAGCTAAGATACCAGCTGTGTATCTATTGTGTCCAAGCCAAGCCATTGAGTAAGATATTGAATGTATCATTCAGGAATTCAAGGAAGAGGGCCAGGTATAGAGATAGATACAGAAATCATCAGCTGATACATAGTATTTTAAGCCATGGGACAAGATGAAATCATCAAGGATGTAATATAATACCAACCAAGAAAAGAAGAGATCCAAAGATCAAACTCTACGATACTTCAGTGTCTAAAGATCTAGCAAATGAAACAAAAAAAATTGCCAATAAAAAATATTCAGGATGTGGGAAGGAGAAACATAAAGGAGAGTAAGGTGAACATGAAATGCTAAGGCAAGGAACTGCCATCACATAGGTCAGAGAAAACATTATTGACAAAGTGACATTGGAACAGAGACATAAATGAAGAAAAAGAATGAGCCATGAGAATACTGGGAAAAGTATTCCAGGTAAAGACCAGCAATTACAAATGTCTTGAAACAAGAATATGCTTGGTGACTGCATGGAACAGCAAGAAGACCAGTGTGAGTAGACACAGTGATGAAGGGAGAAGGTGGTAAAGGAGAGATCAGGCTGAAGGATGGATCATGTAGGGACTTCTAGATCATTGCAAAGCCTTTGTATTTTTGTTTCTCTTAGAGGTATAAGCCCACTGAAGGACTCTGAGCCAAGAATCACAATATGGCTTTAATTTCAGAGGCTTACTCTGGCTTGGAAGTGCAGAATAAACTGTAGTGAGTATATATGGGGAAGAGTAGGAGAGGCAAGACCAGAATTGAGTGCATCACTTAGGAGGCTTCTGCTAAGAATCCAGGGGAGACATAATGTTGGTTTGCAATAGGAGATAGCAGTGAAAGTCATAGGGTGATTAGGAATCTAGATGTATTTTGATCATAGAGACAATAATATATGTTGATAGACAGACTGTTCAACAAGAAAGAGTGGAATCAAAGGTGATTTCAAAGATGAGAAGATGCAAAGGAGATAGATGGAGTCAACATTTACAGAGATGGGAGAGACTGTGAGAAATCTAGTTTTGGGGATTAGAAATTATAAGTTTAGTTTTAGACAAGCTGTGTATCTGTGTGCGTATATCTATTGTGATCCAAGCTAAGATACCAGCTGTGTATCTATTGTGTCCAAGCCAAGCCATTGAGTAAGATATTGAATGTATCATTCAGGAATTCAAGGAAGAGGGCCAGGTATAGAGATAGATACAGAAATCATCAGCTGATACATAGTATTTTAAGCCATGGGACAAGATGAAATCATCAAGGATGTAATATAATACCAACCAAGAAAAGAAGAGATCCAAAGATCAAACTCTACGATACTTCAGTGTCTAAAGATCTAGCAAATGAAACAGAACCAGTAAAAGGAGACTTGGAAAAAGAATTAAGAGAACATTATTCCCTAAGCCAAAATAGGAATGTAATTTGAGAAGATATAAATGGTGAATTGTGCTAAAAGTTGCTAGCTTTATTACTTCATCATGGAGAATGTTAACATAGAGCACTTTTGTCAGAGTATTTACTGACATAAAGTCAACAGTTCTAGGCTCAAATCTATCAGCTGCTTCTTCTTCATTGTGGATATGAATTCCTGAATACTGTCTTCTAGGGTTGCTGTGGGACCTATATGAAATAACAGTTATAAAAACATTTGGTAAAATGCTTTACTCTTCAGTGATATGTAACTTACAATCATGGACACCAATTCCATGCCAGGACCTGATCTGAGAAAAGGGCACAGAGACGACACAGCATACTTCATAATCTTGGGGGAAAACCCCCGTCAGTGTGTGTGCATAATCCTATGTGTTATACCAGTATTACAGGGAGGGAGACCCAGAATAATACTGTAGTACAGAGGAGGGCCAGGGTAATAGAAACTGGTAGTAAAGTGGAAGGCCCAAGAGGTCACAAAAATTGGACGGGAAGGAAGATTCCTGGGAGCTTATCTCTTGAGCATAGATCAAGGAAGTGGCAGAGTCAGTCCCTGAAATGCCAGTCATTTTTATCTCTCTCCCCTTCGGACTCACTCAGAGCACTGGCACTGTTAACTGAATCAATACTTTCTCCTTGACCCAAGAGATTGATTTTCACAAAAGAAAGGTCAAAAAAATTTAAAAGAAAAATGGGAGAGACTTTGGGGAGAAAATCTAGTTTTGGGGATTAGAAATTATAAGTTTAGTTTTAGACAAGCTGTGTATCTGTGTGTCGTATATCTATTGTGATCCAAGCTAAGATACCAGCTGTGTATCTATTGTGTCCAAGCCAAGCCATTGAGTAAGATATTGAATGTATCATTCAGGAATTCAAGGAAGAGGGCCAGGTATAGAGATAGATACAGAAATCATCAGCTGATACATAGTATTTTAAGCCATGGGACAAGATGAAATCATCAAGGATGTAATATAATACCAACCAAGAAAAGAAGAGATCCAAAGATCAAACTCTACGATACTTCAGTGTCTAAAGATCTAGCAAATGAAACAGAACCAGTAAAAGGAGACTTGGAAAAAGAATTAAGAGAACATTATTCCCTAAGCCAAAATAGGAATGTAATTTGAGAAGATATAAATGGTGAATTGTGCTAAAAGTTGCTAGCTTTATTACTTCATCATGGAGAATGTTAACATAGAGCACTTTTGTCAGAGTATTTACTGACATAAAGTCAACAGTTCTAGGCTCAAATCTATCAGCTGCTTCTTCTTCATTGTGGATATGAATTCCTGAATACTGTCTTCTAGGGTTGCTGTGGGACCTATATGAAATAACAGTTATAAAAACATTTGGTAAAATGCTTTACTCTTCAGTGATATGTAACTTACAATCATGGACACCAATTCCATGCCAGGACCTGATCTGAGAAAAGGGCACAGAGACGACACAGCATACTTCATAATCTTGGGGAAACCCCAGTCAGTGTGTGTGCATAATCCTATGTGTTATACCAGTATTACAGGGAGGGAGACCCAGAATAATACTGTAGTACAGAGGAGGGCCAGGGTAATAGAAACTGGTAGTAAAGTGGAAGGCCCAAGAGGTCACAAAAATTGGACGGGAAGGAAGATTCCTGGGAGCTTATCTCTTGAGCATAGATCAAGGAAGTGGCAGAGTCAGTCCCTGAAATGCCAGTCATTTTTATCTCTCTCCCCTTCGGACTCACTCAGAGCACTGGCACTGTTAACTGAATCAATACTTTCTCCTTGACCCAAGAGATTGATTTTCACAATATCCTTCTTTGTCATAGACAGAAGACTAAGCAACAGAAACACAGAAAAATGGTTATACTCTGAGAAGGAGCAAAGGAATGCAAGGGAGAGCTGTTTGTTGATAGAGGTGGACTGTAGGGTGGCAGTGAGCTCAGAGCTGGGTATTCTGAGCAGTGGATGTTTGAGGAAGGAGAAAATAAGGTAGCCCTTCCAGCTGGCTCCTGGCAGTGCTGGGATGGTGCAGCTGTCAACAAGACAAAAGGAATTCATCTGCAAAGTCCAGGAATAAGCAAATGATAGTGGTCAGAAGGCAAGACACGCAAAGAAACCATGTAGTTCTACCAGGCTGATAAGAGAGGCCAGAGCAACAACAGTCAGAGCAGTGAGAACCTTACCCAAAGACCAAGGATGCCCTGATTCCTGCTTCACATCTCACTTCTCCTAAAAACAGGAGCCACAACTTAGCAACTAAATAACAACAACAAATCTAAGTACTATAGACACAACCCAGATAATTAGCAGCTGTGTGCTTCGGGACACATTACTTCTTTTTACCTCAATTTCTTCACAATGAGAATGATGATACCACCTATTTCACAGGGTTGTTTAGAAGATCAGCACAAATTATACTCTAGAAATTCTTTCTAATAATACGGACTCAGTAATTGTGCATTTCTCTACCCTTTTTCTTAATGAATTGGAAAGGGGATGGAGATGGAGAGGTGTGCAGAGAAGCAGAGTGTAAAGAGTATGAATTCAGTGACTTGTGGGAAGTAATACTTATTGCTGGTCATTGTATTCATAATCATACGACCAGTGCAATTAGGACTCCACCGTGTTCTTGTGGCTAAGACCCAGTTCTTTGGGCTCTAGGGTCCTGTCTTCTCCCAGAAGTCACAAGGATCTAGATTGCTCAGGCCCGGCTAGCTGCCTGCCTGACTGTGCACAGTCTGCCTGACTCAGCCTGCACCTTGCTTGGCTGGAGGAGCACAGGCTATGGTGGGGGAATCTTAGGTGTAGGCTAGTTCAGTCACTTGTGAGCAAACCACCTAACATCTGGGCCTCTTTTATGTTGGGGATAAGGTCATTGGTGGAGTGCGCAAAGGATGGAGTTTAGTATCCTGAGTTAAGTTCTGATTTTGCCACTCTTTGCTCTTGTGGAGTACAGAGAATAATAGTATGCACCTTATGAGCTATTAAGAGAGTAAAATAATCCATTGCTTGGGGATAAGGTCATTTGTGGAGTGCAAGCAACAGAAACACAGAAAAATGGTTATACTCTGAGAAGGGAAGAGCTGTTTGTTGATAGAGGTGGACTGTAGGGTGGCAGTGAGCTCAGAGCTGGGTATTCTGAGCAGTGGATGTTTGAGGAAGGAGAAAATAAGGTAGCCCTTCCAGCTGGCTCCTGGCAGTGCTGGGATGGTGCAGCTGTCAACAAGACAAAAGGAATTCATCTGCAAAGTCCAGGAATAAGCAAATGATAGTGGTCAGAAGGCAAGACACGCAAAGAAACCATGTAGTTCTACCAGGCTGATAAGAGAGGCCAGAGCAACAACAGTCAGAGCAGTGAGAACCTTACCCAAAGACCAAGGATGCCCTGATTCCTGCTTCACATCTCACTTCTCCTAAAAACAGGAGCCACAACTTAGCAACTAAATAACAACAACAAATCTAAGTACTATAGACACAACCCAGATAATTAGCAGCTGTGTGCTTCGGGACACATTACTTCTTTTTACCTCAATTTCTTCACAATGAGAATGATGATACCACCTATTTCACAGGGTTGTTTAGAAGATCAGCACAAATTATACTCTAGAAATTCTTTCTAATAATACGGACTCAGTAATTGTGCATTTCTCTACCCTTTTTCTTAATGAATTGGAAAGGGGATGGAGATGGAGAGGTGTGCAGAGAAGCAGAGTGTAAAGAGTATGAATTCAGTGACTTGTGGGAAGTAATACTTATTGCTGGTCATTGTATTCATAATCATACGACCAGTGCAATTAGGACTCCACCGTGTTCTTGTGGCTAAGACCCAGTTCTTTGGGCTCTAGGGTCCTGTCTTCTCCCAGAAGTCACAAGGATCTAGATTGCTCAGGCCCGGCTAGCTGCCTGCCTGACTGTGCACAGTCTGCCTGACTCAGCCTGCACCTTGCTTGGCTGGAGGAGCACAGGCTATGGTGGGGGAATCTTAGGTGTAGGCTAGTTCAGTCACTTGTGAGCAAACCACCTAACATCTGGGCCTCTTTTATGTTGGGGATAAGGTCATTGGTGGAGTGCGCAAAGGATGGAGTTTAGTATCCTGAGTTAAGTTCTGATTTTGCCACTCTTTGCTCTTGTGGAGTACAGAGAATAATAGTATGCACCTTATGAGCTATTAAGAGAGTAAAATAACCCATTTAAGGCACTTGGGACATTATCTGGTATATAGCAAGCTATCAATAAATATTAGCTTATTATTATCATCACCATTTACCTCTTTGAATGTCCGTGGAAGGCTATGATCAGCTGAGCAGCCTTCCTACCGATACCAGCACCAAAACACAGAGAGCTAATTAATCCATTAAGGCAGCAGCTTCAATGGCAGCTGGGAATGTGTACAAATCATGTCGTTTTTTCCAGACCTGTCATCTCACACAGGATAATGGCTCCCAGGCGGGCCCAGTATTCTATATGATGTTCCTGGGGAAATCCCACAGGGGTTTCAGGTGCCATGAAAGATGGGATATTTACCAGAGCTTTTCAGACAAAGGGAAATAAACGACCTCACAGCATCCTTTCTGACTCAGCCTGTGCCTCCATGGCTCACCACGTGGCCTTTCTGTGCCCTGAATGCTTAACTAGTGAGGCTGGAACAACAGATTAAGGTCCAACTTACTGGCTGACTTAATACTAATTGCCTTTGAAAACCATGCTCCTAAAAACAGCATTTTACAGTTTACATATTGTTTCATTGGATTCATTCATTCACTGACTGAACACTCACTGAGTGTTTACTATGTGTCAGGCTCTGAGTAAAGTGACAGTTAATAGGTCCAACAAAATATTATGATTAAGCACCAAGGATTTACTAGTAAGCAAGAGTGCCAATGAGGATCATAAAAAGCCCCAGCAGTTCATGTTCAAATTGACTGGAGCAGATGAAACAGAAAGCAGCTGATGAATTAGGACTCCACCGTGTTCTTGTGGCTAAGACCCAGTTCTTTGGGCTCTAGGGTCCTGTCTTCTCCCAGAAGTCACAAGGATCTAGATTGCTCAGGCCCGGCTAGCTGCCTGCCTGACTGTGCACAGTCTGCCTGACTCAGCCTGCACCTTGCTTGGCTGGAGGAGCACAGGCTATGGTGGGGGAATCTTAGGTGTAGGCTAGTTCAGTCACTTGTGAGCAAACCACCTAACATCTGGGCCTCTTTTATGTTGGGGATAAGGTCATTGGTGGAGTGCGCAAAGGATGGAGTTTAGTATCCTGAGTTAAGTTCTGATTTTGCCACTCTTTGCTCTTGTGGAGTACAGAGAATAATAGTATGCACCTTATGAGCTATTAAGAGAGTAAAATAACCCATTTAAGGCACTTGGGACATTATCTGGTATATAGCAAGCTATCAATAAATATTAGCTTATTATTATCATCACCATTTACCTCTTTGAATGTCCGTGGAAGGCTATGATCAGCTGAGCAGCCTTCCTACCGATACCAGCACCAAAACACAGAGAGCTAATTAATCCATTAAGGCAGCAGCTTCAATGGCAGCTGGGAATGTGTACAAATCATGTCGTTTTTTCCAGACCTGTCATCTCACACAGGATAATGGCTCCCAGGCGGGCCCAGTATTCTATATGATGTTCCTGGGGAAATCCCACAGGGGTTTCAGGTGCCATGAAAGATGGGATATTTACCAGAGCTTTTCAGACAAAGGGAAATAAACGACCTCACAGCATCCTTTCTGACTCAGCCTGTGCCTCCATGGCTCACCACGTGGCCTTTCTGTGCCCTGAATGCTTAACTAGTGAGGCTGGAACAACAGATTAAGGTCCAACTTACTGGCTGACTTAATACTAATTGCCTTTGAAAACCATGCTCCTAAAAACAGCATTTTACAGTTTACATATTGTTTCATTGGATTCATTCATTCACTGACTGAACACTCACTGAGTGTTTACTATGTGTCAGGCTCTGAGTAAAGTGACAGTTAATAGGTCCAACAAAATATTATGATTAAGCACCAAGGATTTACTAGTAAGCAAGAGTGCCAATGAGGATCATAAAAAGCCCCAGCAGTTCATGTTCAAATTGGAGAGGACTGGAGCAGATGAAAGAGCAGAAAAAGCAGAGTTCCTGTGATGGATTGTGTCAGGCAGGGTTCAGACAAGAAGCTGGCGGTTCTGTCTCGGAGGAAGTAGACAAGAAAGACGTCATACGTGGGACCTTTGTCTTAGGGCCAACTTTCAAGTTCGAACTGATCCTGCTTTCACGGCCAAGTCAATCCTGTCACCTGGTTCTTCTAGACAAGAGAGGCCCACCCTCATGCCTGATTTCTGAGCTGTACCCACTATTTTATTTTCCGAAATCTATATCTCATGCCCTTATTTCCCTCATTAGGTTCAGAATTTTCAAAATGTGGTTGCCAACCCATACTATGTTACACTTCTTGACAAATAGAGATAATGATACCTTATATGTGAATCTCACAGAATTACTATATTGAAGAGATCATGATGAGGAAATAAAGCCAATAGTAAAAGGAATCCTTTATTGAATGCCCAATATACATTGATATATAGATATCTGGTACTTGATAAAAAGTTTTGCATAGTTTTCACAGATATGAAGGTCTCCATAAAAAGTTTAGGGACTTGTCCAAAATCATACAAGTAATAAGTAGATGACTTTGTTTACTACAAACATTTATTATTATTATATGACTCTCCTCTCTATCACATTGCCTTCCCAAAGTGAAGATTTTACATACAAACAAAAAAAAAAAATTACCAGAGCTTTTCAGACAAAGGGAAATAAACGACCTCACAGCATCCTTTCTGACTCAGCCTGTGCCTCCATGGCTCACCACGTGGCCTTTCTGTGCCCTGAATGCTTAACTAGTGAGGCTGGAACAACAGATTAAGGTCCAACTTACTGGCTGACTTAATACTAATTGCCTTTGAAAACCATGCTCCTAAAAACAGCATTTTACAGTTTACATATTGTTTCATTGGATTCATTCATTCACTGACTGAACACTCACTGAGTGTTTACTATGTGTCAGGCTCTGAGTAAAGTGACAGTTAATAGGTCCAACAAAATATTATGATTAAGCACCAAGGATTTACTAGTAAGCAAGAGTGCCAATGAGGATCATAAAAAGCCCCAGCAGTTCATGTTCAAATTGGAGAGGACTGGAGCAGATGAAAGAGCAGAAAAAGCAGAGTTCCTGTGATGGATTGTGTCAGGCAGGGTTCAGACAAGAAGCTGGCGGTTCTGTCTCGGAGGAAGTAGACAAGAAAGACGTCATACGTGGGACCTTTGTCTTAGGGCCAACTTTCAAGTTCGAACTGATCCTGCTTTCACGGCCAAGTCAATCCTGTCACCTGGTTCTTCTAGACAAGAGAGGCCCACCCTCATGCCTGATTTCTGAGCTGTACCCACTATTTTATTTTCCGAAATCTATATCTCATGCCCTTATTTCCCTCATTAGGTTCAGAATTTTCAAAATGTGGTTGCCAACCCATACTATGTTACACTTCTTGACAAATAGAGATAATGATACCTTATATGTGAATCTCACAGAATTACTATATTGAAGAGATCATGATGAGGAAATAAAGCCAATAGTAAAAGGAATCCTTTATTGAATGCCCAATATACATTGATATATAGATATCTGGTACTTGATAAAAAGTTTTGCATAGTTTTCACAGATATGAAGGTCTCCATAAAAAGTTTAGGGACTTGTCCAAAATCATACAAGTAATAAGTAGATGACTTTGTTTACTACAAACATTTATTATTATTATATGACTCTCCTCTCTATCACATTGCCTTCCCAAAGTGAAGATACCTACATACATAACACTTCTATCATGTGCCAGGCACCAAAACAGACAATTTTATAAGATACAAAAACCATAAGATATACAGTTTTTTAAATTGCATAGATAAAACAACTGATGCTCAAGAAGGATGAAAAAGCCATTTATTGATGATAGAGCCAGAATTTTGAGACCAGATTGGTTTAACTCAAAAGATGTTGCCATTCCACTACACCACACTGTGCCCCACCTCCAAGATGTTTGCATCACCAAGACGCTTACCCTAGCTCTGGCTTTCCTGCTAGGTACCTGTTGCTTCTTTGGGACTCAACTTCCCCAACTGAAAAATTATGATCTCTAAGAGCACTTTCTGCTTTGATGTTCTCAGGTTCCAAGATGTAAAGAGATGGAGATGAAAGGCAGACAAAATGCCTTTCTGAACTAAGGAAAGCATTGGCAGCATGGTAGGTATCAGGGAATGTTGAGAAACAGTCCGCAGAGTATGGGGCTGGAGTTAAAACAATTCCACGCTTTGGGTAGGGAATCGGAGAAGACTTTATTTACACTAGATCTTGGGCAATGAGGAGGACTTTGACATGTTAAAAAGATGAGCATAACTTCAAGTAAAGCGAAAAATACAAAGAACTCAGAAGTCTGCAGTTACAAAGTATGTTTGGAGAATGGTGATGTGTCTGATGTGGCTTTGTCCCAGGAAGGAGTAGAAGCGTCAAGCAGAGAGAGGATGTGATTATGAATTTCACCCCAGGGGTACTGTGGTTTCACTCTGGTGCACGGGGCCATCCACTCCTTCATGGCAACTTTTGCTCCTGGTCTTCATTATGTCATCACACAGTTCCTTATGATTTGAGGTGATACAACTAAGCTGGAGTAGTGCTTTCAGAGAAGTGGATACTTAAAAGCAATTATCTAGACAATTAAATTCCAAAGACACAGGAGCACACACATGCACGTACACACACACACACACACACACACACACACACACCTACCTTTTATGTTAACAGCTAAAAAATCACATTTGGATGGCCTCTAAAGATAATTTTGTCAATCTTCTGCTGATCACAAGAGAGGTATTCACTGTATAAAAAGATAATAGCACATATCACTTCTTATTTTATTGGTATTATGAGAATCCTTTTTCTTGATGAAGTTCAGGGGGTACATACTTCATAATTATACTCCCATAGGAGGTGCTGTGGAAATTCCCAGAAGCCCTGCTTGTCTTATGAAGATTGTCTGAAACACTAGTTTCTGGTTCATCGCTAAGACCACACCTCAGGTGAGCAGTGGGCAGGATCCTCGTTGTCAGTAGCTTTAAACCTGTCTATGTACAGATAACCACGGTACCAATGAGAGGCTTCAAAGCTGAATCAAAGCTCATGTCTTCCACCTCACCTCTTGCCCTTTGCTTTTTTCAAGGAGTTCAAAAATATATTAACGTCTCACAACTTGAAATTCTCAAAATCTCCCTTTAACATCTTCCCTAAGTGAACATCTCATCCTTTACCCATTTCTTGGCAGCATGGTAGGTATCAGGAATGTTGAGAAACAGTCCAGAGTATGGGGCTGGAGTTAAAACAATTCCACGCTTTGGGTAGGGAATCGGAGAAGACTTTATTTACACTAGATCTTGGGCAATGAGGAGGACTTTGACATGTTAAAAAGATGAGCATAACTTCAAGTAAAGCGAAAAATACAAAGAACTCAGAAGTCTGCAGTTACAAAGTATGTTTGGAGAATGGTGATGTGTCTGATGTGGCTTTGTCCCAGGAAGGAGTAGAAGCGTCAAGCAGAGAGAGGATGTGATTATGAATTTCACCCCAGGGGTACTGTGGTTTCACTCTGGTGCACGGGGCCATCCACTCCTTCATGGCAACTTTTGCTCCTGGTCTTCATTATGTCATCACACAGTTCCTTATGATTTGAGGTGATACAACTAAGCTGGAGTAGTGCTTTCAGAGAAGTGGATACTTAAAAGCAATTATCTAGACAATTAAATTCCAAAGACACAGGAGCACACACATGCACGTACACACACACACACACACACACACACACACACCTACCTTTTATGTTAACAGCTAAAAAATCACATTTGGATGGCCTCTAAAGATAATTTTGTCAATCTTCTGCTGATCACAAGAGAGGTATTCACTGTATAAAAAGATAATAGCACATATCACTTCTTATTTTATTGGTATTATGAGAATCCTTTTTCTTGATGAAGTTCAGGGGGTACATACTTCATAATTATACTCCCATAGGAGGTGCTGTGGAAATTCCCAGAAGCCCTGCTTGTCTTATGAAGATTGTCTGAAACACTAGTTTCTGGTTCATCGCTAAGACCACACCTCAGGTGAGCAGTGGGCAGGATCCTCGTTGTCAGTAGCTTTAAACCTGTCTATGTACAGATAACCACGGTACCAATGAGAGGCTTCAAAGCTGAATCAAAGCTCATGTCTTCCACCTCACCTCTTGCCCTTTGCTTTTTTCAAGGAGTTCAAAAATATATTAACGTCTCACAACTTGAAATTCTCAAAATCTCCCCCTTTAACATCTTCCCTAAGTGAACATCTCATCCTTTACCCCCAGGTATCTTCCTTCTAAGAGCTGTCTGTAATTATTGCTTCCACTTCCCCAATTCTTCAACCTAAATTGGGTTTTCTGTGGGAAACATTAATCTACTAGAAGCATATTCATAAATAGCAGATAAAGTAATATCTAGAGATCATACACACAAAATAAATAAATACATTCGGTCCCATGAACTCTTTCTTACCATGCTAAGAAATGAACCCATTAATGCTAAATCATCTCAATCCTCATTTTAATCATTTAACTGTTTCTGTGTTGGGTACTTTTCACCACTCCTTCCTTAAAACTACCTTTACCTCTTTCTTCACTGACACTGCTTTCTCCTGGTTTCCTTCCTCCTCTTCTGATTCCTCTGTCTCAACCTCTTTCACTGATTTTTCTTAATCTACTCATCCCTTAAATCCTGATGTTCTCAAAGCCCCTGTGTCTCAATTTAAAACTTCCCCATCCACTTACCCATCTATCCATCAAGTACACACCCAGTGAAGACCCGTATAAATGAATCAGAAAAGATCCCTGTACTCAAAGAGTTAATAGCCTAGTGCGGATATGTAAACAGACAGTCCCACACAGCAATAGGTACTGATTCATCTTCACTCTGCTGGATGAAGACCAGGCAGTCAGGGGACAAAGGAACTATTACCTGGGAGCTTTGTGCTCTTCCACGGGAGGGCCTTGAGGTAGAAACAACTTATATCTCCTACTTAAACACATTTGGAGATCCTACAAATCTCATGCACTTCATGTCAGACTTAAGTATCCAAAAGAATATCGCAATGATATTAAAAGTATTCTATTAGTTGCAATGTCTTGGTCCATTCCATAGTACTGTTTCATCGCTAAGACCACACCTCAGGTGAGCAGTGGGCAGGATCCTCGTTGTCAGTAGCTTTAAACCTGTCTATGTACAGATAACCACGGTACCAATGAGAGGCTTCAAAGCTGAATCAAAGCTCATGTCTTCCACCTCACCTCTTGCCCTTTGCTTTTTTCAAGGAGTTCAAAAATATATTAACGTCTCACAACTTGAAATTCTCAAAATCTCCCCCTTTAACATCTTCCCTAAGTGAACATCTCATCCTTTACCCCCAGGTATCTTCCTTCTAAGAGCTGTCTGTAATTATTGCTTCCACTTCCCCAATTCTTCAACCTAAATTGGGTTTTCTGTGGGAAACATTAATCTACTAGAAGCATATTCATAAATAGCAGATAAAGTAATATCTAGAGATCATACACACAAAATAAATAAATACATTCGGTCCCATGAACTCTTTCTTACCATGCTAAGAAATGAACCCATTAATGCTAAATCATCTCAATCCTCATTTTAATCATTTAACTGTTTCTGTGTTGGGTACTTTTCACCACTCCTTCCTTAAAACTACCTTTACCTCTTTCTTCACTGACACTGCTTTCTCCTGGTTTCCTTCCTCCTCTTCTGATTCCTCTGTCTCAACCTCTTTCACTGATTTTTCTTAATCTACTCATCCCTTAAATCCTGATGTTCTCAAAGCCCCTGTGTCTCAATGTAAAACTTCCCCATCCACTTACCCATCTATCCATCAAGTACACACCCAGTGAAGACCCGTATAAATGAATCAGAAAAGATCCCTGTACTCAAAGAGTTAATAGCCTAGTGCGGATATGTAAACAGACAGTCCCACACAGCAATAGGTACTGATTCATCTTCACTCTGCTGGATGAAGACCAGGCAGTCAGGGGACAAAGGAACTATTACCTGGGAGCTTTGTGCTTCTTCCACGGGAGGGCCTTGAGGTAGAAACAACTTATATCTCCTACTTAAACACATTTGGAGATCCTACAAATCTCATGCACTTCATGTCAGACTTAAGTATCCAAAAGAATATCGCAATGATATTAAAAGTATTCTATTAGTTGCAATGTCTTGGTCCATTCCATTGTACTGTATTTGGGAGCCAGCATGCCGCAGAGGAAAGAACATAGCTTTCAGGGAAAAAGATTTGAGCTGGAATTCTGGTTTCATTTTTTTTTTTTAAACTGTAGATCTTTTTTAAAGATTTATTTATTTATTTATTTTGGGCGGGGGTCGGGTTGTGGAGGGAGGGGAGCGGGCGGGTCACTTTTATTGGTCTTTCATTTCTCTATTTTCATCCGTCTTTGTTCTTTGGTTCCTGTGGGCCTCCCATCGCGGTGGTGTCTGTTGTCACAGAGCACCAGCTCTGGGCGCATGCGCTCCAGAGCTCCGGCTCGGTAATTGGACACATCAGTCCAGCCGCTCTGTGGCATGTGGGATCTTCCCAGGCCAGGGATAGAACTGGCGTCCCTTGCACTGCAAGGCGGTGTCCTTACCCACTGGACCACCAGGGGAAGCCCCCTGGTTTCATTTTAAACTAGATATCTATCTCAAATTCCTCAAATGATTGAGGATGCTGCCCCTTGTTTTCCTCATCTATATAACGCACATAATATTTTCTTATAGAATTGTTATAAGAGTTTGATACAAGAGGCACTTAACACAGTTCCTGGCACTTAGTATTTAGAATGGAAATCAGCACAAACTATCTTCTATTCCAAATGTAGGACTACCTCGAAACGAAGACAGAATGCAAGCAATCAAGTGTGTTATCTCTGTTCAGGTAACGAGGTGTGATGCATTGGAAAAAGACCCAAGATAGCATTGTTTTAAATAAAAGTCCTAGATTCCTTTCAATTTCCTTGTTCAAATCAGAAAAGATCCCTGTACTCAAAGAGTTAATAGCCTAGTGCGGATATGTAAACAGACAGTCCCACACAGCAATAGGTACTGATTCATCTTCACTCTGCTGGATGAAGACCAGGCAGTCAGGGGACAAAGGAACTATTACCTGGGAGCTTTGTGCTCTTCCACGGGAGGGCCTTGAGGTAGAAACAACTTATATCTCCTACTTAAACACATTTGGAGATCCTACAAATCTCATGCACTTCATGTCAGACTTAAGTATCCAAAAGAATATCGCAATGATATTAAAAGTATTCTATTAGTTGCAATGTCTTGGTCCATTCCATTGTACTGTATTTGGGAGCCAGCATGCCGCAGAGGAAAGAACATAGCTTTCAGGGAAAAAGATTTGAGCTGGAATTCTGGTTTCATTTTTTTTTTTTTAAACTGTAGATCTTTTTTAAAGATTTATTTATTTATTTATTTTGGGCGGGGGTCGGGTTGTGGAGGGAGGGGAGCGGGCGGGTCACTTTTATTGGTCTTTCATTTCTCTATTTTCATCCGTCTTTGTTCTTTGGTTCCTGTGGGCCTCCCATCGCGGTGGTGTCTGTTGTCACAGAGCACCAGCTCTGGGCGCATGCGCTCCAGAGCTCCGGCTCGGTAATTGGACACATCAGTCCAGCCGCTCTGTGGCATGTGGGATCTTCCCAGGCCAGGGATAGAACTGGCGTCCCTTGCACTGCAAGGCGGTGTCCTTACCCACTGGACCACCAGGGGAAGCCCCCTGGTTTCATTTTAAACTAGATATCTATCTCAAATTCCTCAAATGATTGAGGATGCTGCCCCTTGTTTTCCTCATCTATATAACGCACATAATATTTTCTTATAGAATTGTTATAAGAGTTTGATACAAGAGGCACTTAACACAGTTCCTGGCACTTAGTATTTAGAATGGAAATCAGCACAAACTATCTTCTATTCCAAATGTAGGACTACCTCGAAACGAAGACAGAATGCAAGCAATCAAGTGTGTTATCTCTGTTCAGGTAACGAGGTGTGATGCATTGGAAAAAGACCCAAGATAGCATTGTTTTAAATAAAAGTCCTAGATTCCCTTTCAATTTCCTTGTTCAAATCACTTAAGGGACACTTTCTGTAGTTCTGCTAATGAAGTCATCCTCAAAATCACTTTCAGACAGACTATTGCTCAATAATAAACTAACTGCATGATAATACACACACTCAAGCCCCCAAGTCGGGTGATTTTTTAAGATCAGAATCCATACAAACAGTCATTGAGAGTCTTAAGGGGGTCATTTGTGGAGATTGGATTTCTCCAAAAGAAAAGAATATACCCGTTTTATTCTCTTTATTTTGCCAGCTCATCAAGAAGAAAGCGATGAAAAAACTGTAATGCCTATGGTACAATTCATCACAGGGAATTTTATGGCAGAAAAATGTTTTCAATTTATAATGGCAGTAATAAGTGCCATTGGGCAAAGGCTGAAAGAGACTTTTTTTTTCCCTACCAGGAGTCAGCTAGGAATAGAAGAGGGATGTAATCATTACTCATTCCTAGATGCTGAATGTTTAAAGGCATCTTACACAACAGCATGCATTTTATGACCCTGCTATATATACACCAGGCAGAAAAATTTTACCAGAACTATAACTCGTATGTCCTGTTTATCATAACTGAGTCCAATTAAGGCCACATGGTGCACAAAGGGGAGGATCCTCTCCTTGTCAGAACCTCAAGGCAGACTTTGACAAGTCCAACAAAAAAATCAACCTTAAGAAGGGCGCCATATTCTAGTGTTCTTTTTTCTTCTTTTCCCCATCATGCCTCTTTTTTTAAGTTATATTTATTTTCATCCATCTTTTTTATTCTTTGACCTATGTGGGCCTCCCATTGCAGTGGCCTCTATCACTGCAGAGCACCGGCTCTGGGCACATGCACTCCAGAGCACTGGCTCTTAATTAGACACACCAGTCCAGCTGCTCTGCAGCATGTGGTACCCTCCCAGGGCCAGGGATTGAACCAGTGTCTCCTGAACTACAAGGCAGACTCCTTACCCATCAAACCACCAGAGAAGCCCTCTAGTGTTCATTTTTAAAAATATATTTTAAATGATTCTAGCATGACTAGAGGGACACACACACACACACACACACACACACACACACACACACAACTTCATTGGCAGAGTCTTCTAACAAATGGAATGCAGTGGTAGATAGCTCACTGAGCACTGTTGCCAAAGCCCACCGAGCACATGACCAAGGCATTATTCCATGTTTTCCTGTTTCACTCTCCTGTCTACAGACGGAACATCACCAGAACTATGTATTATCCCCACCACCTTCACTGTTACTCTTCTACCCCTCGAACCCTGCTATCACCCTCGTCATCAAACTTCATTCTTCACTTATTTATTCATTTGTTTACATTTTCTAAAACATCAACAAATATTTGTAGTATGACCATATGTCAAATGTTAAAAGTTCCATGGTGACTGTGACATGATCCCTTATTTCTAAGGCATGAAGTTCCTGGTAGAGTCCAGTAGCTAGCTGAGCAAACAATCATACCACTACATGACATGGACTCTGCTCCAGGATATGCTAAGTACTGAGATTCAGAGGTAACAGGAGAGAATAACACATTTAGCATGGAGACGCTGAAAGCGAGGGATGCTGAATGTTTAAAGGCATCTTACACAACAGCATGCATATAACACCAGGCAGAAAAATTTTACCAGAACTATAACTCGTATGTCCTGTTTATCATAACTGAGTCCAATTAAGGCCACATGGTGCACAAAGGGGAGGATCCTCTCCTTGTCAGAACCTCAAGGCAGACTTTGACAAGTCCAACAAAAAAATCAACCTTAAGAAGGGCGCCATATTCTAGTGTTCTTTTTTCTTCTTTTCCCCATCATGCCTCTTTTTTTAAGTTATATTTATTTTCATCCATCTTTTTTATTCTTTGACCTATGTGGGCCTCCCATTGCAGTGGCCTCTATCACTGCAGAGCACCGGCTCTGGGCACATGCACTCCAGAGCACTGGCTCTTAATTAGACACACCAGTCCAGCTGCTCTGCAGCATGTGGTACCCTCCCAGGGCCAGGGATTGAACCAGTGTCTCCTGAACTACAAGGCAGACTCCTTACCCATCAAACCACCAGAGAAGCCCTCTAGTGTTCATTTTTAAAAATATATTTTAAATGATTCTAGCATGACTAGAGGGACACACACACACACACACACACACACACACACACACACACACAACTTCATTGGCAGAGTCTTCTAACAAATGGAATGCAGTGGTAGATAGCTCACTGAGCACTGTTGCCAAAGCCCACCGAGCACATGACCAAGGCATTATTCCATGTTTTCCTGTTTCACTCTCCTGTCTACAGACGGAACATCACCAGAACTATGTATTATCCCCACCACCTTCACTGTTACTCTTCTACCCCTCGAACCCTGCTATCACCCTCGTCATCAAACTTCATTCTTCACTTATTTATTCATTTGTTTACATTTTCTAAAACATCAACAAATATTTGTAGTATGACCATATGTCAAATGTTAAAAGTTCCATGGTGACTGTGACATGATCCCTTATTTCTAAGGCATGAAGTTCCTGGTAGAGTCCAGTAGCTAGCTGAGCAAACAATCATACCACTACATGACATGGACTCTGCTCCAGGATATGCTAAGTACTGAGATTCAGAGGTAACAGGAGAGAATAACACATTTAGCATGGAGACGCTGAAAGAATGCTTCTTGGAGGAGATGCCCTTTTCTAAGTTGAGCTATGATGCACAAGAGTGGGCATTTTCTAGGAGGAAACAGGTGCAAAGACAAGGCCAGCAGAAGGAACAAGATCGAAAAAATAGGAAGAATGCGTGAAATGCACATGGCTCCTGCGCAGAACACAAAGAGTGGTGCTTAGCTGAAGAGCACAGCCTAAGGGTTCTGATTAAATTTCTTAGGAGGAGCTGAAGTGCTGTTCTATGTGCTTTGGAGTCATCGATATGAAAAACACACAGTCACCAAACCAAAGAGTTTCTACTTCACATGCAGGGAAACCTTCTTCTTTAGCATGTGCTCCTTGCCAGGCAAGAAACCTGATTCAGCTTTGGTGTGCTTTTGTTTGTTTAGCGTTTGTGTGTATATGTGTTTGTCTTAGACACACTTAATGGAAGAGAGAGCGTAAAATGTGAAAATCCGGTGTCAGAAATCTCTCTGTCAGAGGAAATAAGTACAACCCTAAAGAAGGAATGTCCTTGGGAGTTCAAGGAGCAACAAGAAAGCCAAAAGGCTGGAGCACAGTGAGAAAGGGGAATGGAAGGCAATAAATGGGAACAGCTTAGGGGCCAGATCATGTAAGGCCCCATGAGCCACAGTAAAGGTTTTAGATATGAGTCTAGGTGAATCGTATGTAAGCCAACCAAAGGGTTGTTAACAGGGAAATGAAATTACCTGACTCTCATTTTATTTTATTATTTATTTATTTGGCTGCACTGGGTCTTCGTTCCTGTCTACAGACGGAACATCACCAGAACTATGTATTATCCCCACCACCTTCACTGTTACTCTTCTACCCCTCGAACCCTGCTATCACCCTCGTCATCAAACTTCATTCTTCACTTATTTATTCATTTGTTTACATTTTCTAAAACATCAACAAATATTTGTAGTATGACCATATGTCAAATGTTAAAAGTTCCATGGTGACTGTGACATGATCCCTTATTTCTAAGGCATGAAGTTCCTGGTAGAGTCCAGTAGCTAGCTGAGCAAACAATCATACCACTACATGACATGGACTCTGCTCCAGGATATGCT
This sequence comes from Tragulus kanchil, assembly GCA_022376925.1. Taxonomy (NCBI): domain Eukaryota; kingdom Metazoa; phylum Chordata; class Mammalia; order Artiodactyla; family Tragulidae; genus Tragulus; species Tragulus kanchil. The sequence goes on along the minus strand of JAIOJX010000032.1, from coordinate 110,749,611 downwards.
AAGTACTGAGATTCAGAGGTAACAGGAGAGAATAACACATTTAGCATGGAGACGCTGAAAGAATGCTTCTTGGAGGAGATGCCCTTTTCTAAGTTGAGCTATGATGCACAAGAGTGGGCATTTTCTAGGAGGAAACAGGTGCAAAGACAAGGCCAGCAGAAGGAACAAGATCGAAAAAATAGGAAGAATGCGTGAAATGCACATGGCTCCTGCGCAGAACACAAAGAGTGGTGCTTAGCTGAAGAGCACAGCCTAAGGGTTCTGATTAAATTTCTTAGGAGGAGCTGAAGTGCTGTTCTATGTGCTTTGGAGTCATCGATATGAAAAACACACAGTCACCAAACCAAAGAGTTTCTACTTCACATGCAGGGAAACCTTCTTCTTTAGCATGTGCTCCTTGCCAGGCAAGAAACCTGATTCAGCTTTGGTGTGCTTTTGTTTGTTTAGCGTTTGTGTGTATATGTGTTTGTCTTAGACACACTTAATGGAAGAGAGAGCGTAAAATGTGAAAATCCGGTGTCAGAAATCTCTCTGTCAGAGGAAATAAGTACAACCCTAAAGAAGGAATGTCCTTGGGAGTTCAAGGAGCAACAAGAAAGCCAAAAGGCTGGAGCACAGTGAGAAAGGGGAATGGAAGGCAATAAATGGGAACAGCTTAGGGGCCAGATCATGTAAGGCCCCATGAGCCACAGTAAAGGTTTTAGATATGAGTCTAGGTGAATCGTATGTAAGCCAACCAAAGGGTTGTTAACAGGGAAATGAAATTACCTGACTCTCATTTTATTTTATTATTTATTTATTTGGCTGCACTGGGTCTTCGTTGCAGCATACAGGCTTCTCTAGTTGGGGCATGTGGGCTCCAGACTTTGTGGGCTCAGTACATACAGTGTGTGCTTAGTTGCTCCTTAGTATGTCAACTAAGATCTGAAATCTTAGTTCTCAGATCAGGGATTGAACCCAAATTCCAGGCATTGCAAGGAGGATTTTAAAACACTGGTCCAGTCAATTCCCTGCCTCTCATTTTAAACAGAGCAATCTGGCTGCTGTGTGGAGCACAGACTGCAGTGTGTGCTTAGTCACTCAGTCGTGTCTGACTCTCTGTGACCCTTTGGACTGCAGCCAGTCAGGCCCCTCTGTCCATGGGATTTTTCAGGGAAGAATACTGGAGTGGGTTGCCATTTTCCTTCTCCAGAGGATCTTCCTGACTCAGGGATCCAACTGGCATCTCCTGCATTGGCAGGCAGATTCTTTACTCACTGAACCATCGGAGAAGTCCATAGACTGCAGTTGGTACATGAATGAAGAAAGGATCTGTTAAGTGAGAAGTTATCTTCACAGACAAAATGATTGGGACTGAGCTACAGCAGCAATGATGGAGAAAATGAGAAATGATTGGAGTCAGGACAGATTCTGAATATCATTATTTAACTGTCTCTCTCCCATTTTACTTAACTCCTTAAATGTCCAACTGTTCATTCCACAGATAGAGAAACTGAAGCCAGAAGGAAAGGACTTATGGTCACACAGGGGGTCCATGGCAGAGACAAACCTGCCTCTTTTCTTTGGCCTCCGTGAGTCTGTCACCATCTCCTCTCTGAGTCAATTCCGTTCTTTCATACCCTGATGGCACTTTAAGAAAACCAGACGGCATTTAGCAGAAAGCCTGCTCAGCATCAAGAGAAACCAGGACTTTGATGTGCTCCAATTGGAGCAGAGAAGATGTGTGGAAAATACCAAGCAAATGTTTGGACTCAGAATCCAAAATAACATGTACTTAACTTTGCAATTTAAAAAGCTAAATTCAAACATGTGTCTTGTTGGTTTTCCAGAAAATATAGAATCTTGTAGCATAAAATTAAATAAACACCAATTCTAACTTGTGGTCTCTCTCTTCCCTTCCTTCCTCTCGAGTGTTATCCAACTATTTTCAAACTCCCTCATTCTCCAAATTAGGAACTATCCATATGTCTGGACTCACGAGGCAACCGGTCATACTTGCTAATACCATAATACACAGTGGACAGTCCTTATTTCCTATCGCATTATACATGTTCATTCCTCTGGGGCTCTGCTCATGCTCTTTCTATACCTGAGCTTCCCTAGTGCCTTCTCTTTGTCTGAAATACTAGTTGAAGACTCCTTCTTCAAAACCTATTCCCCAGTTCTCCTTGTCACTCAATTGGTTACACTCTGCCTCTCAAATCTTACTGCAAGGCTAGCTGTGAAATCCTTAGTCTCTTCATTTTTACAGGGGAAATAAAAACATTTCTACTTGCCTCACAGAGATCTGCAAAGATTAAATGAATGACTATTCATGAAATAGCAAAGTGGTCAACTATTAGCATTAATTTTCTTCCTTCTTTCTTCACATCCCTTTCCTTCTCCCACCTCTTTCTCAACTCCTTCCTCCCTCCATCTTTTCTTTTTCTTCTCCTTCCCTTTCTAATTTCCTTCTCTCCTCTCCTCTCTCTTCACTTCTTAGTTAAAAGCACCCTTCCTTTGTTGGAGGAGGGGAGGTTAGATATTTGTAGTCAGTTGAGTGGTATCTAAAGAATGATAACTAAATAAGTAGCACCCTTCAGAGTCTATGGCCACCCATGGCCTTCTCCTAGCAGGGCAGGCCTTACATTGCCTAAGTCTTGCTCACTTCTCCATTCCACTTAATAACAACAGTCAAAACAATATAAACTATTGTTTTTTTTAAGTTTTGGCCTCTTTTATGGTTTTTTTCTTCTTTTTCTTATTTTACTTTTTACTTTTACAGTGTCAAAATAATACAAACTCTTAAAAATATGGTACCTTCTCCTGACAAAAAGGATGTAGGTTGGCAACCCTGCATTTCAACTAAGGCACTTCTTTTATTAGTTTTATATTTTACAGGAGATTTTTTTTGAGAAAATGATTCCTACATTTAAACATATTTTATTAATTTTTTTTGGCTGCTTCTATTGATCTTTCATTCATTTGTCTTTGTTCTTTGGCCTGTGTGGGCCTCTACTCACAGTGGCCTCTCTCGTTGCAGAGCACCAGCTCTGGGCGCATGCACTCCAGAGCTCCAGATCAGTAGTTGGACACATCGGTCTAGCCGCTCCATGGCACAGGGGATCTTCCCAGGCCAGGGATTGAACCGGTGCCCCTTGCACTGCAAGGTGGTGTCCTTACCCACTAGACCACCAGGGAAGCCCTGATTCCTTTATTTTTAAAAAACCTTTAAAATAACTATTCAGATCAAAAGCCCTTGTTTTAGAGATAAAGAAGCCAAAATTCAAAGAAGAGAATAGTCCAAGGACATACTTTGCGAAGTCAAGTGAAATGACTTATAGACCTAGGATAAGTCACTTCTGGATATTATCCCTACCCTGCTCACCTCCTGGTAGAATTTCCTGACATCAAATAAGATAATGGACTGACTTTGTGGAAAAGTTTTACTTTCCAGAATGTGTGATTGTCCATCATGATCATTTTGGCTCATTTTTCTAGCCTCATATACCAGGAACCTTGAAAACCAAGGTACAAATCAAGATAGCATGATGAAGAACCTTTGGATTCCTGGTGCCAACCAGTCGCTTAAAAGTATTTTTGCATCAATGTACATGGATGGCTACTCAGTTTTCTGGCTGAGAGGATTTATTTTCTCCCAGCTCAAAAGAAAACCAGAAAAAAAAACCCAAGCACTTCAATAATAGACCCTGGAGCTTCAAGGCCACAAGTGACCAGCCTCTTTTTTTCCTTTATAGTGACTGTAATGAGCTTTGAAAGGTGGGTAGCTTATAAGAGAAGGAGAAAAGTGAAATGACCTTGGGACATTGTAAGCGTTTAGGTGAGGAGTGATTTGACTTTTGTAGTAACAAAAATCTGCTAAATCTCTGAACACAGACAATGAAATTTCAGGAACATGTGGGTCTTCTTCAAGGTGCTATACAGTCATTCATGAAGTACAGCCTAGACAGCTTTGAAGTGAGATGGAGGTCAAAGTTCAGTTTTATTCTATTTCACTACATCAGCCTATTAAAGCTTACCCCTTTCTGATTCTCATTTCTTTGTCTCTAAAATAGAAATAATAGTATCTATCTGACTGTCACAATGCTTGAATAGAAAGATGTACGGAATGTTCTGGGCCTACTTCTATATTACAATGAAAATAAAACAACAATAGTGAATAGGCATTAAACATATACTATGTGCCAGGCAGATTCTCCCTGGAGAAGGGTATGGGCACCCATTACAGTATTCTTGCCTGGAGAATTTCCATGGACAGAGGAACCTGGAGGGCTACAGTCCCTGGGGTCATAAAGAGTTGAACACAAATGAGTGACTAGGCATAGCATACACAGGCAGATTCTAAGAATATTACTTGTATTAATTTATTTAATCTTCAGCATAGTTCTTTGAGGAATATTATTATTCTCACATTACAGAAAGGGAAACTGAGGCAAAAAAAGGTTAATTTACTTGCTTAAGATCATACAGTTTGGGATTCAATATAGGAAGTCTGATTTAGCACTATCAATGTAGTTACCTGTCCTCTAAACATGTAGTTTTCAGAATGTGTGATTGTCCATCATGATCATTTTGGCTCATTTTTCTAGCCTCATATACCAGGAACCTTGAAAACCAAGGTACAAATCAAGATAGCATGATGAAGAACCTTTGGATTCCTGGTGCCAACCAGTCGCTTAAAAGTATTTTTGCATCAATGTACATGGATGGCTACTCAGTTTTCTGGCTGAGAGGATTTATTTTCTCCCAGCTCAAAAGAAAACCAGAAAAAAAAACCCAAGCACTTCAATAATAGACCCTGGAGCTTCAAGGCCACAAGTGACCAGCCTCTTTTTTTCCTTTATAGTGACTGTAATGAGCTTTGAAAGGTGGGTAGCTTATAAGAGAAGGAGAAAAGTGAAATGACCTTGGGACATTGTAAGCGTTTAGGTGAGGAGTGATTTGACTTTTGTAGTAACAAAAATCTGCTAAATCTCTGAACACAGACAATGAAATTTCAGGAACATGTGGGTCTTCTTCAAGGTGCTATACAGTCATTCATGAAGTACAGCCTAGACAGCTTTGAAGTGAGATGGAGGTCAAAGTTCAGTTTTATTCTATTTCACTACATCAGCCTATTAAAGCTTACCCCTTTCTGATTCTCATTTCTTTGTCTCTAAAATAGAAATAATAGTATCTATCTGACTGTCACAATGCTTGAATAGAAAGATGTACGGAATGTTCTGGGCCTACTTCTATATTACAATGAAAATAAAACAACAATAGTGAATAGGCATTAAACATATACTATGTGCCAGGCAGATTCTCCCTGGAGAAGGGTATGGGCACCCATTACAGTATTCTTGCCTGGAGAATTTCCATGGACAGAGGAACCTGGAGGGCTACAGTCCCTGGGGTCATAAAGAGTTGAACACAAATGAGTGACTAGGCATAGCATACACAGGCAGATTCTAAGAATATTACTTGTATTAATTTATTTAATCTTCAGCATAGTTCTTTGAGGAATATTATTATTCTCACATTACAGAAAGGGAAACTGAGGCAAAAAAAGGTTAATTTACTTGCTTAAGATCATACAGTTTGAAAACGACAGCACTGGGATTCAATATAGGAAGTCTGATTTCATAGCCTATACTTGATCAATGTAGTTACCTGTCCTCTAAACATGTAGTAGACTTAGTTGTTATTATTAATGAGGTCAGCAAGAGAAAGCAAAGCAGCAAGTGTGGTGTCTTAGGAGGTCTCATAATCCTCCACAGCAGACAGTCCTGCCAATCTGATCCGGAACAAGGAAATGCATGATGGTCCTTTCAAAATGGCTCCTGCTAACAATGCCGGAGCCTCACACTTTGCTCTTTGGCATTAATTAAAACAAAGGAGTTAATCAAGATAAACTTCCACACCTGCTTGGCACCAGCCTGGAAGTTTATCATGTCTAAATATGTTTCTCATGCATTTACTGCAAATTAGTTTCTGAAAGTGAATTTCAAGGTCTAGTGACTCTGAGGTTCCCTAACTCTGTTTTCATTAAGTTTTCACAAATGATCTACTGTTGCATTATTCTTTTATAGTGCAGATTTAAGGCCTCACTATGAAAAGCAATTATGCTGTCAAAAAAGTGTATTTTGACTTATTAAAAAATCTGAAAGGTTTCAGAAAACTATTTATTTAGGTTCTCATTGGGAGAGTATTTTGACAGTCCTCAGAAAGAAAGTGCTTTTGGTTGCATGCTCTTTGGAGTAGCCTAACAAAGGCTCTGTGCAGAGGAACTGCAAAGCAGTAGAACAGGCACAGGGCAGGGCAGCAGCAGTCTTCAGTGCTCTTCCTGGCAGAGAAGCCTTGGCCCGCCCCTCCTTATCAAAAACATAAGAGTCGCACATAGTAATCTCTAGAGCAAGGGGAACACAGAGATTCTATGATTCTAGCTGCCTCTACTGATCACTTACTATGTCTCAGACACACAGTGCTCACAGACACATATCCAATCCAGAAAGGGAGTGCGTTTCATTCCAACTTTATAGATAAGGAAACTTAAAACGGTTACATGGCTTACCCAAAGTCACTCACTAGTTGCTAGATTTGGGACATGACCCTATCATATCTTCTAAGGACTGCTATTCAGAAAGAAAAGAACAGACCAATGTATTGATACATTCAACAATCCGGATGATTGGAAAAATGTCAGACAGGAATTCATACCATGTGGTTCTAAATGAAGTTCAAATATAGACAAAACTAATCTATGGTGATAGAATCAGGAGCAGTTGTCTGTGAACTGGTAGAGATTGAGTGGAAATAGCCATAAGGGAACTTGTGTGCGTGCATCTCAGGCATGTTCAACTCTATGTGACTCTGTGGACTGTGTCCCACCAGGCTCTTCTGTCCATGGAATGTGCCAGGCAAAAATACTGGAGTGGGTTGCCATTTCCTTCTCCAGGGATCTTCCTGACCCAGGAATTGAATCCATGTCTTTCACATCTCTTGCGCTGGCAGGGGGATTCTTTACAACTGTGCCCTCTGGGAAGCTCATAAAGGAATTCATCAGGGTGATTAAAATATTCTAAATCTTGGTTGGGATCGTTAGGAAATGAAGTGAAAGTGTTAGTCACTCATTTGTGTCCAACCCTTTGTGACCCCATGAGCTGGGCCCCACCAGGCTCCTCTGTCCACGGAATTCTCAGGGCAAGTGTACTGGAGTGGGTAGTCATTCCCTTCTCCGGGGAATCTTCCCGATCCAGGGATCAAATCCAGATCTCCCTCACTGGAGGCAAGTTCTTACCATCAGAGAAGGTGAGCCACCAGAGAAGCCCACATTTCACCATAAATAAACAACAGCAAAAAAAGGTGTACAGGGTTGGCAGACAATGTGTTTGGATTGTGAGGCCCATGCACAGATGTCTATATGCAAAGACTCCTCAGAGAAGCCTTGGCCCGCCCTCCTTATCGAAAACATAAGAGTCGCACATAGTAATCTCTAGAGCAAGGGGAACACAGAGATTCTATGATTCTAGCTGCCTCTACTGATCACTTACTATGTCTCAGACACACAGTGCTCACAGACACATATCCAATCCAGAAAGGGAGTGCGTTTCATTCCAACTTTATAGATAAGGAAACTTAAAACGGTTACATGGCTTACCCAAAGTCACTCACTAGTTGCTAGATTTGGGACATGACCCTATCATATCTTCTAAGGACTGCTATTCAGAAAGAAAAGAACAGACCAATGTATTGATGCATTCAACAATCCGGATGATTGGAAAAATGTCAGACAGGAATTCATACCATGTGGTTCTAAATGAAGTTCAAATATAGACAAAACTAATCTATGGTGATAGAATCAGGAGTAGTTGTCTGTGAACTGGTAGAGATTGAGTGGAAATAGCCATAAGGGAACTTGTGTGCGTGCATCTCAGGCATGTTCAACTCTATGTGACTCTGTGGACTGTGCCCCACCAGGCTCTTCTGTCCATGGAATGTGCCAGGCAAGAATACTGGAGTGGGTTGCCATTTCCTTCTCCAGGGATCTTCCTGACCCAGGAATTGAATCCATGTCTTTCACATCTCTTGCGCTGGCAGGGGGATTCTTTACAACTGTGCCCTCTGGGAAGCTCATAAAGGAATTCATCAGGGTGATTAAAATATTCTAAATCTTGGTTGGGATCGTTAGGAAATGAAGTGAAAGTGTTAGTCACTCATTTGTGTCCAACCCTTTGTGACCCCATGAGCTGGGCCCCACCAGGCTCCTCTGTCCACGGAATTCTCAGGGCAAGTGTACTGGAGTGGGTAGTCATTCCCTTCTCCGGGGAATCTTCCCGATCCAGGGATCAAATCCAGATCTCCCTCACTGGAGGCAAGTTCTTACCATCAGAGAAGGTGAGCCACCAGAGAAGCCCACATTTCACCATAAATAAACAACAGCAAAAAAAGGTGTACAGGGTTGGCAGACAATGTGTTTGGATTGTGAGGCCCATGCACAGATGTCTATATGCAAAGACTCCTCCTCCTAAAATGGGTAAGGCGTGGTAGTGTGTCCTTCCTTGAGAACCAAGAGAACAGGTGTAGGACTCCTCTCTGCCAGGTGTTTCTCCACCTACACAGACCTCTGAGGCTGGGGAGGACCTCTGCACTGAGAGAATGAATGTTCAAGGCCCCTCTACACTGAGAGAATGAATGTTCAAGGCCTGTGTTCATGCTTTCTTTTTCGCATGACCTTGGGTCAGTCACTCCCTTTCTTGGACACTGTGTCAATTGCTCAGTCATGTCCGACTCTTTGTGACCCCATGGACTTCAGCCTGCCAGGTTCCTCTTATCTATGGAGTTTTCCAGGCAAGAATACTGGAGTAGATTGCCATTTCTTCTCTTAGACATTAGTTTCCTCATTTTAAAATAAAGGGTTTAGATGTAGCAGCCTCTAAGCTCCTTTCTAGCTCTAGCCTTCTCTGTACTGTATCAAGGTGATTGTTTCACGACAAACTCCCACACTTGGGTGCTTTCATTCTAGAAAGTTGGAATGAATGCAGGAAAGGCATGGAAGCTAAAGGGAGATGGTCCAGAGGAATGCGGATTTAGTCCACCCAATCCACTCATAAATAGAATAGTGTTAAATGGAAAACAGTCAGTATGATAAGGGCACAGATTAAGATTCCATTTAAGGTCTCTGTCCATGGCCAGAAACAGGGCTCAGCTGTGTCTTACTTTAAGCTTAGTTCTGGTATGCCTTCTTTGATCCAGATGCTGCCCAGTGCCTTTTACAGATGGTTTCCTCATCTCATTCTCACAACACTCCTGTGCAGGAAGCATCATTATCCCATTTTATAGGTGAAGATACTAATGCTCCAAAAAGTCAAATGATTTGCCTAAGGTTAAATGACTTACCTCTGGTATAGATAGAATCTGATTCATAAATCCTCACTCTGAACCTCTGTTTTAACAGGCAGTGTCAACCTAAAGTTAGCCTATGGCAAGCAAGATTAACAGGCTTAACTGTGACTAAGATCAGTGACAAGACAGGGGTTAGAAAGACATGTTCATTCTTTGGCAGACATTATTTTTGCAAAACATTTCAGATATACAGAAAAATAAATTCTAGACTGGCGAGAAAAGAGAATTAATTTTTTCGACATCTACTGGTTGTTAGGCAGCAAGAGATTACAACATGACCAACTAGAAGGGCCTTATTTCACTTAACCCTAAAATATACCAGACTCATAAACTCATAAAGATCAAGTGGTCAAACTCTTAGTCGGACATCTAATTTCATCTCTAGTCCATGGGGGTATGTGTGTGTGTGTGTGTGAGAGAGAGAGAGATAGAAAAAAAAAGTTAAAGTGTAGGTGCTGGAGACGTCTTCATGCAAGTTCTTTTTCTTTTTTAATTGATATGAATGAGGCCAAAAATTCACTAAGTTGTTTTAGTGATATTCCCATAACTGTTCATGGTTGTAATTTCAAAATGCCAAGCTATCTATTTGAAATATGGCGAGGCAAATAAAACATAGATGAAGTTATCTTTATAATATATCTGAGGCTATTTCCTGGCCAATTAACTATAGAACTATCAGCTTACAGAGTGAATTGCCCTAATGCAGCCTTTTCCAACTTCCTAATAAAATACACAAGAAAGAAAAAGAAATAACAAGAACTTATATAGTCCACAATTAGAATGACAATCAATCTATTGTCAAAAACTGGGAGTCACTTCTACGAACTTTAATAAATTCTCAGAGCTGGGTTAAAGAAAACAGTGGTCTACTTATGCTTTTGTATCAAGAAACAGAACAGGCCTTCTTATCTGAAAGGTAGAAAAAACCACTTTGTCTCAAGACCTAGTCTCTCTCTGAAACTACAGGGCTGTAGGAGTCAGCAAACTGAACAGTACTCCTCTACTTCATGAGTGCTGCTACCCAAGGCAGAGTACATCATTATCCCATTTTAGGGGCCTAAAAGTCAAATGATTTGCCTAAGGTTAAATGACTTACCTCTGGTATAGATAGAATCTGATTCATAAATCCTCACTCTGAACCTCTGTTTTAACAGGCAGTGTCAACCTAAAGTTAGCCTATGGCAAGCAAGATTAACAGGCTTAACTGTGACTAAGATCAGTGACAAGACAGGGGTTAGAAAGACATGTTCATTCTTTGGCAGACATTATTTTTGCAAAACATTTCAGATATACAGAAAAATAAATTCTAGACTGGCGAGAAAAGAGAATTAATTTTTTCGACATCTACTGGTTGTTAGGCAGCAAGAGATTACAACATGACCAACTAGAAGGGCCTTATTTCACTTAACCCTAAAATATACCAGACTCATAAACTCATAAAGATCAAGTGGTCAAACTCTTAGTCGGACATCTAATTTCATCTCTAGTCCATGGGGGTATGTGTGTGTGTGTGTGTGAGAGAGAGAGAGATAGAAAAAAAAAGTTAAAGTGTAGGTGCTGGAGACGTCTTCATGCAAGTTCTTTTTCTTTTTTAATTGATATGAATGAGGCCAAAAATTCACTAAGTTGTTTTAGTGATATTCCCATAACTGTTCATGGTTGTAATTTCAAAATGCCAAGCTATCTATTTGAAATATGGCGAGGCAAATAAAACATAGATGAAGTTATCTTTATAATATATCTGAGGCTATTTCCTGGCCAATTAACTATAGAACTATCAGCTTACAGAGTGAATTGCCCTAATGCAGCCTTTTCCAACTTCCTAATAAAATACACAAGAAAGAAAAAGAAATAACAAGAACTTATATAGTCCACAATTAGAATGACAATCAATCTATTGTCAAAAACTGGGAGTCACTTCTACGAACTTTAATAAATTCTCAGAGCTGGGTTAAAGAAAACAGTGGTCTACTTATGCTTTTGTATCAAGAAACAGAACAGGCCTTCTTATCTGAAAGGTAGAAAAAACCACTTTGTCTCAAGACCTAGTCTCTCTCTGAAACTACAGGGCTGTAGGAGTCAGCAAACTGAACAGTACTCCTCTACTTCATGAGTGCTGCTACCCAAGGCAGAGTACGTCTCCTCCAACCCCTTCCCAGCAACTTCTCCCCCAGGTACCTCTTACTGTACCTCAGCAATGACTTTATGTCCTAGTTTGTCTTGCCTCTTATGAACTGTCATCTTCACATGTAAAATAATATAGTCAGGTATGAAGAACATAAACTCCAGTAGTGGTGCCTGCTAGACTTGGTAGCCTTGGAATTTTGTATGCCTGTGTGTTTGTTCCATGTGCTCCAGAGAATAAAGAAATATAGTCTAAAGGAGATCCCACCTTACTTGATTACAAGCTTGGTGTGTTAGCCCAGGTGTCCTGAGAATATGCCATCAAAACGGTATATGGGGCTTCTCCTGGTGGTCCAGTGGGTAAGGACATCGCCTTGCAGTGCAAGGGGCGCCGGTTCAATCCCTGGCCTGGGAAGATCCCACGTGCCACAGAGCGGCTGGACCGATGTGTCCAATTACCGAGCCAGAGCTCTGGAGCGCATGCGCCCAGAGCCGGTGCTCTGCGACGACAGACGCCACCGTGATGGGAGGCCCACAGGAACCAAAGAACAAAGACGGATGAAAATAGAGAAATGAAAGACCAATAGAAGTGGCCCGCCTGCTCCCCTCCCTCCCCAACCCGACCCCCGCCCAAAATAAATAAATAAATAAATAAAAAAACCACAAAAGAACGGTATATGTATACAGCAAATTTAATAGAGGAAGCCCCTGTAAGAGGAAACCGGGAAGGACCTTTGGGAAGCTGGAAATATTGTCAGACTGTGATGCAGGTACTCAAGGCACGACCTGGAATGAAGGAGTAAAGGAAGGAAGAAAGGAAGCTAAGGCAACAGTGGTTTAGACTGCAGTGACTCTAAGGAAAGACCCACAAGGTGAACAGGGAGTACTAGAGCCCAATTTTCCTGTCAGAGGAGTCTCCCATCACCCAGGAACAAAATAACTTTATAGTCCAAGCAGGTTCAGTCTTTGTTGGGGTGGGAGGGCCATGGAAAACACGGCCTCAATGCAAACACAGAAGTGGATTTAAGTGCACTTACAGGGTCCACTGAGACCCTTAGTCATTCACAGTTCTTGTATGAGGAGCATTCTGATGGCTGTTATACTTGGAATGAGTCTGGCAGAAGCAGACAGCTTAGCCACCTGTAGACCTGGGAGAAGATACGAACAAACACAGTGATGAGAAATGCCCCATCCTATATTTCATCAATCATCAAGACTGAATAAATCCCCATAAATTTGAACTTTTAAAAAGGTTGGTAGGGGAGAGATTTATGAACCAAAACAAAATTGAGTCTGTGGACATAAGTATCAGTTCCTCCATTTAACATGCATATTTTGTCTATGGAGTAAGCAAATGAATCTTGGGGGATAACTATAAAACAGTATAAATTTAAATAGGTGGTGACCACAATTGCAGCTGCCGTTCCAAATGTGATGTATTTGCTGGCTAATATCAATACTATTCCTAGCACCTTGTATAAGCTCGGATTTGGCAAGTGCCTTTCTCTTTATTCGTTTTCGAGGTCCACCAGAAGCAGCTCATTTTCACTTGGTGGACAACAGCATACTTTTCCTGTCTTTTTGCAAAACTATTTTAATCCTCCTGCTGTTTATCGTAATCCAGTCTGCAGAGATCTTGATCATTTTGACAATCCTGTAACCATCCCATTGGACACTATACTGATAGCTCCAGTAGTACGAGAAGGAAGGTGTAGGTGCCATTTTAGAAGACGTGTGTAACAGAAGGTGAGAAAAACCTCATAAAAATCCAGGAGCCTACCATTTCAGTGAAAATTTCAAGGTGTCAAGATGTCTACCATCTGAGAATAGCCCTCTAAAGTGACAGACAAATTTCTGTACGTTGTACTTCTTTCCTCTAAAAAAAGAAGCACAATGATAGCTAGGCCTCTAGATTTTGGACATAATGTATAACATATTTGACTTTGTTGTTCTGAGCCATTCACTTGCTGAGTAACCTGCAATGCTCCCAGTTTTGAGTGGAGTTCACAGCACGGGAAGGCTCTGCAGAGGGTCCAGGTTTCAGTGAAAGCTGGAACAAAATAACTTTATAGTCCAAGCAGGTTCAGTCTTTGTTGGGGTGGGAGGGCCAGGGGCCCTGAAACTTTAAAAGGGTCCACTGAGACCCTTAGTCATTCACAGTTCTTGTATGAGGAGCATTCTGATGGCTGTTATACTTGGAATGAGTCTGGCAGAAGCAGACAGCTTAGCCACCTGTAGACCTGGGAGAAGATACGAACAAACACAGTGATGAGAAATGCCCCATCCTATATTTCATCAATCATCAAGACTGAATAAATCCCCATAAATTTGAACTTTTAAAAAGGTTGGTAGGGGAGAGATTTATGAACCAAAACAAAATTGAGTCTGTGGACATAAGTATCAGTTCCTCCATTTAACATGCATATTTTGTCTATGGAGTAAGCAAATGAATCTTGGGGGATAACTATAAAACAGTATAAATTTAAATAGGTGGTGACCACAATTGCAGCTGCCGTTCCAAATGTGATGTATTTGCTGGCTAATATCAATACTATTCCTAGCACCTTGTATAAGCTCGGATTTGGCAAGTGCCTTTCTCTTTATTCGTTTTCGAGGTCCACCAGAAGCAGCTCATTTTCACTTGGTGGACAACAGCATACTTTTCCTGTTTTTTTGCAAAACTATTTTAATCCTCCTGCTGTTTATCGTAATCCAGTCTGCAGAGATCTTGATCATTTTGACAATCCTGTAACCATCCCATTGGACACTATACTGATAGCTCCAGTAGTACGAGAAGGAAGGTGTAGGTGCCATTTTAGAAGACGTGTGTAACAGAAGGTGAGAAAAACCTCATAAAAATCCAGGAGCCTACCATTTCAGTGAAAATTTCAAGGTGTCAAGATGTCTACCATCTGAGAATAGCCCTCTAAAGTGACAGACAAATTTCTGTACGTTGTACTTCTTTCCTCTAAAAAAAGAAGCACAATGATAGCTAGGCCTCTAGATTTTGGACATAATGTATAACATATTTGACTTTGTTGTTCTGAGCCATTCACTTGCTGAGTAACCTGCAATGCTCCCAGTTTTGAGTGGAGTTCACAGCACGGGAAGGCTCTGCAGAGGGTCCAGGTTTCAGTGAAAGCTCTTCTGCTTTTGGACCTTATGACCCAGAAGATCCAAAATGATTATAGAGAACAGGGACGCTATAGGAAGGAAGCCTATGGCAAGCTCCAGCCTATGGTAAGCTCCCACAGGACAACCACAGAGTAGATCCCTAGAGTTAAGATCAAAATCATACCTTCTTAGGCAGATGACTATTTCTCTTCTGAGAAACAACTACTAACTGCATAATAAACTCCAGTAAACACTAAACATAGGACATTAAGACAGCAAGTGATCATGTGTTCTGGACTGCCTATTGTGAACCATGTGCAACCTGACCCACCAAGTCATAAGCTTGGAGAGAATGTGAAGATTTTATGTTCTGTGAGTGCTCACCAAAGAGCACCTGTTGTCGAGTATATTTTCAGTAATCAGGTTAAGATAGCCTGTTCTTCGATGTCAGTCTCCTAACCCAAGGCCTAGTTCAGTGGGTCAGTACGCAAAGAGGCTGTGAGAGCAGACACAGAGACAACACAAGGCTTTACGTCATGGGTGTTTCTTGAGGATTTACTCTGCCACTAGGAAGACCAACACTGTCTCTGCAACCAGTCACCTCCAGCTGGTCCCCTGGTGGTACGCTAATTACAGTAGAATCCTTCCAAGCAAAGGGGCACGGATTCATTCTCACTGGAATGCACTTTTATTATGCATTTGAATTTGCTCTGTCTATATTTAGTGCATCTGCCAGCACCATCAATCCATGGATTTGCAGAATTCCTTATTTACCATATGGTATCCTACACAGCATTAATTATGACAAACTCATCTTGCTACACATATATGTCAGTGATGATCTCAGACACTATTTACTGGTTTTAATGCATACCTTGTTTCTCAGAAGCAGCTGTCCTGATAGATTTATAGTACGGTCTAACAAAGACTGAGTCCCAGTTCCAGTCGGGAAACTGAAAAGTTGGGGTTTTCTCTAATAAGATCTCACGTATGCTTTGAATCAGTGATTAACATATGGTGGTGTTTCTCACCCAGGCAGAATATGTGCATTTGAGAGTGAAGGGGTGGAAATGACATTGGCTCCTCTCCTATTATGCCTAACAACCTACTCACAGAAATCTTGTTTCTCATCCTCTCAACTTTCTCTGCTGGTTTAGGAGGCCTTAGTTCCTAAACGAAGATGAAAATAGTTCCAATGAAGTAGAAGCTAAGACTACAACTTGACTATTTAGGGCTCCTTATGCTCCTAAAAAGGCAAAGAATCATGTTGTTCTATTGGCTGGGATGACTGATACCAGTTACTAAATGGAATTTGGATTGCTACGACAGGGGAGCAAAGAAAAATAATTCTGAAACACATGGGGTTGTCTAGGATACCTTTGAGTACTTCTGTGTCTTATATTAAAAGTTAATGGGAAAGTACAACTCAGTAAATATTCACTGATGATGCATACCGTTTGTTTCCTTGGGTTCCAAATTCATTGTGGACAGTGGCTGCAGCCATGAAATTAAAAGATGCTTGCTCCTTGGAAGAAAAGTTATGACAAACCTAGACAGTGTATTAACAATTAGAGACATCACTTTGTTGATAAAGGCTATATAGTCAAAGTTATGACTTTTCCAGTAGTCATGTACAGATGTGAGAGACCATAAAGAAGGCCGAGTGCTGAAGAATTGATGCTGTTGAACTGTGGTGTTGGAGAAGACTCTTGAGAGCATCAATCCTAAAGGAAATCAACCCTGAATATCCAATGGAAGGACTGATGCTGAAGCTCCATACTTTGGCCACCTGATGTGAAGAGCTGACTCTTTGGAAAAGACCCTGATTCTGGGAAAGATTAAAGGCAGGAGTCAAAGGAGACAACAGAGGATGAGATGGTGGGATGGCATCACTGATTCAATGAACATGAGTTTGAGCAAGCTCTGGGAGATGGTGAAGGACAGGGAAGCCTGGTGTGCTGCAGTCCATGGGGTCCCAAAGAGTCAGACACAACTGAGTGACTGAACAAAATCCTTCAGAAATAAAGGTGTGGGTCACCCCACCTAGGAAAGAATACCAAAAAGTTGAGAAACGTGCTTAGTGCAAAGGGAAAATGAAATGGATAATGAAAAAACTGGAAGCTATAGTTATCACTACACCCTTTGACCAGTTGCAGAAATAGGTACTCTAGCAAGTATACATCTCTTCATCCATGCTTATCAGGTGGGTATGTATAAATTTATCTCTTCCTCTCAACTTTCTCTGCTGGTTTAGGAGGCCTTAGTTCCTAAACGAAGATGAAAATAGTTCCAATGAAGTAGAAGCTAAGACTACAACTTGACTATTTAGGGCTCCTTATGCTCCTAAAAAGGCAAAGAATCATGTTGTTCTATTGGCTGGGATGACTGATACCAGTTACTAAATGGAATTTGGATTGCTACGACAGGGGAGCAAAGAAAAATAATTCTGAAACACATGGGGTTGTCTAGGATACCTTTGAGTACTTCTGTGTCTTATATTAAAAGTTAATGGGAAAGTACAACTCAGTAAATATTCACTGATGATGCATACCGTTTGTTTCCTTGGGTTCCAAATTCATTGTGGACAGTGGCTGCAGCCATGAAATTAAAAGATGCTTGCTCCTTGGAAGAAAAGTTATGACAAACCTAGACAGTGTATTAACAATTAGAGACATCACTTTGTTGATAAAGGCTATATAGTCAAAGTTATGACTTTTCCAGTAGTCATGTACAGATGTGAGAGACCATAAAGAAGGCCGAGTGCTGAAGAATTGATGCTGTTGAACTGTGGTGTTGGAGAAGACTCTTGAGAGCATCAATCCTAAAGGAAATCAACCCTGAATATCCAATGGAAGGACTGATGCTGAAGCTCCATACTTTGGCCACCTGATGTGAAGAGCTGACTCTTTGGAAAAGACCCTGATTCTGGGAAAGATTAAAGGCAGGAGTCAAAGGAGACAACAGAGGATGAGATGGTGGGATGGCATCACTGATTCAATGAACATGAGTTTGAGCAAGCTCTGGGAGATGGTGAAGGACAGGGAAGCCTGGTGTGCTGCAGTCCATGGGGTCCCAAAGAGTCAGACACAACTGAGTGACTGAACAAAATCCTTCAGAAATAAAGGTGTGGGTCACCCCACCTAGGAAAGAATACCAAAAAGTTGAGAAACGTGCTTAGTGCAAAGGGAAAATGAAATGGATAATGAAAAAACTGGAAGCTATAGTTATCACTACACCCTTTGACCAGTTGCAGAAATAGGTACTCTAGCAAGTATACATCTCTTCATCCATGCTTATCAGGTGGGTATGTATAAATTTATCTCTTCCTCCTTCTTTCTTTTCACTTCAAACTTTACGTAAAGTTCATTGTTGGTGATTACCTTTAAAGTTAGCCTTTAGATTGCATGTTATTTAAGTGGGACTATAACTAAAATGAATAATATGACCTATCCTGGAAACAGACGCAGTGACTACTGGAACTTTGCATCTTTCCCTTTTGAGTAGTGAGAACATCTTTCTGTGTATATAACTTAGCTGCATCTTCTAAGGTGAACCTGGAGAAGGGAATGGCAATCCACTCCAGTATTCTTGCCTGGATAATTCCATGGACAGAGGAGCCTGGTGGGTTAGATAATCCATGGGGATGCAGAGTTGGACATGATTGAACAACTAACACTGTCTATGGTGAAAGCACAAAGCTGACATATTTTGTTACATGGAAGTCAAATATGTGTAGAGGGGTATGCAAAGATGTTAAGAACCAAATGAATAAACCAAGTCAGTGCCCTTTACCTGTTGTCCTTCGGTTCTCAACCTACCCTGCTATATTCCGCTGTGAACTACATTTCTAAGATTTCTTTTCTGTCTGCTTTCCTGTTAGATTCTGCCAACAACTAAAGGGAAAGAGGACAGCAAGAAAAGGCCGTGATTTTGTGTTTTGTGTGTGTTGGCTGTAGTTTTCTGATCTTTTTTTTTTTTGATACTCCCTAGAACCAAACTCTTCACACCTTCTTAACTGTGCCAGCCAGAGAAAAGCAATGCCCCCTCCTCAAAAAATGAATTCAATGCCACAGAGTCCCTCTCTTACATTCTAATAACTCCAACTCATACCTTTCCTCCCCCTATCCCAGCAGTGATAGCAGCTCCCTGAAGTTATTATCTCTAGGTTATCTCAGTGTTCTCTCTCTCTCTTTTTGCAAGCCCTCCACACCTGGTAACATTTTCTATATACTAAACCCTTTTCTGGAAATACTTAGCTTTGCTTTCCCTGTTTTTCTTTAGTGCTTATCAAAGGGAAAATGAAATGGATAATGAAAAAACTGGAAGCTATAGTTATCACTACACCCTTTGACCAGTTGCAGAAATAGGTACTCTAGCAAGTATACATCTCTTCATCCATGCTTATCAGGTGGGTATGTATAAATTTATCTCTTCCTCCTTCTTTCTTTTCACTTCAAACTTTACGTAAAGTTCATTGTTGGTGATTACCTTTAAAGTTAGCCTTTAGATTGCATGTTATTTAAGTGGGACTATAACTAAAATGAATAATATGACCTATCCTGGAAACAGACGCAGTGACTACTGGAACTTTGCATCTTTCCCTTTTGAGTAGTGAGAACATCTTTCTGTGTATATAACTTAGCTGCATCTTCTAAGGTGAACCTGGAGAAGGGAATGGCAATCCACTCCAGTATTCTTGCCTGGATAATTCCATGGACAGAGGAGCCTGGTGGGTTAGATAATCCATGGGGATGCAGAGTTGGACATGATTGAACAACTAACACTGTCTATGGTGAAAGCACAAAGCTGACATATTTTGTTACATGGAAGTCAAATATGTGTAGAGGGGTATGCAAAGATGTTAAGAACCAAATGAATAAACCAAGTCAGTGCCCTTTACCTGTTGTCCTTCGGTTCTCAACCTACCCTGCTATATTCCGCTGTGAACTACATTTCTAAGATTTCTTTTCTGTCTGCTTTCCTCTTAGATTCTGCCAACAACTAAAGGGAAAGAGGACAGCAAGAAAAGGCCATGATTTTGTGTTTTGTGTGTGTTGGCTGTAGTTTTCTGATCTTTTTTTTTTTTGATACTCCCTAGAACCAAACTCTTCACACCTTCTTAACTGTGCCAGCCAGAGAAAAGCAATGCCCCCTCCTCAAAAAATGAATTCAATGCCACAGAGTCCCTCTCTTACATTCTAATAACTCCAACTCATACCTTTCCTCCCCCTTTCCCAGCAGTGATAGCAGCTCCCTGAAGTTATTATCTCTAGGTTATCTCAGTGTTCTCTCTCTCTCTTTTTGCAAGCCCTCCACACCTGGTAACATTTTCTATATACTAAACCCTTTTCTGGAAATACTTAGCTTTTGCTTTCCCTGTTTTTCTTTAGTTGCTCAGTTGCATCTTACTCTTTATAACCCCATGGGCTATAGCCTCCCAGACTCCTCTATCCATAGAATTTTCCAGGCAAGAATACGAAGCAGGTTGCCATTTCCTTCTCCAGGAGATTTTCCCAATCCAGGGATCAAACCCATATGCTCCTGAAGGTGGATTTTTTACTGCTGAGCCACCAGGGAAGCCCTTTTGCCTTCCTAAATGAACTTAAATGACCTAGTCACATAGAAACATCTCCTGTACACAGGAGAGTTAAACAAGACCCCAAATGTCACTCCCAAAAGCAATGGCTATGTTGTCTTAATTAACAACTCTAATGTTTTTGGTCAATTTGTTTTTGTTGTGAGGATAAAGAGTAAAGAACCAAAGAAACCAGGGTACTCAGGATAAAGATAAACACCTAGCAGTAAAAGAGAGTTGAAAACAAATGCATGTCCATGACAAATATAAATCTTTCTGTAAAGTTAGTTTGATATCCATTAGAATAATTTAATCCTACATGGCAAAGCTGGAAAGCATCAATGGTTCCTGCTTTCCCACTTTAAGTATAATATGTCCTGATTGATTCTTCTCAAACTCAAATCCCATATTCCAATTTGACCTATAATTCACTCTCTCTAGGTGAATATATACATATATATATATATATATAAACTCATCTATAAGTTAGTATTTTTACTTTCCTCAAATCACTGACCTGTATCCTAAAATTATGACTTTTAAATCTTGTGGCACGGAATATCCCAAAACATAATTCAGAAATCTATTTTATTCATTATTACAACAAATTTGCATTGTATATTGATTGTGTTTTAGGGGAGTATGTTAATGAATGAGAATATAGAGAAGCAAAACCAGACATGTTCTTTAACCTCAGAAGCTTATAGTCTATTTAAGAGATACTGTGTGTGATTGTGTGTGTGTGTATGTGTGTGTTCAGTCATGTCTGATTCTCTGCAACCCCATGGACTAGCCAGGCTCTGCTGTCCATGGAATTTTCCAAGAAAGAATACTGGAGTAGGTTGCCATGTCCTACTCCAGGGGATCTTCTTGACCCAGGAATTGAACCCTAGTCTCTTCCAGTGGCAGATGGAATTCTTACCACTGCACTACCTGGGAAGCACTGAGGAGATAAACATCAAAAGACTGAAAAACTCCATAGTGATGCATGCTAAGGTATACAGTCTATGAAAATGATAACAGAGGTTTGGACAGGGTGGGGAAGGGGGCACCAGGAAATCAAACTCAAATCTTTATCCTAAGAATAATAAGAATCCATCAAAGTATTTTGGTCTTTGGAGACGCTTAAGTGATCAAATGTGCATTTGATTTGCAAAAGAGGATAAATTCTATAAAATCTGTACAGTGAGGGATGGAAAATGTAAAGGAAGAACACTAGATCAGAAGACAACCTGAATACTAGAATTACCATTATTAGTAGTATTATTTAGTTGGTCATAAATATTTGAATGACACTGACAAAGGTTGTTTGTGTACTTATCAGTTTTGTACACAATAAAGTTCTAATCTATAAATTTGTACATAACAGAGTTATCTCTGAAATATATATTAAAACTGTAATATTATTGATTATCAGTTACAAAGGTGATAAAATATTTTTTCCATTCTTTTTTCCATTCCTTCCACTAGGCTGAACTGAGCTCTGTCTGTCAGAGCTGTGCCCAGGTAAACTCTAACTACAAGCAGAGCAGTGGGCAGCTGTTTCTCTCTAGCCACATCTACTCCGTGCAAAATGCTGAGATGGTGCTTTTTTGTGTTAGCTATTGTTTTCCTCTAATTATGTTCAACTTAAATGGCTACAGAAGCTAAAAATACAGCCGTACAGAGAACTGTAAGAGCATTTAGTAAAGGTCCCTGAATAGATGGCTCCCTCAGAAATCACTTTGTAAATTACCTCGATGTTCAATACAGAGAAATTTCCAGTAGGTTCTAAAGATATTGTTATAAAATGTATACCCATATTACTGACAAACATAATCTATGGCATTGACAGTTGATCCAGTGGAATCCAGCATGACAGTTTAAGGAATGTCTATGCAACCCCATGGACTAGCCAGGCTCTGCTGTCCATGGAATTTTCCAAGAAAGAATACTGGAGTAGGTTGCCATGTCCTACTCCAGGGGATCTTCTTGACCCAGGAATTGAACCCTAGTCTCTTCCAGTGGCAGATGGAATTCTTACCACTGCACTACCTGGGAAGCACTGAGGAGATAAACATCAAAAGACTGAAAAACTCCATAGTGATGCATGCTAAGGTATACAGTCTATGAAAATGATAACAGAGGTTTGGACAGGGTGGGGAAGGGGGCACCAGGAAATCAAACTCAAATCTTTATCCTAAGAATAATAAGAATCCATCAAAGTATTTTGGTCTTTGGAGACGCTTAAGTGATCAAATGTGCATTTGATTTGCAAAAGAGGATAAATTCTATAAAATCTGTACAGTGAGGGATGGAAAATGTAAAGGAAGAACACTAGATCAGAAGACAACCTGAATACTAGAATTACCATTATTAGTAGTATTATTTAGTTGGTCATAAATATTTGAATGACACTGACAAAGGTTGTTTGTGTACTTATCAGTTTTGTACACAATAAAGTTCTAATCTATAAATTTGTACATAATAGAGTTATCTCTGAAATATATATTAAAACTGTAATATTATTGATTATCAGTTACAAAGGTGATAAAATATTTTTTCCATTCTTTTTTCCATTCCTTCCACTAGGCTGAACTGAGCTCTGTCTGTCAGAGCTGTGCCCAGGTAAACTCTAACTACAAGCAGAGCAGTGGGCAGCTGTTTCTCTCTAGCCACATCTACTCCGTGCAAAATGCTGAGATGGTGCTTTTTTGTGTTAGCTATTGTTTTCCTCTAATTATGTTCAACTTAAATGGCTACAGAAGCTAAAAATACAGCCGTACAGAGAACTGTAAGAGCATTTAGTAAAGGTCCCTGAATAGATGGCTCCCTCAGAAATCACTTTGTAAATTACCTCAATGTTCAATACAGAGAAATTTCCAGTAGGTTCTAAAGATATTGTTATAAAATGTATACCCATATTACTGACAAACATAATCTATGGCATTGACAGTTGATCCAGTGGAATCACAGAATCATAGACTCATTAGGTTTAAAGAAACACAGAATCTTAGAACTGTAAATTAAAACAGATTTTTAAAAATATTTAAATGATATTAAAATTCATCTGCATCATTTATCCACTCTGTTTGAACCCGGTATAATATTTGAGTTCCTAAGTGGTGCTAACACTCTATTTAAACGCATAGAGTGATAGGGACTCACTACCTCTGTGAGCAGCCAGTTTCACATTTAGGCCACCCTGAATACCAGAAAGATTATCTAAGGGGAGAGGTGAAATGTGACCCTAGCTGTGCCTATGTATTGGTCCCACTAAAGTGAGTATTCAATAAGAAAAAACACGGATAAACTCACTCATGCACCTTTGAATTAATTTTATTTCCTTCACCCATGGACATAGCAACACTGGGATCCAATTAAGAACATTTGTGCAATACATTAGGTGATCTCAATCCTACTTTCCTATGGATGCTTCCTCATTTTTCTGAATTATAAATCTGAGCTAAACCTGATTCCTTCATCTCCCTATTTCAGCCCATGATAGAAAACATCTAAGTGTATTCCATGTGTAAGTTCCTGTTCTAAGAAACTTATAGCTATATAATTCATTCCTCACAATAATACTATTAGATATCCTTACTGTCTAGAGGAGGAAAGTGAAGAATAGAAAAAAATATATGCCACGTACTAGTTTCTCAAACTCATGTACCAACTGGAATTCAGACTCAGGATATCTGGCTCCAAACTTCATGCTCTTAACTCCTATGTTAGAATTGAATATGAAAAAGAAAACGAAAAGCTCTTGTAAAAAGGAATGTTGAGGGCTTCCCTGTGGTCCAGTGGGTAAAGAGTCCACCTTGCAGTGCAAGGGGCACTGGTTTCATCCCTGGCCTGGGAAGATTCCAGGTGCTGTGGAGTGGCTGGACCGCTGTGTCCAATTATGAGCCAGTACTCTGGAGCACATTTCCCAGAACTGGTGCTCTGCAATGAGAGAGACCGCTGCAATGGGAGGCCCACACAGGCCAAAGGATAAAGATGGATAAAAATAAATAAATAAAAACCAATAAAAGAGGCCAAAGTTAAAAAAAAATTACAAAAAGGAATGTTGAATTCCTTTTTGGCAAAGGTACAGATTTACCTAAGAATAAGTGGATGCCATCAAATGTATAATGTTGTCTTGAGCAAATTACTGCCTTTTCTGGGCCTTAGTTTCCTCGGGAGTAAATGAAGGAAGAAAAGCCTTTAAATGTCCTCACAGGCCTCTTCTAGCCTGAAATACAAAGACCTCTAACAATATTGATTTGGGTCAGAGTTATCCTGAACTCCAAACATATCAAGCACTGAGCTTAGTCCTTCCTAGGAGCATACAATAAAACACAAATGAAGTCAGACAAATAGAAAATGATGTGATAGATGGAATAGTAAGTGTCTTTATACACAGATGAGTGGCCAACATTAACTTGGGGGGAGGTAGGTAAGAGCCAAGAAAGACTCTACTCAAGAGCTGACATCTGATCAAGGTTTTGAAGGATGGCAGAGAGTTCCCTAAGTAGATAAGTATTATAGTAGAGGACCATCCAGTTAGAGGAGATGACACGCTGAGAAGGTATTACTCGAAAGGTATGTTCAGGACTTGGGAAACAGTTCACTATGACTGGAAGGAAAAGTGTAAGGGGAGAAGCAGTAGGGATGAGGACTGGAGAAATAGATAAGGGCTAGGTGACAAGGCTGTGGTGTCTGGCTAAGAGATCAGACTGTGGCTTTCCAGAGGAGTGACAAAGTAAAATCAAGAGTTTGGTGTTATTTTTACATATAAGCATGATCAGTTTTGTAGATGTTATTTTGGAATAATGTTACTCATCAATAATGACATTCCTGAGACTGAAATTGCTTTCAACATAATAACGATTTTCAGCTACTTTTTTTTCTTATTCACATGGAAGCCCAGTACATTCTAATACTTTTTTAAAAGCTAAAATTCTTCTTGTGTTGTCATCTAGATAAATTGTTCCAATTATGGATTAAAAAAAAATGGTGCAAATAGCAACCTCCTAGAGGGCTGGGGAAAAGAGGTTGAGAATGGTCTGTTCTGTTAGGTTCTGACTTGCTGGCTGCTTCCAGATTAGATATTCAAAGGGAAACAAGGCCAAGGAGGATCTAGAGGAGCTTCTCAGCATGTACAGAGATACTAAGAGCTCACTGACAGCTCAGGCATCCTACAGGGGATATCTGGACCTTGCTCATTTTTCAGAGTTAAACAAGACTACTATGAATTCAATAAAACAAAAGTACATGGGAAACCTACCCTAAGTTACTGTCAAGTACAAAAATACTGGAAATGTAGGAATTACAAGTTCATTTCATACATCAATTCATTCATTTATTCATAAATCAGCAAGCGAGTATTAATTGAGAAAGTATATGAGAATTGGGGTTTTGGTCAAAGTTCAGGCATTTACTAGCTGTGAGTTTCTCGGCAAATTAATCTCTTGTGCCCCAGTTTCCTTTTATTATTTCAACTATAATAAGAGGAATAATAATACCTGTATTTTTAGGGGCAGGGAATGTGATCATTGATTCAAGTGATAGCTAGGGAGTAGAAACAATCAGAATCAAGCTTGTTGACCATATAAATAGGTGATGAGGGAGAGAAGGAATCTAGAAAGGTCCCCAGGGTCCTGATTTAGGACTAGTTATAGAGTCAGAGAACATAGCAAGGAAAGACTAAAGATGCATTTACTGGGACTCTGTTACATCAAGGTACATCAGAAGAGAAGTAGATACTCTCAGAGCTGAGGAAAGACTGTCCCACTTACTAGATCATTTAGGAGAAATACAAAACATGATGATAACTGGCAATGCATTTTGGGGAGGCTGTAGGAATTCACCAAAGAAAGAGCTCAGGGAAGGTTGGCTTAATTGTGGAAGAGTAGTGGATTAGGAGGTTGAAGACCAACTCTAATCTCACGAAATCTAGCTTCTACCACCAGTTTTACAATGTAGAAACCAAGGTTTAGAGTGGGAAAGTAATCTGCCCAATTAATTTCAGGCAGTTTAGGACTAGGAATGTAGATCTTTTTCTGCTACACTGGACTCTATGTAGGAAAGTTCCCTGGTCCATTCCAGTGTATCTACTGCATAAAAAGGCCTAACTAGTTAAGTTTTTGCTTACTTTAAAAAATAAAATCTCTTTGAGTCTCAGTTTTTTCATCTGCCTCTCTCATATTTCCTCCTAGAGACTCATAATGCATGTTAGGTTCTAAAATCACTTGAAGTAAAATCAAATAAACAAAACTTTTAATAATGTTTAACCTAACATTTTCCAAATAGATCCCTACCGTCTTATAATATTTATCTACACTTCATGAAACACAGTTTGAGACATGTAGAAACAATTCTCTGATAGAGAAAGATTAAGCTCATAACCTGGCATAGGAGGATGAAACAAGGAGGGGATTTCTAATGCCTAACCTGAGTCTAGAACAGTGAAGAGTTACTCAGAAGAATAAGGAGGTAAGACATAGAGAAGGCCTTATGGGCAGATGGAGCATAGAAATGTGCCCCAACATAGTATTAACAGTATTTCACTGCAGACAGTGCAAATGAGAGAGTTAAGCAAGTTGAAGCTGAAGAGGTAACTAGAATCTACATCTTGGAGGGGCTTGTAATGCCATAATAAAGAACTTGGGAGGACTTCCACTTCTAGCTAAAACAGGATAATAGGGAATGAATTTACTATCCATGTGAAACAACTGAAAAATCAGATGAAATAAATGGGAAAATTTTTTTTAACACTAGGAAATGAAGAACAGTGATTGCTATGAGGCAGAAAACTAATGTTATGAGCTATAGGCTTGCTCTAGCTTACACTGTGAGAATTTCTAGGACCTGGCACAAGGACTGAAACCCAAGAAAACTCTGGCAAACTATCTGGATTGAGCAGACAAAGCTAAAAGTCTGTAAAGACTAAAGAGGCTAGGGTTTGTAGGTCACAGAACTGGAGAGAGAAGAGCCGAGGAAGAAAATTCTCTGGAGATTTGTGAAGGGTTCCCCTTGAGTATTCAGCAGAGTACTGATCAGTACATGAATGTCAGAAAGCTATGGCTGGGAGAAAAAAAAAAACAACATTTGAGAGGATTAGTGGGAACAGTGCCTAATACTTGCAAGGGGCTATGTACAGAGCCTATTCATCAGCTAAACTGGAAAACCTCATAATTCACAGGGCATTTGGGTAGATACTCAGAAGGCACTTGCCTCAGCAGTAAGGAATAATTAACCCTAGATCATTCACTCTGGTGAATGATCATTTGCTTTGGTCTCACCCGCTGAATTCAAAAGCAAGACCGGAAGGGACCAAACTGAATCTGTGTAACTTAAATTGCATCCCCTCAAAAAAGTTAAAGAACACTTTAGAAATACAAAGCTGTCCATAACCCAGCAGGGTAAAATTCTGCCATGTCTTCCATCTAATTCAAAAACACCAGGCATGCAAAAAAGTAGAAAAATATATACCATGGTGAGAAAAGAGTCATATCAAAGTAGATTTAGAACTGATACAGATGTTCACATAGGCAGAAAAAGACATTTAAAATGTCACTATAGCTATATCCTATGTGTTCCAGAAGTAAAAGGGACACAAAAAGATTTTAAAAGAACCAGATTGAACTTTTATAGATAAAACCTACAATATCTGAGATTCAAAACTGCACTAGGTGGAAATAGTGCACATACACTGAGCTAAACAGTGAAGAGTCAGAGATAAGGAGGTAAGACATAGAGAAGGCCTTATGGGCAGATGGAGCATAGAAATGTGCCCCAAAGCAGTACTGAAGAATTTCAAGTTGAAGCTGAAGAGGTAACTAGAATCTACATCTTGGAGGGGCTTGTAATGCCATAATAAAGAACTTGGGAGGACTTCCACTTCTAGCTAAAACAGGATAATAGGGAATGAATTTACTATCCATGTGAAACAACTGAAAAATCAGATGAAATAAATGGGAAAATTTTTTTTAACACTAGGAAATGAAGAACAGTGATTGCTATGAGGCAGAAAACTAATGTTATGAGCTATAGGCTTGCTCTAGCTTACACTGTGAGAATTTCTAGGACCTGGCACAAGGACTGAAACCCAAGAAAACTCTGGCAAACTATCTGGATTGAGCAGACAAAGCTAAAAGTCTGTAAAGACTAAAGAGGCTAGGGTTTGTAGGTCACAGAACTGGAGAGAGAAGAGCCGAAGAAGAAAATTCTCTGGAGATTTGTGAAGGGTTCCCCTTGAGTATTCAGCAGAGTACTGATCAGTACATGAATGTCAGAAAGCTATGGCTGGGAGAAAAAAAAAACAACATTTGAGAGGATTAGTGGGAACAGTGCCTAATACTTGCAAGGGGCTATGTACAGAGCCTATTCATCAGCTAAACTGGAAAACCTCATAATTCACAGGGCATTTGGGTAGATACTCAGAAGGCACTTGCCTCAGCAGTAAGGAATAATTAACCCTAGATCATTCACTCTGGTGAATGATCATTTGCTTTGGTCTCACCTGCTGAATTCAAAAGCAAGACCGGAAGGGACCAAACTGAATCTGTGTAACTTAAATTGCATCCCCTCAAAAAAGTTAAAGAACACTTTAGAAATACAAAGCTGTCCATAACCCAGCAGGGTAAAATTCTGCCATGTCTTCCATCTAATTCAAAAATACCAGGCATGCAAAAAAGTAGAAAAATATATACCATGGTGAGAAAAGAGTCATATCAAAGTAGATTTAGAACTGATACAGATGTTCACATAGGCAGAAAAAGACATTTAAAATGTCACTATAGCTATATCCTATGTGTTCCAGAAGTAAAAAGGGACACAAAAAAGATTTTAAAAAGAACCAGATTGAACTTTTATAGATAAAACCTACAATATCTGAGATTCAAAACTGCACTAGGTGGAAATAGTGACACATTAGACACTGGAGATGAAAAAACTGGTGAATTTGAAGACACAGAAATAAGAGCTATCAAAAAGAAACACCTAGAGGAAAAAGACCTCCCTATCTATGATTGACAGAGCTTTAGTGAGCTGTGGGAAATTTTCAATAATCCTAATATGGACAGGAAAGAAATCTAAAAAATAATGAGTGAAAAATTTTCAAATTTGATGGAAATTATAAACCTGCTGAATCCAAGTGATCCAATGAACACCCAAGTAACAACAACAACAACAAACCTACACTAAGGTACATCATAATATAACTGTCCAAACACAGGGACAGAGAAAAAGTCTTGGAAGCAGTCAGAGGAAAGAAAAAACACCTGATGTATAGAGAAACAAAGGTAAAGGTACAGTTTTCTCCTTGGAAACAATGCATGTGAGAAAATGACCGAGCAACCTCTTTGGAGTACAGAAAGAAAAAAAAAAATACTTTTCAAGCTAGAATATTTTTCTACCAAAAATATCTTTTAAGACTATGTGCAAAATTAAGGTTGCTTTTAGACATAATAAGATAAAATAATCTAAGAGACTATAATAAGATTATTATAAGAATATAAAAGATTATAATAAGATAATTATAATAATATAAGAGATTATAATCTAAGAGATGATAAAGGAAGTCATCCAGGTAAAAGGAAATGATACCATATGGAAATATGGATGTACCACAAAGAAATTAAGAGCATCAGAAATGGTAGTCATGGCTTCCTTGGTGGCTCAGTGGTGAAGAGTACACCTGTCAATGCAGAGACACGGGTTCAATCCCTGATCAGGAAGATCTCCCATGTAGAAACAAAGCTGTCCATAACCCAGCAGGGTAAAATTCTGCCATGTCTTCCATCTAATTCAAAAATACCAGGCATGCAAAAAAGTAGAAAAATATATACCATGGTGAGAAAAGAGTCATATCAAAGTAGATTTAGAACTGATACAGATGTTCACATAGGCAGAAAAAGACATTTAAAATGTCACTATAGCTATATCCTATGTGTTCCAGAAGTAAAAGGGACACAAAAAAGATTTTAAAAAGAACCAGATTGAACTTTTATAGATAAAACCTACAATATCTGAGATTCAAAACTGCACTAGGTGGAAATAGTGACACATTAGACACTGGAGATGAAAAAACTGGTGAATTTGAAGACACAGAAATAAGAGCTATCAAAAAGAAACACCTAGAGGAAAAAGACCTCCCTATCTATGATTGACAGAGCTTTAGTGAGCTGTGGGAAATTTTCAATAATCCTAATATGGACAGGAAAGAAATCTAAAAAATAATGAGTGAAAAATTTTCAAATTTGATGGAAATTATAAACCTGCTGAATCCAAGTGATCCAATGAACACCCAAGTAACAACAACAACAACAAACCTACACTAAGGTACATCATAATATAACTGTCCAAACACAGGGACAGAGAAAAAGTCTTGGAAGCAGTCAGAGGAAAGAAAAAACACCTGATGTATAGAGAAACAAAGGTAAAGGTACAGTTTTCTCCTTGGAAACAATGCATGTGAGAAAATGACCGAGCAACCTCTTTGGAGTACAGAAAGAAAAAAAAAAATACTTTTCAAGCTAGAATATTTTTCTACCAAAAATATCTTTTAAGACTATGTGCAAAATTAAGGTTGCTTTTAGACATAATAAGATAAAATAATCTAAGAGACTATAATAAGATTATTATAAGAATATAAAAGATTATAATAAGATAATTATAATAATCTAAGAGATTATAATCTAAGAGATGATAAAGGAAGTCATCCAGGTAAAAGGAAATGATACCATATGGAAATATGGATGTACCACAAAGAAATTAAGAGCATCAGAAATGGTAGTCATGGCTTCCTTGGTGGCTCAGTGGTGAAGAGTACACCTGTCAATGCAGGAGACACGGGTTCAATCCCTGATCCAGGAAGATCTCACATGCTGTGGAGTAACTAAACCCATGAGTCACAATTACTGAGCCTGTACTCTAGAGCCTCGGAGTCGCAACTATTGAGCCCATATGTCCTAGAGCCCAAGTTTTACAACAAGAGAAGTCACTGCAACAAGAAGCCTGCTCATCTCAACTAGAGAGCAACCCCCACTCCCTGCAACTAGAGAAGAGCCTGCAGCAGCAGTGAAAACCAACAATGTCCAAAAACAAATAAATTTAAAAAATAAATGGTAACCATATGGATAAGTACTTATGGATATTTCTTATTGTTTAAATAACTTTAAAAGATAATTCACCATCTAAACGAATTATATTATGGGATTTATAAGACATATAAATCTATGTATTGAATGTCAACAATAGCACAGAGGCTGGAAGGCAAGAAATGGAAATATACTCTTGTAAGTTCCTTATACTACATATGAAGTAGTACAATGTCATTTAAAGGTAGTCTGTGATAGTTAAAGTTGCATACTCTAATCTCAAACTCAAGCACAAAAATAACACAGTAGAGTTACAGCTAATAAGTCAACAAAGGGATAATAAAGAAAGCAAAAATAATGGGTTGGCCAAAAAGCTTGGTTGGGATTTTTCACATCTTATGAAAAAACTAAAACATTTTTGCCAATCCTATATATATATATATATATATATATATAACTCTAAAATACTTCAAAAGAAGGCAGTAGAAGAGAAAAAAAATGGAACAAACAATAAATGGGACAAGTAGAAAACAAAGAGCAGTATGATTTAAGCCTACCATATCAATAATCGTGTTAAATATAAGCAGCATAAACACTGTAATTTTAAAAGCCAGATTGGATAACAAAGCAAGATCCAAATATATGTGAGCTATAAGAAAGGCAGTTCAAGCATAAAGACACAAATAGATCAGAAGTGAAAGGATGGAGTCATTTAATACTAATAAAGAAATAACAGTTGGGGTGACTGTATTAACATCAGACACAATAGACTTCAGAGCAAAGAATATCATCAGGGATAAAGAAGGTAGGTAATTTCATAACGATAAAGTGGTCAATTCATTAAGAGGACATAACAATACTAATTATTCATCTAATACCA
The DNA here is from genome assembly GCA_022376925.1 of Tragulus kanchil. NCBI lineage: Eukaryota > Metazoa > Chordata > Mammalia > Artiodactyla > Tragulidae > Tragulus > Tragulus kanchil. The sequence goes on along the minus strand of JAIOJX010000032.1, from coordinate 110,717,471 downwards.
GAGCCTCAAAAATGCACGAAACTAAAACTGACAGAATTGGACAAATACACAATATATTCATAGACTACAATACTCCTCTCTCAATAATTGATAGAATAACAGCAAATCAGGAATGATACAGAAGACTTGAATAGCACTGTCAGCCAACTTGACCTAATTGACATTTATTAATAAATACTATACTCAACAATGGCAGAATATATGTTTTCTTAAGTACATGCAGAATATTTATCATGATAGAACATATTCTGGGTGATAAAATAAGTATTACATATGTGAAGAACTTGAGGGAATATTCATATCTTAAAGGTAAAATATACATAAAATACAACCACTGTAAAAGATAAAAATCCAGTCATACTCAGAGATCCTAATATGGTTCTTAGCACAGACCAGACTGCTTCCTATGTCTGGGTTTCTTTTTTTTTTTTTCAGTTTTTTTTGCCACTTCTATTGATCTTTCATTTGTTTATCTTTGTTCTTTGTCCTATGTGGGCCTCCCATCACAGTGGTCTCTCCTGCTGCAGAGCATGGGCTCTGGGTGCATGCGCTCCAGAGCTCTGGCTTGGTAGTTGGACACCCATCACAGTGGTCTCTCCTGCTGCAGAGCATGGGCTCTGGGTGCATGCGCTCCAGAGCTCTGGCTTGGTAGTTGGACACATCGGTTCAGCTCCTCTGTGGCACGTGGGATCTTCCCAGGCCAGAGATCGAACCGGCGCCCCTTGCACTGCAAGGTGGTGTCCTTACCCACTGGACCACCAGGGAAGCCCTATGTCTGAGTTTCTGATGTCTAATATCTAGGTATTTTCTGCCCCCTTCACCAAAGTAGGGGTTCCTAGAGGATACGCATTTGACTGGCTTTTTTCTGATCCTCATTATCTAACAAAATGGCTGGCATATGGAAGACCCTTTATGTATATACTCTAATTACAGGTCTAGATGAAGAGAGTAGGTAAGAGTCTGAGGTTTCTCACTTCTGCAAAGGAGTATTTCAAAGACCACAAGATAAAGTTGGTAAGAAATGAAAGACAAACAAGTCTCTCCTAAGCCTGCAATGAAACTGCTGTAAGCTATCTTCATAGACTACATACTCATCAATAGATTGAGGGATAAAGAAGGTAGGTAATTTCAACGATAAAGTGGTCAATTCATTAAGAGGACATAACAATACTAATTATTCATCTAATACCAGAGCCTCAAAAATGCACGAAACTAAAACTGACAGAATTGGACAAATACACAATATATTCATAGACTACAATACTCCTCTCTCAATAATTGATAGAATAACAGCAAATCAGGAATGATACAGAAGACTTGAATAGCACTGTCAGCCAACTTGACCTAATTGACATTTATTAATAAATACTATACTCAACAATGGCAGAATATATGTTTTCTTAAGTACATGCAGAATATTTATCATGATAGAACATATTCTGGGTGATAAAATAAGTATTACATATGTGAAGAACTTGAGGGAATATTCATATCTTAAAGGTAAAATATACATAAAATACAACCACTGTAAAAGATAAAAATCCAGTCATACTCAGAGATCCTAATATGGTTCTTAGCACAGACCAGACTGCTTCCTATGTCTGGGTTTCTTTTTTTTTTTCAGTTTTTTTTGCCACTTCTATTGATCTTTCATTTGTTTATCTTTGTTCTTTGTCCTATGTGGGCCTCCCATCACAGTGGTCTCTCCTGCTGCAGAGCATGGGCTCTGGGTGCATGCGCTCCAGAGCTCTGGCTTGGTAGTTGGACACCCATCACAGTGGTCTCTCCTGCTGCAGAGCATGGGCTCTGGGTGCATGCGCTCCAGAGCTCTGGCTTGGTAGTTGGACACATCGGTTCAGCTCCTCTGTGGCACGTGGGATCTTCCCAGGCCAGAGATCGAACCGGCGCCCCTTGCACTGCAAGGTGGTGTCCTTACCCACTGGACCACCAGGGAAGCCCTATGTCTGAGTTTCTGATGTCTAATATCTAGGTATTTTCTGCCCCCTTCACCAAAGTAGGGGTTCCTAGAGGATACGCATTTGACTGGCTTTTTTCTGATCCTCATTATCTAACAAAATGGCTGGCATATGGAAGACCCTTTATGTATATACTCTAATTACAGGTCTAGATGAAGAGAGTAGGTAAGAGTCTGAGGTTTCTCACTTCTGCAAAGGAGTATTTCAAAGACCACAAGATAAAGCTGGTAAGAAATGAAAGACGAAACAAGTCTCTCCTAAGCCTGCAACGAAACTGCTGTAAGCTATCTTCTTTAGAGGCAAATGTTCCACCACTGCTACCAACCTGTTGGTCCATACGAAGAGTCTGTGGCTAGGACAAAGGACATTGCACTATCTTTTCTCAGTCACGTTAAGAAATCACTTGCATCTGGATAACGCATAAGATAACAGAGGGGGGAATTCAATTCAGAACGCCTTCGTAACTCTTCACTGGGGCACTCCCAGGCCTAGGCCTGGGCAGGTGAAAAGGAGGCCTGCTAGCATCAATGTCTCATTTCTGCTGGCTCCACTGGCCTGAGAGGTCAGCATAGAAATGAGTGTCCCACGGGAAATTTAGCTTGAGAGCCACAATTCTGTCTATCAGTGTGTTGCTAGACCAATTCCATTCATTCCCCTGACCAAAAATATGGGGTCACTTAACTTAGCCTAAGAAATTTCACAGAGATGGAAGAGACCTTTTAGAGATCATCTGGTCCAACCCTCTCTTTGATAGGTGAGGGGGTGGAGTCCCAGAGATGAAGAGGCTCTGCCAGGGCAGGGTCCTGACCTCCTGATATGCTTCACTATCTCTCAACAAAGATTCTATAAATCCTTTGGATTTCAAAGCTTCCTTACAGGTAAAATTTAAATACATACACATGCCCTTTGAGGCCCTCTGGTCTTGATCCTAAGAAAACGTTTCACTCACATCTGCCTCCTCCCCACCTGTCTTGCAGCCACAGTGTACTTTGACTTGGAGTCTGTTTGAACATCCCTTGTACTTTCACACCTTCACCTTTGCTTGTGTCGTTCCCACTGCCTAAAATGACATCTTCTTTTGCTGTCTGGAAAATTCCTATTCATCCTTCAAAGCCTAGTTCAAATGCTGTTTCCTCTTCAAAAACTTCTTGGATATTCTAAGGCAAAACTGTTCCCTCCCTGCACTGTGCTTATTGCACTTTGATATGTTCCTGTTGTAGCAGTATAAGTATTTGCTATGACCATATATCTTAATGGGCTTCCCTGGTGGCTCAGATGGTAAACCATCTGTCTGCAATGCAGGCAGGAAACCTGGGTTCGATCCAGTTTCACCTTTTCTGAGTTTCACCTTTGGCCAGAGTTTCTTTCTTTTTTTTTTTTTTAAAGATTTAATTAATTTATTTATTTATTGGAGGGGGCGGGTTGGGGAGGGAGGGGGCGGGCGGGCCACTTCTCTTGGTCTTTCATTTATCTAGTTTTCATCCATCTTTGTTCTTTGGCCCGTGTGGGCCTCCCATCACAGTGGCCTCTGTTGTCGCAGAGCACCGGCTCTGGGCGCATGCGCTCCAGAGCTCCGGCTCGGCAATTGGACACATCAGTCCAGCCGCTCTGCGGCATGTGGGATCCTCCCAGGCCAGGGATCGAACCAGCGCCCCTTGCACTGCAAGGCAGTGTCCTTACCCACTGGACCACCAGGGAAGCCCTGGCCAGCATTTCTTTTGGCCTGCCACAACTACTGGGCTTCTCTCTGTCACAGCACAAGTCATACTATATGATCATTGATGCTTTCAAACTGTGGTGCTGGAGAAGACTCTTGAGAGCCCTTTGGACTGCAAGATTAAACCAGTCAATCCTAGAGGAAATCAACCCTGAATATTCATTTTAAGGGCTGATGCTGAAGCTGAGGCTCCAATACTTTGGTCCTCTGATGTGAAGAGCTGACTCATTGGAAAAGACCCTGATGCTGGGAAAGATCAAAGGCAAAAGGAGAAGAGAGCAGCAGAGGATGAGTTGGTTGGATGTCATTCACTGAGTCAATGGACATGAATATGAGATAATTCTGGGAGATAATGAAGGACAGGGGAGCCTAGTGTGCTGCAGTTGGTGGGATTGCAAAGACTCAGAAACAACTCAGCAACTGAACAACAAAATTATACTTATAGCCTTGAATGCAGAGATCAACTGGTCAGTCTACAGATATTTATCACATATTTACTAAGTGCTGGGTGTTATTATAGGCACTGGGGATATAACAATAGACAAAAGAAAGGCCCTGTTCCAAAGGAGTTTACATTCCAGCGGAGATAACAGCCTTAAATGAGTAAACAGAAATTAGATAATTTGTTACTTATACATGCAATGAAGAAAATTAAATGACATCATGTGACACTGGCTGGGTGGTGTATTTTCACTAGAATGATCAAGAAGATATTCTCTGTGGAGATGACCTTAACTAAGACTTGAATGGACTTCTCCTGTGGCTCAGATGGCAAAGAATTTGCCTGCAATGTGGGAGACCAGGGTTTGTTCCCTGAGTCAGAAAGATCCCCTGGAGAAGAGAATGGCTACCCATTCCAGTAGTCTTGCCTGGAGAATTCAATGGACAGATGAGCCAGGTTGGCTACAGTTCATGGGGTGGCAAAGAGTCGGGCAAGAACTGAATGATGAATTTCTCTATGAGAAGAGTGTCAAGTCCTAGAGAAAGGAATGGACTTACCATGTTTGTGTAAGAAGGTCACAGAAGACAGATCTTAGTGAGTGAGCAGAGAAAGAAGAGGTGAGAGAACTAATCAGAAGTAAGGCCATGGTGAGGACTTTTGTTTTTTGGCCACTTCTATTGGTCTTTCATGTATCTATTTTCATCCATCTTTGTTCTTTGGCCCATGTGGGCCTCCCATCGCAGTGGCCTCTCTTGCTGCAGAGCACCGGCTCCGGGTGCATGTGCTCCAGGGCTCTGGCTCAGTAGTTGGACACATCAGTCCAGCTGTTCCGTGGCACGTGGGATCTTCCCAGGCCGGGGATAGAACTGGCGCCCCTTGCACTGCAAGGCGGTGTCCTTACCCACTGGACCACAAGAGAAGCCCGGTAAGGACTTTAGATTAAAAAAAAAAAAATTTTTTTTTAATTGGTGGATAATTACTGTACAATGTTGTGTTAGTTTCTGCTGTACAACTTTTATTCCAGTTAGAATGGAAACCACTGAAAGGTTTAATCAAGGAGTGATATAATCTACCTGCTGTATGGAGAATGAACACTAGGGGGCAAGAAACAAGGAGATTAGTCAGTGGCCATTTCAGCAGTCCAAGCAAGATGTCATAGTGACTTGGGCTATGGTTATGGCAAAGGAAACAGAGGGAAGTGATCAGATTGGAATATATATTAAACATAGAGCTGGCAAACTCCTAATGGACTGGATATGAGATGTGAGGCGAAGAGAAAATATTTTTACCCAGGACCATTTCCTATGATAGAGAAGACTTGAGTTTCTGTCTGAGTGTATTCATTTTGACATGCCTATTAGATATCAGGATACAGATTATTTGTAGGCAGTTATATTATACTAGCCAAAAGGAAATTTTTTGTAAGGCAAAGTTAAGATTTGCCTGCAATGTGGGAGACCAGGGTTTGTTCCTGAGTCAGAAAGATCCCTGGAGAAGAGAATGGCTACCCATTCCAGTAGTCTTGCCTGGAGAATTCAATGGACAGATGAGCCAGGTTGGCTACAGTTCATGGGGTGGCAAAGAGTCGGGCAAGAACTGAATGATGAATTTCTCTATGAGAAGAGTGTCAAGTCCTAGAGAAAGGAATGGACTTACCATGTTTGTGTAAGAAGGTCACAGAAGACAGATCTTAGTGAGTGAGCAGAGAAAGAAGAGGTGAGAGAACTAATCAGAAGTAAGGCCATGGTGAGGACTTTTGTTTTTTGGCCACTTCTATTGGTCTTTCATGTATCTATTTTCATCCATCTTTGTTCTTTGGCCCATGTGGGCCTCCCATCGCAGTGGCCTCTCTTGCTGCAGAGCACCGGCTCCGGGTGCATGTGCTCCAGGGCTCTGGCTCAGTAGTTGGACACATCAGTCCAGCTGTTCCGTGGCACGTGGGATCTTCCCAGGCCGGGGATAGAACTGGCGCCCCTTGCACTGCAAGGCGGTGTCCTTACCCACTGGACCACAAGAGAAGCCCGGTAAGGACTTTAGATTAAAAAAAAAAAAATTTTTTTTAATTGGTGGATAATTACTGTACAATGTTGTGTTAGTTTCTGCTGTACAACTTTTATTCCAGTTAGAATGGAAACCACTGAAAGGTTTAATCAAGGAGTGATATAATCTACCTGCTGTATGGAGAATGAACACTAGGGGGCAAGAAACAAGGAGATTAGTCAGTGGCCATTTCAGCAGTCCAAGCAAGATGTCATAGTGACTTGGGCTATGGTTATGGCAAAGGAAACAGAGGGAAGTGATCAGATTGGAATATATATTAAACATAGAGCTGGCAAACTCCTAATGGACTGGATATGAGATGTGAGGCGAAGAGAAAATATTTTTACCCAGGACCATTTCCTATGATAGAGAAGACTTGAGTTTCTGTCTGAGTGTATTCATTTTGACATGCCTATTAGATATCAGGATACAGATTATTTGTAGGCAGTTATATTATACTAGCCTAGAGTTTAGGAGAGGTTAAGGTGAAATGTAGTTCTGAAATGCACAAGTCTAAATTGACATTTAAAGCTACGGGAATGAATTGGATTATCTGGAGAATGAGTATAGCTAGAGAAGAAAAGCAAAGAGAAGAGGACAGAGTGACCAGAGTACTTCAACATTCAAAGTATGCTAGGGAAGGTGCCATGAAGAGATTCTGAGAGAGTGGCCACTAAAGAAGGGAATGAAGAAGATAAGGAGGAAGATGACCAAGGGTGTGGGATGTCCTGAAATCCTAGAGAAGAAAATATTTTAAGAAGTTCTGAGTTAATTATGTGAAATGCATCTGGGATGTCTAGTAACATGGAAACAGAGTAAATAACTATTAGAATTGGCAGGATGCTGGTCTAAGCTGATCTTGATAAAGGCTGTTTCAGAGGAATAACGGAGATTGAAGCTCAACCTGAATAGACTGAGAAGAGGGGTGCATGACACATAGCAAAGGAGCAGAAAGAGTGAATGTAGTCATTCCTCCGTATCTGTGGATAATTGGTTCCAGGACATTCCCCACATCCCTTGCAGATATCAAAATCCATGGGAGCTCAAGTTCCTTATATAAAACGGTGGAGTGTTTACTTGTAACCTATGCATTACCTGCTACATACTTTAAATCATCTCAAGATAAGAGGATTAGGTTGCCATCTCCTACCCCAGGGGATCTTTCTAGCCCTGGGAAAGAACCTGCATCTCTTAGGCCTCCTGCATTGGCAGGTGGGTTCTTTACCATTAGCTTCACTTGGAAAGCCCCCCTCTAGATAACATATAATACCCACTACAAGGTAAATGCCAAGTAAATGTTATATAAATAGTTGCTGGTACATGACAAATTCAAGTTTTTTGGAACTTTCTGGAAACTATTTTGAGTTTTGATCCAAAGTTGGTTGATTCCATGGATGCAGTACATGCACGCAGATGCAGAGGGCCAACTGCACAGATAATTCTTTGAAGATGTTTATTTATACAGTGGTATAGAGAAATAGGTTGTAGCCAGAGGGAGATGTGAGGGCAGGGAAGGATCCCTCCCTCTCCCTCCATCTCTAACTAAAGAGAGAAAATATTACGGCTTATTTGTTTGACTGTAGAAAACTCCAGAAAGTGATGTTTAAGACATAGACGTAAAGGGGATAGCTGTAGGGACACAATAGGGTCTAGAATACAGGAGGTTTGCTTTAGATGGAAGCAAGAGTGTGTTTCCATTCTGACAGAAGGAAAGGTGGCTTGTGGATACACATGGAAGTAGTTTGGCAAGTTTTTAGGTAGTTCTCATTAAATGGCCTCTGTTTCCTCTATTAAGAATGAAATGAATTCAGCAGGTAAGAAGACCTATTTGACACCATCTTCCCAGAATTTAGAACAGTGCCCAGAATCCAAGTACTCTGCAAATGTTTGTAAGTGAGCCAATAACAGAACAAAACTGCCACATGAATCTTCTTCCTGGGCCTAGTCTAAGAAAATGCTGTTTTTCTAAGCTAAAATCTTGATAAAGGCTGTTTCAGAGGAATAACGGAGATTGAAGCTCAACCTGAATAGACTGAGAAGAGGGTGCATGACACATAGCAAAGGAGCAGAAAGAGTGAATGTAGTCATTCCTCCGTATCTGTGGATAATTGGTTCCAGGACATCCCCCACATCCCTTGCAGATATCAAAATCCATGGGAGCTCAAGTTCCTTATATAAAACGGTGGAGTGTTTACTTGTAACCTATGCATTACCTGCTACATACTTTAAATCATCTCAAGATAAGAGGATTAGGTTGCCATCTCCTACCCCAGGGGATCTTTCTAGCCCTGGGAAAGAACCTGCATCTCTTAGGCCTCCTGCATTGGCAGGTGGGTTCTTTACCATTAGCTTCACTTGGAAAGCCCCCCTCTAGATAACATATAATACCCACTACAAGGTAAATGCCAAGTAAATGTTATATAAATAGTTGCTGGTACATGACAAATTCAAGTTTTTTGGAACTTTCTGGAAACTATTTTGAGTTTTGATCCAAAGTTGGTTGATTCCATGGATGCAGTACATGCACGCAGATGCAGAGGGCCAACTGCACAGATAATTCTTTGAAGATGTTTATTTATACAGTGGTATAGAGAAATAGGTTGTAGCCAGAGGGAGATGTGAGGGCAGGGAAGGATCCCTCCCTCTCCCTCCATCTCTAACTAAAGAGAGAAAATATTACGGCTTATTTGTTTGACTGTAGAAAACTCCAGAAAGTGATGTTTAAGACATAGACGTAAAGGGGATAGCTGTAGGGACACAATAGGGTCTAGAATACAGGAGGTTTGCTTTAGATGGAAGCAAGAGTGTGTTTCCATTCTGACAGAAGGAAAGGTGGCTTGTGGATACACATGGAAGTAGTTTGGCAAGTTTTTAGGTAGTTCTCATTAAATGGCCTCTGTTTCCTCTATTAAGAATGAAATGAATTCAGCAGGTAAGAAGACCTATTTGACACCATCTTCCCAGAATTTAGAACAGTGCCCAGAATCCAAGTACTCTGCAAATGTTTGTAAGTGAGCCAATAACAGAACAAAACTGCACATGATCTGGTCTCGTGAACTGGTGAATCTTCTTCCTTCAAGAAAAGAGTCCTTAGTCTTAAATGAAAATCTGGGGTCTGTGTTTTCCCTGCTATAAAATCCTGATCAGGGTACTTACACTCTCTCAGCCTGATGTTTCTTACCCACAAAATGGGGATGAACTGGCTACTCTGCAGGAGTATTATAGAAATCAATCAGATGCTATATGAAAAGCACTTGGCACAGAGCCTGGCCATAGTAACTGCTTGATAAATGGGTACTGCCACCAATGATAAATATTGCTATCACAGTTGCTACTCCTGCTAATCCTGGTCACCATAAAACTCTTCCCCTGGTTTCCTCAAAAAGATTGCAAAGGGCTGTAAAGCAAAAGGTTCTGTCTTAAGAGCCCTTCACAATAGATTTCTGTTTGAAATGGCAGTAGACGATCAACTGCTTTGGGTGATCCAAAGAAAGAAAATACCCTTTAGTTTAAGTAGTCAGAGAAAGGTTAAAGCCAACAGTTTAAAGATGAAAGCCAAACTATTTCACGTTTATCTGCATTTTTTAAAGTACAACTGCATCACTTATCTCTTCCCAGCTTCCTAAGAGCTCATGGGACAGGCATTCTTCTCCCAATTTCATAAATGAAGAAACAGAAACTTAGAGAAATTAAATGACTGGTTCAAGAGTCCAGTTAATGAAAATAAGGATCTGGGACGTCTGCATTCAAATGCTCTATGCCCTCTGCTACATTCATTTCTTTGGGACAGCAGTAAAAAGAGCCAAAGAGAATGAAACTTTCAATGAGGGGCCCATTCAAGCTACAAGCTTCTCACCTGATCTCTCAGCAGCCCTCCTCACTTCTATAGTGGGGGCTGGAAGAAGTCTCCCTAAATATCTCCTCTTCTTTTGGGGCTGGTGGTAAGAACACATTTCCTATGGATACTGCCACTGCAGTGAATTCTAGCCATGTGACTAATTTCTGACCAGGGAAATGTAAATGAAAGGAGTGCCACTTCAAGCCTAAGCCTTAAGGCAGTGAGCGTTCTCTATCCTCTTTCTCCTCTTTCTGCCAGTTAAAATCTGAGGGGACCCAAATTTGTGCAGATAACAACAATGCCCTAGGTGAACGTGGATCCAGGCATTGGTAGGAACATGGGTTCCTCAATACCTGTGGGAAGCAAGAGCTGGCTGCCCATCTAGACTGCTCCTTTGGAAGCCATCTGTGCATGGGAATAAACATCATTGTTCTTTAAGTCAGTGTGTTGTTGGGTTTCTTTGTTACAGAATCCTGTCCTTACTATTACTAACACATAAGGCCATGAACTTGAGAAGACAGTTGCAGAAGAGGAGCCTTAGGGGGACCCAGTAGCTGCCTCAAGACCTTTCCATGGTTCCTCTGGGGCAGAGGAACAGATAAAGCTCGCATATCCCAGTCACAGAATTGGGATGGACACAAGGGGACCTAGAGATGGGAGTTCACCCCCACAAAAGGAGGAACTTCCTTTCATAGGTGCTCTATCATGGAGTGGTAATGAGTTTCCTGTCAGTTCAGGTAACTGAGCAGGGACTGGATGACCTCCTGATGAAAATGCTACAGTCAGGGCTCAAGCTTTGTTGTGGAGTTGTACTAGACGACCTTTAAGGTCCCTTCCATCCCTGACAGTCTAGACTACAGAGGAAAACAAATCTCATCCAATTAAGGGCCTCAGAAAAGCAAGGGATGACTCACTGATGTTGAAGCCAGCTGTGCCTGGAGTTCAATTGCCCTAATAATCATCATCATCACAGAAGTTCTATTGGCTTTTTCCCCCTTTGATTAAAGTCCTCAGAAATACCTTCAGGCTCCCTTCCAAACAAATGGCCCATTACAGAAACTCAATTTTAATCCGGACATTCTTTTTGGCAGTAAAAGAGCCAAAGAGAATGAAACTTTCAATGAGGGGCCCATTCAAGCTACAAGCTTCTCACCTGATCTCTCAGCAGCCCTCCTCACTTCTATAGTGGGGGCTGGAAGAAGTCTCCCTAAATATCTCCTCTTCTTTTGGGGCTGGTGGTAAGAACACATTTCCTATGGATACTGCCACTGCAGTGAATTCTAGCCATGTGACTAATTTCTGACCAGGGAAATGTAAATGAAAGGAGTGCCACTTCAAGCCTAAGCCTTAAGGCAGTGAGCTTTCTCTATCCTCTTTCTCCTCTTTCTGCCAGTTAAAATCTGAGGGGACCCAAATTTGTGCAGATAACAACAATGCCCTAGGTGAACGTGGATCCAGGCATTGGTAGGAACATGGGTTCCTCAATACCTGTGGGAAGCAAGAGCTGGCTGCCCATCTAGACTGCTCCTTTGGAAGCCATCTGTGCATGGGAATAAACATCATTGTTCTTTAAGTCAGTGTGTTGTTGGGTTTCTTTGTTACAGAATCCTGTCCTTACTATTACTAACACATAAGGCCATGAACTTGAGAAGACAGTTGCAGAAGAGGAGCCTTAGGGGGACCCAGTAGCTGCCTCAAGACCTTTCCATGGTTCCTCTGGGGCAGAGGAACAGATAAAGCCCCATATCCCAGTCACAGAATTGGGATGGACACAAGGGGACCTAGAGATGGGAGTTCACCCCCACAAAAGGAGGAACTTCCTTTCATAGGTGCTCTATCATGGAGTGGTAATGAGTTTCCTGTCAGTTCAGGTAACTGAGCAGGGACTGGATGACCTCCTGATGAAAATGCTACAGTCAGGGCTCAAGCTTTGTTGTGGAGTTGTACTAGACGACCTTTAAGGTCCCTTCCATCCCTGACAGTCTAGACTACAGAGGAAAACAAATCTCATCCAATTAAGGGCCTCAGAAAAGCAAGGGATGACTCACTGATGTTGAAGCCAGCTGTGCCTGGAGTTCAATTGCCCTAATAATCATCATCATCACAGAAGTTCTATTGGCTTTTTCCCCCTTTGATTAAAGTCCTCAGAAATACCTTCAGGCTCCCTTCCAAACAAATGGCCCATTACAGAAACTCAATTTTAATCTGATCTCTCCTTCGGTAATTACATTCTTGGTCAGGGGAACAGGACATTCACTTAATGAAGGGGATGCAGCTCAAAGGGTAAGCACTGAAAACGTCCAGAAGTGAAGAGAATGCATTTGGCATGACGTGCCTCCATCAAAGCACGTTAGAAAACTGCTGTGTGGGGTGGAAAAAGCCCAGCTTGGAAGCAAGGAAGCCTGGGTCCTATCTTGTCCTTGGCCCTGACTTATGTCCCCTCTCTCTCACTAGGTTTCTGTCCCCACTCTACACTCACTGAATCTATATCCCACAAAGCAGCCTGAAAAAACATCCAAAACCCAAATATGATCAAGATTCTCTGCACTTTAAATCTTTCCCTGAACCTCCACTGTTTCTGGATAAACTCTAAGGATCTATGAGACCCTCGACGCCCTCAATCTGTACCCTGTATGCCTCCTTTCAGCATCAGCAGGGGCCATTTTACTTGAGCCATGCTTGTCTTCTGTCAGTTCCTAGAAATAGACTCTCTTTCCCCAGTTTGCACATAGCATTCTCTTTCAGGTACATTTTTTTGACTTTCTGTTTCTCTAGTTAACGTCTCATAATTTGGATCTCAGCTTCTTTTCAATTTTATGTGAAAATCTCTTCTACTTTGGTTACTAAGTAACTGTAAATATTATAAGTATTTATAAATATTAAGTAATTTCATCATCCTTAGAGCTCTATAAGGTAGGTACTATTATTATTCCTATTTTAAAAAAGAAAATTGGGGTCACACAGCTAGTAAGTGGCCAGTGGATGACCTCCTGATGAAAATGCTACAGTCAGGGCTCAAGCTTTGTTGTGGAGTTGTACTAGACGACCTTTAAGGTCCCTTCCATCCCTGACAGTCTAGACTACAGAGGAAAACAAATCTCATCCAATTAAGGGCCTCAGAAAAGCAAGGGATGACTCACTGATGTTGAAGCCAGCTGTGCCTGGAGTTCAATTGCCCTAATAATCATCATCATCACAGAAGTTCTATTGGCTTTTTCCCCCTTTGATTAAAGTCCTCAGAAATACCTTCAGGCTCCCTTCCAAACAAATGGCCCATTACAGAAACTCAATTTTAATCTGATCTCTCCTTCGGTAATTACATTCTTGGTCAGGGGAACAGGACATTCACTTAATGAAGGGGATGCAGCTCAAAGGGTAAGCACTGAAAACGTCCAGAAGTGAAGAGAATGCATTTGGCATGACGTGCCTCCATCAAAGCACGTTAGAAAACTGCTGTGTGGGGTGGAAAAAGCCCAGCTTGGAAGCAAGGAAGCCTGGGTCCTATCTTGTCCTTGGCCCTGACTTATGTCCCCTCTCTCTCACTAGGTTTCTGTCCCCACTCTACACTCACTGAATCTATATCCCACAAAGCAGCCTGAAAAAACATCCAAAACCCAAATATGATCAAGATTCTCTGCACTTTAAATCTTTCCCTGAACCTCCACTGTTTCTGGATAAACTCTAAGGATCTATGAGACCCTCGACGCCCTCAATCTGTACCCTGTATGCCTCCTTTCAGCATCAGCAGGGGCCATTTTACTTGAGCCATGCTTGTCTTCTGTCAGTTCCTAGAAATAGACTCTCTTTCCCCAGTTTGCACATAGCATTCTCTTTCAGGTACATTTTTTTGACTTTCTGTTTCTCTAGTTAACGTCTCATAATTTGGATCTCAGCTTCTTTTCAATTTTATGTGAAAATCTCTTCTACTTTGGTTACTAAGTAACTGTAAATATTATAAGTATTTATAAATATTAAGTAATTTCATCATCCTTAGAGCTCTATAAGGTAGGTACTATTATTATTCCTATTTTAAAGATGGGGACACCAAGACCCAGAGCAGTTATGAAACTTGATCAGGGTCACACAGCTAGTAAGTGGCAGGGTAAGGATTCCAACCTAGAAGTCTGGCTCCAGAGTCTATGTTCTTAACCACTATACTGTCAGAGCATCACTTCCTCAGGCAGACATCCCTGACCAGGTCCTCTCCCGTTTGGATGTAGTCTATCATAGCACACGGCACTCCATTGTGCTGAGTATGCTATGCCATCTTCCCTCTAGACTGACAGCTACGGGAAACCAGAGTTCCCATCTTTCTTATCTACTGTTGTAACTTTAGACCATACTGTGGACACTCAGTAAATGGCTTTTGACTGAGTTAATGAATACATTAATACGAGTCAGCCTTTGAATATATAAAATGAGGAAGCTGATCTTTGCCTACATTTTTTTTCCTATTGCTTTGAATAAGAAAGAGTCAGCACATAGAGGTTGACCTTGATACATGGTGGGGAAGTGTTACAAGTGCAAGTCATTTCTTTTAACTATTTGAAACTAAGCTGTTTCCTTTGTAGAGGAAATCGGGAGCTGGCTTTAAGGACTCTTCTAGCTCTAGAATGCCTCAGATATTTATAACCAATGCACATTTTAGGAAGTTATTGAAAATTTTGGTTATATGTGCCTAGCTCAACATTGTCCATGTGTGGTTTTGTGTCAAAAAAATTACTGTAAATACCACAAAGAACAGAAAACAATTTCAAAGCTTGGGTGTGAAATGCAGGGAATTTAGGAGTACTAGAAGGCAGGTACAGTGAAGTAAAAGGAACACAAGTCTGCGAGACAAAAGCTCGGTATTGAATGCTGGGCTCTGACACTTACCAACTGTATCATCTAGAACAAGCCAGTTGATTGATAAGTTTAGATTCTAAATTGGACTAAGTACAATATATTCTTTAAAAATATTGCTTTCTCCTTCAAGCATATTCTGCTTTCTTCAAGGAGGCTTTGGTGGTTTATGATTCCCAGTTTTTGTATTCTCCTCCCCTTTCCAGTCAACCCCTGGTGAGCCAAGGAGGAATCTGTCAACACTATTCAAGTTAGAACACTAATCATCAAATCATGGCATCTCAAAGTGTCTAATATCAACTTGAAACCCTCAACTGAAAAGCAGTTATTTATCCCTTATTATAAGCCAGATTTCATGGAAGAAACTGGATAGGCCCTCTAACTATTGTTCTTCAGTATTCTCACCCATAAAATGGAAACATTTGAACACAACTGTGGGGAACTATAAGCAATCAGGACTGGGCAAAGAGATTCTAATGTTCTAATTGATCCAATGTTCTATCTAAATGGGGACTCACAGGTCACTGAAGCCTCCTTGAAGAAAGTAGATGTCCATTATGCTTGAAAGAGAAAGCAATATTTTTTAAAGACTATATTGTACTCAGTCCAATTTAGAATCTGAGCTTATCAGGCAGAACAGGAGATAGGAAGGTCCTGTCAGTGACCAACTTTGTGTTGAGTTATGCTTCCCTTCATAATGGTTTCACAGTCTTCCCGGGCTCCCAAACCAGAGACCACTTCTCCCCTCCAACCCCTGGTGACCAGGCCCTCCCAATGCCAACTCGTGGGTATCTCTTTTTAGTAACTCAGCCGTCACTGTTGTGGTAATTCCCTTATCTCCAGCCAAAGTTACTGTCACATTCTCCCCATTCATCTTCTCACACTGGTCTCTTCTGCCAGAGAGTTCTTAAGTTTGGCCATATCACTCTCTTGCTTAAACTACCCACTGCCCTCAGGATAAATTCAAACTTTTGGTGTGTGGTAAATCAGAATTCCCACAGTATAGCCTTCAGAGACCTGGACTGGAAGTTTGACTCTACCACTGTCCTACCTGGGGCGCATTATTTGGCCTCCTTAATTCTCTGTTTCTTCGTCTCTAAAGGGAGATCCACCTCCCTACCCTATCGGGCTGTGGTACAGATTACATTAAACATTGTGTTTAAGGTGCCAAGTGTAATGTCTTGACTGTAGCTAGAGTACAATCAGTGTATTTCTTTTCATTAACAAGGAACTCACGTCATACGTATACTTAAGAGAGGGAAAGACAGACAAGGAGCAACCAGGGGAAAAGCAGGGAAATAGCTGTCTAAACAGCACTCTGTGCAAGTTCCAAGGCACAAATCAAACACTGACTGAGGAGTGACAGGTGCCTTCTTAGGGGAGGGAGTACCTAGTGATCTAGGCCTTGACTACCTGGGGTACTTACCTTAGGCAGAGTTTGGTGACCTACTTTGATCATGTTCTCGGTCCCTCTCTGGGGCTTCACTTACTGAAACTTGAAACAATCAGCATGGAGTTTTTGTTCCCAGGGGCTTTCCCCCGGTGAAACTATGCCCCACCTTTGCAACCTTTCTAAATGGGGACTCACAGGTCACTGAAGCCTCCTTGAAGAAAGTAGATGTCCATTATGCTTGAAAGAGAAAGCAATATTTTTTAAAGACTATATTGTACTCAGTCCAATTTAGAATCTGAGCTTATCAGGCAGAACAGGAGATAGGAAGGTCCTGTCAGTGACCAACTTTGTGTTGAGTTATGCTTCCCTTCATAATGGTTTCACAGTCTTCCCGGGCTCCCAAACCAGAGACCACTTCTCCCCTCCAACCCCTGGTGACCAGGCCCTCCCAATGCCAACTCGTGGGTATCTCTTTTTAGTAACTCAGCCGTCACTGTTGTGGTAATTCCCTTATCTCCAGCCAAAGTTACTGTCGCATTCTCCCCATTCATCTTCTCACACTGGTCTCTTCTGCCAGAGAGTTCTTAAGTTTGGCCATATCACTCTCTTGCTTAAACTACCCACTGCCCTCAGGATAAATTCAAACTTTTGGTGTGTGGTAAATCAGAATTCCCACAGTATAGCCTTCAGAGACCTGGACTGGAAGTTTGACTCTACCACTGTCCTACCTGGGGCGCATTATTTGGCCTCCTTAATTCTCTGTTTCTTCGTCTCTAAAGGGAGATCCACCTCCCTACCCTATCGGGCTGTGGTACAGATTACATTAAACATTGTGTTTAAGGTGCCAAGTGTAATGTCTTGACTGTAGCTAGAGTACAATCAGTGTATTTCTTTTCATTAACAAGGAACTCACGTCATACGTATACTTAAGAGAGGGAAAGACAGACAAGGAGCAACCAGGGGAAAAGCAGGGAAATAGCTGTCTAAACAGCACTCTGTGCAAGTTCCAAGGCACAAATCAAACACTGACTGAGGAGTGACAGGTGCCTTCTTAGGGGAGGGAGTACCTAGTGATCTAGGCCTTGACTACCTGGGGTACTTACCTTAGGCAGAGTTTGGTGACCTACTTTGATCATGTTCTCGGTCCCTCTCTGGGGCTTCACTTACTGAAACTTGAAACAATCAGCATGGAGTTTTTGTTCCCCAGGCTCTGGTGATGCACTTGTTCCACCCATAAAACCAAGGGCTTATTTTCCAATCTAACTGATCCCTTAACCTTCAGTGACTCAAACATTCTATCTACCTTCAAAATAATAGAAAATTAAAAGAACAATTTCTCTTTACTTTCTAAATCTTGGCAACCTAAAATAGAAGAGTGAGAGAGAGAACATTAAGGTCTCACTGGCTTCAACTCTCAACAAAGTAATGTGTAATTTTTCTAGTTGGAATTTCAAGAACTCTTATTATTTAATCTGTTATTTATTCTGTTAAAGTACAGTCTTCCTTAAGAGCAAAAGGATTAATGGTTTTAAATTCCAGCACGTTGACCTTTATTCTACATTAAAATGCTTATTTGAAATTACTCTGCCAGGGCTCCCATAAGCCATTTGGTATTGAACATTGAAGGAAATATAAAGTTTAACTCCCACTCCAGTCAGGAAGCGAATTTTAGAAATAAAAATAGGCTTCTGTAATGTTTATGCATAAATGCATGGAAGATGCTTTGTTGAGTTTGTGCACAGACCAGGTAAACAAAGGCTTGGATTAAAACCTGCCTCCTCTGTTCAATCTTGGCCTATCCCTAGAATGGACTGAAGGCAGGCCACTTCCTGCTTATTTCCTTAAAACAAAAGCACAGTCTTTGTCCTATAACATAGAAGAGGGGGAATAAAAACACAGATACTGAATTAATGGAGCATTAAAAACAAAGTTGAAGATTTAATATGAGAAGAGAGAGAAGAGAATTCATGTTTGTTAACTACTACCTACTAAGCATTTAGTACCGTACTAGGAGCTTTTTATGTAGTTTTGTCTGCAAACAACCCTTTGGCTCAGTAGGAGTTACTTTCCTCCTCTCCCTGAACTCCAAACCAATGACTCTTTCACAGCATGGCTGTTTTCCTCTTTCACCATGCAATAGTTACTTTTGTGTGAGTCTTGCCTCCCACACTAACTGGAGGATTTCTTTGAAGGTAGATACAACTGATGTCAACTATTTCTCCTTCCCCCGATAGCCAGACACGTCTACTGCCTAGTACTGTTGAATTCTGTCAAAATAATCACTCGCTGGGAGTCGCTTCAGTCCTCTCTGTTCAAAACCCACCTATCAGTCCCATTAGTAACACAACCCAAACAAGAGTCATCACCTGCATCCCTACAAAGTTCTTGGAGCCAGATGTGGGCAGACATCAATCCTTCTAGCTTCCACCTTGGACTTTGGCTTTTCACCAAGTTTCATGAAATTACAGAGTCTCTGAAGTCTAAGGAGTCCCTTTTGCTGTCATTTAAAATGTGTGTTAATTTGCTTTAACTCAAGAGACTAACATCTCATTTCCACAGTATCTCAGTGGTTGGGTCTCCACACAGTCTCCCCCGTTCATTCGGCATGACACTTACACACTTATGCGGGAATCTCCATATAAAATAATAGATATCTTGGCAGAACTCTTATTGTTTGTGTCTGGGGTTTTCACCACTCTCAACATGAGTTGAACAAATCCATCCAGCAGGAGACACACATATTCCCATACACAGAGTCAGACAGCAAATGACCTAGAGACAAAGGACTGAGCAAGGGTTTCCTGTGGTATACAGGTATGGCAGACATAGACAGGGGACAATGCATTGAAAAAAAGCATCAGACTGAGTGGACTGAATGAAATGGAATGACATGCAAAAACCCTCTCTCCTAAGGCTGGCCCAGAGTAGGCACTCAATGAATGAGTCATAGTCCCTAATACATCACCCCGTGAACTTACAGGCCATAGGCTGGAAATTGGGGATACAGTGATGAATCAGATCCAGCCTTTGCCCACAATTTTAGTTCATAATCTAACAGAAGAGATGGGGCAAGGATGACAGTGGGCATATGCCAGATTAGAGGAAAGCACAAAGCACAGAAGGAAGCAAAGAGGAACGAAGTTTAACCAACTGTGTTCAGGTGGGCAGTGAACACGTCAAGAGGCAGGGACATATGACGTAGATCATTGAGCATGAGTGGGAATTCTTAGAGCGGCTGACCTGAGAAAAAGGCAAGTGGACCCTTATACAAAGGCCTATAATTAGACATGTGAAGTTTACACTGTCCTTTGAGCACTTTAAGCAGCTTTTCTGTCCAGACACGTCTACTGCCTAGTACTGTTGAATTCTGTCAAAATAATCACTCGCTGGGAGTCGCTTCAGTCCTCTCTGTTCAAAACCCACCTATCAGTCCCATTAGTAACACAACCCAAACAAGAGTCATCACCTGCATCCCTACAAAGTTCTTGGAGCCAGATGTGGGCAGACATCAATCCTTCTAGCTTCCACCTTGGACTTTGGCTTTTCACCAAGTTTCATGAAATTACAGAGTCTCTGAAGTCTAAGGAGTCCCTTTTGCTGTCATTTAAAATGTGTGTTAATTTGCTTTAACTCAAGAGACTAACATCTCATTTCCACAGTATCTCAGTGGTTGGGTCTCCACACAGTCTCCCCCGTTCATTCGGCATGACACTTACACACTTATGCGGGAATCTCCATATAAAATAATAGATATCTTGGCAGAACTCTTATTGTTTGTGTCTGGGGTTTTCACCACTCTCAACATGAGTTGAACAAATCCATCCAGCAGGAGACACACATATTCCCATACACAGAGTCAGACAGCAAATGACCTAGAGACAAAGGACTGAGCAAGGGTTTCCTGTGGTATACAGGTATGGCAGACATAGACAGGGGACAATGCATTGAAAAAAAGCATCAGACTGAGTGGACTGAATGAAATGGAATGACATGCAAAAACCCTCTCTCCTAAGGCTGGCCCAGAGTAGGCACTCAATGAATGAGTCATAGTCCCTAATACATCACCCCGTGAACTTACAGGCCATAGGCTGGAAATTGGGGATACAGTGATGAATCAGATCCAGCCTTTGCCCACAATTTTAGTTCATAATCTAACAGAAGAGATGGGGCAAGGATGACAGTGGGCATATGCCAGATTAGAGGAAAGCACAAAGCACAGAAGGAAGCAAAGAGGAACGAAGTTTAACCAACTGTGTTCAGGTGGGCAGTGAACACGTCAAGAGGCAGGGACATATGATGTAGATCATTGAGCATGAGTGGGAATTCTTAGAGCGGCTGACCTGAGAAAAAGGCAAGTGGACCCTTATACAAAGGCCTATAATTAGACATGTGAAGTTTACACTGTCCTTTGAGCACTTTAAGCAGCTTGCGATGGATGGAGATGGTGGGAAGGGAAACAAGCTCTGAAAGAGTTTGGAGTAAGATGTTTGATAAGCATCGCTTTTTATGTTGCAGTCCAAATAAACTGCTATGGCAATATTTGGAGAGATGGGAATCGGCATGGGCAGAGGCAAGACGCAAACTCTGTCAAGACACAGAGACTCAGAGACAAGGAGAGAGAAGAAAGGGGGAGATGAAGACTAAAAGATGCAAATATTATGAGAAAGGCTGTGAGGGAGTGTTATGAGAGAAACTAAACATCTACTAAGAGTCTCCTATATACTAGGCACTGGGCTAGGTACTTTATACAATAGCACGTGGTTTTTGTACTTATTCAGAAGAAAACTATGGAGGATTCAACTTACTTTTAAAGGATAATATGAATCCCTAGCCTTAGAAAACAGACTTACCCCCAAAGGCCTATACTCAAAACTAGTATGGTCACTAGTGCTACCGAGCAAGTGCCTTGTTATCCACAGGCAGGGACTACTCTTGACTTGAGCCCCAAACTCCACTATTCCATTTGTTCTTTCAGTTTAAGCAGTTGTCCCCAGTTCCAGTGAAACTCCATAGTGAAGAATCCAGGCGCTCTTTTGGTTGACTTAGAGAAAGCGAGTGTGACAACACAGAAAACAGATAGCTATTTGGAGATGACATGCAAATGTGGTTTTTACAATGACTGCAGTGAGCTCAGTCTCCTCTTTACTCATCACGGGGGTACCTTAGGGGTGTCCAGAAACCTCCAAATGGGGAATGATGAATCAGATCCAGCCCACAATTTTAGTTCATAATCTAACAGAAGAGATGGGGCAAGGATGACAGTGGGCATATGCCAGATTAGAGGAAAGCACAAAGCACAGAAGGAAGCAAAGAGGAACGAAGTTTAACCAACTGTGTTCAGGTGGGCAGTGAACACGTCAAGAGGCAGGGACATATGACGTAGATCATTGAGCATGAGTGGGAATTCTTAGAGCGGCTGACCTGAGAAAAAGGCAAGTGGACCCTTATACAAAGGCCTATAATTAGACATGTGAAGTTTACACTGTCCTTTGAGCACTTTAAGCAGCTTGCGATGGATGGAGATGGTGGGAAGGGAAACAAGCTCTGAAAGAGTTTGGAGTAAGATGTTTGATAAGCATCGCTTTTTATGTTGCAGTCCAAATAAACTGCTATGGCAATATTTGGAGAGATGGGAATCGGCATGGGCAGAGGCAAGACGCAAACTCTGTCAAGACACAGAGACTCAGAGACAAGGAGAGAGAAGAAAGGGGGAGATGAAGACTAAAAGATGCAAATATTATGAGAAAGGCTGTGAGGGAGTGTTATGAGAGAAACTAAACATCTACTAAGAGTCTCCTATATACTAGGCACTGGGCTAGGTACTTAATACAATAGCACGTGGTTTTTGTACTTATTCAGAAGAAAACTATGGAGGATTCAACTTACTTTTAAAGGATAATATGAATCCCTAGCCTTAGAAAACAGACTTACCCCCAAAGGCCTATACTCAAAACTAGTATGGTCACTAGTGCTACCGAGCAAGTGCCTTGTTATCCACAGGCAGGGACTACTCTTGACTTGAGCCCCAAACTCCACTATTCCATTTGTTCTTTCAGTTTAAGCAGTTGTCCCCAGTTCCAGTGAAACTCCATAGTGAAGAATCCAGGCGCTCTTTTGGTTGACTTAGAGAAAGCGAGTGTGACAACACAGAAAACAGATAGCTATTTGGAGATGACATGCATGTGGTATTATGACTTGCTCTGGTACCTTAGGGGTGTCCAGAAACCTCCACAGAATGTGACTGCAGTGAGCTCAGTCTCCTCTTTACTCATCACGGGTGCATCACAGTGCACTTAGCAATGCTGAGTGATGTCCAAGAATTCTAACAAGGAGCTGACTGTGGCAGAGACTGAAGCTTTTCTAAAGGGCAGTGAGAGTCTAAACGGGCAGTCAGGATCCGGAAAATAATGGCAGAACAGACATGCTTTGAGGAACCATTTATTTTACAAAGCTGAAAGGGAGGCGGCTTCTCAGTATCAAGGTAATCCTCCAATTTAAGAAGGTGATAGGCCCTATCTCCCCCACAGAAGAAGATGCTTTCTGAGCTTCCCTGTCCATCCTGTATTAGGCCCCTGTCCCGATCTTTTCTGCATCCCATTTGCAGCTCCCCAACTCTAGTCCTGCTGAGTTCCTTTCCCTTCTAGCCCCTTAGCAAAGGGAGGGGGCACTGAGCACTAAAGCTGGGAGCTAGGGCAGTTGGGCCTGTCACTTAACACCCAAGTGAGTCTCTTCTCCTTCTGACAGTTTCCCAGCTTGGAAGTGTATAATGCCTAGTATAAAACTCCTATATAACCCTGATAACTTAAAAAATAATTATTCTATCACCCATTTGAGATATAATGTGTGCCCTACACTCTGGCAAGCCATCTCTGATTATACTGTACACTCCTCAGGCTGTCCCCTTTTACATTATATTGTTCTTACTCTTGGGCTCACAGATTTGGACAGGGAAGCCTAGCATGCTACAGTCCATGGGGCCACAAAGAGTCAGACAAGACTGAATGACTGAACAACAATACAAAGTATTAAAATTCTGGTGTCTAGTGCAATAAAAGATGCTTGAAGAAGGGTCGTCTTTGCTCTGTGCCATCCCATCTTTCCTCCTTTTCCTCATGTGCCCAGACCAGGGCTGAATGGGGCTGATTTTTTTTTTAATGGTATAGGAATCCTGCCCAATAAAGATGCTCTCTTTCTAGTGACTTACTGAAAATGGTTCCCTGAACCCTAGATTAGCAGTTTTCTGAGCACAGTGGTGGGAGAGGGCATCATAGGCAGAAGGAATAGCATGAAGTACAATATAAATGCTTTAGACCAAGAGGCAGCATAATATTATGATTAAGAACACAGGTTTGGGAACCAAAACTTCTTTTGCTTCCAACCTTAGCTTTGCCACTTAGTATCTTTTCCTCTTGTGCCTCAGTTTCCCCTCATGTGAAATGTTGAAGCTGCTAATAATACCTATCTCATAGAGCGGTTAGGATTTAAAGACTCAGTGTATGTTAAAATATTTGGAACAGTGCCCAGAACATTGCAAATGTTTAATAAAGGTAAGTCATTATTATTGCTGGATCATAAAGTCAGAGGTCAAGATTAAGAAAATTGGAGCTGAGTGTACTGGCAGGGGCAAGATCATGAAGGACTTTGCATAATCTGTAAAGCAGTTTAGCTTTTTATCCAACAACAGAATGGAGAATTGAGAAGTGAATGGAAAACTGAAGACCAGGTTTGGGTTTTATAAGATCCCTCTGGGGCTTGTGGAAAATAAATTGGAAAGAAGAGAGAGTGGAAGCAGTGAGACAGTTAAAAGATTGCCAGGATAATCTATGAGGGATGTCTGGTATCCTGGAAAACAGTTTCATGTTTCCTCTCAGTGCTGAATGCCTCTCTTAGGTCCAAACCTGCCCTCCACTGGAGTCATATTCTCACAGTGACCACTGTACACATTCTCTCCTGTGTGCCCTCCCCATACAGAGGAGCCTCCTCATACTTTTCACTCCTATATGTTATCCACTAACAAAATGCCCACTCATCAAAGACTTCTAAAGCTCTAGCTGCCCTGCCAGCCTACACGCAGCACCATCCTACAGCATCCTGATTGCTCCGACAGCCTCTCTTTTGGAGGTACCAAATCAGAGACGACAATATTGACCAGTATGTCAGCTGACTGTCAAACTTATTAGCTAAGTCAGGGACTTTTGTGAGCGTAAAAGCACAGTACTGTTATGTTAAGGTGACCAGCGTATTCACTGAGTTGCATATGGTCACTGTACCTGTGGTGTGGAGACACCTTACTTCTCACAGGCTTTATTTCTAATACTACCCTTCATCTGTACAACACTTTCAGCTTACAAAAATTTCCATCTCATTGTTTTATTGATCCCAACTCCAGATGTAGGAGTATAGGAAGGCAGGGATTACAACTTTTACCAAAATAGCTTCCCTTAGGTCATCAAATTAGCCAGTGGCTAAACTAGGACAGAACCCTCTGCTCCATTCCAGGCCTGCTTTAACTCTTCACTGCGATGGGGTTTCCTGGGAATCGACTTTCTTCCCCCAGGTTGGCAGTAGGAAAAAGGGGCATGACACACTTCTCTCATTTCTCCCCTATCTAGAGTCAGAGGAATGGTAGGGTATTGAGAAAGGTGTATTGTATGACTAGTAAAGAAACTATTGGAATGTGGTAAAACATCAAAAAATAAATACAATCATCTTTCAAGAGATAATAGTTATATAGATGGTAGGACTTCAAGTGATTTCTACTTTTTTCCCTTATCTTTTTCTCTATTAACATGTACTAATATAATTTCATTAAAAGTTACTTTATTTTTTTCTTAAAAAAAAAACACAAAATCTGAGAGTCCTTAAGGATCAATTGCAGGAAGAAGAAAAGCATAGGCTTTTGAGCTAGACCTGGGTTGCAATTTAATTCTGCTCTGTGACCTTGAGCAAGTCATGTATGCCCCTGAGCCTCAGTTCCCCAGTTGAGAGACTAGAAAGACCACCCCCCACTGCACAGGACTGTTGTGAAGATTCTAAAAGACTTAACATGTTTAGAAGCCCTGAGGAAGGCCTGGCTTGTGGCAAACTCTCAATGAATGTTCATTTCCTTCATGGAGGCATTACTGATGCAGCCTCCTGGGTTTCTGACAAGCCCTGCCACCTCCTCTGCTCACAGCTCTGGAGTCACTGGGGATGCTCGTGACAGCTGCGCCCCTCCGCATGCGGGCGGGGCCGTCCAGAGACACTGGGCGCCTAATGTGTGGAGGCACTCCTGTCAGAATTGCTGGGGGTTAGTCATCCCGCCTTCAGGGCTTCTGACAGGATGTTTTGATAAAATAAATCTATTTTAAGTGACTGTAATGAAATACTAACCAGTTTCTGAAAGGCTTTTAAGATGTTTTTAAGAAGTTTCAGATCAAAGGCCCTGGGAAGGCTGACTTCGTGCATTAAATATTTAGGACTGACTCAGTCACTTGAGAGCTCAGGCATTTCGACATTGCAAGAGGGAGAAGGCACATTTCAGCTGGGGCCACATTCACGTTAAAGACACAGGTGACAGACAGCACCCAGGGGCCTATCTCCTGACTTCTGTTGGGTGGAAGGGTGGAGGAGGTGACCTCTAAGGTTGTCCACCTACAGATTCAGGATGTGAGAGAATGATTCATGCTCTACAGGGACTGGGCAAGCAGGCTTCTCAGTGAGCCCTGACAGCAGGGACCTGCCTTCCCAGCTGCCACCATCGGCCTCAGCGCCTGTCATACTGCACTCTGCCACTTGAAGTCTGCCAAGTGCCCCATGCCTGCAATGTGCTTTGCAGTACAGCTCAGAGACACTGTCCCCAAGACCACATGTGGCTCACAGAGTCCTGACAGGCAAGCTTTGGTGTGAAGAAGAGACTTGTGAAAGGCCCAAGGGAAGTCATCCTTCAGCTAGGATGAAGTTACCAAGTAAGACAGTAGAAAGAGGCGAAAGTTACTAGCCCCTGCCTGACTCAGTCTCCACTCTGATGCTGCAGGCACTGCTCCCTCCATCTGGAAGGTCAGCCATGCTCAGTTCCTAGGCCAGTCCGGATACAGCGAGTGCAGAAGCAGCCTTACTCTTTCCTACGGGTGGAATCTGTTTTAGGTGAGAACAAACGCCTGAAGTGAGCACCAGACCCTGACATGACAATGGAGTGCAAGTTGGCTACAGTGCTTTGAGTACCAGGTTGGTGTCCACCTAAACCTGGAAAGCCCCACTTCAGACTCTTACCATATCCTCTAGAGACTGGAGCATGCTTGCAGGCCCCAGAGAGTGGTGATGAATGGAAGGAGAAGCAATAAATCATCACTCATGTGACTTCCAATACCAACTGGTTTCTTGGAAGTTCTTCCTGTCATGACTGAACCCCACCTGTTTTGATAAAATAAATCTATTTTAAGTGACTGTAATGAAATACTAACCAGTTTCTGAAAGGCTTTTAAGATGTTTTTAAGAAGTTTCAGATCAAAGGCCCTGGGAAGGCTGACTTCGTGCATTAAATATTTAGGACTGACTCAGTCACTTGAGAGCTCAGGCATTTCGACATTGCAAGAGGGAGAAGGCACATTTCAGCTGGGGCCACATTCACGTTAAAGACACAGGTGACAGACAGCACCCAGGGGCCTATCTCCTGACTTCTGTTGGGTGGAAGGGTGGAGGAGGTGACCTCTAAGGTTGTCCACCTACAGATTCAGGATGTGAGAGAATGATTCATGCTCTACAGGGACTGGGCAAGCAGGCTTCTCAGTGAGCCCTGACAGCAGGGACCTGCCTTCCCAGCTGCCACCATCGGCCTCAGCGCCTGTCATACTGCACTCTGCCACTTGAAGTCTGCCAAGTGCCCCATGCCTGCAATGTGCTTTGCAGTACAGCTCAGAGACACTGTCCCCAAGACCACATGTGGCTCACAGAGTCCTGACAGGCAAGCTTTGGTGTGAAGAAGAGACTTGTGAAAGGCCCAAGGGAAGTCATCCTTCAGCTAGGATGAAGTTACCAAGTAAGACAGTAGAAAGAGGCGAAAGTTACTAGCCCCTGCCTGACTCAGTCTCCACTCTGATGCTGCAGGCACTGCTCCCTCCATCTGGAAGGTCAGCCATGCTCAGTTCCTAGGCCAGTCCGGATACAGCGAGTGCAGAAGCAGCCTTACTCTTTCCTACGGGTGGAATCTGTTTTAGGTGAGAACAAACGCCTGAAGTGAGCACCAGACCCTGACATGACAATGGAGTGCAAGTTGGCTACAGTGCTTTGAGTACCAGGTTGGTGTCCACCTAAACCTGGAAAGCCCCACTTCAGACTCTTACCATATCCTCTAGAGACTGGAGCATGCTTGCAGGCCCCAGAGAGTGGTGATGAATGGAAGGAGAAGCAATAAATCATCACTCATGTGACTTCCAATACCAACTGTTTCTTGGAAGTTCTTCCTGTCATGACTGAACCTGTTAGTGAGTCTGCCAAACACTCCTGGATACTGAATGTCCTGGATGAACACACATTTCCCAGAAACCCCTTCTTCCCTGTTTTGGTAGTTCTACTATTCACCAGCACAAAGAAGCCAGAAACCTAGAAATAGAGCTTGATTCCCCTCTTTTCCCTCATTTATAATATTCAATTAACCACAGGTTCTAGGAATGTTAACCCCAAGATAGCTTGGGAATTTATCAACTCTTTTTCTTTTTTCTTAGTGCTGTTAGAATACTCCCTAACAAGGTTATCCGTGACCCTCCATATAGAAGCCCAAGTGTACTTAATACAAAATTAGTTTGAGCTCATGACTCACTTACCCCAACATTGACAATCACATAACCCCCTTCTCACCCGAACACACACACTGACATCTGCACGAGAGGCCCTGCCTCAGGAAAGCTGCTCCTCCTCTGAGACTAGTCTGAGCCACAGCATAAGAGAGAGGCTGTGCTGGCACTTTTTACTGTGGTCAATATGACCAGTAGAGACATTCCAAGTGAATACTTTAGGCCTCCTAAAATTAACCAACTGAAGCCAATACTGTCAAATGTGGTTGTCTACCTTGATCATAGTAAGCAGGTAATTACCAAACCTTACCCCTTTCTCCTATAAATAAGGCCTTTAGGCACTGTTTACTAAGTGATAAGAAAGAGACAGAATTTTAAGGACAGCAAAAACAAATGCTTTACATCTGTATAGTTCTTTAGAAATTTAACATATTGTTAAGCTATGATACAGGAGTGCAGAAGCAGCCTTCCTCTTTCCTACGGGTGGAATCTGTTTTAGGTGAGAACAAACGCCTGAAGTGAGCACCAGACCCTGACATGACAATGGAGTGCAAGTTGGCTACAGTGCTTTGAGTACCAGGTTGGTGTCCACCTAAACCTGGAAAGCCCCACTTCAGACTCTTACCATATCCTCTAGAGACTGGAGCATGCTTGCAGGCCCCAGAGAGTGGTGATGAATGGAAGGAGAAGCAATAAATCATCACTCATGTGACTTCCAATACCAACTGTTTCTTGGAAGTTCTTCCTGTCATGACTGAACCTGTTAGTGAGTCTGCCAAACACTCCTGGATACTGAATGTCCTGGATGAACACACATTTCCCAGAAACCCCTTCTTCCCTGTTTTGGTAGTTCTACTATTCACCAGCACAAAGAAGCCAGAAACCTAGAAATAGAGCTTGATTCCCCTCTTTTCCCTCATTTATAATATTCAATTAACCACAGGTTCTAGGAATGTTAACCCCAAGATAGCTTGGGAATTTATCAACTCTTTTTCTTTTTTCTTAGTGCTGTTAGAATACTCCTAACAAGGTTATCCGTGACCCTCCATATAGAAGCCCAAGTGTACTTAATACAAAATTAGTTTGAGCTCATGACTCACTTACCCCAACATTGACAATCACATAACCCCCTTCTCACCCGAACACACACACTGACATCTGCACGAGAGGCCCTGCCTCAGGAAAGCTGCTCCTCCTCTGAGACTAGTCTGAGCCACAGCATAAGAGAGAGGCTGTGCTGGCACTTTTTACTGTGGTCAATATGACCAGTAGAGACATTCCAAGTGAATACTTTAGGCCTCCTAAAATTAACCAACTGAAGCCAATACTGTCAAATGTGGTTGTCTACCTTGATCATAGTAAGCAGGTAATTACCAAACCTTACCCCTTTCTCCTATAAATAAGGCCTTTAGGCACTGTTTACTAAGTGATAAGAAAGAGACAGAATTTTAAGGACAGCAAAAACAAATGCTTTACATCTGTATAGTTCTTTAGAAATTTAACATATTGTTAAGCTATGATGAACAACAGAAACTAATGTCTATCAGGGAATATGGCAACTGCTCTGTAGACCTCATCTTTTATGTTTTTGTTATTTTTTTTTGTTAGACCTCATCTTTTTTAATCACAGACTTTAGAGACAAATGACTTAGGTTTACATCCTAAGCCCCAACTTTATCTCTTACTATGTGATCTTGAAAGTGAAAGTGTCAGTTGCTCAGTCATGTCTGACTCTTTCCGACCCCATGGACTCTTTCTACCAGGTTCCTCTGTTCATGGAATTCTCCAGGCAAGAATACTGGAGTGGACAGCCATTTCCTTAGGCTAGTTAGTTAATCTCTCTGTATCTCAGTTCCTCAGTCTATAAAATGGACAGAATAACAGAATATGTGTCAAAAGAGTGCTGTGAGAATTATACATGATATTTACATACCAAGAGCTTAGCTTGCATTTTGTGTGGCACCTATAAGCATTTAATAAATTTTACATTATACCTGACAAATACCATGAAAATTAAAGGGTTACATTTCCAAAATGTGCAGGTGAAGAAACAGGCTAAATAATGTGAAATAAGTTGCTTATAGAAAAGAAAAGTCACTCAGTCGTGTCTGACTCTTTGCCATCCATGGACTGTAGCCCACTGGACTCCTCTGTCCGTGGGATTCTCCAGGCAAGAATACTGAAGTAGGTTGCCATTCCCTCCTTCAGAGGATCTTCCTGACCCGGGGATTGCAAGTGGACACTTTATCATCTGGGCCACCGAGATAACTTTGCCCCAGAAGGAACCCTGGAGACTCAAGGGAGTAAAGTTCTCCTCACCTCCAAGTGGGTGCTTCCACAATCCTATTATCTCCCCACAGTAACACAGTAGTCAGTGACAGGATCCACGCAGAACAGAGAGCATATGTTCTGAAGTCAGATAAACCTGGGTGAAAAACCCTGGTTCTATCACTTGCTAGTTAGACGAGCTCAGGCAAGTAAATTACTTCTGAGCCCTGGTTTCTTCATCTGTGTAAGGGAGTAACAATAGCAACCTACTGTTAGTCCTGAAGATGAAACAATTAAATGAGATAAGGTAGAAACAGAGCCCGACATATAAAAAATGGGAGGAAAATGGTAACTAACATGACTAAAAGGCTTCCTCTTTGTCAAATGCAAAGAACATAAGATTTCCAATCAGGAAACCTAGATTATACTATTGGAGAGTTTTAGACCTCAACGTCCTCATGGGAAAAGAAAGTGTTACATGACTCTTCAGTCAAGGTCTTTCTAGGTCTAAACTTGCATAACCTCACCCATTTGTAGAACAGGCATCATGAATGAGAGAAAGAGATGAAAGCTCACTGCATCTGTCTCCCCGCTACTCCTGTAAAATGTCAGTGTGGACAATGTCAAGCTTGGGTAATATTCTGCTGACCTAGATAGAAAAAGTTAGGAAACGTTTAACATGTATGAATATTATTAAATCAAAAAGAGAAGGCTAATTCAAGTGACTGCAGTGCATAATAATATCTTATTATTATCCACATTAAATGCACAAAATATGCTAGAGAATACATTTCCTATAATAGAATCTGAAGAAGAGAATATCTCTGTTCTCTTTTCATCAAACAACTGTCTTTTGACGGCAAAGTTTGGTAGACAAGCCAGAGAAATCAAATTGTATTAGAGGATGAAGTTAAATAATTTAGAAAAAAGTCCAGCATTTAATAAATTAATCTAATCTCAGGCACAATAAAGAAAGCAGGGTTGGATTTTTATATTTCCTTCTCTGAAATGATATTTCTTTGGCAAGGCAAAGAAGAAATCTGAAAGCTTGCAGTAGTTTCTCTTTTAAAGAGAGATGTGAATTAATATGTCTATTCAACAAAAAATTCTTAAGAACAACTGAATGATCCCAAGGAGGAATAAAGTCCACGTTTAGCATATATAAGTACTTTACTCCTTTTTATAGCTGAATGGTGATCCACTGTACAGATATACAATACTATTTATTCATCCATTAATTGATGGGCATGTGGCTGTCTCTACTTGGCCTATTATGAATAATGCTGCTGTAAATGTTTAGGTACAAGTCTTTGTGTGAACATAAGTTTTCAGTTTTCTTGAAAGTATGCCTAGGTGTGGAACTGGTGAGAAGCAGAGTAACTCTATGCTTAACATTTTGAGGAGCTTCCAAGTGTTTTCCAAAGCAACTATATGGTTTTACATTTCCATCAGCAATGTATGAGGATTTCAGTTTCTCCACATTCTCCCCAACACTTGTTATTAACTGTCTTCTTTTGCTATAGCCGTTGGAGAAGTTGGGGTGTGATATTTCACTGTGATTATGATTTGCATTTCCCTGATGGCTAACAATGCTGAGTATTCCTCTATGTCCTTACACATCACTTGTCTTCTTTAAGGAAACATTTATTTAGATCCATTGTTCATTCTTAAATTGGACTTTTTGTCGTTCTACTGAGTTTTCGGTTTTACTTTTGCCAATGAAAAGAAAACAGGGAAACAGGAAAGGGACAAAGTGTCTCCCGCTACTCCTGTAAAATGTCAGTGTGGACAATGTCAAGCTTGGGTAATATTCTGCTGACCTAGATAGAAAAAGTTAGGAAACGTTTAACATGTATGAATATTATTAAATCAAAAAGAGAAGGCTAATTCAAGTGACTGCAGTGCATAATAATATCTTATTATTATCCACATTAAATGCACAAAATATGCTAGAGAATACATTTCCTATAATAGAATCTGAAGAAGAGAATATCTCTGTTCTCTTTTCATCAAACAACTGTCTTTTGACGGCAAAGTTTGGTAGACAAGCCAGAGAAATCAAATTGTATTAGAGGATGAAGTTAAATAATTTAGAAAAAAGTCCAGCATTTAATAAATTAATCTAATCTCAGGCACAATAAAGAAAGCAGGGTTGGATTTTTATATTTCCTTCTCTGAAATGATATTTCTTTGGCAAGGCAAAGAAGAAATCTGAAAGCTTGCAGTAGTTTCTCTTTTAAAGAGAGATGTGAATTAATATGTCTATTCAACAAAAAATTCTTAAGAACAACTGAATGATCCCAAGGAGGAATAAAGTCCACGTTTAGCATATATAAGTACTTTACTCCTTTTTATAGCTGAATGGTGATCCACTGTACAGATATACAATACTATTTATTCATCCATTAATTGATGGGCATGTGGCTGTCTCTACTTGGCCTATTATGAATAATGCTGCTGTAAATGTTTAGGTACAAGTCTTTGTGTGAACATAAGTTTTCAGTTTTCTTGAAAGTATGCCTAGGTGTGGAACTGGTGAGAAGCAGAGTAACTCTATGCTTAACATTTTGAGGAGCTTCCAAGTGTTTTCCAAAGCAACTATATGGTTTTACATTTCCATCAGCAATGTATGAGGATTTCAGTTTCTCCACATTCTCCCCAACACTTGTTATTAACTGTCTTCTTTTGCTATAGCCGTTGGAGAAGTTGGGGTGTGATATTTCACTGTGATTATGATTTGCATTTCCCTGATGGCTAACAATGCTGAGTATTCCTCTATGTCCTTACACATCACTTGTCTTCTTTAAGGAAACATTTATTTAGATCCATTGTTCATTCTTAAATTGGACTTTTTGTCGTTCTACTGAGTTTTCGGTTTTTACTTTTTGCCAATGAAAAAGAAAACAGGGAAACAGGAAAGGGACAAAGTGGTTAACAGTGTTAAAGGAAAAAAGCAGCAATAGCCTCATTGGGAGAACGTCCAACCACCAGGAGGCCCCTCTGCTCCTACCTCTGATAACAATCAGAGATGAGTGGAGCCCTGGGAGAAGGTTACTGCAGCTTCAGCCATGCTAGCTAAAGAATTTCCTGGGAAGTACAAGAGCTTGATCTGAGAAGGAACACGATTCTAGCCAGAGGCTAACCACTAGCCAAATCTCACCTGCATTTCCCAATTGCAACTGCAATGGTGTGGGATGACTCATAACCCTCTCCTGCCAGGCCCTTGGCTTTTCCTTTCTATGAACTGGATTGTGGACAGCACTTCCCAATACATCGTTCCCATGCCATCACTGGTTGTTGGCACAGTCACTAAAAGAAATACACAATGAACTTCTCTTTTCTTTTTATGTTGGTTGATTTTTTTTTTTTTTTTCTAGCCACTTCTATTGGTCTTTCATTTATCTATTTTCATCCGTCTTTGTTCTCTGGCCTCCCATCGCAGTGGCCCCTGTCATGGCAGAGCACTAGCTCTGGGCACATGCACTCCAGAGCTTGGGCTCAGTAGTTGGACACATCAGTCCAGCTGCTCCGCGGCACGTGGGATCTTCCCAGGCCAGGGATCGAACCGGCACCCCTGGCACTGCAAGGTGGTGTCCTTATCCCCTGGACCACCATTGGGAAAGTATGCTAGGTGTGGAACTGGTGAGAAGCAGAGTAACTCTATGCTTAACATTTTGAGGAGCTTCCAAGTGTTTTCCAAAGCAACTATATGGTTTTACATTTCCATCAGCAATGTATGAGGATTTCAGTTTCTCCACATTCTCCCCAACACTTGTTATTAACTGTCTTCTTTTGCTATAGCCGTTGGAGAAGTTGGGGTGTGATATTTCACTGTGATTATGATTTGCATTTCCCTGATGGCTAACAATGCTGAGTATTCCTCTATGTCCTTACACATCACTTGTCTTCTTTAAGGAAACATTTATTTAGATCCATTGTTCATTCTTAAATTGGACTTTTTGTCGTTCTACTGAGTTTTCGGTTTTTACTTTTTGCCAATGAAAAAGAAAACAGGGAAACAGGAAAGGGACAAAGTGGTTAACAGTGTTAAAGGAAAAAAGCAGCAATAGCCTCATTGGGAGAACGTCCAACCACCAGGAGGCCCCTCTGCTCCTACCTCTGATAACAATCAGAGATGAGTGGAGCCCTGGGAGAAGGTTACTGCAGCTTCAGCCATGCTAGCTAAAGAATTTCCTGGGAAGTACAAGAGCTTGATCTGAGAAGGAACACGATTCTAGCCAGAGGCTAACCACTAGCCAAATCTCACCTGCATTTCCCAATTGCAACTGCAATGGTGTGGGATGACTCATAACCCTCTCCTGCCAGGCCCTTGGCTTTTCCTTTCTATGAACTGGATTGTGGACAGCACTTCCCAATACATCGTTCCCATGCCATCACTGGTTGTTGGCACAGTCACTAAAAGAAATACACAATGAACTTCTCTTTTCTTTTTATGTTGGTTGATTTTTTTTTTTTTTTCTAGCCACTTCTATTGGTCTTTCATTTATCTATTTTCATCCGTCTTTGTTCTCTGGCCTCCCATCGCAGTGGCCCCTGTCATGGCAGAGCACTAGCTCTGGGCACATGCACTCCAGAGCTTGGGCTCAGTAGTTGGACACATCAGTCCAGCTGCTCCGCGGCACGTGGGATCTTCCCAGGCCAGGGATCGAAC
The DNA here is from genome assembly GCA_022376925.1 of Tragulus kanchil. NCBI lineage: Eukaryota > Metazoa > Chordata > Mammalia > Artiodactyla > Tragulidae > Tragulus > Tragulus kanchil. Next base: position 110,682,512 of record JAIOJX010000032.1, on the reverse strand, counting down.
CGGCACCCCTGGCACTGCAAGGTGGTGTCCTTATCCCCTGGACCACCAGGGAAGCCCCATTGGTTGATTTTTAAAAATTGTTTATTTACTTTTGGCTGCCTGGGTCCTTGTGGTTGTACCTCAGGCTTTCTCTAGTTGTGGAGAGTGGGTGCTACTCTTGGTTGGGATGCTTGGGCTTCTCGCTGCAGTGGCTTCTTTTGTTGTGGAGCATAGACTCTACGTACTCAGGCTTCAGTAGTTGTGGTGCATGGGTTTATTTTGTCCCACAGCACGTGGAATCTTCCCCAGCCAGGGATCGAACCCCTGTCCCCTGCATTAGTAGGCAGATTCTTAACCACTGGGAATTCCCCAAAGTGAACTTTTTGAAAGTAAGATTGCAGAGTCTGAGGTCAAAATCATGTTTCAGTTTGTTTTAAAATCCTACCTTTTTTTGAGACCTTCTTTAAGCCAAACAAATTTTAAAAGGCCGAAAGTAGTAGCGAGTGATTTGTTTTCTTAGCACCAAAACAATCTTTCTGAATGCTAGGAAATTCTAGGAAATGCTTCTGAATGCTTCTGAAATTCTAGGAAAATGTCTAGTCCATTTATCAAGTCTTCTTGCAGCAGGACATTTTTGTTAGAAAGTGGATAATAATGATTTGCAACTGATTCTATTTTCTTTTCCCTATGAGCCTTTAAGAAGTCACCTACCATGGCCACCTTTCTGAGTTTCCAACCCCCGTCTCTGAAAAACATTTGGTTTTTTAGGAATGACCAAGAGATAGTGTCAGAATTAGCTGATTATGGTTTTGATTCCTTTTTCCCCCTTCTCTTTTCTTTTTTTTTGTACTGATAGATGGTGATTTATTCCAGGCACAGAAGTTCCCCAAGGGAGATCTAATTGGTGGCATCAGCACTGGGAACTTATCCTGGGACCCACCATCAGCCACAGCTTTCTCCAGATTGTTTCCCTGGATATACCCAGGCCTTTCCTCTGTGCTCCCAAACCTATGTTTCCACAGTCTTCAGCCAATCTTGAGAATGACCTTATAGATATATCTTTCAATCTGTACCTTCTACCACATCACCAATGTCCTTCTCACCCATTAAGTGTCCCACAAGAGAGTTCAAATATTACCTCACCTACACAGTCATTTTCCCCAGCTTGAATTAGGAGCCTTTTTCCATGTTCCTACAAGTTACTTTCCCACTCTTTATCAGGCATACACCTTGGTTTCTTCCATGCTGATGTTAGCACATGTAAGTAGTGTAGTCTTGGAAAAGTTACTGAACCTCTCTATGCCTCAGTTTCTTCATCTGCAAAATGGGGATAATACTAGTAGCTGCTTCATAAGGTTGTTGAGCTGACTAAATGAGATAATAAAAGTGCCTAGAATATGCTTAGTGTGTATTGATAGTAAGGACTCTAAATATTATCCGTTCTTATTTTACTATGACCAACTTTGTACCTTCAGGGAGCTTTGAGTCTGGTAAGGCAACTACAGCATTACACATGCATTATATCTAATTAATAACAGTCAACTCAGGAGGCCCTTTCACATCTGTTATCGAACATCCACTAGAAGCCTCTTGCTGGGACCATAAAGTTGATGCTAAGTCATAATGCTTAGTTTGCAGGTGAGTCTTAGCGAAGCTGACATGTAAAAGATACAAAGTGCAGAGCAAAGCTCAAATCCTATTACGATTCTAAGTCTCATGATCCATTTAATGTAAGTTATGACTGCATAAGGGGTTTCTCTGGATACCTACTGGATAGAAGACTAATGTCTGAGGAAACAGAGGCAGAGGCTACTTAAGCAACTGGCCCAAGGTTACACAGTTAACAAGTGGCAGAATAAGGGTGCTAGTTCGTGTGAGTCACACTACTGATGTAGGCATCTAATTTTCTTCTCATTGCCTTGTAGGTGCCCAGTTAATGTCTGCAGAGAGTCGACAAATAAGCAAACCATGTAGATGGGTGTGAGAGTGCAAGGCAGTGGGCTTCAGTGGACATCCTAGGGGTCAGCAGCTGGGCTTCCAGCCAGAGCCATCCCACTATCTCACTGGGTGATTCAGGAAGGCTACCTCCCCTTTCTGGGCCCCAGTGTCTCCAGCTGTAGAAAGAGGGATACATTTGTGAACATTGTTAGCAGCTGAGCCCATTCGTCAAACCAAGTCTACAGGGAATGTCAGTAAGTAGGGGCTACTCTGGTACGTATGTCAAAGAAGGGCAAGAGACACCAGTGCCCTGACTTCTTAAGAGGCCTCTCCTTCCTCTTCCTTCTTAGTGGTCCCTAAGGTACTGTTCAGAGCCTAGATCTTTCCTTAGAGATATGGGAAGCACAGTTTTAAAGCCCCAGAACTAGCGACGTGTAAGATTCTTCTTCACTTTGACTCTCTATGACCCACATAAAATAAATGACCTTGTACCCTAATGTTATACATCTTATGATTCAACAAATGGAAATGTGTTTCTGAGGAAGTAACAAAAGATGACCACAGACAGTGGTACCAAGAAGGAACTCTGGCTATAGCAGTATGACCTTTCTATCTTTCTACCTATACATAACTAGTCCTATAAATACTCTAAATCTACAAATAGGGGACAGCTATTGAATAAATATCAGAAGAGTAATAAGCATTTTAAAGAGTAATAGAATATATTATAGATGCATGAAACAGAGGCTCTCAAACTAGTCTGGGGAACAGTGTATCAGGGAAAAATTCCATGAGGAAGTGATGTTCAAATTGGCTAATGAAACAGAATAGGAAGTAGTTAGGCAAAGGACCAAAGAGAAGTAACATTTCAGGTAGAGGGGTCAGTGTGGATGTAAGTGAAGGAGAAAATCGTGGTTCACAGAAAAAAATTGTAGGAAGGCTACTGTGTTAGGGCACAGGCAGCAAATTAAGAGAGTGTGAGAGAAGCTGAAGAAGCAGGCAGAGGCCATATTATGCAGGATCCCATAAACCATGTTAAGAGTGTACTTTCTTGAACAGAGGCCAGGGCATTCAATCGGTCATTTTCATGGAGAGTGAAATCACTCAATATAGTGACAGCAATGTAATGGAAAAGATAGTGATGGACTAAAGTGCTCCATGATTGAGGGAAATGTCCAAGAAATGAGCAGATGACAGCCCTAAGAAGTGGCAGACTTCTATAGACTCACCATAAAGTTCAAGACTTGTCTTTTTACATGATGTATTTTTTTTAAGGAAGGGGAAAGAATGATCCAAGGCTTCCTGGTGGATCAGTGGTAAAGAACCCACCTGCCAATGCAGGAGACACAGGTTTGATCCCTGAACCAAGTCTAAGAAGGGGCAAGAGAAAAACCAGTGCCCTGACTTCTTAAGAGGCCTCCTTCCTCTTCCTTCTTAGTGGTCCCTAAGGTACTGTTCAGAGCCTAGATCTTTCCTTAGAGATATGGGAAGCACAGTTTTAAAGCCCCAGAACTAGCGACGTGTAAGATTCTTCTTCACTTTGACTCTCTATGACCCACATAAAATAAATGACCTTGTACCCTAATGTTATACATCTTATGATTCAACAAATGGAAATGTGTTTCTGAGGAAGTAAAAAAAGATGACCACAGACAGTGGTACCAAGAAGGAACTCTGGCTATAGCAGTATGACCTTTCTATCTTTCTACCTATACATAACTAGTCCTATAAATACTCTAAATCTACAAATAGGGGACAGCTATTGAATAAATATCAGAAGAGTAATAAGCATTTTAAAGAGTAATAGAATATATTATAGATGCATGAAACAGAGGCTCTCAAACTAGTCTGGGGAACAGTGTATCAGGGAAAAATTCCATGAGGAAGTGATGTTCAAATTGGCTAATGAAACAGAATAGGAAGTAGTTAGGCAAAGGACCAAAGAGAAGTAACATTTCAGGTAGAGGGGTCAGTGTGGATGTAAGTGAAGGAGAAAATCGTGGTTCACAGAAAAAAATTGTAGGAAGGCTACTGTGTTAGGGCACAGGCAGCAAATTAAGAGAGTGTGAGAGAAGCTGAAGAAGCAGGCAGAGGCCATATTATGCAGGATCCCATAAACCATGTTAAGAGTGTACTTTCTTGAACAGAGGCCAGGGCATTCAATCGGTCATTTTCATGGAGAGTGAAATCACTCAATATAGTGACAGCAATGTAATGGAAAAGATAGTGATGGACTAAAGTGCTCCATGATTGAGGGAAATGTCCAAGAAATGAGCAGATGACAGCCCTAAGAAGTGGCAGACTTCTATAGACTCACCATAAAGTTCAAGACTTGTCTTTTTACATGATGTATTTTTTTTAAGGAAGGGGAAAGAATGATCCAAGGCTTCCCTGGTGGATCAGTGGTAAAGAACCCACCTGCCAATGCAGGAGACACAGGTTTGATCCCTGAACCAGGAGGATTCCTTGGAGAAGGAAATGGCAAACCACCTGAGTATGCTCTTCCTGGGAAACCCCACGGACAAAAGGAGGCTGGCAGGTTGTAGTCCATGGCGTCACAAAGATTAAGACATGATTTAGTGACTAAACAACAACAGTAAAGAATAATCTAAAAGTAGAAATCTGTTAGCAAGAAGGATGCAATCTGGCAATCTGTCTGGGAGGTTACTCTGTCTCTTGGTCAGGTACCACCGAATTAATGAGTAAGTAAAGGAGGCACAAGGATTGGAGGAGGTCTGGGACTTTCTGACAGACAGGTAACACTGACCTAGCTATGTGAGTAGAATAGAGAGAGAATGTGGAGGTGGTTCACCTCACATCTGTGCTCTTTGCCTAAGGAAGACATGGTGACTTCTTGAGAGACCTCAGTGGTTTGAACTAGAGCACTGGCAGGAATGATAAGGAAGAAACAGAATCCTTTATTTTCAGCTGAGACTTTTATTGGTGTCCCTGCTGGAATAGGGGAAGCAAGAACAAACAACAGGTCCCCTTGCCTGCTTGCTCCCCAAGGGAGGTGAGCTTGTTCCTTACATGGGATGAGGGTAGGGGTGTCTCCAGGGGTTGGGCTGGAGGGGTGGCTTGGCTGTTTGCCCCGCCCTTAGGTGGTGTTTTGTGCAGAAAGAGTTAGATTCTAAGGCTACTGAGTTTTAGCCTTGATCATATTTGATGACCAATCATATGCAAGGAGTGAAAATAAAGGAGCTGAATAGGGCAGTTTCTGACATGGGCAACAGGAGTGATGGTGAGGCATTCACTGAACTGGGAAACCCAGGTTTGGAACAGGTATGTGGTAGTCTGGGTCAGTCTCTGCAGCCTGCAGTATAGTTAAGAGTGTACTTTCTTGAACAGAGGCCAGGGATTCAAATTTTCATGGAGTGAAATCACTCAATATAGTGACAGCAATGTAATGGAAAAGATAGTGATGGACTAAAGTGCTCCATGATTGAGGGAAATGTCCAAGAAATGAGCAGATGACAGCCCTAAGAAGTGGCAGACTTCTATAGACTCACCATAAAGTTCAAGACTTGTCTTTTTACATGATGTATTTTTTTTAAGGAAGGGGAAAGAATGATCCAAGGCTTCCCTGGTGGATCAGTGGTAAAGAACCCACCTGCCAATGCAGGAGACACAGGTTTGATCCCTGAACCAGGAGGATTCCTTGGAGAAGGAAATGGCAAACCACCTGAGTATGCTCTTCCTGGGAAACCCCACGGACAAAAGGAGGCTGGCAGGTTGTAGTCCATGGCGTCACAAAGATTAAGACATGATTTAGTGACTAAACAACAACAGTAAAGAATAATCTAAAAGTAGAAATCTGTTAGCAAGAAGGATGCAATCTGGCAATCTGTCTGGGAGGTTACTCTGTCTCTTGGTCAGGTACCACCGAATTAATGAGTAAGTAAAGGAGGCACAAGGATTGGAGGAGGTCTGGGACTTTCTGACAGACAGGTAACACTGACCTAGCTATGTGAGTAGAATAGAGAGAGAATGTGGAGGTGGTTCACCTCACATCTGTGCTCTTTGCCTAAGGAAGACATGGTGACTTCTTGAGAGACCTCAGTGGTTTGAACTAGAGCACTGGCAGGAATGATAAGGAAGAAACAGAATCCTTTATTTTCAGCTGAGACTTTTATTGGTGTCCCTGCTGGAATAGGGGAAGCAAGAACAAACAACAGGTCCCCTTGCCTGCTTGCTCCCCAAGGGAGGTGAGCTTGTTCCTTACATGGGATGAGGGTAGGGGTGTCTCCAGGGGTTGGGCTGGAGGGGTGGCTTGGCTGTTTGCCCCGCCCTTAGGTGGTGTTTTGTGCAGAAAGAGTTAGATTCTAAGGCTACTGAGTTTTAGCCTTGATCATATTTGATGACCAATCATATGCAAGGAGTGAAAATAAAGGAGCTGAATAGGGCAGTTTCTGACATGGGCAACAGGAGTGATGGTGAGGCATTCACTGAACTGGGAAACCCAGGTTTGGAACAGGTATGTGGTAGTCTGGGTCAGTCTCTGCAGCCTGCAGTATATCAGACATGTGTCTCCTGGTTTGAGCAGAGAGAGAACCCAGGGTCACGAGTCCCAGCATTTCTTTTTCAGGCCCGTGTTCACCCTCAGCTGAGGTTTAGAATCTGTGGGCCACCGGCATTTGTATGGGAGGTTGGAAGTCCCTCAGCCAGATGCTGAGAGGATATATCTACCTTCAATTAATTTGGACTCATTTTGCAGGGAATAGTAAAAACTATGCCAAGAGCATGGTGACTTGTGAAGTGGCCTACTGGAAGGGAGCCCAAACCACTAAGCCTGTTTAATTTAGACTGTCTGATCAGGACACAGTTTGGTGCAGATGGGGGTCCATAGAACTCTCCTGAGAAGTAGATTAGAGACTGATAATTGAGATTACTGACTTCCAACAATTACTCAATTTCAAAGTCTGCCAAAAAAATGTAATTATTTTTCATACATTTGTTTACTAATTTTGCCAGCAGCAACTCCATGATGTTTTACTTCAAAAAGGAAGAAGAACAAAAGGAGAAGGAATAGGAAGAATGGAAGATAACTGCCTTATATTTGAAGATATCATGCTTATTAGAACTGTGCTGCCCTCTATAGCCTTTCTTCTGCTGGATTACTTTCTGTTCCCTAACTCTGCTCCCCATAAGGTCATCAGTGGACTTCCCTGGTGGCTCAGATGGTAAAGAATCCACCTGCAATGTGGGAGTCCTATGTTCGAACTCTGTGTTGGGAAGATCCCCTGGAGGAGGGCATGACAACCCACTGCAGTATTCTTGCCTGGAGAATCCATCATGGACAGAGGAGCCTGGTGGACTGTAGTCCATGGGGTAGAGAAGAGTCAAATACGACTGAGCAACTAAACACAACAACAATAAAGTCATCAAGTCCCTCTTGCTCCTTGCTGAGATCCTAACCTTTCCACACAAGTCCGCACAAGGACTGTAGTGGAAAACTGCCTGCCTTCATATCTCAAATTCTTCCAGAGCTCCTTATACTTATCCACTCTGATTCTCTTCATCCTTACCTAGCTTTCTGGCTGTCTCTGATTATACCATGTTCTCTCCACTTTGACTTTATGATTTGGGGTTTTTTTTTTTTTCGGTCTGACTCCCACATTCTTAGTTTGGTTTAGATCCTGAAAATCTTTCAAGATATGGCTTTCAGAATCTGCCCTCTGCCACCAGACCCTTCTTACTGCGCCTCTGCTGATCTGGAAGCCAATCTCACAAGAAGGTGTTAGAGTTCTGGTGGGAGTTCCCACTGCTCAGGGTCCTCACTGTAGAGCTCCATCTAGCCAGACCCTTCCCCAGAAAGCACTCCTCTTTCTAAATGTTGTCCTTTGTCATATGGCTCTCCCTCACTGATTATGGGTTTGAACTAACCATTATGAAAAACTTTACATATGATTCTTATTGAACAAGATGGAGAAATGGGGGCAGAGACTATATTTTATTTATTTCTAGATCTTTTATGGTATGTGGTACATAAGAGATCCTAAATTAAATTGAACTAAATTGAGTTGACTTGGAGGCAGGCAAAATACTGTTCACTTAGTGACTTAGGCTACTGGGGTTAGTAGCATAATCAAACCTGGAAATCAATATAAGAATGCCAAATTAGCCTCTCCACAGAAGACTCTGGCAAAACACATGGATCTCTGTTCTTAGTCTCATGTCTGTTAAACACTTGTATCCTTGCCTTAACTAATACTTAAAAAAATATATGCTTTAAAAATTCTGACTGCAATGGGAGGCCCACAATGGCCGAAGAATAAAGATGGATGAAAAACAAATAAATCAAAAATCACAAAAAAAGGAGAGGTCAAAATTAAAAAAAAAAAATCTGAGTGAGGGCTTCCCTGGTTGTCCAGTGGGTAAAGAGTCTTTCTTGCTGTGCAAGGGGCACTGGTTCAATCCTTGGCCCAGTAAGATCCCACATGAAGCAAAATGGCTGGACCGGTGTGTCCAATTAGGAGCCAGCACTCTTGAGTACATGTGCCCAGAGCCAGTACTCTGCAATGAGAGAGGCCACCACAATGGGAGGCCCACACAGGCCAAAGAATAAAAAGATGGATTAAAATAAATGTAAATTTAAAAAAAAACAAAAAAAACAAACAAACAAAAAAACAAGAGGCATGCTGGGGAAAAGAAAAGAAAAAACTTAAAAAATCTGAGTGACATCACTAACACTGCAGATAAGAGAATCCAAAATTCCAAAGATCACAGCAGCTTAGAACAAAGAACTAAACCCAGCAAGAGCTCACACTTATACTTGTGAAATCTACTAGTCTAGGCCAATGTGGTATCTTTGATTGGTTCCTGGGGCCAAAATACAGTTATCAAAAAATCTAGAGGTGTAGAGTTTTCCCACTGCTCAGGGTCCTCACTGTAGAGCTCCATCTAGCCAGACCCTTCCCCAGAAAGCACTCCTCTTTCTAAATGTTGTCCTTTGTCATATGGCTCTCCCTCACTGATTATGGGTTTGAACTAACCATTATGAAAAACTTTACATATGATTCTTATTGAACAAGATGGAGAAATGGGGGCAGAGACTATATTTTATTTATTTCTAGATCTTTTATGGTATGTGGTACATAAGAGATCCTAAATTAAATTGAACTAAATTGAGTTGACTTGGAGGCAGGCAAAATACTGTTCACTTAGTGACTTAGGCTACTGGGGTTAGTAGCATAATCAAACCTGGAAATCAATATAAGAATGCCAAATTAGCCTCTCCACAGAAGACTCTGGCAAAACACATGGATCTCTGTTCTTAGTCTCATGTCTGTTAAACACTTGTATCCTTGCCTTAACTAATACTTAAAAAAATATATGCTTTAAAAATTCTGACTGCAATGGGAGGCCCACAATGGCCGAAGAATAAAGATGGATGAAAAACAAATAAATCAAAAATCACAAAAAAAGGAGAGGTCAAAATTAAAAAAAAAAAATCTGAGTGAGGGCTTCCCTGGTTGTCCAGTGGGTAAAGAGTCTTTCTTGCTGTGCAAGGGGCACTGGTTCAATCCTTGGCCCAGTAAGATCCCACATGAAGCAAAATGGCTGGACCGGTGTGTCCAATTAGGAGCCAGCACTCTTGAGTACATGTGCCCAGAGCCAGTACTCTGCAATGAGAGAGGCCACCACAATGGGAGGCCCACACAGGCCAAAGAATAAAAAGATGGATTAAAATAAATGTAAATTTAAAAAAAAACAAAAAAAACAAACAAACAAAAAAACAAGAGGCATGCTGGGGAAAAGAAAAGAAAAAACTTAAAAAAAAATCTGAGTGACATCACTAACACTGCAGATAAGAGAATCCAAAATTCCAAAGATCACAGCAGCTTAGAACAAAGAACTAAACCCAGCAAGAGCTCACACTTATACTTGTGAAATCTACTAGTCTAGGCCAATGTGGTATCTTTGATTGGTTCCTGGGGCCAAAATACAGTTATCAGTGGAAAAACAGACAAAATCTAAATATACTTCTATAGTTAACAGTAATGTACTGATATTAATTCATTAGTTTTGATGAATTTTGCATGGTTATATAAGCCTTTAATATTAGAGAAAATTGGGCAAAGGGTATGTGGGAACTCCATAAATCTAAAATTATTCAAAAATAAGTTTTTTTAAAAAAATGATTATCCAAGAAATAAACAAAAGCTTTATTTAAAGAACAACAATGAGGAGGGGGCCAAGATGGCAGAGGAATGAGGGGAAGATTTCACCAGCTCCCCAACAGAATCACCAGAACTAATCAAGAAATGAAACACCAACAACAAACCAGCCGCTAGACAACAGAAGAACTCCTTAGGTCTGCGAGGGTCGAAGAGTGAACAGCCAGAACTTTCCCGGAGCTACTGTTCTGAGAACCCTCTCTCCTAACTCCCACACTGGACCGACAGAGAGTGCGCTAGGAGGTGCCCTAAGAGGGTGCCTGAGTGGAGTGTTGGGGGAGAGAGGGCAGCGCTCAGCGCGAAAATTCTAAGAATCCAGCCTGATCGCCAGCAGAAATTAAGACACTGCGAAGATAAGATACTGGAACGGGGACGCGCGGAACACAGGAACTTCCCCACGGAGTGCTGCTTAGAGACCTGGATAGAGCCGAACAGGGAGTACCCAGCACGAAAATCGTGCCGCTTGGCCAGGCGAAAATGGCGATTTTCCGCCTGGCACCGGGTAAGTTCAAACACTCCTAGTGGGGGACTTGCTAAACGGAGAGAGGAAGTCGCCCACGGATTGCTGACCAGGGACCTGGCTCGAGCCAGTCGGGAAAGCTCCTGCCTGCCTTTGGGACTTGGACACATAACCAGCAGTGCACGCGGGCAGCAGCGGAGAAGCCCGCACACCCCAATAGCCCGTTCACCCTCAGAGCTGCAACCGCAGTGGAGGAAGCCAGGAGAAAAGCAAGGATTGGAGGCTACTGGCGGGTGTGCGATAGAGGCGGGGCGCCTCCCTCCAACACAGGACCGCGCACGCCGCGGCCCCCCGCCCAACGGACGGGAATCAGCCTGCAGCCCCAGCTAGCACCTGAGCTTGCAGCAAAGCCTTTGATTTGCTGAAAACAAAAACAGAAACCATACCAACCGGTGCCGTTAGGGAAAGGCTACATCAAGACAACACCATTGAGAGCAGATTGGCTTCAACCACACAGATGAGAGGATAAAAACCAGGGAGATTTTAGCTTTTTTTTGTTTGTTTATTGTTGTGGACGGTTTTATTTGATTGATTGGTCAGGCTTAGGATATTTTTTTCTCTTTTTTTGTCTCTTCTTAAATTTTTCTTCCCTTTTTAATTTTTAATTTCTTTTTTTATTTTTTTTTAATTTTAATTCCTGGAAACATAATTTTCTTTCCTCTTTGCCACTGCTTCCTCCCTCTATTTTCTAAATGTAAAACTTTCTCCTATCTATCACTATCCTCTAGATAAATATTTCCTATCTTCCTGTCTCCACTATTCTTTTCCAGCTGCACTTAACAATACAACACATCAATCTTGGCTATGTAACCCTATAAAATCCTTCCAAGACGAATCTATTCCTTCTCATTACCCATACACTCTCCTCCTCCTCACCCCCAACATATCTTAGCTAAAAATTGCTTTTATTGAAATAGTCCAAGCAAGGACATTCCCTGGATCTATTTTTCCAGGCACTATTTTAATTAATTTAGAGCTTAACGTGCAAGTATCATCTTTGAATGTGTCGTTTGCCAGAAAAATTTCCTATGCTTTATCTCTGTAACACTGGTCAGTTGTGGGGATTACTGTGTATGTATGTATATCTTATGACTATGTTAGAAAACATCTGCATGCTTTTATGACTGTCACCCATCAGGGATGCACCCTCATCAGGCTGAAAAATCGTGCCGCTTGGCCAGGCGAAATGGCGATTTTCCGCCTGGCACCGGGTAAGTTCAAACACTCCTAGTGGGGGACTTGCTAAACGGAGAGAGGAAGTCGCCCACGGATTGCTGACCAGGGACCTGGCTCGAGCCAGTCGGGAAAGCTCCTGCCTGCCTTTGGGACTTGGACACATAACCAGCAGTGCACGCGGGCAGCAGCGGAGAAGCCCGCACACCCCAATAGCCCGTTCACCCTCAGAGCTGAAACCCGCAGTGGAGGAAGCCAGGAGAAAAGCAAGGATTGGAGGCTACTGGCGGGTGTGCGATAGAGGCGGGGCGCCTCCCTCCCACACAGGACCGCGCACGCCGCGGCCCCCCGCCCCACGGACGGGAATCAGCCTGCAGCCCCCGCTAGCACCTGCGCTTGCAGCAAAGCCTTTGATTTGCTGAAAACAAAAACAGAAACCATACCAACCGGTGCCGTTAGGGAAAGGCTACATCAAGACAACACCATTGAGAGCAGATTGGCTTCAACCACACAGATGAGAGGATAAAAACCAGGGAGATTTTAGCTTTTTTTTGTTTGTTTATTGTTGTGGACGGTTTTATTTGATTGATTGGTCAGGCTTAGGATATTTTTTTCTCTTTTTTTGTCTCTTCTTAAATTTTTCTTCCCTTTTTAATTTTTAATTTCTTTTTTTATTTTTTTTTAATTTTAATTCCTGGAAACATAATTTTCTTTCCTCTTTGCCACTGCTTCCTCCCTCTATTTTCTAAATGTAAAACTTTCTCCTATCTATCACTATCCTCTAGATAAATATTTCCTATCTTCCTGTCTCCACTATTCTTTTCCAGCTGCACTTAACAATACAACACATCAATCTTGGCTATGTAACCCTATAAAATCCTTCCAAGACGAATCTATTCCTTCTCATTACCCATACACTCTCCTCCTCCTCCCCCCCAACATATCTTAGCTAAAAATTGCTTTTATTGAAATAGTCCAAGCAAGGACATTCCCTGGATCTATTTTTCCAGGCACTATTTTAATTAATTTAGAGCTTAACGTGCAAGTATCATCTTTGAATGTGTCGTTTGCCAGAAAAATTTCCTATGCTTTATCTCTGTAACACTGGTCAGTTGTGGGGATTACTGTGTATGTATGTATATCTTATGACTATGTTAGAAAACATCTGCATGCTTTTATGACTGCCACTCATCAGGGATGCACCCCTTGTTCCTCAGATGCTAGTATTTGAACTAATATCAATGAATACCATAGGAAACCAGACATAGAGCCTACACCCCCTGACCAATCATCAAATCAAAGACCGTTGGGGTAGAAGCCCCAATTCCAAGACCCCACACTATCAAAGAACATATAACGCTAGAGATTATTCACCTGTAAACAAGACCTAGCACCACCCAAGACACAAACCACTGAACCCTTCTACAAGGACAAAAATCCAAAGGAAGGGAGAAATCAACCATGAAGACTGGTGGGAAAAAAAACTCCATACACACAGACACACACAAAGAACCAAAAACTAACCTAATAATGAAACAACAGAGAAACACGGCACAAATGAAGGACCAAGCTAGAGAATCACAGCTATAAATGACAGAGGAGGAGATAGATAAATTATCTGAAAGAGAATTCAGAAAAGCTATACTAATGATGATGCAAAACACCAAAAACAGAATATTAGAGGAAATTAGTGCATTGAGAAAAGACATGCAAGAAATGAAAAATAAGCAAATAGAGACCACCAACTCAATTGCTGAACTCAAAAATACTATAGAAGGTCTCAACAGTAGAGTATCAGAGGCAGAAGAACGGATAAGTGAGCTGGAAGAAGGGTATCAGAGATAGACAATGTAAAACTTTCTCCTATCTATCACTATCCTCTAGATAAATATTTCCTATCTTCCTGTCTCCACTATTCTTTTCCAGCTGCACTTAACAATACAACACATCAATCTTGGCTATGTAACCCTATAAAATCCTTCCAAGACGAATCTATTCCTTCTCATTACCCATACACTCTCCTCCTCCTCACCCCCAACATATCTTAGCTAAAAATTGCTTTTATTGAAATAGTCCAAGCAAGGACATTCCCTGGATCTATTTTTCCAGGCACTATTTTAATTAATTTAGAGCTTAACGTGCAAGTATCATCTTTGAATGTGTCGTTTGCCAGAAAAATTTCCTATGCTTTATCTCTGTAACACTGGTCAGTTGTGGGGATTACTGTGTATGTATGTATATCTTATGACTATGTTAGAAAACATCTGCATGCTTTTATGACTGCCACTCATCAGGGATGCACCCCTTGTTCCTCAGATGCTAGTATTTGAACTAATATCAATGAATACCATAGGAAACCAGACATAGAGCCTACACCCCCTGACCAATCATCAAATCAAAGACCGTTGGGGTAGAAGCCCCAATTCCAAGACCCCACACTATCAAAGAACATATAACGCTAGAGATTATTCACCTGTAAACAAGACCTAGCACCACCCAAGACACAAACCACTGAACCCTTCTACAAGGACAAAAATCCAAAGGAAGGGAGAAATCAACCATGAAGACTGGTGGGAAAAAGAACTCCATACACACAGACACACACAAAGAACCAAAAACTAACCTAATAATGAAACAACAGAGAAACACGGCACAAATGAAGGACCAAGCTAGAGAATCACAGCTATAAATGACAGAGGAGGAGATAGATAAATTATCTGAAAGAGAATTCAGAAAAGCTATACTAATGATGATGCAAAACACCAAAAACAGAATATTAGAGGAAATTAGTGCATTGAGAAAAGACATGCAAGAAATGAAAAATAAGCAAATAGAGACCACCAACTCAATTGCTGAACTCAAAAATACTATAGAAGGTCTCAACAGTAGAGTATCAGAGGCAGAAGAACGGATAAGTGAGCTGGAAGACAGAATGGTGGAAATAAGTGCTGAACAACAGAACAAAGCCCAAAGAATTAAAAGAACTTAGGATAGCCTCAGGGACCTATGGGACAATATCAAATGCACCAACATTAGAATTATAGGAGTTCCAGAAGAAGAAGAGGAGAAGAAACACTGTGAAAAAATTCTTGAAGAGGTTATAGTTGAAAACTTCCCCAGCATGGGAAAGGAAATAGTCAACCAAGTCCAAGAAGCACAAAGAGTTCCACACAGGATAAACCCCAGAAGAAACACACCAACGCACATTCTAATCAAACTAACGCAGACTAGATTCAAAGACAGCATACTAAAAGCAGCTAGGAGCAAACAACAAATAACATATAAAGGAAACCCCATACGTCTAACTGTGGATCTCTCAACAGAAACCCTGCAGGCCAGAAGAGAATGGCAGGACACATTTAAACGGCTAAAAGAGAATAACCTGCAACCACGAATTCTCTACCTGGCAAGAATCTCATTCAGAATAGATGGTGAAGTCAAAAGCTTCACAGACAAGCAAAAACTAAAAGAATTCTGTACCACAAAACCAGCCCTACAACAAGTGTTAAAGGGCCTGATAGAGCCAATAAATACAAGAGTAGGAGAAGTCCTACGAATCAAACCCCAAACATCTAAGAAGATGACAATAGGAACATTCGTATCAATAATTACTTTGAATGTAAATGGACTAAATGCTCCAACCAAACGACACAGGCTGGCTGAATGGATCCAGAAGCAAGACCCATATATATATGCTTTGTTTACAAGAGACCCACTTCAGACCTAGAGACACTCATAGACTGAAAGTGAGAGGCTGGAAAAAGGTATTCCATCCAAACGGATATCAAAAGAAAGCTGGAGTAGCAATCCTCATATCAGACAAAATAGATTTTAAAGCAAAGAAGATTTTAAGAGACAAGGCAGGTCACTATATCATGATCAAGGGATCTATCCAAGAGGAAGACATAACAGTCATGAATATCTACACACACAACACAGGGGCACCTCAATACATAAGACAGATACTTTCAGACATAAAAGAAGACATCGACACTAACACAATCATAGTAGGAGACTTTAACACTCCTCTCACACCAATGGACAGATCATCCAAACAGAAAATTAATAAAGAAACACAAGCCTTAAATGCCACACTAGAAAAGATGGACCTCATTAATATCTTTAGGACATTCCATGCAAAAGCAGAAGAATACACTTTCTTCTCAAGTGCTCACGGAACATTCTCCAAGATAGACCACATTTGGGACCACAAATCAAACCTCAGTCAATTCAAGAAAACTGACATTATATCAACCATCTTCTCGGACCACAAGGCAATGAGACTAGAGATCAACTACAGGAAAAAGAACGCTAAAAACACAAACACATGGAGATTAAACAACACATACCTTAAAAACCAACTGATTACCGAGCAAATCAAGGAGAAATTTAAAAAATTCCTAGAAGAAAATGACAATGAACACACGACCATACAAAACCTATGGGATACCACAAAAGCAGTTCTAAGAGGGAAATTTATAGCAATACAATCCTACCTCCAGAAACTAGGAAAATATGAAGCAGATGACCTAACCCTATGTTTAAAACAATTGGAGAAAGAAGACCAAAAACACCCCAAAGCCAGCAGAAGAAGAGAAATCCGACAGATCAGAGCAGAAATAAATGAGAAAGAAATGAAAGAAACAATAGTAAAGATAAATAAAACAAAAAGCTGGTTCTTTGAATAGGTAAACAAAATTGACAAGCCACTGGCCAGACTCATCAAGAAAAAGAGAGAGAAAAACCAGATCAACAAAATCAAAAATGAAAAAGGAGAGATTACAACAGATCATGCAGAAATCCAAAGGATTCTAAGAGACTATTATGAACAACTCTATGACAACAAACTGGATAACCTGGAAGAAATGGACAGTTTCTTGGGGAAGATTAATCTCTCAAGACTGAGCCAGGAAGAAACAGAAATTTTGAACAACCCAATCACAAGCTCAGAAATTGAATTTGTGATTAAAAATCTACCCCAAAATAAAAGCCCAGGGCCAGATGGCTTCACAGCCGAATTCTACCAAACATTTAAAGAAGAGCTAATGCCTGTCCTTCTAAGACTCTTTCAAAAAATTGCACAGGAAGGAAAGCTTCCAAAAACATTCTACGAGGCCACCATCACCCTGATACCAAAACCAGGCAAAGACAACACGAAAAAAGAAAATTATAGGCCAATTTCACTGATGAACTTAGATGCCAAGATCCTCAACAAAATCCTAGCAAACAGAATTCAATGGCATATCAGGAAACTCATACATCATGACCAAGTCAGGTTCATCCCAGGCATGGAAGGATTCTTCAATATCCACAAATCAATCCATGTGATACACCATATCAACAAATTGAGAGACAAAATCACATGATCATCTCAATACATGCAGAAAAAGCCTTCGACAAAGTACAACATCCATTTATGATAAAAACTCTTCAGAAAATGGGCATAGAAGGAATCTATCTCAACATAGTGAAAGCCATATATGAGAAGCCCACAGCGAACATTATCCTCAACGGTGAAAAACTGAAAGCATTCCCTCAAAGATCAGGAGCAACACAGGGGTGTCCACTTTCACCACTCTTATTCAACATAGTCCTGGAAGTTCTAGCAACAGCAATAAGAGAAGAGAAAGAGATCAAAGGAATCCAGATTGTAAAGGAAGAAGTCAAACTCTCTCTTTTTGCAGACGACATGATATTATACATAGAAAATCCCAAAGACACTATTACAAAGCTACTAGAGCTAATCAATGAATTCAGCAAAGTCGCAGGATACAAAGTCAACACACAGAAATCACTGGCATTCCTATACACAAACAATGAAACATCAGAAAATGAAATCAAGGAGGCAATCCCCTTCACCATTGCAACCAAAAGGATCAAATACCTAGGAATAAATCTACCCAAAGAAACAAAAGAACTTTACACTGAAAATTACAAGACACTCATGAGAGACATAAAGAAGACTTAAACAGATTGAGAGAGATTCCATGTTCCTGGGTCGAAAGAATCAATATTGTGAAAATGACCATACTACCAAATATCATCTACAGATTCAATGCAATACCTATTCAACTTCCATTGACATTTTTCACAGAACTAGACCAAAGAATCACACAGTTCATATGGAAACACAAAAGTCCTCGAATAGCCAAAGCAATCCTGAGGAAGAAGAATGGAGCTGGAGGGATCAGCCTCCCCAACTCCAGACTCTACTACAAAGCAACAGTCATCAAGAGACTATGGTACTGGCACAGAAACAGAACTATAGACCAATGGAACAAGATCGAGAACCCAGAGATAAACCCACGCACCTATGGGTACCTTATCGTTGACAAAGGAGGCACAACTATAAAATGGGACAAAGACAGCCCCTTCAACAAGTGGTGCTGGGAAAATTGGACAGCTACATGCAAAAAAATGAAGTTGGAACATTCCCTGACACCATACACAAAGATCAACTCAAAATGGATTAAAGACCGAAATGTAACACCAGATACCATCAAACTCTTAGAGGAGAATATAGGCAAAACCCTCAAGGACATCAATCAAAGCAAGATCTTCTCTGACCCACCTACTAGAATAGCGGAACTCAAAAGAAAAATGAACATGTGGGACCTCATGAAACTTAAAAGCTTTTGTACAGCAAAAGAAATTACAAAAAAGCTGAACAGACAGCCCACAGAGTGGGAGAAAATCATAGCAAATTAAATAACAGACAAAGAATTAATCTCCAAAATCTACAAGCAACTCAGACAACTCAGCACAGGAAAAATGAACAACCCGATCAAAAACTGGGAAAAAGATCTAAAGAGACGCCTCTCCAAAGAGGACATACAGATGGCCCAAAAGCAAATGAAACGATGCTCAACCTCACTTATTATTAGAGAAATGCAAATTAAAACTACAATGAGATACCACCTCACACCCGTCAGAATGGCCATCATCCACAAATCGACAGACAGTAAATGCTGGAGAGGGTGCGGAGAAAAGGGAAACCTCTTGTATTGCTGGTGGTAATGTAAATTGATACAGCCTCTATGGAAGACAGTATGGAGATTCCTTAAAAAACTAAAAATAGAAGCTCTAGATTGAGAGAGATTCCATGTTCCTGGGTCGAAAGAATCAATATTGTGAAAATGACCATACTACCAAATATCATCTACAGATTCAATGCAATACCTATTCAACTTCCATTGACATTTTTCACAGAACTAGACCAAAGAATCACACAGTTCATATGGAAACACAAAAGTCCTCGAATAGCCAAAGCAATCCTGAGGAAGAAGAATGGAGCTGGAGGGATCAGCCTCCCCAACTCCAGACTCTACTACAAAGCAACAGTCATCAAGAGACTATGGTACTGGCACAGAAACAGAACTATAGACCAATGGAACAAGATCGAGAACCCAGAGATAAACCCACGCACCTATGGGTACCTTATCGTTGACAAAGGAGGCACAACTATAAAATGGGACAAAGACAGCCCCTTCAACAAGTGGTGCTGGGAAAATTGGACAGCTACATGCAAAAAAATGAAGTTGGAACATTCCCTGACACCATACACAAAGATCAACTCAAAATGGATTAAAGACCGAAATGTAACACCAGATACCATCAAACTCTTAGAGGAGAATATAGGCAAAACCCTCAAGGACATCAATCAAAGCAAGATCTTCTCTGACCCACCTACTAGAATAGCGGAACTCAAAAGAAAAATGAACATGTGGGACCTCATGAAACTTAAAAGCTTTTGTACAGCAAAAGAAATTACAAAAAAGCTGAACAGACAGCCCACAGAGTGGGAGAAAATCATAGCAAATTAAATAACAGACAAAGAATTAATCTCCAAAATCTACAAGCAACTCAGACAACTCAGCACAGGAAAAATGAACAACCCGATCAAAAACTGGGAAAAAGATCTAAAGAGACGCCTCTCCAAAGAGGACATACAGATGGCCCAAAAGCAAATGAAACGATGCTCAACCTCACTTATTATTAGAGAAATGCAAATTAAAACTACAATGAGATACCACCTCACACCCGTCAGAATGGCCATCATCCACAAATCGACAGACAGTAAATGCTGGAGAGGGTGCGGAGAAAAGGGAAACCTCTTGTATTGCTGGTGGTAATGTAAATTGATACAGCCTCTATGGAAGACAGTATGGAGATTCCTTAAAAAACTAAAAATAGAAGCACCCTATGACCCAGCAATCCCACTCCTAGGCTTATAACCTGATAACATCAAAACTGAAAGAAGCACCTGTATCCCAATGTTCATTGCAGCTCTCTATACAATAGCCAGAACAGGGAAGCAACCTAGATGTCCATCGATGAATGAATGGATACAGAAGCCCTGGTACGTATATACAATGGAATACTACTCAGCTGTTAAAAGAAATGCAGAAGACTCAGTCCCAATGAGGTGGCTGGCTCTAGAACCTATCATAAAAAGTGAAGTAAGTCAAAAAGAGAAAGACAAGTACAGTATACTAAATCATATATATGGAATCTAGTAAGTTGTTCTTGATAACACACACAGTGAACTCATGGAAAAACAGAGAGAATAGACATATGGACATTGTGGGGAAGAAATAGGGAGGGGGAGGCATGGAGGGAGTACTGTGGAAACCTATACTGTTATGTGTGGAAAAGATAGCTATTGTCATTGTGCTAAGGGAATAGGAGTGCTCACAATGGCTTGGGGTGATGGTCTGGAGGGGTGGGATGGGGGGGACTGGGGGGGGTGGGGACCATGGATATGCATATGACTGATCTGGGAACATACATGTCTGTGAACTACAAAACTCTGTAAAACCTTTAAAATAAAGAATTTTAAAAAGAAATTAAAAAAAGGGAAGTGAAAAGACACCAATTTAATGTGAGAAAATATTTGGAAATCATATATCTAATCTGGAATTGTATCTAAAATATATATTTAAAAATTCTTAAAACAATAATTTTTGGTAAAGAACAACAAAATTCTGTAAAGCAGGTATCCTTTGACTAAAATAAATAAATTGAATAAAACAATAATTTTAAAAAATTTAAAAAATAAAGAACAACAATAAAATTTTATTACAGAAGGCCTTGTTGTTTAAAGAAGCTAATGCAGGGGCTACCCAGTGGCTCAGTGGTAAAGAATCCACCTGTCAATGCAGAAGACATGGATTCTACCCCTGGTCTGGGATCCCACATGCCATGGCATAAGCCTGTGTGCCACAACTATTCAACCTGTGCTCTAGAGCTCAGGAGCCACAACCACTGAGCCCACACATTACAACTACTGAAGCCTGCATGCCCTAGAGCCTGTGCTCCACAACAAGAGAAGCCACCACAATGAGAAACCCACACAGTGCAATGAGGAGTAGTCCCCACTCACTGCAATTAAAGAAAAGCCCACACAGTAACTAAAATGCAGCACAATCAAAAGTAAATAAATACATAAAATTAAATAAAGAGGCTAATGTAAATTCTGGCTACTTTTCTAGAAATCCAGCATCCAGAGCTTTTCTAGAGATCCAGCATCCAAAGCAAAAGGCAATGATTCAATTCTACCGTCGGATTCTTAGATCACATTGCAGTTTTATGTTCAGTTCAGGCACTGTACATCATTGCCATTACAGGCCTTCATGTGCATGACACTCAGTACACTGAGTACTTTTCAGGAGCAAGGTGTGTTTGGTGTTCATCTTTCTGTCTCCAGCTCCCAATACAGACCCTGATGAAGGTGTTTGCTAGATATTTACAGTATTGAGGAATGGCTTTGGAAGAAGTTAATAAATAACCATATATGTGAATATTAATAGAGTATGTCCTTATCCAGGTCTGGTTTAGAGCTGATCCTTTCAGGTCCACAAAAGCATGGCTTCAAATACCAGCTACATGACAAAAAAAAAAAAAATTAATCTCATTGTATCTCAGCTTTTAAAAATGTAAATGGGAGAAGATACTACTTATAGCTCAGAGCTTAAATGCTTCCAAGTGAAGCCATCATCCCAAAATGTCTCCTTTATCTTGATTTAATTTTTCCAATAATGTCTGTTTCTTTCTACAAGAATGTAAGCTCCATGAATACATGGAGTTATGCCTGTTTTCACCGCTATATCTCCAGAGCTTAGACAAGCTGATTACATGGCATCAGGCATTCAACAGTAGTACTAACTATATAATAGGTGTGTTGTGAAAACTGATGACAGAATTTATGTGAATGTCATAGCATTGAGTCTGGGACATTCTAAGCCTCTTGATGAAGGTGAAAGAGGAGAGTAAAAAAGCTGTCCTAAAACTCAACATTCAAAAAACAAAAGATGATGGCAACTGGTCCCATCACTTCATGTCAAAGAGATGGGCAAACAATGGAAATCGTGACTAACTTTATATTCTTGAGCTCCCAAATCACTTCAGATAGTGACTGCAGCCATGAAATTAAAAGACGCTTGCTCCTTGGAAGAAAGCCTATGACAAATCTAGATAGCGTATTCAAAAGCAGAGACATCCCTTTCTGACAAATGTCCATATAGTCAAAGCTATGGTTTTTTCCAGTAGTCGTGTATAGATGTGAGAGTTGGACCATAAAGAAACCTTAGCATCAAAGAATTGATACCTTTGAACTGCGGTGTTGGAGAAGACTCTTGAGGTCCCTTAGACTGCAAGGAGATCTAACCAATCAATCCTAAAGGAAATCAACACTGAATATTCATTGGAAGGAATGCAGCTGAAGCTGAAGCTCCAATACTCTGGCCATCTGATGTGAAGAGATGACTCATTGGAAAAAACCCTGATGTTGGGATAAACAGAAAGCAGAGGAGAAGGGGATGACAAAGGGAGAGATGGTTGGATGGTATCACCGAGTCAATGGACATGAGTTTGAGCAAGCTCCAAGAGATGGTGAAGGACAGGGAGGCCTGCCATGCAGTTCATGGGTTTGAAAAAACTTTAATGAACTTCAGTATCCAGGTCTGGTTTAGAGCTGATCCTTTCAGGTCCACAAAAGCATCTTAAAATCCAGCTTAAAAAAATTAATCTCATTGTATCTCAGCTTTTAAAATGTAAATGGGAGAAGATACTACTTATATCTCAGAGCTTAAATGCTTCCAAGTGAAGCCATCATCCCAAAATGTCTCCTTTATCTTGATTTAATTTTTCCAATAATGTCTGTTTCTTTCTACAAGAATGTAAGCTCCATGAATACATGGAGTTATGCCTGTTTTCACCGCTATATCTCCAGAGCTTAGACAAGCTGATTACATGGCATCAGGCATTCAACAGTAGTACTAACTATATAATAGGTGTGTTGTGAAAACTGATGACAGAATTTATGTGAATGTCATAGCATTGAGTCTGGGACATTCTAAGCCTCTTGATGAAGGTGAAAGAGGAGAGTAAAAAAGCTGTCCTAAAACTCAACATTCAAAAAACAAAAGATGATGGCAACTGGTCCCATCACTTCATGTCAAAGAGATGGGCAAACAATGGAAATCGTGACTAACTTTATATTCTTGAGCTCCCAAATCACTTCAGATAGTGACTGCAGCCATGAAATTAAAAGACGCTTGCTCCTTGGAAGAAAGCCTATGACAAATCTAGATAGCGTATTCAAAAGCAGAGACATCCCTTTCTGACAAATGTCCATATAGTCAAAGCTATGGTTTTTTCCAGTAGTCGTGTATAGATGTGAGAGTTGGACCATAAAGAAACCTTAGCATCAAAGAATTGATACCTTTGAACTGCGGTGTTGGAGAAGACTCTTGAGGTCCCTTAGACTGCAAGGAGATCTAACCAATCAATCCTAAAGGAAATCAACACTGAATATTCATTGGAAGGAATGCAGCTGAAGCTGAAGCTCCAATACTCTGGCCATCTGATGTGAAGAGATGACTCTTTGGGAAAAAAACCCTGATGTTGGGATAAACAGAAAGCAGAGGAGAAGGGGATGACAAAGGGAGAGATGGTTGGATGGTATCACCGAGTCAATGGACATGAGTTTGAGCAAGCTCCAAGAGATGGTGAAGGACAGGGAGGCCTGCCATGCAGTTCATGGGTTTGAAAAAACTTTAATGAACTTCAGTACTCAGTAACTACCATTGTTACAAAATAAAGGGCCCGGTAAGAGGCAACATTTCCACAAGCTAATATATGCCTCAGAACATATAATAGGATATCATCAACATTTGAACCATAATATTGAAAGGGATGATTGACATAATTTGGTCCTACTTTCTAAGGTCCATAGAGAAAAGTCTTCCCCAAGGTCAAAGAGTTAGCCAATGGCAATACCTAGACAATATTATTCTCATATAATTGACTTTCTAGTGATTCCCTAAAATACACTATCAGACTATTTTCTTTGTTGGACACTTCCTTTTGGTAAGTATCCCTAAGTATGGGAATGTCTCTTTCAATGAGTACTTTCAAAACACACACACATATACACATGAATTATATGTTCTTCTATTCCAGTGACATATGAAAATAAAGCCATACTTCACTGTGTCTGACAGTACAATGGCTGTATGATTTAAAAACTCATGTTAGTTAAAATCTAATTCTGCCTATGTTGGACTGAAAGTATTGATAAATGCTACCTCCTCGCCAAATATACATAAAGCTAGACAAAACTGACACAAGTAATCATTACAGTGTTTTAGCAATAGACTAAATTGACTACAATCGCAAAACTGTTATGTTTTAAAAGCTGCTGAACTTTGCATAATAAGATAAATTTTCTGACCTACCTAGGAACAGCCCAGGCTGTGAGGATTGGCAGCTTTTCTGTCACGACTAGATGTGAGAGTTGGACCATAAAGAAACCTTAGCATCAAAGAATTGATACCTTTGAACTGCGGTGTTGGAGAAGACTCTTGAGGTCCCTTAGACTGCAAGGAGATCTAACCAATCAATCCTAAAGGAAATCAACACTGAATATTCATTGGAAGGAATGCAGCTGAAGCTGAAGCTCCAATACTCTGGCCATCTGATGTGAAGAGATGACTCATTGGAAAAAACCCTGATGTTGGGATAAACAGAAAGCAGAGGAGAAGGGGATGACAAAGGGAGAGATGGTTGGATGGTATCACCGAGTCAATGGACATGAGTTTGAGCAAGCTCCAAGAGATGGTGAAGGACAGGGAGGCCTGCCATGCAGTTCATGGGTTTGAAAAAACTTTAATGAACTTCAGTACTCAGTAACTACCATTGTTACAAAATAAAGGGCCCGGTAAGAGGCAACATTTCCACAAGCTAATATATGCCTCAGAACATATAATAGGATATCATCAACATTTGAACCATAATATTGAAAGGGATGATTGACATAATTTGGTCCTACTTTCTAAGGTCCATAGAGAAAAGTCTTCCCCAAGGTCAAAGAGTTAGCCAATGGCAATACCTAGACAATATTATTCTCATATAATTGACTTTCTAGTGATTCCCTAAAATACACTATCAGACTATTTTCTTTGTTGGACACTTCCTTTTGGTAAGTATCCCTAAGTATGGGAATGTCTCTTTCAATGAGTACTTTCAAAACACACACATACACACATGAATTATATGTTCTTCTATTCCAGTGACATATGAAAATAAAGCCATACTTCACTGTGTCTGACAGTACAATGGCTGTATGATTTAAAAACTCATGTTAGTTAAAATCTAATTCTGCCTATGTTGGACTGAAAGTATTGATAAATGCTACCTCCTCGCCAAATATACATAAAGCTAGACAAAACTGACACAAGTAATCATTACAGTGTTTTAGCAATAGACTAAATTGACTACAATCGCAAAACTGTTATGTTTTAAAAGCTGCTGAACTTTGCATAATAAGAATGCGAATATGATGTTCTGTCCTGAATTTGTTCCATCTTCCCCAAGACTGGTGAATACTAGGAACAGCCCAGGCTGTGAGGATTGGCAGCTTTTCTGTCACGACTGAAAGGACTCAGTTAACCTGTAGAAATAGGCAGTGACCAGGCACAGGAATAGTCTAAGGGCAAGTGAGGAAGGCCCACGGTTACATAGTGAGGACAAACATATTCCTGGATGAGTCTGGATGCAGGCACAGCAGAGACATGAGAAGAAGCCTAAATGGCCACCCTCACTTGGACAACCTTGAAGCTGCACATACATCCACAGGAAACACAGCACAAACAGGAAAGTGAAACAAAGGGCAGACTTGAAAACTGCCAAACCTTTCCAAACCCACACACAGATCCGCTGTCAGAGGATGGAAGTCTTACAGGATCAGGTGGATGAAAACAAATTCACTTCTGATCATAGCTGACCTACAAAGACACAAGGTTGACTCCCTAGGAATTCAACCTTGAAAATAATCGAGAACAAAAGAAAATCTGAGTAGAGGCATTGGAGAAAGGTGCCAACATATTTCATGGGTAATGATTAGTCTTTTCAATAAGTGGTGCTGCAATAACTGGGTATCTATATGCAAAAAAAAGAACGTAAGGCCTTTATCTAATGCCACATTTAAAATATTAATTAAAAATGAACCAAGGATTTAAATGTAAGTGAAAGCTATAAAAATTTTGGAAGAAAACAGAGAATACTTTTGTGGCCTTCAAATGGGCAGCTTTTAGATAAGATTTCAAAAGCATGATCCATAAGAGAAAAAACAAGTGTCTTTGGTATATATATATAAACAAATTTTGTTTGATCTGGTTATAAAGGGCCACTGGTGAGTAACAAAATAAAATGTCATTCTGGATGATATGTTTTGTTATTGTTTACTTGCTAAGTTGTGTCTGACCTCATGAACTCTGGCCAGCTAGGTTCATCTATCCATGGGATTTCCCAGGCTATAAAGTACATTGCCATTTCCTTCTCCAGGAGACCTTCCTCGCCAAATATACATAAAGCTAGACAAAACTGACACAAGTAATCATTACAGTGTTTTAGCAATAGACTAAATTGACTACAATCGCAAAACTGTTATGTTTTAAAAGCTGCTGAACTTTGCATAATAAGAATGCGAATATGATGTTCTGTCCTGAATTTGTTCCATCTTCCCCAAGACTGGTGAATACTAGGAACAGCCCAGGCTGTGAGGATTGGCAGCTTTTCTGTCACGACTGAAAGGACTCAGTTAACCTGTAGAAATAGGCAGTGACCAGGCACAGGAATAGTCTAAGGGCAAGTGAGGAAGGCCCACGGTTACATAGTGAGGACAAACATATTCCTGGATGAGTCTGGATGCAGGCACAGCAGAGACATGAGAAGAAGCCTAAATGGCCACCCTCACTTGGACAACCTTGAAGCTGCACATACATCCACAGGAAACACAGCACAAACAGGAAAGTGAAACAAAGGGCAGACTTGAAAACTGCCAAACCTTTCCAAACCCACACACAGATCCGCTGTCAGAGGATGGAAGTCTTACAGGATCAGGTGGATGAAAACAAATTCACTTCTGATCATAGCTGACCTACAAAGACACAAGGTTGACTCCCTAGGAATTCAACCTTGAAAATAATCGAGAACAAAAGAAAATCTGAGTAGAGGCATTGGAGAAAGGTGCCAACATATTTCATGGGTAATGATTAGTCTTTTCAATAAGTGGTGCTGCAATAACTGGGTATCTATATGCAAAAAAAAGAACGTAAGGCCTTTATCTAATGCCACATTTAAAATATTAATTAAAAATGAACCAAGGATTTAAATGTAAGTGAAAGCTATAAAAATTTTGGAAGAAAACAGAGAATACTTTTGTGGCCTTCAAATGGGCAGCTTTTAGATAAGATTTCAAAAGCATGATCCATAAGAGAAAAAACAAGTGTCTTTGGTATATATATATAAACAAATTTTGTTTGATCTGGTTATAAAGGGCCACTGGTGAGTAACAAAATAAAATGTCATTCTGGATGATATGTTTTGTTATTGTTTACTTGCTAAGTTGTGTCTGACCTCATGAACTCTGGCCAGCTAGGTTCATCTATCCATGGGATTTCCCAGGCTATAAAGTACATTGCCATTTCCTTCTCCAGGAGATCTTCTTGACTCAGGGATCAAATCCATGTATCCTGCATTGGTAGGTGGATTCTTTACCACAGAGCCACCAAAGAAGTCCTTTGATACAATTAGTATAAATAGCAGCCATGCCCATGGTGATTAATAGTTCCAGTGCTAGAAATTCAAAATCTTGCTTCCTGAGTGCTCTCTCTAAGAATTATCTGTTGACATGTTTAGCTTCCTACTTGTAATTATCCTCCCTCCAAATTGGAATAAGGATTAACTAATTATAGTGGTGCCTTCAGACACGAGCCGTATTAAACGCCCTGTAACGAAGAATTGTCCTGTCTGCAAGAGTATGCCAGAAAGCCTTAAAGTCTGGTATCTGTTTCAAGACCCAATTCAGAGGGATTGAACCAACACACAGAGTTTCGCTAATCCAGTTTAGCCAGCACTGGGACATCCTGCACTTCCACTAACTTCACTTTCTTAAGATGTAGCTTTGAATAAGGTATAATTCCTTTCTCAAAATCTACTATGGGGTTCAGTCCATCCAATGTGAAAAGCAGCAGTGAGTCCATCAAAGTGCTGGGCTATGGCATTAGAAGCCATGGGTTTAAATACTGGCCTAGTCATGAATTAGTCATTTACCTTTAGCCAAGTAATTTACCTGATTAGTCTTAGACTATTTATCTCCAAACTGAGATAATTGTGCCTATCTCACAAAACTGTTGTGAAAACAAGTAAGATAAGATACATAAAGTGCCTGACTCAGTGTCTGTGTGTTGAGTCGGAATAATGGATACAGCCACAAGTCCTTAACCTGACAGTCAAGGGTTTCCAGAGCTTGGTCCCAATCTTCCTGTCTATCCTGATCTTCTGGTAGAAAGGTTTCCTTTTCCAGCCAAAGCAGACTTCTGACCAACTACCACCATGCAGTGACTCAGGCTATTTCCTGCTTTTGGGCTACCTTCTCACCAACTCTGTATTCAGTAATCCTTCCTATCTCTCAAGACTTAGCTTAAAGCTCATTTTCCCATCATGTTTGGTCTGATTATAAACTGTTTAAACAACTCATGAGATGCTTAATTATAACTTTGAAAAATATTATATCTATATAAGTATATATAAAATGTTATATACATATGCATATGTATATATGTTACCACATGTCCACTCAAAGATATGCACATGAATGTTCACAATAACATTATTCATTTTAGCCCCAAGGGAAACAATCCAAATGTCCATCAACTGAAGAACAGATAAACAAACTGAGTTATATATTTTTCAGTAGAACAATACTATGCACTAAAAATGAATGAACTACTGACAAATGCTACAACATGGATGAACTGAGTTTCAAAAATGGAATGCTACATGAAAGGTGCTGAATTCAAAAGACAACCAAAAGGGACACGAGCCGTATTAAACGCCCTGTAACGAAGAATTGTCCTGTCTGCAAGAGTATGCCAGAAAGCCTTAAAGTCTGGTATCTGTTTCAAGACCCAATTCAGAGGGATTGAACCAACACACAGAGTTTCGCTAATCCAGTTTAGCCAGCACTGGGACATCCTGCACTTCCACTAACTTCACTTTCTTAAGATGTAGCTTTGAATAAGGTATAATTCCTTTCTCAAAATCTACTATGGGGTTCAGTCCATCCAATGTGAAAAGCAGCAGTGAGTCCATCAAAGTGCTGGGCTATGGCATTAGAAGCCATGGGTTTAAATACTGGCCTAGTCATGAATTAGTCATTTACCTTTAGCCAAGTAATTTACCTGATTAGTCTTAGACTATTTATCTCCAAACTGAGATAATTGTGCCTATCTCACAAAACTGTTGTGAAAACAAGTAAGATAAGATACATAAAGTGCCTGACTCAGTGTCTGTGTGTTGAGTCGGAATAATGGATACAGCCACAAGTCCTTAACCTGACAGTCAAGGGTTTCCAGAGCTTGGTCCCAATCTTCCTGTCTATCCTGATCTTCTGGTAGAAAGGTTTCCTTTTCCAGCCAAAGCAGACTTCTGACCAACTACCACCATGCAGTGACTCAGGCTATTTCCTGCTTTTGGGCTACCTTCTCACCAACTCTGTATTCAGTAATCCTTCCTATCTCTCAAGACTTAGCTTAAAGCTCATTTTCCCATCATGTTTGGTCTGATTATAAACTGTTTAAACAACTCATGAGATGCTTAATTATAACTTTGAAAAATATTATATCTATATAAGTATATATAAAATGTTATATACATATGCATATGTATATATGTTACCACATGTCCACTCAAAGATATGCACATGAATGTTCACAATAACATTATTCATTTTAGCCCCAAGGGAAACAATCCAAATGTCCATCAACTGAAGAACAGATAAACAAACTGAGTTATATATTTTTCAGTAGAACAATACTATGCACTAAAAATGAATGAACTACTGACAAATGCTACAACATGGATGAACTGAGTTTCAAAAATGGAATGCTACATGAAAGGTGCTGAATTCAAAAGACAACCAAAAGGCAGAGTATTCCATTTATAGAAATTATATATATAGAGAGAGAGAGAGATAGAGAGATAGAATGTCTTCTTTCCTCTGGCATATAATGCATTTCTGGAAGTACATCAAGAGTCATGCTCTCCATCATATATCCCCACAGTACTCCTCACAGGGTCTGAAGTAGGACAAGGAGTCTCAAATTATTTTGTTTTAACTGAGGAATTTCTCAAAGAATAATTTAGAAACCCCTATTAACTTCAACTTTCTCATTTTATAGATGAAAAACTTGTCCCCAGAAAAGGGAAGTAACATTCAAAGTCATATGAGTAGTTTGATATTAGATCTGGAAGCAGAATTCAGGCTTATTGTGGCAGAGATTTGAAGCTGTTCTTCAATATTAACTTACCTCCATATCTATAGGACTACTGTTTTCTAGCTAGAAACTAGTCACCCAGGATGAAGACTTCATTTTTCATTCCTCCTTTAGTTAAGTATGGATATGAGTTCCATTGAATGGAATAAAAATCAGACTGTATGCCACCAGACTGCATCTTCCCCCTCTCCTCCTGCCTTCTTCATTGTGCAGTCTGGAACATGGATATGATGATAGAATTCCACATGAGACAGTGAGCCTGAGAGCCCCATCTTGGTGATGGCAGAGTCGAAAGAATTTGACTTCCTTAACAGTTTCCAGGAGCAGAGCCACACTATCTCAAGACTTAGCTTAAAGCTCATTTTCCCATCATGTTTGGTCTGATTATAAACTGTTTAAACAACTCATGAGATGCTTAATTATAACTTTGAAAAATATTATATCTATATAAGTATATATAAAATGTTATATACATATGCATATGTATATATGTTACCACATGTCCACTCAAAGATATGCACATGAATGTTCACAATAACATTATTCATTTTAGCCCCAAGGGAAACAATCCAAATGTCCATCAACTGAAGAACAGATAAACAAACTGAGTTATATATTTTTCAGTAGAACAATACTATGCACTAAAAATGAATGAACTACTGACAAATGCTACAACATGGATGAACTGAGTTTCAAAAATGGAATGCTACATGAAAGGTGCTGAATTCAAAAGACAACCAAAAGGCAGAGTATTCCATTTATAGAAATTATATATATAGAGAGAGAGAGAGATAGAGAGATAGAATGTCTTCTTTCCTCTGGCATATAATGCATTTCTGGAAGTACATCAAGAGTCATGCTCTCCATCATATATCCCCACAGTACTCCTCACAGGGTCTGAAGTAGGACAAGGAGTCTCAAATTATTTTGTTTTAACTGAGGAATTTCTCAAAGAATAATTTAGAAACCCCTATTAACTTCAACTTTCTCATTTTATAGATGAAAAACTTGTCCCCAGAAAAGGGAAGTAACATTCAAAGTCATATGAGTAGTTTGATATTAGATCTGGAAGCAGAATTCAGGCTTATTGTGGCAGAGATTTGAAGCTGTTCTTCAATATTAACTTACCTCCATATCTATAGGACTACTGTTTTCTAGCTAGAAACTAGTCACCCAGGATGAAGACTTCATTTTTCATTCCTCCTTTAGTTAAGTATGGATATGAGTTCCATTGAATGGAATAAAAATCAGACTGTATGCCACCAGACTGCATCTTCCCCCTCTCCTCCTGCCTTCTTCATTGTGCAGTCTGGAACATGGATATGATGATAGAATTCCACATGAGACAGTGAGCCTGAGAGCCCCATCTTGGTGATGGCAGAGTCGAAAGAATTTGACTTCCTTAACAGTTTCCAGGAGCAGAGCCACACTATCAGTTCTGGATTGCCTGCATCTAGACTTGCATATGGAAGAGAAATAAGCTTCTATCTTGCTCAAAGTGCTGCTATTTTAGATATTCATTTTGTATAGTAGTTATTGAAAGCTTAACTTACCCTATTATTCCTCCTATCAGCTTTCTGATGCTATTAGCTCTTCACACTGTCTCCAGACCTATCTTCATTCATTCTTTCATTCATTCAATAATTTACTCCATAGCCATTCAGTGTACACCTGCATTCTGCCTGGCATAAATCTAAGAGGAGGCTGGAATGGACAGAGGATTGAAATGAACAGGGTGAAGTGTTAGTTGCTCAGTCACGTCTGACTCCTTGTGACCCCATGAACTGTAGACTGCCAGGCTCCTCTGTCCATGGGATCCTCCAGACAAGAATAGTGGAGGGGGGAGCCATTCTCTTCTCCAGGGGATCTTCCCAACTCAGGGGTCAAACCCAGATCTCCCATATTAAATGCAGACACTTTATCATCTGAGCCACCAGGGAAGCTCAAAGTGTACAAATCCTTCCCTTAAAAAGTCACAAGTATTGAATGAAACTCTCACTCTTAATTCATATGATAAGGCATGTGTCTGGCAAATATTCATCTCAGGATTTCTACAGTAGTCGCATCTCTAATAATCTTACTATTTCCAGTAATACATTGTTGGTCAGGCCATATGAACTAATATGTTGTATCTGGCTCTCTGCAACCACTCTCTGCCCTTCTCCACCATTTCCTTTGTTCAGAGAGACTTGTCTGTAAGGATTACTTCCTGCCCTCTAATTTCCAGTTGGGTTGGTCAATAGAGACTCCTGGCAGGAGATCAGAGAGAAGTAAAAGAATGAGTTATCTGTATTAATTTTTTTCAGCTCCATCCCTGTAGGGTCATCTCAGGCTACCTTTCTTCCTCAACTGAAGGTCACTGTTCCACTCAAGGTGGCCCACTGCATGACTCTCTTCTACTGGGTTCAGGTAACCATTTCATCCCTTCACATCCTTTGAGCTGTTACTGGCCCCAGGGAACTGCACTACACCCCGTGATTTCTGTATACAGTGCCCACACCTTGTAAATAGCCCATTTATTAAGCTCTTCTCAAATTATCCTAATATGAGGCTGCCATCTGTTTCCTGCTAGCATGCTGACTGATACACCACGTGTCCCAATTCTCAGCTCAAAAGATAGAGGCACTGAATATACATGGAACCCATTGGAAGCACGGTTAGGAACAGAGTTAGAGCAGAGGGAAGATTTTCTTTATTAACAGCTGCAGTACTGCTGATCACAGAGAACAAAACTTGTGCATCTGATGTGAAGAACATTTTTAGACCCTTTTAGAATATTTAGAAAATTTTTGGGGTGGGCAGAGAGGAAAAGAGGAAAAGAGAGTAGGAAGGTGTGGTAGGCAGAACAATGCACTCCCTCTCCCCAGATATCCAAGTCCTAATCCTTGGAACCTGTGAACACATTACCTTACATGACAAAAGGGACTTCACAGTTGTGATTTAGTAAAAGATTTTGTGATAGATACATTATCCTGGATTATCCGTGTGAGCCCAACATAACCACAAGGGTCCTTACAGGTGAAAGGAGAGCAGAGGATTCCGCATCAGAGTGAAGTAGCATGAGAAAGACTTGACCAATCAATGCTGACTTGGAACAGGAAATGCCAGCCAAGGAATATGAGCAGACTCTAGAAACTGAAAAAGGCGGGGCAATGAATTCTCCCCTAGAGCCTCCAGAAAGACTATGGATCTGCTAGTACCTTGTTTTTAGCCTAGAGAGGCCAATTTCAGACTTTCCTGAACTGTAAGACAATAAATTTATGTTGTTTTAAGCCACCAATTCTGTGGGAATTTGTTCTGTCTGCAATAGGAAACTAATGTAGAATGTGAGACTGAAATCTTAAGACCCAGGGGACTAAACGCGGGAAGGAAGAATGGCTGGAGACCGAATGGGTGGCAGAGACAGAACACTGTGGACAGCACAACCATACTGCACACCACCTGCTACCTTGCATTTTAAATTCACTAAAAAGTAAATATATTCTTCATCTCATAAGCTTAGACTCACAAAATGCTTTCATGCCTTTGATAATACCCAGTAGAAGCCTTCGTTTTCCTCCACAGAGCTTTGGAGATTCACCAGAACTTTTGAATCTTGTTTGAGAGCTTTATCAGCTTCACTTAGAAGGACATGCATCTGCCTTGTCCTATTCTATGAGTTCTTAGACTTGTAGTCTAAGTAGCAAACTATTACACACAAAAACAATATGATTTTTAAAAATTCCAGAGGAGTCTCTAAAGCACCAATATCTTTATTTGCATTCTATAAAAACCATTGCTAAGCTCCTCCCCCAGGCTGCCTGTTTCCCAATGGGTCTTACCATGCTCTGACCCAGCTGCTCCCGGAAGAAGTAATTCATGTTTCTCTTTTGCAGGCTGTCAAGATAATGCTGAAAGCGAGTGTACGTATATGGGTAGCAATAAGCAAATTGGTAAATATCTTCTTCTCGGTCAAAACAAAATGCAAAGGACATCACATAATTCTTCCTATGGTCTGGGCAGCGGTAGTAGTAGACATTTTTGGGGGGCAGTCTTTGCCTGAAAGATACAAAGAAATTTGGGCATATCAGATAGTTGTTCAAGCTTCAAAATGTAATCCATAGGAATAAATACCCAAGAGTAAAACTGTAACATCAAGAATCCTAGGTGGTGGCCAAGGATAACAATATATACCATTCACTGGTCAAAAAGAACCCGGGAGGCTTCCCTGGTAGCTCAATGGTAAAGAATTTGCCTGTCAGTGTAAGAGACATGGGTTAGATCCCTGGTCTAGGAAGATCCCAGGTGTCACAGAGCAACAAAGCCCACGCATCACAACTATTGAGCCTGGGAGGCACAGCTACTGAACCCTGTGTGTCAAGAACTGATGCTCCATAAGAGAAGCCACAGCAATGAGAAGTCACATGCTGCAACTCCGAGAGTAGTCCAGCTGACCACGACTAGAGAAAAGCCTTGCAGCAACAAAGACCCAGCACAGCCAAAAAATTGTTAATTATTTCTTTTTTTTTTTAATTAATTAATTAATTTATTTATTTTGGGTGGGGGTCGGGTTGGAGAGGGAGGGGAACGGGCGGGCCACTTCTATTGGTCTTTCATTTCTCTATTTTCATCCGTCTTTGTTCTTTGGCTCCTGTGGGCCTCCCATTGCAGTGGCGTTTGTTGCTGCGGAGCGCCGGCTCTGGGCTCATGCGCTCCAGAGCTCCAGCTCCGTGATTGGACACATTGGTCCAGTCGCTCTGCGGCATGTGGGATCCTCCCAGGCCAGGGATCGAACCGGTGCCCCTTGCACTGCAAGGCGGTGTCCTTACCCACTGGACCACCAGGGGAAGCCCTAATTATTTCTTTTTAAAGACTGAAATCTGGCAGTAGTTTGTTCAAATTGCAGTCCTGCCCTTTATCAACTGTTTAGACAATGCAAAGTTAAAAATAAACAAGTTTTATACATTATTTTTTCTTATTTTGAGCACCTGTTATACTCCCAGGCAATGTGCTAGATTATTCATGTATACTGGTAAACAAGATAGGCCAGATATTTGTCCTCATGGAATATATATCCTGGTGGAGAAACAATCAACAAAATATTTTAAGTAAATATATAATTTAGTTACAGATTCTAAACGTGCCTTGAGAGGAGACAGTGGGATGTTAGAGTGACAAAAACAGGGAAGGCCTACTTTTCCAGGGAAGTCAGTTTTGGGTATTATAACACTAAGTCAGGCCTTTCAAAATAAGTTAATGCACACTGTGAATATTCAAGGCAGAGAAAAAGAATTTTCAACATTTCTTTAAATTATTACTAGTGTTCATTATTTTTCTATAGAGCATGCTACGAGACTAATTTTACACAGAAGCACTTTGGGAAATACTGCTTTAAAATATGCTGTGTAAGCAATTCTGCTAAGCTAACATGCTCATTCTCCAATAAGCAACAGTAAAACACATGAGAAAGGCAATATGCTCCAGAATTATAGCGTTTCCATAATGTCTTTACATTCACCCACTTCACAGGTTCACTGCAGCCTCTCATTTTTATGGTTCCCACATGGTTCACTATTTACCTGCAAAGAATCACTCTTATTTCTGTCTCTTAAAATCATATAAATCCTATAAAACCCATATCAAATTGTGCCTTTCCCAAGATTGTCCATTGTAATCCTAAGTCCTTTTGTTGTTATTGTTAAGTCACTAAGCTATGACTGACTCTTTGAGACCTAATGAACTATAGCACACCAGGATTCCCAGTCCTTCACTGTCTCCTGGAGTTTGTTCAAATTCATGTCCATTGAGGCGATGATGCCACGCAGCCATCTCATCCTCTGTCATACCCTTCTCCTCCTGCCTTCAGTGTTTCCCAGCATCAGGGTCTTTGCCAAAGTGTTGGCTCTTCACATCAGGTGATCAAAATATTGGAGTTTCAGCTTCAGCATCCATCCTTGTTTTTCTTAGGTCTGGGTTGATCTCCTTGCAGACCAAGGGCCTCTCAAGAGTCTTCTTCAGCATCACAATTCAAAAGCACCAGTTCTTTGGCACTCAGCCTTCTTTAAGGTCCAACTCTCATATCCATGCACGACTACTGGAAGAACCATACGTTTGACGATATGGACCTTTGTTGGCAAAGTGATGTCTCAGCTTTTAAACATACAATCTAGGTTTGTCATAGCTTTTCTTCCAAGGAGCAAGCATCTTTTAATTTCATGGCCACAGTCACTGTCCACATTGACTTTGGAGTGCAAGAAAAAATCTGCCACTATTTCTACTTTTTCTCCATCTATTTGCCTTGAAGTGATGGGACTGGATGCAATGATCTTAGATTTTTAAATGTTGAGTTTTTCTTTTTTAACTTTTATTTTACTTTTACAGAGTTTTGTTGTTTACAGATATGTATGATCCCAGATTAGCCATATGTATATCCCCCCATGCCACTCCTCCAGGCTGTCGCACAGCACACTTGCAGGATCCCCTTTTCTCACAGCTCAATGACTATAGCTATTTTTTTCACATACAGTAGTATAGGTTATGTTATCATTACCATACTACTAGATTCCATATATATGTGTTAGTATACTGTACTTATATTTTCTTTTTTTCTCTTTTCTGCATTTCTTCTTATAGCTGTGTACTATTCCAATTCAACTTTTTATTGTCCACATGGTTCAAACCTGCAAAGAATCACTCTTATTTCTGTCTCTTAAAATCATATAAATCCTATAAAACCCATATCAAATTGTGCCTTTCCCAAGATTGTCCATTGTAATCCTAAGTCCTTTTGTTGTTATTGTTAAGTCACTAAGCTATGACTGACTCTTTGAGACCTAATGAACTATAGCACACCAGGATTCCCAGTCCTTCACTGTCTCCTGGAGTTTGTTCAAATTCATGTCCATTGAGGCGATGATGCCACGCAGCCATCTCATCCTCTGTCATACCCTTCTCCTCCTGCCTTCAGTGTTTCCCAGCATCAGGGTCTTTGCCAAAGTGTTGGCTCTTCACATCAGGTGATCAAAATATTGGAGTTTCAGCTTCAG
The DNA here is from genome assembly GCA_022376925.1 of Tragulus kanchil. Taxonomy (NCBI): domain Eukaryota; kingdom Metazoa; phylum Chordata; class Mammalia; order Artiodactyla; family Tragulidae; genus Tragulus; species Tragulus kanchil. The sequence goes on along the minus strand of JAIOJX010000032.1, from coordinate 110,644,861 downwards.
CATCCATCCTTGTTTTTCTTAGGTCTGGGTTGATCTCCTTGCAGACCAAGGGCCTCTCAAGAGTCTTCTTCAGCATCACAATTCAAAAGCACCAGTTCTTTGGCACTCAGCCTTCTTTAAGGTCCAACTCTCATATCCATGCACGACTACTGGAAGAACCATACGTTTGACGATATGGACCTTTGTTGGCAAAGTGATGTCTCAGCTTTTAAACATACAATCTAGGTTTGTCATAGCTTTTCTTCCAAGGAGCAAGCATCTTTTAATTTCATGGCCACAGTCACTGTCCACATTGACTTTGGAGTGCAAGAAAAAATCTGCCACTATTTCTACTTTTTCTCCATCTATTTGCCTTGAAGTGATGGGACTGGATGCAATGATCTTAGATTTTTAAATGTTGAGTTTTTCTTTTTTAACTTTTATTTTACTTTTACAGAGTTTTGTTGTTTACAGATATGTATGATCCCAGATTAGCCATATGTATATCCCCCCATGCCACTCCTCCAGGCTGTCGCACAGCACACTTGCAGGATCCCCTTTTCTCACAGCTCAATGACTATAGCTATTTTTTTCACATACAGTAGTATAGGTTATGTTATCATTACCATACTACTAGATTCCATATATATGTGTTAGTATACTGTACTTATCTTTCTCTTTTTGACTTACTTCACTTTTTATGATAGGTTCTAGAGCCAGCCACCTCATTAGGACTGATTCTTCTGCATTTCTTCTTATAGCTGTGTACTATTCCATTATATATGTACCAGAGTTTTTTTATCCATTCATTCGTCAATGGACATCTAGGTTTCTTCCATGTTCTAGCTGTTGTATAGAGAGCTGCAATGAACATTGGGGTACAGGTACTTCTTTCAGTTTTGATTTCATCAGGGTATAAGCCTAATTGTGGGATTGCTGACTCGTATGGTGCTTCTGTTTTTAGTTTTTAAAAGAATCTCCATACTGTCTTCCATAGTGGCTGTATCAATTTACATTCCTACCAGCAATGCAAGAGTGTTCCCTTGGGCTTCCCTGGTGGTCCAGTGGGTAAGGACACTGCCTTGCAGTGCAGGGGGCGCCAGTTTGATCCCTGGCCTGGGAAGATCCCACATGCTGTGGAGCAGTTGGACCTATGTGTCCAATTACCAAGCCGGAGATCTGGAGCACGTGCGCCCAGAGCTGGTGCCCTGAGACAACAGAGGTCACCGCAATGGGAGGCCCACACGGGCCAAAGAACAAAGATGGATGAAAAATAGATAAATGAAAAGACCAAGAGAAGTGGCTTGCCCACTCCCACCCTACCCCCGCTCCAAAAAAAGAGTGTTCCCTTTTCTCCGCACCCTCTCTAGCATTTATTGTCTGTCAATTTGTGGATGATGGCCATTCTGACGGGTGTGATGTGATATCTCATTGTAGTTTTCATTTGCATTTCTCTAACTATAAGTGAAGTTGAGCATGTGCTTTTGGGCCATCTGTACGTCCTCTTTGAAGAGGTGCCTGTTTAGGTCCTTTTCCCATTTTTTGATTGGGTAGTTCATTTTTCCGATGTTGAGTTGTCTGAGTTGCTTGTAGATTTTGGAGATTAATTCTTTGTCTGTTGTTTCATTTGCTATTTTCTCCCATTCTGTGGGTTATCTATTCATCTTTTTTGTAGTTTCTTTTGCTGTACAAAAGCTTTTAAGTTTCATTAGGTCCAACATGTTAATTTTTGGTTTTAGTTCTGCTGTTCTAATAAGTAGGTGAGAGAAGATCTTACTTTGATTTATGTCCTTGAGGGTTTTGCCTATATTCTCCTGTAAGAGTTTGATGGTTTCTGGTGTTACATTTCGGTCTTTAATCCATTTTGAGTTGATCTTTGTGTATGGTGTCAGAAAATGTTCCAACTTCATTTTTTTGCATGTAGCTGTCCAATTTTCTCAGCACCATTTGTTGAAGAGGCTGTCTTTGTCCCATTTTATAGTTTCGCTTCCTTTGTCAAAAATAAGGTACCCATAGGTGCGTGGGCTTATCTCTGGGTTCTCGATCTTGTTCCATTGGTCTATAGTTCTGTTTCTGTGCCAGTACCATAGTCTCTTCTTTTTTTTTTTTTTTTTTTAATATTTATTTACTTGGCTGCACAGGGTCTTAGTTGAGGCATGTGAGCTTAGCTAGTGGTATGTGGGATCTTAGTTCCCTGACCAGGGATCGAACCTGCATCCCCTGGATTGGAAGGCAGATTCTTAACCACTGGACCACCAGGGGAAGTCCCTACCATAGTCTCTTGATGACTGTTGCTTTGTAGTAGAGTCTGAAGTTGGGGAGGCTGATCCCTCCAGCTCCATTCTTCTTCCTCAGGATTGCTTTGGCTATTCGAGGACTTTTGTGTTTCCATATGAACTGTGTGATTCTTTGGTCTAGTTCTGTGAAGAATGTCATTGGTAATTTGACAGGGATCACATTGAATCTGTAGATGATATTTGGTAGTATGGTCATTTTCACAATATTGATTCTTCTGACCAGGAATATGGGATATCTTTCTGTCTGTTTAAGTCTTCTTTAATGTTTCTCATGAGTGTCTTGTACTTTTCTGTGTACAGTTCTTTGGTTTCTTTGGGTAGGTTTATTCCTAGATATTTTATTTATTCTCCTACTATGATTGTATTATTGTCAATTTCTTTTTTTATGTCTGAAAATGTTTGTCTTATGTATTGGGGTACTACTGTGTTGGGTGCATAGATATTTATGATTATTATGTCTTCCTCTTGGATTGATCCCTTAATCATTATGTAGTGTCCTGCCTTGTCTCTTCTAATCTTCTTTAAGGTCTATTTTGTCTGATATGAGGATTGCTTTCTTTTGATTTCTATTTGCATGGAATATCTTTTTCCATCTTCTTACTTTCAGTCTGTGAGTGTCTCTAGGTCTGAAGTGAGTTTCTTGTTGGCAGCATATGTATGGGTCTTGCTTTTGTATCCATTCAGCCAGCCTGTGTCTTTCAGTTGGGGCATTTAGTCCATTTACATTTAAAGTAATTATTGATACAAATGATTCTATTGTCATCTTCTTAGATGTTATGATGACTTTGTTTTGTAGATCTTCTTCTTCGCTTATACTTGTTGTCTATATAAGTCTCTTTAACACTTGTTGTAAGGCTGGTTTGGTGTCACTATATTCTCTTAATTTTTGCTTATTTGTAAAGCTTTTGATTTCTCTGTCAGTTTTGAATGAGATCCTTGCAGGGTAGAGGATTCCTAGTTGCAGATTATTCTGTTTCAGCACTTTAAAATGTATCTTGCCATTCCCTTCTGGCCTGCAGAGTTTCTGTTGAAAGATCAGCTGTTAAACGTATGGGCTTTCCCTTGTATGTCACTAGTTGCTTTTCCCTTGCTGTTTTTAGAATTTTGTCTTTGTGTTTAATTTGTGCTAGCTTAATTAATATGTGTCTTGGTGTGTTTCTTCTTGGGTTTATTCTGTATGGTACTCTTTGCGCTTCTTGGACTTGATTGACTATTTCTTTTCCCATGTTGGAGAAATTTTCAACTATAATCTCTTCAAAAATTTTCTCATATCCTTTCTTTTCTTCTTCTTCTGGAGCCCCTATAATTCTCATATTGGTGCATTTGATAGTATCCCAGAGGTCTCTGAGGCTATCCTCTGTTCTTTTCATTTTTTGAGCTTGATTCTGTTCTTAAGCAGTTACTTCCACCATTCTATCCTCCTTCTGTCTCAGGTACTCTGCTCTTGATTGCTTCTATAGTGTTTTCAAGTTCAGCAATTGAGTTGTTTGTCTCTGTTTGGTGTTTTTTAAGTTCTCGTATTTCTTTATTCTCCCAGATCTCAGATCTCCAGTCCTTCTTGGCAGCTCTGTGATGGGGTTAATGATAACCTCCTTCAAAGGGAATTAAGTGCTGTCTTTCTGAGGACTGCTCAAGGGCACTTCTAGCTTAAGGGAACACTTGGACCCTCTAAAGCAGGTCTGGCTCTGTCCCTGGTGGGGGTCACTGCTCCTTTCCCAGGTCTTGATTTGAAACTGGTTTTGCGTATTTGGTCTACTCAGCCTCTCTGACGGGTATGAGGTTTGACTTTTAAAAGTGCGATTGCGCCCCTCCTACTGTCTTGTTGTGGCTTATCCTTTGCTCTTCGATGTGGTACAGTATCTTTTTTGTGATCGGATCCAACCTCCTCCTGTCGATGGTTTTTCAGGAACTAGTTGCAATTCAGGCAATTTTGCAAGAGAGATGAGTGCACATCCTCCTATGTTGCCATCTTAGTTCTCTCCTAAATGTTGAGTTTTAAGTCAGATTTTCACTTTTCTCTTTCACTCTCACCAAGAGGCTCTTTAGTTCCTCTTTTGCCATTAGGTTAGTATAATCCGCATTTCTGAGGTTACTGATATTTCTCCCAGCAATCTTGATTCCAGCTTGTGAGTCATCCCCTCAGCCCCCCAATTGCCTTTGCATGACCTACTCTGCATATGTTAAACAAACAGGGTGACAATATACAGCCTTGATGTATTCCTTTCCCAATTTGGAACCAGTTCGTTGATCCATGTCTAGTTTTAACTGTTGCTTCTTAACCTGCATACAAGTTTTTCAGTAGATAGGTAAGGTGGTCTAGTATTCCCATCTCTTTAAGAATTTTCCATAGTTTGTTGTGATCCACACAGTCAAAGGATTTAGCACAGTCAATGAATCAGAATTAGATGTTTTTTTCTGGAATTCCCAGGCCTCTTTAGCTCTTACATTTTGTAGTAAGTCATGTTTTTTTCATTGGCTGGTTCCTAAGCCTTGTCCACAAGAATGTGTTTTGGAAGTTCTGGAAAGGCAAATATGTTCATGGGGCTCTGGTATAGTAGGGGGAGGCTGTAAGGCTCACCTTGGTTGTTAGTGGAGCAAATGCATAGGATGGGGTTTTTAAGTGATAACTCGTATTTCTTTATTCTCCCAGATCTCAGATCTCCAGTCCTTCTTGGCAGCTCTGTGATGGGGTTAATGATAACCTCCTTCAAAGGGAATTAAGTGCTGTCTTTCTGAGGACTGCTCAAGGGCACTTCTAGCTTAAGGGAACACTTGGACCCTCTAAAGCAGGTCTGGCTCTGTCCCTGGTGGGGGTCACTGCTCCTTTCCCAGGTCTTGATTTGAAACTGGTTTTGCGTATTTGGTCTACTCAGCCTCTCTGACGGGTATGAGGTTTGACTTTTAAAAGTGCGATTGCGCCCCTCCTACTGTCTTGTTGTGGCTTATCCTTTGCTCTTCGATGTGGTACAGTATCTTTTTTGTGATCGGATCCAACCTCCTCCTGTCGAGGGTTTTTTCAGGAACTAGTTGCAATTCAGGCAATTTTGCAAGAGAGATGAGTGCACATCCTCCTATGTTGCCATCTTAGTTCTCTCCTAAATGTTGAGTTTTAAGTCAGATTTTCACTTTTCTCTTTCACTCTCACCAAGAGGCTCTTTAGTTCCTCTTTTGCCATTAGGTTAGTATAATCCGCATTTCTGAGGTTACTGATATTTCTCCCAGCAATCTTGATTCCAGCTTGTGAGTCATCCCCTCAGCCCCCCAATTGCCTTTGCATGACCTACTCTGCATATGTTAAACAAACAGGGTGACAATATACAGCCTTGATGTATTCCTTTCCCAATTTGGAACCAGTTCGTTGATCCATGTCTAGTTTTAACTGTTGCTTCTTAACCTGCATACAAGTTTTTCAGTAGATAGGTAAGGTGGTCTAGTATTCCCATCTCTTTAAGAATTTTCCATAGTTTGTTGTGATCCACACAGTCAAAGGATTTAGCACAGTCAATGAATCAGAATTAGATGTTTTTTTCTGGAATTCCCAGGCCTCTTTAGCTCTTACATTTTGTAGTAAGTCATGTTTTTTTCATTGGCTGGTTCCTAAGCCTTGTCCACAAGAATGTGTTTTGGAAGTTCTGGAAAGGCAAATATGTTCATGGGGCTCTGGTATAGTAGGGGGAGGCTGTAAGGCTCACCTGTGGTGGTCTGGCATTCAGCTGAGAAGTCAAAGTGCATAGGAGCATATGGAGGAAAGTGTGAGGAGGTGTATGTCAGAACTGAGAGTGAGAAAAACAATAATGGTGCTGGCTCCAAGTAGGGCTCTCTGGAGAAAACTTTTAAGAACTCCAAAGCATTCTAACATGCCAGGAGTTTGTTACAGAATCTTCTCTTCCTACCTTGTGTGTTTCTGAGGCTGCCTCAGTGGCCAGGGTTGGAGGTAGGTCTGTGGACTTCCTGTGGAAGAGCAAACATCACATGGCACTGAGGCAGTACACATATTTGGGCTTATACTGCTTGCCTGTAGCCCTGGCTGTTATGAATTCCACCCACACATTAAGTGCAAAATATGTAATGGGAACATCAAAGATTACTGTTAATTAAAAGAAAAAATCAGACATCTGAAATTACTGAATTTAGCATTTTTCTATGAATAGATGAGTCTGGATGGGAAGGGAAATCATGAGAAACACGTCTGAAAGGAAGGCAGAAATTAAATTAGAAAGGGACAACAACAGGGTGGTTCAGTGGGTGCGGAGTCTGCCTTGCAGTGTGAGGGGCACTGGTTCTATCCCTGGCCCGGTAAGATCCCACATGCCAAGGAGCTGTTAGACCGGTGTGTCCAATTACAAGCCAGCACTCTGGATCTCATGTACCCAGAGCTGGTGCTCTGCAATGACAGAGGCCACTGCGATGGGAGGCCCACATAGGCCAAAGAATAAAGATGGATGAAGGTGAATGAATAAAAAGAACCAATAAAAGAGGCCAAAATTTAAAAAGTATGAAAAAAAAAGAAAGGGACCACAATGACTAGAGAGCATCACTAACTCAGCGGATATGAATTTGAGCAAACTCTAGGAGATAGTGAAAGACCCGACTAAGAAGCCTGGTCTGCTGCAGTTTGTAGGGTCACAAAGAATCAGATATGATATAGCAACTGAACAATAAACTTCCTGTGACACCCATGGAGATTTAAGGCAAACCCCTGAGGCACTCTCTTTATCACCCCATTTATACCCTAAACCCTTCTATATTGAAATGTTGGAGCTACCAGTCATTAAAGAGATACAGAATGGCCTGGAAGGAAAACGGGGAGTGAGAAGTCTCTTCCAGATCTTCCCATACATGGAATGGAGGAGAATAAGCAGCTCCTGAGAAGGCAAAGGGGAGTAATGACCTCCAGGACAGTCTGGCCTTAGTTCTTTTATTCAGCAAATATCTGTTAAGTATCATGCATTATACACTGGTTAAGACAAGAGGTAAAGGAAGCTGTGGACTGAAAGACAGGGGAATCCAAGGGAAATGATTAACTTGGGAGCTGAGCTTCATAGGAAAAAGGAACTGGAGTGTTTTGGATAGAGAAGGGATCAGTGGAAACCCAAGATGAGAGGTAGAACAGATCAGTAGATGGATAAGGGTATAAAAAGACTAGGTGATGGTCTACCTTCATGATGTGACTGAACATGCAGAAATGTGAGGCTGGTGGAGTGAGTCTCAGAGTTCTGGATTTGTATTCAAGGAGAATACCAGTGAAAATGGGGCCCTTTGAGCACTCTGGTTTTCTGAATAGATGAGTCTGGAGGGAAATCATGAGAAACACGTCTGAAAGGAAGGCGAATTAAATTAGAAAGGGACAACAACAGGGTGGTTCAGTGGGTGCGAGTCTGCCTTGCAGTGTGAGGGGCACTGGTTCTATCCCTGGCCCGGTAAGATCCCACATGCCAAGGAGCTGTTAGACCGGTGTGTCCAATTACAAGCCAGCACTCTGGATCTCATGTACCCAGAGCTGGTGCTCTGCAATGACAGAGGCCACTGCGATGGGAGGCCCACATAGGCCAAAGAATAAAGATGGATGAAGGTGAATGAATAAAAAGAACCAATAAAAGAGGCCAAAATTTAAAAAGTATGAAAAAAGAAAGGGACCACAATGACTAGAGAGCATCACTAACTCAGCGGATATGAATTTGAGCAAACTCTAGGAGATAGTGAAAGACCCGACTAAGAAGCCTGGTCTGCTGCAGTTTGTAGGGTCACAAAGAATCAGATATGATATAGCAACTGAACAATAAACTTCCTGTGACACCCATGGAGATTTAAGGCAAACCCCTGAGGCACTCTCTTTATCACCCCATTTATACCCTAAACCCTTCTATATTGAAATGTTGGAGCTACCAGTCATTAAAGAGATACAGAATGGCCTGGAAGGAAAACGGGGAGTGAGAAGTCTCTTCCAGATCTTCCCATACATGGAATGGAGGAGAATAAGCAGCTCCTGAGAAGGCAAAGGGGAGTAATGACCTCCAGGACAGTCTGGCCTTAGTTCTTTTATTCAGCAAATATCTGTTAAGTATCATGCATTATACACTGGTTAAGACAAGAGGTAAAGGAAGCTGTGGACTGAAAGACAGGGGAATCCAAGGGAAATGATTAACTTGGGAGCTGAGCTTCATAGGAAAAAGGAACTGGAGTGTTTTGGATAGAGAAGGGATCAGTGGAAACCCAAGATGAGAGGTAGAACAGATCAGTAGATGGATAAGGGTATAAAAAGACTAGGTGATGGTCTACCTTCATGATGTGACTGAACATGCAGAAATGTGAGGCTGGTGGAGTGAGTCTCAGAGTTCTGGATTTGTATTCAAGGAGAATACCAGTGAAAATGGCTTTGAGTCTCCTACCAATGGTCTATGACAGTCACTTTCAGGCCCTGACTCAGAGATCTGAATCTGTGTGCCTTGGAGCAGGAGGTCAGCATGTCTCCATACAAAGTGATTCCTAGAGTCATAAGCCCCTCAGGTTATGATGTTGATATTTTCAAGTTGTTTATTTACTAGTATATTCAATTAAGATTTATACTTTAAATTCAGTCATCTTGGTTTTTCTTTTTCTTTTTTTTTTTTCTCCTATTATAGCCAAGTTTAGTCACTGGATTCTGAGACCCTACCATCTCCACCACATTTGATCCTGTGCTATCAGAAGAATTCATCTAATGCCTGCAGCTGTCCCAGCTCCTCTTCTGAGTTTTTCAAAAGCCTAAACTGATTTGCAGACAAAAAGAAGGTAATGGACCCTGGGGTGATCATGTGAGGCAGCGGAGAGGCTGCCCAGGGCTTAGATGTTCCAGACTCTGCTAAAGATACTAACAAAAATCTGTTTGAGAAGGATTCGGAAGACCAAATTCATGAGGATGCAAAGTAACACAAAGAAAAAGGAAAAGAGAAATGAAACTATGTAGAAGAAATATGTCTTTTATTTGGAATGTATTTCTCTTATTTTTCTCAGTAAATTTTCACTGTCTCAGGCATGGAAAACCTGTACTATCATATGTGAAGAAAATAGCTACAGTCATTGCTCTATGAGGAAAGGGGATCCTGCAGGGGTGCTGTGTGACGGTCTGGAGGGGTGGAATGGGGTGGCTATACATATGACTAATGTGGGAACATACATATCTGTAAACAACAAAGCTCTGTAAAAGTTAAAAGTAAAATAAAAGTCAAAAAAAAAATTTTTATACGTATTATCATTGAATCCTCTCAGTACCCTACCAGCTAGGGGCTATTTACATCTCCTTTACACAGATAAGATAATTGCCAGGTTGGTAAGCATCAGAGCCTGTGTTAGATGCAGGCTAGTGTGACTTCAGTCTGTGCTCATTGTTCCTATGGTAACTTGCCACCTGCCTTTCTCCCCTTGCCTCCAACTCATAGCTTTATCTTCTGCTTCCAGAAAAACCCCATCTACAGTACTCACTAGTACTCTCTTGTTAAAAACTCTTCAAATAACTTCCTATTCTCAAAAGGCTTCCCAAGATTTCCCTGTGCATCATCAGCTGTTTCTCCCTTCTTGAACCGTGTTTTATTCACACTGAACTACTCACGACTTCCTAACACAATTTTATACCATACCTCCAATACCTCTGTGTCTTGGTGTCTGATCTTTCCTCCACTCATACTGCTTCCCCTGCCATAGATCTTACCTATTTGGTCAACTCATACTCATAGATGTGGCATGCCACAGATTGTCTTAAACTTTAAATATTTTTAAATGATCTAATTAATGGACAAAAGAATGTATAAATAAATACCTATCATTTAACATATATCCTCTGTGAAGTCATCTCTGATTATTCATTCCTCATTATTTTTTTATCTTTGACATTTGACATTAATACAAAAATATTTTTATCACCTGATTTGTCCCTGAACAGAAAACAACAAAAAAGTAAATAGAGACTTCCTCAAAGAGAAGATAGGCTTCTTGAAGACAGGAGCAGTGCCACCCTTCTCCTCTCTTTTTCACTAGAAATGGTACAGAGAAGTTTCAAGTATTACCTGCTTATTTTAAAAAGCACTGGCAAGAGGAAATGAAGATTCATCTCCACACATAAAAAGTATCTGTGGTAGATAAAAAAAAGAAAAACAACAACAACACAAAAAAACCCTACCTCTCTCAGAATCGTAGAGAGGTAGATTTCAACTCAGTATAAACTAGAGACTTCTGAACATTCCCTGGAAGGGACAGTAGAAAGGTCTATGCTCCAGGGCAGTACAAGCATGGAAAAATTTCAAGAATCTCATAAAAAAGTTCCTGTACTGGATACTAAGTTAAACAAGGCAGTTTTCTGATTCCATTTAACACTGAAAGCCTGAGATATCATCAGAAGCAATATAACAATAATTATCACTGACCACGTGCTAGGCCATTGTAAGTACATCAACATATATTATTCATTTAATCTTCATAATAGTCCTTTGAAGCTATTCTTATTATCACATATTATATGATTAAAATTAAGGTAAGGTCAAGAATACTTCTTAAGAGAAAGAAATTGTCCATGATACCATTGCTGTTGTTGTTCAGTTGCTAACTAATGTCTGATTGTTTGTGACATCATGGACTGCAGCACACCAGGCTACACTATTGTCCATTATCTCCTGGAGTTTGCTCAAGTTCATGTCCATTGATCTGGTGATGCTATATAACCATCTCATCCTCTGCAGTCCCTTCTCCTTTAACCTTCTATCTTTCCCAGTATCAGGGTCTTTTCCAATGAGTTGGCTCTTCACTTCAGGTAGTCAAAGTATTGGAGCTTCAGCGTCAGCCTCAGCCCTACCAATGAATACTCAGGGTTGATTTCCTTTAGGATTGACTAGTTTGATCTCCTGTAGTGCAAGGGACTCTCAAGAGTCTTCTCCAACACCACAGTTCAAAGGCATCAGTTCTTCAGTGCTCAGCCTTCTTTATGGTCCAATTCTCACATCTGTACATGCGTACTGGAAAAACCATGACTCCATAGAAGATTCCAGAAAGGAAAGAGTCTAACACCTGATCCTGCCAGAGATGGAAGCTGATTCCCAGACCTGTGGTGTCTGCTCTTGGGACTCAGACACTAAAGGGTGATCCAGCTCTGGAAACAAGTCATCATCCTGGGCCCATCCTGATAACTGAAGCAGCCCTCCACAAGTCAGGGGAAGGCTATAACTAATATCCTCAGGTTTAGTCACACATTCATATGTGGGTGAGTGAGCACATACTACACATGTATATACCGAATGCATTCACATCATATACTTCTCTTCTATAGTCTCTATTTCATTATATCAGCTTGAACATACGTCTTTCTCCACCACAGGACTGAATTCTCATTAAGGGTAGGAACCATGCATTCATCTGGTTCTGGAGGACCTACACAAAACCTTGAATAGAGGAGATGCTCCAAAGTACTCATGAATTAGATAAGTGAGTGAACTTTAAACACAATAGAGTAAATAATTTCAGCCACAGCAAGGTATGTATACGTTTCTTTCTCCATGTGAAGTTGTGGGAATAATTTCATAACATTAAATTTAAACTGACCACGTGCTAGGCCATTGTAAGTACATCAACATATATTATTCATTTAATCTTCATAATAGTCCTTTGAAGCTATTCTTATTATCACATATTATATGATTAAAATTAAGGTAAGGTCAAGAATACTTCTTAAGAGAAAGAAATTGTCCATGATACCATTGCTGTTGTTGTTCAGTTGCTAACTAATGTCTGATTGTTTGTGACATCATGGACTGCAGCACACCAGGCTACACTATTGTCCATTATCTCCTGGAGTTTGCTCAAGTTCATGTCCATTGATCTGGTGATGCTATATAACCATCTCATCCTCTGCAGTCCCTTCTCCTTTAACCTTCTATCTTTCCCAGTATCAGGGTCTTTTCCAATGAGTTGGCTCTTCACTTCAGGTAGTCAAAGTATTGGAGCTTCAGCGTCAGCCTCAGCCCTACCAATGAATACTCAGGGTTGATTTCCTTTAGGATTGACTAGTTTGATCTCCTGTAGTGCAAGGGACTCTCAAGAGTCTTCTCCAACACCACAGTTCAAAGGCATCAGTTCTTCAGTGCTCAGCCTTCTTTATGGTCCAATTCTCACATCTGTACATGCGTACTGGAAAAACCATGACTCCATAGAAGATTCCAGAAAGGAAAGAGTCTAACACCTGATCCTGCCAGAGATGGAAGCTGATTCCCAGACCTGTGGTGTCTGCTCTTGGGACTCAGACACTAAAGGGTGATCCAGCTCTGGAAACAAGTCATCATCCTGGGCCCATCCTGATAACTGAAGCAGCCCTCCACAAGTCAGGGGAAGGCTATAACTAATATCCTCAGGTTTAGTCACACATTCATATGTGGGTGAGTGAGCACATACTACACATGTATATACCGAATGCATTCACATCATATACTTCTCTTCTATAGTCTCTATTTCATTATATCAGCTTGAACATACGTCTTTCTCCACCACAGGACTGAATTCTCATTAAGGGTAGGAACCATGCATTCATCTGGTTCTGGAGGACCTACACAAAACCTTGAATAGAGGAGATGCTCCAAAGTACTCATGAATTAGATAAGTGAGTGAACTTTAAACACAATAGAGTAAATAATTTCAGCCACAGCAAGGTATGTATACTGTTCTTTCTCCATGTGAAGTTGTGAGTCATGCCTTGAATACGTTTTGTTTCAAAAACCTCCATGACATTTTAAATGTTATTCTCTCTGTCTATAATTGTCTTTCTCACACTTTTCTATACATTGCACCCTTATGTAGAGAAGTAGGCCCAGGTCAAATGACATTTCCTCTTTGAAGTCTTTGTCAGCAACTCCAGTGATAACTAATTGCTCTAAATACTAATTACAGAAACTAGTGTGCTTCTAATTCACCTCCAAATCCATAGCACTCAGCACAGTGCTTGACACTGAAGAGGAGCCCAAAGCATGTTTGTTGAATTAATGAGTGGATTTATGGCTCACTGAATGGATGAATGAATGAATGATTCCTTCCCATTTACTATCCTCTTTGCCTTCGAGGCAACCCATTAGCCAAATTACCAATGCATTGTTCTGGAGGTCACCAGAGCTCAGTGGAAGAGGAAAAAACCCAGGACCTGAAGGAATACAGAGGGCTCATTCCTTACTCCTCATCAAGAGCTCAGAAAGACAGAAGCCCTAATTTTCCTTCTGATTAAGCAGCAAATATAGATGTAGTTAGATGGATCCCAACCCCAGAATCTTCTTTGACAGGAAGTAGAAACTTTTTCTTCAAATTAGCAGAAAGGGAAATAACATAGAATCAGTGTCTTCAGGCTATACATCCTAAAGAAGGTATACAAAACATAGTCATTCAGACAACACAAGGGAGTAACATACACTAAGCCCCAAAAAGCTTTGACTCACTGGTGCAGGGAAGGCTATAACTAATATCCTCAGGTTTAGTCACACATTCATATGTGGGTGAGTGAGCACATACTACACATGTATATACCGAATGCATTCACATCATATACTTCTCTTCTATAGTCTCTATTTCATTATATCAGCTTGAACATACGTCTTTCTCCACCACAGGACTGAATTCTCATTAAGGGTAGGAACCATGCATTCATCTGGTTCTGGAGGACCTACACAAAACCTTGAATAGAGGAGATGCTCCAAAGTACTCATGAATTAGATAAGTGAGTGAACTTTAAACACAATAGAGTAAATAATTTCAGCCACAGCAAGGTATGTATACTGTTCTTTCTCCATGTGAAGTTGTGAGTCATGCCTTGAATACGTTTTGTTTCAAAAACCTCCATGACATTTTAAATGTTATTCTCTCTGTCTATAATTGTCTTTCTCACACTTTTCTATACATTGCACCCTTATGTAGAGAAGTAGGCCCAGGTCAAATGACATTTCCTCTTTGAAGTCTTTGTCAGCAACTCCAGTGATAACTAATTGCTCTAAATACTAATTACAGAAACTAGTGTGCTTCTAATTCACCTCCAAATCCATAGCACTCAGCACAGTGCTTGACACTGAAGAGGAGCCCAAAGCATGTTTGTTGAATTAATGAGTGGATTTATGGCTCACTGAATGGATGAATGAATGAATGATTCCTTCCCATTTACTATCCTCTTTGCCTTCGAGGCAACCCATTAGCCAAATTACCAATGCATTGTTCTGGAGGTCACCAGAGCTCAGTGGAAGAGGAAAAAACCCAGGACCTGAAGGAATACAGAGGGCTCATTCCTTACTCCTCATCAAGAGCTCAGAAAGACAGAAGCCCTAATTTTCCTTCTGATTAAGCAGCAAATATAGATGTAGTTAGATGGATCCCAACCCCAGAATCTTCTTTGACAGGAAGTAGAAACTTTTTCTTCAAATTAGCAGAAAGGGAAATAACATAGAATCAGTGTCTTCAGGCTATACATCCTAAAGAAGGTATACAAAACATAGTCATTCAGACACCACAAAAGGGAGTAACATACACTAAGCATCTCCTATATGCCAACAATGTGCTACCTGTTTGATGTACACTATTGTCTTACTGATAAACACATATTCATTCCACCACACCAAGGCTGTGAAATTCACCCAACAACTGCAATTATAGGAGAGTCTCTTGGTTCTCCTTCTTCATCTATCCAGAGCCAGGGAGCAAACTGGTATCCAGTTTTCCAGGCATATTTAAAATTGAAGAAACATTTATCCCTCTTTCCTTCAAGAGAGAAGCTGAATCTCTCATTTGTCATCCATGAAAACACATGGCCTTCAGTCTACATTTGGCTGGAACAACCCAGACCATCACCTGGCTTGAACCAGTTGGCTCCTCCTTTTCTCTGGCATCTGGCACAA
Source organism: Tragulus kanchil (assembly GCA_022376925.1). Taxonomy (NCBI): domain Eukaryota; kingdom Metazoa; phylum Chordata; class Mammalia; order Artiodactyla; family Tragulidae; genus Tragulus; species Tragulus kanchil. Next base: position 110,629,701 of record JAIOJX010000032.1, on the reverse strand, counting down.
CCTGGCCCCAGCACAGCTGCCCACATTAGAAATCCACCCTCCCCAGGCAGAGAGGACCTGCTCATAATTCCAATCCTATCTTCCCCCAAATAATTATACTAGTGCTCCTGTCTCCAGCATATCTATTCTTATCTTTCTCCGCACTTTGTCACAGTTAATCTCTTGATAAGTCACAGGGAGGGGGAGAAAGAGAGAGTGAGGGAGTGCTCAGATACAGGCAACACATTTATACAGCCAGTGTCTAATCAGATTACTGTCTTATCAGGGGCTGATGGGCACCAGTGGTGGGAGGAAGGAGACAGAGCTACATATTGCCAGCCAAATTTTTGATAACAAAAAGACACTGCTTGATTCTTGAATTAACCTTTTTGTCCTACACACTCTTGTTTATTTTTCAAGTTTATTCTATATGTAGGATTTTTTTTTTTTTGTCTGTGCCTTCTGGAGGAGGACACCCACACACTGTGGCAGCAGCTGCTTCTATTAATTCCAAGCCATTAAAAAAATTAAAATTAAACCCAATTACATTGGTTGGTTTAGAGCAAGGGAATAGCTGAGACTGATTATTCCCCCTGGTCATGCACAGCAACAATATTCCTACCTACATGTGGCTGCTGGCAGAATGTTAATGGAATCAGACACTCCAAGGACAGACTCCTCATGCAGAGAGAGGCTTTAGGTCATGTACTCTGCCTTCTCCAATCCAAATCCCTGAGAGGATGTAAGAGTAGGACACTGGACAAAAAACTAGGATGCTAGTCTAAACTGTAGTCGGGCTTCCCACGTGACTCAACGCTAAAGAATCTGCCTCTTAATGCAGAAGACATGGATTCAGTCCCTGAGTCAGGAAGATCCCCTGGAGAAGGGAAATAGCAACTAACACAGTATTCTTGCCTGGAAAATACCATGGACAGAGAAGCCTGGCGGGCTACAGAACGGCTGGACATGAGTTAGCAACTAAACCACCATGACAACTAAACTATAGTCCTTCAGCAGGACTCTACACTACTTGGTGACTCTGTGTAATACACGGTTACTAAAATGTGTCCTATACCACTCTTAGGGTTGTTGTGACTCTTTGGTGAAAAGGGCTGGCTGTGTTTTCAAAACTATCATTTGCTGGGACATAAGATGGTATATGAGGAAGTATCTGAATGCTGGGTGCTTTGAGATGAGGTGGCCAACTGCAGCTGCAAAGGCAGGAGACCTTCATACAATCCTATTCCCCAAATAATTATACTAGTGCTCCTGTCTCCAGCATATCTATTCTTATCTTTCTCCGCACTTTGTCACAGTTAATCTCTTGATAAGTCACAGGGAGGGGGAGAAAGAGAGAGTGAGGGAGTGCTCAGATACAGGCAACACATTTATACAGCCAGTGTCTAATCAGATTACTGTCTTATCAGGGGCTGATGGGCACCAGTGGTGGGAGGAAGGAGACAGAGCTACATATTGCCAGCCAAATTTTTGATAAAAAAAAGACACTGCTTGATTCTTGAATTAACCTTTTTGTCCTACACACTCTTGTTTATTTTTCAAGTTTATTCTATATGTAGGATTTTTTTTTTTTTGTCTGTGCCTTCTGGAGGAGGACACCCACACACTGTGGCAGCAGCTGCTTCTATTAATTCCAAGCCATTAAAAAAATTAAAATTAAACCCAATTACATTGGTTGGTTTAGAGCAAGGGAATAGCTGAGACTGATTATTCCCCCTGGTCATGCACAGCAACAATATTCCTACCTACATGTGGCTGCTGGCAGAATGTTAATGGAATCAGACACTCCAAGGACAGACTCCTCATGCAGAGAGAGGCTTTAGGTCATGTACTCTGCCTTCTCCAATCCAAATCCCTGAGAGGATGTAAGAGTAGGACACTGGACAAAAAACTAGGATGCTAGTCTAAACTGTAGTCGGGCTTCCCACGTGACTCAACGCTAAAGAATCTGCCTCTTAATGCAGAAGACATGGATTCAGTCCCTGAGTCAGGAAGATCCCCTGGAGAAGGGAAATAGCAACTAACACAGTATTCTTGCCTGGAAAATACCATGGACAGAGAAGCCTGGCGGGCTACAGAACGGCTGGACATGAGTTAGCAACTAAACCACCATGACAACTAAACTATAGTCCTTCAGCAGGACTCTACACTACTTGGTGACTCTGTGTAATACACGGTTACTAAAATGTGTCCTATACCACTCTTAGGGTTGTTGTGACTCTTTGGTGAAAAGGGCTGGCTGTGTTTTCAAAACTATCATTTGCTGGGACATAAGATGGTATATGAGGAAGTATCTGAATGCTGGGTGCTTTGAGATGAGGTGGCCAACTGCAGCTGCAAAGGGTGAGGTTTGCACTGAAGTTTTGCTTCCAATTCACTTCATCACACCAACATAGGTGGAATAATAACAAGGTTTCTGAGTGGGTGTGAAGTCACTAGACTGGAATCTCCTTGTAGACCCCCTGCAAAGAGCCTATTATAGATGGCACTCAATAAATATCTTGAACGAGGGAATAAATAAATCAGCCAGAGCTGAGCTAGAATGAACAGACAGAGCTGTGCTCACTTCTAGTTTCTGACGCCTTTTAGAAATGAAGTCCTTGTACACTAGATGCAATATAGGCCTGAGCTCTAATCTACTTTCATTCCTCATCAGTCATGTAGCCTTGGGCCTGGGTTTTCACATCTATAGAATGAAAACAATATCTAGCTCATGTGTTTGTTTTGAAGATTAGGGGTGAGATTCCTCCCTGACACATAACAGATGCTCACAGTGGTCACTGTGATCATCACTGCACTCTGTATGATGGAGACATGGCATAATAATTCAGAATAATGAGTTCCAAGTTCATACTAAGTGTGCTTGGGTATGAAATGGGCAAAGCAGGTAGGTGAGGGAACAAAAGTAAAGCTGACAAGGGATGAGAAACCATTTAAACACACAGTTAGGAAAGAAAACCAGTGAGAACCCTGTTTCCTGTTCTGGATCCTTTCCACACCCAATGTAACCTCCTTTTCCAGATATGCTCTCTAATAAACCTTAGTGTGGGGCTTCCCTGGTGGTCCAGTGGGTAGGGACACTGCCTTGCAGTGAAAGGGGTGCCGGTTTGATCCCTGGCCTGGGAAGATCCCACGTGCCACAGAGCAGCTGGACCGATGTGTCCAATTACCAAGCCGGAGCTCTGGGGCGTGTGCGCCCAGAGCCAGTGCTCTGCAACAACAGACGCCACTGTGATGGGAGGCCCACACGGGCCAAAGAACAAAGATGGATGAAAATAGAGAAATGAAAGACCAATAGAAGTGTCCCGCGCGCCTCCTTCCCTCCCCAACCAACCCCCCCTCCCCCCTCAAAAAAAACCCAAACAAACAAACTTAGTGTGTCTGTCAAAATACAGGAAGGCAGTGAACTGCTTCAGGCCTCAAATGGTGGTGAGGAAGGTATTCAAAAGTGTTTACACTGCTGGTAGCTGAGTCTGTCAGCTAATCATGCTGTGGCCCAGGTGGCAACCTGTTGGATGCATGGAGCCTCAAACTGGTGGGACTGAGCAGAAATAAGGAAAATTCTAGGTTAGAAAAATGTGAAATATGTTTGGTAAATATAGGCTGAGCAGTCCTGCTTAGAGAGAGTAGTCTGCTTTCAGCATATTTATCATATGGCACAAAGCTAAAATTGTTCATTTATTGATTGATTAATCTTAAACAATTTCTGCAATAAGCCTTTTACGAGCAATGAACTCAAAAATACAAAAGTGCATGTTTTACGAAAGTTGAGTACTGATTTTCTATTTGTCATGAAATGCAGTGATAAACATGAAACTGTGTAAGATGTCTGTTAAGTGTTTGTGATTCACTATAGGGGCTATACTGATAATGTGACCACATTAAAACCGAAGACAAAGTGCTGCTGAAGAAACACCAGTATCACCATGGTTTAACAGTTATTTTAAGAAAATTTATATCTAAAGACTATAATTTACATATATAAAAGCAGAACCATAGAATAAAACTAATTGAAATTATTTTAGAACAGTCAATGTACTTCAAATGAAAAGCCATACTTCACAGAGATGTGTGGTATCACTTTTATTTAAAGTGCATTACTGTTCTTCTAAAATAATTTCAATCACTTTTAATTCTAAGTTTTCTTATATATAAAGTGGTAGCTGTTAATGTCTTTTCTCCATTAGCACAAGAACTGAAACCAGCAATGGTGTATCAGTGTCATCAGATGTTTCAAATAGAAAATAATTTAACTTAATTCCAATGTAATTCAACTATTTTCATCTAATTTATGGAATCAAAGTAAAGCTTTTGGAAATTCATTCTGTTGAAGACTGAATACTCTCTTAGTGGGATGATACTGTTAATTCAGTAAAATAAAGCTCGACATTAGAGATAAAACTTCCTTTTCAGTTATGATAATATGAATACAAACTTTGGTAAAAACAATATACTTGTTAAACCAACAAACCTATGGGGGAGAAATTTATTTTGAATTGATTGGAGGAGTTCATATAAATCAAAATTGCATTCAAGACAAACCTCTATTTTCTACTCTCAAAATAGAAACCATAATTCTCTATATTTATACAATGTAAGTAAACTACACACATTTTATGAAGCTAATGCTAAGCCACAGTCACATGAAATATTTTTTATGATTCAGGAAGGCTTACTTTCTTTACTGTCTGCCATCAATGGGATCTTTGAGCTTTTAATAAGCCATTTTGTTAGATCTTGATTTTTCGTTGTTTTTGCTTTGTGAAATATGTTTGGTAAATATAGGCTGAGCAGTCCTGCTTAGAGAGAGTAGTCTGCTTTCAGCATATTTATCATATGGCACAAAGCTAAAATTGTTCATTTATTGATTGATTAATCTTAAACAATTTCTGCAATAAGCCTTTTACGAGCAATGAACTCAAAAATACAAAAGTGCATGTTTTACGAAAGTTGAGTACTGATTTTCTATTTGTCATGAAATGCAGTGATAAACATGAAACTGTGTAAGATGTCTGTTAAGTGTTTGTGATTCACTATAGGGGCTATACTGATAATGTGACCACATTAAAACCGAAGACAAAGTGCTGCTGAAGAAACACCAGTATCACCATGGTTTAACAGTTATTTTAAGAAAATTTATATCTAAAGACTATAATTTACATATATAAAAGCAGAACCATAGAATAAAACTAATTGAAATTATTTTAGAACAGTCAATGTACTTCAAATGAAAAGCCATACTTCACAGAGATGTGTGGTATCACTTTTATTTAAAGTGCATTACTGTTCTTCTAAAATAATTTCAATCACTTTTAATTCTAAGTTTTCTTATATATAAAGTGGTAGCTGTTAATGTCTTTTCTCCATTAGCACAAGAACTGAAACCAGCAATGGTGTATCAGTGTCATCAGATGTTTCAAATAGAAAATAATTTAACTTAATTCCAATGTAATTCAACTATTTTCATCTAATTTATGGAATCAAAGTAAAGCTTTTGGAAATTCATTCTGTTGAAGACTGAATACTCTCTTAGTGGGATGATACTGTTAATTCAGTAAAATAAAGCTCGACATTAGAGATAAAACTTCCTTTTCAGTTATGATAATATGAATACAAACTTTGGTAAAAACAATATACTTGTTAAACCAACAAACCTATGGGGGAGAAATTTATTTTGAATTGATTGGAGGAGTTCATATAAATCAAAATTGCATTCAAGACAAACCTCTATTTTCTACTCTCAAAATAGAAACCATAATTCTCTATATTTATACAATGTAAGTAAACTACACACATTTTATGAAGCTAATGCTAAGCCACAGTCACATGAAATATTTTTTATGATTCAGGAAGGCTTACTTTCTTTACTGTCTGCCATCAATGGGATCTTAGAGATTCTGAGCTTTTAATAAGCCATTTTGTTAACTGATCTTGATTTCGCTGTGTGTTTCTGTTTGTTTTTTGTTTGGGCTGTTAATGAGACCTCTAAATTTTGTTAATAATACTGTTAAATAAGAACAGAATTTTGGTCGCATTTGTTCAGAATCAATTGGAAATCTTGAATCAAGTATTCAACAAATGAAACACCAAAGTATTTTAAGTTTTAAAGCTTTTAGCAAATTACAATTATTGAAAAGAAAGCTTTCCAACAAGATGACATGACACTTATCTCTACAAAAGTAAGGGAGAAATTACACAAATTAAACGATGAAAGCACAATTGGAATACAATATTTAATTTTGAAATTCAATGATTATAATTTGGGAAACCATAGTGTAGGAGGATAAGTTTTTGATGAAGCTTCTATTTTTAATTGGATATTTGTATGTTGTAACAGAGTGGAATGAAATTGAGAGGGCTTACAGATTTGTAGCATCTGCGTTTGGTGAACATATAAAAAAATCAAGAAAAAGCACCTTATTTGACAAAAGTTGTTTTATTAAAAAAAATGATACAAGAACATTTCTCTGAAGGGAGTAAACAAGATCGTAACTATGAAAATATTTGGACTGGAATGTTTATGTATGTCTATATTGACAAGCTTATAACTAAGAACATCCTTAATTTGGGAGAATTTTTTGTGAGTCTGTCAGGTACCTATACAGATAATATGGAATCAAAGTGTTTGGTAAAGAAACCAATGATACTGTTAATTCAGTAAAATAAAGCTCGACATTAGAGATAAAACTTCCTTTTCAGTTATGATAATATGAATACAAACTTTGGTAAAAACAATATACTTGTTAAACCAACAAACCTATGGGGGAGAAATTTATTTTGAATTGATTGGAGGAGTTCATATAAATCAAAATTGCATTCAAGACAAACCTCTATTTTCTACTCTCAAAATAGAAACCATAATTCTCTATATTTATACAATGTAAGTAAACTACACACATTTTATGAAGCTAATGCTAAGCCACAGTCACATGAAATATTTTTTATGATTCAGGAAGGCTTACTTTCTTTACTGTCTGCCATCAATGGGATCTTAGAGATTCTGAGCTTTTAATAAGCCATTTTGTTAACTGATCTTGATTTCGCTGTGTGTTTCTGTTTGTTTTTTGTTTGGGCTGTTAATGAGACCTCTAAATTTTGTTAATAATACTGTTAAATAAGAACAGAATTTTGGTCGCATTTGTTCAGAATCAATTGGAAATCTTGAATCAAGTATTCAACAAATGAAACACCAAAGTATTTTAAGTTTTAAAGCTTTTAGCAAATTACAATTATTGAAAAGAAAGCTTTCCAACAAGATGACATGACACTTATCTCTACAAAAGTAAGGGAGAAATTACACAAATTAAACGATGAAAGCACAATTGGAATACAATATTTAATTTTGAAATTCAATGATTATAATTTGGGAAACCATAGTGTAGGAGGATAAGTTTTTGATGAAGCTTCTATTTTTAATTGGATATTTGTATGTTGTAACAGAGTGGAATGAAATTGAGAGGGCTTACAGATTTGTAGCATCTGCGTTTGGTGAACATATAAAAAAATCAAGAAAAAGCACCTTATTTGACAAAAGTTGTTTTATTAAAAAAAATGATACAAGAACATTTCTCTGAAGGGAGTAAACAAGATCGTAACTATGAAAATATTTGGACTGGAATGTTTATGTATGTCTATATTGACAAGCTTATAACTAAGAACATCCTTAATTTGGGAGAATTTTTTGTGAGTCTGTCAGGTACCTATACAGATAATACCTTTTATTTAATGATATTATGATCTATAAAATAGAATCAATTGAATATGTCAAGAATTTCAAATTATTAACCATAGAAATGCATTCTGAAGAAGACTTGAAAGCAAAGTTATCAAAACTAAAAATAATAAAGCCATATTAGAAAAAATATTTTTCATAAAAATACCAATGACATAGTACTAGATATACATATAACTAAAGGACTGATTAAAGTGAGTAAATGTATATAAAAATAACCACATTATTTTAAGAAAATACATGTTTTTAAATTATTTTCTTAACTGCACATGGATGCATACAATGTTATTTTTAGAATGAATTTTGATTTTAAAATAATTGTTTTGTAAATCCAACATAAAACAACTGGTGGGGCTTTCCTGGTGGTCCAGTGAGTAAAGAGTCCGCCTTGCAGTGCAAGGGGCACTGGCTGAATCCCTGGCCTGGGATGATCTCCTATACCATGAAGCGGCTGAACTGGTGTGTCCAATTATGAGCCAGTGCTCTGGAGCGCATGCACCCAGAGCTGGTGCTCTGCAACAAGAGAGGCCACTGCAATGGGAGGCCCACACAGGCCAAAGAATAAAGATGGGTGAAAATAAATAAATGAAAAACCAATAAAAGAGCCCCCCCCCCCACCAAAAAAAACCTGGTGGTCAATACATGAAACATTAAATATATACAAAATTTTATTTTTAGTTTCTCTGTTCACTTTCAGTTGAGATAGTAATAAATTAGGTGGTTATCCTACCCAGCTGCCAACCTAATGGTTCCTATTGAACAGCTCAAAGTTACTTCAATTTCAACCTGAATAAAATGAAATCTAACCTCCCCTAAAACTATCCCTTTGAAAATGCTCCTATCTCAGTAAGTAGCTCCACCATCTGCATCCAACCAATTGTACAAGTCAAAACCCAGACAGTCAGCCTTGATGTCTTCCTTTATTTTATACCTTCCTTCCTTTTCGATTCAATAAATAATGCCTGAAAGCTTCTCCTTGTCACTCTTCTAGATGTTGGGAAGCAGATGTAAAAAAAAGCAATTTCATGCTCTTGTGGAACTTAAATTGTGAGGAGACAAATAAATAAATTGCTATATAATCTAGTGTAAGGTAATGATGGAATGGTCAGTTTTCATTTCAATCTCAAAGAAGAATGCCAAAGAATATTCTAACTACCACACAATTGTGCTCATTTTACATTCTAGCAATCCTTCAAGCTCTTCCAGATGTATAAACTTGATTTAGGAAAGGAAGAGGAGCCAGAGATCAAATTGCTAATATCTGTTGCATCATAGAAAAAGCGAGGTAATTCCAGAAAAACATCTACTTCTGCTTCATTGACTATGCTAAAGCCTTTAACTGTGTGGATCACAACGAACTGTGGAAAATTCTTAAAGATATGAGAATACTAGACCACCTTACCTTCCTCTTGAGACACCTGTATGCAGGTTAAGAAGCAACAGTTAGAACCAGACATAGAACAACAGACTTGTTCAAAACTGGGAAAAGAGTAGATCAAGGTTGTATGTTGTTGCCCTGCTTATTTAACTTTGATGCAGAGTACATCTGTGTGAAACTCCAGGCTGGATGACTCATGAATTGGAATCAAGATTGCCAGGAGAAATATCAATGAATTCAGGTATGCAGATGATAAGACCCTAATGGCAGAGAGTAAGGAGGGACTAAAGAGCCTCTTGATGAAGGTGAAATAGGAGAGTAAAGAAGCTGGCTTAAAACTCAACATTGAAAAAAATGAAGATCATGGCATCCAGTCCCAACACTTCATGGCAAATAGATGACAAAGAAGTGGAAACAGTGATAGATTTTATTTTATTGGGCTCTAAAATCACCACAGACAGTGACTGCAGCCATGAAATTAAGACTAAAAGATGCTTGCTCCTTGGATAAAAACCTGAAATATCTAGATAGCATATTAAAAAGCTGAATCATAACTTTGCCAACAAAGGTCCATATAGTCAAAGCTATGGTTTTTCCAGTAGTCATGTACAGATGTTAGGTTTGGACCATAAAAATGAGCACTGAAGAACTGATGCTTTTGAACTGTGGTGTTGGAGAACACTCTTGAGAAGTCCCTTGGATAACAGGAGATCAAACCAGCCAATCCTAAAGGAAATCAACCCTGAATAGTCAAGCTGAAGCTCTAATTTGGCCACCTGATGTGAAAAGCCAACTCACTAGAAAAGACCCTGATACTGGGAAAGATTGAGAGCATGAGGAGAAGGGAGAGACAGGGGATGAGATCACTGAATGGTATCGTTGAATCAATGGACATGAGTTTCAGCAAACTCCAGGAGATAGTGAAGTCCAGGGAAGTCTGGCATGCTGCAATCCGTGGAGCTGCAAAGACATGACTTAGCAACTGAACAACAACAAAGGTAATTGTGAGTGTAATGAATATAAATAAAGTAAGAGGATAGAAATAGAGGGGACTATATTAGGGTGCTCACAAAGACAACCATTTAGTAGAAACTGAATGATGTGAGGAAATAATCCGTGTATGTATGTCTTATTATATTATATCAATCCCCAACAAAATAATTGCCCAGAGGGAAAGACAGGAACAAGGATGCATACTTTTTCTGTCTCTAGTAACTGCAGGTAGGTCAGTGTGATTCAACAGGAATAAGTAAGGAAGTGACTGGTAGAAAATAAGTCAGAAAGTGAGAGAGGAGACCATTTTATAGGACCTTTCAGGCCTTAGTAAGAGTTTTGTATGAGAAGTCACATTGGGTAGAGATACTGAGAGTAATGATTTAATTTACATTTTTTTAAATGCTGTTGACATGACTAGTTGAAACACTGATTCATAGGAGTTAGGTCTGACAGTTTGGTCTTCATCCCATGAAAGCCAGTGTCTCAGTTCATTTCTCAGTTCCTATCACCTGTCTGTGAATGGTACAGGTTCCTATCTACACAATGGATCTGCACAGTTTAAAAATTATGTGAAAGAGCCTTCATACTTCAGTGGACTTATTCATCTTAGAGTTCTAAGTCCTTGTATTCCACAACCTCCCATTTGTCAGGGTTATTATGTTACTTAAAATTATAAAATGGACTCAGTAAAAAGCTTTTTGTTGTTGAAATAAGTAAATGAACTTCACAAGTCATCTACCAGCTTCCTGAAATTTGGGAACCAGAAGTATAGAAGATAAGGAATCTTTTTATTTTCTTCCAATAAGAAATATGCAATTGTTTTTTGCCTTTTCTTTTTTAAAAGATTTTCTGTGTAATCTATTTGGTAGGTCTATAAATTCTTTATATTGATACAACTATACACTTTTATAGAGCAATGCATTTTCTTTGGCCTAAGTTAAAAAGACTACATTTCTTTCTTTCTTTTTTTTAAAAAAATAAAGATTTATTTATTTATTTATGTATTTTGGGCGGGGGTCGGGTTGGGGAGGGAGGGAGCGGGCGGGCCACTTCTATTGGTCTTTCATTTCTCTATTTTCATCCGTCTTTGTTCTTTGGCTCCTGAGGGCCTCCCATCGCGGTGGCGTCTGTTGTCGCAGAGCGCCGGCTCTGGGCGCATGCGCGCCAGAGCTCCGGCTCGGTGATTGGACACATCAGTCCAGCCGCTCCGCGGCACATGGGATCTTCCCAGGCCAGGGATCGAACCGGCGCCCCTTGCACTGCAAGGCGGTGTCCTTACCCACTGGACCACCAGGAGCCCAAAAGGCTCCGAGCTTACTTTTCTGTCTCTAGTAACTGCAGGTAGGTCAGTGTGATTCAACAGGAATAAGTAAGGAAGTGACTGGTAGAAAATAAGTCAGAAAGTGAGAGAGGAGACCATTTTATAGGACCTTTCAGGCCTTAGTAAGAGTTTTGTATGAGAAGTCACATTGGGTAGAGATACTGAGAGTAATGATTTAATTTACATTTTTTTAAATGCTGTTGACATGACTAGTTGAAACACTGATTCATAGGAGTTAGGTCTGACAGTTTGGTCTTCATCCCATGAAAGCCAGTGTCTCAGTTCATTTCTCAGTTCCTATCACCTGTCTGTGAATGGTACAGGTTCCTATCTACACAATGGATCTGCACAGTTTAAAAATTATGTGAAAGAGCCTTCATACTTCAGTGGACTTATTCATCTTAGAGTTCTAAGTCCTTGTATTCCACAACCTCCCATTTGTCAGGGTTATTATGTTACTTAAAATTATAAAATGGACTCAGTAAAAAGCTTTTTGTTGTTGAAATAAGTAAATGAACTTCACAAGTCATCTACCAGCTTCCTGAAATTTGGGAACCAGAAGTATAGAAGATAAGGAATCTTTTTATTTTCTTCCAATAAGAAATATGCAATTGTTTTTTGCCTTTTCTTTTTTAAAAGATTTTCTGTGTAATCTATTTGGTAGGTCTATAAATTCTTTATATTGATACAACTATACACTTTTATAGAGCAATGCATTTTCTTTGGCCTAAGTTAAAAAGACTACATTTCTTTCTTTCTTTTTTTTAAAAAAATAAAGATTTATTTATTTATTTATGTATTTTGGGCGGGGGTCGGGTTGGGGAGGGAGGGGAGCGGGCGGGCCACTTCTATTGGTCTTTCATTTCTCCATTTTCATCCGTCTTTGTTCTTTGGCTCCTGAGGGCCTCCCATCGCGGTGGCGTCTGTTGTCACAGAGCGCTAGCTCTGGGCGCATGCGCTCCAGAGCTCCGGCTCGGTGATTGGACACATCGGTCCAGCCGCTCCGCGGCACGTGGGATCTTCCCAGGCCAGGGATCGAACAGCGCCCCTTGCACTGCAAGGCAGTGTCCTTATCTACTGGACCACCAGGGGAAGCCCAAAAAGGCTACATTTCTATTCCTAGTAGCTAAACGAATTGTTTCTTATACATTCATACATAACCAATTTAACTGGAGACAACAAACACAAAACCAATGTAAGCCATATTTGTCTTCTAGATAAATTAAAACTTTGTTGTGGATGAATAATGTTGATAAATAAATTCTGAATTACCTTTATGTTATGTGCCAATGTATTTACCTCTCTGAAAATCAAGTTATCAAACTAAAGAATAAGAAGATTAAAAACAAAACAAGATTAAACTAACTGAACCTCAAAAGATCTTTACAGAAGTGACATCCTAGGATTCCAAAGTGTATGAGTTTCTGATTCTAAGAATTTCATTATAATGTTTAGTTTGATAAGATATCTTCAAAGCTTTCATCAAAGGCCAGTAAAGGAAAAGTTTCAGATCATATAGTAGCCTCAAATCACACTATATAAGCAGCTGCCTGCTTCACCTCTATGTTGGGGGAGGCAGACATTCAGATGCTTCTTGGATTGAGTAACTGTGTTCTAGGGGAGATGTGGTGTGTCCCCATGTCATTTCAGATCAGACAGCTAGCCAGTGGCATTTAGTCAGGGTTTCAATGCCAGAGCTAACACCTAAACAAAAGTGTTACTACCTGACTAAGTAATGGGTACCTTCATAAGAGAGACAGGTGGGATAATGAAAGAAGGATTTCTGAAGAGGAATTCAAATGGAAGGAAAGATTTCTCAAACAGAGGAAGAGTACACAGAGTGGACACGAGATGAGAACACATAACATGTGGGAATCATTGGTAAGGAGTCTGAAGAAGAGCTTAAATCAATTGTAGGGTACAGGGTGGGGTTTGAATGAAAGAACTATCATCAAAAAAATATATCATACATTTTCTCTACTTTCTCCAAATAACCTTTCCTGCTTTTCATCTGCATCCTCTGCCTTACCTACAACGTCACCAAGGGAGGGTGATATTATCAAAGATCACATACTGAATTTTGGAGAAGGGTGTTAGCTAAAATAGAAGAAATAAGTAGATGCTTTTTCCAGGTAGGACTATTGAAAGGCAGCCAGCTTCCTATCAAAAGTTCTCACAACTGGCTTAATCCCTTCTGAGAATGCTCTAGGGGGAATCTTGAGGTAGGTCTGAAATTTGGGGAGGCTGTAGGAAAGTGGTATTAAGTGTGGAAAGAGGTCAGAGAGTAGGGAGATCAGGGAGACTCCACCTTTCTATCCAAGCTGGTCTTCCATGTTGAAATATAAGCTTAAGAGAGCATTCTGCAAACTGACAAGTTATTGTAATAAGAGCAAAAAAGATGAGAAGAAATCAAATCCCGCGGAATGAAGACAAAGGTGACGGGATGAAGAGGCAAATGAAAGAAGTCTTAATAGGAGATTTATTAGAGACCATGGCTTGCTTGCGTCAGTCCCAGGGGTAGGAGGGACTTGGAAAGTGAATTCAGCAATAGTTCCTATTCTTTTGAGCTGAGGCCTTACAGAATGTGTTATTCCTCAAAAATGAGTTCTAGTCTACCTCAAGGCTTCCAGTTTGCTGAAGATGGATTCCCAACACTGTAAATGTATATTTTGGGGAACAATGGTAAAGGGGATGGCAACTTTGCTCTTTCTGGGTTAGTTTTGGTGGAAAATTGCATCTCTATTTACCTGCAAATGAGTCAGAATATAGCTGTATGAATGTCCATGTCACTGGAAGGAACAAAGCCTCAGCTGATCAAAAATGCTTCTGAATGGTGAGCAGCCTACAGAGACAACCTGCAGAAACTGCAGTCCTGTCTGTGAGGTTAGTATGCTCCACCTGGTTACCTCCAATTACAGACCTTGGTTAATTCTCAGTTACCTGAGTCAAAGCAACCATACATAAATCATGCAAAACTCAAGCACACATTTAGCACCTCCTTTGTGTTAGCGTTTTCCTAAGTACCCAAGGTTTAAAGATGAGTGAGAAACAGTCCTCTCACCATGCCCTGAGAAATTCAGTCTTACAAGAGATAGGGGGTATCTTGATGATGATAAACAATGTTCTGAGTTCTGTGATAGAGATGTGTGCACTTGCACTGGGGCCCCAAAGAGACATCATTTTATGACCTCTGCCTTACCTACAACGTCACCAAGGGAGGGTGATAAAATCTAGAATTTTGGAGAAGGGTGTTAGCTAAAATAGAAGAAATAAGTAGATGCTTTTTCCAGGTAGGACTATTGAAAGGCAGCCAGCTTCCTATCAAAAGTTCTCACAACTGGCTTAATCCCTTCTGAGAATGCTCTAGGGGGAATCTTGAGGTAGGTCTGAAATTTGGGGAGGCTGTAGGAAAGTGGTATTAAGTGTGGAAAGAGGTCAGAGAGTAGGGAGATCAGGGAGACTCCACCTTTCTATCCAAGCTGGTCTTCCATGTTGAAATATAAGCTTAAGAGAGCATTCTGCAAACTGACAAGTTATTGTAATAAGAGCAAAAAAGATGAGAAGAAATCAAATCCCGCGGAATGAAGACAAAGGTGACGGGATGAAGAGGCAAATGAAAGAAGTCTTAATAGGAGATTTATTAGAGACCATGGCTTGCTTGCGTCAGTCCCAGGGGTAGGAGGGACTTGGAAAGTGAATTCAGCAATAGTTCCTATTCTTTTGAGCTGAGGCCTTACAGAATGTGTTATTCCTCAAAAATGAGTTCTAGTCTACCTCAAGGCTTCCAGTTTGCTGAAGATGGATTCCCAACACTGTAAATGTATATTTTGGGGAACAATGGTAAAGGGGATGGCAACTTTGCTCTTTCTGGGTTAGTTTTGGTGGAAAATTGCATCTCTATTTACCTGCAAATGAGTCAGAATATAGCTGTATGAATGTCCATGTCACTGGAAGGAACAAAGCCTCAGCTGATCAAAAATGCTTCTGAATGGTGAGCAGCCTACAGAGACAACCTGCAGAAACTGCAGTCCTGTCTGTGAGGTTAGTATGCTCCACCTGGTTACCTCCAATTACAGACCTTGGTTAATTCTCAGTTACCTGAGTCAAAGCAACCATACATAAATCATGCAAAACTCAAGCACACATTTAGCACCTCCTTTGTGTTAGCGTTTTCCTAAGTACCCAAGGTTTAAAGATGAGTGAGAAACAGTCCTCTCACCATGCCCTGAGAAATTCAGTCTTACAAGAGATAGGGGGTATCTTGATGATGATAAACAATGTTCTGAGTTCTGTGATAGAGATGTGTGCACTTGCACTGGGGGCCCAGAGACATCATATATGACGTGCAAGGTTAGTCAGATGCATCTGCCTTGGTTGATGCATGTTAAGAGCTCACCAAAGAATAAAGGAATGGTGAAGGAATTTCTCAGCAAAGTGAAAGGCATAGGAAGATGGAACCAGGTTTTACATACTGCTTATGGGAACAGTTTTGTTTTTCTTTTTTTTTTTTTAATTTTGGCCTCTTTTATTTATTTATTTATTTATTTATTTATTTATTTATTTATTTTTAATTTATTTTCATCCATCTTTACTCTTTGGCGTGTGTGGGTCTCCAATCACAGCAGCCTCTCTCAAGGCAGAGCACCAGCTCTAGGCACATGTGCTCCAGAGGGCTGGCTCACAATAGGATGCACTGGTCCAGTCGCTCGATGGCACATGGGATCTTCCTGGGCCAGGGATCGAACCAGTGCCCCTTTCACTGCAAGGCAGAGTCTTTACCCACTGGACCACCAGGAAAGCCCAGGGAACAGATTTTTAAAGTTAATAATAGATTTTCTCATACATCTGCTTTAAAACCTCTATTGCTTTTCCACACATATGAGAAAAAAAGGGCTAAACTCAAAACCATGAGGGGGGCTCCACAAAGTTTATCTTTCTTTCCTCCTCTGCTCTGCCCACATGACTTCTTTCTGTTCTTCAAAGACATCAAGTCCATTCCTATCTCAAGACCTTTTCATCTGCTGCTTCCTCTCTCATGAATGCTCTTCCCTCAACTTCTTCTCATTTTTCAGACCTCATCCAGATGTGAACCCCTCAAGGAGTCTTTCCGAGACACTTAACTTAGACCCCTAACCTCAGTCACTCTCTCTCAGTCTCTTGTTTTATTTTATTTTCTTCATGACAGTTAACATTCTGTCTCCCTCAGGTAGAGAATAAGCTCCTTTTTTTTTTTTTTTTAAACCTTTATTTTACTTTTAACTTTTACAGAGTTTTGTTGTTCACAGACATGCATGTTCTCAGATTAGTCACATGTATATCCCCCCCTTCCCTCCCCTCCCGACCATCACACAGCACCCCTGAAGGATCCCCTTTTCTCACAGAGCAATGACTAGAGCTATTTTCTTCACTTGTGATAGTACAGGCCTTCATGCTACTTCCTTTACGCCTCTCACCCACTGTTCCTTCCCCACAATGTCCATATGTCCACTGTCCATGTCTGTCTTTCTGTCGCTTCACTGCATGTGCCATCATCACCATCCTACTAGATTCCATATATATGTGTTAATATACTGTATTTGTCCTTCTCTTTCTGACTGACTTCACTTTTTAGGATACGTTCTAGTTCCAGCCACCTCATTAGGGTTGATTCTTCTGCATTTCTCTTTACAGCTGTGTAGTATTCCATTGTATATATGTACCAGAGCTTTTGGATCCATTCGTTCGTTGATGGGCATCTAGGTTCCTTCCATGTTCTAGCTATTGTATAGAGAGCTGCAATGAACATTGGGGTACAGGTGCTTCTTTCAGTTTTGATTTCGTCAGGGTATAAGCCTAAGAGTGGGATTGCTGGGTCATATGGTGCTTCTATTTTTAGTTTTTTAAGAAATCTCCAGACTGTCTTCCATAGAGGCTGTATCAATTTACACTCCCACCAGCAATGCAGGAGTATTCCCTTTTCTCCGTAGCCTCTCCAGCATTTATTGTCTGTGGATTTGTGGATGATGGCCATTCTGACGGGTGTGAGGTGATATCTCATTGTAGTTTTGATTTGCATTTCTCTAATTATTAGTGAAGTTGAGCATCGTTTCATGTGTTTTTCAAAGACATCAAGTCCATTCCTATCTCAAGACCTTTTCATCTGCTGCTTCCTCTCTCATGAATGCTCTTCCCTCAACTTCTTCTCATTTTTCAGACCTCATCCAGATGTGAACCCCTCAAGGAGTCTTTCCGAGACACTTAACTTAGACCCCTAACCTCAGTCACTCTCTCTCAGTCTCTTGTTTTATTTTATTTTCTTCATGACAGTTAACATTCTGTCTCCCTCAGGTAGAGAATAAGCTCCTTTTTTTTTTTTTTTTAAACCTTTATTTTACTTTTAACTTTTACAGAGTTTTGTTGTTCACAGACATGCATGTTCTCAGATTAGTCACATGTATATCCCCCCCTTCCCTCCCCTCCCGACCATCACACAGCACCCCTGAAGGATCCCCTTTTCTCACAGAGCAATGACTAGAGCTATTTTCTTCACTTGTGATAGTACAGGCCTTCATGCTACTTCCTTTACGCCTCTCACCCACTGTTCCTTCCCCACAATGTCCATATGTCCACTGTCCATGTCTGTCTTTCTGTCGCTTCACTGCATGTGCCATCATCACCATCCTACTAGATTCCATATATATGTGTTAATATACTGTATTTGTCCTTCTCTTTCTGACTGACTTCACTTTTTAGGATACGTTCTAGTTCCAGCCACCTCATTAGGGTTGATTCTTCTGCATTTCTCTTTACAGCTGTGTAGTATTCCATTGTATATATGTACCAGAGCTTTTGGATCCATTCGTTCGTTGATGGGCATCTAGGTTCCTTCCATGTTCTAGCTATTGTATAGAGAGCTGCAATGAACATTGGGGTACAGGTGCTTCTTTCAGTTTTGATTTCGTCAGGGTATAAGCCTAAGAGTGGGATTGCTGGGTCATATGGTGCTTCTATTTTTAGTTTTTTAAGAAATCTCCAGACTGTCTTCCATAGAGGCTGTATCAATTTACACTCCCACCAGCAATGCAGGAGTATTCCCTTTTCTCCGTAGCCTCTCCAGCATTTATTGTCTGTGGATTTGTGGATGATGGCCATTCTGACGGGTGTGAGGTGATATCTCATTGTAGTTTTGATTTGCATTTCTCTAATTATTAGTGAAGTTGAGCATCGTTTCATGTGTTTTTGGGCCATCTGTATGTCATCGTTGGAGAGGTGTCTGTTTAGGTCCTTTTCCCATTTTTTGATTGGGTTGTTCGTTTTTCTGCTGCTGAGTTGTCTGAGTTGCTTGTAGATTTTGGAGATTAATTCTTTGTCTGTTGTTTCATTTGCTATGATTTTCTCCCACTCTGTGGGCTGTCTGTTCAGCTTTTTTGTAATTTCTTTAGCTGTACAAAAGCTTTTAAGTTTCATGAGGTCCCACATGTTCATTTGTCTTTTTAGTTCCACTATTCTAGTAGGTGGGTCAGAGAAGATCTTGCTTTGATTGATGTCCTTGAGGGTTTTGCCTATATTCTCCTCTAAGAGTTTGATGGTTTCTGGCCTTACATTTAAGTCTTTAATCCATTTTGAGTTGATCTTTGTGTATGGTGTCAGAAAATGTTCCAACTTCATTTTCTTGCATGTAGCTGTCCAATTTTCCCAGCACCATTTGTTGAAGAGGCTGTCTTTGTCCCATTTTATATGTTCGCCTCCTTTGTCAAAAATAAGGTACCCATAGGTGCGTGGGTTTACCTCTGGGTTCTCGATCTTGTTCCATTGGTCGATATTTCTGTTTTTGTGCCAGTACCATACTGTCTTGAGGACTGTTGCTTTGTAGTAGAGTCTGGAGTTGGGGAGGCTGATCCCCCCAGCTCCATTCTTCTTCCTCAGGATTGCTTTGGCTATTCGAGGTCTTTTCTGTTTCCATATGAACTGTGTTATTCGTTGGTCTAGTTCTGTGAAGAATGTTATTGGAAGTTTGATAGGGATCGCATTGAATCTATAGATGACATTTGGTAGTATGGTCATTTTCACAATATTGATTCTCCCGACCCAGGAACACGGGGAATTATGTCTATTGTATAGAGAGCTGCAATGAACATTGGGGTACAGGTGCTTCTTTCAGTTTTGATTTCGTCAGGGTATAAGCCTAAGAGTGGGATTGCTGGGTCATATGGTGCTTCTATTTTTAGTTTTTTAAGAAATCTCCAGACTGTCTTCCATAGAGGCTGTATCAATTTACACTCCCACCAGCAATGCAGGAGTATTCCCTTTTCTCCGTAGCCTCTCCAGCATTTATTGTCTGTGGATTTGTGGATGATGGCCATTCTGACGGGTGTGAGGTGATATCTCATTGTAGTTTTGATTTGCATTTCTCTAATTATTAGTGAAGTTGAGCATCGTTTCATGTGTTTTTGGGCCATCTGTATGTCATCGTTGGAGAGGTGTCTGTTTAGGTCCTTTTCCCATTTTTTGATTGGGTTGTTCGTTTTTCTGCTGCTGAGTTGTCTGAGTTGCTTGTAGATTTTGGAGATTAATTCTTTGTCTGTTGTTTCATTTGCTATGATTTTCTCCCACTCTGTGGGCTGTCTGTTCAGCTTTTTTGTAATTTCTTTAGCTGTACAAAAGCTTTTAAGTTTCATGAGGTCCCACATGTTCATTTGTCTTTTTAGTTCCACTATTCTAGTAGGTGGGTCAGAGAAGATCTTGCTTTGATTGATGTCCTTGAGGGTTTTGCCTATATTCTCCTCTAAGAGTTTGATGGTTTCTGGCCTTACATTTAAGTCTTTAATCCATTTTGAGTTGATCTTTGTGTATGGTGTCAGAAAATGTTCCAACTTCATTTTCTTGCATGTAGCTGTCCAATTTTCCCAGCACCATTTGTTGAAGAGGCTGTCTTTGTCCCATTTTATATGTTCGCCTCCTTTGTCAAAAATAAGGTACCCATAGGTGCGTGGGTTTACCTCTGGGTTCTCGATCTTGTTCCATTGGTCGATATTTCTGTTTTTGTGCCAGTACCATACTGTCTTGAGGACTGTTGCTTTGTAGTAGAGTCTGGAGTTGGGGAGGCTGATCCCCCCAGCTCCATTCTTCTTCCTCAGGATTGCTTTGGCTATTCGAGGTCTTTTCTGTTTCCATATGAACTGTGTTATTCGTTGGTCTAGTTCTGTGAAGAATGTTATTGGAAGTTTGATAGGGATCGCATTGAATCTATAGATGACATTTGGTAGTATGGTCATTTTCACAATATTGATTCTCCCGACCCAGGAACACGGAATATTTCTCCATCTGTTTAACTCTTCTTTAATGTCTCTCATGAGTGTCTTGTAATTTTCTGTGTACAGTTCTTTTGTTTCTTTGGGTAGGTTTATTCCTAGATATTTGATTCTTTTGGTTGCGATGGTGAAGGGGATTGCCTCTTTGATTTCAATTTCTGATTTTTCATTGTTTGTGTATAGGAATGCCAGTGATTTCTGTATATTGATTTTGTATCCTGCGACTTTGCTGAATTCGCTGATTAACTCTAGTAGTTTTGTAATAGTGTCTTTGGGATTTTCTATATATAATATCATGTCATCTGCAAATAGAGAGAGTTTGACTTCTTCTTTTCCAATCTGGATTCCTTTGATTTCTTTCTCTTCTCTTATTGCTGTTGCTAGAACTTCCAGGACTATGTTGAATAAGAGTGGTGAAAGTGGACACCTTTGTCTTGTTCCTGATCTTAGAGGGAATGCTTTGAGTTTTTCACCATTGAGGATAATGTTCGCTGTGGGCTTCTCATATATGGCTTTCACTATGTTAAGATAAGTTCCTTCTATGCCCATTTTTTGAAGAGTTTTTATCATAAATGGATGCTGTACTTTGTCAAAGGCGTTTTCTGCATCTATTGAGATGATCATGTGGTTTTTGTCTTTCAATTTGTTGATATGGTGTATCACATTGATTGATTTGCGGATGTTGAAGAATCCTTGCATGCCTGGGATGAACCCAACTTGATCGTGATGAATGAGCTTTTTGATGTGTTGCTGAATCCTGTTTGCTAGGATTTTGTTGAGGATTTTGGCATCTAGATTCATCAGTGAAATTGGCCTATATTTCTGTTTTTGTGCCAGTACCATACTGTCTTGATGACTGTTGCTTTGTAGTAGAGTCTGGAGTTGGGGAGGCTGATCCCCCCAGCTCCATTCTTCTTCCTCAGGATTGCTTTGGCTATTCGAGGTCTTTTCTGTTTCCATATGAACTGTGTTATTCGTTGGTCTAGTTCTGTGAAGAATGTTATTGGAAGTTTGATAGGGATCGCATTGAATCTATAGATGACATTTGGTAGTATGGTCATTTTCACAATATTGATTCTCCCGACCCAGGAACACGGAATATTTCTCCATCTGTTTAACTCTTCTTTAATGTCTCTCATGAGTGTCTTGTAATTTTCTGTGTACAGTTCTTTTGTTTCTTTGGGTAGGTTTATTCCTAGATATTTGATTCTTTTGGTTGCGATGGTGAAGGGGATTGCCTCTTTGATTTCAATTTCTGATTTTTCATTGTTTGTGTATAGGAATGCCAGTGATTTCTGTATATTGATTTTGTATCCTGCGACTTTGCTGAATTCGCTGATTAACTCTAGTAGTTTTGTAATAGTGTCTTTGGGATTTTCTATATATAATATCATGTCATCTGCAAATAGAGAGAGTTTGACTTCTTCTTTTCCAATCTGGATTCCTTTGATTTCTTTCTCTTCTCTTATTGCTGTTGCTAGAACTTCCAGGACTATGTTGAATAAGAGTGGTGAAAGTGGACACCTTTGTCTTGTTCCTGATCTTAGAGGGAATGCTTTGAGTTTTTCACCATTGAGGATAATGTTCGCTGTGGGCTTCTCATATATGGCTTTCACTATGTTAAGATAAGTTCCTTCTATGCCCATTTTTTGAAGAGTTTTTATCATAAATGGATGCTGTACTTTGTCAAAGGCTTTTTCTGCATCTATTGAGATGATCATGTGGTTTTTGTCTTTCAATTTGTTGATATGGTGTATCACATTGATTGATTTGCGGATGTTGAAGAATCCTTGCATGCCTGGGATGAACCCAACTTGATCGTGATGAATGAGCTTTTTGATGTGTTGCTGAATCCTGTTTGCTAGGATTTTGTTGAGGATTTTGGCATCTAGATTCATCAGTGAAATTGGCCTATAATTTTCTTTTTTTGTGATGTCTTTGCCTGGCTTTGGTATCAACGTGATGGTGGCCTCGTAGAATGTGTTTGGAAGTGTTCCTTCCTGGGCAATTTTTTGGAAGAGTTTTAGAAGGACAGGCATTAGCTCTTCTTTAAATGTTTGGTAGAATTCACTTGTGAAACCATCTGGCCCTGGGCTTTTATTTTTGGGTAGATTTTTGATCACAAGGTCGATTTCTGAGCTTGTGATTGGCTTGTTCATAGTTTCTATTTCTTCCTGGTTGAGTCTTGGGAGATTAATCTTCTCTAAGAAACTGTCCATTTCTTCCAGGTTGTCCAGTTTGTTGCCATAGAGTTGTTCATAATAGTCTCTTCGAATCCTTTGGATTTCTGCATTATCCGTTGTAATCTCTCCTTTTTCATTTTTGATTTTGGTGATCTGGTTCTTCTCTCTCTTTTTCTTGATGAGTGTGTCGATTTTATTGACTTTTTCGAAGAGCCAGCTTTTTGTTTTATTTATCTTTACTATTGTTTCTTTTGTTTCTTTTTCATTTATTTCTGCTCTGATCTTTATGATTTCCCTTCTTCTGCTGGCTTTGGGGTGTTTTTGTTCTTCTTTCTCCAGTTGTTTTAAGCGTAAGGTAAGGTCGTCTCTTTGAGACTTTCCTAGTTTCTTGAGGTGGGATTGAATTGCTATAAACTTCCCTCTTAGAACTGCTTTTGCAGTATCCCATAGGTTTTGCATGGTCGTGTGTTCATTGTCATTTTCTTCTAGGAATTTTTTTATTTCTCCTTTGATTTCCTCAATGATCAGTTGGTTTTTTAGGTATGTGTTGTTTAATCTCCATGTGTTTGTGTTTTTAGCGTTTTTTTTCCTGTAGTTGATCTCTAGTCTCACTGCATTGTGGTCCGAGAGGATGGTTGATAGAATTTCAGTTTTCTTGAATTGACTGAGGATTGATTTGTGGCCCAAGATGTGGTCTATCCTGGAGAATGTTCCGTGAGCACTTGAGAAGAAAGTGTATTCTTCTGCTTTTGGATGGAAAGTCCTAAAGATATCAATGAGGTCCATTTCTTCTAGTGTGGCATTTAAGGCTTGTGTTTCTTTATTAATTTTCTGTTTGGATGATCTGTCCATTGGTGTGAGAGGAGTGTTAAAGTCTCCTACTATGATTGTGTTGCTGTCAATGTCTTCTTTTATGTCTGAAAGTGTTTGTCTTATGTATTGGGGTGCTCCTGCGTTGGGAGCGTAGATATTTATGATTGTTATGTCTTCTTCTTGGATGGATCCCTTAATCATGATGTAGTGACCTGCCTTGTCCCTTAGAATCTTCTTTACTTTAAAATCTATTTTATCTGATATGAGGACTGCTACTCCAGCTTTCTTTTGGGTTCCATTTGCATGGAATATCTTTTTCCAGCCTCTCACTTTCAGTCTATGAGTGTCTCTAGGTCTGAAATGAGTTTCTTGGATGCAGCATATGTATGGGTCGTGTTTTTGGATCCATTCAGTCACTCTGTGTCTTTTGGTTGGGGCGTTTAGTCCATTGACATTCAAAGTAATTATTGATACAAATGATCCTATTGTCATCTTCTTAGATGTTATGATGGGTTTGTTTCGTGGATCTTCTCCTTTTATACTTGTTTTCTATATAAGTCCCTTTAACATTTGTTGTAAGGCTGGTTTGGTGTGACTAAATTCTTTTAATTTTTGCTTATCTGTAAAGCTTTTGATTTCTCTTCTTCTGCTGGCTTTGGGGTGTTTTTGTTCTTCTTTCTCCAGTTGTTTTAAGCGTAAGGTAAGGTCGTCTCTTTGAGACTTTCCTAGTTTCTTGAGGTGGGATTGAATTGCTATAAACTTCCCTCTTAGAACTGCTTTTGCAGTATCCCATAGGTTTTGCATGGTCGTGTGTTCATTGTCATTTTCTTCTAGGAATTTTTTTATTTCTCCTTTGATTTCCTCAATGATCAGTTGGTTTTTTAGGTATGTGTTGTTTAATCTCCATGTGTTTGTGTTTTTAGCGTTTTTTTTTCCTGTAGTTGATCTCTAGTCTCACTGCATTGTGGTCCGAGAGGATGGTTGATAGAATTTCAGTTTTCTTGAATTGACTGAGGATTGATTTGTGGCCCAAGATGTGGTCTATCCTGGAGAATGTTCCGTGAGCACTTGAGAAGAAAGTGTATTCTTCTGCTTTTGGATGGAAAGTCCTAAAGATATCAATGAGGTCCATTTCTTCTAGTGTGGCATTTAAGGCTTGTGTTTCTTTATTAATTTTCTGTTTGGATGATCTGTCCATTGGTGTGAGAGGAGTGTTAAAGTCTCCTACTATGATTGTGTTGCTGTCAATGTCTTCTTTTATGTCTGAAAGTGTTTGTCTTATGTATTGGGGTGCTCCTGCGTTGGGAGCGTAGATATTTATGATTGTTATGTCTTCTTCTTGGATGGATCCCTTAATCATGATGTAGTGACCTGCCTTGTCCCTTAGAATCTTCTTTACTTTAAAATCTATTTTATCTGATATGAGGACTGCTACTCCAGCTTTCTTTTGGGTTCCATTTGCATGGAATATCTTTTTCCAGCCTCTCACTTTCAGTCTATGAGTGTCTCTAGGTCTGAAATGAGTTTCTTGGATGCAGCATATGTATGGGTCGTGTTTTTGGATCCATTCAGTCACTCTGTGTCTTTTGGTTGGGGCGTTTAGTCCATTGACATTCAAAGTAATTATTGATACAAATGATCCTATTGTCATCTTCTTAGATGTTATGATGGGTTTGTTTCGTGGATCTTCTCCTTTTATACTTGTTTTCTATATAAGTCCCTTTAACATTTGTTGTAAGGCTGGTTTGGTGTGACTAAATTCTTTTAATTTTTGCTTATCTGTAAAGCTTTTGATTTCTCCATCAATTTTGAAGGAGATCCTTGCAGGGTAGAGGATTCTTGGTTGCAGATTATTCTCTTTCAGCCGTTTAAATGTGTCCTGCCATTCCCTTCTGGCCTGCAGAGTTTCTGTTGAAAGATCAGCTGTTAAACGGATGGGCTTTCCCTTGTATGTCACTAGTTGCTTTTCCCTTGCTGCTTTGAGAATTCTATCTTTGTGTTTAATTTGTGTTAACTTCATTAATATGTGTCTTGGTGTGTTTCTTCTCGGATTGATTCTGTTAGGTACTCTTTGTGCTTCTTGGACTTGATTGACTATTTCTTTTCCCATGTTGGGGAAATTTTCAACTAGAATCTCTTCAAGAATATTCTCATAGCCTTTCTTTTTTTCTTCTTCTTCTGGAACCCCTATAATTCGAATATTGGTGCGTTTGATATTATCCCAGAGGTCTCTGAGGCTGTCCTCTGCTCTTTTCATTCTTTGAGCTAGATTCTGTTTTTCAGCAGTTACTTCCACCATTTTATCTTCCAGCTCACTTATCCGGTCTTCTGTCTCAGATACTCTGCTCTTGATTCCTTCTACAGTGTTTTTCAGTTCAGCAACTGAGTTGTTTGTCTCTGTTACTTTTTTGGTAAGTTCTTGTATTTCTTTATTCAGTGTGTTAGTTGTGTCTTGAAATTTCTCTGAAATTCTGTTTTCAGTGTCTTTGATCATCTTTACTATCATTCTTCTGAAATCACTTTCAGAAAGTTGGTCCAAATTCTCTTCATTGATTTGATCTTGTGTGTTTGTGGATGGTTCCTTCGCTTGTGTGGTATTTCTCTGCCGTTTCATTGTTATTATTAATTTTTTAAAACTGATTCTGTTTGGGATTTCCTTTTCCCAGACTTTGAGTTACGTCTGTTGGTGTTTGTTTGGATGGGGCTTCTATTCTGGGTGATGCTGGTGATTGGGTGATGTCAGAACTTGTATACAAGTGATTACCTTTGCTGGCGTTCTCACTTGTATACTGCTCTTTAGTGCTATGCGTTCTCTAGTATTGTAGAGTTTTGGAGTCAGTGCACCCTCCTTAAAACCCCGGGGCTTGTTGCCTGACCAGGGAATGAAGATTTCACGGCTGGTTTTTTATGGCATTAAATGATATTAAAACATATATATGCAAATGAGAAACAGAAGGTATACCTTTGACAAATGGCAATTTAAAAATTATGCAAGTACTATCTAGCGTATTGAATTATACACATAAACATATACAGCTATAACATAACCCAAGCATTCCAATCAAAAATACAGTACAATACGTTAGCACGGCAAATAGAGAAATCCAAGAATGATATCCACAAGTTAATAAGCAAACTAAGTAGAGAACCGATTGGAGAATAATGCTAGAGCAGGATCCCCGTTGGGGATAAGGCAATGAGGACAGAACAGACTAAGAAATATAGTGGGGAAAGGGAAAAAGAGAAAGGGAGGATAGAAGAGAAATATAGAATAATATTGCAAAGTTAAATATAGGAGAAAATTTTCAGCATATTATCCCAGAGTTCTCTGAGGCTATCCTCTGCTCTTTTCATTCTTTGAGCTAGAATCTGTTTCTCAGCAGTTACTTCCACCATTTTATCTTCCAGCTCACTTATCCGGTCTTCTGTCTCAGATACTCTGCTCTTGATTCCTTCTACAGTGTTTTTCAGTTCAGCAACTGAGTTGTTTGTCTCTGTTACTTTTTTGGTAAGTTCTTGTATTTCTTTATTCAGTGTGTTAGTTGTGTCTTGAAATTTCTCTGAAATTCTGTTTTCAGTGTCTTTGATCATCTTTACTATCATTCTTCTGAAATCACTTTCAGAAAGTTGGTCCAAATTCTCTTCATTGATTTGATCTTGTGTGTTTGTGGATGGTTCCTTCGCTTGTGTGGTATTTCTCTGCCGTTTCATTGTTATTATTAATTTTTTAAAACTGATTCTGTTTGGGATTTCCTTTTCCCAGACTTTGAGTTACGTCTGTTGGTGTTTGTTTGGATGGGGCTTCTATTCTGGGTGATGCTGGTGATTGGGTGATGTCAGAACTTGTATACAAGTGATTACCTTTGCTGGCGTTCTCACTTGTATACTGCTCTTTAGTGCTATGCGTTCTCTAGTATTGTAGAGTTTTGGAGTCAGTGCACCCTCCTTAAAACCCCGGGGCTTGTTGCCTGACCGGGGAATGAAGATTTCACGGCTGGTTTGTTATGGCATTAAATGATATTAAAACATATATATGCAAATGAGAAACAGAAGGTATACCTTTGACAAATGGCAATTTAAAAATTATGCAAGTACTATCTAGCGTATTGAATTATACACATAAACATATACAGCTATAACATAACCCAAGCATTCCAATCAAAAATACAGTACAATACGTTAGCACGGCAAATAGAGAAATCCAAGAATGATATCCACAAGTTAATAAGCAAACTAAGTAGAGAACCGATTGGAGAATAATGCTAGAGCAGGATCCCCGTTGGGGATAAGGCAATGAGGACAGAACAGACTAAGAAATATAGTGGGGAAAGGGAAAAAGAGAAAGGGAGGATAGAAGAGAAATATAGAATAATATTGCAAAGTTAAATATAGGGAGATAAAGATTTGTATGTATTAGAATTTAGTGCTATAGGAAAGGAGCTTCAGAGAAAGCAAAGAATTATAGAGGAGGTAGTAGTACAAATGAAAAAATTATTAAAAATTAAAAGATCTAAATTTTATAGAAAAATATAGAAAAACAAAGCAAAAGTAATAAAAACAAACAAAACCCCCACAGAACCTTAAAAGGCCAATGGAGAACCAGAAGTTTATACCAAAATAAAATGTGTGGTTTAAAAAGAAAAAGAAAAAAAAAAAATTATGTAAACTTGAATATATTCAGTCTTACTGATAAGATTAGTAGCTTCAATAGAATCCAGTGAAGGAAATGAACACACCCCCCCCCCCCCCCCCACACCCCCCCAAGAAAGAAAAAAAAAAAAAAAGCAGTGGGTGCACTGAGTGGGTTTGGAAAAAAGAGAAAAAAAAAATTGAAACAAAGTAATACAATACAAAAAATGAAATTTTAAAGTCCAGCAGTAACTCCAGCTTCAGAGAAAACGTGAAAATAGTGTTTATGTTCTTCTGTCTCTTGCTGACTATTCAGGAATTATCAGTCTTTTTCTTGCCTCTGGCAGTGGTTGGATCTGAAGACCTCTTTGACTGCTTGTTTGTTTCGGCCTATTCCAGAATTAAAAGGCCCGCCCAGGCTGGCCCTGGGAGTTTCTTAATCCAAATCCCTTTTCTTGCTGGGTGGAGCTAAGTTCCCTCCCTGTAACTTGACCAGCAGCTCTGTAGTTTGACCAGCAGCCAAACTACAGTAGGGAAAATGGCGTCTGTCTCACAGAGGATTTATTCCCACACGCTCTATGGGAAGCACTTCCACAGTGACCCCGACCCTGCTGCAGGCCACCGTCGACCCCCGCCACCGCGGGAGATGTCAGGTTACTCAGAGGTGAGTCTGGCTCAGTCACATGCAGGATCGCTATTCCTCTCTCCCTGATCACAGTGCGCAGAGACTTTCCAGTCCTCCTCGGCGGCTCTGTGATCGGGTTAATCGTAACCTCCTCCAAAGGGAACTGAGTGCCGCCCTTCCGAGGCCTGCTCAAGGGCACTTCTAGCTCAAGGGGGCACCTGGACCCTCCAAAGCAGGTCTGGCTCAGTCCCTTGTGGGTGTTAGTGTTCCTCTCCCGGGTTTTGATCTGCAACAGGCTTTGCGGCTTTGGCCCGCCCAGCCTCTCCGGTGGGTATGAGGTTTGACTTTTAAAAGTGCGATTGCGCCCCTCCTACCGTCTTGATGCGGCTTCTCCTTTGTTCTTCGATGTGGGGTGTCCTCTCTGTGATCAGATCCAACCTCTTTTCGTCCATGGTTTCCCAGGAACTCGTCGCAATTCAGGCGATTTTGCAGGAGAGATGAGTGCACGTCCTTCTACGCCGCCATCTTAGCTCCACCCCGAGAATAAGCTCCTTAATGGCAGACATTCTATGTCTATATTTACAATTTCAGCATCTAGAGTTTCTGACACAATAATTGACTTCAATAGATGGACTAAATGGTGACTGCAGGACACCCAGAAATGATAGGTAATACCTACAAAGGTGGATAAGACTTGCGTCAATAGTCATTACAGTAATAATATCCATTAATTAATGGGCACTTTTTGTGTGCTTGTGTAACCTTCAGAGTATGCTTGGAATATAAAATATTAGCCCTCTTTTAAAGACAAAGTGTATTTGGGTGAACTAGAAAGGGCAATTTTGTAATGTGTCTATGTCTTACTATCCCTGAGTAGAACTGGATTTTGAACCTAACCTACCTGATTCCCAAAACCTATATTTAATAATTCAGTAGAGAGGGGTAATTGGACTATACTCCCTCAAACTACCTCAGAACCTTACTATCTGAGGCATCTTCTAGATTCACGTGATTATATATAATTCTAGGAAAAGAGATGTCAATTGTGGGGAGAGAACAAATCAAACCTATAGTAGATATCAGTTTTGTCCCCAAGTAGCCAGAGGTTCTGTTTCTACTTAAACTCAGTACACACTTATTTTTAATTTAAAAAAAAAGTGAGCCAACATATCTTTTACATTAGAAATACAGAAATATCAGGGGAAAATCTATTTGTTTCATGTCAAGCATATGAATATAAGGGACAAAATTAGTTAATTTCTTGGACTTCTGACCTCATGATGACCAAAAATGTCATGTGTGTATATGTGGTGTGTGCATGTGTGTGTTTTTACAACTTTAGCTCGAAAATAAGTTTGAGGTGACTTACAATACGTATATAATAGAAATACAAATAATAAAACAAGAAATGAAGACAGGATACCATGGGGGAGGAATGAAACACAGTTTGATATAAGCTTATCACAAACAGATGCATACCATAAAGTTATGTGTATTCATTAGAAGTAGGCTTTAGATTTAGTAGAGTTTCC
Organism: Tragulus kanchil; assembly: GCA_022376925.1. Lineage (NCBI taxonomy): Eukaryota > Metazoa > Chordata > Mammalia > Artiodactyla > Tragulidae > Tragulus > Tragulus kanchil. The sequence continues at coordinate 110,599,205 of JAIOJX010000032.1, read as the reverse complement.
TTGTAACCAAATCAAAGAAGGAACTATGACATGTCATATACTTGTAAGAGTTAACAAAATAAAAAACAATCTAGTTGCTTGGAGCAAAAAAATGCCAACTACTTATAATTTTTCCTGGCCACAAAACCTAACGAATTTTTCTCATAGTTTCAGAAATTTTTTTTTTTTACTCATGTGTAGAGTAAAAGTTCATAATACTATTATTATGGAGTCCCTCAATCCAAGCCAAGGGCAATGTATCAAAAGGCAATTGTACAAAAGCAACTCTATGAAACACAAAATCAATGCAGCTCTCAGATGATCCAGTGTGGTCTAAGGGCAGAGGAACTAATGAACTGTATATCTTCAAGCAGACTTTTATTAATGCTATTTCTTGCAACTAAATTTCTATTTAGAGTAAGTTAACAAAGAATCTGAGATTCCACTTTGTGTCAAATTCTTGGCATATAGGTATTTAAAAGCATAATCATCTACTCTTACAGTTAGCTAACTGGAGGATATGATATGCTTTTGAAAATTAAGAAACAAAGCTGTGTGTCTGGATGGATGGCCAAGGAAGAAAATGTGGATAGAGCCAACATTACCCATGAAAACATAGAGAGAAATGTGGCCAAAATTATCCATGAAAACATAGATAGAGTCTAACCTAATACACTAACAACTGGCATAAAATTGTGGAATTTTCAGCTTTCAATTTTTATAAGACAATATGATTTCTCTTTTAATTACAACTGAATTTTCACTGGAATTGTTGACTACTGTGCTGAGTTGGCCAAGGACTCTTACATTTCAAAGAGACAAAAATCTTGGGAGTAACTATACATTCACTAGTGAGTGCATTCAGCCTGTGCTCTAAAATGCCACTTTGAGAAAAGGGAGTCTGGAAAAGTTCCCTGTTCAGCAATTGTGTTTTAATAAATAAAAAGGCAGCTGTGATGAAGAGAAAGCAGCATATGGGACAAAAATCCTACAAGTAAATTGTCTGCAGAATGCTGCAGTAGTCCCCGTGGCATGTGCTTCCTAGAGAATGACGGGACGTTTGTCAACACACGTAGAGCAAGCGATAGGAAAAGGCACCCATGTATAATTCATCTCTCTATCAAGTTAAACACACAAATACCCCAATTGTAGGTTGGCACAGACTAAATATTTTAAAGCTTCCCACAGTGCTCTGGGTCCTCATTGTTGCCGTTCCAGACAGCATTAGGAAACAAGCATTTCCCTCATTCAGAGTCACTGACAAGCACCTGCTTCTCTTGGTCAACGAGCACCGTCACTTAATGTGGGTTGTCAAGGCTCTCCTTGACTGGAAGCTATTGTAGAAAGACTTCAAGCTAGAGGGAAAACACCCAGTTATACTTATGGGTGTGCCGTATTTTTTAATTAGTGAAGTGCAGAATCCTACTGTTCTCTGTTTCCTGGTGAGATTTTTAAAATTATTATTATAATTAAAAATTTTTTTGGTCTCTTTTATTTTTTTTTATTTATTTATTTTCATTCATCTTTATTCTTTGGCCTGTGTGGGCCTTCCATTGCAGTGGCCTCTCTTGTTGCAGAGCACCTGCTCTTGGCCCATGCTCTCCAGAGCACTGGCTCATGATTGGAAATACTGGTACAGCTGCTCTGCGGCACATGGGGTCTTCCTGGGCCAGGGATCGAACTGGCTCCCCTTGTGCTGCATGGCAGACTCTTTACCCATTGGACCACCAGGGAAGTCCCTGGAGAGATTTTTTTTTTAGCATAATATCTACACACTTCAATGAAGGCATGCTAATGTGAGTGTGTGATGTGTGTATGTGTGTGTGTCTGGGTGTGTGTGTGTACTCCCTCTCCTAAACAGAAACTACTTGAGTGCACTGAGCTTTCCTTATTGTTTGGTATGCCCAGCACCTCTTACATAGGCAATGTTTAAAAACTGACTACAAATGAATAAATGACTACAAAAAGATTTTTCACCACTATAAAAATACTTGATTTTTGAATACTTAGCACCATCACCATCACCTCACTGATCATCCTTAACATATTTGATTCAAATCATCAAAAGTACATCAAGAGCACTCCATACAATATATTCTGTATGAGATTTATGCATATAAATTTTAAATAAAGTTGCTCTATTTACGAAACTGTACTTTAAATGAATGTTCTTTAAAATCACAGCTACTGTATAAATCCAGATGCATCTTCAGACTAAAACTGTATTGAGTCCTCCAAGTAGATTTAACAAACAAGGGTGAAAATTAGCTAAGCACATGGATGATAGTTCTTACTAAATAATTAGTTAAAAGTCATTCATGGGCTTCCCTGGTGGTCCAGTGGGTAAGGACACCGCCTTGCAGTGCAAGGGCATCGATTGAGTAAGCCCCACTGGGGTGCTGTCTCTTGGTCAACGAGCACCGTCACTTAATGTGGGTTGTCAAGGCTCTCCTTGACTGGAAGCTATTGTAGAAAGACTTCAAGCTAGAGGGAAAACACCCAGTTATACTTATGGGTGTGCCGTATTTTTTAATTAGTGAAGTGCAGAATCCTACTGTTCTCTGTTTCCTGGTGAGATTTTTAAAATTATTATTATAATTAAAAATTTTTTTGGTCTCTTTTATTTTTTTTTATTTATTTATTTTCATTCATCTTTATTCTTTGGCCTGTGTGGGCCTTCCATTGCAGTGGCCTCTCTTGTTGCAGAGCACCTGCTCTTGGCCCATGCTCTCCAGAGCACTGGCTCATGATTGGAAATACTGGTACAGCTGCTCTGCGGCACATGGGGTCTTCCTGGGCCAGGGATCGAACTGGCTCCCCTTGTGCTGCATGGCAGACTCTTTACCCATTGGACCACCAGGGAAGTCCCTGGAGAGATTTTTTAGCATAATATCTACACACTTCAATGAAGGCATGCTAATGTGAGTGTGTGATGTGTGTATGTGTGTGTGTCTGGGTGTGTGTGTGTACTCCCTCTCCTAAACAGAAACTACTTGAGTGCACTGAGCTTTCCTTATTGTTTGGTATGCCCAGCACCTCTTACATAGGCAATGTTTAAAAACTGACTACAAATGAATAAATGACTACAAAAAGATTTTTCACCACTATAAAAATACTTGATTTTTGAATACTTAGCACCATCACCATCACCTCACTGATCATCCTTAACATATTTGATTCAAATCATCAAAAGTACATCAAGAGCACTCCATACAATATATTCTGTATGAGATTTATGCATATAAATTTTAAATAAAGTTGCTCTATTTACGAAACTGTACTTTAAATGAATGTTCTTTAAAATCACAGCTACTGTATAAATCCAGATGCATCTTCAGACTAAAACTGTATTGAGTCCTCCAAGTAGATTTAACAAACAAGGGTGAAAATTAGCTAAGCACATGGATGATAGTTCTTACTAAATAATTAGTTAAAAGTCATTCATGGGCTTCCCTGGTGGTCCAGTGGGTAAGGACACCGCCTTGCAGTGCAAGGGGCATCGATTTGATCCTTGGCCTGGGAAGATCCCACATGCCGCGGAGCGGCTGGACCGATGTGTCCAATTACTGAGCAGGAGCTCTGGAGCACATGTGCCCAGAGCCAGTGCTCTGCAACAGTAGAGGCCACCGCGATGGGAGGCCCACACGGGCCAAAGAACAAAGATGGATGAGAACAGATAAATGAAAGACCAATAGAAGTGGCCTGCTCGCCCCCCTCCCTCCCCATCCCCCTCAAAAAAAAAAGTCATTTATTCTTTGACAAAGCACTGTTTTTCCAGGTCATTTTGTTTTCCTTTAAAAAGAAGACTTTTAAATGCAATGAAGACATAACCTATATAAATAAACAGTACCTAAGGATAATGTCAGCTGTAAAAATAGATTTGCTCTTTGCACCAAAAGACATATTCTAAAGAGCAGAAGAAGCAATAGTTTAGCTCTCAAGTTCATTCATGCCCAAGAAAAGGAAAGAAGAGGAGGAAGGAGGAAAGTAGTGGGTTCCTAACACTAATAATCAGTACGATCCTCTAAAAATTAACAGCTAACATTTCTTAAATAATGGCTTACTATGTATCAAGTCTTGTTTCATCTGATTATTATCATTAACATTTCCCATTTAAGAATGAGAAAACAGGTTTGAAGAGGTTAAGTTTCCCCAAAGTCACATGACTGACTATTGGTAGAGCTAGAATCAGAATCCTGATGTATATGACAACAAGCCTGAGGAGGTAACCCAGACCCAAGTGTTCCTGTCTCACTAGGACCTCATAGAAAGGCAGAGGAGAGAAACAAAGTCTGCATGATCCCTAAAGGCTAGAATGCATTCTACCCCTGTTCTATACTCTGATCCAGTTCCGGGGCTTTTAAACTTGGTTAGATACTGCTAACTCTTGAATTTATACCCCATGCCCTATCTTTCCCTGAGTTTCAGACATACATTTAATTACCTTCTATACACCTTCACTTGGATATTTAGCTGTCATTTCAAATCTAACATGTGTAAAACTGAATTCATTTTTTTTTTTTTTTGGCCATGTCTATTGGTCTTTCATTCATCTATTTTCATCCATCTTTGTTCTTTGGCCTGTGTGGGCCTCCCATCGCAGTGGCCTCTCTTGCCGCAGAGCACCAGCCCTTGGGCTCATGTGCCCCAGAGCTCTGGCTTGGTAGTTGGACACATCGGTGCAGCCATTCTGCAGCACGTGGGATCTTCCCAGCGCCCCTTGCACTGCAAGATGGTATCTCTATCCACTGGACCACCAGGGAAGCCCTGAAACTGAATTCTTGATTTTCTTCCTTTCATTGCACTAACCAGTCATTGAGGCCAAAAACCTAGCCATTATCCTTGGTTCCTCTCTTTCTCTAACATCTCACATTATACCCACAGGCGTGTTCTTTTGACTTGGATATGAAGGGTGTGTGGTATATGAGTGAGATATGTTTTGAGCCAGCCAGACTAAAGGTCATTTTTTCCTAGCTTTACTGAGGTATAATTGACAGAACTTCAATATATGTGAAGTGTACAACATGATAACTTGACATACGTCTATGTAAAGCTTCCCTGGTGGCTCATTGGTAAAGAATTTGCCTGTCAATGCAGGAAATGTAGGTTCAATCCCTGAGCCAAGAAGATCCCCTGGAAGAGGGCATGGCAACCCACTTCAGTATACTTGCTTGGAAAACCCCAAGGACACAGGAGCTTGGCGGGCTATAGTCCGTGGAGTCACAAGAGTTGGACATGACTTAGCAACTAAACAACATACTTAGTAAAAAGGATTCCTACCACTGAGTTAACTAAAATATTCATCACCTCATATATGTGCCTGCAGTTTGACAACAAGCCTGAGGAGGTAACCCAGACCCAAGTGTTCCTGTCTCACTAGGACCTCATAGAAAGGCAGAGGAGAGAAACAAAGTCTGCATGATCCCTAAAGGCTAGAATGCATTCTACCCCTGTTCTATACTCTGATCCAGTTCCGGGGCTTTTAAACTTGGTTAGATACTGCTAACTCTTGAATTTATACCCCATGCCCTATCTTTCCCTGAGTTTCAGACATACATTTAATTACCTTCTATACACCTTCACTTGGATATTTAGCTGTCATTTCAAATCTAACATGTGTAAAACTGAATTCATTTTTTTTTTTTTTTGGCCATGTCTATTGGTCTTTCATTCATCTATTTTCATCCATCTTTGTTCTTTGGCCTGTGTGGGCCTCCCATCGCAGTGGCCTCTCTTGCCGCAGAGCACCAGCCCTTGGGCTCATGTGCCCCAGAGCTCTGGCTTGGTAGTTGGACACATCGGTGCAGCCATTCTGCAGCACGTGGGATCTTCCCAGCGCCCCTTGCACTGCAAGATGGTATCTCTATCCACTGGACCACCAGGGAAGCCCTGAAACTGAATTCTTGATTTTCTTCCTTTCATTGCACTAACCAGTCATTGAGGCCAAAAACCTAGCCATTATCCTTGGTTCCTCTCTTTCTCTAACATCTCACATTATACCCACAGGCGTGTTCTTTTGACTTGGATATGAAGGGTGTGTGGTATATGAGTGAGATATGTTTTGAGCCAGCCAGACTAAAGGTCATTTTTTCCTAGCTTTACTGAGGTATAATTGACAGAACTTCAATATATGTGAAGTGTACAACATGATAACTTGACATACGTCTATGTAAAGCTTCCCTGGTGGCTCATTGGTAAAGAATTTGCCTGTCAATGCAGGAAATGTAGGTTCAATCCCTGAGCCAAGAAGATCCCCTGGAAGAGGGCATGGCAACCCACTTCAGTATACTTGCTTGGAAAACCCCAAGGACACAGGAGCTTGGCGGGCTATAGTCCGTGGAGTCACAAGAGTTGGACATGACTTAGCAACTAAACAACATACTTAGTAAAAAGGATTCCTACCACTGAGTTAACTAAAATATTCATCACCTCATATATGTGCCTTTTGTTTTCTGGTTAGAACACTAAGGTTCTATTCTCTTAGCAAACTGCAATAATTTAATGTGTCATTATCAACTATGATCAACATGTTATATGGTAGATCCTCAGATCCTATTCATTTTATAGCTGAAAGTTTGTACTCTTTTACCAGCTTTTCCCTATTTGCCCCAATTCTAGCCTCAAACCACCTTTTGAATCACTGTTTCATGAGGTCAATTTTTTTTTTAAGCAATTCACAAGTGACATCATGTAGTATTTGCCTTCCTCTATCTGGCTTATTTTACTTGCTGCTTTTAAAGTCAGATGGCAGACAGTCCAGGTGAGGATGAGTAAGTAGGCCAAGGAACAGGCTCACTCTGAAATTCTATTCCTTGCAGTGTGTTAACAACCAGAGAACATCACCCAGGCAATCGATTCCTTCTTTAAAAATGGTGGAGTTGAACCTTTTGTGATGGAGGAGGGGATGAAATCTCCATTAATCAGACTGCCTTTTCATTCCAGTTCCCAGAATTAGTAATCCTGCCAAGTAGCACCCAGACTGGGCTTAAACATATTCAGTGCCTAAGAAGTCACTGTCACACTTACCAAAGGTTGCCTGCTACATCATTTCTCCTAAATCATATAGTCTCCTTTGACAAATACAAGTGCTAAGCAATTTTAAAAAGAAAAGGAAATCACTATTTTCATAGCGCCTACCATGTGCCAATAATTGTGCTTTACTCAACTTAGTTAATCCTAATAACTTAAGATATAGAAATCATTATCCCCAATTTAGAGATATTATATTATAATTAACATCTAGAGAGATGCTGAATTTAGAGAATATTTGTATATTATAATAACAGCTCATTGAAATTTGCCTGTCAATGCAGGAAATGTAGGTTCAATCCCTGAGCCAAGAAGATCCCCTGGAAGAGGGCATGGCAACCCACTTCAGTATACTTGCTTGGAAAACCCCAAGGACACAGGAGCTTGGCGGGCTATAGTCCGTGGAGTCACAAGAGTTGGACATGACTTAGCAACTAAACAACATACTTAGTAAAAAGGATTCCTACCACTGAGTTAACTAAAATATTCATCACCTCATATATGTGCCTTTTGTTTTCTGGTTAGAACACTAAGGTTCTATTCTCTTAGCAAACTGCAATAATTTAATGTGTCATTATCAACTATGATCAACATGTTATATGGTAGATCCTCAGATCCTATTCATTTTATAGCTGAAAGTTTGTACTCTTTTACCAGCTTTTCCCTATTTGCCCCAATTCTAGCCTCAAACCACCTTTTGAATCACTGTTTCATGAGGTCAATTTTTTTTTTAAGCAATTCACAAGTGACATCATGTAGTATTTGCCTTCCTCTATCTGGCTTATTTTACTTGCTGCTTTTAAAGTCAGATGGCAGACAGTCCAGGTGAGGATGAGTAAGTAGGCCAAGGAACAGGCTCACTCTGAAATTCTATTCCTTGCAGTGTGTTAACAACCAGAGAACATCACCCAGGCAATCGATTCCTTCTTTAAAAATGGTGGAGTTGAACCTTTTGTGATGGAGGAGGGGATGAAATCTCCATTAATCAGACTGCCTTTTCATTCCAGTTCCCAGAATTAGTAATCCTGCCAAGTAGCACCCAGACTGGGCTTAAACATATTCAGTGCCTAAGAAGTCACTGTCACACTTACCAAAGGTTGCCTGCTACATCATTTCTCCTAAATCATATAGTCTCCTTTGACAAATACAAGTGCTAAGCAATTTTAAAAAGAAAAGGAAATCACTATTTTCATAGCGCCTACCATGTGCCAATAATTGTGCTTTACTCAACTTAGTTAATCCTAATAACTTAAGATATAGAAATCATTATCCCCAATTTAGAGATATTATATTATAATTAACATCTAGAGAGATGCTGAGACTTGCCTAAAATGTGAACTGAGACAATTCCACAATTTTGTGTAAAACAAAAAACACAACGAAAATCAAGATAAATAAACAAAACATCACACAGAGGTTAACACTTAGGGTCCCAACAAGAAATCAGGTGGCACACTCTAGCTAATACGAAAACAGGTCTAAAGCAGGAGTATTTTCAGAGGTGGAAGCAGAATATTGAAAATCAGCCTAGATAGTACTGCAGCCAGAGTTAAGATACTACCTGGAGGCAAGTAATGGAAAGGAGAGGGAGAAGGAGTGGTCCTAGACCCTGGAAGTTGAGGGGCTGATTTGATACGGCCCACTTTATAGCAACTACAACTTCAATCAAGGGACATAACTAGCCAGTAGTCCCCCTAGGGAGGAAACTGGAAAAGTGAATACCACATCACTATTTCTCCCCACTTTCCCCTACCTCCATTCTCATCTGTTGGTGGTAGCCCTCATTGGCTGAACACAAACAGAAATCAAATGTCAAGAGAGTCTGTTGATGGGATCCATACAGGTCAGTCTGGAAGACAGAGCAAAAGGGTGAAGAGAGGGTCAGGTAGGATAAATGGTGTATATGCAGCATACCTCCACAAAGAAAGTCATGCATGCCTTTAAATAAGCCTGAATTTGGATTACACTTCTTTGTCTAAATTGCCACATTGGATGCTTTAACCTGCCAACACTTGCTTTGTTCACTATAATGTTCAAAACAAAAGATTCTCTTTAAGTGATTATGATTTTGCAATTACAGCCCAATTTAATGAAAATTATGTGCTTTTTTTCAGATCAACTTCTCTGAAAATTCCTCATTGGTACTTCATAACATCCCATAGTTCTTTCAGAGCATTTATATATAGCCTTTTTTAATTGTTTCTGTAAAACAATTAGAATTTCATTATTATATTTGAAATTTTAATAGAGTCATTATAATGTCAAAGGAAACTTCTCTGAGACACATTCATATTTTCATATTAATGGAAGTGCTGCTATAATGTTAATAGAAAAATGGGTTTAATCAATTATTTAATTCATTCATTAACTACATACTATCCCCAAACTCAGGGGAATGTAAAACAAACAACTCATTTAACACAACAAAAGGATTCTGCTTTAAAAACTTTCAAGGTATATTCAATAATTTAAAATTATTTTAATCTGGAGTAGCTAATCCCAGAGGAACAGAAACAGCACATCGTGGGAAAAGAACATAGCCCTCTGAGTTAGAGGGACCTCGAGTGAAGTGTCAGCTCTACAGTGGTTAACACTAGGGTCCCAACAAGAAATCAGGTGGCACACTCTAGCTAATACGAAAACAGGTCTAAAGCAGGAGTATTTTCAGAGGTGGAAGCAGAATATTGAAAATCAGCCTAGATAGTACTGCAGCCAGAGTTAAGATACTACCTGGAGGCAAGTAATGGAAAGGAGAGGGAGAAGGAGTGGTCCTAGACCCTGGAAGTTGAGGGGCTGATTTGATACGGCCCACTTTATAGCAACTACAACTTCAATCAAGGGACATAACTAGCCAGTAGTCCCCCTAGGGAGGAAACTGGAAAAGTGAATACCACATCACTATTTCTCCCCACTTTCCCCTACCTCCATTCTCATCTGTTGGTGGTAGCCCTCATTGGCTGAACACAAACAGAAATCAAATGTCAAGAGAGTCTGTTGATGGGATCCATACAGGTCAGTCTGGAAGACAGAGCAAAAGGGTGAAGAGAGGGTCAGGTAGGATAAATGGTGTATATGCAGCATACCTCCACAAAGAAAGTCATGCATGCCTTTAAATAAGCCTGAATTTGGATTACACTTCTTTGTCTAAATTGCCACATTGGATGCTTTAACCTGCCAACACTTGCTTTGTTCACTATAATGTTCAAAACAAAAGATTCTCTTTAAGTGATTATGATTTTGCAATTACAGCCCAATTTAATGAAAATTATGTGCTTTTTTTCAGATCAACTTCTCTGAAAATTCCTCATTGGTACTTCATAACATCCCATAGTTCTTTCAGAGCATTTATATATAGCCTTTTTTAATTGTTTCTGTAAAACAATTAGAATTTCATTATTATATTTGAAATTTTAATAGAGTCATTATAATGTCAAAGGAAACTTCTCTGAGACACATTCATATTTTCATATTAATGGAAGTGCTGCTATAATGTTAATAGAAAAATGGGTTTAATCAATTATTTAATTCATTCATTAACTACATACTATCCCCAAACTCAGGGGAATGTAAAACAAACAACTCATTTAAAACAACAAAAAGGATTCTGCTTTAAAAACTTTCAAGGTATATTCAATAATTTAAAATTATTTTAATCTGGAGTAGCTAATCCCAGAGGAACAGAAACAGCACATCGTGGGAAAAGAACATAGCCCTCTGAGTTAGAGGGACCTCGAGTGAAGTGTCAGCTCTACAGTGTACTAGCTGTGATTTTTCTAGTTTCCGAGCCTATGTTTCTTTGTCTACAAAATGGGTGAAACCATAACTCATGGCATTGTTTGAGGATTGTGCTAAATAAAATATGGAAGGATTCTATGACAAAGCTTAGCACCTTGAAGATGTTCAGGAAATAGGAGGTATTATCTATTAGCCTTTACTCTTCACTAGGACTTCTTCCAGATATTCTTGTCTTCCTTCTCACGTAAGGACCACTTTGCCTTCACCTTCCATGCCCAGAGGCTGAAACTAGCTGTAAGACAGGAGTTCTTTGCTTTTTATCCTACGGGTCCTGTCTTATTTATCATTCTTTATTTCCCAGGACAAAAGCACTCACTAAGCCATAGACGCCTATCCTTCCATGTATTTCCCTAAATCTTAGCACAGAAGAGGAAAGGACTGTCAAAGATTTTTTTGTTTTGTTTTTATTCCTCAAATAGAAGAGAAATCACTCTCTGATTCTGTCACATCTAGAAATCCAAGGCAGGGGCAGAGGAGCACAAGATAGAAAACCTGAAACTTTAACTCAGGAATAATGACCTTTTCCATTGGACCCATAGGCTTGGCACAGCCTTTCTCTAGCAAAGATGGCAGCAAATGAGGCTGGATTTAGGAGCAACAGTAAGTATTAGCATTACTCCAATTTTAGAAGGTAATAACCAAGTTAAAAGTCAAACCAGATTTTGTTTAGAAGGAGGGTCATAGGGACAGCTGTCAATCATGCTAACCTCTAAGATCCATTCAGCACAACTGAAAGTATAATGAGATGACAGTAACCATTGCATGTAACATAAGTATCCTTTGTGTAGAAACAAGACCTGGATTCTGGGATAGAGGTGCATGCAGGAGAGAAGACTCCCATGCCTGCACTACAACCAATTTTTTAAAAATTTAATTTGATTTAATTTAAAATTTTTTACAGAGTCTTGTTGTTTACTGGCACATTATCAACCTGATTCCACCATAGGTATGCCTATGTCCCCCAACTCCCAAACCTCCCCCTAAGTCTCCCTTCCCATTCCAGCCCTCCAGGTTGCCACAGAGCGCCTGTTTGAGATCCCCTAGTTCCAGAGCATGTTCCCCTCCCTCATGCCAATGTCCATAAGTCTGTTTTCAGACGGGTAAGGTACGTCCTTAACTTCAGGCTTTCATTTTGCTGAGATTTGCAAATTTGAGGTCAATGCTGACATTCTCCAGACAGTAAGAGCAGAAGCTATATCCTGTAACCAGGGGTCTTTGTTCTGTCCTCTTCCCGCATACAGTACTAAGACTCCTTCCTATGCTAAATTATTAAATAAATATCTAAACAATGTCAGATTAGGGGATTTCCAGATCACTGGCCGGCTTGAGACAGCCACCCTTCTGGTGGTCAGCTACTAAATGACTGGGATTGAGGATATCATTTTGTCCCTTCTGACTCCAAATCCTAAATTCTCTTTACCTACCAACTTTGTATATCAAGAAGATTCAAAAATTGTAAGATAAAGGATAATGTCCTAAGGGTGGAAACTCAGGAAATAGAGAAAAACAGACTTAGGAAGCAAATCCAAAACTGATCTGTTGGGGTAAATTTTTTAGGTTCACCTCACTGCATGCTGCGTGCTGTCACTTCAGTTATGTCCAGTTCTTTTTGACGCTATGGACTGCAGCCCATCAAGTTCCTCTGTCCATGAGATTCTCCAGGCAAGAATACTGGATTGGGTTTCCATGCCTTTCTCCAGGGGATCTTCCCAACCCAGGGATCGAACCCATGTCTCTTACATGTCCTGCATTGGCAAGTGGGTTCTTTACCACTAGAGCCACCTAGGAAACCTAGGTGCTTATGACAGAGTTTGACCAATAATAGATTCATCTCTGTCTAAACATTTTGTTTGTCCTAGGCACAGAGAATCTTAGAGTCTCCCTCACTGCAATAACCTAACCAAACTTGCCTCTACTTTTCTAATTAGTTCCTTGAGCTTCATTTCCCTCATCTGAAAAAAAGGGGGAAATATCACATTTTACAGTTATTACAGACATTAGAGAAAATAGATGAAAAGTATCTAGACTATTACCTGAGCTTACAAATGGTAGCTGTCATGATCAATTGCATTGTTTCTCTTTCTAACAGCATCATCAGACTACCTTACAGCTGCCTATTTTCATATTTGTCTTTCCCAGTACACTGTGAACAACTCAAGGGCACTGGGGTCCGTATCTGCTCACCTCTGCATTCTTAGCATTTAGGCAGCATAGAGAAAACTCTCAAATATTTGTCAAAGGAATCAAAGACCTCTGAACAGAGCTCTGCCTGCCCAAATGCTCATTGCCACCTGAAAGGCATGGGAGGTTTACTGTGCAGAGGAGACTGCACAGTAAAAAGAATACAAAAAGAGGCCCTTTGGAAAAATGACATTTAGGTTTCAACTCCCTTCAAGCCCCCTTTTCCTTCTTTTACTCTTATTTCCCAAGAAGAGAGATCAGAGGGGAGATCCAGGGAAAGGACATCAAATCCTGAGGAGACTTGATACCATTTGCCCCTCCACAGATGGCCCTGAGGACCTTAAATTGCAACTAATTATCACCCGTAATTAGGGCTGCTCTTTAGAGAGGAAACAAATAGTTTCCTGCAGAGAGCACCCCATGTTTCTCAAGGAAAAATTCAGACGGGACAGATGCCATGACCCTTGCAGCATCCTTTCCTGATGAGGCGGGTTCCAGTCTGCTTCAGTGGCTGACTCAGACAGACCCTCCGCTCCTAGGTCAACAAGATGCTAATGACAATAACAGCACAGCCCATTTTCTAATGACCTTATTTTTCCAGTTCTTTTGACGCTATGGACTGCAGCCCATCAAGTTCCTCTGTCCATGAGATTCTCCAGGCAAGAATACTGGATTGGGTTTCCATGCCTTTCTCCAGGGGATCTTCCCAACCCAGGGATCGAACCCATGTCTCTTACATGTCCTGCATTGGCAAGTGGGTTCTTTACCACTAGAGCCACCTAGGAAACCTAGGTGCTTATGACAGAGTTTGACCAATAATAGATTCATCTCTGTCTAAACATTTTGTTTGTCCTAGGCACAGAGAATCTTAGAGTCTCCCTCACTGCAATAACCTAACCAAACTTGCCTCTACTTTTCTAATTAGTTCCTTGAGCTTCATTTCCCTCATCTGAAAAAAGGGAAATATCACATTTTACAGTTATTACAGACATTAGAGAAAATAGATGAAAAGTATCTAGACTATTACCTGAGCTTACAAATGGTAGCTGTCATGATCAATTGCATTGTTTCTCTTTCTAACAGCATCATCAGACTACCTTACAGCTGCCTATTTTCATATTTGTCTTTCCCAGTACACTGTGAACAACTCAAGGGCACTGGGGTCCGTATCTGCTCACCTCTGCATTCTTAGCATTTAGGCAGCATAGAGAAAACTCTCAAATATTTGTCAAAGGAATCAAAGACCTCTGAACAGAGCTCTGCCTGCCCAAATGCTCATTGCCACCTGAAAGGCATGGGAGGTTTACTGTGCAGAGGAGACTGCACAGTAAAAAGAATACAAAAAGAGGCCCTTTGGAAAAATGACATTTAGGTTTCAACTCCCTTCAAGCCCCCTTTTCCTTCTTTTACTCTTATTTCCCAAGAAGAGAGATCAGAGGGGAGATCCAGGGAAAGGACATCAAATCCTGAGGAGACTTGATACCATTTGCCCCTCCACAGATGGCCCTGAGGACCTTAAATTGCAACTAATTATCACCCGTAATTAGGGCTGCTCTTTAGAGAGGAAACAAATAGTTTCCTGCAGAGAGCACCCCATGTTTCTCAAGGAAAAATTCAGACGGGACAGATGCCATGACCCTTGCAGCATCCTTTCCTGATGAGGGCGGGTTCCAGTCTGCTTCAGTGGCTGACTCAGACAGACCCTCCGCTCCTAGGTCAACAAGATGCTAATGACAATAACAGCACAGCCCATCTTGAGAGTGTTCTGAAACTAAAAAAGACCTTTAATTGTCGATATCTTACTAGATTCTCAGACCGGTCCTATAACAGAAAGAAGATTCATTCATTCACTCATTATATACCTATCATGTGCAATTTATTCTGCTAAGCAATCTTACTGAAAATATGGTAATAAACACACTCATAAGATACTTCACTTTACAGAATTTGAAGATCCATGCAATAAGCAGTAAGTAAATATGTCATTACAGCCCAATGTGATCAAGGCTATAATAAACGTATAGGTACTTAGGTTTAAAAATATATCCCAATATTACAGAAATGGTTATATGACCAGGTAAATTTGGAGGAGGTAGCACTGGATTATCACTGCAAATGCATGAAAGTTAGTAATAGCTCCATTGTGAAAATAAAGAACTGAAGTTCACAGTAGTTAAATAACTTGCTTGTCATGTACAGTCAGTAGAGAAGCCAAAACCTAGGTCCCTCCACTTGAAATCTCTGACTTGTCCTGAGAGAACACCTCTATTGAACATAGAATTTGCCTCTACAGCTTTTCTATGAATGTTTATCTAACTTTTGCTTAAATACATTTAGGGACAAAATGGGTATCACCTCATTAGGTATCCCATTTCATTGCAAAATTAAGCTCATTAAAAAAATATTCTTACCTAATAGAAATACCAATGGGGAGGAGGTTCTATGCTTAGAGAGAGAAAAGGTTTGTACACAGCTTTGGACACAGAACTTTTGACTTTCCAGAGAGTTTTGTGAACTGGAAAGATTTGAGAAGAAAGATCTGGAAAAATACTGAGGAGACTTGATACCATTTGCCCCTCCACAGATGGCCCTGAGGACCTTAAATTGCAACTAATTATCACCCGTAATTAGGGCTGCTCTTTAGAGAGGAAACAAATAGTTTCCTGCAGAGAGCACCCCATGTTTCTCAAGGAAAAATTCAGACGGGACAGATGCCATGACCCTTGCAGCATCCTTTCCTGATGAGGCGGGTTCCAGTCTGCTTCAGTGGCTGACTCAGACAGACCCTCCGCTCCTAGGTCAACAAGATGCTAATGACAATAACAGCACAGCCCATCTTGAGAGTGTTCTGAAACTAAAAAAGACCTTTAATTGTCGATATCTTACTAGATTCTCAGACCGGTCCTATAACAGAAAGAAGATTCATTCATTCACTCATTATATACCTATCATGTGCAATTTATTCTGCTAAGCAATCTTACTGAAAATATGGTAATAAACACACTCATAAGATACTTCACTTTACAGAATTTGAAGATCCATGCAATAAGCAGTAAGTAAATATGTCATTACAGCCCAATGTGATCAAGGCTATAATAAACGTATAGGTACTTAGGTTTAAAAATATATCCCAATATTACAGAAATGGTTATATGACCAGGTAAATTTGGAGGAGGTAGCACTGGATTATCACTGCAAATGCATGAAAGTTAGTAATAGCTCCATTGTGAAAATAAAGAACTGAAGTTCACAGTAGTTAAATAACTTGCTTGTCATGTACAGTCAGTAGAGAAGCCAAAACCTAGGTCCCTCCACTTGAAATCTCTGACTTGTCCTGAGAGAACACCTCTATTGAACATAGAATTTGCCTCTACAGCTTTTCTATGAATGTTTATCTAACTTTTGCTTAAATACATTTAGGGACAAAATGGGTATCACCTCATTAGGTATCCCATTTCATTGCAAAATTAAGCTCATTAAAAAAATATTCTTACCTAATAGAAATACCAATGGGGAGGAGGTTCTATGCTTAGAGAGAGAAAAGGTTTGTACACAGCTTTGGACACAGAACTTTTGACTTTCCAGAGAGTTTTGTGAACTGGAAAGATTTGAGAAGAAAGATCTGATTACAATGAAGAGAAATAAATAGACCAAGAGCTGATGAGGATGTGAAATGATTGGAATTCTCATACATTTTTGGTCATATGGCAGTGTTTATAAGGTAGCACATATGTGTAGTAGGTTGAGTGGGATCCCTCCCCAAGAATGCCCCTGACCTTATTCCTGGAACCTACAAATGTTACATAATATGGCAAAAAGGACTTTGTAGATATGGACTGAGTTGGGGATCTTGAGATAGAAAGATGATCTTGGATTGTCTGGGTGGGCCTGATGTGATTATAAGAGTTTTTAGAAAGGGCAATGTAAAGATAGAAGAGATTTGAAGATGTTATGCTGCTTTGAGGATGGTAGAAGGAGTCATGAGCTTAAAAATACAAGGGATACAGCTCCCAAAGCTGGAAAACTCATGAAAACAGGGTTTTCCCTGTAGCCTCCAAGAAGAATCCACATTGCCAGCACCTTGATTTTGACTCCGTAAGACTCATTTTGGACTTCTTATCTTCAGAACTGTAGGAGAATACATTTTTGTTGTTTTGAGCCACTAATTTGGTGGTAACTTGTATCAATAGGAAAGTGATCCAACATGCATGTTCAATGATCAAATGCATCCTCTTATAAACCCAACAGAAATATATACACCATATATACAGAAGCATATACACAATATATATATATATGTGTGTGTGTGTGCATACATATACACATGTATACCTATGTGTGTGTGTGTGTGTGTGTGTGTGTATGTGTGCACCAAAAGATGTATACAGTAATATTCTTAGAATTCTCTCTTCTGAAAGATTTGGTGTCAGTATGAGGACCTGGAGTGGCCAGGGGCCCCCGTGTGAAATCTGAGAACGTGGGCTGATACGGAAGAAGGCAGAACTGAGAGGAAGAGGGAAGTCCGGAGCCAGATCTATCCTGAATTCCCTAAAATATAAGCCCAGCTTTTTTTCCTGGGTTAGGTTTTCTGTTAGTTGCAACAAAATGAGTCTCAAAAGATGTTAAGTCCCAACTCTGTTCAATTACAAGTGACCACCTAGAGCGTTCCTCCTCCACTGGGGGAGGCTCTTTCCTTGGAGGCTCCAGAAGAAGACTTTGAGCCCTGACAACACAGTGACTTTAGAAGTACAGGACTCATTTTGGACGTCTGATCTACAGAACTGTAAAAGAACAAGCGTGCATTGTTTTAAGCCAAAAAGTTGATAAATAAATAAAATAATAATATTCTTAGAATAGTATTTGTAATATGCAAAAGTAGAAACCATTCAATGCATCAGAAGGATAATGGAGGGCTTCCCTGGTGATCCAGTGGGTGAGGAGTCCGCCTTGCAGTGCAAGGGACACCGGTTCAATCCCTGGCCTGGGAAGACCCCACATGCTGTAGAGTAGCTAGATTGGTGTGTCCAAATGTAAGCCAGCGCTCTGGAGCACATGTGCCCAGAGCCAGTGCTCTGCAATGAGGAAGGCCACCGCGATGGGAGTCCCAAAAGGGCCAAAGAATAAAGATGGACGAAAATGAGTGGATAGAAAACCAATAAAAGAGGCCAATTTAAAAAAATATATATATATAATGTATACAAATATTGTGCAAGTAAATCAAGGCAGTAATTATCCTTGGGGGAGAGAAGCATATGGAGGGCTTTTGAAAGGTTGGCAATGTTTCATTTCTTGATATAGGTGCTGGTTACATAGGAGTGTTTAGACAGAGAACATTTATTAAGCTGTAAATTTGTGATATATGCACTTTTATGTTTGTATATTAAACTTTAATAAAAAGCTTAAAAACAAACCAAAGTTTTGACTCACTAATGCACCTGGACTCTCTGGAGATTACCTATGAAAGCAAGGTCAAGGGGCATTCGCTTAAGGTCCAGGGTTTAAAAACAAGAAAGGCTTGCCTCCTATAAATGACTTAATTAGTTCTGCCTCTTTTCAGTTTCCAGAAAAGTTTTTCATGCCTGTTACATAGGCACATTTCTATCGTGGCCCTCCTGACTCTATGGACATATTATTCCACCTGACTGAAAAATTTAGCAAGTTATGTGCTATGATGGAATTGTGCCATTGCTTTGCAAGGAAGAACTGTGTTGTGGTGGAGCAAGCATGGGTTGGGGAGGCAGGAGATACGGTATTGTATTCTGTCACTGATCTGGTACAGTAGAACAAGTCACTTCACTCTAATATCATCTGTAAAATGAGTGGCTATACGATTAACCCGAGTCTGTAAGCATTCAACATGATGCAGGAGCACTCTCAGTCCCGTTCCACACCTAGCCCTTACAGATCATCATAAACACAATCTATCTGAACAAGGGAGGAAGATGTCACCCAGGGAGAGAAGAGAGAAAGTGGAATATGCCTAAACCCTCATTGTCTGGTCAGACTGGATGAGGAAGAGACAAGACAGCACTGGGAAAAGTCTCAAAGGTTGAGCTGCTTTAAGGCAAAGCTGTGCCAGCCTGAGATACGAGAACAGATAGGACCTGAGACAGAAAAGATGCCAGAGAAGTAAAACCAAAGATCACAACTAAAGGGAAAAGGTGTGGCGTAGCAGTCACAGCTGTAGGTCAGAAAGCAGGGAATCCAAGATGCATGTAAGGAATGGAAACTAGGACAGACCATGTGGAGGATGGAAGATTTTGGCTGTGAACAGCATCCCCTAGGGCTAGAAGTTCACTGCAGCCTCACCAACATGAGAGTTCTCAGAGATGTTAAAGGGTCAGTGCTGGCTGGAGGAACTGGGCCTCAACGGGTTTAAACTGGGAGACTTCGCTTTAGCTAAACCCTTCCCAGGTGAGCCTGGGGTTTGGGGCACACTGCCTCTCTCCCACAGATGGCTTTAAGCATTCGAAGATGGAAGGAAAATCCAAAAATCCATTTTGACAGTTGGCAATATGCTACCCAATGGTTTTCTGTTGTGTTCTATGACCTTTCTGCTGTGTGTCTGTTTTGCTATTGATTTTAATTATGGAATATAATTGCTGGCATGAGGACCTAGGCAGCTCCCTCTGGCAGGCCAAGCTCTTGCCAGGGCTCCCAGAGGAAGGCAAATGGAAAAGCAGTATGGCTGAGACCTGAGTGCTATTCCTTACAAAGGAAACAATAGGCTCTTTTCATATAAATGTCACTGCTGTGGTCTGAGGCTTCTCCGCCAACCCACTAAGCACAAGGGGGAATGGGATGTGGAAACAGAAATACCTGCCAGTTGCTAGGCTCAGTTCAGGAAACAACAAAGGAACTTGCAAACACAACCTCAAACCATGTATACAGGGTGCCTAAACTGGGAGGGAGACAGCCAGTTTTCCCAAAGTGTAGGTCTGAGAACAGTACCACTAAATGGGTCATACACATTTTATGTTTTTGAGGCAGAGTCACGGAGTGTGAATCCGGAGAACTGAGTTCTAGTCCCAGTTTTCTTGTTAACCACCTCTGAGACCTTAAGCAAGGGACTTAATGTCTCAGGCACTAATCTCTTAACCTGCAAAATAAGATGATTTGATTCAATAACTGTCTCCTCTGGGTTAGACATTGGGCTATGCGGCTTCATTTAATCAGCTTAACAACTCTGCCAGGAAAACATTATCCAAGTTCCCTGGGGCAGGAAATGTCTCTTTTATTGCACTTATCTCTCCTTACTATAATTTATTTATGTAATGCCTTCTCAGCAGTCACAGCTGTAGGTCAGAAAGCAGGGAATCCAAGATGCATGTAAGGAATGGAAACTAGGACAGACCATGTGGAGGATGGAAGATTTTGGCTGTGAACAGCATCCCCTAGGGCTAGAAGTTCACTGCAGCCTCACCAACATGAGAGTTCTCAGAGATGTTAAAGGGTCAGTGCTGGCTGGAGGAACTGGGCCTCAACGGGTTTAAACTGGGAGACTTCGCTTTAGCTAAACCCTTCCCAGGTGAGCCTGGGGTTTGGGGCACACTGCCTCTCTCCCACAGATGGCTTTAAGCATTCGAAGATGGAAGGAAAATCCAAAAATCCATTTTGACAGTTGGCAATATGCTACCCAATGGTTTTCTGTTGTGTTCTATGACCTTTCTGCTGTGTGTCTGTTTTGCTATTGATTTTAATTATGGAATATAATTGCTGGCATGAGGACCTAGGCAGCTCCCTCTGGCAGGCCAAGCTCTTGCCAGGGCTCCCAGAGGAAGGCAAATGGAAAAGCAGTATGGCTGAGACCTGAGTGCTATTCCTTACAAAGGAAACAATAGGCTCTTTTCATATAAATGTCACTGCTGTGGTCTGAGGCTTCTCCGCCAACCCACTAAGCACAAGGGGGAATGGGATGTGGAAACAGAAATACCTGCCAGTTGCTAGGCTCAGTTCAGGAAACAACAAAGGAACTTGCAAACACAACCTCAAACCATGTATACAGGGTGCCTAAACTGGGAGGGAGACAGCCAGTTTTCCCAAAGTGTAGGTCTGAGAACAGTACCACTAAATGGGTCATACACATTTTATGTTTTTGAGGCAGAGTCACGGAGTGTGAATCCGGAGAACTGAGTTCTAGTCCCAGTTTTCTTGTTAACCACCTCTGAGACCTTAAGCAAGGGACTTAATGTCTCAGGCACTAATCTCTTAACCTGCAAAATAAGATGATTTGATTCAATAACTGTCTCCTCTGGGTTAGACATTGGGCTATGCGGCTTCATTTAATCAGCTTAACAACTCTGCCAGGAAAACATTATCCAAGTTCCCTGGGGCAGGAAATGTCTCTTTTATTGCACTTATCTCTCCTTACTATAATTTATTTATGTAATGCCTTCCTCTCACTCTAGACCTTGACACCTTCACTGCAAAAGGGGGCTGACTTCACCTAGTGTCCAGTGTCCAGGGCCTGTTAGAGTAAGGTACTGGCAAGAAGAGAACAAAGGTTGTTTGAGATGAAAGTCCAACTGACCCTTAACTTTACTTAACACAACCCAGGAGTAGAAAGTTGTAAGAAGGCCTCCCTGTGCTTTTTGGCTTCTTTGACAACAGAGCAGCAATACTCTGTCTCTTACACACACACACACACACACACACACAAACAGTTCAGGGCCTATAGGACAATGTCAGGACTGACTCTATTGGGAAGTCAGGGCAATTTGAGGGAATATGAATCTATGTCCTCCAGTGAGGACATCCAGGCGCTGATAAACAAAGAGATAAACAGAGGAAAATGAGGCAGAGTAGGAGGACACCAGCACTAGGTTTTAAAAGCATTTACTGTTGTGAACTAAATGTATTTTCTTCAAAATTCACATGTTGAAGGCCTAATCCTCACTGTAATGATATTAGGAGGTAGGATCTTTGGGAAGAAATTAAATCAGGAGGATCAAGCTGTCATAATTTAATTAATGCCCTTATAAGAAGAAACAAGAAAGAGACAAACTCAATCTACATGAGCAAACAGTGAGAGGGTGGCCACCTGAAAATTAGGAAGTGAGCCCTCACTAGAAACTAAATCAGCTAGCATGATCTTGGACCTATAGCTTCCAGAACTCAGAGGAAAAACATTGCTGTTTAAGCCACCTAGTCTATAGCATTTGTTACAGTGGACCAAGCTGACTAAGCGAGAAGACCTCAGAAGAGCCAGTCTACCTCAGTGGTCTTCTATCTGAGGAGGAACCCACTCCACAGTCAAGATCAAGTAGAATTCAGAAAACATCTTGTGGATACAAAACTCAAGTCCTCTTCTTGCCACTAGGGCAATACTGCCAGATATTATTATTTTTTGTTTTTATAAATTTTAGCCTCTTTCATTGATTTTTTATTTATTTATTTTCATCCATCTTTATTCTTCGGCCTGTGTGGGACTCCCATTGCAGTGGCCTCTTTCGTTGCAGAGCACCGGCTGTGGGCACATGTGCTCCAGAGTACTGGCCCGTAATTGGACACACTGGTCCAGTCGCTCCATGGCAGGTGGGATCTTCCAGGGCCAGGGATCAAACCAGTGCCCTTGGCATTGCAAGGTGGGCTCTTTACCCACTGGACCAACAGGGAGGCCCCAGATATTATTTTTGAAGGGAGGAGGAAAGCAGGGAAAGGAAGCAGAAATCTGAGAGATCAGGCAATTTTACCTAAAGCACAGCATATATGAAGAAGCAGTTAATTATGATGTAGGATGAAGTTTACTGGTTTGGGATACAATTTAGAGTAACTTTTTTTTTTTTTAAGCTTCTGAGCATATGGGAACTACTAAGGAAGATCAGAACTTCTTTTCAGAAAGAAGATACTACATTTCTGTACCCATTATAAAAATATATCTGTTAAAGTTTGACTTGTGCTTTACAATTTCACAGTATTAGACTTTGTGTCTTATCAGATCTCTAATGCCTGTAGCTATTGACACATAATAGGATTTCAATAAATAGTTGTTACATCAATTTAATGAATGAAAGAATCCATTTTGAAAAGTGTCTGTCACAATCCTTCTGTGAAGCAAATATTATTATAACACCCATTATACAGATGAGAAAAGTCAAGCCTCAGAAAGGTTGCGTTGTAACAGCTTGTACATGATTGTATTAGGCCTCTCTCTTCTGACTCCAAGGTCATTAACTGTTTCCACTAAAACAAAATTGTATCATTTATCCTCAATTCACTCCCATACCAGCCACAAACTCACTGCTAAAATGTTAAAGGACATGAAAAAGTTCTTCTAAGATCCACTCTATGTCCTGTCCACTGATTCTTGATTCAGACCCCTGTTCTGTCATAAGCATCTTTGGTCAGTGGTTTTCAGATGTCATGGCTCAGTGTAAGAACACACTACCTCTGTCCTGGGCTCTGACTTCCTTCTAACTCAGTGAAGTCAGTATCTCTCAGCATTTTTGATTCCTTTTTGTTATAACAGGATGCTTCCAAGGTGGTGAAGATCTAAGGCATGCTGGTTTAGCCTTTCAAAAGCCAAGATTCTCACACTACTCTACTCTTAACCCTCAACCCATATCTTTCTGTTCATCTCCTAGCACAAGGCCCTTTACCTAGGAGGTTCCTCCCAAATCTTGGTGGAATCAATAACTGGCACTTGGTTTACTAAGAATATTCTACACCCTCTATCTCAAAGCCCAGGGAAATTTAGATACAGAGTTTAAGTCACTTGCTCAATGGTCACCCAGCAAAACATGTTATATTTGACTTCTGATTTCTATTGTTCAGACCCCAACATGTCTGCTATTCACTTAGGTATGAGGCAAATACATTGCCATCTCCCATCCACTGAAAACAAAAGTGTGTTGACTCTCTATAACTTAAAGGATCATTTCTGAATTTGGCTTTCAAATATCTCAATAATCTAAACCAAAACTAATCTAGGCCTTCACCATTTCACTGACTCATGCTCAGCCTACTGAGGATTCCTCCTGACATGAACAGGCACTGGTATATCTCCAGGCCATTTTCATCTTGATCATTCCTACCCTCCGCCTTAGGCACCTTGCTTCTTGTTCTTCATCTGATAAATATTTCTCATTGTCATGCTTCCTGCTCTGGAAGGCATTTTCTGAGACCCTGTGATATGATTCAGTGTTCATTCTCTGTCTCCGTAGCATCCTGTGCCTCAATTGTGGCATTGTTAAGTCTTTTGAAAACGATCTGTGATCTGTTTGAATTCCACATTTATTAGGCCTCTGCGTTGTAACAGCTTGTACATGATTGTATTAGGCCTCTCTCTTCTGACTCCAAGGTCATTAACTGTTTCCACTAAAACAAAATTGTATCATTTATCCTCAATTCACTCCCATACCAGCCACAAACTCACTGCTAAAATGTTAAAGGACATGAAAAAGTTCTTCTAAGATCCACTCTATGTCCTGTCCACTGATTCTTGATTCAGACCCCTGTTCTGTCATAAGCATCTTTGGTCAGTGGTTTTCAGATGTCATGGCTCAGTGTAAGAACACACTACCTCTGTCCTGGGCTCTGACTTCCTTCTAACTCAGTGAAGTCAGTATCTCTCAGCATTTTTGATTCCTTTTTGTTATAACAGGATGCTTCCAAGGTGGTGAAGATCTAAGGCATGCTGGTTTAGCCTTTCAAAAGCCAAGATTCTCACACTACTCTACTCTTAACCCTCAACCCATATCTTTCTGTTCATCTCCTAGCACAAGGCCCTTTACCTAGGAGGTTCCTCCCAAATCTTGGTGGAATCAATAACTGGCACTTGGTTTACTAAGAATATTCTACACCCTCTATCTCAAAGCCCAGGGAAATTTAGATACAGAGTTTAAGTCACTTGCTCAATGGTCACCCAGCAAAACATGTTATATTTGACTTCTGATTTCTATTGTTCAGACCCCAACATGTCTGCTATTCACTTAGGTATGAGGCAAATACATTGCCATCTCCCATCCACTGAAAACAAAAGTGTGTTGACTCTCTATAACTTAAAGGATCATTTCTGAATTTGGCTTTCAAATATCTCAATAATCTAAACCAAAACTAATCTAGGCCTTCACCATTTCACTGACTCATGCTCAGCCTACTGAGGATTCCTCCTGACATGAACAGGCACTGGTATATCTCCAGGCCATTTTCATCTTGATCATTCCTACCCTCCGCCTTAGGCACCTTGCTTCTTGTTCTTCATCTGATAAATATTTCTCATTGTCATGCTTCCTGCTCTGGAAGGCATTTTCTGAGACCCTGTGATATGATTCAGTGTTCATTCTCTGTCTCCGTAGCATCCTGTGCCTCAATTGTGGCATTGTTAAGTCTTTTGAAAACGATACTGTGATCTGTTTGAATTCCACATTTGCCTGGATCACCTTGAGGGCAGAATCTGATTCATGTTTTTAAGGGATGAACATTTCTATACATGAAAAGGGGAAGCAGGTAGAACTATTTTATTTCACAGATCAAGAAAGTTCAGAAAGCACCAGGTTATAGATGATGCTTAATAAAACATTGCCTCTCCTTTCCCCTTCATTTCATTTGACACTAACCCTTTGGATCTTTGTCTACACTTTATAAGAAGTGAGAGGAATCATAAAATTTAAGTAACTTGACAAAGGTTACAGAGTTT
Source organism: Tragulus kanchil (assembly GCA_022376925.1). Classification (NCBI taxonomy): domain Eukaryota; kingdom Metazoa; phylum Chordata; class Mammalia; order Artiodactyla; family Tragulidae; genus Tragulus; species Tragulus kanchil. The sequence continues at coordinate 110,573,584 of JAIOJX010000032.1, read as the reverse complement.
AAATATGGCAGAATTGGGACTCTACCAAAGTCTCCTGAATCCAAGTCTAAGAGTTCTTCTGTTGCACTTCTGTTGTTTTCTATCCATTCACCCCAAACCTCCTACCTACAGGAAGAAAGCTCAGGAAACTGCAAGTCTCCTCTCTTATGGTAGATCACTCTAAATCTGAGTGGGCTTCAGAAGGCCCTACAGAAATGAGTATAGTTTTTAGTTTGCAATGACCAAAATATTCACCTCCAAATAGGGCTAAGATTGTTTTTTCCTATCAATTGCTTAATAAAAAGTACACCCCAGACTGCTCTGTTTACCAATTCAATAATCCCATACAATAATCTCCCTGGTGTCAGAGGACTATATCACATTTCTTATGTGGAAAATGGGCTGTTTGCCACTCATCTGAATTTCAATCTCCAGCCCAGACCTTTTGCCCCAAATCAGTATTACTTTGCAGATGCCAATCTGTAATTTTAAGTAGAATGCATTTTACCTGACCCAGAGCAGATATTATACATTTATTTATTTTAGGCATTGACACTAAGAGTATACTGATCTACTGTGCACTGAATGGCTTGAGGTGAAAAATGATGCCAAGTGGCAAGATGAAGTGACTCTTGCAAATTTTCTTAGAAAGGAGAGAGTGCACTGAAAGGAAGAATTATATTCCCAAGAATTAGTTCCAGGACCCTATCCAAAAACAGTGTTTGTGAATAGTAAAAAATTCACAGGGCACAAGGCTTTTATATCAAGTCTCTGAGAGCTTGCAGGATTATAGGACCTTGGCACTGAAAGGGTTTATATGGATTCATCCATGCCCCAACGACTTCAGGTGAGGAAAATGAACTGCAGAAAGAAACAGTTTGTCTCAGGTTGTACAATGAATTGATAGAGAGGGGAAAACCAGAGATCCTGATACGCTGATGCCAATACCATCACCATTTCACTATGCTTTAGGGGAAAAGATAGGAGCATCTTAGCGCAATGGTAATTAGTACAAGCACTGGGATCAGTAGATCTATGTTTGCATTCTGCTTCTGCCAGTAGGTATACGGCATGGTAAAGTTCTCCACTTTCTCTAAGCATCAGCTTCCCATCCATAAAGTGAAGTAATACAGATCCTTACTTCATGCGGGCTAAATTGCTTCAGTCATGTCCAATTCTTTGCGACCCTATGGACTGCAACCCACTAGGCTTCTCTGTCCATGGGATCTATTGGCAAGAATACTGGAGTGGGTGACCCTGCCCTTCTCCAGGGGATCTTTCCAACCCAGCAATCAAACCCGCATCTCTTATGTTTTTAGTTTGCAATGACCAAAATATTCACCTCCAAATAGGGCTAAGATTGTTTTTTCCTATCAATTGCTTAATAAAAAGTACACCCCAGACTGCTCTGTTTACCAATTCAATAATCCCATACAATAATCTCCCTGGTGTCAGAGGACTATATCACATTTCTTATGTGGAAAATGGGCTGTTTGCCACTCATCTGAATTTCAATCTCCAGCCCAGACCTTTTGCCCCAAATCAGTATTACTTTGCAGATGCCAATCTGTAATTTTAAGTAGAATGCATTTTACCTGACCCAGAGCAGATATTATACATTTATTTATTTTAGGCATTGACACTAAGAGTATACTGATCTACTGTGCACTGAATGGCTTGAGGTGAAAAATGATGCCAAGTGGCAAGATGAAGTGACTCTTGCAAATTTTCTTAGAAAGGAGAGAGTGCACTGAAAGGAAGAATTATATTCCCAAGAATTAGTTCCAGGACCCTATCCAAAAACAGTGTTTGTGAATAGTAAAAAATTCACAGGGCACAAGGCTTTTATATCAAGTCTCTGAGAGCTTGCAGGATTATAGGACCTTGGCACTGAAAGGGTTTATATGGATTCATCCATGCCCCAACGACTTCAGGTGAGGAAAATGAACTGCAGAAAGAAACAGTTTGTCTCAGGTTGTACAATGAATTGATAGAGAGGGAAATCCAGAGATCCTGATACGCTGATGCCAATACCATCACCATTTCACTATGCTTTAGGGGAAAAGATAGGAGCATCTTAGCGCAATGGTAATTAGTACAAGCACTGGGATCAGTAGATCTATGTTTGCATTCTGCTTCTGCCAGTAGGTATACGGCATGGTAAAGTTCTCCACTTTCTCTAAGCATCAGCTTCCCATCCATAAAGTGAAGTAATACAGATCCTTACTTCATGCGGGCTAAATTGCTTCAGTCATGTCCAATTCTTTGCGACCCTATGGACTGCAACCCACTAGGCTTCTCTGTCCATGGGATCTATTGGCAAGAATACTGGAGTGGGTGACCCTGCCCTTCTCCAGGGGATCTTTCCAACCCAGCAATCAAACCCGCATCTCTTATGTTTCCTGCATTGGCAGGTGAGTTCTTTATCACTAGCACTATCTGGGAAATTCCCTTACTTCGTATGAGTACCTAAATTCATGGAATTACTGTGAAGACTAAACCTACGGGAAACTCTTAGCACTATGTCTTGCATAATAAGTTATCAATACATGTTCATTTTTGTGATGGTAACTCTGCTGCTGCTACATTTTTTTATGTCCTGAGTAACACGAAGAGTAAAATTAAAAGTCCCGTCTATCTCTTCTTTTCATAAAAAGGACAAGTGAACACAAAAACCCCTTTAATATGGAGGAGGGATCTAGTATCATTCTTTAAGTGAGAAGAGGTGAATATATTTTGAAAACATATCACCCAGCACTTTATCTAGGGATTCAGTTTGCCTAAGCAGAAATAGGTTCAAAACACCTCTTTCTTTGGTGAGGGTCCCAGTGCTTCCTGGCTGCTTTTCGAGCAATTCTGAAAGACTAGTGAACTATATAACATTCCCAAAGTAGCTGTAACAATGGGTAATGGGTGTTTCCAACTAGTTTGTTCTTGGACACTCAAGCCATTACTACTAAAGGGGTTTATCTTCTCACTTATATCACACACACAACCTCACAAACATTCCTTACACCAGACTATCAGGGATGCCAATGATTCCCAGAACAGGCATTTTTATTTGTCTCTATCTTCCCACATTCAGGGCCCATTTTGAGCATGTTCCAAGTACACATCTTTTGAATGCATTAGCATAAAATTCCATCCTAAGAGAAGCAGTGTGGGATATACTGCTTAGGGTGGCAACTGAATTTCCAGTGATTCTGCATACCCTGGAAATGGCTCCCATGTCTAGAGGCAGGGATATGACCTTGACTACTTAACACAATTTCCTCCCTAGACATATCTCATTGAATCATGGCACATCAGGATAATCAGAGTCCCTTCCTGGTAGAGTTGAAACTGTAAATAAAGAAGATTAGCCTTGCTGACACTGAGTCATATTCATGTCAATGGGACCCCTATTAAGAATACTGGAGTGGGTGACCCTGCCCTTCTCCAGGGGATCTTTCCAACCCAGCAATCAAACCCGCATCTCTTATGTTTCCTGCATTGGCAGGTGAGTTCTTTATCACTAGCACTATCTGGGAAATTCCCTTACTTCGTATGAGTACCTAAATTCATGGAATTACTGTGAAGACTAAACCTACGGGAAACTCTTAGCACTATGTCTTGCATAATAAGTTATCAATACATGTTCATTTTTGTGATGGTAACTCTGCTGCTGCTACATTTTTTTATGTCCTGAGTAACACGAAGAGTAAAATTAAAAGTCCCGTCTATCTCTTCTTTTCATAAAAAGGACAAGTGAACACAAAAACCCCTTTAATATGGAGGAGGGATCTAGTATCATTCTTTAAGTGAGAAGAGGTGAATATATTTTGAAAACATATCACCCAGCACTTTATCTAGGGATTCAGTTTGCCTAAGCAGAAATAGGTTCAAAACACCTCTTTCTTTGGTGAGGGTCCCAGTGCTTCCTGGCTGCTTTTCGAGCAATTCTGAAAGACTAGTGAACTATATAACATTCCCAAAGTAGCTGTAACAATGGGTAATGGGTGTTTCCAACTAGTTTGTTCTTGGACACTCAAGCCATTACTACTAAAGGGGTTTATCTTCTCACTTATATCACACACACAACCTCACAAACATTCCTTACACCAGACTATCAGGGATGCCAATGATTCCCAGAACAGGCATTTTTATTTGTCTCTATCTTCCCACATTCAGGGCCCATTTTTGAGCATGTTCCAAGTACACATCTTTTGAATGCATTAGCATAAAATTCCATCCTAAGAGAAGCAGTGTGGGATATACTGCTTAGGGTGGCAACTGAATTTCCAGTGATTCTGCATACCCTGGAAATGGCTCCCATGTCTAGAGGCAGGGATATGACCTTGACTACTTAACACAATTTCCTCCCTAGACATATCTCATTGAATCATGGCACATCAGGATAATCAGAGTCCCTTCCTGGTAGAGTTGAAACTGTAAATAAAGAAGATTAGCCTTGCTGACACTGAGTCATATTCATGTCAATACCTGATTAGACATTCCATGAATTTTATTGCTGAGACTCCCCAAGTGATGCTGAAGAATTCTCCAAGTCTTTGTTGTTCAACTTTTACATAAATGCTATGAAAATACCTTAATATTGGAAGAGAATATTGAAAATACCATTGAAAGGAAGTATGGAAAATACCATTAGAAGGAAACATTCTGAGAAGGGAATTGCCTTATTTTGAAAAAAGAATACTATGATAAACTTCTTGGAGATAGAAGATAAAATTGTAAAGCCATTAGCTTCAACTGGCAACAAGAAAACAAAATCCAGAAATCTTATAATTAAAAAAAAATGAGGGCTTCCCCTGGTGGCCAAGTGGGTAAGGACACCGCCTTGCAGTGCAAGGGGCGCCGGTTCGAGCCCTGGCCAGGGAAGATCCCACGTGCCGCTGAGCGGCTGGACTGATGTGTCCAATTACTGAGCTGGAGCTCTGGAGCGCATGCGCCCAGAGCCAGTGCTCTGCAACGACAGACGCCACCGCGATGGGAGGCCCACAGGAGCCAAAGAACAAAGACGGATGAACATAGAGAAACGAAAGAGCAGCAGAAGTGGCCCGCCTGCTCCCCTCCCTCCCCAACCCAACCCCCACCCAAAATTAAAAAAAAAAAAAAATGAATTAGCATCTAAAGATGGGACAAGCAGATAATAAGGTAAAGGGAAGTGGGAGGAGTGAACTAAGATATCTATATATCTAAGGGGACTTCCCTGATATCTCAGCGATAAAGAATCCCCTGCAGTGTAGGAGATGCAGGAGACATGGGTTCAATCCCTGGGTCAGGAAAATCCCTTGGAGAAAGAAATGGCAAGCCATGCTAGTGTTCTTGCCAGTAAACTCCCATGGACAAAGGAGCCTGGTGGGCTACAGTTCATAGGGTTGCAAAGAGTTCGACACAACTGAAAACACATACGTGCTTATGTACCACGAATATAGACATATAAAGATTATGATATGGGGAAGATAAAGTCCAAGTTAACAGAGATAGCTGGTGTCTTAAGAACAGGTGTAACTAATTAAAGTAAAAGCTTTTTCGAGTTGCTGTTATATAAGTTCTTTTCATTTCCCCAAATCTTCAGGAAAATTTGATCCAAATACAAAAGTTTTATATAGTAGGTTAACTTCTTGTAGGTATATGTGTGCACATGTGTGTGTATGTGTGGACATGCAAGAATACACATGTGTGTATGTTGGGGGGTGTGTGTGTGTGTGTGTGAACTTAGGTAAATACAGGAAGTAAACTGAGTTCCTCGTCTGGGACAACAAGGGCATCATATACAGGACAACAAGATGATCCATAAACTGAATTAATTCAGAGAGCTTGGAGCCAACAGTAACTCAGTATACCAAAACTTACCCCAACTCACAAGAAACTCTGGGAGGAACTGAAAGGAATATAGAACTTCCACTGCATATGGGGTGGAAGCTTTCAGCTAATTTCATTTGAATCTCAAAGAATAGGATGCCACAGCTGACATCTAATTTGCATAGTCTGTTTGGACAAAGAGCCAAGCAGGTTATCTCTCTACTGAGTAGTCCCTAGGGTTCTTGGCTCTCAGTACTCTATACTGTGAGAAAGTTGGTGCAGATGGCCCATTCCATGGCTACTTTTCTGTTACCAGGCTTTTAGTATCAATTACCAGATATTATCCACTTGTTCATGCATTCATTCATTCAACAAATATTTATTGACCATATAATATGTGTTAGATACTATTTTAGATGCCCAGGATATACTGGTGAACAAAACAACAGGAAAATCCCTGCCGTTCCACTCTGGGAGAGCAGGCTTAATAACAAGAAGTTTCTGTAAATTTTAAAAAAGAATAAAAGAAAGTAGAAAATAGAAAAGCAGATAAGGGGGATCAGAAAGGTTAGGGGGTTCTGTTTAATGAGAACCCAGTGACTTTTCTGGTGATTGCAACTAAGAACAGAGCTTCCTATCTAAAGTTACCAAGACATCAGGGAAAATACTTTCTGTAGTTCTGCAAGTACAGAGTCCAACAGTGCTGCCAGGCTGAGCAAAGGCTTGCTGGGAGGGAAGATAAAGTCCAAGTTAACAGAGATAGCTGGTGTCTTAAGAACAGGTGTAACTAATTAAAGTAAAAGCTTTTTCGAGTTGCTGTTATATAAGTTCTTTTCATTTCCCCAAATCTTCAGGAAAATTTGATCCAAATACAAAAGTTTTATATAGTAGGTTAACTTCTTGTAGGTATATGTGTGCACATGTGTGTGTATGTGTGGACATGCAAGAATACACATGTGTGTATGTTGGGGGGTGTGTGTGTGTGTGTGTGTGAACTTAGGTAAATACAGGAAGTAAACTGAGTTCCTCGTCTGGGACAACAAGGGCATCATATACAGGACAACAAGATGATCCATAAACTGAATTAATTCAGAGAGCTTGGAGCCAACAGTAACTCAGTATACCAAAACTTACCCCAACTCACAAGAAACTCTGGGAGGAACTGAAAGGAATATAGAACTTCCACTGCATATGGGGTGGAAGCTTTCAGCTAATTTCATTTGAATCTCAAAGAATAGGATGCCACAGCTGACATCTAATTTGCATAGTCTGTTTGGACAAAGAGCCAAGCAGGTTATCTCTCTACTGAGTAGTCCCTAGGGTTCTTGGCTCTCAGTACTCTATACTGTGAGAAAGTTGGTGCAGATGGCCCATTCCATGGCTACTTTTCTGTTACCAGGCTTTTAGTATCAATTACCAGATATTATCCACTTGTTCATGCATTCATTCATTCAACAAATATTTATTGACCATATAATATGTGTTAGATACTATTTTAGATGCCCAGGATATACTGGTGAACAAAACAACAGGAAAATCCCTGCCGTTCCACTCTGGGAGAGCAGGCTTAATAACAAGAAGTTTCTGTAAATTTTAAAAAAGAATAAAAGAAAGTAGAAAATAGAAAAGCAGATAAGGGGGATCAGAAAGGTTAGGGGGTTCTGTTTAATGAGAACCCAGTGACTTTTCTGGTGATTGCAACTAAGAACAGAGCTTCCTATCTAAAGTTACCAAGACATCAGGGAAAATACTTTCTGTAGTTCTGCAAGTACAGAGTCCAACAGTGCTGCCAGGCTGAGCAAAGCTTGCTGGGAGGCTTCCTCTCTCTGCACTGTCATGAGAAGACATCCAGGGTTATTGACAAAACCAGAAATGATTGCTTAATAGAACACAGTCAGCAGAGATGGGGGCTATGGTGTAATCAACAAAACATAAATTCTTAAATATCCCAGGTCTGGGCTGCCAGACACAGAGTGAGAGCCCAGCAGAATCCTGCAGCACTTCTTACCCTAGAAAACCTGTTAATGCTCTAAACCTGAGTCAAATCGGTATGAAAAAGAGCACTAGACTGGGAGCCAGGAGAAATAAACCTGATTCTACCAAGAACTCTGTAATTTTGAGCAAGCCCCATTCCCTCTCTGGGCTCTTAGTTCCTTATCTGAGAAACGGGGCCAGACTGAATATTCATAAGATTAAGAGATCTTCTAGACCCAGGTTTTCAAACATAGCATTACAACTATTAAACAAAGTCTTCATTTCAAAAATAAAAAAGTCTAGCATAAAGCCTCATAATCATAAGCAATTAAGAGAACAGCTCTAAGAGTAATAGGAGTGAAAAGCAGGTAACAGCTCGCCTTCTCTTCTCCCTGTGGAAACTACCTTTTGCTTCCGTTGATGTGGGGAAGAGAGGCTCCAGTCATCTGGGCTACATTCCTCCGGCTCTCTGTGGAGACAGCTGCTATGAAAGCCATCACTGCAGTGAATCCAGCACCAGAGTCCACTGGCCCACTTCACCTGCAAGGTCACAGGGATCATCCCACCATATCTTATCTAGGGAGTTCCCTCAGTCACTGCTTGAGGTCCAGACTTCCTCTGGCATCTGTTCTCAATTGACAACTCCTCTCCCTTCCCACTAGCAATAATCCAACTCAAGCTCTCTCCCTCCTTCTTTCCTCTCCAATACTATTCACTCTGAACAACAGACTAATAGTGCCCACCTCATAGGGTAGTTTTATGCATAAAATTAATATATGTAAACACTAGTACAGTGCTTGGCACATAGACATTATATAAGTATTCTTTATTAGTTTTGTTCTTGTTCATCCTACTGCTGTTGGCAGTATTACACAGGTGCCATGACTTATACCCTGGTGAATCACTAGAGTCGCTCCTCTTGCTTTACCTGTCAACAGTCTCAGCTTTTGCCTCATTGGTTCCTTCTCTCCCCACATACTTCCTAGCTTCTTTCTTAGTGATTTTCACATTCACACAGATGATCCACTCATTTATTATCAGTGCTGGATCCTGACCAAACAGGACAATGCCTGGCTCATGGTTAATATTAAATAAATACCACATGAATGAATAAAAAGAATTTCATCTAATCTTTTATTCCACTCCAACTCACCTCTCCTTGCCAGCACCATCTCGCTTTCAAATACACATGCACACATAAACACATGCACATATACACTATCCTACCTACAATATCAAATGTCTACATCATATTCTCCAACTGAGAATTTCAAGCTAATTTGCTAAAGTCTTTATTTTACAATAATTCTTTGAAGTCTAATCCACCGATCCTCCCACTTCATATACATCTTCTCCCTTCCTCCTTTCTCCTCCCATCCATGTCCAACATTATAATGTCCTCCACAAACATCTTCAGTCCCCTTGTCTCTAACCACAGTTTTTCTCATGTGTAAAACATAAACCTAGAATGAACACTTCCACCTACTCATACAGGTCCCAAGTAACCTAAGAAAATCACATATCTAGGTAAAATGACTGCACTTTAAATTCATGATATCAATCCTCAACCAGTTGTTATTACTGCCCAGTAATTCTACAAGGTTATTCTAGTAAGTGGATTCTCACTTTTGCTCTGGGAGGAAAAAAAAAAAAACTAGTCAAGACCTTCTTCTATCTCCTGGAAACCATTATTCTTTTTCCTTTACCACCATTCTTAGAGGACAGTCTCATCTAATACTTTCTATTTTAGAAATCATTGTACAGGAACATCCTCATATTTCCCAACCAAAATTAGAAACATGCCTAGGTTTCTTTCTATAATCCCGTTACCATGGATGAAGGTGTCTGTCAGTTCCTAACAGAAGCCTTCAGCATGTCCTCTGGTTTGCATTATGCTCACATTCTCAAGGACTGAAATCTCAGTCATCTGCTATGTCTCCTACATCATCCATCCTGCTTTCTCCCTGGATCATTACTATTAGCAAATAACTGTGACCCCAGGAGTCCACATTCCATCTACAATCAGCTACTGTCCACTTCTCAGCTGTTCTTCTTTGCCATATTTCTGCATATGTGTGCTGCCTCATATTCTTCAACAACAATTCTGTTCATCTCATATTCTTCAATGATAACTCAGTTCACTCTCCTCTTTTCCTCCTACTTCTGGCCACTTATTTTATGATTTCTCTGTGGTATGCTTCTCTTTTGTCTAACCTTTAAATATGGGAATTTCCTAGGTTTTGGCCCTATACAACCTTATTCTTTTTTGCTTCCACTTTTTTTTCCCCTAGGTTTTCTTCATCCCAAAACAGGCATTATCTATATGCTAAAAACTCTCAAATATACAGCTCTAGCTCAGACTTCTTTTCTGGACTCTAGTCTTGTATATCCAAAAGACTACTATTTATCTTCCTTAGAGATCTCATGCGTTTTCATTTCTAAAAACTCCTTCCCCCTTTCCCTCCCATCCATGTCCAACATTATAATGTCCTCCACAAACATCTTCAGCCCCCTTGTCTCTAACCACAGTTTTTCTCATGTGTAAAACATAAACCTAGAATGAACACTTCCACCTACTCATACAGGTCCCAAGTAACCTAAGAAAATCACATATCTAGGTAAAATGACTGCACTTTAAATTCATGATATCAATCCTCAACCAGTTGTTATTACTGCCCAGTAATTCTACAAGGTTATTCTAGTAAGTGGATTCTCACTTTTGCTCTGGAGGAAAAAAAAAAAACTAGTCAAGACCTTCTTCTATCTCCTGGAAACCATTATTCTTTTTCCTTTACCACCATTCTTAGAGGACAGTCTCATCTAATACTTTCTATTTTAGAAATCATTGTACAGGAACATCCTCATATTTCCCAACCAAAATTAGAAACATGCCTAGGTTTCTTTCTATAATCCCGTTACCATGGATGAAGGTGTCTGTCAGTTCCTAACAGAAGCCTTCAGCATGTCCTCTGGTTTGCATTATGCTCACATTCTCAAGGACTGAAATCTCAGTCATCTGCTATGTCTCCTACATCATCCATCCTGCTTTCTCCCTGGATCATTACTATTAGCAAATAACTGTGACCCCAGGAGTCCACATTCCATCTACAATCAGCTACTGTCCACTTCTCAGCTGTTCTTCTTTGCCATATTTCTGCATATGTGTGCTGCCTCATATTCTTCAACAACAATTCTGTTCATCTCATATTCTTCAATGATAACTCAGTTCACTCTCCTCTTTTCCTCCTACTTCTGGCCACTTATTTTATGATTTCTCTGTGGTATGCTTCTCTTTTGTCTAACCTTTAAATATGGGAATTTCCTAGGTTTTGGCCCTATACAACCTTATTCTTTTTTGCTTCCACTTTTTTTTCCCCTAGGTTTTCTTCATCCCAAAACAGGCATTATCTATATGCTAAAAACTCTCAAATATACAGCTCTAGCTCAGACTTCTTTTCTGGACTCTAGTCTTGTATATCCAAAAGACTACTATTTATCTTCCCTTAGAGATCTCATGCGTACCTAAAACTTGACATTTCTAAAACAAACATTCTAACTGCTCTATTTCACTCATATACATCACCATTTAAAATTCCCCAATGCAGTCAATGGCAATAATATTCAACCAGTTGCCCAAGTCAGAAACCTGAACTCAATCTTGATTCCTCATTCTCCCTTTAGTCCCAGATATAATTAATCTTCCTATACTCTAACTTACAATACACATGAAATCAAATTTATATTTTATGACAAGACAAGAAAAATTTAAGCACAGAAAATTTTCTCTTTCCCCTCTACTTTGCATTTTATATCTGTACTGTGCATCAACCAAGTCTTCTCCATCAGCAGAAATACCTGCTCAATCATAAAGAGGAGCAGTGTCCTACTATCAGAAAATCCTTAAAAGATAACATACCTTCTGGATCTTGTAAGGGACCACTATGACATTTAGATCTGCATTGTGTAAAATAGCAATAATATATCACTTAATTTACATAAGTTTATGTAAATTTTCAAAAAATTTTGCATAACTGTGCCTTACTTCTAAAAGGTAGAACAATTTTTGGAGATTTTTGAACTGCTGTTTCTGGGTTATAATTTTCAATTCACCTCAAATAAAGTTTTTCATTTCTTTCATAGATCAACTGACTAATTTTTCATCAATACATCTCAAATCCTTTAACTTCTCTCAGTTCTCCTGAATCATCCTGATCCAAGCCCCTATAATCTCATTTCAAAAACAGCCTTCTATTAACTCCACTGTAGTTTATGAAATTCCATTCTCCATAGAAGCCAAGTTTTTTTTTTTTTTTTTTTTAAGGAAGAACAAATATCATTTGTCTAAATATTAATCCCTCCCCTCCAATCACCCGCCTCACCAAAAAGCCTTCAATATTTTCCCTGTGTATCATAAAGAAAAGCCAAATTTACTAATGTGGATGTGAAGCTGTACCTGATTTTAGCCCTTACTCTCCCTCCAGTTTCATCTGCCACTTTTCTCTTTTCAATTCTTCACATTCTATGGGATTTTTCCCACCAGGGGCTTTCCACCATCCCCTGCCTTCTGCTTGGGATGATTCTCAGTGCTCCTCACTCCCCTCCTGTAATCTTTCAAGCTTCAGGTTAAATGTCACCTTCTCAGAGAGGCCTCCTTTGCCCATACCATGGGGTACGACCTTCATGCTATGTTCTAACACTAAACAGTTAAGTTTTCATTGCTTAACATGGTTGCAAACTATATATGTATTTAATTGTTTGTCTACTATTTTTCTCTACCATTAAACCATAAATCCCATAAGGAAAGAAACCATATATATCCTATTTACTGAAGTATACTTAATCCCCAGGTTTCCCTGGTGGTTGAGTCATAAAGAATCTGCCTGCCAGTGCAAGAGACATGGGTTTGATTCTTGGGTCAGGAATCCCCTGAAGAAGCAAATCACAATCCACTTCAGTATTCCTGCCTGGGAAATACCATGGACAGAGAAGCCTCGTGGGCTCCAGTCAGTTCTTGGGGCCGCAAAAGGGTCAAACACAACTTAGTGACAAAAACAATACGGTTGGACCCTCGTTTAGATCTGCATTAAAACATAATATATCACTTAATTTACATAAGTTTATGTAAATTTTCAAAAAATTTTGCATAACTGTGCCTTACTTCTAAAAGGTAGAACAATTTTTGGAGATTTTTGAACTGCTGTTTCTGGGTTATAATTTTCAATTCACCTCAAATAAAGTTTTTCATTTCTTTCATAGATCAACTGACTAATTTTTCATCAATACATCTCAAATCCTTTAACTTCTCTCAGTTCTCCTGAATCATCCTGATCCAAGCCCCTATAATCTCATTTCAAAAACAGCCTTCTATTAACTCCACTGTAGTTTATGAAATTCCATTCTCCATAGAAGCCAAGTTTTTTTTTTTTTTTTTTTAAGGAAGAACAAATATCATTTGTCTAAATATTAATCCCTCCCCTCCAATCACCCGCCTCACCAAAAAGCCTTCAATATTTTCCCTGTGTATCATAAAGAAAAGCCAAATTTACTAATGTGGATGTGAAGCTGTACCTGATTTTAGCCCTTACTCTCCCTCCAGTTTCATCTGCCACTTTTCTCTTTTCAATTCTTCACATTCTATGGGATTTTTCCCACCAGGGGCTTTCCACCATCCCCTGCCTTCTGCTTGGGATGATTCTCAGTGCTCCTCACTCCCCTCCTGTAATCTTTCAAGCTTCAGGTTAAATGTCACCTTCTCAGAGAGGCCTCCTTTGCCCATACCATGGGGTACGACCTTCATGCTATGTTCTAACACTAAACAGTTAAGTTTTCATTGCTTAACACGGTTGCAAACTATATATGTATTTAATTGTTTGTCTACTATTTTTCTCTACCATTAAACCATAAATCCCATAAGGAAAGAAACCATATATATCCTATTTACTGAAGTATACTTAATCCCCAGGTTTCCCTGGTGGTTGAGTCATAAAGAATCTGCCTGCCAGTGCAAGAGACATGGGTTTGATTCTTGGGTCAGGAATCCCCTGAAGAAGCAAATCACAATCCACTTCAGTATTCCTGCCTGGGAAATACCATGGACAGAGAAGCCTCGTGGGCTCCAGTCAGTTCTTGGGGCCGCAAAAGGGTCAAACACAACTTAGTGACTAAACAACAATACTTAACCCCTACGAGAAGGTTGGGTCCTCAATAAAAAAAGAGCTGTTAAATAATATAGAATAAACTCTGTGACTGGAAAGAATACATTCTGAAAGATACTTAACAGACTTTAAGGACAGTGATGTGATTTATCTTTTCATTTTTGGCATTTAGCACAAGCAAACAGTAGGTCCTTGGGAAGGTTTTAGAAATAAACTGAAATATATTCTAACTTTGAGTCTGACATCTCAAACGATATGATGTAACAATTTCACAATTCTAGCAACTGCCTAATTCTGAAGAGTTAAGTTTGAAGGATGCTGAGGAAGGCAATATGTATAACGGAGAACCTGGGACTTCATCAATTAAGACATACTTAGAATCCCAGCTTTTTCCCTTAGTAACTAAACATAAAGTAATTAATGCTCCAAAATATTTTTTATGGAATGTAATATAGCTATAGAAATAGAATTATTTTGAAGATTCAATAAGAAGCATGTATATATGCTAAGTCGCTTCAGTCGTATCCAACTCTTTGCAACCCCATGGACTGTAGCCCGCCAGGCTCCTCTGTCCATGGGGATCCTCTAGGCAAGAATACTGGAGTGTGTTACCATGCCCTCCTCAGAGAGTCTTCTCAACCCAGACAAGTGTCTTATGTCTCTTGCATTGGCAGGCGGCTCTTTACTACCAGTGCCATCTGGGAAGCCCTAAATAAGATAATATATATGAAATAATGAGTGTATAGTTGGCTTATGATAAGTGTTATCTTCCCTCTTAGCATGTAGGAATAAATCCTGTTTGAGATAGAAGTGCTCTTGGAGGTTATTCAGATAACTCTCCTGATTCACCAGATGGACACTTTTTTAGGGTCTCAGAAAACATCAGTGTGAAAGCTGAAATTAGCATGTGTATCTTTTCTCTATATTCTTTTTCTTCTGTTGAAAAGGATATTATAAAATATTCTCTTTTTTTAAAATTTAGGCTTCTTTTATTGGCTTTTTATTTATTTATTTTCATCCATCTTTATTCTTTGGCCTGTGTGGGTCTCCGATCACAGTGGCCTCTCTCGTTGTAGAGCACTGGCTCTGGGTGCATGTGCTCCAGAGCACTGGCTCGTAATTGGACACATTGGTCCAGTCGCTCTGTGGCACATGGGATCTTCCCGGGTTTGGATAGAACCAGTGCCCCTTGCACTGCAAAGCAGACTCTTTAGCCACTGGACCACCACGGAAGCCCCTATAAAATTTTCTATGATAAGGTTTTAGGTGGAAATGTACTATCATTATCACAGTGGACCTCCTTGAAAACCTGAGGATGAGTAAATTTTGTAAAGGCAGTGGCCAGCACTCAAGAGCTATTAACCCTTCTAATTGGGCCAACAAATACACATCAGACACTTACTGTGCTAGGACTGAAATGAACAAGACTGAAGATGCAAACACTTATTGAAACTGCTGTTTTTAAGCCATGCATAGCACATGTTACTCAATACAAAGTTCACTGTCAATCTTAAGTCATACATTTCTCCCCAGTTAACATTTCTGAAATCCAGATACATCTTACCGTCTCTATGACAGTCATGATTCATTGACATTGCTTGAGTGCATGTATATTTGCTAATGTGTCAGGGGTTTAGGAGAAAATCCTGAAATGATAATGGATCCTCTGAAGAAAAGGTTGCACCACCATTTCTTAAAGACACAGAAGCTGCTACTGTGTGGGAAAAAAAATGTGTCTATTCAAAATTCTAAGTCGGGTATTTTAGAATAGCTTGGATCTTGAATGTTTTTGAAATATCTTAACATTTTATTTGCATGTTCCTTTCATGATGCAGAAGAGAGATCTATGATAAAGATCTCTATAAATAAATTTAAGAGCTCTTTCTGGAAATATAAAATAAAAATTCAATGTAATAAGAAAGCATTGTGTCAGAGTTTACTTGGCAACACTTTTCTTTCTCACTAGTTCATAAATTACGGTGCATCTTAGTTGATGACTTCCTAAATTTGATGAAATGTGGTAAGTCACACCAAATAAAATGCTGTAGGCTATGTAATACTTTCTAATACAAATATTCCAATCAAATTAATCTTATACTGATTAATAGCAATTTAGGTTGTATTTCTGTTAAAATGCTATTAACCCATTAATTGAATACCAAATATGGTTAACTATAGTATGCTAGTTAAGAATAAGAACTCTGGAATTCTTCAGAATGCTATCTACAATTCAATTCTGACTCCCCTATTTACCAAATCTGTGACCTTAGGCAAGTTACTTAAACTCTATGATATTCAGTTTTTTCTTTTTTTCATAATGTATAAAGTAATAATACTTACCTTTTAAGCTTTAGTTATAAGGATTAAATGAAACCATGAAGCAGTTAACAATATGTGGCTCTTAGGAATGGCTCAATATCTGTTAACCAACCTTTATTATTGCCCACTATTATTATTACAATAATATTACTTGATCTTTACAACATCCATTGAGACCAATATTATCTCCAACTTATAGATAAGTCTGATTATTAGAAACTTCATGTTGGAAAAGGGTTACAGAAGACTGATTATTTAGGCAATTTACATAAATGATATTTGTCAGAAAATTATCAGATACTCAAGCTTAAGTTCTTTGCTATCCAACATTTAAGAAATGCTTGATTGAGAGAGAAAAAATTTTTTGGGAAAAAAGCCTAAAATGTGTATAGTTAATCTGCTTCTTGAGATACTCTAAAATTTATCTCCGGACTAAGCCAAGGCACAAGAGAACACTACTGTAGGCTCTTATATGGTTGCTTTTTATCAACACATCAGATGACAAACGATGACAATATTATAAGAAATAGCCCCATTAGACTTTTTCCTTGCTTTTAAGGATATGTCTGAGAATGTTGGTTATTACACTATAAACTATATTTTTTAAAGACCATCTACCCTTTCTCCTGTCTCTGGGTCTTAGTATCAGTAAAAGCTGTATTTTTTCCGAGAAACTGAATTGAGTTTTGTAGTATAAATAAAGCAAAGGTAGTGGTGAGCTACAGCAATAACACTTGTGAGGAAAACAGGAGGGCTCACTGTTGCTCCTCTGTCTCAACTTTAGATTCTGTGAAATGAGGCCATTGGATTAGAAAATCTCAGAAGGGATCATCTTCCAATCAAATTAATCTTATACTGATTAATAGCAATTTAGGTTGTATTTCTGTTAAAATGCTATTAACCCATTAATTGAATACCAAATATGGTTAACTATAGTATGCTAGTTAAGAATAAGAACTCTGGAATTCTTCAGAATGCTATCTACAATTCAATTCTGACTCCCCTATTTACCAAATCTGTGACCTTAGGCAAGTTACTTAAACTCTATGATATTCAGTTTTTTCTTTTTTTCATAATGTATAAAGTAATAATACTTACCTTTTAAGCTTTAGTTATAAGGATTAAATGAAACCATGAAGCAGTTAACAATATGTGGCTCTTAGGAATGGCTCAATATCTGTTAACCAACCTTTATTATTGCCCACTATTATTATTACAATAATATTACTTGATCTTTACAACATCCATTGAGACCAATATTATCTCCAACTTATAGATAAGTCTGATTATTAGAAACTTCATGTTGGAAAAGGGTTACAGAAGACTGATTATTTAGGCAATTTACATAAATGATATTTGTCAGAAAATTATCAGATACTCAAGCTTAAGTTCTTTGCTATCCAACATTTAAGAAATGCTTGATTGAGAGAGAAAAAAATTTTTGGAAAATAGCCTAAAATGTGTATAGTTAATCTGCTTCTTGAGATACTCTAAAATTTATCTCCGGACTAAGCCAAGGCACAAGAGAACACTACTGTAGGCTCTTATATGGTTGCTTTTTATCAACACATCAGATGACAAACGATGACAATATTATAAGAAATAGCCCCATTAGACTTTTTCCTTGCTTTTAAGGATATGTCTGAGAATGTTGGTTATTACACTATAAACTATATTTTTTAAAGACCATCTACCCTTTCTCCTGTCTCTGGGTCTTAGTATCAGTAAAAGCTGTATTTTTTCCGAGAAACTGAATTGAGTTTTGTAGTATAAATAAAGCAAAGGTAGTGGTGAGCTACAGCAATAACACTTGTGAGGAAAACAGGAGGGCTCACTGTTGCTCCTCTGTCTCAACTTTAGATTCTGTGAAATGAGGCCATTGGATTAGAAAATCTCAGAAGGGGATCATCTTCCAACTCTATGTTTGGAGAAGAGTTACACAAAAGAAAAGACCAGCTGGATGAGAGAAATGATCAGAGAATGGACATCTGCCTGGGCTCAGGAGTAGGGCTCTTAGTCGTTTCCTTAAGGACTATTAATGAGGGCCCAGATTTGTTGGTCGTCAGTGGGTGACCTGAGAGTGCTGACAAATTTTGAAAAGAAAGCATTTCTCAGTGTGGATGTCTAAGGCACATTTTAATGGAGCCATAAAAGTCAAAATGTACCAAAAAGAAGAAGAGGAGGAGGAGGAAGGGGAAGAAGAAGAGGGAAAAAAAAAAAATTGGACATTGAATCATTCAACAGGACTACGTGTCTAGAAAATAGCTTATCTTCCTGCAATTTACAGAAAACACGGAGGAAAGGTCCATACTGGAAAATTTAGATATCTGGAGCTTTATTTGATGCCGTTCCTATGTAGACACTTCCTATATGTATCACTTAGTCCTCATAATAATGCTGAAGAGTAGGGTTTAACATGACTTTATGGATGGGGAAATGAAACTAAGAATGTTTGAATAATTTACCCATATTTATAGAGCCAGCAAGTGGTGGAAACAAGATATAAAGTGCAGATATAAAGTGGCTTCAAAGTCCACATTTTGAATTCTTTCTATTAAACCAGTCTGCCTCCCAAAAAGAACCAGAGCTGTGTTTATCAAACAGATCAAGTGTATGCAGTTTAAGCAGATATGATATGGGGGCTTCCATACTGGGAAGGAAAGAGTATGAAAAGTACTTTAAAAAACTGATAGGGGCTTCCCCTGGTGGTCCAGTGGGTAAGGACACCGCCTTGCAGTGCAAGGGGCGCCAGTTTGATCCCTGGCCTGGGAAGATCCCACGTGCCGCGGAGCAGCTGGACTGATGTGTCCAATTGCCGAGCCGGAGCTCTGGAGCGCATGCACCCAGAGCCGGCGCTCTGCAACAACAGACACCACCGCGATGGGAGGCCCACAGGAGCCAAAGAACAAAGACGGATGAAAATAGAAAAATGAAAAGACCAATGGAAGTGGCCCGCCCGCTCCCTTCCTTCCCCAACCTGACCCCCGCCCAAAAATAAATAAATAAATCTTTAAAAAAAAAAAAAAAAACTGATAAAAACAAAAATAATAGAAAATAGCTAGTTGAACCTTTGCAGATTACAAATTACTTTCCTATTCTTTAACTCATATGTTCCTTACAATTAGTCCACAAAGTAAGTAGTGTCATCTCCATTTTCAAATGAGGAAACCAGTTCAGAGAGGGTGAATGACCTTTTCAAGGTCAACCAGACACTGAGTGAAAATTTGAGCCCAATTCTGTCTTTCTTCCAAGTTTCTGTCCTTTTCAGCATGCCAAGTCAACCAGAGCTGCACTCACATGGTCTTCCTAATGTTATTCTATAGAAGGATGAGTTTTTCACTAGACTTATTTTCATTATAAAAGAGACCCTCATTCCTAGGTACAAAAACAAAAATCAGTCCCTCTGAAATTTAGCACCGAATTTCAACATGGGGGACAGGTGCTGAGTGGCATGGGGAGGAAGAGTCCCCACACCAACAATGGTCCACAACCAGCAGGGCATCCTATAATTGAATTCAAGTCTGTCACTATCTTCCCAGAGACAGCATCAGATTCCATAGACTGAAGGCTGGGTGCTACAAGACTGCACCCCACTGTCCCTACTTCAGATGCTAAAATAGGAAGTCCAGTTGTCCCCGTGCTTCTGACAAACTGCCTATAAATGAGAGGTTCCGACAAACCCCTTCTTGCTCCAATTAATTTGTTAGAGCAGCTCACAGAAGTGAAACACTTTACTTACTAGTTTACTGGCTTATTATTAAAGGATATCATTCAAGAACAGTCAAATGAAAAGGCACGTAGGTGAAGGCACAAGGGAAAGGGTGGGCTTCTGCGTCCTCCCCAGGCTGTCCTTCTCTCTGCCACTCCACATGGGTACTATTGTTTTTATGGAAACCTTGTTACAGAGACATGGTTAATTAAAGCATTGGCCTTGGGCAACTGAACTCACTCTCCAGTCCCTCTCCCATTCCTTGGGCAACTGAGTCTCCCAAAAAAATGGGAGGCCCACAGGAGCCAAAGAACAAAGACGGATGAAAATAGAAAAATGAAAAGACCAATGGAAGTGGCCCGCCCGCTCCCTTCCTTCCCCAACCTGACCCCCGCCCAAAAATAAATAAATAAATCTTTAAAAAAAAAAAAAAAACTGATAAAAACAAAAATAATAGAAAATAGCTAGTTGAACCTTTGCAGATTACAAATTACTTTCCTATTCTTTAACTCATATGTTCCTTACAATTAGTCCACAAAGTAAGTAGTGTCATCTCCATTTTCAAATGAGGAAACCAGTTCAGAGAGGGTGAATGACCTTTTCAAGGTCAACCAGACACTGAGTGAAAATTTGAGCCCAATTCTGTCTTTCTTCCAAGTTTCTGTCCTTTTCAGCATGCCAAGTCAACCAGAGCTGCACTCACATGGTCTTCCTAATGTTATTCTATAGAAGGATGAGTTTTTCACTAGACTTATTTTCATTATAAAAGAGACCCTCATTCCTAGGTACAAAAACAAAAATCAGTCCCTCTGAAATTTAGCACCGAATTTCAACATGGGGGACAGGTGCTGAGTGGCATGGGGAGGAAGAGTCCCCACACCAACAATGGTCCACAACCAGCAGGGCATCCTATAATTGAATTCAAGTCTGTCACTATCTTCCCAGAGACAGCATCAGATTCCATAGACTGAAGGCTGGGTGCTACAAGACTGCACCCCACTGTCCCTACTTCAGATGCTAAAATAGGAAGTCCAGTTGTCCCCGTGCTTCTGACAAACTGCCTATAAATGAGAGGTTCCGACAAACCCCTTCTTGCTCCAATTAATTTGTTAGAGCAGCTCACAGAAGTGAAACACTTTACTTACTAGTTTACTGGCTTATTATTAAAGGATATCATTCAAGAACAGTCAAATGAAAAGGCACGTAGGTGAAGGCACAAGGGAAAGGGTGGGCTTCTGCGTCCTCCCCAGGCTGTCCTTCTCTCTGCCACTCCACATGGGTACTATTGTTTTTATGGAAACCTTGTTACAGAGACATGGTTAATTAAAGCATTGGCCTTGGGCAACTGAACTCACTCTCCAGTCCCTCTCCCATTCCTGGAGTTGGAGGCAAGGTGGATGAGACTGAACGTTTCAACTTTCTAATCACTAGGTTGGTTCTCCTGGCAACCAGTTTCCCATCCTTAGGTTACCTAGGGGCTTCTTCTGTTTTTTGGAAGGCCACTGTAAGTTAAGGATCACTCAAGGAAGCTATCATAACATTGTGAAATAAAGCAGGCTGGCTTAACAACAAATCCATAAGTAAAAGCACACTATTTCTCCCAGACCATTTAATAAAAAAACTGAGACCTTCATCCTGCTGACCAAGGTCAGGAACATAATGATCCTCTGGAACAAGGACAGGACCATAGGGAAAGGGGACATTTCAAAGGAGAAAACCCTCGTTATATTGAAACCTCAGATTATTTAACATATTTTAGTAAATGACAACACACCTCTGCTGATTTGAGTTCAGCCTTATCGAGTCAAACACTCTCCTGCCGGATTCAAAGGAGGAGCTAATGATATAAGCCTTCTGTTTACTCAAAGAATGAGGAAGAAGGTGGTCTTCTATCCCTCCACACTTATCCTTTGACTATAAAAAGGTGGCCCACTTAGTCCATGAGGCAGAGCCCTCCCACCTCTCATTCATATCCTTCACAAGCACCTTATATTCATAATTTTGTGTCTTGTCCATCATTTTGCCTCTCATTGAAGTCCTTCAGTGCTGAGACAAAAAGACTATCTGCCTCAGTGAGTCATGTGACAAGCTGTGAAATTTCAGTTAGAATATTGTGGGTTAAAAATCTCATCTGAGGGGCTTCCCTGGTGGTCCAGTGGTTAAAGAGTTCACCTTGAAGTGCAAGAGGTACTGGCTGGGAAGATCCCATGTGTCACGGAGGGGTGGAGTCGGTGTGTCCAATTACTAGCCAGCGCTCTTGAGTACATGTGCCCAGAACTAGTGCTCTGCAATGAGGAAGGCCACTGCAATGGGAGGCCCACACAGACCAAAGAATAAACACGGATAAAATAAATAAATAAAAAACCAACAAAAAAGTGACCAAAATTAATATATATATATATATATGTATATATATATACACACATATACATATACATATATATATGTATAATTTCATCTGAGGTGTGTAGTTTCACTTCTAGTCATGATACAATAACAGAAACTAGATTTACTCTACTGTATTAAGTAATCAGAAAATGGACAAAATATATTTTAAAAACTGTTTTCAGATATTGGACAACAGGCAATGTAAGGTGCCAATGGGGAAACAAGAGAGGAAAGTGAGGTAAGGGTCATAATCAACTAGACTTTTTTACCTGGAGGCATATTTTTGACTGTGGAGAAAGGTGGGGACGCCAAGCATAGCCTAATGGTATCTCTAAACTGAGACGATAAAGATTAGAATTCTGACATTCTGAAGTAATTAGAGATAGTCCCTGAGAAGAGAGGGCTTGGCAGAAAAAAAGCTGCAGAAATTTGCACAGTGGTGCCTTGAGTCTTTGCTATCTCTAAATGTATGCACAAGGGTAAAATTTTATGAGATCAGGAAAAGAGCAACTAGGGAAAATTCTTAGCTAAGCAATTTCCAGAGATCATAGAGAAGTTAGAAATTGTTCCTGTTCAAGAGTGAAGAGGCTCATTGCTGCCTTCAGTTATTTGGAAAATATTCCAGAAAAGGCCCAGGCCTTAGAAGGAAGGCTTAACGACTTCTAGAGCAAACTACTCCTAGAGTAAAGGCACTCTTAAAAATAAACCGTAAAAGGATCAAACTGAACTGCAAACAGCTCTTCACGCTCAGTCTGGTGCTCAGTAACTCAGGTGTGTCTGACTCTTTGCAAGCCTGTGGACTGTATCCTGCCAGGTTGCTCTGTCCAGGGGATTTTCCAGGCAAGAGTATTGAAGTGGGATGCCATTTCATCCTCAGGGGATCTTCCCATCCCAGAGACTGGACTCATGTCTCCTGCATCTCCTATATTGGCAGGTGGATTCTTTACCACTGAGCCACCTGGGTAACCACCAAGTAACTCAAATGAACAATACACTAGAAGGAATCTACAGCAGAATAACTGAGAAGGAAGAATGGATAATGGACCTAGAAGACAGAATGATGGAAATCACTGTCACAAAACAGAACATGGAAAAAAGAATGAAAAAAAAAAAAAAAAAAACAGCTTAAAAGATCTCTAGGACAACATTAAACACATCAACATTCACATTATAGGGATCCCAGAAGGAGAAGAGACAAAAAGGACCTGAGAAAACATTTGAAGAGATAATAGCTGAAAACATCCCAAACATGGGGGAGGAAAGAGTCAAAAAGTTTAGGAAGTGCAGAGAGTCCCAGGCAGGATAAACCCAAGGAGGAACACACTGTAACACACAGAAATCAAACTGACAAAAATTAAACACCAAGATAAACTATGAAAAGCAACAAGAGTAAAACAAGTAACATACAAGGGAACTCCCATAAAGTAACCAGTTTATTTGGCCTGATACATTTAAATGATGAAAGGAACGAACCTACAACCAAGAATATTCCACCCAACAAGACTCTCATTTAGATTTGATAAAGAAATCAAAAGCTTTCCACACAAGCAAAGTTAACAGAATTCAGCACCATCAAACCGAAATAAAGAAATCAATAGAGAAGTTAGAAATTGTTCCTGTTCAAGAGTGAAGAGGCTCATTGCTGCCTTCAGTTATTTGGAAAATATTCCAGAAAAGGCCCAGGCCTTAGAAGGAAGGCTTAACGACTTCTAGAGCAAACTACTCCTAGAGTAAAGGCACTCTTAAAAATAAACCGTAAAAGGATCAAACTGAACTGCAAACAGCTCTTCACGCTCAGTCTGGTGCTCAGTAACTCAGGTGTGTCTGACTCTTTGCAAGCCTGTGGACTGTATCCTGCCAGGTTGCTCTGTCCAGGGGATTTTCCAGGCAAGAGTATTGAAGTGGGATGCCATTTCATCCTCAGGGGATCTTCCCATCCCAGAGACTGGACTCATGTCTCCTGCATCTCCTATATTGGCAGGTGGATTCTTTACCACTGAGCCACCTGGGTAACCACCAAGTAACTCAAATGAACAATACACTAGAAGGAATCTACAGCAGAATAACTGAGAAGGAAGAATGGATAATGGACCTAGAAGACAGAATGATGGAAATCACTGTCACAAAACAGAACATGGAAAAAAGAATGAAAAAAAAAAAAAAAAAAACAGCTTAAAAGATCTCTAGGACAACATTAAACACATCAACATTCACATTATAGGGATCCCAGAAGGAGAAGAGAAAAAAAGGACCTGAGAAAACATTTGAAGAGATAATAGCTGAAAACATCCCAAACATGGGGGAGGAAAGAGTCAAAAAGTTTAGGAAGTGCAGAGAGTCCCAGGCAGGATAAACCCAAGGAGGAACACACTGTAACACACAGAAATCAAACTGACAAAAATTAAACACCAAGATAAACTATGAAAAGCAACAAGAGTAAAACAAGTAACATACAAGGGAACTCCCATAAAGTAACCAGTTTATTTGGCCTGATACATTTAAATGATGAAAGGAACGAACCTACAACCAAGAATATTCCACCCAACAAGACTCTCATTTAGATTTGATAAAGAAATCAAAAGCTTTCCACACAAGCAAAGTTAACAGAATTCAGCACCATCAAACCAGCTTTATAACAAAGGCTAAAGAAACTTCTCTAGGCAGGAAACACCAGTGAAGGAAAAGATCTACACAAAATAAATCCAAACAATTAAGAAAACGGTGATAGGAACATACACATGAATAATTACCTTCAATGTATAATTAAAAGCACCCACCTAGACGGGCTGGGTGGATGAAAACATGTGCATGTATGTCCTTCCACTTACCACGTCACTCGACTTAACCCCAAAATTATATGTAATTATTTTATATTGTTAGGCTAACTTTGTTTATGGTGTGCAATTGTAATTATCTTTTATTTTTTGTCTGCTATTGACTGTGAAAACTGATAAACATTTTTTGCTATTGTGATGATATAACTATTATTCATTTTAATACACCCATATCATAAGTGGCCAACAGAAAATAATAGAATTCTATATCACCAAAGCTACAGTTTAATAGAAAAAACTGTAATCACTTTTCAAAATCCAGATGCACATTAGAATTATCTTGGAATTTTGAGGAAAATAAAAATGACCAGCTATTTTTTTCTCCAAAGTTGCAGATATAATTCTAATTAGCAGCCATGTTTAAAAACACCTGGACCGTATGATAATGTTTTACTTTTATCTAGTTTGTTCTACTTTCTCTATTCCATATTCAGCTCTCTCATTTTATTTAGATTTTTCAATTTCTCTATCTCTTTCTATCTTTTCTCTTTCTCAAGTCTTTTTCAAGTATAATAGAGAAGCTTTTGTGTGTGTGTGTGTGTGTGCGTGCATATATATATGTAATATATAGTATATATAACATATTTTAGAAGATTTATGAATTTTTGCTTAGCTAAAAAATTTACGGTATTTTGGTTCCACTTGTTTGACTAAGTATGAACAGAATGCTAGATTTCTAATTTATATTCACTCAAAACTTTATATAGTTTCATTTATTCTGACATCCAGTATTACCAGATAGAAAGTATAGAAAGCTGACTATCTTAGTGATTGAAGAAAACCTACAACCAAGAATATTCCACCCAACAAGACTCTCATTTAGATTTGATAAAGAAATCAAAAGCTTTCCACACAAGCAAAGTTAACAGAATTCAGCACCATCAAACCAGCTTTATAACAAAGGCTAAAGAAACTTCTCTAGGCAGGAAACACCAGTGAAGGAAAAGATCTACACAAAATAAATCCAAACAATTAAGAAAACGGTGATAGGAACATACACATGAATAATTACCTTCAATGTATAATTAAAAGCACCCACCTAGACGGGCTGGGTGGATGAAAACATGTGCATGTATGTCCTTCCACTTACCACGTCACTCGACTTAACCCCCAAAATTATATGTAATTATTTTATATTGTTAGGCTAACTTTGTTTATGGTGTGCAATTGTAATTATCTTTTATTTTTTGTCTGCTATTGACTGTGAAAACTGATAAACATTTTTTGCTATTGTGATGATATAACTATTATTCATTTTAATACACCCATATCATAAGTGGCCAACAGAAAATAATAGAATTCTATATCACCAAAGCTACAGTTTAATAGAAAAAACTGTAATCACTTTTCAAAATCCAGATGCACATTAGAATTATCTTGGAATTTTGAGGAAAATAAAAATGACCAGCTATTTTTTTCTCCAAAGTTGCAGATATAATTCTAATTAGCAGCCATGTTTAAAAACACCTGGACCGTATGATAATGTTTTACTTTTATCTAGTTTGTTCTACTTTCTCTATTCCATATTCAGCTCTCTCATTTTATTTAGATTTTTCAATTTCTCTATCTCTTTCTATCTTTTCTCTTTCTCAAGTCTTTTTCAAGTATAATAGAGAAGCTTTTGTGTGTGTGTGTGTGTGTGCGTGCATATATATATGTAATATATAGTATATATAACATATAGTTTAGAAAATTTATGAATTTTTGCCTACCAAAAAATTTATGACATTTTGGTTCCACTTGTTTGACTAAGTATGAATAGAATGCTATATTTCTAATTTATATTCACTCAAAACTTTGATATAGCTCCATTTATTCTGGCATCCAGCATTACCAGATAGAAAGTATAGAAAGCTGACTATCTTAGTGATTGAAGAAAACCTGAATGAGACTTGAAACTTCTAATTCAATTCAGAGAATACAAATAATATTTTGTAAAAAAAAAAAAAAAAAAAAAAAGAACCAGGAAATTAGCATGCAATATAGTATTACTGACTAAAGTACAGATTTTGTTCAAATGTCCAAAAAATTGTGAAAACCAGTGATAAAGAGAAAAATCTGAAAGACAATAAAGGAAGTGGGAAGAAATAAGACTGTGGAAAGAGAAACAAATATAAGAATGATTGCCGAAATTTAATCAAAACTGTGTAAGCCAGACAATAGTTGAACAAAATTTAACGTGCTGAAAAAACTGTCAATTTAAAATTACAGCAAATGTTTCAAAGTAAAAGTGATATAACTAAATGTTTCATAATAAAATAATTAATTCTTTGTTAAAAATTAAAGCAAAATAAAATTTTTCAGATAATGAAAGCTAAAAGAATTTGTGACCAGTAGATTTAGATATTTAAAACAAAAAAAGAACAGCATTGTATTGTGGGATTGATATGTAGTTATAAAATCTATGACAACAATAGCAAAAGAAAAGGAAAAATATAAGTATAATATTATAAAGATATTTCAGTATATGTGAATGGATATAATACCATTGAAAGGTAGATTGCCATAAGTCACAGATACTGAAAATCCAAAAGTAACCCAAAAATGTAAGACAAAAAGATTTGCCTAATAAGCAAACAGTGAAGAATGAAATTCCTAAAAATACTCCAATCAATCCAAAAAGTATAGAGAACAGATGGAACAAATGGAAAGCAAAGAGTAAGATGATCAACTTAAACTGAGCCAAATTCATAAATACATTATATTTAAATGATCTAAACACTCCAATTAAAAGCAGAGATTGTCATACTGAATTTAAAAATCAAGGCTGAACTATTGCTGTTTACAAGAATTTCACTTTAAAGACACAAGTATTTCTTTATAATAAGAATGGAAAATATATAACATGCAATCAGTAATGATCAGAAAACTACAGAATTTATTACATTAAAGTACACCTCAGAAAAAGAGAAAATGTCACAATGATCAAGAAATCACTACATAAAGAAGACAAAAATCATAAAAGCGTATGCATCTAAAACAGTTTTGAAAGACATAAAGTAAAATCTAACAGAACTTAAAGAAAAACAAAACCACAATTATATGTTGGAAACATCAATGATCTTTTATCATCATTTTATGGGACACTGAAAGTTTCAAAACACTGTTGAAGAAATTAAGGAAGATCTAAATAAATTAAGATATACATGTTCATGTATTAAAAGATTCAATACTGTTAGGCTATCAATTATCCTAAAATTTACCCATAAATTAAAGCAATCCCAACTGAAAAAGTGATTGCATAATTTACATAGTAGTACAAAGAATAGCCACAACTCTTTTGAAAGCTTCAATTACCTGATTTCAAGACTTTCTATAAACCCATACAACACTATGTGAAATTACCCTAGGTGGGCATAGATCAATGAAACATAGTAGAATCTACAAAGAGGATATGAATAGAAATGTTATGTGGTCATTGATTTTTAAAATCACAGTCAATGTAATTAAATCATAAAATGATGCTCTTTTCAACAAATCATGTTGAAACAAATGGATGTCCACATGAAAAAAGCAATAAATCTGACCCTAATATCATACCATATACAAAAATTAACTTGAAATCACAGATATAAATGTAAAAGCTTAAATTTCTTGGAAGAGAAAAAATAGGAAAAAATATTTTACCTTAGTTCAGGCAACCTTGGATGTCTGTTCTTTGAAAGAAACAGCTCAGAAAATGAAAAAGCAAGCCACAGAAAAAGACAAATTATTTATAAACCTGTATCTGGTGACCTGTATCCAGAAAATATGAGTAGCTCAATCAATTCATTAGTAAGATAAACAATAACATCAGAAATTGGCCAAGTGATCTGAATAGATTTTTAACCAAACAACATAGAGAAGTGCACAATAAGCTCATAAAAAATGCTCACCATCATTAGCAACTAGGACATGAAAATAGAAACTACCTTGATTGCTACATACCCACTAGATGTGCTAAAATTTAAAATGCTAACAATAACAAATGTCAAGAATGCAGTATAACTGGAACTTTCATACTTTGCTGATACATACAACCATTTTTTTTCATACAATCATTTTAGAAAACAGTTTGTCATATTTTTATACAGTTACAATATATATTTGCTGTATAACCCATTAACTCATTCCCTAAGTGGGAGCAAAGAAAAACAAAATTGAAGGCCTTTAATTTCCTGTTTTTTAAAAAATTACAAAGCTACAGTAATTAAAAGAGCATGGTACTGAGGAGTGAGGTCTGCAATATTATGGAATAGGAAGCCTTAGACCCTTCCTTACACCCATGAACACATTGACTCAGCAACAACTCATAGGCAAACAATTTTTAAATTTACCCATAAATTAAAGCAATCCCAACTGAAAAGTGATTGCATAATTTACATAGTAGTACAAAGAATAGCCACAACTCTTTTGAAAGCTTCAATTACCTGATTTCAAGACTTTCTATAAACCCATACAACACTATGTGAAATTACCCTAGGTGGGCATAGATCAATGAAACATAGTAGAATCTACAAAGAGGATATGAATAGAAATGTTATGTGGTCATTGATTTTTAAAATCACAGTCAATGTAATTAAATCATAAAATGATGCTCTTTTCAACAAATCATGTTGAAACAAATGGATGTCCACATGAAAAAAGCAATAAATCTGACCCTAATATCATACCATATACAAAAATTAACTTGAAATCACAGATATAAATGTAAAAGCTTAAATTTCTTGGAAGAGAAAAAATAGGAAAAAATATTTTACCTTAGTTCAGGCAACCTTGGATGTCTGTTCTTTGAAAGAAACAGCTCAGAAAATGAAAAAGCAAGCCACAGAAAAAGACAAATTATTTATAAACCTGTATCTGGTGACCTGTATCCAGAAAATATGAGTAGCTCAATCAATTCATTAGTAAGATAAACAATAACATCAGAAATTGGCCAAGTGATCTGAATAGATTTTTAACCAAACAACATAGAGAAGTGCACAATAAGCTCATAAAAAATGCTCACCATCATTAGCAACTAGGACATGAAAATAGAAACTACCTTGATTGCTACATACCCACTAGATGTGCTAAAATTTAAAATGCTAACAATAACAAATGTCAAGAATGCAGTATAACTGGAACTTTCATACTTTGCTGATACATACAACCATTTTTTTTCATACAATCATTTTAGAAAACAGTTTGTCATATTTTTATACAGTTACAATATATATTTGCTGTATAACCCATTAACTCATTCCCTAAGTGGGAGCAAAGAAAAACAAAATTGAAGGCCTTTAATTTCCTGTTTTTTAAAAAATTACAAAGCTACAGTAATTAAAAGAGCATGGTACTGAGGAGTGAGGTCTGCAATATTATGGAATAGGAAGCCTTAGACCCTTCCTTACACCCATGAACACATTGACTCAGCAACAACTCATAGGCAAACAATTTTTAAATGCTGTATCCAAATGCAAAAGAATGAAATTGAATCTTTATTATACACAGAAATCAACTCAAACAGATCAAAGATTATATAGATTTTATGTAAGACACAAAACTATAATGGTCTTAGAAAAAAACATAGAGGAAAGCCTTCTTGACATTGGTTGTAACAGTGACTTCATGGACATGACAAAAAAAGCACAGCCAATAAAAATAAATAAACAAACAAATGGGACTCTGTCATACTGAAAAGCTTCTGCATAGCAAAGGGAACAGTGCACAGAGTGGAAAATATCAGAGTGGGAGTACATGTTTGCAAACCATATATCTGATAAGGGGTCCATCTACAGAAGACATAAGGAACTCTTACGACTCAATAATAAAAAACAAAAACAAAACACTAGTAACCCAAGTAAAAATGGGCTAAGGATTTTAATAAACGTGATCCAAAGTGATCATACAAATAAATGGTCAATGGATCTGAACAATTGCTCAATGTCACTAATCATCAGGGAAATGCAAATCAAATCACAATGAGATATTCCCTCACGCCTGTCATTTTTGTGAAATGACACTTTACCATTTGTGAAAATGCAGAATGGTGTAGCTAGAAATGAAAAGAGTATAACAATTCCTTAGAAATTAAAAAATTAAACTACCAAATGCTCCAGCAACCTCATTTTCTGGGTATTTATCCAAAAGAACTGAAATCATGACTTTCAAACAGATAACTGTACTCACATGTGCAGCACTGTTCAAAAAGTCAAGATTTAGAAACAACATTACTGGCCATTGATGTATCAATAAATAAAGAAAATGTGGTATATGCAACGGGATACTGGTACTAGTAAAGGAGGGAATTCCGTAACATGTGACAATATGGATGAACCATGAGGACATCATGGTAAGTGAAATAAACCAGTCCCAGAAGGACAAATACTGCATGACTCCATTTACGTGTAGTATCTAAAATAGTTAAAAATAGACTCAGAGAGTAGAATGAATGGTGGTTCCCACCGGTAGAGGGGAGGAGGAACTGGGAGTTGCTAAACAATGGGCATAAAGTCCTACTTATACAAGAAGAGCAAATTCTAGAGATGCATTGTACAACATTGTGCCTATAGTCAACAATACTGTACTGTGTACTTAAAAATGTATCGAAAGTAAATCTCATAGTAAGTGTTCTTAAAACAATAAAATAAAATTTGAAAAAATAAAATTAAAATAATATCCCTTCACAAAAACTCATATTGAATACCAATAGTAGTTTTATTCATGAACACAAGTCAAATTTACATCAAGAAATGAGCAGATTAAAAAGCTATAGTTTATTTCTACAATGGAATACTATGAAGCAATCAAAAATAACGAATGACCAATATTTGAGAAACATAGTATACTGAGTAAAGACGTTAGGCATGAAAGAATACATACTTTATTATTCCATTTATATTAAACTTTAGGAATGACAAATCAAATCTATAATGGGAGAATGTACATCAGTGGTTGTTTGAGAGGGGGTCAGGGAGGCAGGTTAATACAGAAGAGGTGGAAGATAACTTATGCGGGTGATGGAAATATTGATGGTTCTATGAGTGTATGCATTTGTCAAAACTCACTGGTCTCTACCTTTCAAATGTGTGCAATATATCAATAACATTGATTTTATTTAAAAATAAAAAACAAAGTTTTATGGAGCTGTTCATCTACTATAAGAGGGAAAAATCAAATGAGCAATAATGAGTGTGTTAAATACTATGTTGAGATATCCAGATGCAATAGGAGTACTTGATATAAGTGACTAACCCAAATTAGAGGTTTATAGAGATTTCTCAGGGAAGCTGAGATCTGAAGGAGACATCAGAATAGTTTGTAAAACAGAACAGCATGTGCAATGCCTGGGGCAAGAAAGAATGATTCGTTTACCAATGAAACAATGTACCTATTGAAGGGATATTTACCAAGCAGGAGAACTGAAAAGCTTGAGAGGATTTGGTGATTGATTGGCTTCTGGAAAGGTCAGAATCAGGAATAATGCTCTGAATTCTGCCCTGAATAACAAGATAAACTGTAGTCATATTTTCTGAAATAAAAAGACACTGAAGGAGTATTGGTTTATGGAGATGATGATAGATAAGTTTATTTTTGAATGGGATTCGAGGAAAGAGATATGAAACTAGTATATGGACATATAAAGCTTGTAAATAAAGTCAGAGAAGCAACATGCAGTTGTAATTAATACCAATGAATTAGATGAAATTCTGCAGTAGTTTTAAAAAATTATAAACAATGAGGACCAAACAAGTTAAAGATCACTAATATTTAGGAAATTATCAAAGGGAAGAAATACTGAGGAAAAAAAAAAGAAGAGACGGGTCTCATGGAATTCAGGAATTCAGTACAGTGTGGTCAATAGACTCAAGTGCAATTAAAAGATAAGGAATAAATCCATCTATTGTATTCAGTAACAAGTCATTGTTGATTTGTGAAGAGCAATTTCATTGTAAAGACGTTAGGCATGAAAGAATACATACTTTATTATTCCATTTATATTAAACTTTAGGAATGACAAATCAAATCTATAATGGGAGAATGTACATCAGTGGTTGTTTGAGAGGGGGTCAGGGAGGCAGGTTAATACAGAAGAGGTGGAAGATAACTTATGCGGGTGATGGAAATATTGATGGTTCTATGAGTGTATGCATTTGTCAAAACTCACTGGTCTCTACCTTTCAAATGTGTGCAATATATCAATAACATTGATTTTATTTAAAAATAAAAAACAAAGTTTTATGGAGCTGTTCATCTACTATAAGAGGGAAAAATCAAATGAGCAATAATGAGTGTGTTAAATACTATGTTGAGATATCCAGATGCAATAGGAGTACTTGATATAAGTGACTAACCCAAATTAGAGGTTTATAGAGATTTCTCAGGGAAGCTGAGATCTGAAGGAGACATCAGAATAGTTTGTAAAACAGAACAGCATGTGCAATGCCTGGGGCAAGAAAGAATGATTCGTTTACCAATGAAACAATGTACCTATTGAAGGGATATTTACCAAGCAGGAGAACTGAAAAGCTTGAGAGGATTTGGTGATTGATTGGCTTCTGGAAAGGTCAGAATCAGGAATAATGCTCTGAATTCTGCCCTGAATAACAAGATAAACTGTAGTCATATTTTCTGAAATAAAAAGACACTGAAGGAGTATTGGTTTATGGAGATGATGATAGATAAGTTTATTTTTGAATGGGATTCGAGGAAAGAGATATGAAACTAGTATATGGACATATAAAGCTTGTAAATAAAGTCAGAGAAGCAACATGCAGTTGTAATTAATACCAATGAATTAGATGAAATTCTGCAGTAGTTTTAAAAAATTATAAACAATGAGGACCAAACAAGTTAAAGATCACTAATATTTAGGAAATTATCAAAGGGAAGAAATACTGAGGAAAAAAAAAAGAAGAGACGGGTCTCATGGAATTCAGGAATTCAGTACAGTGTGGTCAATAGACTCAAGTGCAATTAAAAGATAAGGAATAAATCCATCTATTGTATTCAGTAACAAGTCATTGTTGATTTGTGAAGAGCAATTTCATTGGAGTGGTGGGAATTGTGTTGGAAGCGTTACTGAAAAGCAGAAAATGAGAACAGAAAATACAGAAAACTCTTTCAAAAAGTTTGCCTACTAGGAAATAATTCAAGAGAACTTTGCAGTCAAAGGTTTTTTTTCAGAGGGATGAATGACATTTTACTTTCCTTTTTGTTTTGAAAGTTGATGAAATTGTCCTGTTAAAGTGGCATGAAATATATTTATTTTATACATATATGCATTATATATACATAATAAATATACACATTCTTATTAGAGTGTATTTGTTTCACAATATTAGTTTCTACTGTATAGAAAAGTGAATCAGCTATACATACACATATACTCCCCTTTATTAAAAAACTTTCTTTTCATTTAGGTCACCACAGAGCATTGAGTAGAGTTTCCTGTGCTATGCAGTATGTTCTCATTAATTATCTATTTTATACAAAGTATCAATAATGTATAATGTCAATCCCAATCTCCCAATTCATCCCACCCAAATTTTCCTCCTTGGTATCGTTAACTGTTGATGAGGAGGAGCATGTAGATTCTGAAAAGGAAATGATGCCAACTTTTTTTTTTTCAGTTATTTATCAAATCCCATGTTAGCTGGACCCAGATCTAAGAGGAATAAGAAGAATCTTAAATGTCTAGGCAACACATTTTCCTCAAAATAACTTCATAAGTGAAGCCAAGGAGATTTCTGATTATCAATCACAAAGTCATATGACTCAGGAATGGAAGGGATTTAAAAGAGTGACCAAGTTCAACTCTACTGGGGACATCTATCTCAAAGTCAGAATACATCAAAGGATTTCATATGTGCAATGCTTTTGATCTTCATATTATGGATTGAGCTTGACATTACTGTCAGCAGCAAAAAAAACACTATGGAGGACCAAACAAGTTAAAGATCACTAATATTTAGGAAATTATCAAAGGGAAGAAATACTGAGGAAAAAAAAAAGAAGAGACGGGTCTCATGGAATTCAGGAATTCAGTACAGTGTGGTCAATAGACTCAAGTGCAATTAAAAGATAAGGAATAAATCCATCTATTGTATTCAGTAACAAGTCATTGTTGATTTGTGAAGAGCAATTTCATTGGAG
Organism: Tragulus kanchil; assembly: GCA_022376925.1. NCBI lineage: Eukaryota > Metazoa > Chordata > Mammalia > Artiodactyla > Tragulidae > Tragulus > Tragulus kanchil. The sequence continues at coordinate 110,538,305 of JAIOJX010000032.1, read as the reverse complement.
TGGTGGGAATTGTGTTGGAAGCGTTACTGAAAAGCAGAAAATGAGAACAGAAAATACAGAAAACTCTTTCAAAAAGTTTGCCTACTAGGAAATAATTCAAGAGAACTTTGCAGTCAAAGGTTTTTTTTCAGAGGGATGAATGACATTTTACTTTCCTTTTTGTTTTGAAAGTTGATGAAATTGTCCTGTTAAAGTGGCATGAAATATATTTATTTTATACATATATGCATTATATATACATAATAAATATACACATTCTTATTAGAGTGTATTTGTTTCACAATATTAGTTTCTACTGTATAGAAAAGTGAATCAGCTATACATACACATATACTCCCCTTTATTAAAAAACTTTCTTTTCATTTAGGTCACCACAGAGCATTGAGTAGAGTTTCCTGTGCTATGCAGTATGTTCTCATTAATTATCTATTTTATACAAAGTATCAATAATGTATAATGTCAATCCCAATCTCCCAATTCATCCCACCCAAATTTTCCTCCTTGGTATCGTTAACTGTTGATGAGGAGGAGCATGTAGATTCTGAAAAGGAAATGATGCCAACTTTTTTTTTTTCAGTTATTTATCAAATCCCATGTTAGCTGGACCCAGATCTAAGAGGAATAAGAAGAATCTTAAATGTCTAGGCAACACATTTTCCTCAAAATAACTTCATAAGTGAAGCCAAGGAGATTTCTGATTATCAATCACAAAGTCATATGACTCAGGAATGGAAGGGATTTAAAAGAGTGACCAAGTTCAACTCTACTGGGGACATCTATCTCAAAGTCAGAATACATCAAAGGATTTCATATGTGCAATGCTTTTGATCTTCATATTATGGATTGAGCTTGACATTACTGTCAGCAGCATGTAAAATAGTCTTACAAATCACTAAGAAAAATATGAATATATTTTTAGAAAACCTAGACAGAGTATTAAAAGAGACATCACTTTCATGACAAAGGTCCATATAGTCAAAGCTATGGCTTTTCCAGTATTTGTGTAACAGGTGTGAGAATTGGACCATAAAGAAGGCTGAGTGCCAAAGAATTGATGTTTGCAAACTATAGTGGTGAAGAAGACTTTTGAGTGTTCCTTGGACAGCAAAGAGATCAAACCAGTCAACCCTAAAGGAAATAAACCCTAAATATTCACTGGAATGATTGATGCTGAAGCTGAAGCTCCAATACTTTGGCCACCTGATTCAAAGAGTCAGCTCACTGGAAAGGACCCTGATACTGGGAAAGACTGAGGGCAGAAGGAGAAGGGGGTGAAGGAGTATGAGATAGTTGGATGGCATTATTCATTGACTCAAGGGACATGAGTTTAAGCAAACTCCGGGAGATAATAAAGGACAGGGAAGCCTAGTGTGCTGCAGACCATGGGTAGTGAAGAGTTGTACATGACTGATCAACTGAACAAGAACAAACTTTTAGAAAAATGGGTGAAATATGTGAATAGGAAATTCATTACAGAAGGGATAAAAATGCCAACAAACATATGAAAATGTATTTAATCACACTCTTGTTTAAATATTGTTATTTAAAATATCACATTTCTCTATCAAATTGCTAACTATTAAAAACATCAAAATAGCCAGTGTGGCAAGGGGTTAACATTTTCTACACAGTTCAATGGGAATAACTATTTCCTCCTTGGTATCGTTAACTGTTGATGAGGAGGAGCATGTAGATTCTGAAAAGGAAATGATGCCAACTTTTTTTTTTTCAGTTATTTATCAAATCCCATGTTAGCTGGACCCAGATCTAAGAGGAATAAGAAGAATCTTAAATGTCTAGGCAACACATTTTCCTCAAAATAACTTCATAAGTGAAGCCAAGGAGATTTCTGATTATCAATCACAAAGTCATATGACTCAGGAATGGAAGGGATTTAAAAGAGTGACCAAGTTCAACTCTACTGGGGACATCTATCTCAAAGTCAGAATACATCAAAGGATTTCATATGTGCAATGCTTTTGATCTTCATATTATGGATTGAGCTTGACATTACTGTCAGCAGCATGTAAAATAGTCTTACAAATCACTAAGAAAAATATGAATATATTTTTAGAAAACCTAGACAGAGTATTAAAAGAGACATCACTTTCATGACAAAGGTCCATATAGTCAAAGCTATGGCTTTTCCAGTATTTGTGTAACAGGTGTGAGAATTGGACCATAAAGAAGGCTGAGTGCCAAAGAATTGATGTTTGCAAACTATAGTGGTGAAGAAGACTTTTGAGTGTTCCTTGGACAGCAAAGAGATCAAACCAGTCAACCCTAAAGGAAATAAACCCTAAATATTCACTGGAATGATTGATGCTGAAGCTGAAGCTCCAATACTTTGGCCACCTGATTCAAAGAGTCAGCTCACTGGAAAGGACCCTGATACTGGGAAAGACTGAGGGCAGAAGGAGAAGGGGGTGAAGGAGTATGAGATAGTTGGATGGCATTATTCATTGACTCAAGGGACATGAGTTTAAGCAAACTCCGGGAGATAATAAAGGACAGGGAAGCCTAGTGTGCTGCAGACCATGGGTAGTGAAGAGTTGTACATGACTGATCAACTGAACAAGAACAAACTTTTAGAAAAATGGGTGAAATATGTGAATAGGAAATTCATTACAGAAGGGATAAAAATGCCAACAAACATATGAAAATGTATTTAATCACACTCTTGTTTAAATATTGTTATTTAAAATATCACATTTCTCTATCAAATTGCTAACTATTAAAAACATCAAAATAGCCAGTGTGGCAAGGGGTTAACATTTTCTACACAGTTCAATGGGAATAACTATTGATAATATACTTTTCTAGAGAACAAAACTTGACAATATGTAACTGTTCATACCCTTTTATGCTGTAATTACCAATTACCATGCTAAATATTTATCCTATGGCAACAATCTTGACTGCACAGAAGTTCACATGCAAGAATATTTACTACTGAAATGACAGATTATGTATAAGAGTATGTACTTAGAAACAATGTAAATGATTCAAAAGAATGGACTTCTCATAAATAAGCTCTATATATATGATAAAATACTTTCTTGTCATTGAATTGGAATTTTTAAAAACTGTGATGTTATATTGAATGTTTGTGATATATTGTCATATTAAAAAACTTTTACAAGACAAAAATTAAGATTATTTTTATGATCTCAATTTTATAAAATACAAAATACACAGGGTATACACATACATAAAATGAACTAGTGGATCAAACTATAATATTAACTGTAGTTATCACTGAATTCTGAGACTTCAGATGACTGTTCTTTTCTTTAGGACATTTTGTACTTTCTAGACTTTCTGCTGTGAACATATATAGCTTTAATGACCAGATAAATTGATTGCAAAAAATGACATAGTTGAAACTATAAAGAAATGTTTTTATTCCAAACTATAAAAAAGGGAAAATTTCAAGTTTAAATTTTCACATGATCTCTCACTAGGTTGTAATGATTATTTAAAGATAAGCATACAGGCAAAAGGGCTTCCCTGGCTCAGCAGGTGAAGAATTCACCTGCAATGTGTGAGACCTGGGCTCGATCTCTTTGTTGGGAAGATCCTCTGGAGGAGGGCATGGCAACCCACTCCACTATTCCTGCCTGGAATATCCCGTGGACAGAGCAGCCTGGCAGGTTACAGTCCATAGGGTCACAAAGAGTCAGAGACAACTGAAGCGACTGAGCAGGTATGCATGCACACATACAGGTAAATAGGGCAACAACAAACTCTCTGTCTTGGCAGGTAAGAGAATCTTGTTTCACTGACAAACACAAGTGTAGACAACTTAAAAAAGAACGTTTACCAGGTACCAGGCATTCCACTTGCCTTAACTCATTTGACGTAACTACTCTGATAACTAAGTTTCATTACCCCTATTTCACTGATGAAGAACTGTGCTCACAGACATTAAAGAATCTGCCTAACGCCAGAATTCAATGATAATATACTTTTCTAGAGAACAAAACTTGACAATATGTAACTGTTCATACCCTTTTATGCTGTAATTACCAATTACCATGCTAAATATTTATCCTATGGCAACAATCTTGACTGCACAGAAGTTCACATGCAAGAATATTTACTACTGAAATGACAGATTATGTATAAGAGTATGTACTTAGAAACAATGTAAATGATTCAAAAGAATGGACTTCTCATAAATAAGCTCTATATATATGATAAAATACTTTCTTGTCATTGAATTGGAATTTTTAAAAACTGTGATGTTATATTGAATGTTTGTGATATATTGTCATATTAAAAAACTTTTACAAGACAAAAATTAAGATTATTTTTATGATCTCAATTTTATAAAATACAAAATACACAGGGTATACACATACATAAAATGAACTAGTGGATCAAACTATAATATTAACTGTAGTTATCACTGAATTCTGAGACTTCAGATGACTGTTCTTTTCTTTAGGACATTTTGTACTTTCTAGACTTTCTGCTGTGAACATATATAGCTTTAATGACCAGATAAATTGATTGCAAAAAATGACATAGTTGAAACTATAAAGAAATGTTTTTATTCCAAACTATAAAAAGGAAGATTTCAAGTTTAAATTTTCACATGATCTCTCACTAGGTTGTAATGATTATTTAAAGATAAGCATACAGGCAAAAGGGCTTCCCTGGCTCAGCAGGTGAAGAATTCACCTGCAATGTGTGAGACCTGGGCTCGATCTCTTTGTTGGGAAGATCCTCTGGAGGAGGGCATGGCAACCCACTCCACTATTCCTGCCTGGAATATCCCGTGGACAGAGCAGCCTGGCAGGTTACAGTCCATAGGGTCACAAAGAGTCAGAGACAACTGAAGCGACTGAGCAGGTATGCATGCACACATACAGGTAAATAGGGCAACAACAAACTCTCTGTCTTGGCAGGTAAGAGAATCTTGTTTCACTGACAAACACAAGTGTAGACAACTTAAAAAAGAACGTTTACCAGGTACCAGGCATTCCACTTGCCTTAACTCATTTGACGTAACTACTCTGATAACTAAGTTTCATTACCCCTATTTCACTGATGAAGAACTGTGCTCACAGACATTAAAGAATCTGCCTAAAGCCAGAATTCAAATGTAGACATTTCCACCTTCAACATACTAGGTCCACGAAGTGTTTACGCTCCCATACTGAAGAGACCTTATATTAGAGAATGCGATTTCCTGAAACTAAATAGGGACAAATCTAAAATCTCTAAAAATAACAAATCAGGAAAAATGGTATTGCAAAACCCTTTTAGGTTTCTTTCTAGAAAATAACAACTACAGGCTCTTACTAAGAAAATAGCACCCAAATTACAGACTCCTTTCAATAAGCCAGTCTTTAATATGTATAAGCACCAGACTATTTAATTTGAACCTGGCTGCTGTGGAGAACACAATAAATTAACTTGTGAAATTGATCATTTTGTTTTTAATGAAAAAAATGAATAAATACATAAGTTGTGCCAATCTGTACATATAGCTGGGAGGGATAATGGTTTATAGTGAAAAATACTACTCTGTGGGAATTTCTACTGCTGTTTAAGCTGCAATTCAATTTGTTCTATTTAAATACAAAAATATGCTAGTCTTTCAGAGAATCAGTCCACTATTGAGGCTCACAGCAGGTTAAAGCTGCAACCCTTTTCACTTAATAAAAATGAAATCAATGATCTAATTCCATCCCCCCAATAGTTCATGGCATTAGAATGCACAGAGAATGCTCTATGAACTGAACCAATTCTATGAAATCGAATTGACAAATATTTGCGGAGTAATTCAATATGTATCCAGCAGTCTCAGTTACCATTTCATCTTTTCTGATTAAAGCCCCATTTTATAAATCATAATATTAATGATCAGAGGCATTCCATAATTTTAGCCAAGGTCACGCAGTTAAAAAATAGCAGAGCAAGAATTTGACCCTAGACCTCTACAAACCTGAATTCCATGCTACTAACATGAAAACAAAAAATAAACTATTTCTGATAAAAATTAAAATTAGCAACAACTATAATTCCCCTCAGGTTTGTTTCACTGACAAACACAAGTGTAGACAACTTAAAAAAGAACGTTTACCAGGTACCAGGCATTCCACTTGCCTTAACTCATTTGACGTAACTACTCTGATAACTAAGTTTCATTACCCCTATTTCACTGATGAAGAACTGTGCTCACAGACATTAAAGAATCTGCCTAAAGCCAGAATTCAAATGTAGACATTTCCACCTTCAACATACTAGGTCCACGAAGTGTTTACGCTCCCATACTGAAGAGACCTTATATTAGAGAATGCGATTTCCTGAAACTAAATAGGGACAAATCTAAAATCTCTAAAAATAACAAATCAGGAAAAATGGTATTGCAAAACCCTTTTAGGTTTCTTTCTAGAAAATAACAACTACAGGCTCTTACTAAGAAAATAGCACCCAAATTACAGACTCCTTTCAATAAGCCAGTCTTTAATATGTATAAGCACCAGACTATTTAATTTGAACCTGGCTGCTGTGGAGAACACAATAAATTAACTTGTGAAATTGATCATTTTGTTTTTAATGAAAAAAATGAATAAATACATAAGTTGTGCCAATCTGTACATATAGCTGGGAGGGATAATGGTTTATAGTGAAAAATACTACTCTGTGGGAATTTCTACTGCTGTTTAAGCTGCAATTCAATTTGTTCTATTTAAATACAAAAATATGCTAGTCTTTCAGAGAATCAGTCCACTATTGAGGCTCACAGCAGGTTAAAGCTGCAACCCTTTTCACTTAATAAAAATGAAATCAATGATCTAATTCCATCCCCCCAATAGTTCATGGCATTAGAATGCACAGAGAATGCTCTATGAACTGAACCAATTCTATGAAATCGAATTGACAAATATTTGCGGAGTAATTCAATATGTATCCAGCAGTCTCAGTTACCATTTCATCTTTTCTGATTAAAGCCCCATTTTATAAATCATAATATTAATGATCAGAGGCATTCCATAATTTTAGCCAAGGTCACGCAGTTAAAAAATAGCAGAGCAAGAATTTGACCCTAGACCTCTACAAACCTGAATTCCATGCTACTAACATGACACTAAACTATTTCTGATATTAAGTGTAGGATAGAGACTGAGTGATACTAGATAATAAATACAATGACAGAAGTTGATACCAAATAATATTGAAACACAAATGTGGGGAATACTGGGTGGGAATAGCAGGAAGACTCTCCCAAGAGGGTGATATTTAAATAGTCTGGTAATCACTGGTTTCCAAGGTTGTTATTATAATACCTTATTATACAATAAAGGCCATGGTCTTCATTTTGTATGAAATGATGGATATCCAGCTTAATACTCACAATACTGACGTTGATACTGATACTCAGGATCCCCAATAAATTGAGAATTAAAATTCAGCTCTTTTCTCAGTCCAGTGGAGTGGTTCCAGAGGGCACAGAGTAGCTCTACAGGAAGTGAGCTAAATGACATAGTGAGTGGGTAGGCAGATGATATCAGTCGGTTTGGCATCTTCACAGCACTTGGTATTAAAAGAATCAGACTCTCAAAAGCTTTGGAAAGAGATTGTTCAATATTCTGGACATTTATATCAACACCCAGAAAACAGTTTATTGCTATTTAATAATACGTGCCATTTTTGGATAAGGTGAAAGTAATCACTACAAGAAAAATAGAACACTGTGCTCTAATTCCTACAGGTGAGAGAAGGGAGTTTGTTGCTACCTGGAAGCAATGACATTTGAAAAGATGATTTACATACATGAAGAAAGAGAGCAGGTGGGGATTCTAGGCAAAGTGAAGGTTAGGCGTAAAAGGAACGAATGGGAAAGTTCCAGGGACTAAACAATCCAGAGTAGACATACGAGAAGTAGCAGGTTAATGCCCTTTTCACTTAATAAAATGAAATCAATGATCTAATTCCATCCCCAATAGTTCATGGCATTAGAATGCACAGAGAATGCTCTAATAATCGAAATCGAATTGACAAATATTGAGTAATTCAATATGTATCCAGCAGTCTCAGTTACCATTTCATCTTTTCTGATTAAAGCCCCATTTTATAAATCATAATATTAATGATCAGAGGCATTCCATAATTTTAGCCAAGGTCACGCAGTTAAAAAATAGCAGAGCAAGAATTTGACCCTAGACCTCTACAAACCTGAATTCCATGCTACTAACATGACACTAAACTATTTCTGATATTAAGTGTAGGATAGAGACTGAGTGATACTAGATAATAAATACAATGACAGAAGTTGATACCAAATAATATTGAAACACAAATGTGGGGAATACTGGGTGGGAATAGCAGGAAGACTCTCCCAAGAGGGTGATATTTAAATAGTCTGGTAATCACTGGTTTCCAAGGTTGTTATTATAATACCTTATTATACAATAAAGGCCATGGTCTTCATTTTGTATGAAATGATGGATATCCAGCTTAATACTCACAATACTGACGTTGATACTGATACTCAGGATCCCCAATAAATTGAGAATTAAAATTCAGCTCTTTTCTCAGTCCAGTGGAGTGGTTCCAGAGGGCACAGAGTAGCTCTACAGGAAGTGAGCTAAATGACATAGTGAGTGGGTAGGCAGATGATATCAGTCGGTTTGGCATCTTCACAGCACTTGGTATTAAAAGAATCAGACTCTCAAAAGCTTTGGAAAGAGATTGTTCAATATTCTGGACATTTATATCAACACCCAGAAAACAGTTTATTGCTATTTAATAATACGTGCCATTTTTGGATAAGGTGAAAGTAATCACTACAAGAAAAATAGAACACTGTGCTCTAATTCCTACAGGTGAGAGAAGGGAGTTTGTTGCTACCTGGAAGCAATGACATTTGAAAAGATGATTTACATACATGAAGAAAGAGAGCAGGTGGGGATTCTAGGCAAAGTGAAGGTTAGGCGTAAACGAATGGAAACCTGAATGGGAAAAGTTCCAGGGACTAAAAAACAATCCAGAGTAGAAACAGTTTAGGTTGCATCGAGGAGAAAGTGTGGGAGGAAGAAATTTACGTCAGCATTCCAGAGCCAGATCTTGGAGAGTCTTGCATGCCAGGTTAGACTTTTATAGCTTTCTCTGTCAGGTGGTGAATAAAAGTCCAAAGAGAAGAATACTGCAGTCATAACCTTTAAGTAACAGGCAGAGGGAAAACTAGAGAAGGAACAGTTGGAAACAGATTTTGACCTTGAAGAAGGTAATGGAAAAAAGAGGTATCAAGTCAAAAATGGTCCCCAAATTATAGCCCAATTAAAATACCATTCTCTTACCTCAACTCCTGCATCCTTTGCTCTTTCCTTCCACTTTAAAATATTGGGCTGGCCAAAAAGCTTGTTTGATTTTTTCATAAGATGTTATGGAAAGATCTGAATGAATTTTTTGGCCAACCTAATACTTAAAAGAGTAACCCACATTTATTATGCTATTTCTTTGATGTTTGTTTACTTCTTAACATATTAAGAGTCTGACTTCATTCCCTATCTGTCACTGAAATGGCTCTGAAAGCAACACCTGTGATCCAGTTGTCAAAGGCAATGGCTATCTTCATCCCACTTAATCCTCCTGTAGCACTGTAGACCAATTTTATACATCTAGCTAAAATGTCCCTCTCTATCTCCAGACTTATATATCCAATTGTCTTTTCAACAATTCCACTTGTATTCTAATGTCTCAATTTCACATTCCCCAAACTTCTAATTAGAATTTCTAATCTTACTTCCACAAACCTACCCCATATTCAGTCACTACCATTTCAGTTGGTGACAACTCCATCCTCTTTATGTTCAGAGAAAAAAAATACTGAATCATCTTTGACTCCTCTTTGTCCTTTACAGCACATCTCAACCCTTTAAGAAATACTACTAGGTACACTGAAAATATACCTAAAAAATAATCAATCTATCACTACCACTCCAGTTTAAGTTATTGCCATTTCTTCCCTAGATAACAGAAATACCTTCAGAACTGGTTTACTCCTGTGGAGCCTCATAGTCCATTATCAAAACACAGTCTATAGTCAAAGCTACAGTTTTTTCCCAAAAGTCATGCACAGATGTGAGAGTTGGATTATAAAGAAGGCTGAGCACTGAAGGATTGCTTTTGAATTGCGGTGCTGGAGAAGACTCTTAAGATTCCCTTGGACTGCAAAGAGATCAAACCAGTCAGTCCTAAAGGAAATCAACCCTGAATATTCATTGGAAGGACTGATCCTGAAGCTGAAGCTCTAATACTTTGGCCCCTCGATGTGACTCACCAGGGTCATCATTGGAAAAGACCCTGATGCTGATAAAGATTGGGGGCAAGAGGAGAAGAGGGTGACAGAGGATGAGATGGTTGGATGGCATCATCAACACTATGGACATGAGTCTGAACAAACTCCAGGAGCCTTTGCTCTTTCCTTCCACTTTAAAATATTGGGCTGGCCAAAAAGCTTGTTTGATTTTTTCATAAGATGTTATGGAAAGATCTGAATGAATTTTTTGGCCAACCTAATACTTAAAAGAGTAACCCACATTTATTATGCTATTTCTTTGATGTTTGTTTACTTCTTAACATATTAAGAGTCTGACTTCATTCCCTATCTGTCACTGAAATGGCTCTGAAAGCAACACCTGTGATCCAGTTGTCAAAGGCAATGGCTATCTTCATCCCACTTAATCCTCCTGTAGCACTGTAGACCAATTTTATACATCTAGCTAAAATGTCCCTCTCTATCTCCAGACTTATATATCCAATTGTCTTTTCAACAATTCCACTTGTATTCTAATGTCTCAATTTCACATTCCCCAAACTTCTAATTAGAATTTCTAATCTTACTTCCACAAACCTACCCCATATTCAGTCACTACCATTTCAGTTGGTGACAACTCCATCCTCTTTATGTTCAGAGAAAAAAAATACTGAATCATCTTTGACTCCTCTTTGTCCTTTACAGCACATCTCAACCCTTTAAGAAATACTACTAGGTACACTGAAAATATACCTAAAAAATAATCAATCTATCACTACCACTCCAGTTTAAGTTATTGCCATTTCTTCCCTAGATAACAGAAATACCTTCAGAACTGGTTTACTCCTGTGGAGCCTCATAGTCCATTATCAAAACACAGTCTATAGTCAAAGCTACAGTTTTTCCAATAGTCATGCACAGATGTGAGAGTTGGATTATAAAGAAGGCTGAGCACCGAAGGATTGCTTTTGAATTGCGGTGCTGGAGAAGACTCTTAAGATTCCCTTGGACTGCAAAGAGATCAAACCAGTCAGTCCTAAAGGAAATCAACCCTGAATATTCATTGGAAGGACTGATCCTGAAGCTGAAGCTCTAATACTTTGGCCCCTCGATGTGACTCACCAGGGTCATCATTGGAAAAGACCCTGATGCTGATAAAGATTGGGGGCAAGAGGAGAAGAGGGTGACAGAGGATGAGATGGTTGGATGGCATCATCAACACTATGGACATGAGTCTGAACAAACTCCAGGAGATAATGATGGACAGGCAAGCCTGGTGTGTTACAGTCCATGAAGGCACAAAGAGCCAGACATGCCTTAGCAACTACACACGTCTATTATCAACATAGCACTCAGAGTAGTCTGGCCAAAGGAAAGGTGTCTAAAATATACTCAGGCAAGTTAGACTAGAGCAGGTAATTTCTAAGGAGGATCTATGGCTATCTATGGGCTTCCCAGGTGACACTAGTGGTAAAAAACCTGCCTACCATGCTTAAGAGACACGGGTTTGACCCCTGGGTTGAGAAGATCGTTTGGAGGAGGGCATGGCAACCCACTCCATTATTCTTGCCTGGAGAATCCCATTACAAAATGAGCCTGATGGGCTATGGGCCATGGGGTCACGAAGAGTAGAACACAACTGAAGTGACTTAATAGCAGCAGCAGGATATCTATGTTGAATAACAGGAGAATGGAGTGCAGGCATGGTCTTATGTCAGTTAGCCATTTACAGAAACATTTAAGCACAATGATTTATGCATATCTCACAACCACTTTTGGGATCCAGGAGTTATTATTTCCATTTTACAAGTGAGAAAATTGAATCTCAAAAGATGTGAAATGGTATCATTCATTTGTTCATCCATTTATTCACCCACTCTTTATTTATCAAGAGCCATCTATGTGCCAGCTCTATATATATGCCAGAGATCCTCAGTCTGTCCTCGTGGAGTAGGAATTTAAGCCCTAGGCTGCTGATCTTTAACTCAAGGATCTTTTCCTCTCCATGAGTGCAGAGGGGCATCCAATGAGGATCTTCACAGATACTCTGTGAGTGAAAAGCATGTGAGGAAATGACACATATTTACAGTTGGACAGCAACTACAGCACCTTACATGCAATAATTGGCCCTCAGTAAATGCGTTAAATGAATAGACAGGTGGATAAATGTGAAAGTAACAGTGGTACTGCTCCTCCTGTCTTGTGTGACTATAATGAAGATCAAATGAGATGGTGATAAAAAAGGGTTTTGGCAAGGGTTTCTTTTAACAATTTTTTAAACATTTCTACTGTTTGTTGCTTCAAATCCTCATTGGAAATAAGTAGTAATGCATCAGTTTGGGTTAGATTCACTTATCTATAGAATAACGATCCTTAGTTCTAGACAGGATCTTAGATCCTATCTGATTTTACTTATTGTCTCTCTAACAATATATAAGCACCTATCTTTTTTTTTTTTTTTTTGGCCACTTCTATTGGTCCTTCATCATTTAGTTTCAACCATCTCTGTTCTTTGGTCTGTGTGGGCCTCCCAATGCAGTGGCCTCTCTTGTCACAGAGCACCGGCTCTAGGTGCACGCACTCCAGAGCTCCGGCTCGGTAGCTGGACACATCGGTCCAGCTGCTCCATGGCAAGTGGGATCTTCCTAGGCCAGGGATCGAACTGGCGCCTCTTGCACTGCAAGGTGGTGTCCTTACCCACTGGACCACCAGGGAAGCCCAGCACCTATCTTTTTGTCTCCATATACGACCAAGTCCATGAATAAAACTGAGACTTAATATCTGTTTCTTGAAGGGATTTATTCCAATTGTATAGATTAGAAAGTTGAAACTCAGAAAGCTAAGTGAGAAACATGAAGTCACCCAGCTATCAAGTAGCATAATTGAATCTGGACTTAGGTCTTTTGACCCTAACAGCTTTTTTTTTTTTTTTTCCCTTAAACATAGCAGTTTGTACCTCTTAATCCCTTACTGCTATTTTGTCCTCTCTCCCTTTTCTCTCCCCAATAGTAACTACCAGCTCGTTCTTTACATCTGTGAATTAGCTTCCTTTTTTTGTTATATTCCTTAATTTATTTTTTAGGTTTCACAGATAAATGGCATCATACAGTATTCGTCTTTCACTGTCTGACGTATTTCATTTAGGCATAATAACTTCCTAATCCTTTCATGTTGCTGCAAATGGTAAAATTTCATTTTTTTAAATTGTGGTTTCAATTTCATTACTGGTAATGACACATATTTACAGTTGGACAGCAACTACAGCACCTTACATGCAATAATTGGCCCTCAGTAAATGCGTTAAATGAATAGACAGGTGGATAAATGTGAAAGTAACAGTGGTACTGCTCCTCCTGTCTTGTGTGACTATAATGAAGATCAAATGAGATGGTGATAAAAAAGGGTTTTGGCAAGGGTTTCTTTTAACAATTTTTTAAACATTTCTACTGTTTGTTGCTTCAAATCCTCATTGGAAATAAGTAGTAATGCATCAGTTTGGGTTAGATTCACTTATCTATAGAATAACGATCCTTAGTTCTAGACAGGATCTTAGATCCTATCTGATTTTACTTATTGTCTCTCTAACAATATATAAGCACCTATCTTTTTTTTTTTTTTTTTGGCCACTTCTATTGGTCCTTCATCATTTAGTTTCAACCATCTCTGTTCTTTGGTCTGTGTGGGCCTCCCAATGCAGTGGCCTCTCTTGTCACAGAGCACCGGCTCTAGGTGCACGCACTCCAGAGCTCCGGCTCGGTAGCTGGACACATCGGTCCAGCTGCTCCATGGCAAGTGGGATCTTCCTAGGCCAGGGATCGAACTGGCGCCTCTTGCACTGCAAGGTGGTGTCCTTACCCACTGGACCACCAGGGAAGCCCAGCACCTATCTTTTTGTCTCCATATACGACCAAGTCCATGAATAAAACTGAGACTTAATATCTGTTTCTTGAAGGGATTTATTCCAATTGTATAGATTAGAAAGTTGAAACTCAGAAAGCTAAGTGAGAAACATGAAGTCACCCAGCTATCAAGTAGCATAATTGAATCTGGACTTAGGTCTTTTGACCCTAACAGCTTTTTTTTTTTTTTTTCCCTTAAACATAGCAGTTTGTACCTCTTAATCCCTTACTGCTATTTTGTCCTCTCTCCCTTTTCTCTCCCCAATAGTAACTACCAGCTCGTTCTTTACATCTGTGAATTAGCTTCCTTTTTTTGTTATATTCCTTAATTTATTTTTTAGGTTTCACAGATAAATGGCATCATACAGTATTCGTCTTTCACTGTCTGACGTATTTCATTTAGGCATAATAACTTCCTAATCCTTTCATGTTGCTGCAAATGGTAAAATTTCATTTTTTTAAATTGTGGTTTCAATTTCATTACTGGTAACTGATTTGTTCAGATTTTCTCTTTTGTCCTGGTTCAGTCTTGGGAGATTTCACATTTCTAGGAACTTTTTCATATCTTCTATGTTGTTTATTTTATTGGCATATAGTTGCTCATGGTAGTCTCTTCCAGTCCTTTGTGTTTCTGTGAAGTTGGCTGTAATTTCTCCTTTTACATTTCTGATTTTATTGACTGAGGTTTCATCTTTTTTTCTTGATAAGTCTGACTAAAAGTTTATCAATTTTGTTTATCATTTCACAGAAACAGCTAGTAGTTTCATTAATCTTTTCTGTTTTTTTTTTTTTAATCTCTGTTTTGTTTTTTACTGCTCTGAACTTTATGATTTCTTTCCTTCTACAAACTTCATATTTTGTTTGTTCTTCTTTTTCTAGCTCCTTTAGATGTATGGTTAGGTTGTTTATTTGAGATTTTTCTTGCTTCCTGAGGGAAGCTTATATTGCTATAAACTTCCTTCTTAGAGAAGGCATTTGCTGTATCCCATAAACTTTGGATCATTGTGTCTTCATTTTCCTGTGTCTATTTTTCTGCTTCCTCTTTGATTTCCACAGTGATCCATTGCTTGTTTAGTTGCATATTGTTTAGCCTCCTCATGTGTTTGTGTTTTTTGCAGATTTTTTTCATATACCTGATTTCTAGTCTCATAGTAATGTGGCCAGAAAAGATGCTTGATGCAATTTCAATTTTATTAAATTTACTAAGGCTTGTTTCATCACTTAGTACTCTAACAGTTTTTAGAATATGTTTTGACTTACTATTTCGCCTCATAAAGTCTTTGAATAATAATAAAATAATAATAGGCAGAATTTTATAACTGATGAGATACTTACTCATATATTTTCTATTTACTCTCAGACAATAGTACAAGTAAAAATCATAGACGGGGAAATGTTGGTTTGGAGTATCTCTGACGTGTGGAACTGCCCAAGGTCACAGAACTAGCAAATTCAGAAGCCAGGCTTCAAGCTCATCATCTCTGTTTCCTTCATCTTCACTGCAGTGTCCTTCTCTCAAGCTGAATGTTCCCAGGAAAGCAACATGATCCTCTTAATATAGGGCATCCAACACGGCACTTATTATTGCACTGGGACAGGCTAGCACAGAAGATATGTCCTCCAACTTAACAGATTTCCAAAAGGAGATATTTAGCCATCTAAAAGAGCTGTCGAGGCATTGCACATTTTATTGGTGAGGAACAAAGCCAGTTTGTACTGTATTTGACAAAACCTAACTGCTAGTGATTATCAAGTTACAGGAGACAAGGACTTCTTAGCTGTGTCAACTGACCTGCATGCAGTATAACTGAAATAGTATTCGCTGGTGCTGTCAGGATGATATGACATGCATTCAGATTTTGTTCCCTTTTCTTTTATTACCAGGCTTAAAATTCAGTCCTCTCTTTAGTAGTTTTTGGAACTGTGTGACTAGCTCAGCTCTGGCAAGCGGTACAGATGCAACAGGATTGTGCTGAAGCACAAACTACCACCGTGTAAAACTCATGCTAAATATCTGTACTCCTTTTTGGGGCTTTAAAAGGTGGGTGCCATTTCCAAGAGTTAAGAAATTGATTTTTTTTTTTTTTTTTGAGAAGGCATTTGCTGTATCCCATAAACTTTGGATCATTGTGTCTTCATTTTCCTGTGTCTATTTTTCTGCTTCCTCTTTGATTTCCACAGTGATCCATTGCTTGTTTAGTTGCATATTGTTTAGCCTCCTCATGTGTTTGTGTTTTTTGCAGATTTTTTTCATATACCTGATTTCTAGTCTCATAGTAATGTGGCCAGAAAAGATGCTTGATGCAATTTCAATTTTATTAAATTTACTAAGGCTTGTTTCATCACTTAGTACTCTAACATTTTTTAGAATATGTTTTGACTTAATATTTCGCCTCATAAAGTCTTTGAATAATAATAAAATAATAATAGGCAGAATTTTATAACTGATGAGATACTTACTCATATATTTTCTATTTACTCTCAGACAATAGTACAAGTAAAAATCATAGACGGGGAAATGTTGGTTTGGAGTATCTCTGACGTGTGGAACTGCCCAAGGTCACAGAACTAGCAAATTCAGAAGCCAGGCTTCAAGCTCATCATCTCTGTTTCCTTCATCTTCACTGCAGTGTCCTTCTCTCAAGCTGAATGTTCCCAGGAAAGCAACATGATCCTCTTAATATAGGGCATCCAACACGGCACTTATTATTGCACTGGGACAGGCTAGCACAGAAGATATGTCCTCCAACTTAACAGATTTCCAAAAGGAGATATTTAGCCATCTAAAAGAGCTGTCGAGGCATTGCACATTTTATTGGTGAGGAACAAAGCCAGTTTGTACTGTATTTGACAAAACCTAACTGCTAGTGATTATCAAGTTACAGGAGACAAGGACTTCTTAGCTGTGTCAACTGACCTGCATGCAGTATAACTGAAATAGTATTCGCTGGTGCTGTCAGGATGATATGACATGCATTCAGATTTTGTTCCCTTTTCTTTTATTACCAGGCTTAAAATTCAGTCCTCTCTTTAGTAGTTTTTTGGGAAATGTGTGACTAGCACAGCTCTGGCAAGCGGTACAGATGCAACAGGATTGTGCTGAAGCACAAACTACCACCGTGTAAAACTCATGCTAAATATCTGTACTCCTTTTTGGGGCTTTAAAAGGTGGGTGCCATTTCCAAGAGTTAAGAAATTGATTTATTAATAATTATTGAGATATACAATCAAAGAAGAAACACAGTTTTAATGGAGTTTATATTTAAGTACAACAGGAATGGAATGCACAGTGACATTTACTAGTATTAAACAAGAAGGGACTAATTAATTTCACTCCACTTTGATTCAGTTATATCCAGTTTCAGAAACTTTTGCAAGTACAACATAAACTGCATTTCTTCTTAAGTATAAATACATTCCAATGATGAAACCAAATGAACTGGAGACTGAGAAGTAACACGCTTCACCCGGGCATTCGTTTATTTGTTCTTTAATTTAACAAGGACTCTGGAACCAAAGTCTAGGTATAATTCAGGTATCTGTCACTTAGTAGCCATATGCTATTATTTTTAGTCAGAATATTAAATACTCTGATTCAATATAGATATGAATATTACTGCTACATTTCAGGGACTTTTCTTGATATTTGGAGATTAGAAAAAAGAATAAAGGTCTAAACTCTTATGGACTTGAATTAAGTATTTTTTTCTCATTTTGCTGTCAGACTATTGGCTATTGCTCATGTGGCAATTAATGTACTTGCTATGGGAGAGCCCTTTTTTATATTTTACTGTGGACTGTGAAGCCAGCCATCAGATTAATTAGAACTATGTCTGAAGCAAGACTCAACAAACACAAAATGGGAATACCAGGATGCTCTGGTACCGAAGAGAAGAAAACACAGGGCTTATCCTTATCAGAACTGAGATGACAAGACATAGGCAACCAAAATATGTTTTGAAAATTATCAAGTTACAGAGACAAGGACTTCTTAGCTGTGTCAACTGACCTGCATGCAGTATAACTGAAATAGTATTCGCTGGTGCTGTCAGGATGATATGACATGCATTCAGATTTTGTTCCCTTTTCTTTTATTACCAGGCTTAAAATTCAGTCCTCTCTTTAGTAGTTTTTGGAACTGTGTGACTAGCACAGCTCTGGCAAGCGGTACAGATGCAACAGGATTGTGCTGAAGCACAAACTACCACCGTGTAAAACTCATGCTAAATATCTGTACTCCTTTTTGGGGCTTTAAAAGGTGGGTGCCATTTCCAAGAGTTAAGAAATTGATTTATTAATAATTATTGAGATATACAATCAAAGAAGAAACACAGTTTTAATGGAGTTTATATTTAAGTACAACAGGAATGGAATGCACAGTGACATTTACTAGTATTAAACAAGAAGGGACTAATTAATTTCACTCCACTTTGATTCAGTTATATCCAGTTTCAGAAACTTTTGCAAGTACAACATAAACTGCATTTCTTCTTAAGTATAAATACATTCCAATGATGAAACCAAATGAACTGGAGACTGAGAAGTAACACGCTTCACCCGGGCATTCGTTTATTTGTTCTTTAATTTAACAAGGACTCTGGAACCAAAGTCTAGGTATAATTCAGGTATCTGTCACTTAGTAGCCATATGCTATTATTTTTAGTCAGAATATTAAATACTCTGATTCAATATAGATATGAATATTACTGCTACATTTCAGGGACTTTTCTTGATATTTGGAGATTAGAAAAAAGAATAAAGGTCTAAACTCTTATGGACTTGAATTAAGTATTTTTTTCTCATTTTGCTGTCAGACTATTGGCTATTGCTCATGTGGCAATTAATGTACTTGCTATGGGAGAGCCCTTTTTTATATTTTACTGTGGACTGTGAAGCCAGCCATCAGATTAATTAGAACTATGTCTGAAGCAAGACTCAACAAACACAAAATGGGAATACCAGGATGCTCTGGTACCGAAGAGAAGAAAACACAGGGCTTATCCTTATCAGAACTGAGATGACAAGACATAGGCAACAATTAAGGTAGTAATATAATATAGCTTTGTGGGCTAAAAAGAGAATGCTCTGTGGCATGTGCCCAGTGTCAATTTTTGTGCTCTGTTTTAAGGTGTACTGTTATTTCACTTGATCAAAATTTTAATCTTCTACTATGTTCCAGGCCCTCTAGCGGATGATAGGCTCAATGAAGCCCAAGTTAGAATCAAGATTGCTGGGAGAAATATCAATAACCTCAGATATGCAGATGACACCACCCTTATGGCAGAAAGGAAAAGGAACTGAAGAATCTCTTGAAGGTGAAAGAGAAGAGTGAAAAAAGCTAGCCTAAAACTCAACATTCAAAAAATGAAAATCATGGCATCCAGTCCCATCACTTCATGGCAAATAGACAGACAAACAATAGAAACAGTGACAGGTTTTATTTTCTTGGGCTCCAAAATTACTGTGGACGGTGACCACAACCAAGAAATTAAAAGATGCTTGGTCACTGGAAGAAGAGTGTGACAAATCCACAGCATATTAAAAAGCAGAGACAGTACTTCACCAACAAAGGCCTGTATACACAAAGCTATGGTTTTTTCCCGTAATTAAGTACTTATGTGAGAGCTGGACAATAAAAAAGGCTGAGTATCGAAGAATGATGCTTTTGAATTGTGGCGCAGGTGAAGACTCTTGCGACGCCCTTGAACTGCAAGGAGATCAAGCCAGTTAATCCTAAAGGAAATCGACCTTGAATATTCATTGGAAAGACTGATGCTGAAGCTGAAGTTCCAATACTTTGTTCATCTGAGGTGAAGAGCTGACTCATTGGAAAAGATTCTGATGGTGGGAGAGATTTGAAGGCAAAAGGAGACCCTTTTATATTTTACTGTGGACTGTGAAGCCAGCCATCAGATTAATTAGAACTATGTGCTCATGTGGCAATTAATGTACTTGCTATGGGAGAGCCCTTTTTTATATTTTACTGTGGACTGTGAAGCCAGCCATCAGATTAATTAGAACTATGTCTGAAGCAAGACTCAACAAACACAAAATGGGAATACCAGGATGCTCTGGTACCGAAGAGAAGAAAACACAGGGCTTATCCTTATCAGAACTGAGATGACAAGACATAGGCAACAATTAAGGTAGTAATATAATATAGCTTTGTGGGCTAAAAAGAGAATGCTCTGTGGCATGTGCCCAGTGTCAATTTTTGTGCTCTGTTTTAAGGTGTACTGTTATTTCACTTGATCAAAATTTTAATCTTCTACTATGTTCCAGGCCCTCTAGCGGATGATAGGCTCAATGAAGCCCAAGTTAGAATCAAGATTGCTGGGAGAAATATCAATAACCTCAGATATGCAGATGACACCACCCTTATGGCAGAAAGGAAAAGGAACTGAAGAATCTCTTGAAGGTGAAAGAGAAGAGTGAAAAAAGCTAGCCTAAAACTCAACATTCAAAAAATGAAAATCATGGCATCCAGTCCCATCACTTCATGGCAAATAGACAGACAAACAATAGAAACAGTGACAGGTTTTATTTTCTTGGGCTCCAAAATTACTGTGGACGGTGACCACAACCAAGAAATTAAAAGATGCTTGGTCACTGGAAGAAGAGTGTGACAAATCCACAGCATATTAAAAAGCAGAGACAGTACTTCACCAACAAAGGCCTGTATACACAAAGCTATGGTTTTTCCAGTAATTAAGTACTTATGTGAGAGCTGGACAATAAAAAAGGCTGAGTATCGAAGAATGATGCTTTTGAATTGTGGCGCAGGTGAAGACTCTTGCGACGCCCTTGAACTGCAAGGAGATCAAGCCAGTTAATCCTAAAGGAAATCGACCTTGAATATTCATTGGAAAGACTGATGCTGAAGCTGAAGTTCCAATACTTTGTTCATCTGAGGTGAAGAGCTGACTCATTGGAAAAGATTCTGATGGTGGGAGAGATTTGAAGGCAAAAGGAGAAGGAGGTGGCAGAGGATGAGATGGTTAGATAGCATCATTGACTCAACAGACATGAATTTGAGAAAACTCCAGCAGAGAGTGTAGGATAGAGGAGCCTGGTGTTCTGCAATCCATGAGGTCACAAAGAGTCAGACACAACTAAACAACTGAACAACAAAGTATCTAGCATTGTACTTTGTATGTAAGTGCTCAATAAATATTTTCTTTCCTTCTTTTATCCTCCCTTTATGCTTATAATAGTGTTAAATTAGTTCTAAATAATATCCAAGGAAATTAATCATAAAACTTTTTATTACAGATACTACTTCTATTATTTGAGGGATATTAAAATGTCTATTGAGAATATAAACTTAATATGGTAATAAAAAAGATGTTATAAGATAATGACTTTTTATAATTCACCAATTAGTTTCATACCCATTTCTTCATTTTCTTCTCAAAATAACCTTAAAGGAAGGGCAGGTCAAATATTCCTGTTTTACAAGTGAAGAAACAGGTTTGAAGATATTATAAGGCCTGGAACATATGCACCCAATCTGAAGGGAATGGAAAAGGGAACAGAACACAAATCTTACAGTTCCTCTGTTCCTTCCATTCTACTTTGTTCCTAACAGACAAGGATGTGCATTAACTGGATAAGTTACTTCCCTCTGGAGACCTTCCACTGACCCAAGAACAAGCCATCAAAGTGGTGGTTCATGATACATGCCTACCCTCACTTCCCAATACTTATCCAACCTTACCTCTCCCCAAGACCATGTGTTTGATTAAGGAGAAACCATCGAAGAGTGGACAAATAAGGCTTGGTATACACAAAGCTATTCCAGTAATTAAGTACTTATGTGAGAGCTGGACAATAAAAAAGGCTGAGTATCGAAGAATGATGCTTTTGAATTGTGGCGCAGGTGAAGACTCTTGCGACGCCCTTGAACTGCAAGGAGATCAAGCCAGTTAATCCTAAAGGAAATCGACCTTGAATATTCATTGGAAAGACTGATGCTGAAGCTGAAGTTCCAATACTTTGTTCATCTGAGGTGAAGAGCTGACTCATTGGAAAAGATTCTGATGGTGGGAGAGATTTGAAGGCAAAAGGAGAAGGAGGTGGCAGAGGATGAGATGGTTAGATAGCATCATTGACTCAACAGACATGAATTTGAGAAAACTCCAGCAGAGAGTGTAGGATAGAGGAGCCTGGTGTTCTGCAATCCATGAGGTCACAAAGAGTCAGACACAACTAAACAACTGAACAACAAAGTATCTAGCATTGTACTTTGTATGTAAGTGCTCAATAAATATTTTCTTTCCCTTCTTTTATCCTCCCTTTATGCTTATAATAGTGTTAAATTAGTTCTAAATAATATCCAAGGAAATTAATCATAAAACTTTTTATTACAGATACTACTTCTATTATTTGAGGGATATTAAAATGTCTATTGAGAATATAAACTTAATATGGTAATAAAAAAGATGTTATAAGATAATGACTTTTTATAATTCACCAATTAGTTTCATACCCATTTCTTCATTTTCTTCTCAAAATAACCTTAAAGGAAGGGCAGGTCAAATATTCCTGTTTTACAAGTGAAGAAACAGGTTTGAAGATATTATAAGGCCTGGAACATATGCACCCAATCTGAAGGGAATGGAAAAGGGAACAGAACACAAATCTTACAGTTCCTCTGTTCCTTCCATTCTACTTTGTTCCTAACAGACAAGGATGTGCATTAACTGGATAAGTTACTTCCCTCTGGAGACCTTCCACTGACCCAAGAACAAGCCATCAAAGTGGTGGTTCATGATACATGCCTACCCTCACTTCCCAATACTTATCCAACCTTACCTCTCCCCAAGACCATGTGTTTGATTAAGGAGAAACCATACTGAACTTGTTTGTTGTTCCTAAACCCACTTACCGGTTTGTTCTCGGCACATGCTGCTGCTTTGGCTTAGAATGCCCTTCCTCCTCCTTACTACCCAGGTAACACCTCTTTTCAAGATTCAAGGCATGACTTGCTATGGCTAGAAGCCATTTCTTGATACCCCATGAGAAGTGGCTTCTTTGTCTTCCATGTGCCTTGGCATAACCCTGTAACATACAAGTGTATCTTATATCTGGTAAAACTGTATCTTCTCTGTATTGCTTTTATTTGACACAATTATGTCTATCTTTGTCACTGGACTGTAAACTTCAAGAAGGCAGTGATTGTGCTAAGTGTGTGTCCAGACAGGGCTTGGCATGCAGCAGGTGTCCGTGGAGTACTTGATAATACGATGGATAGATTAAATTTCCTAGGGTATCCTCAGGTCTGACCCAGAAGCCTTACATATGAAAGGAAAACAGCAGCTCACAGATTTTCTCAGGGAGTCAGTCCGAACCATCTACATACATTAACACATGGGGAGTGAAGTAGAAAAACAAAAATAAAAATGTAGAAGTCAGCAATTACTGGAATTACTGCTCTTTGGGACACAACCCTGAACATGTCATTTTCTCAGCAGCAACTCTCTCACCATTTTATCTCCATTTGCCACTTGCCAACCCAGACTGAGCTGGTTCTCTAGTGCAAAATAGTCTTAATCCTCTTGAAAATGATTCTGCCAATGAAAAAGCTAGGTCATCCACAGTTAAATGCATTTTAGTGGGTCCATGCATAGATCTGAACAGAAACTGGGTCTCACAAGTTCCCTGAGCTCTGTTTTTTCTATCTGTAAGCAATAAACTACATCCTCTTAGCCTCTCCACCAGCAAGATGAATCATGGCATAAGGAAATGTTGTGAATGTGCTCTGAAAACTCTCAATCTACTTATTCTGGAACCCACAGAAAAAAGATTGGGAAAAAGGTTTGAGCCAATGTGTTGCTGGCTGATGATGACTCTCAGTTGATACTAAGACTAAATGAGAACTCTGCAAAAGACAGAGGATGGGAAAGGGTCTTGAGGGCTATGTTAGAGGGCTTTCAAGGCAGGGAGACTTTGGGTGTCCTAGGGAGCCCATCACTGAGGACGTCTCGTGAAAGGGTAACATGAGGTAAGGGGCATGCTTACTCATCTATAGTCTAGCACCAAACACAGAAAAAAGACATTTAATCATTTCTAGAAGGAAAGGAGGGCTTCTCTTGTGGTGCAAGTGGTAAAGAATCCACATGCTAATGTAGGAGACTTGCTATGGCTAGAAGCCATTTCTTGATACCCCATGAGAAGTGGCTTCTTTGTCTTCCATGTGCCTTGGCATAACCCTGTAACATACAAGTGTATCTTATATCTGGTAAAACTGTATCTTCTCTGTATTGCTTTTATTTGACACAATTATGTCTATCTTTGTCACTGGACTGTAAACTTCAAGAAGGCAGTGATTGTGCTAAGTGTGTGTCCAGACAGGGCTTGGCATGCAGCAGGTGTCCGTGGAGTACTTGATAATACGATGGATAGATTAAATTTCCTAGGGTATCCTCAGGTCTGACCCAGAAGCCTTACATATGAAAGGAAAACAGCAGCTCACAGATTTTCTCAGGGAGTCAGTCCGAACCATCTACATACATTAACACATGGGGAGTGAAGTAGAAAAACAAAAATAAAAATGTAGAAGTCAGCAATTACTGGAATTACTGCTCTTTGGGACACAACCCTGAACATGTCATTTTCTCAGCAGCAACTCTCTCACCATTTTATCTCCATTTGCCACTTGCCAACCCAGACTGAGCTGGTTCTCTAGTGCAAAATAGTCTTAATCCTCTTGAAAATGATTCTGCCAATGAAAAAGCTAGGTCATCCACAGTTAAATGCATTTTAGTGGGTCCATGCATAGATCTGAACAGAAACTGGGTCTCACAAGTTCCCTGAGCTCTGTTTTTTCTATCTGTAAGCAATAAACTACATCCTCTTAGCCTCTCCACCAGCAAGATGAATCATGGCATAAGGAAATGTTGTGAATGTGCTCTGAAAACTCTCAATCTACTTATTCTGGAACCCACAGAAAAAAGATTGGGAAAAAGGTTTGAGCCAATGTGTTGCTGGCTGATGATGACTCTCAGTTGATACTAAGACTAAATGAGAACTCTGCAAAAGACAGAGGATGGGAAAGGGTCTTGAGGGCTATGTTAGAGGGCTTTCAAGGCAGGGAGACTTTGGGTGTCCTAGGGAGCCCATCACTGAGGACGTCTCGTGAAAGGGTAACATGAGGTAAGGGGCATGCTTACTCATCTATAGTCTAGCACCAAACACAGAAAAAAGACATTTAATCATTTCTAGAAGGAAAGGAGGGCTTCTCTTGTGGTGCAAGTGGTAAAGAATCCACATGCTAATGTAGGAGACATAAGAGATGTGGGTGCTATCCTTGGGTTGAGAAGATCCCCTGGAAGAGGGCATGGCAATCTACTCCAGTATTCTTGCCTGGAGAAACCCATGGACAGAGAAGCCTGGTGGGCTATAGTTCATAGTGTTGTAAAGAGTCAGACACAACTGAGGCAATTTAGTATGTATGCACAAGAAGGAAGAGATTAAGAAAGGAGGGAAGGAGGGCAGGAGGAAAGTAAGAAGGAAGGAAGGAAAGATGGAAGCAAGGAAGGAAGGAAGGGTAGGTCTGAAGGCTTGCCTTTAAAAGCTACCTGGATCTAACATTGAGTTTAATGGGCATCGAGCCCTTAACCTCTCTCACTTGTACCTCTTACTCATGCTCAAAGACCCAGCTCATTTCAGTGCAATTTCCTTCAGCTCATCTAATCTATGCATACCTGCTGATCCCTCAGATCTGTGATGAGTGCTAGAGACCAGGATAAAAATAGACACAACACTTGACCTCAAGAACTAAGCTGAGAGAAACCTAGAAATGGACAGTGATAACTTGGTGATAACTTGGTGATAAATGCAGTAAGAGAGGCATTCAGGAGGAATGGACCACACAGAACATGAACTGACTAACTCAGCCTGCAGGGCCCTGGAAGACATCACAGAGAGAAAGGCACTTAGGTTAGGTCCTGAAAGAAGAGTAAGAGGCTCCACAAGCAGTGAGGCAGAAAGAGGATTCTAGGCAAGATGACCACATGAGGCTCCCTGTGTGGCTCCATGATTGGGCTTCAGAGGTAGCCTCTGCCATTCTTGTGCCTCATCCACTATTGCTACTGGCAACCTAGAGTTTTGATTCTAAAGGCGTGGCCTGATGACAGTGAGCAGCTGGGGAAGGAGGGAGTCATAATTTATCAGTCTAAGCAAGCTCAGAGTGCTGAAGACAGCACAAAACGGATTCTGTGGAGCTGAGAAAGGAGACACAAAGGCAAGGAGCAGTCTCGGTGAGGATGGGACCAAAGAGGAGGGCAGGGAATGACATTCTGTGCCTACAAATGTCTGCAGACACTAAGTGCCTTTCCCCTGGTCATACAGATAGAAGAAGAAAGGCAGAATTCAAGCCCAGAGCCTTGGTACCCCAAAGCCTGTGCTCTTTCTTTCACACCACACTGTGATCACACAGCAGGGGATTTCTAGAGGTGTGTGCTCAACCTGATGCTACTGCTGCCTATCCGTTTTAGGAGGAGAGCAGGTTAGCAAGTTGCAACCAGATCTTATCCATTCCACATCCGCTCTCCGCTCCCCTCTAAATCCCAGGCCCAGAAATAGGCAGTAACCTGACCAAGGTCACACAGTGGCTAGCATCCAGGTGTCTGAATTCCCACAGCAACTCATTTAAAAAAAAAAAAAAAAGTTGCTCTGTCCCCAGGTTTCCAGTGAAAATGACTTTCAAGGCCAGCCAAGAGCTTAAAGGTCATCGGCTAGGAGGTTTCCTAGGCTTGTTTGCGTAAAGAAAGGGAGGACACTAATTTTAGCTCACTGAGGAATGAAATGCTGATGTACAAATGCAGTTTGGAAAAAAAATAAATTCAGTGGTATGCTTGGGAAGAGGGGGTAGCCTACAGACGTCAAGGAAGGAGAGTGGTTCAGGCAGAGAAAAGAGCGTGGTAGGGAGTGGTGTGACGAAGCACCCAGGCCAGGTCTCAGGCTGGCAGGGAGAAGTCCTAGCTTCTGCAGGCCTCCCTTGTGCTCCCCCTTGAGTCTGTGTCCCAAGGGGGCTATTTTCTGTGCTCTCAGAGGGCATTGGCTAATTGACTTTAAACAGGCAGTGAGAGGTAATACAAGAACTTGGATTGTAGAATTATTTGGGTATGGCTTTGCCAGTGTTCAGCTGAGTGACCTCGGGCATATCACCTCACTTCTCTGAACCTTACTTTCATCATATTATCAAATACAGGTGATATCTAATTTGTAGGATTATAGTAGGATAAAGGTAACATATGCATAAAGCATCTAGCACAGTTTCTGGAATACAACAGATATTTAATAAAATGCAATTTTATACATACTACTATTGTTACTGTTGTCATTATTACTATTATTATCTGTCTGCTGTGAAGTGAGAGGCATGTTACTGGGGTGTTTACATGGTGGTTTCTAGGATCTGGCTATTTTTTCTTTCTTTCAGAACAATGGAAATTACATGTTTTTTTGAAGTGAATAACCTCAGTTCCCACTCAACACCTAACTTACGCACTATGAATACATTCCTAAGAGGGTGAGGTAGGAATCATTTCTTTGTAACTTGTCAGTAAACCAGAACTGAAACTTCTAGGCCAGACTCAGTAACACCTTCTGACCATGGTAAGAAGCCCAGACTACTGTCTCTGGTCTCACAGTTTTGAAGATTATCTAAGTCCTGTCCCAGTGCTTGGGCTGGCTATGCAGTAGAAGCAAAATATCCTAAACCCAGACTTGGTTCTGCTAGATCCTATGGCTAACACGTTCATCTCTACATTATCCAGTTTTAGCCAGAATCCTGCTAAATTAGCTTAGCTAGAACCCTGCTCCCATCCATAATGACATGCTCACCCTCGATGTCTGATTGGGTTCTTCACCCACCATTATTCCCCAGGTAACCTCTAATCTCCCTGACCTGTCATTGGTAAAAATCTTTTTTAGTTGGTTTAATCAGGAACCCCTCTCTTCCCTGATGTCTCCTCTTGGTAATTTGTGATTTTTTTACCCACTGACCATGATCCTCTCTTGCTCCTTGGATATAAATTCTCACTTTTCCTTATTGTTTTTGGAGTTGAACCTGATCTTTCTCCCTTACGAAGGAGTAATCCTTCTGAATAAAGTCTGCTTTACCATTTTACAGAGTTGTGCTCCCCTTGAGTCTGTGTCCCAAGGGGGCTATTTTCTGTGCTCTCAGAGGGCATTGGCTAATTGACTTTAAACAGGCAGTGAGAGGTAATACAAGAACTTGGATTGTAGAATTATTTGGGTATGGCTTTGCCAGTGTTCAGCTGAGTGACCTCGGGCATATCACCTCACTTCTCTGAACCTTACTTTCATCATATTATCAAATACAGGTGATATCTAATTTGTAGGATTATAGTAGGATAAAGGTAACATATGCATAAAGCATCTAGCACAGTTTCTGGAATACAACAGATATTTAATAAAATGCAATTTTATACATACTACTATTGTTACTGTTGTCATTATTACTATTATTATCTGTCTGCTGTGAAGTGAGAGGCATGTTACTGGGGTGTTTACATGGTGGTTTCTAGGATCTGGCTATTTTTTCTTTCTTTCAGAACAATGGAAATTACATGTTTTTTTGAAGTGAATAACCTCAGTTCCCACTCAACACCTAACTTACGCACTATGAATACATTCCTAAGAGGGTGAGGTAGGAATCATTTCTTTGTAACTTGTCAGTAAACCAGAACTGAAACTTCTAGGCCAGACTCAGTAACACCTTCTGACCATGGTAAGAAGCCCAGACTACTGTCTCTGGTCTCACAGTTTTGAAGATTATCTAAGTCCTGTCCCAGTGCTTGGGCTGGCTATGCAGTAGAAGCAAAATATCCTAAACCCAGACTTGGTTCTGCTAGATCCTATGGCTAACACGTTCATCTCTACATTATCCAGTTTTAGCCAGAATCCTGCTAAATTAGCTTAGCTAGAACCCTGCTCCCATCCATAATGACATGCTCACCCTCGATGTCTGATTGGGTTCTTCACCCACCATTATTCCCCAGGTAACCTCTAATCTCCCTGACCTGTCATTGGTAAAAATCTTTTTTAGTTGGTTTAATCAGGAACCCCTCTCTTCCCTGATGTCTCCTCTTGGTAATTTGTGATTTTTTTACCCACTGACCATGATCCTCTCTTGCTCCTTGGATATAAATTCTCACTTTTCCTTATTGTTTTTGGAGTTGAACCTGATCTTTCTCCCTTACGAAAGCCCTTTGTAGTAATCCTTCTGAATAAAGTCTGCTTTACCATTTTTAAGAGTGTCACACATGTTTTCTTTAATAGCACTATGAATAAAGTATCATCAGTAAACAGCATTGAATAGAGGGCATTAGGAAACTACAGAGGCAAGGCAATCTATATTGTTTTCATACAGAGGCAAGGCAATCTATATTGTTTTCATACAAACATGTTCCAAAGAGCCATGGATCATGAGTAACATCAGTGTTACTTCCTTTTTCTCCAGATAGAGAATATGAAATTAACCAGGAACCCTGTATTTGGCAATACAGAACATGAAAAGATGGTGTCTGGACATTTCACATCCACTGACTGAACAATAACCAAACACTATCTCTTCTCTAATTATTGCCCTAAGTCTTCATCCAAATTCATGTTCTTCACATGTCCATAAATTTTATAATCTTTAATCAAATTACTTCTGTATATAGAGGCCCGACCAAAAATATTTACCTGGGGCCTTGCACATTAGCAGTGTGCACAGGTTGATATAAAACACGTCCAGCTTGTGACTCACCCATGTCATCAAAGAGGTGATGAAGGAACACATCTGGGTACAGTTAGGAGCACTGTTGTCCCTTCAGTATAGCTGCAGCTAAAGGGTCACTATGGGTCTCAACTGCACAAATATATCACAATTGTTAATTCAAAGTGGGGCTTTAAAGCAATTTGGATACATACTCACAGTAAACTATTAAGGAGAAACTGATACATATATTCATTTATTCTATGCCATACTATGTAAAGGGAAAATGCATAGAAAGGAAATTAACAGGATATAGGATACAATTTTGAGTTGTCTTTAAGAGGAGAAATAGAGGGGATTTTCCTGAGTCATATGTATTTTTCAGTACTTTCTAAATTTGCTACAATAAGCATGTACTATTTTCATTTTGATTCTCCATCCATAATGACATGCTCACCCTCGATGTCTGATTGGGTTCTTCACCCACCATTATTCCCCAGGTAACCTCTAATCTCCCTGACCTGTCATTGGTAAAAATCTTTTTTAGTTGGTTTAATCAGGAACCCCTCTCTTCCCTGATGTCTCCTCTTGGTAATTTGTGATTTTTTTACCCACTGACCATGATCCTCTCTTGCTCCTTGGATATAAATTCTCACTTTTCCTTATTGTTTTTGGAGTTGAACCTGATCTTTCTCCCTTACGAAAGCCCTTTGTAGTAATCCTTCTGAATAAAGTCTGCTTTACCATTTTTAAGAGTGTCACACATGTTTTCTTTAATAGCACTATGAATAAAGTATCATCAGTAAACAGCATTGAATAGAGGGCATTAGGAAACTACAGAGGCAAGGCAATCTATATTGTTTTCATACAGAGGCAAGGCAATCTATATTGTTTTCATACAAACATGTTCCAAAGAGCCATGGATCATGAGTAACATCAGTGTTACTTCCTTTTTCTCCAGATAGAGAATATGAAATTAACCAGGAACCCTGTATTTGGCAATACAGAACATGAAAAGATGGTGTCTGGACATTTCACATCCACTGACTGAACAATAACCAAACACTATCTCTTCTCTAATTATTGCCCTAAGTCTTCATCCAAATTCATGTTCTTCACATGTCCATAAATTTTATAATCTTTAATCAAATTACTTCTGTATATAGAGGCCCGACCAAAAATATTTACCTGGGGCCTTGCACATTAGCAGTGTGCACAGGTTGATATAAAACACGTCCAGCTTGTGACTCACCCATGTCATCAAAGAGGTGATGAAGGAACACATCTGGGTACAGTTAGGAGCACTGTTGTCCCTTCAGTATAGCTGCAGCTAAAGGGTCACTATGGGTCTCAACTGCACAAATATATCACAATTGTTAATTCAAAGTGGGGCTTTAAAGCAATTTGGATACATACTCACAGTAAACTATTAAGGAGAAACTGATACATATATTCATTTATTCTATGCCATACTATGTAAAGGGAAAATGCATAGAAAGGAAATTAACAGGATATAGGATACAATTTTGAGTTGTCTTTAAGAGGAGAAATAGAGGGGATTTTCCTGAGTCATATGTATTTTTCAGTACTTTCTAAATTTGCTACAATAAGCATGTACTATTTTCATTTTGATTCTTCAGCTCAAAGAACTTCCTTCAGCTTGTTTTTTTCAACTCATATTTTGTCTCTGCACATGATGTTCCCTCTTTCCTATCGCCTTATTCTCCCAAGTGCTCACCTTCATTTAGTTAAGTCCTACCAGACTCCTGAGATTCTATCAGGAGTACTACTTCCTCCAGGCACCCTTCTCTGACTCTTCTGGCTCTATGAACTGCTTTTCTAATGAGCTCCCATATTACCTTATAGATTCTCAATCACTCTACATGCAACTGAAAGTTTCATTGCTGTTCTCTGTATCAGTTCTGCACTCCAACAATGCTCAGCACTGTGAGTGGGGAGCAATAATGTACAGTCAGGCCACTCAGGATGGTTGTTCTCTTGTGCTCCATAATCCCCTGATCCACCAGTGCCTCTTCAACCTCTACCCCACTCATGTGATTGACTTGTCTACATACTTGCCTCAGGCCCCAGCTAGTGACTGTTCCTATCAAAGAAGCCCTGAGAGGTCTGCTCCCAGTTGGTTTTCCTGGTAACTAAAGACCCAACCTGACCTTAACTCCCCCTATAACTGGCAATCTCTCCTCCCCCCAGGAGCGAATACTGCCGCCATTTCTTGCCAGCAGTCCACTACACATGGTGGGTTGTAGCTCCCGGACCTTGCTTCAGATGTGTATGTTCCCCTATCCATTAAACCATGGATGTCTCTATTGCTGATTCTGGGCTGTTCCTTCTGTCTTGAAGCTGGGAAACTATAGGTCTTGTAAGGCCTTCAGGAGGCATCCCAATACACAGAGCCTCAGAGGTATTTTTTTAAAAGAATAGCTGGATGAAAATAAACTTTTAAAATCCTTTCAAAATATATTACACATAAACAAAACCTAGGAGGCTTAGGAAATTTTTGTCCTTACCCACTAATAGCTAAAAAAAAAAATTGTTAACAGATTGCTACTGTATGGAGACAAATAATCTGTGGAATTGACTTTTGTCCTCTGACAGGAATTAAAAAAAAAAAGTGTGTAATTCTTTAGGCAGTGTTGGACAAACACATCCTTAAAAACACTAATTCCATGAAAGAGTCTGAGAAGAAAGAGGGAGAGATTGTCTATAGTCAAATAGTTATAGAATTTTCCTGAGTCATATGTATTTTTCAGTACTTTCTAAATTTGCTACAATAAGCATGTACTATTTTCATTTTGATTCTTCAGCTCAAAGAACTTCCTTCAGCTTGTTTTTTTCAACTCATATTTTGTCTCTGCACATGATGTTCCCTCTTTCCTATCGCCTTATTCTCCCAAGTGCTCACCTTCATTTAGTTAAGTCCTACCAGACTCCTGAGATTCTATCAGGAGTACTACTTCCTCCAGGCACCCTTCTCTGACTCTTCTGGCTCTATGAACTGCTTTTCTAATGAGCTCCCATATTACCTTATAGATTCTCAATCACTCTACATGCAACTGAAAGTTTCATTGCTGTTCTCTGTATCAGTTCTGCACTCCAACAATGCTCAGCACTGTGAGTGGGGAGCAATAATGTACAGTCAGGCCACTCAGGATGGTTGTTCTCTTGTGCTCCATAATCCCCTGATCCACCAGTGCCTCTTCAACCTCTACCCCACTCATGTGATTGACTTGTCTACATACTTGCCTCAGGCCCCAGCTAGTGACTGTTCCTATCAAAGAAGCCCTGAGAGGTCTGCTCCCAGTTGGTTTTCCTGGTAACTAAAGACCCAACCTGACCTTAACTCCCCCTATAACTGGCAATCTCTCCTCCCCCCAGGAGCGAATACTGCCGCCATTTCTTGCCAGCAGTCCACTACACATGGTGGGTTGTAGCTCCCGGACCTTGCTTCAGATGTGTATGTTCCCCTATCCATTAAACCATGGATGTCTCTATTGCTGATTCTGGGCTGTTCCTTCTGTCTTGAAGCTGGGAAACTATAGGTCTTGTAAGGCCTTCAGGAGGCATCCCAATACACAGAGCCTCAGAGGTATTTTTTAAATGAATAGCTGGATGAAAATAAACTTTTTAAAATCCTTTCAAAAATATATTACACATAAACAAAACCTAGGAGGCTTAGGGAAATTTTTGTCCTTTCCCACTGATAGCTAAAAAAAAAAATTGTTAACAGATTGCTACTGTATGGAGACAAATAATCTGTGGAATTGACTTTTGTCCTCTGACAGGAATTAAAAAAAAAAAGTGTGTAATTCTTTAGGCAGTGTTGGACAAACACATCCTTAAAAACACTAATTCCATGAAAGAGTCTGAGAAGAAAGAGGGAGAGATTGTCTATAGTCAAATAGTTATAGAAATGCTGTCTGTGCTGGACCCCTCTAAAGAGTTACAATGTGTATTAGCATATTCTAATCTTACAAAAAGTCCTACTGTAAAGAATCTGGCTAATTTATTTTTAATCCAAGCTTCTCAAATTTATTTAAATATGAATCCTTTCTTTATGTAACAACTATTAACATCTGTTACACAGAACACTTTGAGAAATAGTAGGTTTAAGAGATAAAGCTTCCGCAGGAAGGAATTTTCTGCCTCAGGGTGAAGGTAAGAAGTAGGAAAAATACAGGAGGGAAAGAGACAAAGCAAAACATACAAATAAAACATACTAATGAGGTATAATATTTATTGAGCACTATGTGGAAAATTACATCAAGTATTCTCTATATCCATTAGTTTAACTTTTATTATAATAAGTTTAAGAAGCAGGTACTATTATTCCCACTGAGAAAATGGTTAAAGTTCACAGAGGTTTAATATGCTGTGGACAGCACTCTGTTTGGGGTACTTCAGATGTTCCCTCTTATCCACTATGTTATCACCACTGAACGACAAAAACCTTCCCTGTCATGCTGGACTAAACAAGGTAATGAAAGGGGAACATGGCCTTCCTCTATTGCCCTTCCCATCTCTCCCCATCTTTGCCCTTCCCTCCCATTCCATTCTTCTCTTCTTTCTCCCTTCCTGTTCTTCCTCAAATATCCTCTTGAGTGTCTGCTCTGAGTCATGCCCTGTACTAGGGGGACCTTGGGTTTTGGAGATGAATCAGAACCAATTTCTCTTCTTGAAGGAACACCACTGGAGTTCACTAAGTCAATCAGCGTTCAAGTCCTGGGACAGACTAACAGCAGAATGGGAGAGAAGATAATCCTGTGGATTGCATCAAGAGCACCAGAAAGGTTAATAAATAGGATGGAAAGTCCACCTAGAGCTGCTTCCCACACATCTCCAGGCCTGGGTCCTTATAGAAGAAGTGGTGTTTGGCAAGCAAGGGAGAAGGGAGTATAAATTTTATGTACAAATCACCAAATTAATACTGTTTTGCTTAACGAGATTTATATGAGACTTGAGGGTAAGTACACCTGTTTCCTACTTCAGATACTCCTTGGAGGTCTGAGAGATGAGCAATATACTGATCTGGCCACATTTCAAAAAGCTATCTGGGGAAATGAGTGTAAAATTGCACTGGCATGGGACTGACAAAATAAATATCAATATCATATTACTATAATTCAGGGCAGAAAGAAACTTAGACTCTACCTACAGACTTAAGAAAAAGTCCCTGTACCTCTCTGGATCATAATGTCAATAACACTGCTCTGTGTCTGCCTCCAAGTCAGGACGGGGAGATCCACTGAAGACTTTTGCTGCTGTTGTAAAGAGAAAAAGCAAAACATACAAATAAAACATACTAATGAGGTATAATATTTATTGAGCACTATGTGGAAAATTACATCAAGTATTCTCTATATCCATTAGTTTAACTTTTATTATAATAAGTTTAAGAAGCAGGTACTATTATTCCCACTGAGAAAATGGTTAAAGTTCACAGAGGTTTAATATGCTGTGGACAGCACTCTGTTTGGGGTACTTCAGATGTTCCCTCTTATCCACTATGTTATCACCACTGAACGACAAAAACCTTCCCTGTCATGCTGGACTAAACAAGGTAATGAAAGGGGAACATGGCCTTCCTCTATTGCCCTTCCCATCTCTCCCCATCTTTGCCCTTCCCTCCCATTCCATTCTTCTCTTCTTTCTCCCTTCCTGTTCTTCCTCAAATATCCTCTTGAGTGTCTGCTCTGAGTCATGCCCTGTACTAGGGGGACCTTGGGTTTTGGAGATGAATCAGAACCAATTTCTCTTCTTGAAGGAACACCACTGGAGTTCACTAAGTCAATCAGCGTTCAAGTCCTGGGACAGACTAACAGCAGAATGGGAGAGAAGATAATCCTGTGGATTGCATCAAGAGCACCAGAAAGGTTAATAAATAGGATGGAAAGTCCACCTAGAGCTGCTTCCCACACATCTCCAGGCCTGGGTCCTTATAGAAGAAGTGGTGTTTGGCAAGCAAGGGAGAAGGGAGTATAAATTTTATGTACAAATCACCAAATTAATACTGTTTTGCTTAACGAGATTTATATGAGACTTGAGGGTAAGTACACCTGTTTCCTACTTCAGATACTCCTTGGAGGTCTGAGAGATGAGCAATATACTGATCTGGCCACATTTCAAAAAGCTATCTGGGGAAATGAGTGTAAAATTGCACTGGCATGGGACTGACAAAATAAATATCAATATCATATTACTATAATTCAGGGCAGAAAGAAACTTAGACTCTACCTACAGACTTAAGAAAAAGTCCCTGTACCTCTCTGGATCATAATGTCAATAACACTGCTCTGTGTCTGCCTCCAAGTCAGGACGGGGAGATCCACTGAAGACTTTTGCTGCTGTTGTTCAGTTGCTAAGTCATGTCTAACTCTTTGCGACCCCATGGACTGCAGCTCAGCAGGCTCCCCAGTCCTACCCAGGTGGCTCAGTGATAAAAAAAAATCAGCCTACTAATGCAGAAGAGATGTGGGTTTGATCTCTCGGTCAAGAAGATACCCCCCCTCCCTGGGGCTTCCCCTGGTGGTCCAGTGGGTGAGGACACCACCTTGCGGTGCAAGGGGTGCTGGTTCGATCCCTGGCCTGGGAAGATCCCACGTGCCGCGGAGCAGCTGGACCAATGTGCCCAATTACCGAGCCGGAGCTCTGGCGTACGTGCGCCCAGAGCCGGTGCTCTGTGTCAACAGAGGCCACCATGATGGGAGGCTCACAGGAGCCAAAAGAACAAAGATGGATGAAAACAGATAAATGAAAGACCAATGGAAGTGGCCCGCCCGCCCCCTTCCCTCCCCACCCCATTCCCATCCCCCAAAATAAAAATAAATAAATAAATAAATAAAAGAAGATACCCCAGAGGAGCAATACTGGCAACTCACTCCAGTCTTGACTGGATAATCCCATAGACAGAGGAGCCTGATGGTCTACAGTCCATGGGATTACAAAGAATCAGACATGACTGAATGACTGAGAGCACACATTGAAGACAAAGATTTTTCACTTTTTCCTGTCTCCATCCCCAGCCTCTGGCACAGTGCCTGGTGTATAATAGATGTTCAATGAGTGCTTAAAGTAGCACAGATGAAAGGGGGAAGGTGGGAAAGAAGGGATGGAGGTGACTTG
Source organism: Tragulus kanchil (assembly GCA_022376925.1). Lineage (NCBI taxonomy): Eukaryota > Metazoa > Chordata > Mammalia > Artiodactyla > Tragulidae > Tragulus > Tragulus kanchil. The sequence goes on along the minus strand of JAIOJX010000032.1, from coordinate 110,501,263 downwards.
GATGAGACAATTGGGTCATAAATATAACAGCAGGTTCAGGAGTTTGACCCTTGCATCATCCTCTGGTACAAGGTTCAGCTTTAAGAAGATACCCATCACTTCCTCACAGCTGTCCCCATCACTTCTTCACAGCTGCCTAATGATGCCTTAATCAACAAAGAATCTTGGGCTGATCTAAAGAAGCATTTCTGATCTCTCCTGCAGATAAGGAGTCCCAAACCTGCCACTGTCCTTGTTGGAGACTGTCACTGAGAGAGAGGAGTTGAAGGCAAGGCTCCACTTGAAATTCAACTGGTGCTGCATAAAGAATGATGCACATGAAAAATGGATCACGACACTGCACCCAGGCAAATATTATTAATAATATAGTATTTAAACACACAATATATCCCCTTTAATGATGAAAAGAAACTCAAGGTCACAGCAAATAAAAGTCATTTCAATGAGACCAAAAGGAAGAGAGATAATTTCTCCTTGTGGATCACTCCACAATAGCTTCTTTTATACCACCATCTTATACCACAATCTAGCAGAGTAAGCAGACTTTCTGTCAATAGAGGGAGCATAATCCTTCTTGACAGGAATATTTCAAACCACTGCCTTGTGGCACCCAGGAGTACTCATCCTCCTTTTCTCAATCTCATCTGTTAAATGGAGATAATAATGCCTACACAATGAAGCTGCTATAAGGCTTATTTGATTTAGGTAATGTATCAAATTAAGCACACAGTAGTATCTTTATACATTTCAGTTTTCCTTTAGTTTGTTGTTAAGTCCCTGAGTTCTCCTGTTTGACTCTTTGCAACCCTACGGACTGCAGCACTCCAGGCTTTCCTGTCCTTCACTATCTCCTGTCTGTTCAGACTCATTTCCACTGAGTCGGTGATGCCATCCAACCATCTCATCCTCTGTTGCCCACTTCTCCTCCTGCCCTCAATCTTTCCCAGCATCAGGGGTTTTTCTGAAGAGTCAACCCTTCACTTCATCATCAGTCCTTCTAATGAATATTCAGGGTTGATTTATCCATCCCCACAGTGCCTGGTGTATAATAGATGTTCAATGAGTGCTTAAAGTAGCACAGATGAAAGGGGGAAGGTGGGAAAGAAGGGATGGAGGTGACTTGGATGAGACAATTGGGTCATAAATATAACAGCAGGTTCAGGAGTTTGACCCTTGCATCATCCTCTGGTACAAGGTTCAGCTTTAAGAAGATACCCATCACTTCCTCACAGCTGTCCCCATCACTTCTTCACAGCTGCCTAATGATGCCTTAATCAACAAAGAATCTTGGGCTGATCTAAAGAAGCATTTCTGATCTCTCCTGCAGATAAGGAGTCCCAAACCTGCCACTGTCCTTGTTGGAGACTGTCACTGAGAGAGAGGAGTTGAAGGCAAGGCTCCACTTGAAATTCAACTGGTGCTGCATAAAGAATGATGCACATGAAAAATGGATCACGACACTGCACCCAGGCAAATATTATTAATAATATAGTATTTAAACACACAATATATCCCCTTTAATGATGAAAAGAAACTCAAGGTCACAGCAAATAAAAGTCATTTCAATGAGACCAAAAGGAAGAGAGATAATTTCTCCTTGTGGATCACTCCACAATAGCTTCTTTTATACCACCATCTTATACCACAATCTAGCAGAGTAAGCAGACTTTCTGTCAATAGAGGGAGCATAATCCTTCTTGACAGGAATATTTCAAACCACTGCCTTGTGGCACCCAGGAGTACTCATCCTCCTTTTCTCAATCTCATCTGTTAAATGGAGATAATAATGCCTACACAATGAAGCTGCTATAAGGCTTATTTGATTTAGGTAATGTATCAAATTAAGCACACAGTAGTATCTTTATACATTTCAGTTTTCCTTTAGTTTGTTGTTAAGTCCCTGAGTTCTCCTGTTTGACTCTTTGCAACCCTACGGACTGCAGCACTCCAGGCTTTCCTGTCCTTCACTATCTCCTGTCTGTTCAGACTCATTTCCACTGAGTCGGTGATGCCATCCAACCATCTCATCCTCTGTTGCCCACTTCTCCTCCTGCCCTCAATCTTTCCCAGCATCAGGGGTTTTTCTGAAGAGTCAACCCTTCACTTCATCATCAGTCCTTCTAATGAATATTCAGGGTTGATTTATCTTAGGATTGATTTCCTTGCAGTCCAAGGGACTCTCAAGACTCTTCTCCAGCACCACAATTCAAAAGTGTCAATTCTTTGGTGCTCAGCCTTCTTTATGGTCCAACTCTCACATGTTTACATGACTACTGTAAAAATCATAGCTTTGCCTATAAGGACCTTTGTTAATAATGTGATGTCTCTGCTTTTTAATACACTGTCTAGATGTATCATAGCTTTTTTCCCAAAGAACAAGCATCTTTTGATTTCATGTATGTAAGCACTTAGCACTTAGCACTTGCTTTGCTAAGTGCTTACATACATTACCTCATCTATATTCTTAGCTCTGTAAATATTACTGACCATATTTTACGAGAGAGGAAACTGAGAGGTTAAGTGTTTTGAAGCCCTATTATATGTAGAGGACTATGTACTTTCAGAAAGACCTTGGTTAAGGTACTTAGCCAGTCTATGTGCTAGTCACTCAGTTGTGTCTGATTCTTCATGAACCCATGGACTGTAGCCTGCTAGGCTCCTCTGTCTGCAGAATTCTCCAAGTAAGAATATTGGAGTGGATAGTTGTTCCCTTCTCCAGGGGATCTTCCTGACACAATGACCGAACCTGGGTCTCCTGCACTGTAGGAAGATTCTATACCATCAGAGCCACCAAGGAAGCCCAACCTAATGCCTCTAAGTCCTAGTGATAAAATGAGACAATAACAGTTCCAACCTCGGAGATTTATCTTGAGCACTAAGTAATCCTAGATAACATGGCTAACAGAGGAAAATGTGGAAAGTATGTCTGGCTCTATTTAATTTTAAAGACCATGTCCTTTCCATTGCAACTGCAGAAAATAACAACCAAACATCTACAAAGCCAGGCAGAGTATAGTAGAAGCACAGACATTCTGCTAATGATTGACAGAGGCAGGAGAGACTTCATCATGCAGCTCCAGGCTTTCCTGTCCTTCACTATCTCCTGTCTGTTCAGACTCATTTCCACTGAGTCGGTGATGCCATCCAACCATCTCATCCTCTGTTGCCCACTTCTCCTCCTGCCCTCAATCTTTCCCAGCATCAGGGGTTTTTCTGAAGAGTCAACCCTTCACTTCATCATCAGTCCTTCTAATGAATATTCAGGGTTGATTTATCTTAGGATTGATTTCCTTGCAGTCCAAGGGACTCTCAAGACTCTTCTCCAGCACCACAATTCAAAAGTGTCAATTCTTTGGTGCTCAGCCTTCTTTATGGTCCAACTCTCACATGTTTACATGACTACTGTAAAAATCATAGCTTTGCCTATAAGGACCTTTGTTAATAATGTGATGTCTCTGCTTTTTAATACACTGTCTAGATGTATCATAGCTTTTTTCCCAAAGAACAAGCATCTTTTGATTTCATGTATGTAAGCATAGCACTTAGCACTTGCTTTGCTAAGTGCTTACATATATTACCTCATCTATATTCTTAGCTCTGTAAATATTACTGACCATATTTTACGAGAGAGGAAACTGAGAGGTTAAGTGTTTTGAAGCCCTATTATATGTAGAGGACTATGTACTTTCAGAAAGACCTTGGTTAAGGTACTTAGCCAGTCTATGTGCTAGTCACTCAGTTGTGTCTGATTCTTCATGAACCCATGGACTGTAGCCTGCTAGGCTCCTCTGTCTGCAGAATTCTCCAAGTAAGAATATTGGAGTGGATAGTTGTTCCCTTCTCCAGGGGATCTTCCTGACACAATGACCGAACCTGGGTCTCCTGCACTGTAGGAAGATTCTATACCATCAGAGCCACCAAGGAAGCCCAACCTAATGCCTCTAAGTCCTAGTGATAAAATGAGACAATAACAGTTCCAACCTCGGAGATTTATCTTGAGCACTAAGTAATCCTAGATAACATGGCTAACAGAGGAAAATGTGGAAAGTATGTCTGGCTCTATTTAATTTTAAAGACCATGTCCTTTCCATTGCAACTGCAGAAAATAACAACCAAACATCTACAAAGCCAGGCAGAGTATAGTAGAAGCACAGACATTCTGCTAATGATTGACAGAGGCAGGAGAGACTGATCTGTCTGTGGGTGAAAGCAGCAAGTTTCATCAGGGAAGGAACTCTGAACAAGTTTCATCAGAGGCCAGGTATTCAAAACACTTAACCTCTCAGATTTCAGTTTCTTCTACTGCAAAATGTGGACATTAATCGCACCTGCTTTACAGAGTTAATACTATAGATGAGGTAACATATATACGAGCACTTAGCACAGTGCCCAGGACATACTAAAAGCTCAATAAATGATAGCTATTGCTATTATTATAGCATCTTTTAATGACATGAAATTAAAGGGTATTATTATAAATGATCAAAACAGATTAGAATAATCTAAACAGCCCACAAGACGCTACCAACCCTAAAAGAATCAAAAGCCTGGAACAGCATTTTTCCATTGGCTTCTCAATTTCATCACAAAATAAAAATTCTGGAAGTGATGCATTTTGGCCTTCAACCAGGCTCTATTCTCAGAGGTATTATTTACATTTCAGATTTATTATTGTCTTCTATGGTGCTGACGTGAAATAACCTTCCATTCTCTTCCATGTTAAAAGAGTTCAGTGTTTCTTGGGTCAATAAATAATTCAGGGCTATATTAATATTTTAAGAAGAATAAGCAATATATTTTAGACCCTAGAAAAACCATGTGGACTGAAATTAGTTATCTGCAGCTGAAAACTTAATTGAACCAACATATTGATTGTTTTTTCTTCCAGGTTTTATTGCCCACACAATGAAGAGGAGCTCCTGCTTCTATTCCAAATGCTGCATACTTAATTATATCTGCTGGATTTTGTTTTCATAAAAACTCAAAAGCATCCAAGCATGAACTTAAATGCTTTTGCCCATCTGATGCTAAATATAGAACCACTCCTCTCTCCTTACAACAGTGCACTCTTCTTCACATACATTCTTTAAGGATAATGGATGCCATTTTCCCATAAATATCAGATTTCTGAGTTAGCACTTATAACTTAGCTAAAGGAGGAGCAAAGAAATATAATTTATTTTTACCTACTATGTCTCAGATCTTATGTATGTATAATCTTATTTAATTCTTAAAATAACCTGCCAGTGTAGATAACATCTTCTCCTTTTCCAGATGAAGACACAGAGTTTCAAAGAGGTTGAGTAACTTGTCAAGGTCACCCCAAATTGTACCCAACCTAAAACCCACATTCTTTCCTCCACACCAAGCTGCTTCACAGTACTAATAATGATAAAATAGCTCAGAAATATAGAATATTTACAGTGTGCAAGGCACCATTTGAAGATGATTATATCTATTAATGAATCATTCCAAAAATCCTTTGAGATAGCAGCTATTTTTATCCCATTTTATAGTTCAGGAAAATAAAGCTTAGAGAGTTGAAGATGGGCTTCACAAGTTTCCCTGATATTAAGTGGAAGAGCCAGGATTTTCTTTTCTCTACAAGCCAGGATTTAAAGTCAGACAGTCTGACTTCTGAATTTAAGCATACTCCTAGATACCAAAATCCAGCAAAACAGGGAAGTGGGCCTCCATGAGTAGGTAGATAGAATAAGATCGAGGAGGTCATCTTCTCAGCTCCATGTGGGACACTAAAAAGATTTCTAATAAAACTAGTCCCCATGACAGGGAACTCATAAATAAAGAGCTGGCAGTGATAACAATGCTCATTTCTGGATGTGGTTTGGGATCTTTGCTGCAAACATGACCTTCCTGACTGATCTGTCAAACTTTACCTGCCCAGAAAAGCAGGTGTTAACCAGGGGCTTCTTTCCTATATTGTGGTTATACCCTAATTTTCCTCAAATTATAGCCACATAAGGACAGCAATGAGATCAAATCAGTCTGTCATGAAGGAAGTCAATCCTGAGTATGCACTGTAAGGACTGATGTGGAGGTTGAAGATTTGGCCATGTGATGAGAAGAACTGACTTATTAGAAAAGACCTTGATAATGGGAAAGATTGAAGGAAGGAGGAGAAGGGGATAATTGAGGACAAGATGGTTGAACGGCATCACCAACTCAATGGATAGGAGTTTTTTTTTTTTTTTAAGATTTATTTATTTATTTATTTTTGAGCGGGGGTCGGGTTGGGGAGGGAGGGGGGTGGGCGGGCCACTTCTATTGGTCTTCCATTTCTCTGTTTTCATCCGTCTTTGTTCTTTGGCCCCTGTGGGCCTCCTATCGCAGTGGCCTCTGTCGTCGCAGAGTACTGGCTCTGGGCACATGCGCTCCAGAGCTCTGGCTCAGTAATTGGACACATCCGTCCAGCCGCTCTGCAGCACGTGGGATCTTCCCAGGCCAGGGATCGAACCGGTGCCTCTTGCACTGTAAGGCGGTGTCCTTACCCACTGGACCACCAGGGGAAGCCCAATGGATATGAGTTTGAGCAAACTCTGGAAGATGGTGAAGGACAGGGAAGCCTGGAGAGCTGCAGACCATGAGGTCACAGAGTTGGACATGACTGAGCCACTGAACAACAATAGGGCATTATGTCTTCATTTGCAATGACAGTTTCAGGATAAATGAGAAGGAGACCAGAGTCAGGTAAATGGTCACATAATAAGATGTTCATCATTTTACCAAGTAGATAGATCAATTCCAAACATGGCAATTGGGCTAAATTTAAAAGAATAATTGGAAATAAATCTTATTTTTTGGTAGAGCTATCCACATATAAGCAAAGTTTCATGCACTTTTGTATGTGCAGCCACACACATATGTGCACACACATACACACATGATTCCCGGTCTTCTCATAGTCCCTAGGTACCATAAGTACCTAGTAGAGTTATTGCATTCTGGATCTGCAAGCATGCCCTTTCCAAGACATATAAATCCATCTACTTATGGCTGGGTTAACTTGCCTAAAGTGTGAGGAATCTCCATCAACAGTTATCTGGGTACCTACTAAATGTCAGGCCCTTGGCTGAGTCTCTGATTCTTGTTTTCTACCTTAGCAGCTTCAAGAATTTCAAATCAGTCTGGTCATGGGTTTCAAGATTGCATTATTTCCATCAGCCCATGCCATCAGGGTAACAGTTGCCTATCTTGACATTTGGGTTCATCCTGACCACAATCATGCCTGGACAATAGATAAGAAACTCTGAACCCCAGATACTAATATAAGAATTAAGTCAAAGCTTTGAGAAAGAGATGTTAAATGTAAATCACAAGTTTCCTGAGATTTGAGTAATAAAACAATGTATACACAATATACTGTTGTGTGACAAATTACTCTAAAACATATTAGTTTATGATACATTATCTTTCATACTTTCTAAGAGTCAGGCATTTGGGAATGGCTTAATAGGATTTCTTCAGTTCAGGATCTCTCATGAGGCTTCAGTCAAGCTGTCAGCCAAGCTTGCAGTCATTTGAAAACTGGCCTATCCTGGAGGATCCACTTCCAAGGCTCATTTGCATGGCTACTACCTGAAGACTTCAATTCCACACCACATGATCTCTTTAAGATTTTCTGATATCACAGCTGTCTTTACCCAGAGCAAAGAATCCAATGGTGAGAGAGAAAGAGCAAGGGAGAGGGAAAGGAAATCAAGATAGAACCTATAGCATCTTTTATAACTTTATCTCAAAAGTGTTATCATACACATTACACTAGCTCTGGTGCAATGTGAGAAGGGCTTACCCAAGAGTGTAAGTTGATCATTCAGTCAGTTCAGTTGCTCAGTTGTGTCTGATTCTTTGTGACCCCATGAACTGTGGCACACCAGGCTTCCCTGTCTTTCACCATCTCCCAGATCATGCTCAAACTCATGTCCATTGACTCAGTGATGCCATCCAACCATTTTGTCTTCTGTCATCCCCTTCTCCTCTGCCTTCTAATTTTCCTAGCATCAGGGTCTTTTCCAATGAGTCATCTCTTCGCATCAGGTAGCTTAAGTATTGGAGCTTCAGCTTAAGCATCAGTCCTTCCAATGGGGTGATTTCTTTAGGATTGACAGGTTTGACATCCTTGCAGTCCAAGGAACTCTCAAGAGCCTTCTCCAATACCACAAATGAATTTCTTTAGGACTTAGCAGCTTCAAGAATTTCAAATCAGTCTGGTCATGGGTTTCAAGATTGCATTATTTCCATCAGCCCATGCCATCAGGGTAACAGTTGCCTATCTTGACATTTGGGTTCATCCTGACCACAATCATGCCTGGACAATAGATAAGAAACTCTGAACCCCAGATACTAATATAAGAATTAAGTCAAAGCTTTGAGAAAGAGATGTTAAATGTAAATCACAAGTTTCCTGAGATTTGAGTAATAAAACAATGTATACACAATATACTGTTGTGTGACAAATTACTCTAAAACATATTAGTTTATGATACATTATCTTTCATACTTTCTAAGAGTCAGGCATTTGGGAATGGCTTAATAGGATTTCTTCAGTTCAGGATCTCTCATGAGGCTTCAGTCAAGCTGTCAGCCAAGCTTGCAGTCATTTGAAAACTGGCCTATCCTGGAGGATCCACTTCCAAGGCTCATTTGCATGGCTACTACCTGAAGACTTCAATTCCACACCACATGATCTCTTTAAGATTTTCTGATATCACAGCTGTCTTTACCCAGAGCAAAGAATCCAATGGTGAGAGAGAAAGAGCAAGGGAGAGGGAAAGGAAATCAAGATAGAACCTATAGCATCTTTTATAACTTTATCTCAAAAGTGTTATCATACACATTACACTAGCTCTGGTGCAATGTGAGAAGGGCTTACCCAAGAGTGTAAGTTGATCATTCAGTCAGTTCAGTTGCTCAGTTGTGTCTGATTCTTTGTGACCCCATGAACTGTGGCACACCAGGCTTCCCTGTCTTTCACCATCTCCCAGATCATGCTCAAACTCATGTCCATTGACTCAGTGATGCCATCCAACCATTTTGTCTTCTGTCATCCCCTTCTCCTCTGCCTTCTAATTTTCCTAGCATCAGGGTCTTTTCCAATGAGTCATCTCTTCGCATCAGGTAGCTTAAGTATTGGAGCTTCAGCTTAAGCATCAGTCCTTCCAATGGGGTGATTTCTTTAGGATTGACAGGTTTGACATCCTTGCAGTCCAAGGAACTCTCAAGAGCCTTCTCCAATACCACAAATAAAAGGCACCAATTCTTTGGCACTCAACCTTATTTATGGTCCAACTCTCACATCCATACATGACTACTGGGCAAACCATAGCTTGGACTGCATGGATTTTTGTCACCAAATTGATGTCTCTGCTTTTGATGCTATGTAGGTTTGTCATAGCTCTTCTTGCAAGAAGCAAGTGTCTTTTAATTTCATGGCTGCAGTCACTATCCTCAGTGATTTCGGAGCCCAAGAAAATAAAGTCTGTTAATGTTTCCCTTGTTTGCCCATCTATTTGCCATGAAGTGATGGGACCAAATGCGAAGAACTTAGTTTTCTGAATATTGAGTTTTAAGCCAGACTTTTCACTCTCCTCTTTCACCTTGGTCAAGAAGCTCTTTAGTTCCTCTTCAGTTTCTGTCATAAGGGTGGTGTCATCTGCATACCTAAGGTTATTGATATTTCTCCCAGAAATCTTGATTTCTGCTTGTGCTTCATCTAGGCTGGCATTTTGCATAATGTACTCTGTATATAAGTTAAATAAGCAGGGTGATAATATACAGCCTTGTTGTGCTCCTTTCCCAATTTGGAACCAGTCCATTGTCCCATGTCCGGTTCTATCTGTTGATTCTGTCCTGCATACAGGTTTCTCGGGAGACAGGTAAAGTTGCCTGGTATTCCCATCTCTTTCAGAATTTTTGAGTTTGTGGTGATCCACACAGTCAAAGACTTTAGAGTAGTCAATGAAATAGAAGTAGATGTTTTTTCTGGAATTCTGTTGCTCTATGGTCCAAAGGATATTGGCAATTTGATCTCTGGTTCCTCAGCCTTTTCTAAATCCATCTTGTACATCTGGAAGTTCTCGGTTCATGTACCGTTGAAGCTTAGCTTGGAGGATTTTGAACATTACTTTGCTAGCCTGTTAGGAGCCATTTTGAAGGCTGGTTACCATGAATTGTGAACAATATAATCAATGAAAGGTAATTGAATGATTATTTCTCAACTTTAGCCCAAGATCCTTTGGAACACAGAATCAAATCAAATAAATAATTTATATTAATTAATTGTTGAGTGAATTTATTTCAAGTCAGGGCTAACTACACTTAATGATTTTCAAAGTTTCTTGAGTCTTAGGCTGGAAAGATCAGCCTCTTTCAGTCTCCTAAAGATGAGGCCATCCCATAGCCAAGTCTCTGCGATCAAAATGGGCCAAAACAATGTTTTCTTCTCAATTCCACCAGTGACTATTGAGTATTTACTATATGACTGGCACTTGGAATACACTTGATAGATGACAGCAGATAGGTTACCACGAACAGTGTCATATTCTTGACCTCCAAAGGAGAAGATTTCACATTGGGATCAAAAAGAATTGGCGTTGGTGCAGAGCTCTGAGTGCAGAGCTTTGTGCAAGAAAAGTTTTATTAAAGAAAAAAGGTAGGGCTTCCCTGGTAGTCCAGTGAGCAAAGAGTCCACCTTGCAGTGCAAGGGGCACCAGTTTGATCCCTGGCCCTGGAACATCCCACATGCCATGGAGTGGCTGGACTGGTGTGTCCAATTACAAGCCAGAGCTTTGGAGTGCATGTGCCCAGAGCCAGTGCTCTGCACTGAGAGAGGCCATTGTGATGGGAGGCCCACACATGCCAAAGAATTAAAATGGATAAAAATAATAAATAACTAATAAAAAGCTCGTGGCATGAAGTTAAAAAAAAGAAAAATGGTATAGAGAATAGAAGAGTATCCTCAGCAGCTAGTTTAGGTGAAGTGTTTTGTACTTTTCCAATTGATTATTAACAATAGATCAAAAGAATAGTTTAAGGTAATAAAGACCCACACACACAACACACATCTTTGGACACCCTAGGTACAAGCTAAGGAGGAGAAAAATGTCCTTTAGTAAGATACATTGTTGTTATAAACATTAGCTCTGGGCTTAAAGAAAATCTTTGGCAAAATAGATTATTGTCATAGGCGTGGCAATCAAGGCGAAAGCACCTTGCCTAAAAATGCTTGCTCCACCTCCTCCTCTTCCTCTTTGAAAATCTCCGCCCTCCTTACCAAGTCTGCTTATTCACCCCTTTCACACTTTTTTTTTTTTTTAATTACAATCACCTGTCAATATGGCTTTTAGGTCAAGGTTTGCAGATGGCAAAATTGAGACTCAGAGAGACAAAGTGACTTGCCCCAAAAAACTATGAAAGAGCAAAGTTGTCAGCATAAAAAATTCTAAACAGGAGTTTCTAAAGGAGTGTTTCTAGATAATTTCATGGTGTCTCCATTGAAAAAGGTGAAAAAATAATTTTTTTGATTTTTCAGATGTGATAGTAAGTTGTAGCTCTTCTTTGCTTCAAATTATTCTCTTTGATCAACATTATATAATGTTATACAAAGATAAATATATTATTATATGATGAGATGTGAAGATAAAGAAGACTATAAGTTATATCATATTCATATGGAATGGTTCATATCCTTTCTCTATCTTAACCTATCTCAGTTATTCAAAATAAGCATAGAGAAATGTGTAGACTGCACTGCCCCTACACAGAATTACAAGAAACATCCTGGTTCTATGGCATTAAAACTGATTTGAATGTTAACTGCTTGAAGCTTGAAGCAGGACATAAACCATTTTTGATAGTGGTATTGCATTCCCTCTCTCCTATGAGGCATTTGATGTTCCCATGGAGAAATCAGCTGCATATTGGCCATCTTCGGCCAGAGTCTCTTGACTGGCATCTCTATTTTCCGACCACCCACCTTAGATCACTGGCTCCCTTTATAGAATTGTACTTCTTTTTCATATGTTCTTCCTAGTTAATCCAATCATAAATCTCTTTTTTCAACTCTTGCCGCCTACCTGATCCAAGCCACTGTCATCTCTTCCCTTGGCTATTAAATAATCTCTTTTGCCTCTTGTCATGAACGCTCTGATTTATTATCAACCTAAAACTCAGAATTCTCTTTTTCAGGACAGACACAATCGTATTTAAAACAAAATTTAAACTCCTTTCCATGGTCTTCAAGGCTGTATAATCTGAATTTTGCCTAGCTCTGAAAGATAATCTCATTCATCTTTTTCCTCTTTCTGCCTACTGGTTCATTTCAATTTTACTATATAGTAAACACTCAATGTTTGTTATTTGTCATATATATCTTTTCTTTCTATCACAATACACACTCCATGAGAGTAGGGGCCATTTCTAGTCTTGTTCACAATTAAGTCCTTAGCATCTGACACAGTGGTGCCTTCAGTGGATTCTTGCTGAGTATGGATTTTACAACCAGATTTACTTGGATTCAAATCCTGTTTCTTCCACTGTCTATTCTGAGAATATATCATTAATTGTTCCACTGTCTATTCTGAGAATATATCATTAATTGTTCTCTCTTTATCATGACCAGCAGCTGTAAAATGCCCTTCACTATGCCTCTTATTGGTACTGAACTATTACAAAATTTGTTATTAACTTATTATTTTTTTTAAAGATTTATTTATTTGGGGCGGGGGTCGGGTTGGGGAGGGAGGGGAGCGGGCGGGCCACTTCTATTGGTCTTCCATTTCTCTATTTTTCATCCGTCTTTGTTCTTTGGCTCCTGTGGGCCTCCCATCGCGGTGGCGTCTGTTGTCGCAGAGCGCCGGCTCTGGGCGCATGCGCTCCAGAGCTCCGGCTCGGCGATTGGACACATCAGTCCAGCCGCTCCGCAGCACGTGGGATCTTCCCAGGCCAGGGATCGAACGGGTGCCCCTTGCACTGCAAGGCGGTGTCCTTATCCACTGGACCACCAGGGGAAGCCCTGTCATTAACTTTTGTTCTCATATGATAATAATACATAATATTTATGAGTACAGACAGATTCTAGAGTCAGACTGCCTAAATTATTAACCTGTTTCCCCCACTGATTAATTGGATAAGACATTTAGCCTCTTTTATGCTTCTCAGATTAACTTTATTTTAAAATGAAGGTAAAAATAGTACCTATTACATAGGGACATTATGGTAGTTCAATGAATTAATACATGATTAGTTCACAGAAGAGTTCCTAGTATGTAGTAAACTCAATATATTTTAGTTGCTTGACACTCAAGAGCATGGTTCATAAATGAGCACCATTGGTATTAACTTGAATCCTATTGGAAATGCAGCATCTTGGATCTCACCACTAAACTACTGTATCAGAATTTGCATTTTCAGTAAGATCTCAAGGTAATCTACATGCAGATTAAAGACTGAAAATGCTTATTTAGCTGACATCATCATCCTCACTGCTACCAGGACCTCCTGACTTTCTGATCTCTGTCTCCTATATACTCTCTCAAAAATTCACCTGCCAATGCAGGAGAAACAGGAGACATAAGTTTGATCCTTGGATAGGGAAGATCCTCTGGACTAGGAAAGGCAACCCACTTCAGTACTGTTGCTGGAAAATTCCATAGACAGAGGAGCTTGGTGGGCTACAGTCCATGGGGTCCACAAAAAAACAGACATGACTGAGTGACTGAGCACACACATACTCTATACCTCACTCTGCTTGGCCTCTTATGACTGCACTTTCCTTTGGCGAGTCTACTTGACTTTCTGATTCAACATTTTACCCAAGATTCTAACACTCAATTTTCTTTTAGTTCCCCAAACAGCAGTAAGTCTTTAGACATACTACACTGCTTCAGCTACAGCTTCTAAGATACTGTTCTTTGCTTGGAGCTTAGCAGTTTCTCTCAGGATTCTGTTCTTTCTGTAAAAGCAGTAGTCTTTAGACATCACACTGCTTGCAGCTCTGGGCGCATGCGCTCCAGAGCTCCGGCTCGGCGATTGGACACATCAGTCCAGCCGCTCCGCAGCACGTGGGATCTTCCCAGGCCAGGGATCGAACGGGTGCCCCTTGCACTGCAAGGCGGTGTCCTTATCCACTGGACCACCAGGGGAAGCCCTGTCATTAACTTTTGTTCTCATATGATAATAATACATAATATTTATGAGTACAGACAGATTCTAGAGTCAGACTGCCTAAATTATTAACCTGTTTCCCCCACTGATTAATTGGATAAGACATTTAGCCTCTTTTATGCTTCTCAGATTAACTTTATTTTAAAATGAAGGTAAAAATAGTACCTATTACATAGGGACATTATGGTAGTTCAATGAATTAATACATGATTAGTTCACAGAAGAGTTCCTAGTATGTAGTAAACTCAATATATTTTAGTTGCTTGACACTCAAGAGCATGGTTCATAAATGAGCACCATTGGTATTAACTTGAATCCTATTGGAAATGCAGCATCTTGGATCTCACCACTAAACTACTGTATCAGAATTTGCATTTTCAGTAAGATCTCAAGGTAATCTACATGCAGATTAAAGACTGAAAATGCTTATTTAGCTGACATCATCATCCTCACTGCTACCAGGACCTCCTGACTTTCTGATCTCTGTCTCCTATATACTCTCTCAAAAATTCACCTGCCAATGCAGGAGAAACAGGAGACATAAGTTTGATCCTTGGATAGGGAAGATCCTCTGGACTAGGAAAGGCAACCCACTTCAGTACTGTTGCTGGAAAATTCCATAGACAGAGGAGCTTGGTGGGCTACAGTCCATGGGGTCCACAAAAAAACAGACATGACTGAGTGACTGAGCACACACATACTCTATACCTCACTCTGCTTGGCCTCTTATGACTGCACTTTCCTTTGGCGAGTCTACTTGACTTTCTGATTCAACATTTTACCCAAGATTCTAACACTCAATTTTTTCTTTTAGTTCCCCAAACAGCAGTAAGTCTTTAGACATACTACACTGCTTCAGCTACAGCTTCTAAGATACTGTTCTTTGCTTGGAGCTTAGCAGTTTCTCTCAGGATTCTGCTTCTTGGGA
This sequence comes from Tragulus kanchil, assembly GCA_022376925.1. Taxonomy (NCBI): domain Eukaryota; kingdom Metazoa; phylum Chordata; class Mammalia; order Artiodactyla; family Tragulidae; genus Tragulus; species Tragulus kanchil. The sequence continues at coordinate 110,486,154 of JAIOJX010000032.1, read as the reverse complement.
AACAGTCATCTGAAAACTAGTAGCTCACTGTGTGGCCTTGAGAAAATCTCCATTTTTGACCATTTGCATCTATTTTCTATCTGTAAAATGACAATAAGATTATTTACCTCGTCAACAAGTATCTTGGGTAGTTATTAAACCTATTTGAGCCTCATTTTTTCTTACTTGGGCAACAGAGGTAATGATCACTTTCTCAAGAGGATTATGAAAATTGAGATAATATATGTTAAGCACTTAGCATTATGGTCAAAACGTTGTATGCAATCAATAAATTCTGGTTACTATATTAATGAGTACCATGAATACTGTAATGATGATAATTATTTTTATGGCATACCTCACTTTTTCATGATGTCCCTGAATATTACACTCTCCAGGCAATTCCCTCCTAAACATTTGCCACATATTAATGGAGATCCTTTAAAAGGAATATCCCACATTTACATGTAGAAATCCAGAGTATATATGAGTCACATGGCATAGTCATTTTCAATAAATGTTTGATACATGAATAAATGAGAAAATAAATCAGTGTTTCATATTTGCAAAGAATCAAGGGTGATATTTACTTGTTCTTGCTTGTGAGAACAAATATAAATCCTTTAAATTAGTGTTCATATTTTTGTTTAACAGTGTTTCCTTCAAGTTGTTCTTTCATGAATGCTCAAACAAATCTACTATTCCAGTCAAACCAATGTATAAACTCACTCTTTGAACTGTGTATAGTAGTAGACAGAATTTGAGCTTTGAAATGTTTGATATGAGTTTGAATCAGGACTCCTTCATCTACTACTTGTGAGATCTAATGTAGGTCCCCTAACCTGACTGAATTTCTATTTTCTCCTCTGCAAAACAGTCCTCAATATTAGGAGATTTCAGTGAGATGATGCATATAAAAATGATATCACAGCAACTGACACAAAATAGGCAATAACTATGACTTCCTTTGTTCTTTTGCATGATATACCCTTTTCTAAAGTAATTCAGTAACATACTACACTGCTTCAGCTACAGCTTCTAAGATACTGTTCTTTGCTTGGAGCTTAGCAGTTTCTCTCAGGATTCTGCTTCTTGGGAAACAGTCATCTGAAAACTAGTAGCTCACTGTGTGGCCTTGAGAAAATCTCCATTTTTGACCATTTGCATCTATTTTCTATCTGTAAAATGACAATAAGATTATTTACCTCGTCAACAAGTATCTTGGGTAGTTATTAAACCTATTTGAGCCTCATTTTTTCTTACTTGGGCAACAGAGGTAATGATCACTTTCTCAAGAGGATTATGAAAATTGAGATAATATATGTTAAGCACTTAGCATTATGGTCAAAACGTTGTATGCAATCAATAAATTCTGGTTACTATATTAATGAGTACCATGAATACTGTAATGATGATAATTATTTTTATGGCATACCTCACTTTTTCATGATGTCCCTGAATATTACACTCTCCAGGCAATTCCCTCCTAAACATTTGCCACATATTAATGGAGATCCTTTAAAAGGAATATCCCACATTTACATGTAGAAATCCAGAGTATATATGAGTCACATGGCATAGTCATTTTCAATAAATGTTTGATACATGAATAAATGAGAAAATAAATCAGTGTTTCATATTTGCAAAGAATCAAGGGTGATATTTACTTGTTCTTGCTTGTGAGAACAAATATAAATCCTTTAAATTAGTGTTCATATTTTTGTTTAACAGTGTTTCCTTCAAGTTGTTCTTTCATGAATGCTCAAACAAATCTACTATTCCAGTCAAACCAATGTATAAACTCACTCTTTGAACTGTGTATAGTAGTAGACAGAATTTGAGCTTTGAAATGTTTGATATGAGTTTGAATCAGGACTCCTTCATCTACTACTTGTGAGATCTAATGTAGGTCCCCTAACCTGACTGAATTTCTATTTTCTCCTCTGCAAAACAGTCCTCAATATTAGGAGATTTCAGTGAGATGATGCATATAAAAAATGATATCACAGCAACTGACACAAAATAGGCAATAACTATGACTTCCTTTGTTCTTTTGCATGATATACCCTTTTCTAAAGTAATTCAGTAACATATATCAATTCTCAGGAAGTCCATTTCTAGAAATTCTCCTCAAGGGATGACCCAAATGAAGACAAATATTGATGCCTAGCTATATTTTATCATGCTTGCATTTCTAACATAGCTCCTCAGCAACTGAAAGATTGGTCCTCTTGCAGTAGGTATTCATTCAGGGTAATTTTCTGAACTATTACAGTATGTGCCTTGTCAGCACCCTAACTTCTGAAGAAAGCATTCTTTCACACAGGCTTTCATTGATACATTCAACACATGCAAAGTAGAGTGAAGGGGAATAAAGAGATAAAGAAAAAACTTTCCCCTCTCATTAAGACGTGGTAAATACCACTTTATTGAGCCATTGTTTTCTGATTTCAACAAACTCTAATTCCTTGATCAAATTTAAATGCTGCCTAAGCTATGATAGATTCTCTCACTTCCTAGTAATTAAAGTGTGGGGTTTCTTCTCCTTTGTTCCCATAGGATTCTGTTCATACTTATTTTTAGGGCTAACACATTATATGTTTTGTGGTTATAGTTACAAATATCTTGTCTCCTCCACTGGACTGTGAGCCCTTCAACTGCAATGGTTTCCCAGTCTTATTTAACTTGTAAAGAGTCTGGCAAAAAATCAGGTACCTATGTTCTATAAATATCTATTGAGTAAATGAATGAAGGCATAGATAAAATCATACATTAATTTGAAAATGTAGGATGTTTACTAAAGTGAAAATAAAGTCTTAAAGGAGGCTAGAGGAGGAAGTGTCTACCAGTTTTGGAAATCAAAAAGGTTTAATGGAGAAGGTATTGATAGCATTTGATACAGGCCTTAAAAGATAAAAAAAAAATTCAATAAAAAGGGAACAATAGATATTCTTGGTCTATAGGTCAGCCTGAGCAAAATCAGAGATGAGAAAGTTGGGCAGGTATGGTTTATCCATGTTTAGAGAACTAGTATACAGTCTGTTTTATGGAGATGTAATAAATAGGATTGTGAAAGTAGGTTAGAGTCATATTTTGTAGGACCTTGAAAGCTGGAGTGAAGGATTTATACTGAACTTTACAGGTTATATGCCTGTGATGGTGCAAAAGGGATGTATTTTAGGAGGATAAAATTATCTGGAATAGTCCTAAGAACATATTTATTGCACCTAGATGTGGGAGTGGTGTGGGAGTGAGAATGAGGCACACTAGTGGAGAGACAAATTAGGAGTATAGAATAATGGAACTTCGGTTAGAGTAGTGGAGTAGAGCCTTCACTTGGGGCACCAAGTAGTCCATGGAAGTGTATCTCCAAAGGTGCTCAAGGGCAATTCATTAAACCTTTATCACCCAGTGGCCCAAGACCAAGATCTTTGTGTTGATGCAAGAAAAAAATGAATGAGGCTCAGATTCTGCTTTCAGAGAGCATTTTTGCTTAAGGAGGAGGTGAAGAGGCACACAAACAACTATAATCTTAGACAAACTATGATAACTGACTGAGTCTAGTATAGACCAAGTGTTACTGGAGCTCCGGGGTCAAGAGATCTGATTCTGATGACATGCTTTGCAGGACCTCTGTAGGACTGCTTTGCTCTATATTCATTCAAGTTTGCTATTCAGTAATAGTATAACTTCTGGAATATCACTTAATATTCCTGGAATTCATTTTGTCACCTGATAACTACTAAGAAGCCAATCAAAATAACGTCTGCTTGCTTAAATTTTGGAATATCATCTACCTTTTATCTCCAGTTGCTGTGACCCTCTCACTTGTGGAACACTCACAGGTTTCATCTTCTCTTTGCACACTTGATTAGTCAACTGAATATGACCAGGGATTCTATAAATTTCAGGCTACTAAAGGTCTTCTCAGCACATGAAGCTTTCTAATCTCCCTACTTTGTGGTAGCTAGTGCCTTCTTAGGAGTCTTCACTACTCTTGCCTTTACATAAATGATCAGTAGTATGATACTTTTAAATAGTCCCTAAGTGGAACAATGTGTAATGTATATTCCTGAAATGTTTCAGTCAACATCATATGCATCAAGTTGGTTCTAAACAGAAATGTTAACACAGTTCCATGAGGGTCAGATCACTGAAGAAGGTAGATGATTCTTAAAAAGTTTAGACAGAGGAAAGAATTTGAGGGCAGAGAGTACTAACAAGAACAAAGGTGTGAAGGCAGAAATTGACACAGTACACAGATATGACAATTAAGAGACTTTCTAGATTCAGAAAGAAGGTAGTGGTGGAAGTATCAAAGAAGAGAGCATTAAGGAAAGGTTCATTCACTCAATGAGGAAATTCAGGGAGACAAATTTGACTTTACTTTAGCAAAACACTTCCTTAGATGGTGATGAGTGGTATGGCCAGAAGAGTGTAAGTGGAGACCAAATGCCAAATTTGGAGAGTTTTTGTACAGGATATTCTTACCTCAACTGGGGAACAACCATTCAATTCTGAGCTCCAAAACTGAAAGAGAATTTCAGTTCAGTTCAGTCGCTCAGTTGTATCCAACTCTGCAAGGCAGAGAGGCACATGAGGCCTCCCCGTCCTTCACCATCTCCTGAAGCCTGCTCAATCTCATGTCTATTGACTCAGTGATGCCATCCAACCATCTCATCCTCTATCATCCGCTTCTCCTTTTGCATTCTACTTTTCTCAACATCAGGCTCTTTTCCACTGAGTCATCTCTTTGCATCAGGTGGCCAAAGTATGGGAAAGAAAGAAGGAAGAGGTGGAACAAAGGAAGGGTGGTGGGAAAAAAGAAAGGAACAAAAATGCAGGAGAGGGACAAAAGGAGGAATGGAGGGAGGGAGATTAAAAGAAGAGAAATAGGAATGGTAGAAAGAGATACATAGTTGAGTCATATTCAATACTGGCATATTGAGTATTTGTTGTTCTTCCCAATTCATTATGGTTAACAAACTCTTGGGGTCTATCCACTTGTGAATTTCTGACTACGTGACCAACCATGGGTAGTCTATGAGTGCTCTTAGTCATAAGTAATAAAGGGTGAGGGCCCAGCTTTGGGTTCTGGACTCCTTCAAAAAGAGAAATAATAGCTACCTAAAAAGGCATCCTAATTGACTGCATCTTGTGAACTTAAAAAAGTGTCAGAGAAATTTAGCTTTTAAAGAACTGCATAAAATATTTGATCACATCTCTGCCTTGTAACTTTAATAAACTGTGGTGCCTTCAGGGGCTCATATCCATATAAATTAACTGCCTTCAACTTGGAATATCAGGGTCTTTATCTTTTGTCAGCTTAATTATGTGTTTAATTTTATTTTTAACATTTAAAAAAATGAACCACACTAAGAGCAGCTTTGATTGTTTAATTAAACAAATGAATATTGTTATATCTGGCATGTTCAAAACTCTAATTTGTCATTTTAATGTTTTATAGGGAGCCAAGAGTGCCAAGGTGGTACACAGGCATGTCAGCCACTCAAATGTCGATCTGCTTACTTTTTCATGGTAATTTAGTGGTCTAACTTGGTTGTGCAGTTGTCTTGATATCTGTGGCTGACTCCACCAGAGCTCCAGAATGCTATTAGGTACTTATCTAACTTCTCTGTGCAGAAGTCTTTGCCTGATGTAGATTGGAGACCTAAGAGAGATAAAATGGTATCATCCCAAATCATTTGAATTCCCATTTGCAAAGCATCAGCCTACAACCACCAGTCCTCCCTACATTCTTTATATCTCCTATAAAACCATTACTCTCACTTTCAAATAGATCAACCACACGTCTCCAATCTGGCCCTTTATAGGCCCTTCAAGTTCTGTTGAGCTTTCTGAACATTGCCCGCTACTTTACAATCACACAAAGGCAGGAGTCCTATTTGCAACACTCAGAACCTTGCGTTCACTTTCATTCTGACATACTGGTAATCCTCATGGCTTTTGATTTCATGATCCCCAGCCCCCAATTTTGGACAAAGGTTCATTTCTTGCTTCAGAAATATATTAAAAGTCTTTCCAGTATGGCTTGGTTTCCAACACATTCTGGGTACCCACATCCCCTGTGTGTATTCTGGCTTCTTCTACAGTTTATGAATGTCTTCCATCTAATATCTTCTATTCACCATTGTCAAACAATTTTCCTAATAAGAGCGTTGAACATTTCCTGCCTTCCTAAAATCACTCAACAATTTCACATGGTCTTCAGTATAAGGTACCCAAGACCTTTCAAACTTTAGGCGTAGATCAGGGCTTCCCCTGGTGGTCCAGTGGATAAGGACACCGCCTTGCAGTGCAAGGGGCGCCAGTTCGATCCCTGGCCTGGGAAGATCCCACGGGCCACGGAGTGGCTGGACTGATGTGTCCAATTACCGAGCCGGAGCTCTGGAGCACATGCGCCCAGAGCTGGCACTCTGTGACAACAGACGCCACCACGATGGGAGGCCCACAGGAGCCAAAGAACAAAGACAGATGAAAATAGAGAAATGAAAGACCAATAGAAGTGGCCCGCCCGCTCCCCTCCCTCCCCAACCCGACCCCTGCCCAGAATAAATAAATAAATAAATCTTTAAAAAAAAAAAAAAAAAAAAAACTTTAGGCGTAGATCAATATGCTTGACTTATCAGGTTCCAACTTCCTACCTCTATACTTACATGACAGAAGCTGAACTTCTCATTCTTTCTGAAATATATTTTATGCTTTCCCTCTTTTGTGCCTTTATTCACACTTTACCCATATGCCTGGCGATCCTCACCTGTAGTTTTCTATCTAAAAGAACATCTGCCCTCTACCAGGAAGCTCATCATAATTTTATGATTCTAGTCTACCTACCACATGATTGAGGTGTCCACAAATCTGTGCTAGGTCTATGATCATATCACCATATCTTTACTCATGCATAAACAGATGAGGAAATTGTCTGTTTTGGTTTCTATAAATGTTCCATTGTTCCTTCCCAAAGGAAGAATAGTCACTTAGGCTGAGGCCAAGAGAATAAGGCATGGCCATGGGAAGAACATATCAGGCCAAGAAAACACTATGTACAAAGGTGGTAAATAAATAAATCACTGTATTCTAGGAACTTCAAGCTCTCTACATTGTGATAAAACTGAGATTCAGAATAAGAAAAAAAAATGTTTTAAAGAATGTTGGATATATAGAATTAAATTAATGATAATCCATATTTCATGAGATACAGTTAACTGGGCCTAGGCATATTTTGGGCTTCCCGGGTGGCTCATACGGTAATTTGCCTATAATGTGGGAGACCTTGGTTTGATCCTTGGATTGGGAAGATCCCCTGGAGGAGGGATTGGCAATCCACTCCAGTTTTCTTGCCTGGAGAATCTCACAGACATATGAGCCTGCAACAGTAGTCCATGGGATCTTAGAATTGGACATGACTGAGTGACTCAGCACAGTGCAACACAGGCTTATTTTCATTATTTTGTTCTGTTTATTTGCTTATCTTTAAAACAAACTCTAGGTTTTTACCATTATGGACAGGGTTCTATGATCAATCTAGTATCCTGGTATATATTTTAAGAGCTTCTGTTGGATGTTTACCTAGAAGCAGAACTGTTGGGTGTTAGGCAGGTTGGTAGCCATAATGCCTTGGCACTCCATTTGTTCATGGAGCTAGGCCCACTGTGGCTGCAGTTGTAGATGTTTACGTTGCAAGAATAACCCAACATAGCCTGGCCTCACATGTTGCATCATGCAACTCTTGCCTCCTACACGCAGGACTTCCTTGTTATTGCTGAGGCATAAAGCACAATGTGACCTGCATTGTGCCCACACGTTCACACTGGCTCACTTACTCAGGCCCATGGGGCTGCCAGGCTACAGGTGGGCCAGCATGGAGTACTGTGGGCTTGCAAACCACCCACCTCCTTAGTGACTCATTCTATATCCTGTGACTCACTCTGCTCATACATCTTCTGTTACTGTCCAGGAACCTGTTTCCCCAGCAGCCACTGGAGTTTAGATCACACAACCTGAAGTATGGAAGAATGGATGCTCAGTAGGGCACATTTTCCCTTATGGGAGGGGAGGGACATTGAGAAACCAAATAAGTTAGTTCCCAAGCTATTGCTGGCCAGAAACACGTCTATGTACGTTTTATCTCCTTCTCTATATTAAACCCCATTTTCTCTCACTCTTGGTTCTGAGATCAGTTCCCTCCCAAAGTAATCAGCAGTATTAGCCTATAAATTCTTATCTGGGAAGAATTTACAGGGAAGCTGGTTAGCATTATAGACTAGTGAAACCATATAAGAGAAAGTACTGGTGCAGGGGTTGGTGCCACATCTTTAGGGAAAAAAGAAATGCAGGCCAGAGCAGAGCCATCTCTTCTAATTCACAGATTGCCTGGCCATCCAAAGAGCTCTTTATATCCTGCTCCATGAGCCCCTTGATTTATGCAACAGCCAAATCATCCATTGTTAAACTTATAAACACCAGTCCCTCTCAACTTCCTCAGAGAGACTTGGGATTCTCTAGTCCACTTTTCACAACTTCATCATTTCCAACCCAGATCATTACTGTCATGAGTGAAATACCTTAAAAACAAAACAAAACAAAAAACTGAAGTAAGAGTCACATAAAATTGATCATTTTAAAGTGAACTATTCAGTATTTTCACAATGTATTGCAACCACAAACCCTATGTCATTCCAGAACATTCTCGCCACCCCAAAGTAAATCTTGTACTCATTAAGCATTCTCCTACTCATATATTTTTTTTATTAATACCTTTTTTCTTTACTGTCAGTACTCATCCAATAAATTCAGGAAAACACATATCTCTCTATCGCCTCCCAAATCCTTGTTTTTATGAGTTTAAAAAAAAGGTAAACCATTGCTAGCACATTTAATTTAATATACTCTTCTAGTGAATGCAAGATATCAAGCAAGATAAAAATCCTCTAAAGAAAAATCAACCAGAGAGCAGGACTCAAATAAAATGCACATTTATTGACAAAGTACCAACAATATGTTAGGTTGAAGGAGGATGGGGGCTTAAATTCATATTTATTGAGTGGTTGCATGTAATACTCACCATGTGACTTACTACCTTTCAGTCATTCAGTTATCCCACTAAGCCTATATAGAAAGGTTTGTATTTTCTAGTTTGCAGGTGAGAAAACTAAAGCTCAAAGAGGTTAGATGAGAAACTCAGATGAACAGAACCTATATTTACAAAGACAAATCCGAAGCCCTTTCTACTAAACCATCCTATCTCAAAACTGTTAATATTTTGGGAACATTTAATAATTATCTTTGGATAAACATCAATTTTACCAGTAGTCATGTATGGATGTGAGAGTTGGACCATAAAGAAACTTTAGCATCAAAGAATTGATGCCTTTGAACTGTGGTGTTGGAGAAGGCTCTTGAGAGTCACTTTGACTGCAAGGAGATCAAACCAGCCAGTCCTATAGGATACCAAGCCTGAATATTCATTGGAAGGACTGACGCTGAAGCTGAAGCTCCAATACTTTGGTCACCTGATCTGACTCACTGGAAAAGAGCCTGATGTTGGGGAAAATAGAAGGCAAAAGCAGAGCAGGACAACAGAGGATGAGATGGTTGGATGGCATCATTGAGTAAATGGACTTGAGTTTGAGCAGGATCTAGAAGATGAAGAAAGACAGGGAAATCTGGAGTCGCAAAAGAGTTGGACACAACCAAGTGACTAAACTGATATAGTAGTGTGTGCATGTTAAGTCGTTTCAGTCATGTTTCTTTGCAACACTGGATTATAGCCCACCAGGCTCCTCTGTCCATGGGATTCTCCAGTCAACAATACTGAAGTGGGTTGCCATGCCTTTCTCCAGGGAATCTTCCCAACCCAGGGATCAAACCTGTGTCTCTTATGTCTCTTGCATTGACAGGCATGTTCTTCACAACTAGTGCCACCTGGGAAGCCCATATATAGTAGCAGTAAACCTTAGTTAATTCTATAATATGACAATTATTTAGTACTACACCACAAATCACTCCATAACATAGTGGGTTAAGGCAACAAACATTTATTTGCTCAAAATTGTATTTATAAGCAGTTTAGGCTAGACTCAGTTGGAAAGATCTCCTCATCTCACAAGGGATCCTTAATGTAATTGTAGTCATCTGATGGTTGCGAGATCTAAGATGATCTCACTCACATGTCTGGTAGTTGGTGTGACTGTTATCTAGGATACCTCATTTCTCCTTCACATGGCCTCTCATTCTTTAGCAATGTATATGGCTCCTTCATGTAATGACAGAAGCATTCTAATATCACCAAAGCAAAACAACAAGGGCTTTTAAAGTCTACAAGCAGAAATCACAGTGTCTCTTCTGCCACATTACAGTGGTCAAAGCTGTCACGCCAGTCTAGACCCAAAGGGCAAAAGCCCAAAAAAATCACAGAGGGTGAGAGTTGGACCATAAAGAAACTTTAGCATCAAAGAATTGATGCCTTTGAACTGTGGTGTTGGAGAAGGCTCTTGAGAGTCACTTTGACTGCAAGGAGATCAAACCAGCCAGTCCTATAGGATACCAAGCCTGAATATTCATTGGAAGGACTGACGCTGAAGCTGAAGCTCCAATACTTTGGTCACCTGATCTGACTCACTGGAAAAGAGCCTGATGTTGGGGAAAATAGAAGGCAAAAGCAGAGCAGGACAACAGAGGATGAGATGGTTGGATGGCATCATTGAGTAAATGGACTTGAGTTTGAGCAGGATCTAGAAGATGAAGAAAGACAGGGAAATCTGGAGTCGCAAAAGAGTTGGACACAACCAAGTGACTAAACTGATATAGTAGTGTGTGCATGTTAAGTCGTTTCAGTCATGTTTCTTTGCAACACTGGATTATAGCCCACCAGGCTCCTCTGTCCATGGGATTCTCCAGTCAACAATACTGAAGTGGGTTGCCATGCCTTTCTCCAGGGAATCTTCCCAACCCAGGGATCAAACCTGTGTCTCTTATGTCTCTTGCATTGACAGGCATGTTCTTCACAACTAGTGCCACCTGGGAAGCCCATATATAGTAGCAGTAAACCTTAGTTAATTCTATAATATGACAATTATTTAGTACTACACCACAAATCACTCCATAACATAGTGGGTTAAGGCAACAAACATTTATTTGCTCAAAATTGTATTTATAAGCAGTTTAGGCTAGACTCAGTTGGAAAGATCTCCTCATCTCACAAGGGATCCTTAATGTAATTGTAGTCATCTGATGGTTGCGAGATCTAAGATGATCTCACTCACATGTCTGGTAGTTGGTGTGACTGTTATCTAGGATACCTCATTTCTCCTTCACATGGCCTCTCATTCTTTAGCAATGTATATGGCTCCTTCATGTAATGACAGAAGCATTCTAATATCACCAAAGCAAAACAACAAGGGCTTTTAAAGTCTACAAGCAGAAATCACAGTGTCTCTTCTGCCACATTACAGTGGTCAAAGCTGTCACGCCAGTCTAGACCCAAAGGGCAGGGAAAATAGGTTCCACCTCTTATGGGAAGAATGTCAATATCACACCACAGAGGAGCATAAATTCTGGGAGCTGTGTCCCACTGAAAGCCATTATTGTAAAAGTTTACCACACATAATCTGAAGTTAATTCTTGCCAACTGATTGCTTTTCTGTTTTTGCAAAGTCCTAGGCACATGAACCTCTTCCAGTGTTCTTTGGAGAAGAGGAATCAGGTAATTATTCCATATCATTGTTATGGTCCCTTCATGGGTATATCAGGTACAGAGTCTGAATACTGTTTCCATTCGTGTGGGTTGCACACCACCTATAGTCATCAGCACAAAGGCTTGATCACAGCCCATATTTCAAGTGATTTTGGGATCCAACTAAAACATTCTACTTCTAAATGAGTTTAAGAGTGGAAACAGATGAACATTAAAAAAAAGACTTTTTCTGCAAGAATATGTCTAGAAATAAACTCTGGAAATAAGTGATGTGGGAGCAAAACTCACATATGTTTCTAACTATTACAAGTGCAGGAGCTAAAATGTGATAGTCATTCCACTGATCATCATCCTCCTTGGGTGACTTGTTCCTTCTTTCTGTATTAATTCAGTAAGTATGATCAATGGCTGTGATGTGGCTAATTCTGTGTCCTTGAGGTTATCTCTTTCTCCAATATCTCTGGGTATATTCCAGGGATATAGTCACCTTTTCCTCTGTGCCTACCCCTTATATTATTCATGCATTTTCTTATGGTGGCCATGAGAACATACCTTGAAAAATTCCAACTACAAGGAAGCATAACTGATCTAGGAATCTTAACTCCTGCAGTCTAAAATCTACAGCTGCATTTTCTCCAAAGCCACATTTGTTACAGGTTGCTCCAGACCAAAAACCTAATGAATGAATACCAAGGCGGCAGACTTGTTCTTTGGAGAGATGAGACTCCTTCAACATGTGACTTTGGCTCAAGGACTCACCGTGAGCTTGCTGAACTTTGCACTCAACTATCCTTCCCTCCTTTGTCTGATATCAAGACTCACAATCATAAAGGTTTCCAGGTCTCCTCATTTTATAGTACACTTCCTGACATATAGTTAATGCTCCTAAGAGCCCTCTAACTCAGCAATTTCCAGAACTACTTATTCATTATGTTTCAAAAATAACAACTAATGTTTATTAACATCCTATGGGCCAGATGCTGGGCTAAGTGCTATATAAGAATTATTGAATTTAATCCTCATAACAACCTCTATTATCTCTAACATAGACATGAGGAAACTGACATACTGAAGAAAGAGTAAGTAATATGTCAAAATCACATAACTAGCAAATAGTAAAGTTGGGACTTGAACTCAAGATGTCAGATTCTAAAGAAAACACCTTAGTCTAAAATATATTTATTCTTGATGTTACAGAGATGAAATAGAAATAATTTCAAATATCCATACCCAGATTAGAAAAGACACTGACTTTGTTCATTCATTAATACACTGAATACCAACCATCATCCAGGAGCCACATTAAACATTGAGAATTCAGAGTGAGAATAAGGCATTGACCCTGACCTCAAGAAAATTACAGTCTAGGATGGAGACAGGCAGAAATGTAATGCCCTTCAGTGTGGTAAATGCTAGGCAGGGGAAAGTAAGGGATGAGAGTCAGATGCATGCCTTGCAAAGAAGGGGAGAGAGAGGAAGGCCCTTGGGAAGGAAGATGTCTTATAATCCTGAGATGGTTATGACAAAGCAGAAGATTTATGATCCAGCAAAGATCTATAGCACAGAGCAGGAGAGTGACTTATGAATAAAGGGAAAGGATGTCCAAGAATTGGGTAATTTGACTGGGACCTAAATTGATGGGTAGAATTTTAATAAGGAAGATAGTCAGAAAGGACATTGTGAACAGAGACAAGCAAAATATATAAAAGCCTGAAGGGAAGTCCTTATACGCTGTGTTCCCTGAATAATAAGTATGGGCGAAACACAAGGTTCTGAGAAGAAGTTAATAGAAGATAATATCTGAAGAAACATACAGGTTCATTGTTGAAGGGTCTGAAAGTCAGTGTGAGCAAGCTGGATGTTATTACTGTAGAATCAAGAAACTGTGAAGTTTAGGATAAAAATCACCTGATTTAGATAAACTACTATGACATAGTGCCCTAAGACTCTATAAGTGGAAGAACAAAAATAAATCATTAAGACAGAAAGGGAAAGGAGAATAACCTTATATTCAATACCTTTTATGTGCAGGGCTTAAGGCTGGTGTTTTGTTCATATCTGTATATTTAATCCAAAACAACACTTTAAAGTAGATATTAATGTCACTTTATTTTACTGATCAGAAGAGAGCTAACGAAAGAGTAAGGTAGAAAGTGGTAAAGCTAAAATCTGAACGCAGGTCTATCTGACTCCTAAATCTGTACTCTATGCCTACACTATGCTGTTTTTAATCCTAAGAATTGTATATGTATTCTATTAGTCACTAAGCCTATAAATAAGTATTAATTAATCTCCTGGCATTTCTCAGGTCCTGTACTAGTTGTTAGGAATATAATGAACCATACAGGCAAATCCCTACTTTGGAGCTTACCTTATTGTTGGGCAAGACTAATGTTACACGAATGAAAAAAGAGAATATATGATAGGAGGTCGTGAGTGCTATAAAACTCATTAAACAAGGCAAGGGGATAAAGACTGAAGATTTAAGTGTTATTGTGTAGTTACAAAAAGTGGTATTTGAACAGAGGCTTTTAAGACATGGTAGAGCACGTGGATTTCTTAGAGAAGAGTTTCTAGGCAGAGGAAACAGACTGTCAACTGTCCTTGGGCAGACCTTACTTGACACGATCATGGAATGGCAAGGAAGCCAGTGAAGCAAAGCAAGTGAGGTAGAGAATGGTAAAAAATGAGGTTAGTGAGGTCACGTGGTGGTAGAACATGTATAGCCTTGGAAGCCAAAGTCAGGACTAGAAATTTTACTCTGAGATAGAAAGTTATCAGAATATTTGAACAGCAGAGCAACGGTAGGAAGGTTCCTACTCCATTGTCTCCCAGCTGGTGTCTTTGCCTCTACTCTTGCTCATACTCTATTCCTCAAACAGGAAACAAAATATTGTTACTCCTCTGCTTCTTTAAACTCTTAAGGAAGAAAAATAATAAGGAAGGAAATAATCATTCAAGGCAAGAGAGAGCAATGAAAAGATATTAGGGTCAATGGCTTTAGTTTCTCATGGGGATCACAGAATTGTAAAAGTGAGGTTTAAGTGAATGAACTGAAAAGATAAGAGGTGATATAGGCATTGTTCAGATTTTATCACCTCTGAAAAGAAATGTGATGGCAATTTAGATTCAGTAAAATACGGTAGTAGTTACAAAGTCTAAGGTATGTCAATGAATAGAATTACCGAGGAGGGTGAAAATGAAAGAACTTAGATGCAAAGGCATTAAAACACTGAATGTCAAAGTCACCAAGAATGATGAGAGGAGTGCTGAAAGGACACTGGAGTACAGACGGCTCTCAAGATGCTTTCCAGCTCTCACATGCCATGGCTCTATTACTAAAACCAGGAGAGAAAACAGCTTCCTTGATTGGCTTGTAATTTACAGTGAGGTTAAAGATATCTATCCACAGAACCAAGTCTATAGGGAATCATACACGCTGTGCTGAAAAGTCAGTAGACTGTCCTGAACTCCAAATCAGGGTTAAAGACCTTTCCTCATAGATCTGTTAAGACTAATGTTACACGAATGAAAAAAGAGAATATATGATAGGAGGTCGTGAGTGCTATAAAACTCATTAAACAAGGCAAGGGGATAAAGACTGAAGATTTAAGTGTTATTGTGTAGTTACAAAAAGTGGTATTTGAACAGAGGCTTTTAAGACATGGTAGAGCACGTGGATTTCTTAGAGAAGAGTTTCTAGGCAGAGGAAACAGACTGTCAACTGTCCTTGGGCAGACCTTACTTGACACGATCATGGAATGGCAAGGAAGCCAGTGAAGCAAAGCAAGTGAGGTAGAGAATGGTAAAAAATGAGGTTAGTGAGGTCACGTGGTGGTAGAACATGTATAGCCTTGGAAGCCAAAGTCAGGACTAGAAATTTTACTCTGAGATAGAAAGTTATCAGAATATTTGAACAGCAGAGCAACGGTAGGAAGGTTCCTACTCCATTGTCTCCCAGCTGGTGTCTTTGCCTCTACTCTTGCTCATACTCTATTCCTCAAACAGGAAACAAAATATTGTTACTCCTCTGCTTCTTTAAACTCTTAAGGAAGAAAAATAATAAGGAAGGAAATAATCATTCAAGGCAAGAGAGAGCAATGAAAAGATATTAGGGTCAATGGCTTTAGTTTCTCATGGGGATCACAGAATTGTAAAAGTGAGGTTTAAGTGAATGAACTGAAAAGATAAGAGGTGATATAGGCATTGTTCAGATTTTATCACCTCTGAAAAGAAATGTGATGGCAATTTAGATTCAGTAAAATACGGTAGTAGTTACAAAGTCTAAGGTATGTCAATGAATAGAATTACCGAGGAGGGTGAAAATGAAAGAACTTAGATGCAAAGGCATTAAAACACTGAATGTCAAAGTCACCAAGAATGATGAGAGGAGTGCTGAAAGGACACTGGAGTACAGACGGCTCTCAAGATGCTTTCCAGCTCTCACATGCCATGGCTCTATTACTAAAACCAGGAGAGAAAACAGCTTCCTTGATTGGCTTGTAATTTACAGTGAGGTTAAAAGATATCTATCCACAGAACCAAGTCTATAGGGAATCATACACGCTGTGCTGAAAAGTCAGTAGACTGTCCTGAACTCCAAATCAGGGTTAAAGACCTTTCCTCATAGATCTGTTAAGAGGCCAATTAAGTGGCTACATGGGAAGTGCTCTGAGAACTGGAAGTGCAAGAAAGATAAAATGAGTACATGGCCACCTGAGCAGACAGTATAATGATGATGGAAACGTCTTGGAATCTATGCAGTTTTATTTCTAAATCACTCGAACAAGAGTCATTAAGTCTTCTTGATTAGAAGGTTCTTTCTGTCTATACAATTATGTACATTATTATCCTAGGAGGATGCAGTGTCATGAGGGAAATAACACCATAGATTTGGCTTTCCATACTTTCTATGCATGTAGTAGGTGTTTATCTCATGAATGTCTGATGGTGATGACGATGGGAGTGAAATAGCCATATTTTCTACACTTGGAAAGTATATACCGTGTTGAACTATTATCAATAATCAGGTATTTGTTGCGGACCATACAGAGCATTATGATGAGTTCAAGTTGTGTTAAGATAAAAGAAGTGGATTCTCCAAAAATAAACTTAGTAAGTATCCCAGGCATATGAACATATATTTCATACATATGCACACAAATACATATACTTCCAGAAAATATGAATCTACACACTTGCATACACATCACTTTCCACAAAGGGAAAGGCCCATGTAGAACACTCTAGTTCCATTACTACTGCTGCCTTGTGAAGGAGAAATCCCTCAAGTTATGAAGCAGCAAATACTTCATTTTTCTCCCACAATCACCAAAACAAACTTGAAATAACAATTTGGCTTCTCATGCAGCTTGATGATAGAAGACAACACACAGATGAAAGAGCATGTGGACCCTGTGGAATCTGCTTCTTGTGAGAGGTATGTCAATGAATAAGAATTACCGAGGAGGGTGAAAATGAAAGAACTTAGATGCAAAGGCATTAAAACACTGAATGTCAAAGTCACCAAGAATGATGAGAGGAGTGCTGAAAGGACACTGGAGTACAGACGGCTCTCAAGATGCTTTCCAGCTCTCACATGCCATGGCTCTATTACTAAAACCAGGAGAGAAAACAGCTTCCTTGATTGGCTTGTAATTTACAGTGAGGTTAAAAGATATCTATCCACAGAACCAAGTCTATAGGGAATCATACACGCTGTGCTGAAAAGTCAGTAGACTGTCCTGAACTCCAAATCAGGGTTAAAGACCTTTCCTCATAGATCTGTTAAGAGGCCAATTAAGTGGCTACATGGGAAGTGCTCTGAGAACTGGAAGTGCAAGAAAGATAAAATGAGTACATGGCCACCTGAGCAGACAGTATAATGATGATGGAAACGTCTTGGAATCTATGCAGTTTTATTTCTAAATCACTCGAACAAGAGTCATTAAGTCTTCTTGATTAGAAGGTTCTTTCTGTCTATACAATTATGTACATTATTATCCTAGGAGGATGCAGTGTCATGAGGGGGAAATAACACCATAGATTTGGCTTTCCATACTTTCTATGCATGTAGTAGGTGTTTATCTCATGAATGTCTGATGGTGATGACGATGGGAGTGAAATAGCCATATTTTCTACACTTGGAAAGTATATACCGTGTTGAACTATTATCAATAATCAGGTATTTGTTGCGGACCATACAGAGCATTATGATGAGTTCAAGTTGTGTTAAGATAAAAGAAGTGGATTCTCCAAAAATAAACTTAGTAAGTATCCCAGGCATATGAACATATATTTCATACATATGCACACAAATACATATACTTCCAGAAAATATGAATCTACACACTTGCATACACATCACTTTCCACAAAAGGGAAAGGCCCATGTAGAACACTCTAGTTCCATTACTACTGCTGCCTTGTGAAGGAGAAATCCCTCAAGTTATGAAGCAGCAAATACTTCATTTTTCTCCCACAATCACCAAAACAAACTTGAAATAACAATTTGGCTTCTCATGCAGCTTGATGATAGAAGACAACACACAGATGAAAGAGCATGTGGACCCTGTGGAATCTGCTTCTTGTGAGAGTCATTTCTCAAGACATGTTAATGAATTATTGCACTGATGCCTATCATAATTGCCTATACAAAATTTTAGCTAATATGAGTCTATATTTTAGTGCCTGACCACTCATGTATACTATCAAAAAAGATTCTCTTAACCTTCCAGAGACTTCTTTCACTCTCTTTTATATATTTGTCACACACACACACACACACACACACACACTCACATATGCATGCAGGTATAGACTATGTCTTAAAATGCAGTGGGGAAATTTGGAATGGGGCTACAAGAACACAAAGGTGTCATCGTGACTTGTTCCCTATTAAAATCAACAACTAAAGAAGAGGAAGACTGAGAGTTGGAGAATTGCCCTAGTCCTAGGCCAGGAAAAGAACAACAAGGGGCAACTTCTTCACAAACTCCTTGAAACAATCTGGCTTCAAGGTCCTATTTAGACCCTTTTTGTTGGTGGAAATCACATGGTGGAGCAGAAATAGTGCTGGAATATCCATACTCCTGAATTCTAATCTTAACTCTACCACTGAACTGATTAATCTTTAGTCAAGTCTTTTTGCCTTACGATCTAGTATGGACTATGTATATAAACAGTGTAATCTCTGTGGTGTGAATACAGATGAATCCTTGAACAGCTTTGTCTGATATTGGTCAGCCTGACTGAAATGGTCTCATTACCATGTTATGTGTTCTTTTAAACAGTCCGATCAGAATCCTGATCACTAAGGAACAATATGTATGGCCAATCACCTTTATGCATTAGGAAAACACTTTCACAGTCATATGTTCAATGATCCTCCACAAACCAGTGAGGTTTACAGGACTGATATTTTTATCAGATGATAGAAATTTTGCTCATTTTACAGATGAGGAAACTGAGGCTCATAACGAGCAACTCAGATTGAAACAACAATCCCAGTTCTCATACAGTTTTGCTCATTTTACTTGAGGAACTGAGTATCAGAGCAACTAGATTGCCTCAAGTTATGAAGCAGCAAATACTTCATTTTTCTCCCACAATCACCAAAACAAACTTGAAATAACAATTTGGCTTCTCATGCAGCTTGATGATAGAAGACAACACACAGATGAAAGAGCATGTGGACCCTGTGGAATCTGCTTCTTGTGAGAGTCATTTCTCAAGACATGTTAATGAATTATTGCACTGATGCCTATCATAATTGCCTATACAAAATTTTAGCTAATATGAGTCTATATTTTAGTGCCTGACCACTCATGTATACTATCAAAAAAGATTCTCTTAACCTTCCAGAGACTTCTTTCACTCTCTTTTATATATTTGTCACACACACACACACACACACACACACACACTCACATATGCATGCAGGTATAGACTATGTCTTAAAATGCAGTGGGGAAATTTGGAATGGGGCTACAAGAACACAAAGGTGTCATCGTGACTTGTTCCTATTAAAATCAACAACTAAAGAAGAGGAAGACTGAGAGTTGGAGAATTGCCCTAGTCCTAGGCCAGGAAAAGAACAACAAGGGGCAACTTCTTCACAAACTCCTTGAAACAATCTGGCTTCAAGGTCCTATTTAGACCCTTTTTGTTGGTGGAAATCACATGGTGGAGCAGAAATAGTGCTGGAATATCCATACTCCTGAATTCTAATCTTAACTCTACCACTGAACTGATTAATCTTTAGTCAAGTCTTTTTGCCTTACGATCTAGTATGGACTATGTATATAAACAGTGTAATCTCTGTGGTGTGAATACAGATGAATCCTTGAACAGCTTTGTCTGATATTGGTCAGCCTGACTGAAATGGTCTCATTACCATGTTATGTGTTCTTTTAAACAGTCCGATCAGAATCCTGATCACTAAGGAACAATATGTATGGCCAATCACCTTTATGCATTAGGAAAACACTTTCACAGTCATATGTTCAATGATCCTCCACAAACCAGTGAGGTTTACAGGACTGATATTTTTATCAGATGATAGAAATTTTGCTCATTTTACAGATGAGGAAACTGAGGCTCATAACGAGAGCAACTCAGATTGAAACAACAATCCCAGTTCTCATACAGTCTGTTTCTTCTGATTGCCTATGTTGTCTAGTATGACACTGTGCACTTGGAGGAACTGAGTATCATGCTGTCTGCTTGCCCTGCTTTAGACAGGTCTGGTAAGCCTAGTTTATTGATTTCATGGTCCCTCCCTGAAGGGGCTGTTTTCTTACGGAAGTACAGGGAATGAATAGCTGCTGTTGCTTGGAGATAGACCCTGAGATTTGCCAGGGAAATTCAGGGATCAATGAGATGATGGGTATTCAGGAAACAAGAGAGGAATTAATGTCAACTGGTAACCAGTTTTCCTGAAACAACAAATCTCTTTTCCAGAACTCTGGCCTCAGAGCAGGCATGTACTGGGTTTCACATGGAGAGCCTCAAACTGAACATGACAGTTAAAAGGCACAGGAATACACAGGAATTATAAATGAAATTATGATATGTCTGAGGCCAAATGACAGAGTCTAAAAAAAGCCAGTGCATTTAGCAGAGTGGAGTGAGGAAAGCAAAGGACTTGAAGTGAGATGTATTGGAACTGAAATCTTGATCTCTGGTGGCTTGGATGGTAAAGAATCTGCCTGCAATGCAGGAGACCTGGGTTGGATTTCTGACTCAGGAAGATCCCCTGGAGAAGGAAATGCAATCTACTCCAGTATTCTTGCTTGAAGAATTCCATGGACAAAGGAGACTGGTGGGCTATAGTCCATGAGCTCACAAAGAGTCAGGCACAACTGAAGCATCTAACACTTTCACGTTTTCTGATCCTATAACTTACTAGCTCCATAACCTTGGGAAAGTCTCTTCATACCATTGAACATCAATTTCCTCATCAATATAACACAGACTTTGTTAATACTAGAAGAAATATTCTCTGTTAAAAAAAAAATCAAACTATGGCAGAAATGTGAATCATAATATTTCTGTTAAATTTGATGCTCATGAATGGTACCTAGACCTAATATGGCAGCTAAGTTGGTAAAGATACACCTGCAATGCACTCAGATTCAGTCCCTACATTGGGAAGATCCCCTGGAGAAGGAAATGGCAGTCCACTCCAGTATTCTTGCTTGGGGAATTCCATTTCTGGCTATAGTCCATGGGGTCGCAAAGAGTTAAACATGACTGAGCAGCTAAACCAGAGCCAGAATGGTAGCTAACTAGCACTTATACAGTACTCTACATATTTTTAGGCTTAATTTTGCCAATAATTTCCAAAGAAAAGTCCTCTTTGATGCTGCATCTAGAATTTATGTCTCCCCTCTTTGGGTTCCAACAGCTCCATGCACAGCATTCTGATCTTGTACCTACCCCTCCCTATGGTAATTATGACAACTCTATGTCTAATTTTTCACCAACCATTGTGCATTCTTGGCATTACAGAGAAGAGTTTGGAGGCAGACAGAATCTTGATGAAGAGCCCACTGAGGAGGCTATCACAGCAGCACAGTGAGAAATCATAGTAACATGAAGTGTAGGATGGTAATGGAGACAGTGAGAAAACAGACATTCAAGCATATTCAAGAGATATTCAGGAGGTTAAAATAAACAGATCGTGGGGATGCATCATATAAAGGGGTAAAAGAAATGAATAGGCTAGGAATGCCTGTGGCATTTCTCTACTTTTGTTTGTCTCCCAGCATGGAACTGACTTCCTTTAAAACAGTTGCTGCTGCTGCTTAGTCTCTCAGTCATGTCTGACTCTGGGCGACCCCATGGACTATAGCCCACCAGGTTCCTCTGTCCATGGGATTCTCCAGACAGGAATACTGGAGTGGGTTGCCGTGCCCTCCTCCAGGGAATCTTCCCAACCCAGGGATCGAACTCAGGTTCTCTCATATTTAAAACATTAACTGTGTTTAATTTGTTTTGATATTGCCAGTACCTTATATTAGCTCTGGAACATAGTACACTTGATCTTAGCCAAAAGGCCAAGAAGAGATAGGTCTGGAACATAGTA
Organism: Tragulus kanchil; assembly: GCA_022376925.1. Taxonomy (NCBI): domain Eukaryota; kingdom Metazoa; phylum Chordata; class Mammalia; order Artiodactyla; family Tragulidae; genus Tragulus; species Tragulus kanchil. The sequence continues at coordinate 110,463,872 of JAIOJX010000032.1, read as the reverse complement.
GATGCTTGGTGAAACTTTTTGGTAAAAATGAAAAAAACATTGCCCAGCAGGCACAGAATAGGAGGAGCAATATTCAGAGATAAATACCAGCAGGGATAGGCCATTAGGTCTCTAGATACTGGGCTGGAGTTTACGGGGAGGACTGGCAGGAGCAAGGCAGTACTAAATAGGTCACCAAGGGAAGAGCTAAGGCATAGAGAAACAGTCAGGCCCCCTGGAGAAGGAAATGGCAGTCCACTGCAGTATTCTTGCTTGGGGAATTCCATTTCTGGCTATAGTCCATGGGGTCGCAAAGAGTTAAACATGACTGAGCAGCTAAACCAGAGCCAGAATGGTAGCTAACTAGCACTTATACAGTACTCTACATATTTTTAGGCTTAATTTTGCCAATAATTTCCAAAGAAAAGTCCTCTTTGATGCTGCATCTAGAATTTATGTCTCCCCTCTTTGGGTTCCAACAGCTCCATGCACAGCATTCTGATCTTGTACCTACCCCTCCCTATGGTAATTATGACAACTCTATGTCTAATTTTTCACCAACCATTGTGCATTCTTGGCATTACAGAGAAGAGTTTGGAGGCAGACAGAATCTTGATGAAGAGCCCACTGAGGAGGCTATCACAGCAGCACAGTGAGAAATCATAGTAACATGAAGTGTAGGATGGTAATGGAGACAGTGAGAAAACAGACATTCAAGCATATTCAAGAGATATTCAGGAGGTTAAAATAAACAGATCGTGGGGATGCATCATATAAAGGGGTAAAAGAAATGAATAGGCTAGGAATGCCTGTGGCATTTCTCTACTTTTGTTTGTCTCCCAGCATGGAACTGACTTCCTTTAAAACAGTTGCTGCTGCTGCTTAGTCTCTCAGTCATGTCTGACTCTGGGCGACCCCATGGACTATAGCCCACCAGGTTCCTCTGTCCATGGGATTCTCCAGACAGGAATACTGGAGTGGGTTGCCGTGCCCTCCTCCAGGGAATCTTCCCAACCCAGGGATCGAACTCAGGTTCTCTCATATTTAAAACATTAACTGTGTTTAATTTGTTTTGATATTGCCAGTACCTTATATTAGCTCTGGAACATAGTACACTTGATCTTAGCCAAAAGGCCAAGAAGAGATAGGTCTGGAACATAGTAGATGCTTGGTGAAACTTTTTGGTAAAAATGAAAAAAACATTGCCCAGCAGGCACAGAATAGGAGGAGCAATATTCAGAGATAAATACCAGCAGGGATAGGCCATTAGGTCTCTAGATACTGGGCTGGAGTTTACGGGGAGGACTGGCAGGAGCAAGGCAGTACTAAATAGGTCACCAAGGGAAGAGCTAAGGCATAGAGAAACAGTCAGGCATGGGATAGAAGAGGGTATCTCTGTCTTAGGAAAAGGAAAGATGAAGTAACTATGAGCTGTGATGAAAACAATGAAGCAGCTATGAGGTCAGGCTCTGAACCAGACTGCATGTGTTTCAGCCCTGACTCTGCCTCTGCTAGCCATAAATAGTCTTCTTTAATACTTTTAAATCTCAGTTTCCTTATATGTAAGTGAGGACAATAATGGTACTGATTTTATATGGTTGTCAGTAGGATTAAATGATACAATAAACTTATCTACAACTAGCAAAATATCCTAACCGCATCCCTCCAAATTACCTATCAATCAACAGATACAGTCTAGACAAGAAGGAAAAGGACAATAATAAGAAAAACTATCATTTATTTAAAGCCAGCTATACAGAAGACTTTGTTCAGCCACTATTTTAAAGCTGGGGAGACTGTGGCTCAGAGAGGTTAAATAGTTTGCAGGTAGGCGGTAGAAAATTCAAAAACAGGTCTATCTACACTTCAAAGCTCTCACTCTGCTCTTAAATTTAGTGAACTATTTACATGAAGGCTCCCTTTAGTCTTGGATAAACAATGGCCTTGGAATATTCAGTGCTGAAGGTACTGACACAAAACATAAGGGTCAGATTTTCCAGGTGAAGATACTGAGGCCTCAGATGTGGAACAGCATTAAAGAGCCACATAGAACCTGGCACCCTGCACAGAGGCACCCTACAGCCCCACACTCCTGAACCAATAGCAGTGTGAGACACATCTATGGGACATGCACTCCATAATTCATTCTGGAAAATGGATAATTATAGGAGGTTGTCAGATTCAATAGGCAAATGCTGGGGGAATAAAAACAACAAATTATGTGAGAGCTGATATTTGTTCAGGCAGACATCTGTCTTCTGTTAGAGGATTTAAGGATGTTTTTCAACACAAGGTTTTAAATATGGCTTGGAAAAGCCTCTCCCCAGCATGGGCTGCAGGAGAGCGCCAAATTCCTGCTTTCAGTGGGTCTTCTCACACTCCCAGAGGGCTGATTTCCACAGCTATTGGTGGGGAGGAGGGCGAGAGGCATATGGAGGCTGATAGCCCCCCTCCCAGACACACCAGGCTCCCAGAATGCACTTTCTGCTCCTGTAAGACCACGATCCACACCACCTCCACTTGTGCCCAGCTCATTCCCACCTCCACAACCTTGCACGCTCTGTTCCCACGGATGTCCTCTTCCCTCCTCTTTGCCTTCCCAAGCTCATCTTTAAATTCCTAGGTTCTTCAGAAACCATCCCCAAATGCTCCATCCCACACTGCTTGCCAGCCCACCCTCAACCACACTTGGTGTCTGAGCTGCATGATCCAGATCATCTACTGAAACTTTCCAGTAAGAGGAAAGAATAGCACATTCAGTCAGTGGAATGGATTCTCCACCACAGCTCCACTACTTCCTGGCTGTGAGGACTTGGGCAAATCAGAAATATCTCTTTGAGCCTCTGTTACCTCCTTCATAAAATAAAAATACTAATACCTACTCAGAAGACTATCTCACAGGCCAAATGAGGTCATGCACTTAAAGCAGCATTCAGATATGCTTTTCAGGTTCAGTCTAGAGCTGTCTTATCTTCTTAGGAGCAGGCATTATACCTCTTTCCTCCCTTCCTTGGAATAACTATCTGCTTAGTTGCATTCTCTTTTTTATTCTATATTCATACATGCAAGATAAGCCAATTAGAAACTTAAGACCGCTGAGGGCCTTTACTCAGTGCCATACTAAATTTGCTGTTACCTGTTCTGTTCAATAGATACTGGGAAGGAGACTGCACAAAAAGACAAGAAATAACAGGAGGCAAAAGCTGGGGCTTTCCCAAGGGGGAACAAGGAATTCGTATCACAAGTAGGCTGAAGGCAGCAGGACCTAGAAAGTGGTAGTTGGTTCTGAATATCAGGTGACCCCCAGAGGCTGAGTCGCAGGGCTATCTGCCCCAGATATGGGTACACTAGGTAGGACTGATACTAGGAGAATGGGGCAAAAACCTTCAGCAGATTAGATCAGTTTCTAGGACATTACACTCTGATCCCATCAATAAAAAAGTGAGACAGGGTAAGGATGTTTTTCAACACAAGGTTTTAAATATGGCTTGAAAAGCCTCTCCCAGCATGGGCTGCAGGAGAGCCAAATTCCTGCTTTCAGTGGGTCTTCTCACACTCCCAGAGGGCTGATTTCCACAGCTATTGGTGGGGAGGAGGGCGAGAGGCATATGGAGGCTGATAGCCCCCCTCCCAGACACACCAGGCTCCCAGAATGCACTTTCTGCTCCTGTAAGACCACGATCCACACCACCTCCACTTGTGCCCAGCTCATTCCCACCTCCACAACCTTGCACGCTCTGTTCCCACGGATGTCCTCTTCCCTCCTCTTTGCCTTCCCAAGCTCATCTTTAAATTCCTAGGTTCTTCAGAAACCATCCCCAAATGCTCCATCCCACACTGCTTGCCAGCCCACCCTCAACCACACTTGGTGTCTGAGCTGCATGATCCAGATCATCTACTGAAACTTTCCAGTAAGAGGAAAGAATAGCACATTCAGTCAGTGGAATGGATTCTCCACCACAGCTCCACTACTTCCTGGCTGTGAGGACTTGGGCAAATCAGAAATATCTCTTTGAGCCTCTGTTACCTCCTTCATAAAATAAAAATACTAATACCTACTCAGAAGACTATCTCACAGGCCAAATGAGGTCATGCACTTAAAGCAGCATTCAGATATGCTTTTCAGGTTCAGTCTAGAGCTGTCTTATCTTCTTAGGAGCAGGCATTATACCTCTTTCCTCCCTTCCTTGGAATAACTATCTGCTTAGTTGCATTCTCTTTTTTATTCTATATTCATACATGCAAGATAAGCCAATTAGAAACTTAAGACCGCTGAGGGCCTTTACTCAGTGCCATACTAAATTTGCTGTTACCTGTTCTGTTCAATAGATACTGGGAAGGAGACTGCACAAAAAGACAAGAAATAACAGGAGGCAAAAGCTGGGGCTTTCCCAAGGGGGAACAAGGAATTCGTATCACAAGTAGGCTGAAGGCAGCAGGACCTAGAAAGTGGTAGTTGGTTCTGAATATCAGGTGACCCCCAGAGGCTGAGTCGCAGGGCTATCTGCCCCAGATATGGGTACACTAGGTAGGACTGATACTAGGAGAATGGGGCAAAAACCTTCAGCAGATTAGATCAGTTTCTAGGACATTACACTCTGATCCCATCATAAGTGAGACAGGGGCAGAAGGCCAAGTGAAGGATGACCATCCTCAGAAGTGAATCCTGAAAACAAGCAGGAAATAATACTAGCTTATAGAGTTCCAGGCAGAATGAACCCTTTCTCTTCAAGGTACCCATAGCACTTTGCTTCTATAAACCACTGATACAAATTCTACCACTGACAGGCTAGAACTTAGTTTGTGTGGTACCTTATACCGACAGTACAATCTGGTCTTGTTCAGTCACTTAGCGTGTTTGGATGTCAGTTTCCTCCTGTTTAACGGAGCTAATAATATGCTTTGCCCTGGTTATTTGGATTGATATTGGAAGCTTGACATGAAATAGTGGATGTGAAAGTGATTAGTAAACTGTGAAGCATTAGAAAGATTATTTTTATTCATTATATCTCATCATTTAAATGAACCGATAAATTCCAGCAGGTATAAACTGTTCTTTATTCATCATTGGATCCTTGTATCCCAAGGGCATGAGGAATGGCCATTGTTAGCTGAGTTATCCTATGCCAGGCACTGTGCTAGGCACCTTACCTTGCCTCATACAACTGTATTTAATTATCCTAATAACTCTGCCTTTTTCTTATCTAGACCTGGCTCCTTCCCAAGAAATGACTGCTATTCATAACTATTTCTGTATTGCAATACCATGGTTCCACTTTTCACAGTTTGGGATTTGAATGATATAGTTAGACAGCAGAAGTGATACACAGGGTATAATTCTGCTAGTGAGTAACAAAATGGCAGAGATGGCCAAGAAGGCTGGGTGGGTGGGACTGGTCCTTTTTCTAAACATAATCTCATCATCTCTTTTTTACTAATAAACATGAAATCCTTGCTCTTAAGCCTGATCTAACACAGAGAATCACCTTCTTGCCTCACAAAAGACAAGAAATAACAGGAGGCAAAAGCTGGGGCTTTCCCAAGGGGGAACAAGGAATTCGTATCACAAGTAGGCTGAAGGCAGCAGGACCTAGAAAGTGGTAGTTGGTTCTGAATATCAGGTGACCCCCAGAGGCTGAGTCGCAGGGCTATCTGCCCCAGATATGGGTACACTAGGTAGGACTGATACTAGGAGAATGGGGCAAAAACCTTCAGCAGATTAGATCAGTTTCTAGGACATTACACTCTGATCCCATCATAAGTGAGACAGGGGCAGAAGGCCAAGTGAAGGATGACCATCCTCAGAAGTGAATCCTGAAAACAAGCAGGAAATAATACTAGCTTATAGAGTTCCAGGCAGAATGAACCCTTTCTCTTCAAGGTACCCATAGCACTTTGCTTCTATAAACCACTGATACAAATTCTACCACTGACAGGCTAGAACTTAGTTTGTGTGGTACCTTATACCGACAGTACAATCTGGTCTTGTTCAGTCACTTAGCGTGTTTGGATGTCAGTTTCCTCCTGTTTAACGGAGCTAATAATATGCTTTGCCCTGGTTATTTGGATTGATATTGGAAGCTTGACATGAAATAGTGGATGTGAAAGTGATTAGTAAACTGTGAAGCATTAGAAAGATTATTTTTATTCATTATATCTCATCATTTAAATGAACCGATAAATTCCAGCAGGTATAAACTGTTCTTTATTCATCATTGGATCCTTGTATCCCAAGGGCATGAGGAATGGCCATTGTTAGCTGAGTTATCCTATGCCAGGCACTGTGCTAGGCACCTTACCTTGCCTCATACAACTGTATTTAATTATCCTAATAACTCTGCCTTTTTCTTATCTAGACCTGGCTCCTTCCCAAGAAATGACTGCTATTCATAACTATTTCTGTATTGCAATACCATGGTTCCACTTTTCACAGTTTGGGATTTGAATGATATAGTTAGACAGCAGAAGTGATACACAGGGTATAATTCTGCTAGTGAGTAACAAAATGGCAGAGATGGCCAAGAAGGCTGGGTGGGTGGGACTGGTCCTTTTTCTAAACATAATCTCATCATCTCTTTTTTACTAATAAACATGAAATCCTTGCTCTTAAGCCTGATCTAACACAGAGAATCACCTTCTTGCCTCAGGAAACCTCCAGGTCATGAGGCAGAGTTTAATGAATATCCATGTTCGATCCTAAGGACTACACAAAAATTTAGAAATCCATCTGTATCTCAGAGGGGATGGGCAAAATTGTTATTTGCTTAGAATATGTGTAAAACTAACTTCCTGTAACAAGAGAACACATAAACACACATAAACAAGAGAATCAGACATAAACAAGAGAATCGGACAAAGTCCTGCTTCCCTCCAGCTGTATTGGAGTGTGCTTGATGTTGGCTTTACTGGCCTGGCCTTGCTTACTCCCTCTCCATATCAGCACAGAGGCACAGTGGCTACTGCCACTGTCTTTTCATGCCCATTAATATGCCATGCTCATTCATCTGGAACTCTTGTAATTGTCTCCTACCTGCTCAGTTTGGCCTCTCACAATCCATTCTTCTTAAAGTCATAAAAGGATATCCCTAAAAGTCAGAACTAATCCTGCCCTCTTCCACTTCCAGAGCTCCCCATCATCTATGGAATTAAGCCCAAACTCCTTAGCACTCCTGGCTAGCCTTCCTCTCTCTTGCCCTTTCCCCTATATCTACAGCATATGCATGCATACCTACGTAATAACCACATACTCCACTTCTATTGGCACACTTTCAGTTTTCTGAACCTAACTTGCTTTATCTCACTTTGGACTTTACATAGACTGACAAATATGCTGCAGTCTATCTACACATCTTTCTTTTACATTTTTTTTTTTTTTTGTGGGGCGGGGAGGGAGGGGCGGGTGGGCTACTTCTATTGGTCTTTCATGTATCTATTCTCATCCATCTTTGTTCTTTAGCCCTTGTGGGCCTCCCATCGCGGTGGCCTCTGTTGTTGCAGAGCACCGGCTCTGGGCGCATGCGCTCCAGAGCTCTGGCTCAGTAATTGGACACATCCGTCCAGCCACTCCGCAGCACATTCCTTCCAGGCCAGGGATCGAACTGGCGCCCTTTGCACTGCAAGGTGGTATCCTTACCCACTGGACCACCAGGGAAGCCCAATCTACACATCTTTAAGAGGCAGCTTAAGCACTATCATCCCAAGGAAGACTTCCTTGAACTTTTGTTCTGTAGCCCTAACCCACCTTGTCCAGGGCTGAGTCAGTTCTCCTCCCAGTATCCTTAGAGCCCCCATTACTTCCTGCTCAAAATCTGCACAAAATCCCATGGTTAAAAATACAGACTATCTGGCTAAACTGCTTCATTGAAGATCGAAAAACTGAGGCCCAACAAAGTGAAGTGACTTGCCCAACATCTAAGACTAGAACCCAAATTTCTAGATTCTTAGAAATTACTCCAAACACCAAAGGTAAAGAAAAGAAGGTTTGAAATGAACATGTACTAGGTCTCAGACAGTAAAGAATCTGCCTGCAATGCGGGAGACCCAGGTTCAATACTTTAGAGAAGGGCATGGCAACCCACTCCAGTAATCTTGCCTGGAGAATTCCATGGACAGAGGAGGCTGGTGTGCCTGTCCTTGGGGTTGTAAAGAGTCAGATATGTCTGAGCAACTGACACATACAGGACTCAGAGACTGAACTGCCTAGAAATGGTGCTTTCACATACACTGAGTCCCTCACATGCTGCTCTTAACTGTTCCTGTCATTGCTCTACGGAGAGAGGCTGAGTTACTGAGAGTCCAAGATCCCCAAGCTAAGTGAGGGCAGCGTGAGATTTCATGTATATCTGTCTCCAGATAGAGGGTTCCCCATCATTTAGCATATGTTCCGGCTTCATTCAAATCACTCAAGACCTATTCTAACTGCTGTAGAGAGAATAATGCAAAAAGAGAGAGAAAGGGCAGATTTTCACCAAATATTAGTCTACATAGGTAAAATGATTCTGTAATCAATGAACTGAACACGCATCACTAAATGGAAAGCTGAACAGAAACGAGGAAAGGTAGTATCCGCAGATGAGATGCATGTTTGCAAAAGCACCCCAGCGCCCCAGTTCCTACAGAGGTATATGCAAATGTCATGACACACTGGCTGGGAACCATGATGCTAATTAGGGCAAAGAGGTCTCTTCCTAGACAAAGTCGGGGATATTCCTGTGTCCTTTAAAACAGACTTTTGACCTTCTATGATAGGTTTCTATAAAAAGGGTTTCATTTAAATGTCAGTATTTCAATGAAATTACCTCTTATTTGCACAGTGTAGAAAATAGGAACATGGGTTTTGCAAGGTCAAACAGAAAAGGTTCTGACACTTTTGGTCTGCCATTCACTAATGTGTGGCCTTAGTGTTCTCAGCTAAAAGATGAAGACAAGGCTAATGTTCTTTAAAACTGTCATAAGATTGAAATATGATGTTGGAGGTAAAACACCTGGTATAGGACACAATGTATAATAGATCTCTTCCTTCTATCTCCTTCTGCTACTTATAATGTTCCTCCAAGTGTCTCATAGGTATATGATCCTCACAAGAATCCTGTGAGTCAAACAGGGAAGAAGCTCCTTCCCCATTTTACAAAGACCTGAGAACTGCATGATTTGCTTAGAATCCTTTAGTTAATTATTATGTGAATTGGATAAACCCAGGTTTTCCTAGTCTGCATTGTGCTCCATTTATTCATTCAACAAATGCCCACATACTAGCCTCTGTGGATATGGCAGTGAGTAAGACAGATTATAGAATTCCTCTTTATGTAACAGTTTCTACAGAAAAGGATATAGAAAATAACTGTAGAAGGCATAGATGCCTTGCATAGACACCATAGGTGAGCCAGCTACAAGCAAAGCATCACAGCTCTTATGTCAGACCCCTGCTTATTAAAGAGGGATCCTAAAATATCTGGCAGGAGGTGGTACTACTTGTCCAAAGTTAATGATGTGCTGAAGGGCCCATCGCATGTCACCACATAATACAACAAACCCTCTTTCCCTTAAGGCAGAACAAAATAGGCAATAGAAATTTGTTACTTTTTCAATCAATGAACTGAACACGCATCACTAAATGGAAAGCTGAACAGAAACGAGGAAAGGTAGTATCCGCAGATGAGATGCATGTTTGCAAAAGCACCCCAGCGCCCCAGTTCCTACAGAGGTATATGCAAATGTCATGACACACTGGCTGGGAACCATGATGCTAATTAGGGCAAAGAGGTCTCTTCCTAGACAAAGTCGGGGATATTCCTGTGTCCTTTAAAACAGACTTTTGACCTTCTATGATAGGTTTCTATAAAAGGTTACATTTAAATGTCAGTATTTCAATGAAATTACCTCTTATTTGCACAGTGTAGAAAATAGGAACATGGGTTTTGCAAGGTCAAACAGAAAAGGTTCTGACACTTTTGGTCTGCCATTCACTAATGTGTGGCCTTAGTGTTCTCAGCTAAAAGATGAAGACAAGGCTAATGTTCTTTAAAACTGTCATAAGATTGAAATATGATGTTGGAGGTAAAACACCTGGTATAGGACACAATGTATAATAGATCTCTTCCTTCTATCTCCTTCTGCTACTTATAATGTTCCTCCAAGTGTCTCATAGGTATATGATCCTCACAAGAATCCTGTGAGTCAAACAGGGAAGAAGCTCCTTCCCCATTTTACAAAGACCTGAGAACTGCATGATTTGCTTAGAATCCTTTAGTTAATTATTATGTGAATTGGATAAACCCAGGTTTTCCTAGTCTGCATTGTGCTCCATTTATTCATTCAACAAATGCCCACATACTAGCCTCTGTGGATATGGCAGTGAGTAAGACAGATTATAGAATTCCTCTTTATGTAACAGTTTCTACAGAAAAGGATATAGAAAATAACTGTAGAAGGCATAGATGCCTTGCATAGACACCATAGGTGAGCCAGCTACAAGCAAAGCATCACAGCTCTTATGTCAGACCCCTGCTTATTAAAGAGGGATCCTAAAATATCTGGCAGGAGGTGGTACTACTTGTCCAAAGTTAATGATGTGCTGAAGGGCCCATCGCATGTCACCACATAATACAACAAACCCTCTTTCCCCTTCACCACCCTTGGAACAGACTTTGATGTTACTTTAGAAATGTTTCAATGTGTCTATAGAGCTATTTTAGCCTTCTCTTAGTTATACCAATCAACACTTCAAAACAAGAGAAACTTGGACATATGTTCTTCCTGATCATGCCTCACATTGAACTAAAACAGTCTTAACACATTAAAAACACGAAGGAAGTTCTTGCTGCTTCCCCCTCACATCTCCCTGCCTCATGACCCAGTTTAGGGGCTGCTTTTACTTGGCTTATGCAATGCCCTGCCCTCACATCTCTTCCCTCCCTAAAACTGGTGCTCCTTGACTTAATCTTATTTTTGTAAGTATTTGAGGATCCTTCCTTTTGCCGGGTCATTATTTGATGCAGGAAGATAAGCACCAAATCAGTGTCACGTGGTTCTATGTTTCAACTTCAGGCAATGCCCAGGTGACCAGTCAATTAAAAATGAGCTATGCTCTCTCTAGCACTTTCCTAGTAACAGCATGGGGTTTCTCCATACACACCAGCCTCCACCAGGGGCCTTAGCTTCTCCCTCCACGCTCATGGCCTGACACAGTTTGGACCTAATTCTCCTTCCAGTTTTATGCTCTCTCCCTCCCTCATAAAAGCCTTGGCACTAGCCATCTCAATGAGCCAATATTCCTCAACATCCTCTGCCCTTCTATCCTAATAGATAATATACTACTTCATGTCTACACTCATACTATGCTCTACCTAGAATAATCTCATCCAACATTTGTCTTCAGAACTCCAAATACACTCATTCTTTACGGCTAATCTAAAAAGTGACCTTCCCTACATCCTCTAACACTGAGCAAATAAAGCAAGAAAACTGTCTAGTGCAGTTAAAAGAGTTTATGCTTTCAACTGTACAGAGTTGTCTGCAGCTTTGTGGTCCTAGGAAACTCAATAAATCTTTCTGATCCTCAGTTACCTCATCTATAAAATGGTGATAATAATATCAACCCCAAGATGATGATCATAATACTAAGCTTGACACGTTGTTTAATGAGGGATCCTAAAATATCTGCAGTTTTTGCTTGAAGGGCCCATCGCATGTCACCACATAATACAACAAACCCTCTTTCCCCTTCACCACCCTTGGAACAGACTTTGATGTTACTTTAGAAATGTTTCAATGTGTCTATAGAGCTATTTTAGCCTTCTCTTAGTTATACCAATCAACACTTCAAAACAAGAGAAACTTGGACATATGTTCTTCCTGATCATGCCTCACATTGAACTAAAACAGTCTTAACACTTTAAAAAACACGAAGGAAGTTCTTGCTGCTTCCCCCTCACATCTCCCTGCCTCATGACCCAGTTTAGGGGCTGCTTTTACTTGGCTTATGCAATGCCCTGCCCTCACATCTCTTCCCTCCCTAAAACTGGTGCTCCTTGACTTAATCTTATTTTTGTAAGTATTTGAGGATCCTTCCTTTTGCCGGGTCATTATTTGATGCAGGAAGATAAGCACCAAATCAGTGTCACGTGGTTCTATGTTTCAACTTCAGGCAATGCCCAGGTGACCAGTCAATTAAAAATGAGCTATGCTCTCTCTAGCACTTTCCTAGTAACAGCATGGGGTTTCTCCATACACACCAGCCTCCACCAGGGGCCTTAGCTTCTCCCTCCACGCTCATGGCCTGACACAGTTTGGACCTAATTCTCCTTCCAGTTTTATGCTCTCTCCCTCCCTCATAAAAGCCTTGGCACTAGCCATCTCAATGAGCCAATATTCCTCAACATCCTCTGCCCTTCTATCCTAATAGATAATATACTACTTCATGTCTACACTCATACTATGCTCTACCTAGAATAATCTCATCCAACATTTGTCTTCAGAACTCCAAATACACTCATTCTTTACGGCTAATCTAAAAAGTGACCTTCCCTACATCCTCTAACACTGAGCAAATAAAGCAAGAAAACTGTCTAGTGCAGTTAAAAGAGTTTATGCTTTCAACTGTACAGAGTTGTCTGCAGCTTTGTGGTCCTAGGAAACTCAATAAATCTTTCTGATCCTCAGTTACCTCATCTATAAAATGGTGATAATAATATCAACCCCAAGATGATGATCATAATACTAAGCTTGACACGTTGTTTAATAAATGATAGCTATTTTAATTATAGGAGGGTGTGTGCACCAACGACTGTCAACAAGCCTGGAATGCAATGGGTACCACAGGCTCCCTAAGGAGGAGAACTCACCTCTACCTGGAGAACTCATGGAAGTCTTGTATGGCAAAGCATTTTAACTTAGCTTTGAAAAATGGTTAGATGGTTAGAGTATCAACATATAAAGACAACAAGAGAAAAAAACTAGGAAGAAATAATGGCATAAGTGAAAGCATGCAAGAAAGAAAATAGGGAACATAATTGGAGAATCAAATCTCACAGGTTGACTGAAGCAGAAGGAGGGGGAAAACTAGTTAAGAGATATATTGCTAGAAATAATCTTGCTGGAGATACAAACTATATCATCTATATAGACAAAGGACTGAAGTAAATTTTTACACAAATTCTAACACCACCAGAAAACTTGGAAAACATACCAACACTTCTCTGTCATGGATCTATGAAAAGGTTTTGGTGAAAATAATTTGGCTTTTGCCAGCATTCATAAATGGTGTGAATAAGATTTAGAACTTTTAGTACAAAGAGAAAGCTCAAAGCACCCCTTTTTGTTGTTGTGAAGGCACAACAGCCTTTTTGGGCTTTATTAGAAAATTCTTGTGCCAGCTGTCTCTTTTCTCTTACTCACATTCACACAATATGCCTCCCTCTTATTTCTCGTCAGCACTGCACTCAGATACTAATGAGTTTTCGGGAATAGAAAACCCAACGGAATATTAAAATTGGAAAGAGGAGCTCATTGAGTTAATTTCATCGAAGTGCATCACAACATACTGCAATGTTGTAAGAATAAATATTCAAATAGGAATTCAGTCATGGGAAAATTAATTAAGGAAAATGTTATTACTAATACTGCTTTTTATATGCATACATATTCTGGGACACAACCATCTACTGAGTCCCCAAACTGAGCAAATAAAGCAAGAAAACTGTCTAGTGCAGTTAAAAGAGTTTATGCTTTCAACTGTACAGAGTTGTCTGCAGCTTTGTGGTCCTAGGAAACTCAATAAATCTTTCTGATCCTCAGTTACCTCATCTATAAAATGGTGATAATAATATCAACCCCAAGATGATGATCATAATACTAAGCTTGACACGTTGTTTAATAAATGATAGCTATTTTAATTATAGGAGGGTGTGTGCACCAACGACTGTCAACAAGCCTGGAATGCAATGGGTACCACAGGCTCCCTAAGGAGGAGAACTCACCTCTACCTGGAGAACTCATGGAAGTCTTGTATGGCAAAGCATTTTAACTTAGCTTTGAAAAATGGTTAGATGGTTAGAGTATCAACATATAAAGACAACAAGAGAAAAAAACTAGGAAGAAATAATGGCATAAGTGAAAGCATGCAAGAAAGAAAATAGGGAACATAATTGGAGAATCAAATCTCACAGGTTGACTGAAGCAGAAGGAGGGGGAAAACTAGTTAAGAGATATATTGCTAGAAATAATCTTGCTGGAGATACAAACTATATCATCTATATAGACAAAGGACTGAAGTAAATTTTTACACAAATTCTAACACCACCAGAAAACTTGGAAAACATACCAACACTTCTCTGTCATGGATCTATGAAAAGGTTTTGGTGAAAATAATTTGGCTTTTGCCAGCATTCATAAATGGTGTGAATAAGATTTAGAACTTTTAGTACAAAGAGAAAGCTCAAAGCACCCCTTTTTGTTGTTGTGAAGGCACAACAGCCTTTTTGGGCTTTATTAGAAAATTCTTGTGCCAGCTGTCTCTTTTCTCTTACTCACATTCACACAATATGCCTCCCTCTTATTTCTCGTCAGCACTGCACTCAGATACTAATGAGTTTTCGGGAATAGAAAACCCAACGGAATATTAAAATTGGAAAGAGGAGCTCATTGAGTTAATTTCATCGAAGTGCATCACAACATACTGCAATGTTGTAAGAATAAATATTCAAATAGGAATTCAGTCATGGGAAAATTAATTAAGGAAAATGTTATTACTAATACTGCTTTTTATATGCATACATATTCTGAGCACACAACCATCTACTGATTCCAGTGCTAGCAATAATGAAAGTAAAACATTTATGAAAGTCAAACATTGAAGACCTCTTGTTGAGCTGCTATTAATTTTTTTAAATTAAAGGAAATTTTAACTGATTCCAAAAACTATTTCCTAAAAGACAAATTCTATCATGTCACTCCTTTGCCTAAAATTCTGGAATAGAACCAAAATATCCTTCAGAACAAAGTAAAAATCCTCAGGGCCACAGTATTCTCTGTAATTTATATATGCCTCATCTCATTTAATCCACTTGGATTCTCCCAAATATGTTCTGTTCTTACAAATCTCCATGTCTTTGCACATAGTGTTCCCTCTGTGTATAACATTCCTTGGCCCCCTTTCAGATGCAGCTCAGTGTCACTTCTTCCCTTCTGCTAGACAAAGGGACTCTGCTGTGTGTTCCCAGACCACTCTGGGCTAAGTGTTAGTTAACAGCAAATACTGTAGACCTACACAGCGCTAAAGATCATGTCAGGCACTTGTATATTTTATTGTCATAGTCTGTTTATTTGACTGTTCACTCACTAGGCAATACATTTACTAAACAAATACTACATAAGAGCATCATGCTTAGCC
This sequence comes from Tragulus kanchil, assembly GCA_022376925.1. NCBI lineage: Eukaryota > Metazoa > Chordata > Mammalia > Artiodactyla > Tragulidae > Tragulus > Tragulus kanchil. Next base: position 110,448,505 of record JAIOJX010000032.1, on the reverse strand, counting down.
CTCAGGTTTCATGTACAAAAATACAACTCCGGCCCTCAGACAGGTTATAGTTTAATATATAGATAGCTATTGTATCCTTTGAATATAATCTCTGTACTCCCTAACACCTGAATATTATCTGAATGAACAAGTAAAACATTGAGTGTGTTGATATGACATGCCATAAAATGCAATTTCAGTAGAGCAGCACACAGATTCTGCAGAACATAAAATTAAAAAGCAATTTGACATATCAGCATTGGAATCAAATATCAGATTGGAATAAAACTACTGATATTTGAATCCAAGTCCCTGGATTAATAAATGTGTGACTTTGAACAAGGCTGTTAGTTTCTGTGAGCTTTACTTTTTTTTTAATTATAAAATACCAAGACCCATTGGTTTAGAAGGAGCTCAAAATTTCACTTCTCTCTTCATATTCAAATAATAGAATCACAAAGAACACAGTGGGACCTTTAGAGCCAACTCTGATCAACTGGCGGTTACTCTCCGGAATATTACGCTGAGAAGGATTCTGAAAGCAAATCCAGATTGGGTAGGAAAGAGTATTGTCTCCATTAGAAAGGATTAATTTTTTAAATTAAAGGAAATTTTAACTGATTCCAAAAACTATTTCCTAAAAGACAAATTCTATCATGTCACTCCTTTGCCTAAAATTCTGGAATAGAACCAAAATATCCTTCAGAACAAAGTAAAAATCCTCAGGGCCACAGTATTCTCTGTAATTTATATATGCCTCATCTCATTTAATCCACTTGGATTCTCCCAAATATGTTCTGTTCTTACAAATCTCCATGTCTTTGCACATAGTGTTCCCTCTGTGTATAACATTCCTTGGCCCCCTTTCAGATGCAGCTCAGTGTCACTTCTTCCCCCTTCTGCTAGACAAAGGGACTCTGCTGTGTGTTCCCAGACCACTCTGGGCTAAGTGTTAGTTAACAGCAAATACTGTAGACCTACACAGCGCTAAAGATCATGTCAGGCACTTGTATATTTTATTGTCATAGTCTGTTTATTTGACTGTTCACTCACTAGGCAATACATTTACTAAACAAATACTACATAAGAGCATCATGCTTAGCCCTCAGGTTTCATGTACAAAAATACAACTCCGGCCCTCAGACAGGTTATAGTTTAATATATAGATAGCTATTGTATCCTTTGAATATAATCTCTGTACTCCCTAACACCTGAATATTATCTGAATGAACAAGTAAAACATTGAGTGTGTTGATATGACATGCCATAAAATGCAATTTCAGTAGAGCAGCACACAGATTCTGCAGAACATAAAATTAAAAAGCAATTTGACATATCAGCATTGGAATCAAATATCAGATTGGAATAAAACTACTGATATTTGAATCCAAGTCCCTGGATTAATAAATGTGTGACTTTGAACAAGGCTGTTAGTTTCTGTGAGCTTTACTTTTTTTTTAATTATAAAATACCAAGACCCATTGGTTTAGAAGGAGCTCAAAATTTCACTTCTCTCTTCATATTCAAATAATAGAATCACAAAGAACACAGTGGGACCTTTAGAGCCAACTCTGATCAACTGGCGGTTACTCTCCGGAATATTACGCTGAGAAGGATTCTGAAAGCAAATCCAGATTGGGTAGGAAAGAGTATTGTCATCCATTAGCAAAGCCTTCTCATGAGGTCACAGGAGAGTGGCTTTATACTACATGTAGACAGATATTTGCTTTTCCACAGACAGAGGGTATCCGAAGAAAGCTAAGTAAATGAGTGGCATAAATCTGGGAACAGTATGGAATGGAATGGAATGGGATGGAGAGCAGAGAACCAGAGACCATGTAACCTGACCATCAGAGAGAATCCAAATTCTCACACAGCCCTCTTAAGCCATCTAGTCTGCCTTATCTTACTGTTGTCCACGCATGTTACTTTACTCTTCTAGACTCTGAATGGCTTATTTCTGACACATAGGGTAGGCCTGATAATGTTTGTTGGATGGATGAATGAATATACAGGTCTTCTGCTTCGCAGTATGACCTTGGATATTTCCTTAATGTAACATATTAAACAATAATTTGACATGGAGCTCAAGACTTTATAGAGTACATTAACCTCCATTAGCTCATCTGATCTTTACCACAACCCATAGAGATGGACAATGGACAATAGTACTGGCTACTCTAGAAATAAGAAAGCTCGGTCTCCAACACTGAGTGATCTCTATTGCATCTATCCTATTTGGTCATAAGTTTCTTTATCAGTGGAAAATGAAGAAAATAAACCTTGATTTGCTATCTCATTGGTCTGTAGGAAGGTTCAAACCATCAAAAGCTAAACAACTCTGTTTGAACACAAGGCAAGGCCTTGATAATACTTTGCTTGTTGGGAATTTCAAAAGCCTGAAAAAGCGGGCTTTGATATCCAAATATTTTTGATGAGCAAACCAAGCCTGAAGCCAAGGTCACTGAATGATTAACAGGTAAAACTATTCTGTTTCCAAACCATATAAACTTTTCTTCAACAAAACTCTCCATCTACACTAATGCATTCTTTTTTTATATATTTCTCCAAAGACTAAAGATATTAACTGTAGCATCTGGCATGCATAAATACAATTTGCTTTAAGAGAGATAGGTTTAGAGCGTGTATGATTCTTCAGAGAAAGGAGTCATACTGGCGGTTACCCGATTCGCAAATTAAGCAAATCCAGATTGGGTAGGAAAGAGTATTGTCATCCATTAGCAAAGCCTTCTCATGAGGTCACAGGAGAGTGGCTTTATACTACATGTAGACAGATATTTGCTTTTCCACAGACAGAGGGTATCCGAAGAAAGCTAAGTAAATGAGTGGCATAAATCTGGGAACAGTATGGAATGGAATGGAATGGGATGGAGAGCAGAGAACCAGAGACCATGTAACCTGACCATCAGAGAGAATCCAAATTCTCACACAGCCCTCTTAAGCCATCTAGTCTGCCTTATCTTACTGTTGTCCACGCATGTTACTTTACTCTTCTAGACTCTGAATGGCTTATTTCTGACACATAGGGTAGGCCTGATAATGTTTGTTGGATGGATGAATGAATATACAGGTCTTCTGCTTCGCAGTATGACCTTGGATATTTCCTTAATGTAACATATTAAACAATAATTTGACATGGAGCTCAAGACTTTATAGAGTACATTAACCTCCATTAGCTCATCTGATCTTTACCACAACCCATAGAGATGGACAATGGACAATAGTACTGGCTACTCTAGAAATAAGAAAGCTCGGTCTCCAACACTGAGTGATCTCTATTGCATCTATCCTATTTGGTCATAAGTTTCTTTATCAGTGGAAAATGAAGAAAATAAACCTTGATTTGCTATCTCATTGGTCTGTAGGAAGGTTCAAACCATCAAAAGCTAAACAACTCTGTTTGAACACAAGGCAAGGCCTTGATAATACTTTGCTTGTTGGGAATTTCAAAAGCCTGAAAAAGCGGGCTTTGATATCCAAATATTTTTGATGAGCAAACCAAGCCTGAAGCCAAGGTCACTGAATGATTAACAGGTAAAACTATTCTGTTTCCAAACCATATAAACTTTTCTTCAACAAAACTCTCCATCTACACTAATGCATTCTTTTTTTATATATTTCTCCAAAGACTAAAGATATTAACTGTAGCATCTGGCATGCATAAATACAATTTGCTTTAAGAGAGATAGGTTTAGAGCGTGTATGATTCTTCAGAGACAAACTGGCATGTGTACCTGAGATTGAGAAGGCAGGCTCTTCTAGACCAAAATGGCTGGGACTGGGCTTTCTGTGTGAAGATGCACAGAGTTTCTAGGATAAATCATAGCTATAAAATGCCTATGAAACTTTGCCTCTTGAAATACAAGTCTCACAAAGTAATCCATCGCTCCCTTGTCTTCTCAGGGTCTGCAACTCTGGGCTTTGTTCTTGGGCCACAGATGAACCCTTTATTCTATTATCTAAACAGGAAAATTATGGTTCCCTGAGGGGAAAAGGCTTGAGTTTGAGCTTGACTTTTTGTCAATCATGTTAATTTAGAAATAAGCTATTGGTTTGACTTTGCATTCATCAGAGTCAAGGGTGGATTGCATTCCTTTTGGTCTCTTTGTCTTTAATTAACAGCCACTGAATACCCATATTAATTAGTGGGGCTGAGAGATATTTTGCCTCACCCTTCAGATTGGTGGGTAATTAAAAGTCTCATTAATAAAATAGCTGCATTCATAATTTCTTTAAACCTATTATGAAACAATAAACATGATTATAGGGTTGCTTCCCATCATCTCCCAGGCTCCCTTCTATTCTTGTCTATTTCCATAAAGGTCTTAGAATTGTACAGGGAAGGACAAATTAGCAAAAGTTGTATGCAGTATCTGATTGCTTAGGGCTTGTGGTAACAGGATAAATATGAAAAAAAGTATTTTGGGGAACAGAGGAAGAGACCCACTTGAACTAGGAATGTAATACACCTTATAAGCTTGGAACTCCTGCCTATTCGGGATTTTAATTTCAAGGAAAACTGAGAGCTTTGTTCTTAATTGGACTGGAAATATCCATCATGGGCTTTTAATAGGATGTGCTGACACTTTTAGCTCAAACCAGTTTAGCAGAGTGGTAAGTATGCACTGTGCAAACACAAGGCATAGAAGATAGAGAGATGAATCAAAAACAGGGTCTGTCCTCAAGTAGTTTGCTATCTAGTGGAATGAAAAGTCCCTTAAACAACCAGTTCAGATACCAAGAAATTCCTGAATATTAAGAGAAGGAAGAAGTCTCCACTTAGTAAAACATTCTCTAAATCAATGTCTCTCTCATCAATGTCTCAGCAGATTAGACTGGGAGATACTTCTAGATACTTCTAGATTTTTCTACATACTTCCACTGGTGTACTTCTTTAATCACATAATTTATCACAAGATGCTGTATAACCCATAATGAATGAAGGAGTCATTATAAAAGTAACTAAGTTTGTCTTGTTTTTCATATTTTCAATGCTGGCATATTGTGGGCACTAATAAATATCTACTGAATGGATGAGTGGATGAATGAATGAAAGGGCATTTGAGTCTAATTAACATATCAAACTATAATTTTTAGCCAATCATCTAAATAAATACAACAACCTTGCACAGATAGAAATAAAGATAGAAATAAAGCTCTACAGGACACACTCTTTCACAAACATTCCCTTATCTGATACTCAAAACACAACATGTCTTACTAAAAAAGATGAGATGAAGAAATAATAAGTTGGTGAGGTAACACCACCACACAGAGTTGCTTGTTGTTGTTCAGTCGTTAAGTTGAGACCAACTCTTCGCAACCCCACTGACCGCATGGAGCAAGTCAGGCTCCCCTCTCCTCCACCATCTCCCAGAGTTTGGTCAAATTCATGTCTATTGAGTCAGTGATGCTACCTAGCTAACTCATTCTCTGCCACCCCTTCTCCTTTGTCTTCAGTCTTTCTCAGCATCAGGATCTTTTCCAGTGAGTCAGCTCTTCGCATCAGATGGCCAAAGTACTGGAGCTTCAGTTTTAACATCAGTTCTTTCGATGAATATTTGGGGTTGATTTCCTTTAGGATTGACTGTTTTTGATCTCCTTGCAGTCCAAGAGACTCTCAAGAGTTTCCCCCAGCACTACATTTTGAAAGTATCAATTCTTCAGCCTTCTTTATGGATCAACACTCACATCCATACATGACTGCTGGAAAAACCATAGTTTCGACTTTATATACCTTTGTTGGCAAAGTGATGTCTCTGCAGATGACCCTAAATCTACCGCTCTTTCCAATATTAACATGTCTCTGCTCTCTTCCTCTCTAAAGTCCATCCTCTCTTCAAGAGTTTACCTGAGGGACTTCCCTGGTGGTCCAGTGATTAAGACTCTGTGCTTCTAATTCAGGGGGCCTGGGTTTGATCCCTGGTCAGGGAACTAGATCCCACATGCCACAACTAAGACCCAGTACAGCCAAGTTAAGATAAATAAAGCAATAATTTAAACAACAAAAAAGAGTTTACCTGAGCTTCAGCCACAAAAGATCTTTCTCCTCAGAATTTTCACACAAAACTCAACATCCAAAGAGTTGGTAATACCCAGTCTGGTTTGTGCTTCTTTTCTGGCCATGCTGGATTTAAATTGTCTCACCCTCTCTCTCTAGCTACCACTCAAAGACAGCTTTCTGTTTCTACCCCATAGTCTCCAGTATCCTTTCACTTTTAATGGACCCACAGTAGCCTTCATGATTGCTTAATATAAAATTTCTCATGCATTCTGGGCCAGTTACTCCTTAGGCCTTAAAGTCATATCCCTTGCTTCCTCATGAGATATAATACATAGTGGGTACTCAGTAATTATAGATTACCTTCATTCTGATGTCCTACCTGCAAAATCCTTCCATGTAGAAGTTCTGCTCTACCAGGAGTCTACCCTACTGTCTCTCTTCACATTTCATTGGCTCTTCACTCCTTAGTAGAAGGACTTCTACCAATGGAATTGCTTTCACTGACTTCTCCTGGAGGCAGATTTCAAGGATTCTTCAATGTCCTAGTTTTATTTTATTTCTCTGCATCATTCTAATTGGCTGAAAAGGTTTCTGTTTTAAAGTATTCTTTTCAAAAAGTAGGTGACAAGGGTTGCTTAGGGACTAAACTAGAGGTGGAAGGGAAGTGTGGTGTGGAGAAAGGGACGTGTTCATGGTCTCAGTTGTGACAATGCTTTCATGGATGCCACAATGTCTGAATCTATCAAACTGAATACTTTAAGTATGTGGAGTTCATTGAATATCAATTGTACTTCGATAAAGCTATTTTTAAGAAGTATGTATCAAAAATTGAGCTGTGAAACTGGTCTCTTGGCTTTCTTTCTAGTTACCTGACCATTTTTCCATTTCTTCTAAGTGTCCTGTCCTATCCCAGGGGATGAACATAGGGCTAGGTTTTCAGCCTTGGCTCTTCCTCTCTAAAGTCCATCCTCTCTTCAAGAGTTTACCTGAGGGACTTCCCTGGTGGTCCAGTGATTAAGACTCTGTGCTTCTAATTCAGGGGCCTGGGTTTGATCCCTGGTCAGGAACTAGATCCCACATGCCACAACTAAGACCCAGTACAGCCAAGTTAAGATAAATAAAGCAATAATTTAAACAACAAAAAAGAGTTTACCTGAGCTTCAGCCACAAAAGATCTTTCTCCTCAGAATTTTCACACAAAACTCAACATCCAAAGAGTTGGTAATACCCAGTCTGGTTTGTGCTTCTTTTCTGGCCATGCTGGATTTAAATTGTCTCACCCTCTCTCTCTAGCTACCACTCAAAGACAGCTTTCTGTTTCTACCCCATAGTCTCCAGTATCCTTTCACTTTTAATGGACCCACAGTAGCCTTCATGATTGCTTAATATAAAATTTCTCATGCATTCTGGGCCAGTTACTCCTTAGGCCTTAAAGTCATATCCCTTGCTTCCCTCATGAGATATAATACATAGTGGGTACTCAGTAATTATAGATTACCTTCATTCTGATGTCCTACCTGCAAAATCCTTCCATGTAGAAGTTCTGCTCTACCAGGAGTCTACCCTACTGTCTCTCTTCACATTTCATTGGCTCTTCACTCCTTAGTAGAAGGACTTCTACCAATGGAATTGCTTTCACTGACTTCTCCTGGAGGCAGATTTCAAGGATTCTTCAATGTCCTAGTTTTATTTTATTTCTCTGCATCATTCTAATTGGCTGAAAAGGTTTCTGTTTTAAAGTATTCTTTTCAAAAAGTAGGTGGCAAGGGTTGCTTAGGGACTAAACTAGAGGTGGAAGGGAAGTGTGGTGTGGAGAAAGGGACGTGTTCATGGTCTCAGTTGTGACAATGCTTTCATGGATGCCACAATGTCTGAATCTATCAAACTGAATACTTTAAGTATGTGGAGTTCATTGAATATCAATTGTACTTCGATAAAGCTATTTTTAAGAAGTATGTATCAAAAATTGAGCTGTGAAACTGGTCTCTCTTGGCTTTCTTTCTAGTTACCTGACCATTTTTCCATTTCTTCTAAGTGTCCTGTCCTATCCCAGGGGATGAACATAGGGCTAGGTTTTCAGCCTTGGCTGCACGCTTTTGCCTGATATAAGAGATTGGGTCCTTCCATGTGTTTTTGAAGTGGAAACCAAACAATTAATTAGAGATGTATTTCAGTTTGTACTTATGTGCTCGGTATAGGTTTATAAAATTAACTTGGCTTTAATGCACATGGAAGAAAGTTGTGTCACTGTCAACAACATTAAAATTATGTTTGTCTTCCACCTCTGCATCCTCCTTTCCATTACTGTCATTATTATACTACCACATTAAATGCTTGCTTACTATATGTCTGGATGCACGCTAAACATTTTGCATCTTATTTAATCCTCACAACCACTAAAGGTACTATTGCTATGCTTATTTTACAGATGAAGAAATTGACTCACAGGTAAGTTATGCAACTCTGTGTGTGTGTGTGTGTGTGTGTGTGTGTGTGTGTGTGTGAGTGTATTTTCAGTAGCTCAGCCAAGTCCAATTTCTTGTGACCTCATGGAGTATAGCCTACCAGGCTCCTCTGTCCATGGAATTTTTCAAGCAAAAATACTAGAGTGGGTTGCTATTTCCCATTTCAGGGGATCTTCCTGAACCAGGGATCAAATTCATGCATTGGTAGGTGCATTCTTTACCACTGTGCCACCTGGGAAGCCCAAGTTATGCAACTAATAAGAGTTAAAAATAACAGAGTCCAGAGATGAACCCATAGTTGTTTAACCTCAAAGATCAAACTTCTAACCACAATGCTTTTAGTATATTATCAGGAGCAATGCAACTGTTGTTTCTCTGCCTTTCTTATCCACAGAAAGTATCTTAAGATCACAAACCTCAAAAAATCCATGAAGTTAGGAGAGTGTGAACTATCTCTCCAGCTGTTCTAGCTTTCTACAGTCTCTGGATTACTGAAAGGGAATCAAAAGGCATTCAGTTTAGCTTTCCTAATGCACAGTTCCTATGTACAGCTCATGGGCATACATCTCTAGTGACAGGAAGCTCATACCACCAGTTGAGACTGCCGTCTTCATGACTGTATAGATCCCATTGTTGGCCCGACAGGAGATCTTCGATAAGTTTTTTTCAAAATTGAGCTGTGAAACTGGTCTCTTGGCTTTCTTTCTAGTTACCTGACCATTTTTCCATTTCTTCTAAGTGTCCTGTCCTATCCCAGGGATGAACATAGGGCTAGGTTTTCAGCCTTGGCTGCACGCTTTGCCTGATATAAGAGATTGGGTCCTTCCATGTGTTTTTGAAGTGGAAACCAAACAATTAATTAGAGATGTATTTCAGTTTGTACTTATGTGCTCGGTATAGGTTTATAAAATTAACTTGGCTTTAATGCACATGGAATAAAGTTGTGTCACTGTCAACAACATTAAAATTATGTTTGTCTTCCACCTCTGCATCCTCCTTTCCATTACTGTCATTATTATACTACCACATTAAATGCTTGCTTACTATATGTCTGGATGCACGCTAAACATTTTGCATCTTATTTAATCCTCACAACCACTAAAGGTACTATTGCTATGCTTATTTTACAGATGAAGAAATTGACTCACAGGTAAGTTATGCAACTCTGTGTGTGTGTGTGTGTGTGTGTGTGTGTGTGTGTGAGTGTATTTTCAGTAGCTCAGCCAAGTCCAATTTCTTGTGACCTCATGGAGTATAGCCTACCAGGCTCCTCTGTCCATGGAATTTTTCAAGCAAAAATACTAGAGTGGGTTGCTATTTCCCATTTCAGGGGATCTTCCTGAACCAGGGATCAAATTCATGCATTGGTAGGTGCATTCTTTACCACTGTGCCACCTGGGAAGCCCAAGTTATGCAACTAATAAGAGTTAAAAATAACAGAGTCCAGAGATGAACCCATAGTTGTTTAACCTCAAAGATCAAACTTCTAACCACAATGCTTTTAGTATATTATCAGGAGCAATGCAACTGTTGTTTCTCTGCCTTTCTTATCCACAGAAAGTATCTTAAGATCACAAACCTAAAAAAATCCATGAAGTTAGGAGAGTGTGAACTATCTCTCCAGCTGTTCTAGCTTTCTACAGTCTCTGGATTACTGAAAGGGAATCAAAAGGCATTCAGTTTAGCTTTCCTAATGCACAGTTCCTATGTACAGCTCATGGGCATACATCTCTAGTGACAGGAAGCTCATACCACCAGTTGAGACTGCCGTCTTCATGACTGTATAGATCCCATTGTTGGCCCGACAGGAGATCTGCTTCACTGTATTTTTATCGATTAGCTTATTTCTGTTCTCTTGAAATATCCAAACCAGCTTGGTCTCCTGGTGCCATGACAAGCTTTGAGAAATTCTAAGACTCTCCTGAACCTTATCTCCAGTTCAGTTTTACCCATGACCTAGCCCTCTTTGTGTCCGAAAATGTATCATACTCCTTTATCCACTCTTCTAGTCAGGTAATTAGGCTTTGACTCAGTTGGAGTTTCTTCCCTATTTTCTGTCATGGACATCTATGTCTCTGTCTGCCCTATGCCTTCTGGAACTGCATCCTGTCCCATAGCCATGACATGAGGACGGGCATGATGGCTCAGATGGTAACCAATCTACCTGCCATGCAGGAGACCTGGGTTAGATCCCTGGGTAGGAAAGATCCCCTAGAGAAGAGAATGGCTACCCATGTCAGTATCCTGCTTGGATAATTCCATGGCCAAAGAGCCCAGCAGGCTACTGTCCATGGGGTTGCAGAGTCAGACATGACTGGGCAATTAACATTTTCATGACTACTTGGTAGCACAAGGCAAAGGTGAAAAGGTTCTAGGGAAACTCCGAGAAAGCAAATGTTCCAGAAGATTTCAGGGCACAGATCTAGTCATCTTTGCAGTTCCTGTGTATTTGGAATTATTTTCTTCTGGGTAAAGGCTCTGAACAGAGGCAGACAGCATGCTTCCTGCATCACCCCAGCCTCTTGCCTAGGACTTTTGCACCATTTAATTCCTATAGGTACTGTCTTCCCAGGGCTCAGGTCTCCTCCTGTCCACATGAGGCCACTCCCATCTCCACCCTCTGCTCCTAGTGCATTTCAGATACATTCCCTCAGACAATGGGGTTCTACATTGAATGTATCCGATAGATCTACCAGTAGAGTGTGAACTATCTCTCCAGCTGTTCTAGCTTTCTACAGTCTCTGGATTACTGAAAGGGAATCAAAAGGCATTCAGTTTAGCTTTCCTAATGCACAGTTCCTATGTACAGCTCATGGGCATACATCTCTAGTGACAGGAAGCTCATACCACCAGTTGAGACTGCCGTCTTCATGACTGTATAGATCCCATTGTTGGCCCGACAGGAGATCTGCTTCACTGTATTTTTATCGATTAGCTTATTTCTGTTCTCTTGAAATATCCAAACCAGCTTGGTCTCCTGGTGCCATGACAAGCTTTGAGAAATTCTAAGACTCTCCTGAACCTTATCTCCAGTTCAGTTTTACCCATGACCTAGCCCTCTTTGTGTCCGAAAATGTATCATACTCCTTTATCCACTCTTCTAGTCAGGTAATTAGGCTTTGACTCAGTTGGAGTTTCTTCCCTATTTTCTGTCATGGACATCTATGTCTCTGTCTGCCCTATGCCTTCTGGAACTGCATCCTGTCCCATAGCCATGACATGAGGACGGGCATGATGGCTCAGATGGTAACCAATCTACCTGCCATGCAGGAGACCTGGGTTAGATCCCTGGGTAGGAAAGATCCCCTAGAGAAGAGAATGGCTACCCATGTCAGTATCCTGCTTGGATAATTCCATGGCCAAAGAGCCCAGCAGGCTACTGTCCATGGGGTTGCAGAGTCAGACATGACTGGGCAATTAACATTTTCATGACTACTTGGTAGCACAAGGCAAAGGTGAAAAGGTTCTAGGGAAACTCCGAGAAAGCAAATGTTCCAGAAGATTTCAGGGCACAGATCTAGTCATCTTTGCAGTTCCTGTGTATTTGGAATTATTTTCTTCTGGGTAAAGGCTCTGAAAAGAGGCAGACAGCATGCTTCCCTGCATCACCCCAGCCTCTTGCCTAGGACTTTTGCACCATTTAATTCCTATAGGTACTGTCTTCCCAGGGCTCAGGTCTCCTCCTGTCCACATGAGGCCACTCCCATCTCCACCCTCTGCTCCTAGTGCATTTCAGATACATTCCCTCAGACAATGGGGTTCTACATTGAATGTATCCGATAGATCTACCATCTTATTTCTCACTCATTGGAAAGTTTATTCTTTCCCCATTCTATCTTTCCCACTGGATCTAGAGGCACACAAAATCACCCACTCTTCTTCTTGGTCTGCTTTGCCTGTTAACTTCCTGCTCACTATAAATTCTCCTAATCTGCCTTCCAAATCTGCCAGACAAGGCTGGGGTTCATTTTAATTCCTTGCTGGTCCGTAGTCTAACAAAATGTTCAGAACAACTTACATATTAGCCTAATTTATAAATAAGAAATTTTCAGGTTAAAAAGAATTGTTTTGCCCAAAGTTACATAAAGTGACAGTGCTAGAATTTGAACTTTTGACAAGTCAAAACAACTTTAAAATATTTTATTAACCTAGGTATGTTTCACTGTGTTCAAGTCCCTTCTTTTAAAAAATTTATTGATTTATTTTTGGTTGAGCTGGGTCTTTGTTGCTGCGTGGACTCTAGTGGCGGTGTGCAGGCTTTTCATGGTTGGCTTCTCCTGCTGGGAGCATGGGCTCTAGGCATGCAGCTTTCAGAAGTGGTGGTGCAAGGGCTCATTAATTATGGTTCTTGGGATCTAGAGCACAGGCTCAATAGTTGTGGTACACCGGTTTAGTTGCTCCATGGCATATGGGATCTTCTGGGACGAATGTGTCTCCTGCCCTGGCAGGCAGATTCTCTAACACTGAGCCACCAGGAAGTCCCTGTCCAAGTCCTGTTTAGTATACAGTTCCCAGACCTGAATAAAGCCTAACTGTAATTGTTTAGAATATATATCAGTGTACTTACATGAAAGAACATCTGTGTCAAACTAGTAAGAACTTAGTTCTTTAGCTTTATTCAAAATACAATGATATTTCACTCCAGGTCTTTACAAAATAAAAAGAAAATGACCTGGAAGAAGTCATCACAGTCTCCTCAACAAGGAAATTTCCAGTATTAAGTTGAATCTAATTCTATAAATCTTTTTAATTAAACAATCCTTAGCACTTTCTACTGAGAATTTGCTCTCCCTCCTCCCTTCCCAAAGGACTGATTTAAAGTTAATTTTGATAACAGTTTCCTGAAGTTTTCCTAAATCCCCAGCCAGAAAGAGGATGCATGTATACAGAAGATAGAGCTGGTAGAGGTGGAAAATCCCATGTTATTAAAAAATCAACGAGTGGAAAAACAAACAGAGAAACAAACAGAAAAGCCCCACAACAATGAGTGAGTATTCACTCCAGAGACAACAAAGACACAGCACAGTAATGGCTCAGTTTCCCCAGGAAATGCTATCCACCAAGGAGCTCCTTCAATATTAAAAGTCAGAGGCTTGGGGCTTCCCTGGTGGTCCAGTGGGTAGAGAGTCTGCCTTGCAGTGCAAAGGGGCACTGGTTCAATCCCTGGCCCGGGAAGGTCCCACATGCTGCAGAGTGGCTGAACTGGTGCGTCCCATTACAAGCCAGCACTCTGGAGCGCATGAGCTTTGAACTTTGACAAGTCAAAACAACTTTAAAATATTTTATTAACCTAGGTATGTTTCACTGTGTTCAAGTCTTCTTTAAAAAGATTTATTTGGTTGAGCTGGGTCTTTGTTGCTGCGTGGACTCTAGTGGCGGTGTGCAGGCTTTTCATGGTTGGCTTCTCCTGCTGGGAGCATGGGCTCTAGGCATGCAGCTTTCAGAAGTGGTGGTGCAAGGGCTCATTAATTATGGTTCTTGGGATCTAGAGCACAGGCTCAATAGTTGTGGTACACCGGTTTAGTTGCTCCATGGCATATGGGATCTTCTGGGACGAATGTGTCTCCTGCCCTGGCAGGCAGATTCTCTAACACTGAGCCACCAGGAAGTCCCTGTCCAAGTCCTGTTTAGTATACAGTTCCCAGACCTGAATAAAGCCTAACTGTAATTGTTTAGAATATATATCAGTGTACTTACATGAAAGAACATCTGTGTCAAACTAGTAAGAACTTAGTTCTTTAGCTTTATTCAAAATACAATGATATTTCACTCCAGGTCTTTACAAAATAAAAAGAAAATGACCTGGAAGAAGTCATCACAGTCTCCTCAACAAGGAAATTTCCAGTATTAAGTTGAATCTAATTCTATAAATCTTTTTAATTAAACAATCCTTAGCACTTTCTACTGAGAATTTGCTCTCCCTCCTCCCTTCCCAAAGGACTGATTTAAAGTTAATTTTGATAACAGTTTCCTGAAGTTTTCCTAAATCCCCAGCCAGAAAGAGGATGCATGTATACAGAAGATAGAGCTGGTAGAGGTGGAAAATCCCATGTTATTAAAAAATCAACGAGTGGAAAAACAAACAGAGAAACAAACAGAAAAGCCCCACAACAATGAGTGAGTATTCACTCCAGAGACAACAAAGACACAGCACAGTAATGGCTCAGTTTCCCCAGGAAATGCTATCCACCAAGGAGCTCCTTCAATATTAAAAGTCAGAGGCTTGGGGCTTCCCTGGCAGTCCAGTGGGTAGAGAGTCTGCCTTGCAGCGAGAGGGGCACTGGTGAAATCCCTGGCCCGGGAAGATCCCGTGTGCTGCAGAATGGCTGGACTGGTTTGTCCAATTACAAGCCAGCACTCTGGAGGACATGAGCCCAGAGTGGGTGCTCAGAGGCGAGAGAGGCCACTGCAATGGGAGGCCCATGCAGGCCAAAGAATAAAGATGGATGAAAATGAATAAATAAAACAATAAAAGAGGCCAAAATTAAAAAAAAAAAAAAGCTTATAAAGAAAAAAGTCAAAACTTGATGTAGAATGGCTGCGAATCTACAAGAATATTTATGAAAGTGAGACATGGTGTGAGTGAGAGCTGTCACATTCAGATCAAGGTTCTAAAGAGGCGTTATAGAAAATATATGTGGGGTGAACAAGGCTGGAAGCAATGCGACCATTCTGGAGAACATTTCAACATTCAGACGAGAGATCATTTGAGACAGGGCTTAGAGGTAGTACGAATAAACAGAATAGGGCAAATTTATAATGACTTAGGCGACAAATTTGGTAGACTTGATAATGAGTCAGATGTGAATCTAAGACAGGAATTGACACTAATTCAAAAACATCTATGCACCCCTATGTTCATTGCTGTATTATTCACAACAGAGAAGATATGGAAGCAACATAGATGTCCACCAGTAGGTGAATGGATAAAGAAGATGTTGTATACACACAATGGAATATTATTTACCTATAAAAAATGAAATCTTGCTTTTTTTTAACATATGGATGGGTCTACAAGGTATGATGCTAAATGAAATAAGTCAGAGTAAGACAAACACTATATGATTTCATTCAGATGTGGACTCTAAATAAATAAATATACAAACATAACTAAATGGGAACAAAGTCATAGGTAGAGAGAATAAACAAATGGTTGCCAGAGTGGAAGGAGGCAGGGGCAAGAAAAATATAGGTGAAAAAGACTAACAGGTGCAGACCTCCAGTTACAAAAGAAATTAGACAAAGGTATGAAATGTAAAATGTGGAGAATATAGCTAATAATTGTGTAACATCTTTGTATATTACAGACAGTAACAAGACTTACCATGGTGATCATTTTATAATATATGATGCTAAATTACTAATATACCAATTCTCTAGTTATTCACTAATTCACTAATACGTCAATACAAAGATGTAATACATTAGTAACCGATGAAGAAGGGAATGGCTACCCATTCTAGTGTTCCTGCCTGGAGAACTCCATGGACTTGGGAGCCAGGTGGGCTACAGTTCATGGGGTTGTAAAGAGTCAGATCTGACTGGGTGACTAACACTTTTTGCTTTCAGTAATGGATACTAAGAGAGAAATGAAATTTTCACAACATAAGAATTGAAAATGATGCTTATGTTTAGTAATTTGGCAATTAAGAATCTCTGATAACTTTAAAAGAAGGAGATTTATTAGAGAGGTAGCAAAAAGAGCCTACAGTAGACTAAGGACAGAATTAAAGCTGACCCAAGACTCATGTATTTTAGCGATTTCTAAGAGGTGGGTGAACAAGGCTGGAAGCATGCGACCATTCTGGAGAACATTTCAACATTCAGACGAGAGATCATTTGAGACAGGGCTTAGAGGTAGTACGAATAAACAGAATAGGGCAAATTTATAATGACTTAGGCGACAAATTTGGTAGACTTGATAATGAGTCAGATGTGAATCTAAGACAGGAATTGACACTAATTCAAAAACATCTATGCACCCCTATGTTCATTGCTGTATTATTCACAACAGAGAAGATATGGAAGCAACATAGATGTCCACCAGTAGGTGAATGGATAAAGAAGATGTTGTATACACACAATGGAATATTATTTACCTATAAAAAATGAAATCTTGCTTTTTTTTAACATATGGATGGGTCTACAAGGTATGATGCTAAATGAAATAAGTCAGAGTAAGACAAACACTATATGATTTCATTCAGATGTGGACTCTAAATAAATAAATATACAAACATAACTAAATGGGAACAAAGTCATAGGTAGAGAGAATAAACAAATGGTTGCCAGAGTGGAAGGAGGCAGGGGCAAGAAAAATATAGGTGAAAAGACTAACATGTGCAGACCTCCAGTTACAAAAGAAATTAGACAAAGGTATGAAATGTAAAATGTGGAGAATATAGCTAATAATTGTGTAACATCTTTGTATATTACAGACAGTAACAAGACTTACCATGGTGATCATTTTATAATATATGATGCTAAATTACTAATATACCAATTCTCTAGTTATTCACTAATTCACTAATACGTCAATACAAAGATGTAATACATTAGTAACCGATGAAGAAGGGAATGGCTACCCATTCTAGTGTTCCTGCCTGGAGAACTCCATGGACTTGGGAGCCAGGTGGGCTACAGTTCATGGGGTTGTAAAGAGTCAGATCTGACTGGGTGACTAACACTTTTTGCTTTCAGTAATGGATACTAAGAGAGAAATGAAATTTTCACAACATAAGAATTGAAAATGATGCTTATGTTTAGTAATTTGGCAATTAAGAATCTCTGATAACTTTAAAAGAAGGAGATTTATTAGAGAGGTAGCAAAAAGAGCCTACAGTAGACTAAGGACAGAATTAAAGCTGACCCAAGACTCATGTATTTTCAGCGATTTCTAAGAGGTAAGAGCTAGGAAAAATATGACAACAAGGAAGGGACACACCTGAGGATTTGGACAACTTTTTAAACATTTCAAAACCTTTTCCCTTAGTGGTTACAATCTAAAAGCCTCTCCCAAACTCATGCACCAACTCTAAAGGTACAGTTAGCCTCTGTACTGCTGTCATATCCCTTGGGTGTCAGGGCAGAATGAAAGGCTGCAGATCTCTGATATATCAAGACTTAAACTTCTTTCAGATCATAGATGCCTTCAAAATTCTGATATAATTACACTTAAAACATTAGAGACAATTTCAGGAGGTTCAAGGACCCAGGGAAACAGAGCCTGTCTTCATACATTGTTAAGACTCTCTTCTCCAGATAATGCTGTCCCAACAGAAAGCAAATGATAATAACAGTTACTATGGCATACTAGTATATGGTATAGTAGTATACAAGTATACTATCACTAGCTCTGTATATTTGATACTTCAAAGGTACAACACTCTTATTTTTTTTCCCCTTAATGGATTCCCCTAAGCTCCATATTTTATAGGTAAAACAATGATGTTACTCATAGCTAGTTACAGATACAGAATGTGGTTCTAGGTACCCTGGCTACAAACCTTTTGCACAGACACTTGGAAGCATATCACAGTATTTGGTGAATGCTATCAATATGTGCACACTCACCACCAGAACTCAGATCTGCACAGCTTTTCTAATGGTAACATAGACTCAGAGAGGCAAAATGACTGCCTTACACAGCAAGTAAGCTGCAGACATCTTGTCTGATGATGCTTTATCACATGACTTTTTCCTTCTTCCTGGGTCCAACGGCTCAGAATGAAGCATTGGATTACTGACCTTTTCTTGACAGTTTCTTTCGTGCTCTAAGCATCTAGGGTTAAGAGAGAATTTTTTGAAATTTTCACAACATAAGAATTGAAAATGATGCTTATGTTTAGTAATTTGGCAATTAAGAATCTCTGATAACTTTAAAAGAAGGAGATTTATTAGAGAGGTAGCAAAAAGAGCCTACAGTAGACTAAGGACAGAATTAAAGCTGACCCAAGACTCATGTATTTTCAGCGATTTCTAAGAGGTAAGAGCTAGGAAAAATATGACAACAAGGAAGGGACACACCTGAGGATTTGGACAACTTTTTAAACATTTCAAAACCTTTTCCCTTAGTGGTTACAATCTAAAAGCCTCTCCCAAACTCATGCACCAACTCTAAAGGTACAGTTAGCCTCTGTACTGCTGTCATATCCCTTGGGTGTCAGGGCAGAATGAAAGGCTGCAGATCTCTGATATATCAAGACTTAAACTTCTTTCAGATCATAGATGCCTTCAAAATT
The DNA here is from genome assembly GCA_022376925.1 of Tragulus kanchil. Classification (NCBI taxonomy): domain Eukaryota; kingdom Metazoa; phylum Chordata; class Mammalia; order Artiodactyla; family Tragulidae; genus Tragulus; species Tragulus kanchil. The sequence continues at coordinate 110,429,795 of JAIOJX010000032.1, read as the reverse complement.
CTGATATAATTACACTTAAAACATTAGAGACAATTTCAGGAGGTTCAAGGACCCAGGGAAACAGAGCCTGTCTTCATACATTGTTAAGACTCTCTTCTCCAGATAATGCTGTCCCAACAGAAAGCAAATGATAATAACAGTTACTATGGCATACTAGTATATGGTATAGTAGTATACAAGTATACTATCACTAGCTATGTATATTTGATACTTCAAAGGTACAACACTCTTATTTTTTTCCTCTTAATGGATTCCCCCTAAGCTCCATATTTTATAGGTAAAAACAATGATGTTACTCATAGCTAGTTACAGATACAGAATGTGGTTCTAGGTACCCTGGCTACAAACCTTTTGCACAGACACTTGGAAGCATATCACAGTATTTGGTGAATGCTATCAATATGTGCACACTCACCACCAGAACTCAGATCTGCACAGCTTTTCTAATGGTAACATAGACTCAGAGAGGCAAAATGACTGCCTTACACAGCAAGTAAGCTGCAGACATCTTGTCTGATGATGCTTTATCACATGACTTTTTCCTTCTTCCTGGGTCCAACGGCTCAGAATGAAGCATTGGATTACTGACCTTTTCTTGACAGTTTCTTTCGTGCTCTAAGCATCAAGATGTTGCAATACAAACCACAGCTAAGACAGACTCTGTCTTTCCCCTGCCTCTTACTTCCTCACAGAGTCAGGGATTTGATTGACTATTCTCCTGAAAATTCATTTCTTCTTGCTTCCCCTCACGGTTTTAATTTATTGCCAAAGTGACTCCTTGGAAGTTCCGTATTTCCTCTTCCAAGGCCACAGAGGAGGGCAGCATAGACTTTTTCCTCTGTAAATATGGCTGTTCCTCTTCACTGTTCCCTGTGTCCCGTGGACAACCTCTATCCATCTGTATTTAGTTCCCATTGATTCTTGCTTACCTGTCATGTTCCTCCTAGACTCTGGAAAGTCCTCCGCCTCTGCAGAACCTGAGTGAATGTTTACTTCCCTTGACAGCACAGGTAAACAAACCACAGGCATGTTCACCATAAATGCTCAATTCTGCTCCTGCTCCCAGGATCAATTTCAATAGAAAAGTGGGGTGGGAAAAGAAGTATGGAAGTGAGACTCCTGTTTATCAGGGTAGTGTATTGGGATTCAAGAGACCCTAGAATGAATCCCAATTTCACCTTGTCCTAGTGGTATAATCTTGGATGACTCACAGTTCCTTTGTGAGTTCATGTTCCTTGTCTGAAAACCAAAGTGGTTTGTACAAGGTGACCCTGAAGTCCCTTTATGTTTCCTGTGATAAATTACATTTTATGGTGTTTATGTATCCATTGCATAATATTAGTAAAATGTAAAATTATAATCATAGTCAAGATGGTGGAGTAGAAGGACATGCACTCACCTCCTCCTTTGAGAACACCAAAATTGTAACTAGCTGTTGAACAACCAACAACAGCAAGATGTTGGAACCCACCAAAATAAAGATGCCCCACGAACAAAGGAGAAGTTGCAACAAGATCATTGGAAGGGCAAAATCACATTAAAATCAAATCACATACCCACTGGGTGGGTGACCCACAAATGGGAGAACAATAATACCAAAGAACTTCTCGCAGTGATGCAAAAGTTCTAGCCCCCACATCAGAGTTCCCAACCTGGGGATCTAGCAAACGGACTGGGAATCCTTAGGGAATCTGACTTTGATGCATAACGAGATTTGATTTTACAACTCTCACAGGACTAGGGCACAAAGAAAATCTTGTGCAAACCAGGACCCAAGGGAAAGGAGCAGTGACCCTACAAGAGACTGAGGCAGATCTGCCTGTGAGTGCTTGAGGGTCTCCTACAGAGGCCCGGGTTGGAAGCGGCTGACAGAGGGACAGGGCACTGGCAACAACAATCGTGGAAAGAGTGTGTTAGCATGAGTCCTTTCTAGAGGTTGCCCATAGCCCTACTGTACTTGTAAACTCCAGGACTGGGTCCCCTCAAGCCAAACAACTAACAGGGAGGAAGCACAGCCCCACCCATTAGCAGACAATTGGCTTAAGGGTTTACTAAGCATGACCTTGCTCACAAGAGCAAGACCTAGTTTTTCCCACAGCAAATCCCTCCCAGGATCAATTTCAATAGAAAAGTGGGGTGGGAAAAGAAGTATGGAAGTGAGACTCCTGTTTATCAGGGTAGTGTATTGGGATTCAAGAGACCCTAGAATGAATCCCAATTTCACCTTGTCCTAGTGGTATAATCTTGGATGACTCACAGTTCCTTTGTGAGTTCATGTTCCTTGTCTGAAAACCAAAGTGGTTTGTACAAGGTGACCCTGAAGTCCCTTTATGTTTCCTGTGATAAATTACATTTTATGGTGTTTATGTATCCATTGCATAATATTAGTAAAATGTAAAATTATAATCATAGTCAAGATGGTGGAGTAGAAGGACATGCACTCACCTCCTCCTTTGAGAACACCAAAATTGTAACTAGCTGTTGAACAACCAACAACAGCAAGATGTTGGAACCCACCAAAATAAAGATGCCCCACGAACAAAGGAGAAGTTGCAACAAGATCATTGGAAGGGCAAAATCACATTAAAATCAAATCACATACCCACTGGGTGGGTGACCCACAAATGGGAGAACAATAATACCAAAGAACTTCTCGCAGTGATGCAAAAGTTCTAGCCCCCACATCAGAGTTCCCAACCTGGGGATCTAGCAAACGGACTGGGAATCCTTAGGGAATCTGACTTTGATGCATAACGAGATTTGATTTTACAACTCTCACAGGACTAGGGCACAAAGAAAATCTTGTGCAAACCAGGACCCAAGGGAAAGGAGCAGTGACCCTACAAGAGACTGAGGCAGATCTGCCTGTGAGTGCTTGAGGGTCTCCTACAGAGGCCCGGGTTGGAAGCGGCTGACAGAGGGACAGGGCACTGGCAACAACAATCGTGGAAAGAGTGTGTTAGCATGAGTCCTTTCTAGAGGTTGCCCATAGCCCTACTGTACTTGTAAACTCCAGGACTGGGTCCCCTCAAGCCAAACAACTAACAGGGAGGAAGCACAGCCCCACCCATTAGCAGACAATTGGCTTAAGGGTTTACTAAGCATGACCTTGCTCACAAGAGCAAGACCTAGTTTTTCCCACAGCAAATCCCTCCCATTAGGAAGCTTACACAAAGCTCTTATTCTCATCCATCAAAGGGCAGACAGAAGAAGTAAGAACTATAATCCCATAGCTTCCAGAACTAAAACCACAATCACAGGCAGCTAACCAAAACTGATCACATGGGTCACAGCCTTGTGTAACTCAACAAAGCTAGGAGCCATGCCATTCAGGGTCACTCAAGACCGAAGGTCCATGGTGGAGAGTTCTGACAGAACGTGGTCAACTGGAGAAGAAAATGGCAAACCACTTCAGTATCCTGAGAGAATTCCATGAACCGGTGTCTAACATGCTACTGGAGAAGAGCAGAAAAATAGCTCTAGGAAGAATAAAGAGATGCAAAAGTAGGAACTCAAGAGGTACCTGGAATAACAGACAAGTTTGGGCTTAGAGTACAAAATGAAGCAGAATAAAGGCTAGCAGAGTTTTGCGAAGAGAACACACTGGTCATGGCAAAAACCCTCTTCCAACAACACAGGAGACAGCTCTACACATGGACATCAGCAGATAGTAAATATCGAAATCATATTGCTTATACTCTTTGTAGAGGAAGATGGAGAAGCTCTATACAGTCAGCAAAAACAAGACCTGGAGCTGACTGTGGCTCAGATCATGAGCTCGCTATTGCAAAATTTAGGTTTAAATTGAAGAAAGTAGGGAAAACTACTAGGACATTCAGGTATGACCTAAATCAAATTCCTTATGATTATACAGTGCAGGTGACAAACAGATTCAAGTGATTAAACCTGGTAGACAGAGTGCCTGAAGAAGTACGAATTGAAGCTCTAACACTGTACAGAATGTGGTGACCAAAACCATCGTAAAGGAAAAAAATACCCAAGAAGGCAAAGTGTTCGTCTGATGAGGTCTTACAAATAGCAGAGAAAAGAAGTGAAAGGCAAATGAGAAAGGGAAAGGTATACTTCACTGAATGCAGAATTCAAGAGAATAGCACAGAGAGATAAGAAAGCCTTCTTAAGTAAACAATGCAAATACATACAGGAAAACAACAGAATGTAAAAGACTGGAGATCTGTACAAGAATATTGGAGATACCAAGGGAATACTGCATGCAAAGATGGGTGAAATAAAGAACAGAAATGGCAAGGATCTAACAGAAGTAGAAGAGAATAGAAATGGTAGCAAGAATACATAAAAGAAATACGCAAAAATGGTCTTAATGACCCAGATAACCATGATGGTGTTATTTGGTCATTCATCTAGAGCTACACATCCTGGAGAGAAAATTCACTTAGGAAGCATTACTATGAACAAAACTAGAGGACCTGATGAAGTTCCAGCAAAGCTATTTAAAATCCTAAAAGATAATGCTGTTAAAGTGCTGCACTCAATATGCCAGCAAATTTGGAAAACTCAGCAGTGGTCACAGGACTGGAAAATATCAGTTTTCATTCCAATCCTCAAGAAAATCAATGCAAAAGAATGTTCAAACAATGTACAATTGTACTCATTTGACATGCTAGCAAGGTACTGCTCAAAATATTTCAAGCTAGGTTCAGCAGTATGTAAATGGAGAACTTCCAGATATATCAAGCTAGATTTAGAAAAGGTAGAGGAACCAGAGATCAAATTGCCAGCATCCCCTAGATCACAGAAAAAGCAAGAGAATTTCAGAAAAATATCTATTCCTGCTTCACTGAATATGCTAAAGTCTTTGACTATGTGAATCCCAACAAACTGGAAAATTATGAAAGAGATGGGAATACCAGATCACCTTACCTTTCTCCTGAGAAACCTGTATGCAGGACAAGAAGCAACAGTTATAATCAGACATGGAACAATGGCCTGCTTCAAAACTGGGAAAGGATTATGTCAAGGCTTATACTGTCACCCTGCTTATTTAACTTATATGCAGAGTACATCATGCAAAGTGCTGTGCAGGATGAAGTACAAACTGGAATCAAGACTGCTGAGAGAAATAACACACTCAGATATGCAGATGATGCCACTCTAATGGCAGAAAGTTAAGAGGAACTAAAGTGGATTTTGATGAGGGTAAAAGAGGAGAGCTTAAAAGCTGGCATAAAGCTCAACATTCAAAAAACAAAAATCATGGCATCTAGTCCCATCATTTCATGGCAAATAGATGGAGAAAAAATGGAAACAGTGACAGACTTAATTTTACTGGCCCTTAAAATCACTGGAATTGGTGACTACAGCCACAAAATTAAAAGACACTTGCTCCTAGGAAGAAAAGCTGTGACAAATCTAGACAGTGTATTAAAAAGCAGATATATCACTGTACAGAGGTCCACATAATCAAAGCTTTGGTTTTTCCAGCTGCCATGTATGGAAATGAGAGTTGAACCATAAGTAAGGCTGAGTGCTGAAGAATGGATAGTTTTGAACTGTGGTGTTGGAGAAGACTCTTGAGAGTCCCTTGGACAGCAAGGAGATCAAGCCAGTCCATCCTAAAGGAAATCAACCGTGAATACTCTTTGGAAGAACTGATCCTGAAGCTAAAGCTCCAATATTTTGGCTATCTGATGCAAAGAGTCGACTCACTGGAAAAGACCCTGATGCTGGGAACACATGAGGGCAAGTGGAGAAGGGCATGGCAAAGGATGAGATGCTTACATAGCATCATTGATTCAACAGACATTATTTTCAGCAAACTCTGGGAGACAGTGAAGGACAGGGGAGCCTGGTGGGCTACAGTTCATGGGGTTGCAAAGAGTTCTACATATAGAATTATGTATATATATTATAATTCTACATGTAGACTACCTTATGCCTACGAATTGACTCTGGTGCTAATTCTTTTGAAGATGAGGAAGCTGAGGCTAGGACAGATTGGGTACCTTACTCCAAATCACAGGTAGGAAGCAGCAGGGCCAGGTTTCAAAATGATCATCTTACTAACTTTAAAAGCCCACACTTTTCTTCCTGAGATATAATGTCTCACTAATAATTTATTTCTTCTCAATAATAATTCTGATGAGTCTGATTCTCCTCAGTCTGCCTTGGTTGACACACAAAATCCTATCAGTTATGCTCCTCCATTATCTTCCTGCTCTCATCTTCTCCAGCCTTGCAAACAGTTCTTGGATCACAGAAACCAAACAGCTAAAAATTAGGGGAATTCAAGACAGATTCTGTAGGACAAGCTGTCCCTTTTGTGGCCATGTGACACTTTTCTCAGAGAAGACTCCTTCTTGGGTGCTGCCTAACAGAAGGGTGGGATCCAAGAATTTGGTATCACCCCTGGAGATCTTCCTCTTCTCATTTTACCACAGCACATTTGTCCCACGGGCTGCTGGTTTTGTGAGTAAGGAGCAGATTTACTTAAGCTATAAAAATAAAGTTAGTTTAAGTTATTGTTCCAAAGAAACCCAGAACAGGGTCATGCCTCATTTGGTTTCCAAGGAGAAAAATGTATTCGTGATATGTCAGAACTCAGCTCTTGGTAGACCCACACACATGTGCAGGCACACGCATTCACGAATATGCACACACCCCTCCCAAACCTGGAGCTATTTTCCAAGAAAACCAGATAAAGAGAATCTTCATTACCAGCAGCAGGGAGTGAGTCAGTGTTGGGTGGAATAACTAAGCAGACAGTCCTGGTAGGAGGAGTGCCGGGTATGTGAAAACCAAGCAGCAAGCTCAGCGGTGGGGACCTTGAGAAGCTGCCTGGGACCTTGGGAACCATTCTAACTAACATATATGCCAGTAATTTAAAACGTTCGTTAGTGTAATATTTTGAAACAACTCAAACAGAAAAATTATGGAACTGACTTCAGGTATTTATGAACCTTGTTAAGAAATACAACATATATCATATCAATCTTATACCAGGTAAATAAGTTTGAAGTGAAACTCAGATCATGTTTTCAAGTCAAGTGGCAAAGGAAATATACAGATGAAACAGTAACTTTCTATTTTCCAGATTTAGTTTCTTCCTAAAAAATAGTTTGGTTAAAGGAAATATTTCTATTCCCAATTCTAGTCACTCTCCTGGACCTCTGTTGCCAAGTTTACAACAAAGGCCCCAGATGTGGTTACCAAAGTCCAGTGTGGGGGATGGTAGAGCAGAATATTCTTTCTCCCTTATTCTCAACACTCCATGTCATTTAAAGAATAAAAGATATGGAACAATGGAAATATTGATTAAGAACATTGCATTAAAGGAACAACAAAGCCTAGCCCATCTTCTCCAGCCTTGCAAACAGTTCTTGGATCACAGAAATCAAACAGCTAAAAATTAGGGGAATTCAAGACAGATTCTGTAGGACAAGCTGTCCCTTTTGTGGCCATGTGACACTTTTCTCAGAGAAGACTCCTTCTTGGGTGCTGCCTAACAGAAGGGTGGGATCCAAGAATTTGGTATCACCCCTGGAGATCTTCCTCTTCTCATTTTACCACAGCACATTTGTCCCACGGGCTGCTGGTTTTGTGAGTAAGGAGCAGATTTACTTAAGCTATAAAAATAAAGTTAGTTTAAGTTATTGTTCCAAAGAAACCCAGAACAGGGTCATGCCTCATTTGGTTTCCAAGGAGAAAAATGTATTCGTGATATGTCAGAACTCAGCTCTTGGTAGACCCACACACATGTGCAGGCACACGCATTCACGAATATGCACACACCCCTCCCAAACCTGGAGCTATTTTCCAAGAAAACCAGATAAAGAGAATCTTCATTACCAGCAGCAGGGAGTGAGTCAGTGTTGGGTGGAATAACTAAGCAGACAGTCCTGGTAGGAGGAGTGCCGGGTATGTGAAAACCAAGCAGCAAGCTCAGCGGTGGGGACCTTGAGAAGCTGCCTGGGACCTTGGGAACCATTCTAACTAACATATATGCCAGTAATTTAAAACGTTCGTTAGTGTAATATTTTGAAACAACTCAAACAGAAAAATTATGGAACTGACTTCAGGTATTTATGAACCTTGTTAAGAAATACAACATATATCATATCAATCTTATACCAGGTAAATAAGTTTGAAGTGAAACTCAGATCATGTTTTCAAGTCAAGTGGCAAAGGAAATATACAGATGAAACAGTAACTTTCTATTTTCCAGATTTAGTTTCTTCCTAAAAAATAGTTTGGTTAAAGGAAATATTTCTATTCCCAATTCTAGTCACTCTCCTGGACCTCTGTTGCCAAGTTTACAACAAAGGCCCCAGATGTGGTTACCAAAGTCCAGTGTGGGGGATGGTAGAGCAGAATATTCTTTCTCCCTTATTCTCAACACTCCATGTCATTTAAAGAATAAAAGATATGGAACAATGGAAATATTGATTAAGAACATTGCATTAAAGGAACAACAAAGCCTAGCCCAGTCTGCATATGCTAAGTTTTTTTAATCATGTACGACTCTGTACAACCCTATGGATTGTAGCCTGCCAGGCTCCTCTGGCCATGGGACTCTCCAGGCAAGAATACTGGAGTGGGTTGCCATGCCCTTCTCCAGGGGATCTTCCAGGCCCAGTCTCTTACATTGGCAGACAGGCTTACCACAAGTACCACCTTGGAAGCCCTATTCTAGTAATTAGTAATTCACAAAGGTAAGACTAATGAGGGACTTCCCTGGTGGCTCAGCAATAAAAAACCCACTTGTCAATGCAGGAGATGCATGTTCAATCCCTGGGTCAGGCAGATCCCTTGGAGAAGGAAATGGCAACCCACTTCATGGACATGGGTCATATAAGCCCTGTGGACAGAGGCGCCTGGCGGGCTATAGTCCCTGGGGGTCACAAAAGAGTTGGATACAACTTAAAGACTAAACAACAACAACAACAAGACTAGTGAAAGGACAGGACATGATCAGGCAAGGGCAGGATGCCCAGTGACAATTGTGATGTTAGAACAAGTTAAGAGACAGAGCAGAAGTGGTCATCTGGGAACAGTTGATGAAGACTTTGACTATCATATCTACAAACAGGAAATTTAATCCTGCAGGCAAAAAAGACCTGGTTGGGTTTTTGGAAAGGGATCAACTCCTCTCTCCTGTCTCCTGCACCCCGTCTCCTCTTGCATGATTTGTGTTTTGGATAATTCATACTAAAAGTAGGTGAAGAACAAATTTTAAGGGGAGAAAGCAAAAGCAGGAGAATCAGCCAGAAGGCTGGTGCGATGATCCATGTGAGAGGACAAACTTTACAAGACTACTTGGTATTTCCAGTGTATCACTAATGTATGTATTCTCAGGACCTAAAATACAGAACGTGCTCAATAAATGATTGTTTGGTAAAAAGTGACCCTCATTTATGTCCAGGTTGGAAGTGAAAGAGAGATTGGTTAGGGGGTCAAATTTGTGGCAAGGAGATCCCATTCCTCCAGAGGTTTCAAGATAACTTTTTTTTCGAGCTCATTATTCAGACAGTGCTGGCTAGGTGTCTAGACTAAGCTACTTTTTATTGAGTATTTGCCATGTCCAGACCTCTGTGTTTAACATTACTGTGAACAGGATCTCATTTGACATCCTTTTTTTTAAAAAAAGATCACAGGATGAGGTATTATTATTCCCAATTTATTTGTGGACAAAGTGAGTATCTGCTACAGGTCATGAAGCTACTAAGTTATAACAGAATCTGATCATAGGACTGACTCAGAAGCCTATGATCATCCCATTGTACTGAGAGAACTGTATGTTATTTGTTTTACTCAGCAGGGGATTTTATATATCCTATTTCCGTACACATTGCAAAAGAGGCCTTTATCTCACAGTCTTGACAAACAATAGCTGCACACTACGGAAATTTGTGCAAATGTGTTTTTAATAAACTGCCTCACATTTTTCTGTATGCCTTAATAAGTTTCCGTATCCTCAGGGGGCCTTATTAGATAAAGATATGGTGTTTTAGAAAATTCCCCACCCCTAACTACGTGACGATACACTAATTATTTTAAAGTTTTCCTAAAAATATTAGGCAAAAGTCTTATTGTTGATTCTGGCTTAATGAATACAAATGCTACGCTTTCCCCTTATGAAATATCTTTGGGTGAACTTACATAAGCACTGAAGATGAGCTGGACCACGAAAATTCTTTAAATAACAGACTAGCTAACCTTGCCACAAGTCCTTTCTGGTTGTAATTCTACCCTTTCCTTTGCTTTGTCTTTGTCCTGCTAAAGTTATTTGAAAATGTATGGCTTCTCCACACTAGAAATGCTATTTTACACTGCTTTGTTTCCACTAGGGCCCTGGAAATGGCAACACAATATTATTTCCCTCCCATCTAGACGTTGTTCTTTCCTCTTTAGAAAATGAATTTTCCACCTATCATTTCAAAGTACCCTGCCAAATGGTGTCCAGCTTATGGCCCAAATGCATCCCCAGCACAGAGGCAAGATGTCTCTCAGGAAGAAAAAGCAACAACATTCCATCTAATCCATGTAATTTCTTTTAAAATGGTGATCGCTTTTACTAGCAGTCTTTCTATTGCTGTCTTAGGATGTACACACTCTTTCTGAAATGTCTCTCTTATTTTCCATTTGTGTGTTGAACAAATATTTCAGTTATAGAAATACACAGTTGAGCTACAGAGACGATTCTCATTCATCCACAGTCAATTGACAATTTCAAAATTTGGGGGGGGGAAAGAGAACAGACTAAAATTTCCTTTTATACAAAGCCTTATGAAATAAAGGGCTTTCCTGGTGGCTCAGATGGTAAAGAATCTGCCTTCACTGCAGGGTACTCAGGTTCGATCTCTGGGTTGATAAGATCTCCTAGAGAAGGGAATGGCCTCCCACTCCAGTATTCTCGCCCAGATAAATCCATGGACAGAGGAGCCTGGTGAGTCATAATCCATACAACCATAAAGAGCTGGACATCACTAAGAGACTAACACACACACACACACACAAATGAAATAAAAATGTTATGAGGGAAATTAAGTCAATCAGTTGTATATACAGGATCACAGCAACTCTGAACTTATTTTATCTGTAAAATAGAGGCTATAATGCTAATACTATAGGGCTCTATGAAAATGAAATATTACATGTGAAATTGCCTTGCATACTTCTTGTTAACCAAAAAAAATCAACAAATAGTAGTAGTTGTTGTTATTGCTGTTGCTATCTCAAGAGAAGCATTAAACCTTCACTCTTTACTATTTAGTGATCATACATGACACAGTTTCCCATGGACGAAGCTGTGAGTACAGTGAGGAATACAAAGAAGTAAAGAGTTAACTACGCTGCAATGTACTACCTCTTGTCATAGAAGTATGTAAGAACTGCTCCACAGAACACGGATATAGCTATTTAAATAATACTTTACATTTATATAGCATTTTACAGTTTTCAAAGCTATCATCTCACAACAAAAACGGTGTCCCTTTAGAAAATGAATTTTCCACCTATCATTTCAAAGTACCCTGCCAAATGGTGTCCAGCTTATGGCCCAAATGCATCCCCAGCACAGAGGCAAGATGTCTCTCAGGAAGAAAAAGCAACAACATTCCATCTAATCCATGTAATTTCTTTTAAAATGGTGATCGCTTTTACTAGCAGTCTTTCTATTGCTGTCTTAGGATGTACACACTCTTTCTGAAATGTCTCTCTTATTTTCCATTTGTGTGTTGAACAAATATTTCAGTTATAGAAATACACAGTTGAGCTACAGAGACGATTCTCATTCATCCACAGTCAATTGACAATTTCAAAATTTGGGGGGGGGAAAGAGAACAGACTAAAATTTCCTTTTATACAAAGCCTTATGAAATAAAGGGCTTTCCTGGTGGCTCAGATGGTAAAGAATCTGCCTTCACTGCAGGGTACTCAGGTTCGATCTCTGGGTTGATAAGATCTCCTAGAGAAGGGAATGGCCTCCCACTCCAGTATTCTCGCCCAGATAAATCCATGGACAGAGGAGCCTGGTGAGTCATAATCCATACAACCATAAAGAGCTGGACATCACTAAGAGACTAACACACACACACACACACAAATGAAATAAAAATGTTATGAGGGAAATTAAGTCAATCAGTTGTATATACAGGATCACAGCAACTCTGAACTTATTTTATCTGTAAAATAGAGGCTATAATGCTAATACTATAGGGCTCTATGAAAATGAAATATTACATGTGAAATTGCCTTGCATACTTCTTGTTAACCAAAAAAAATCAACAAATAGTAGTAGTTGTTGTTATTGCTGTTGCTATCTCAAGAGAAGCATTAAACCTTCACTCTTTACTATTTAGTGATCATACATGACACAGTTTCCCATGGACGAAGCTGTGAGTACAGTGAGGAATACAAAGAAGTAAAGAGTTAACTACGCTGCAATGTACTACCTCTTGTCATAGAAGTATGTAAGAACTGCTCCACAGAACACGGATATAGCTATTTAAATAATACTTTACATTTATATAGCATTTTACAGTTTTCAAAGCTATCATCTCACAACAAAAACAGAGAAGTTTGTTTGAACTACTCAGTCTGACAAATCATCATCTTCCACCATCATCAACATCACCACCACCACCACCCTGGCAGCTACCATTTACTACATGATGATTCTGCCAGGTCTTGGGCTAGGAATTTTACATGTATATGTCACTTAATCATTGTAAAGTAGCTACTTTGATCCCACTTTTACAGATTCATTGAGCTTTACTGACTTCTCCTAGTCACATGACTAGTAAGCAATCTAGTCGGAATACGGACACAAATCAGTTTGTCTCCAAGTCATAGTCTTTTCTCCACTCAGAGTTTACAAAGCAGCTCAGAAAATCACACTGGGGATCAGAAAGAACAGGACAATTTTCTTTCATTGAGATATAATATATCCATCTTGATTACATAATGCAAAAGAGTGGCTAACAATGAACACCCTGATCTCTACACTAGAGATGGAAGTCATGCTTCTAGATGCTTCCCAGTGGCTGCCACAGACAGGTGTATATCCACAGATAGGTGGCAAAAACAAATGGTCTTTGGAGAAGCTGTTATTCCAGATCAGATGGCCTATCATTGAATTTTAACACTGACATTGCCAATTCTGGCATTCAGTCTTTCAGAAATTATATTGTCCATCTAGATACAGAACAGATAACTTTCAGATGGCTGTCAACTAAAACCAAATGTTTAAACAAGCTGCTAGCCCTTAGACAGGAAAACTGAAAGTGCTAAAGAAAACCCTTAACCATATTACTGCAAACTAAATCAAGACACAGAGAACAAATCCTCATTATAGGAACCTCTTCAGAGATGGTCCACATTTCTTCAGATCACTGAAGACCACTTATCCTTGCTTTTGCCACAGACTGACTCCCTGCGGTGACAATTATGTTGCTTAATTTGGCCTTGGAGGAAGTCCTGTATGAGAAATTTCCACCGGGTATAAAAACTTACTCCCTGAGGAAATAGTATGTTTCTTCTTTTTCTGCCAGTAAGAACTATGTAGCCTATAATGTTGCCTTTGGTCCTTGGTGACTAGGAAACTCAGAAGTGATTTTTCTATTAATTCCTGGCAACTAGGTTATAGTTAGTGCAGCATATTTTTCCTTTCTTTATTCATGTCCTAGTAGGGCTCCATTTTTAAAACAGGGGATTACAAAAGTAGTTATCTTTAATAATTATTCTATTTTTTATAAAATTAAGGATACAGTCTCATTTTTTCCAGATCCTAAATCTATCATTTTTCTGTGAACATCATTTATTCTTTCAACACTTAAAATGTACTATGCTTTACTTATGTTGAACATGGTTCCTTAGTAATGAGTGAGGAAGTAAACACATAAAATACAATGTGGCAATTACTACTAGTATTATAGTAGTAATTATTATAATTATTTGTAAGCTGTACAAAATATGTATCAAATATGTCCCTTTATCTTCACATGTAGCATAGGCTTGTTTTCTTGATGGTCAGATGAATGCTGACACCTGATTAATGTGACTTTCTGAAATGTATCTCAGAAACTCAAGTACTTTGAAGCTTTGGGTGAATTAAGAGGTTTCACATACAGACAGCTCAGTGTACACACTTCCTTAGAAAGACCTCTCTGTCTTCTGTAATTCATAGGGATCTCTCTAGCTCTGCATTTTGAGGTGTTCTCTTCTGGTCATACATAGATGCCTGATCACAACTGACCATAGGAGACAACCTGAATGTGAGCTTTAAGTGCTTGGGTTTCATTTACTTTGTACACTAAGCACCTTTAATCAAGCTTCTAAATTCAATTCAGTTTAACAATCATGTATTAAGCTTCTGTTTTTAGCACTGGAAGCACAACAAAAAATAAGACTTCCAATTCAGAATTTAAGATTAGCTGGGGAGAGCTCAATCGCTTGGTCATGTCTGACTCTTTTTGATCCATGAACTGTAGCCCACCAGGCTCCCCTTTTCATGGTATTTCTCTGGCAAGAATGACAGAGCAGGTAACTATTTCCTCCTCCAGGGGATCTCCCCAGTCCAGGGACTGAACTCATATCTCCAGCATCTTCTGCTGGCAGGCCGATTCTTTACTACTGAGCCACCTGAATACCCCCTAGCCGGGGAGACAGACACACAAACACATTTAGTACAGTGTATGAAATTACAAATTACAATAATAGGGGCATGGCATGCCCACAGTGTTTGGTCCATGGCAGGCTCATAATTTGTTTGGGAAAGAACTCAGTGATGCTGGTCAAGAGTGAAAGGAGACAAAGAAAAGGAAGGAAAAAGGTTGTGCAATCACCCACTTACCTACTTACCATCCAGTGCACAATGCCAAGATGAGGTCAGGTTGAATCAAGCAGAATTTTGTCCCAGGGACCCACTGAGGTAAGCAAGGGGCACAGATGTGAATCCAAGCAGCAGGTGAGGTTAGAACCAGCAGGAAGTAAATATGCTGGGAGATCAATTAATTTCATTCCGGGCAGGGCAGAAAACAGATTCTGCCTCTCTGGGGGTTGTGACTGTCTTAAATTTGGTACCAGAACTCCAGTCAAACAAGTTGGGATTCAGACTTGAGCACTGGTCTTACCTAGTCCTATTCCTCGTAGCTCAGATGGTAAAGAATCTGCTTGTGATACAGGAGACCCAGGTTCGACCCCTGGGTCAAGAAGATCCCCTGGAGAAGGGAACTTCTACCCACTCCCGTATTCTTTCCTGAAGAATTTCATGGCCAGAGGAGCCAGGTGGGCTACATTCCATGGGGTCACAAAGAATTGGACGTGACTGAATGACTAACACCTTCACTTTCAGGGGAAAAATAGAGTGCTAGACAGTGAAAATGAGGAAGAAGTTCAGTTGCTTGTGGTAGAGAAAGGCTCTCCATGACCAGGCAAATTGCTGGCACCAACCATCATGCCCAGACGTACTGAGGTTTAATTTAGACACCATATGCTGGAAGTCTGAGACAAGCTATGAGCTTCCTGTTTATAATAAGATTTGCATAATCTTAACCTGAAGGCCTTGAGATTGAAGGGGCAGAGGGGGGATAAAGGCAGCATTAAATATATTTGTTGCTGAAACATTTTTGAAGGTTGATAAAAAGTGATTCTCAGTCTCTTTCCTATGGAGACAAAGAGGAATATTTTTTTCTCATTTGTCTGAAGTTATTAGCAAGAGATACCTTCATTGCTATTGTGTATGGTGAGTGTCACATAACTAGTTGTAATAAAAACTTGAGGAAGTTAAAGAACTTCACTCTATTTTTTTCTCCACTGAACGTTCCTCATCTTCTACTTATATGTAGATTCGTGATTTTTTTCTCTCAGGAGAGCCGCAAGGAACCTGTCAGAAATATTCCAGCATATGCAAATCCTAACTAGACAGACAAAAATAATCTTTGTTCTGTTCCTCGTGTGCTCTGTGGGAGTTTTGCCTTGTTTGCATGATTGATCAGTTTGTACGCTACTTTTCAAAATTACTTTTCAAGTGGAGACACAAGGCAAAAACAACAGAAGTATGTAGGTCTGGGCTAGGTGAAGGGGCACTCAGTCCAGGATAAACCCTTCAACAACTTTTGAATACCCCCCCTTTACAAATCAGATGGTCATTATCAGGAGTACTTTTCAGCAGCCTCAATTATATGGGCAACAGGAGATAGATGAAAGTCTCCAAAGATGAACTGTAAACAGGCTTTTTTCTTCTAGTTGACATTACACTTCTATATCAAAATACACTGGATGGTATGCAAACAGCCAACATCCTACCAGGATTTCTAAACATTCTCAGAACCATTTCCTTTGTTCACAAGAGTACATAGTGCTCTGGCCCTTTCTCATGGGCATTTTTTGCAGACTTGTGCAGGAGCTCCCTCTACATATGACTTCAAGCTCCAAACCTCTACAGTCTGCACTCTGGAGAGGTCCCCCTAATTGCCCAGTTACAAACATAATGCGCTTTTTGTAAGTAAACTGTGCATGCATGCTAATTTGCTTCAGTCATGTCTGATTCTTTGTGACCCTATAGACTGTAGCCCACCAGGCTCTTCTGCCTGTGGGGATTTTCCAGGCAAGAATACTGGAGTGGGTTGCCATTTCCTTCTCTAGGAGATCTTCCCAACCCAGGGACCAAGCCTGCATCTCCTGTGACTCCTGCATTGTAGGTGGATTTCTACCACTGAAGCCCAAGTAAACCCTATGAACAATTCACTACCATGGAGCTCTGTTATAGCCCAATATTTTTCTCATTTGTCTGAAGTTATTAGCAAGAGATACCTTCATTGCTATTGTGTATGGTGAGTGTCACATAACTAGTTGTAATAAAAACTTGAGGAAGTTAAAGAACTTCACTCTATTTTTTTCTCCACTGAACGTTCCTCATCTTCTACTTATATGTAGATTCGTGATTTTTTTCTCTCAGGAGAGCCGCAAGGAACCTGTCAGAAATATTCCAGCATATGCAAATCCTAACTAGACAGACAAAAATAATCTTTGTTCTGTTCCTCGTGTGCTCTGTGGGAGTTTTGCCTTGTTTGCATGATTGATCAGTTTGTACGCTACTTTTCAAAATTACTTTTCAAGTGGAGACACAAGGCAAAAACAACAGAAGTATGTAGGTCTGGGCTAGGTGAAGGGGCACTCAGTCCAGGATAAACCCTTCAACAACTTTTGAATACCCCCCCTTTACAAATCAGATGGTCATTATCAGGAGTACTTTTCAGCAGCCTCAATTATATGGGCAACAGGAGATAGATGAAAGTCTCCAAAGATGAACTGTAAACAGGCTTTTTTCTTCTAGTTGACATTACACTTCTATATCAAAATACACTGGATGGTATGCAAACAGCCAACATCCTACCAGGATTTCTAAACATTCTCAGAACCATTTCCTTTGTTCACAAGAGTACATAGTGCTCTGGCCCTTTCTCATGGGCATTTTTTGCAGACTTGTGCAGGAGCTCCCTCTACATATGACTTCAAGCTCCAAACCTCTACAGTCTGCACTCTGGAGAGGTCCCCCTAATTGCCCAGTTACAAACATAATGCGCTTTTTGTAAGTAAACTGTGCATGCATGCTAATTTGCTTCAGTCATGTCTGATTCTTTGTGACCCTATAGACTGTAGCCCACCAGGCTCTTCTGCCTGTGGGGATTTTCCAGGCAAGAATACTGGAGTGGGTTGCCATTTCCTTCTCTAGGAGATCTTCCCAACCCAGGGACCAAGCCTGCATCTCCTGTGACTCCTGCATTGTAGGTGGATTTCTACCACTGAAGCCCAAGTAAACCCTATGAACAATTCACTACCATGGAGCTCTGTTAATAGAAACCATAATCCCCAAATATTACTCTTTCTGGGTTTTATCTCCTCTTCTCCAGCTTCACCTCCACTGCCTTTGTCCAAGCTTCCTCATCTCTACTGTATTACTGAAATATTAATAGTTCTTTCACCCTTCCTCTCAGAGGCCATTGTCCCCTCTTCTCCCTGCTTCCCCAACCTCTTCATCCTCCTGTCCCAAGCTTCTTATTCACTACTTTGTTGACAGCGACTCCAAGGGGAAAATATGAAAATCCAACTTGCTTGATGAAAAATCACAACTATCCTTAGTCAAAAGCTAAAGAAAGGAGGACGGGAACATAGCAGCATTTTTGAGCATCTGCAATGTGTTAAGACTCTTTGCCGGTCCTGTGTTATAGATATAAATGTATATAACTGGTCTATAAGCTCACAACAATGCTTAAATATAATGTGTCATCTCAAATTAATTCTGAGGAAACTAAGGTTCATGGTGTTTACATAATTTACCTGAGAACATATGCCTAGTAGACTCAGTTACACAGAAGTTGAGCTCTGCAGGTGTACATCTACTGCTATTACTTGGCCACTATCTAGGTTCTAGAGGCATAGCAACAAATATGATATTTCACCATATATGAATCTGAGAAGCCTACAATTAAGGAGACACTTGCACTAACCAAATTATAATATGATGTGGCAAGTACAGGGATAAGCAGCAAAGATTATGTTTGAACATAAAATCTCTCCCAATTAAGGGTGAAAGACAAGATATGTTAATTCAGTAAACCTCTACAGTCTGCACTCTGGAGAGGTCCCCCTAATTGCCCAGTTACAAACATAATGCGCTTTTTGTAAGTAAACTGTGCATGCATGCTAATTTGCTTCAGTCATGTCTGATTCTTTGTGACCCTATAGACTGTAGCCCACCAGGCTCTTCTGCCTGTGGGGATTTTCCAGGCAAGAATACTGGAGTGGGTTGCCATTTCCTTCTCTAGGAGATCTTCCCAACCCAGGGACCAAGCCTGCATCTCCTGTGACTCCTGCATTGTAGGTGGATTTCTACCACTGAAGCCCAAGTAAACCCTATGAACAATTCACTACCATGGAGCTCTGTTAATAGAAACCATAATCCCCAAATATTACTCTTTCTGGGTTTTATCTCCTCTTCTCCAGCTTCACCTCCACTGCCTTTGTCCAAGCTTCCTCATCTCTACTGTATTACTGAAATATTAATAGTTCTTTCACCCTTCCTCTCAGAGGCCATTGTCCCCTCTTCTCCCTGCTTCCCCAACCTCTTCATCCTCCTGTCCCAAGCTTCTTATTCACTACTTTGTTGACAGCGACTCCAAGGGGAAAATATGAAAATCCAACTTGCTTGATGAAAAATCACAACTATCCTTAGTCAAAAGCTAAAGAAAGGAGGACGGGAACATAGCAGCATTTTTGAGCATCTGCAATGTGTTAAGACTCTTTGCCGGTCCTGTGTTATAGATATAAATGTATATAACTGGTCTATAAGCTCACAACAATGCTTAAATATAATGTGTCATCTCAAATTAATTCTGAGGAAACTAAGGTTCATGGTGTTTACATAATTTACCTGAGAACATATGCCTAGTAGACTCAGTTACACAGAAGTTGAGCTCTGCAGGTGTACATCTACTGCTATTACTTGGCCACTATCTAGGTTCTAGAGGCATAGCAACAAATATGATATTTCACCATATATGAATCTGAGAAGCCTACAATTAAGGAGACACTTGCACTAACCAAATTATAATATGATGTGGCAAGTACAGGGATAAGCAGCAAAGATTATGTTTGAACTTAAAATCTCTCCCAATTAGACTGTTGGTTGCAAATTATTGCAAAGACAAGAAATTGTCAAATGTTAAAACTTTCCACAAACTTGCACATGAGAGTATTCATATTTTTATTCAAGAACTATGAAATGGCAAATATTACAATCAATTCAGTAAAGCTTTCAAATGGATGTGCATTTTATTAATCATAACAGCAGTCATGTTCATCTGAATCTATGTCCTTTTTGAGAAGCACTGTTGGTGAGTGTACAGACAGTGAGTGCATAGCCACATCTAAATCTGGATCCCTTTGCAATAACTTATGTCTCACCTTGGGTCTTCAGCCTACTTCTTGGGAATGAGCATCTACCTTATATCAACCTCTGATACAATATTCCTCTTAACAGGGTTCTGCTTTGTTGACAACCAAAGAGCAAGAGCAAAACATTATTTGTAGAGCCTTTGTCTCGGTCAGACCTTGGAGAGGGATGAGAAGTCCCTTCTCTAACTCATCTAGACATCCCTGCACAGGAAAGAAAAAAGTACAGAGGGAAGGAACTACCATTTTTTTAGTGCCTGCTCTGTGCAAGTTATATACTTTACAATCTAACATCACTTGAGTGTGGTGATTAAAACCTTTTGGCAGAATCTTGCCTCCCCTCATTCAGCCTGAGTGCCTGCCTTTCTTTTCCTTTACCCCATCTACCTTCTTCTCTCTTATTTTTCCCAAACATAATTAGCTCTTTTATATTCCATTACATTTGGTAAAGCTGTTACTCTGCCTGGAAAATGCATGACCAGCTCCCATTTCTCATTCTGTTAAACTCTCTCATGGGTCAAAATCCAACTCTTCTCTGAAGCAATCCACAGCTTATGCAAAAAGTTGCTCTGTCTCTCCTCCTGCCACACTTGATTTGCCCTTCCTTTGTAGTCCTGAGCTTATCTCACTGTATTAATTTGTTTACATATGTGGCTTCATCACAGGCCTATACTCTTTTGGTGGCTGGGGCTGAATCTTTAATCTTGAATTTCCAGTGTGCAGAATTGTGCCTGGAACAAAACATGCACTCCATAAAAGGTGACTGACTGAATGAATAAACCAATGCTTGATTGTCTTCAGTAACATGTGTCAACATTCATATTCTTTTCTGAAATTTTCTGCTTCAACTTTAGTGACTATGTTACAGCTTTTGGTGGTCCTGCCATTTGTCACTTCCTAACCTACGCATCTGTTGAGGTGATCATAAAAACCCAGGATGTAAGTGTTGAAAGCTAGATCTTAAAGGCAATCTACTCTGATCTTCCTTATGGGGCAGAAATCCCCCATCTGTGATCAGGAATCATCCGTTCTCTGATTGGATACCTCTAGCAATAAGGAGGTCACTGCCTTATAAGGGAATTCAGCCATTCTTTAACAGCATTAATTATTAGGAATGCCATACTATATGTTTCCATCATTTCTCTCTACTGGTACTATTCCTGTTCTCTGAAACTGTACTACTTGCATGAATTTTCTCCTTCAAATGACATCCTTTCAGCTATCTGATGAAAGACTGCGAAGTGAAGCAGTCATTTACACAAGGCATTGTGGGACCTCAGGAATGCCTACTGGTTTCTAGCCTCAAACCTGCGAAGGCAGATTTAGCTGCAGAGACAAGACTGCGGGAAGTGGGAACTACCATAGTGCCTCTGTGCAAGTTATATACTTTACAATCTAACATCACTTGAGTGTGGTGATTAAAACCTTTTGGCAGAATCTTGCCTCCCTCATTCAGCCTGAGTGCCTGCCTTTCTTTTCCTTTACCCCATCTACCTTCTTCTCTCTTATTTTTCCCAAACATAATTAGCTCTTTTATATTCCATTACATTTGGTAAAGCTGTTACTCTGCCTGGAAAATGCATGACCAGCTCCCATTTCTCATTCTGTTAAACTCTCTCATGGGTCAAAATCCAACTCTTCTCTGAAGCAATCCACAGCTTATGCAAAAAGTTGCTCTGTCTCTCCTCCTGCCACACTTGATTTGCCCTTCCTTTGTAGTCCTGAGCTTATCTCACTGTATTAATTTGTTTACATATGTGGCTTCATCACAGGCCTATACTCTTTTGGTGGCTGGGGCTGAATCTTTAATCTTGAATTTCCAGTGTGCAGAATTGTGCCTGGAACAAAACATGCACTCCATAAAAGGTGACTGACTGAATGAATAAACCAATGCTTGATTGTCTTCAGTAACATGTGTCAACATTCATATTCTTTTCTGAAATTTTCTGCTTCAACTTTAGTGACTATGTTACAGCTTTTGGTGGTCCTGCCATTTGTCACTTCCTAACCTACGCATCTGTTGAGGTGATCATAAAAACCCAGGATGTAAGTGTTGAAAGCTAGATCTTAAAGGCAATCTACTCTGATCTTCCTTATGGGGCAGAAATCCCCCATCTGTGATCAGGAATCATCCGTTCTCTGATTGGATACCTCTAGCAATAAGGAGGTCACTGCCTTATAAGGGAATTCAGCCATTCTTTAACAGCATTAATTATTAGGAATGCCATACTATATGTTTCCATCATTTCTCTCTACTGGTACTATTCCTGTTCTCTGAAACTGTACTACTTGCATGAATTTTCTCCTTCAAATGACATCCTTTCAGCTATCTGATGAAAGACTGCGAAGTGAAGCAGTCATTTACACAAGGCATTGTGGGACCTCAGGAATGCCTACTGGTTTCTAGCCTCAAACCTGCGAAGGCAGATTTAGCTGCAGAGACAGCTGGTGGGGGCAGTCAGGTTCAGTAGCCAAGAGATTGGCAAATGTGAGTCGAACTAGGAGGCACCAGAACTCCAGGTGCTGGAAAGCAACAGAGGGCACTGAAGTGGTACTCTACGCTGAGGGCAGGGGAGGCAACACAGGTGAAAACACAATGGTAACAAGAGCCATCCAGCAACCTAGAAGGATGGAGTCCAAAACAGAACGTGAAGTGGTAAAAGTGAAGCAGGGCAGACAGGCAGAAAACTGAGTGTCAGGGAGTTTAAGCGACCTGCCCAAAGTTACAGAGCTGGATGGGGGCAGAGGTTAGCTTTAGCCAAGATCTTCTGGGTTCAAGTCTGCTTTGCTGCTTGAATAGTCTTGACACTACCTCACGATATCTCCCTGTCAGCTCACCCTCAGTACCAGACACAACGTGATGTGTCAAAAATGACATATTAGATTGAATTCTGGGTACTCACTAGAACCTTTGCATTAGAGTGGCCCCTCCATTAGCTCTCATGGCTGGCTCCTAGCACAGCGTTCTACCACAAGAACACTCAAGTCAGAGCTGCTGAGTCAGAGGCCCTCCCTGAACTCCTGCACAATCCCCTTTTCTATGATGCACAGGACTATCACCCACTGCAAGTCAATATGTTCTCCTGTGAATATGTTATTGAACCAGTCAGTCTTGTGAATCTGAAAGCATTTTTAAAGGCGATTTTCCATATTCTCCAATCAGTTTCTTTTAACTTCAGAAAAATCCAGTATTTATTGTTCCAAGTCACTGCTCAGTACTTGGTGGCTCAGACTATAAAGAATCCGCCTGCACTGCAGGAGACCTGGGTTTGATCCCTGGGTTGGGAAGATCCCTTGGAGAAGGGAATGGTTACCCACTCCAGTAGTCTTGTGTGGAGAATTCTATTGGCAGAGGAGCCAGCAGGCTACAGTCCCTGGGGTCGCAGAGTCAGACATGACTGAGTAACTAACACTTTCACTTTCATCTCATTTTCCTCACTTTATAACACCTATGAAAATCTCAGTCTCTGCTATTGAAAGAGACACAACAAAAATAAAAGTAGGAAAGACTTTTGACAAAACTCACACCATAACATGGATTGCGATTGACCATTTCAGTTTTATATCTTGCCACTGCCCCTGAGAACAGCCCGAGTGTACTCAATTTCTTGTTCCATCTCAAAGGCCTAAGAGTGGCTGGAGTTTCTCCTAAATGATTCTCTTGTCAAGGTTGGTAATTTGAGATGTTAGTGACATTGCCAAATTCGCACAGAAAATTAGCATCAGGCGAGAGAGGTTAGAATCTCTGGATTTTGCCATGGTTTTACCTTGAGCTATGATACTCAGGAGAGCTACCAAGAAAGGGATAGAAGAAGAAGATATGCTATAAGCTACCTATTTAAGGAAACGCATGCCCCATGGAATATTTACCTGCACAAATGATTCCTCTGTTGTTAACTGGGCAACAGATTCAATATAAACATAAAATACAATCTCCTACCACACAGCCATGCCCAGAGTCCTTAAATAAGTGCAATATTAACTGTTCTCAGCAGAATTAGGAGAAGTCACTACACTAAAAAGCAGTTAATTTCTGGGTAATGTTTTAATTCATTCCCTGCTGATCACTTTCTTGGGGGTCATTCAATTAGAAGGAAAGCTTGGCTGTCAACGATTCCAGAAATATTCCTTTGACACAGTGCTGAGCAAGAGATTTGGGTTATTTTCCATTGCCCAATCTAA
The DNA here is from genome assembly GCA_022376925.1 of Tragulus kanchil. NCBI lineage: Eukaryota > Metazoa > Chordata > Mammalia > Artiodactyla > Tragulidae > Tragulus > Tragulus kanchil. Next base: position 110,405,684 of record JAIOJX010000032.1, on the reverse strand, counting down.
CAATACTCCCATATTTTCCTTTAACTTCAGAAAAAATCCAGTATTTATTGTTCCAAGTCACTGCTCAGTACTTGGTGGCTCAGACTATAAAGAATCCGCCTGCACTGCAGGAGACCTGGGTTTGATCCCTGGGTTGGGAAGATCCCTTGGAGAAGGGAATGGTTACCCACTCCAGTAGTCTTGTGTGGAGAATTCTATTGGCAGAGGAGCCAGCAGGCTACAGTCCCTGGGGTCGCAGAGTCAGACATGACTGAGTAACTAACACTTTCACTTTCATCTCATTTTCCTCACTTTATAACACCTATGAAAATCTCAGTCTCTGCTATTGAAAGAGACACAACAAAAATAAAAGTAGGAAAGACTTTTGACAAAACTCACACCATAACATGGATTGCGATTGACCATTTCAGTTTTATATCTTGCCACTGCCCCTGAGAACAGCCCGAGTGTACTCAATTTCTTGTTCCATCTCAAAGGCCTAAGAGTGGCTGGAGTTTCTCCTAAATGATTCTCTTGTCAAGGTTGGTAATTTGAGATGTTAGTGACATTGCCAAATTCGCACAGAAAATTAGCATCAGGCGAGAGAGGTTAGAATCTCTGGATTTTGCCATGGTTTTACCTTGAGCTATGATACTCAGGAGAGCTACCAAGAAAGGGATAGAAGAAGAAGATATGCTATAAGCTACCTATTTAAGGAAACGCATGCCCCATGGAATATTTACCTGCACAAATGATTCCTCTGTTGTTAACTGGGCAACAGATTCAATATAAACATAAAATACAATCTCCTACCACACAGCCATGCCCAGAGTCCTTAAATAAGTGCAATATTAACTGTTCTCAGCAGAATTAGGAGAAGTCACTACACTAAAAAGCAGTTAATTTCTGGGTAATGTTTTAATTCATTCCCTGCTGATCACTTTCTTGGGGGTCATTCAATTAGAAGGAAAGCTTGGCTGTCAACGATTCCAGAAATATTCCTTTGACACAGTGCTGAGCAAGAGATTTGGGTTATTTTCCATTGCCCAATCTAACAATACTCCCATATTTTCCTTTGAAATCCTGTGAAACTGTTTATTTTTGTTTAGATAAGGGGTGAAAAGGAATCTTGTCTCATAATTTAAAAGTAACTTCAAAACATTTGAGTTAGCTTTTTTGTTTGTTTAGTTTTTCTTTTTAGGGAGGAAGAAAAAAAACTTACCTAGATCAGCATGAAGCAAGGCTGGGTAATAAATATCTGGCCCACACATAACTATTAAAGATCATTGGTCCTCTTGTAAATTAAACTGCAGGAAGGTCACCTTGATTACAGCATCCCAGACACATTCTCAAATACCTATAGGCTTTGGTCGTCATATCCAGAACCCATTCTTCATAAGGGTGAAATGAACCCAAACTTGGAAAGCAAACAATGAATCTCTCTATAACTGAAACATGCTTCCTTGCTCCCTCTTGCTTTTACTGGTCACTCTTGACTACATGACACTGTCTCCCTGTTTTTCCAATCTCTGTCCATTACTAGACAGTGGAACATGCATGGGCTTTGTCATCACAAATGCCTGACTTGAATCCTAGCTGTGTTATGCGCCAGCTCCTTGCTTGGGTAAGTTGCATAACTCCTTTTAGATTCAAATCCTCCCTTAGAAAAAGAGGATTAAGGATAGTTAGCATTAAAGATTATAGAGAAGATTAAATTAGAAAACATCTATGACAGAGCTTAATACAATCTTAGCATGTAGCATGAAAAAAAAGTAAAAGTCACTCAGTTGTGTCTCACTCTTGGTGACCCCATGGACTGTAGCCTACCAGGCTCCTCTCTCCATGGAATTCTCCAGGCAAGAATACTGGAGTGGGTAGCTGTTCCCTTCTCCAAGGGATCTTCCCAACCTGGGGACCGAGCCCAGGTCTCCCACATTACTGGTGACTTCTTTACCAATGAGCCACCAGGGAAGCCCAAGAATACTGGAGTGGGTAGCCTATCCCTTCTCCAAGGGGTTTTCCTGACCTAGGAATTGAACCAGGGTCTCTGCATTGCAGGTGGCTTCTTTACCAGCTGAGCTACCAGGGAAGCCCTGTAGCACGTACTCAGTTAAATTTTACTTTTCTTCCCTCTTCCCAGCATATTGGCCACCTCAACATTCAGTGGTTCTCCTAGGAATCCAGCAACAACAGACAAGAATCTATTCTCAGCAGATTAATGCCTTGGTATCCAAAGAAGCCTCTTCTGTCTTTCTCTGTGCAATGCTCCTCAGAGAGGGCTGGCTTTCGGTGTCATAAAAATGTAGCTTTGTATCTCATCTTCTCTGATTCCAAGCTGTGTGAAATCACGGAAATCACTGAACTTTTCAGAGGTTCTACTTTGTCACCTTTAAATAAAAACATTACCTATGACATATGTTTAGTCTGCTGTGAAGATTAAATGGAAAGCATGTTACAGGAAGGTCACCTTGATTACAGCATCCCAGACACATTCTCAAATACCTATAGGCTTTGGTCGTCATATCCAGAACCCATTCTTCATAAGGGTGAAATGAACCCAAACTTGGAAAGCAAACAATGAATCTCTCTATAACTGAAACATGCTTCCTTGCTCCTCTTGCTTTTACTGGTCACTCTTGACTACATGACACTGTCTCCCTGTTTTTCCAATCTCTGTCCATTACTAGACAGTGGAACATGCATGGGCTTTGTCATCACAAATGCCTGACTTGAATCCTAGCTGTGTTATGCGCCAGCTCCTTGCTTGGGTAAGTTGCATAACTCCTTTTAGATTCAAATCCTCCCTTAGAAAAAGAGGATTAAGGATAGTTAGCATTAAAGATTATAGAGAAGATTAAATTAGAAAACATCTATGACAGAGCTTAATACAATCTTAGCATGTAGCATGAAAAAAAAGTAAAAGTCACTCAGTTGTGTCTCACTCTTGGTGACCCCATGGACTGTAGCCTACCAGGCTCCTCTCTCCATGGAATTCTCCAGGCAAGAATTCTGGAGTGGGTAGCTTTTCCCCTTCTCCAAGGGATCTTCCCAACCTGGGGACCGAGCCCAGGTCTCCCACATTACTGGTGACTTCTTTACCAATGAGCCACCAGGGAAGCCCAAGAATACTGGAGTGGGTAGCCTATCCCTTCTCCAAGGGGTTTTCCTGACCTAGGAATTGAACCAGGGTCTCTGCATTGCAGGTGGCTTCTTTACCAGCTGAGCTACCAGGGAAGCCCTGTAGCACGTACTCAGTTAAATTTTACTTTTCTTCCCTCTTCCCAGCATATTGGCCACCTCAACATTCAGTGGTTCTCCTAGGAATCCAGCAACAACAGACAAGAATCTATTCTCAGCAGATTAATGCCTTGGTATCCAAAGAAGCCTCTTCTGTCTTTCTCTGTGCAATGCTCCTCAGAGAGGGCTGGCTTTCGGTGTCATAAAAATGTAGCTTTGTATCTCATCTTCTCTGATTCCAAGCTGTGTGAAATCACGGAAATCACTGAACTTTTCAGAGGTTCTACTTTGTCACCTTTAAATAAAAACATTACCTATGACATATGTTTAGTCTGCTGTGAAGATTAAATGGAAAGCATGTTATGGAGAACTTGATCCATCACAAACAAACTGTAGCTTTTACAGCTAATTACCAAGAATCCATTATGTATCCTTTGTCTGCCCAGTCTAGACTAAATGTAAAGCACATAAAGAGAGAGAGAGAAAGAAAGAGAGAGAGAGAGAGAACCCAAAACAAAAACACTTGCCCGTTAGAAATGCACAGTCAGGAACAAGATGTTCAGTAAAATAAGTGTTAAAGTATACTTGGGGAGATACACTTAGAAAACTCTCCCACAGTGCACTGAGTTCTAAAGGAGTTTCAATGTGCAATAAACCATATAGAACAACCATTTCAGCTTCATAAAATATTTTTGTTTTGAAATAAAAAAGCAGTTAAATCTAAACACTTTCACTAATGGCCTAAAGGTCATGTCCACTCTGCAATGATGGGATCCCTGTTCAGCATCCTCTAGAGTTGACAGTGTTCAATGTCCTCAGAGGCCCCAAAATTCTCACTGAATACTTCCTACTTCTGGAAGAGCATAAGCCCACAGAGATCAACAAAGTAGCTCTCTACGTTCCATTCACTTAGTCGTTTCTTCACCCCTTAAACAGATCTTTTAAAGGGAAGATTATATTTCTTCAAAAGGTAAAATTAAAATTCAGAGTTTGGAAAAAGGGATGGATGCATTATCAGTGATGTTTAGCCTTTCCCTTGTATATTATTCCCTGTATTGGGGTAGCATTTTACCATTTATAATCCACATTTTAATTTAATATCTTACATATGATCCTGAGAAAAAAATCTATCAGGAAAGTAGCTTCATGATTTGAAAATCTATCTTTTCACGTTTTATATTTTCTTTGAAATGAAATTGTTGTGTCTTATAATCAGCATAGTATTTCTTTTCTTTCCTGAAAAGTTGATAAAATCAATACCATCCTTTTTTATCCTGAAAAAATCTATTCTCAGATTTGGAAGCCTCTTCTGTCTTTCTCTGTGCAATGCTCCTCAGAGAGGGCTGGCTTTCGTGTCATAAAATGTAGCTTTGTATCTCATCTTCTCTGATTCCAAGCTGTGTGAAATCACGGAAATCACTGAACTTTTCAGAGGTTCTACTTTGTCACCTTTAAATAAAAACATTACCTATGACATATGTTTAGTCTGCTGTGAAGATTAAATGGAAAGCATGTTATGGAGAACTTGATCCATCACAAACAAACTGTAGCTTTTACAGCTAATTACCAAGAATCCATTATGTATCCTTTGTCTGCCCAGTCTAGACTAAATGTAAAGCACATAAAGAGAGAGAGAAAGAAAGAGAGAGAGAGAGAGAACCCAAAACAAAAACACTTGCCCGTTAGAAATGCACAGTCAGGAACAAGATGTTCAGTAAAATAAGTGTTAAAGTATACTTGGGGAGATACACTTAGAAAACTCTCCCACAGTGCACTGAGTTCTAAAGGAGTTTCAATGTGCAATAAACCATATAGAACAACCATTTCAGCTTCATAAAATATTTTTGTTTTGAAATAAAAAAGCAGTTAAATCTAAACACTTTCACTAATGGCCTAAAGGTCATGTCCACTCTGCAATGATGGGATCCCTGTTCAGCATCCTCTAGAGTTGACAGTGTTCAATGTCCTCAGAGGCCCCAAAATTCTCACTGAATACTTCCTACTTCTGGAAGAGCATAAGCCCACAGAGATCAACAAAGTAGCTCTCTACGTTCCATTCACTTAGTCGTTTCTTCACCCCTTAAACAGATCTTTTAAAGGGAAGATTATATTTCTTCAAAAGGTAAAATTAAAATTCAGAGTTTGGAAAAAGGGATGGATGCATTATCAGTGATGTTTAGCCTTTCCCTTGTATATTATTCCCTGTATTGGGGTAGCATTTTACCATTTATAATCCACATTTTAATTTAATATCTTACATATGATCCTGAGAAAAAAATCTATCAGGAAAGTAGCTTCATGATTTGAAAATCTATCTTTTCACGTTTTATATTTTCTTTGAAATGAAATTGTTGTGTCTTATAATCAGCATAGTATTTCTTTTCTTTCCTGAAAAGTTGATAAAATCAATACCATCCTTATTAAATTATTGTATGATGCATCCTCACATGAACATACTTTTTTAAAACTATGTTAGATATTATTGGAAGCTAAGCCCAGTTAAAGTGTTTAAGTCAATAAGCCAGAGCAAAAGAGTGAGAATCAGAGCTAGAATTCCTCAGCCTTAAGTTCTAGGTAAAGCTTTTTTTTTACCATCCACCTCTGATCCAGACTCAGAAGACAGGACTGCTCTCTTAAAAGGAAAATTGGAGCCCCTCACAAGATGTGTACTTGGAAGAACCACTAGATCAACCACAAATATCATTTGATCTTTAAGTCAGTTCTATGCCTAAAGAATGCATCTTTGGCTTTTTCCTTTGGGCTATGTAAGCAATCCCTGATACAACACCCACATTAGGTATTCCTTTATGTAAGTGTATAATTTTCTGTTCCACCTCATCTGACAAAGGATTTAAGGTCCAAGGAAATATAAGCCATAAAATGGCAAAATAAAAGAACACAATATGAAAATCAAGATTAAGAAAATGAGTCAATGCTAAAGTCAACAGAAATAGAGCACAACTGGATAGGCCAGTAGTGCCCACCAGCTGATATTGTTAAGTCATGAATTTGCCCTTGAGTTTCCCAACAGCCATAGTGAAAAAGACATATTCTGTGTGTGAAATTTAACTAAGAAGCAAAAAAAAGAAAAAAAAAAAAATTTCCAGACAAATGAGCCCATGTGTGGCTTATATAGGAAAGTGATGGGTGCCTTGGCCCGTAATCTCAGTAAAGTACCTAAGAACAAATACAGTAACATGGTGTCACAGAAAACATGTTAAGTGAAAGCCAGCTGGATATCAGACAAACTAGTTCAAAGTCTGGTCCAAGTACATGATTTTCTAAAGAATATTGATTCAAAAAGCATTTACCAGTTTAGCCTTTCCTTGTATATTATTCCCTGTATTGGGGTAGCATTTTACCATTTATAATCCACATTTTAATTTAATATCTTACATATGATCCTGAGAAAAAAATCTATCAGGAAAGTAGCTTCATGATTTGAAAATCTATCTTTTCACGTTTTATATTTTCTTTGAAATGAAATTGTTGTGTCTTATAATCAGCATAGTATTTCTTTTCTTTCCTGAAAAGTTGATAAAATCAATACCATCCTTATTAAATTATTGTATGATGCATCCTCACATGAACATACTTTTTTAAAACTATGTTAGATATTATTGGAAGCTAAGCCCAGTTAAAGTGTTTAAGTCAATAAGCCAGAGCAAAAGAGTGAGAATCAGAGCTAGAATTCCTCAGCCTTAAGTTCTAGGTAAAGCTTTTTTTTTACCATCCACCTCTGATCCAGACTCAGAAGACAGGACTGCTCTCTTAAAAGGAAAATTGGAGCCCCTCACAAGATGTGTACTTGGAAGAACCACTAGATCAACCACAAATATCATTTGATCTTTAAGTCAGTTCTATGCCTAAAGAATGCATCTTTGGCTTTTTCCTTTGGGCTATGTAAGCAATCCCTGATACAACACCCACATTAGGTATTCCTTTATGTAAGTGTATAATTTTCTGTTCCACCTCATCTGACAAAGGATTTAAGGTCCAAGGAAATATAAGCCATAAAATGGCAAAATAAAAGAACACAATATGAAAATCAAGATTAAGAAAATGAGTCAATGCTAAAGTCAACAGAAATAGAGCACAACTGGATAGGCCAGTAGTGCCCACCAGCTGATATTGTTAAGTCATGAATTTGCCCTTGAGTTTCCCAACAGCCATAGTGAAAAAGACATATTCTGTGTGTGAAATTTAACTAAGAAGCAAAAAAAAGAAAAAAAAAAAATTTCCAGACAAATGAGCCCATGTGTGGCTTATATAGGGAAAGTGATGGGTGCCTTGGCCCGTAATCTCAGTAAAGTACCTAAGAACAAATACAGACTAATTTTTTTCATGGTGTCACAGAAAACATGTTAAGTGAAAGCCAGCTGGATATCAGACAAACTAGTTCAAAGCCGTCTGGTCCAAGTACATGATTTTCTAAAGATAAATATTGATTCAATAATAATTCCTACAATTTATAGAGAAATGGATGGATTGCACACTATCCCAAAGTATTATATCATTTTAAAAATTAACTCATTTTGTTAATAGTAGGGAGTACAGGTTGTGGTTTCTGGCAAAGGTCTAGAATAGAAACATTTTATATTCTCGCCCATGGGAAAACCCACATTCTGAAACACGTGGCCAAGTTGTACAGACACTAAGAAGTCTAAAATGTTCCACCCATCAGTGGAGAACCCATATCCACATGAGAACCTTTAAAAGGTGAGAGCAATGACAGGATCTAGAAGTCATTTGGCTGCTAATGACCTTTAGTATACAGTTTACCCTTGAACAATGAGAGGTGAACTGCATGGGTCCACTTTGGAGGATGTTTTTCAATAGTAAATACTATAGTACCTTATGGTTCATGGCTGGTTAATCTGTAAATTAACTGCAGAGGAATCGTGGACATGGAGAGCTGACTATACATTATATCCAGATTAACTTCTGAGTTGTTCAAGGTAACTGTGTTAGATGTTGGGTTTTGAGTTTAACCAATTCAGACTTGAGCACTGAGAACCCAGGACAAAGAAAAAATTGATTAAAAATAAAAAGAATCTGGACAGTCTAAGAAGGTCTTAATATTAGTGTCCTAAAGTTTGGGGATGGAGGTTCAATGAAATAGTAAGCCATAAAATGGCAAAATAAAAGAACACAATATGAAAATCAAGATTAAGAAAATGAGTCAATGCTAAAGTCAACAGAAATAGAGCACAACTGGATAGGCCAGTAGTGCCCACCAGCTGATATTGTTAAGTCATGAATTTGCCCTTGAGTTTCCCAACAGCCATAGTGAAAAAGACATATTCTGTGTGTGAAATTTAACTAAGAAGCAAAAAAAAGAAAAAAAAAAAATTTCCAGACAAATGAGCCCATGTGTGGCTTATATAGGGAAAGTGATGGGTGCCTTGGCCCGTAATCTCAGTAAAGTACCTAAGAACAAATACAGACTAATTTTTTTCATGGTGTCACAGAAAACATGTTAAGTGAAAGCCAGCTGGATATCAGACAAACTAGTTCAAAGCCGTCTGGTCCAAGTACATGATTTTCTAAAGATAAATATTGATTCAATAATAATTCCTACAATTTATAGAGAAATGGATGGATTGCACACTATCCCAAAGTATTATATCATTTTAAAAATTAACTCATTTTGTTAATAGTAGGGAGTACAGGTTGTGGTTTCTGGCAAAGGTCTAGAATAGAAACATTTTATATTCTCGCCCATGGGAAAACCCACATTCTGAAACACGTGGCCAAGTTGTACAGACACTAAGAAGTCTAAAATGTTCCACCCATCAGTGGAGAACCCATATCCACATGAGAACCTTTAAAAGGTGAGAGCAATGACAGGATCTAGAAGTCATTTGGCTGCTAATGACCTTTAGTATACAGTTTACCCTTGAACAATGAGAGGTGAACTGCATGGGTCCACTTTGGAGGATGTTTTTCAATAGTAAATACTATAGTACCTTATGGTTCATGGCTGGTTAATCTGTAAATTAACTGCAGAGGAATCGTGGACATGGAGAGCTGACTATACATTATATCCAGATTAACTTCTGAGTTGTTCAAGGTAACTGTGTTAGATGTTGGGTTTTGAGTTTAACCAATTCAGACTTGAGCACTGAGAACCCAGGACAAAGAAAAAAAATTGATTAAAAATAAAAAAGAATCAGGACAGTCTAAGAAGGTCTTAATATTAGTGTCCTAAAGTTTGGGGATGGAGGTTGAGATAAAAATAACACTCAGGAAGAGGAAGGCATCACAGCCTTGGAAGAGGAAGTGGACTTGGTGGCACAATGAGAAAGAAGGGATTTCTGAGTTAAAGTAACAGTAACGGTCTTGCCTTATTGCCTTGGGCTTCCCTGATGGCTCAGCAGGTAAAGAATCCACCTGCACTGAAGAAGACACAGGACACACAGTGTTCAATCCCTAGGTCAGGAAGATCCCCTGGAGGAGGGCATGGTAACCTACTCCAGTATTATTCTTGCCAGGAGAATCCCTCGAACTGAGAAGACTGGGGAGCTACAGTTCATAGTGTCACAAAGAGTCAGACACGACTGAAGTGACTAAGCACACATGCACGTATTTGGTTTACTGGATAGTCTAAGCTTTCCACACAGGTATATGCACGCAAAACCTTCTGTCAACTGTAAAGGTTTATATACTGCAGTCATTTTAATTTTAGCTCCTTCTCAGCTGTTTTGTTTTGTTTCTTTCATGCTCTATTTTGCCTTTGAAATGACTTCTTACAGGACTGACTACACAGTTTGAGAGGCCCTGTGCAAAACAAAATGTAGGCTTATTATTCAAACATTATTAACTTCCCCAGAGGGTAAGAACAGAGCATTAAACCAAGCCTGAGGCTCTTCTAAGTGCAGGGCCTGATGAAGCTGAATGGGTTGCATGTTCTGGAAATCAGCTACAGTCCTAGATTCTCACTAAAACCTCAATCTAAGCAACTGCTCACTGAGTACAGTCTTGACTGGGTCATTAATAGTCCGTAATTATCAGGGAAATATTTGGGGATGTTTGACGTCAGTTAGATATCAGCCATTCCCATTCTTCCCTTTCCTTTGACATGGCTGGTTAATCTGTAAATTAACTGCAGAGGAATCGTGGACATGGAGAGCTGACTATACATTATATCCAGATTAACTTCTGAGTTGTTCAAGGTAACTGTGTTAGATGTTGGGTTTTGAGTTTAACCAATTCAGACTTGAGCACTGAGAACCCAGGACAAAGAAAAAAAATTGATTAAAAATAAAAAAGAATCAGGACAGTCTAAGAAGGTCTTAATATTAGTGTCCTAAAGTTTGGGGATGGAGGTTGAGATAAAAATAACACTCAGGAAGAGGAAGGCATCACAGCCTTGGAAGAGGAAGTGGACTTGGTGGCACAATGAGAAAGAAGGGATTTCTGAGTTAAAGTAACAGTAACGGTCTTGCCTTATTGCCTTGGGCTTCCCTGATGGCTCAGCAGGTAAAGAATCCACCTGCACTGAAGAAGACACAGGACACACAGTGTTCAATCCCTAGGTCAGGAAGATCCCCTGGAGGAGGGCATGGTAACCTACTCCAGTATTATTCTTGCCAGGAGAATCCCTCGAACTGAGAAGACTGGGGAGCTACAGTTCATAGTGTCACAAAGAGTCAGACACGACTGAAGTGACTAAGCACACATGCACGTATTTGGTTTACTGGATAGTCTAAGCTTTCCACACAGGTATATGCACGCAAAACCTTCTGTCAACTGTAAAGGTTTATATACTGCAGTCATTTTAATTTTAGCTCCTTCTCAGCTGTTTTGTTTTGTTTCTTTCATGCTCTATTTTGCCTTTGAAATGACTTCTTACAGGACTGACTACACAGTTTGAGAGGCCCTGTGCAAAACAAAAATGTAGGCTTATTATTCAAAAATTATTAACTTCCCCAGAGGGTAAGAACAGAGCATTAAACCAAGCCTGAGGCTCTTCTAAGTGCAGGGCCTGATGAAGCTGAATGGGTTGCATGTTCTGGAAATCAGCTACAGTCCTAGATTCTCACTAAAACCTCAATCTAAGCAACTGCTCACTGAGTACAGTCTTGACTGGGTCATTAATAGTCCGTAATTATCAGGGGAAATATTTGGGGGATGTTTGACGTCAGTTAGATATCAGCCATTCCCATTCTTCCCCTTTCCTTTGACATCTGCTCATTGACTCTGACAGGAGTACTCTCTGGTGACGATGATGAACATAGAGAACGATGATACCTGAAGAAACCTTGGTCACAGCCAGAACTTCAGGTCTGGGGGAATTGGAAGAACTGAGTTCAAGGGCGGTAGGCCCAAAGAGGACTAATACGGTAGTAAGCAGTAAGGATGCCACAAAAATTTATGCTGCTTTCATGATTTTGCCCAGAACTAGATGGTATGATAGAATTTTGTGTTTAAAAATGAGAGTTAGTGTTTCCTAAAACTAACTGATATGATGAGAAGCCATCCCAAGGAAGTCCATCAACAACAACAACAACAACAACAAAAAACCTGACATCAGAAAATTATCTTCTGAATATTATAAAATCCTCAACTCTCTGTCCTTCCACTAGTCTGGGTACTTCATGGTCTCTCTCTACCTCTAATACATGATCTGTCTTTAAATCATTGCATGGTCCAGGGCTTCATTTAATTTCTACAAATCTCAACCTTCATTTTTGTAAAATGGGAATATTGTTTGCATTAACAAAAACCAATGGTGAGGATTAAATATGTCTTACATATAGTGCACATTCAGAAAATACAATTAAGGTGACGTAAGTCTGTACTACTGACACTTTTTCATAAAGTCTAAGCCCTTCTTTTTTTTCCAACTTGGAAGTCTATCTTAATAATGTAGCAAGGAACCCATCCAAAGCACTTTAGGTAAGCAGAAGAAAACTGGGAGAAAGAAAAGTAGAGAAGGAGCTTGAGAGCTTACACATCTGACCTGATTACACCAAGTTTCACATAGCCCTGGAATTCAACACTAACAATTATTTCAGTTTTTCTCTGCTATGCAACCAAATCTGTGGGAGGCCTCGCGTGGACACTGGAGGTAGAGAGGTGAATCAGATAATGTTCTGGAAATCAGCTACAGGCCTAGATCCTCACTAACACCTCAATCTAAGCAACTGCTCACTGAGTACAGTCTTGACTGGGTCATTAATAGTCCGTAATTATCAGGGGAAATATTTGGGGGATGTTTGACGTCAGTTAGATATCAGCCATTCCCATTCTTCCCCTTTCCTTTGACATCTGCTCATTGACTCTGACAGGAGTACTCTCTGGTGACGATGATGAACATAGAGAACGATGATACCTGAAGAAACCTTGGTCACAGCCAGAACTTCAGGTCTGGGGGAATTGGAAGAACTGAGTTCAAGGGCGGTAGGCCCAAAGAGGACTAATACGGTAGTAAGCAGTAAGGATGCCACAAAAATTTATGCTGCTTTCATGATTTTGCCCAGAACTAGATGGTATGATAGAATTTTGTGTTTAAAAATGAGAGTTAGTGTTTCCTAAAACTAACTGATATGATGAGAAGCCATCCCAAGGAAGTCCATCAACAACAACAACAACAACAAAAAAAAACCTGACATCAGAAAATTATCTTCTGAATATTATAAAATCCTCAACTCTCTGTCCTTCCACTAGTCTGGGTACTTCATGGTCTCTCTCTACCTCTAATACATGATCTGTCTTTAAATCATTGCATGGTCCAGGGCTTCATTTAATTTCTACAAATCTCAACCTTCATTTTTGTAAAATGGGAATATTGTTTGCATTAACAAAAACCAATGGTGAGGATTAAATATGTCTTACATATAGTGCACATTCAGAAAATACAATTAAGGTGACGTAAGTCTGTACTACTGACACTTTTTCATAAAGTCTAAGCCCTTCTTTTTTTTCCAACTTGGAAGTCTATCTTAATAATGTAGCAAGGAACCCATCCAAAGCACTTTAGGTAAGCAGAAGAAAACTGGGAGAAAGAAAAGTAGAGAAGGAGCTTGAGAGCTTACACATCTGACCTGATTACACCAAGTTTCACATAGCCCTGGAATTCAACACTAACAATTATTTCAGTTTTTCTCTGCTATGCAACCAAATCTGTGGGAGGCCTCGCGTAGGACACTGGAGGTAGAGAGGTGAATCAGATAATGTTCTCTACTCTAGTGGTTCATTGTCCAAAACATTCACTTAGAGGAGTAGAAGCAGGATGTCTGTCTGGTTGGGAAGAGGTGATAAGAAATTGAATCACTGAACCCTTTAATTAAGTTCCTTAGCGATAGATTCTGCATCCACTGAGCATACATGTGGATGTGTGTATGGTTGTGTTCCCATGTACAAATGCATACTTCCATCTGTGTCTATGCCCGAATATAAAATATCTAAGAGAAGTAGAGGAAAAATTATGAAAATGAAAACAAAACTTCAGATATAGTTAAATATGGGCTTCCCAGGCAGTGCTAGTGGTAAAGAACATGCTTGCCAATGCAGGAGATGTAGGTCCCTGAGTCGGGAAGATCCCCTGGAGGATGGCATGGAGAATCCAGTATTCTATTCCAGTAGTCTTACCTGGAGAATCCCTTTGACAGAAAAGTCTGGTGAGATACAGTCCATAGGGCTGCAAAGAGTCAGATACAACTGAAGCGACTTAGCAGCAGCAGCAGCAGCATAGTCAAATATGCTAACTATAGAAAAATTAGGAAGACCCTAAGACTTACTACATTTTCATTCACTCATTTATTCAATCAACCAACCAGAATTTACTGGGTACCAGCTATAGCCAGCCACTGTGTACCAGGAGGTATACAAAGATGACTTTGGCACCAATACTGCTTTCAATACTGGAACCATTCAAGTTTCTTTATTACCCACTAAACTGCCTAAAAATCAGAGATTTTGTCTTTTCTGTACATGACAGTAGAAAAGATTTGTGGAGCAGAACAGATAATCAAGAAGTAAGTCTGTACTACTGACACTTTTTCATAAAGTCTAAGCCCTTCTTTTTTTTCCAACTTGGAAGTCTATCTTAATAATGTAGCAAGGAACCCATCCAAAGCACTTTAGGTAAGCAGAAGAAAACTGGGAGAAAGAAAAGTAGAGAAGGAGCTTGAGAGCTTACACATCTGACCTGATTACACCAAGTTTCACATAGCCCTGGAATTCAACACTAACAATTATTTCAGTTTTTCTCTGCTATGCAACCAAATCTGTGGGAGGCCTCGCGTGGGACACTGGAGGTAGAGAGGTGAATCAGATAATGTTCTCTACTCTAGTGGTTCATTGTCCAAAACATTCACTTAGAGGAGTAGAAGCAGGATGTCTGTCTGGTTGGGAAGAGGTGATAAGAAATTGAATCACTGAACCCTTTAATTAAGTTCCTTAGCGATAGATTCTGCATCCACTGAGCATACATGTGGATGTGTGTATGGTTGTGTTCCCATGTACAAATGCATACTTCCATCTGTGTCTATGCCCGAATATAAAATATCTAAGAGAAGTAGAGGAAAAATTATGAAAATGAAAACAAAACTTCAGATATAGTTAAATATGGGCTTCCCAGGCAGTGCTAGTGGTAAAGAACATGCTTGCCAATGCAGGAGATGTAGGTCCCTGAGTCGGGAAGATCCCCTGGAGGATGGCATGGAGAATCCAGTATTCTATTCCAGTAGTCTTACCTGGAGAATCCCTTTGACAGAAAAGTCTGGTGAGATACAGTCCATAGGGCTGCAAAGAGTCAGATACAACTGAAGCGACTTAGCAGCAGCAGCAGCAGCATAGTCAAATATGCTAACTATAGAAAAATTAGGAAGACCCTAAGACTTACTACATTTTCATTCACTCATTTATTCAATCAACCAACCAGAATTTACTGGGTACCAGCTATAGCCAGCCACTGTGTACCAGGAGGTATACAAAGATGACTTTGGCACCAATACTGCTTTCAATACTGGAACCATTCAAGTTTCTTTATTACCCACTAAACTGCCTAAAAATCAGAGATTTTGTCTTTTCTGTACATGACAGTAGAAAAGATTTGTGGAGCAGAACAGATAATCAAGAAGTAGAAAATGTCTTCTTTTGTGTGTCACAGGATGCTCTGTTTGATATACTATTCCTTTAGAAGAAAGAGTCACAACTGCAAAGACATATACTATTTAGTTTGTTCCATGATTGCCAACACAGTACTAAAGAACTAGGCAGAGAAGCTAGAGAAGACTTCCATCTGATTAATTGTGGACTTCTACTAGTCCCAAGGTGGGACTGCTTGAGCTGACCCCACTTACTTTAATGAGGATTGGATGTCTTGGTGGGGTGAAATTAGCGGAGCTGCCAAGTTGACTTTGATATATTAAGCTCCTGTTGGCACAGCTCACAGAATCTGTTTAATTGGGAGTTCGTTTTCAGCAGGCAAACCTTGGTATGGGCAATCTATGACATAAGCAAACTAGATTTTCATGGATTACAGAGTGAACCCAGACAAACGTTCCATCTCTTTGGGGCCACAAGGGCTAGTGGCCATCAGGAGCTGCCTTTACTTCTGGTGTAGTGCCCCCAGGCAATCCAGAACCAGTGGTATCTGAGAGACAGTGATGAAAGGCTCTGTGCAAAAAGATCAATCACCTTCAGCACGGAATTCATAGAAAATGGGCATATACTGAGTAGTTCCTAAGTGCTAGGCACTCAATTCAGTGTCTTAGATTATCTTTTTAATCCCCAGGATAACCCTAACTACAGTTTAGAGATGAGAAAACTGAAGCTTAAGAAGCCTAAGCAACTTGTCTGTCATAGCTGGAAAGTATTAGAGGTAGAAATGAATCCCAAGTCTACCTGTTAACAAAGTCCATATTCTTTTTGGTTGGTTGGTTGGTTTTTTTAGAAGTTTTGGTAATACAAGAGAGGGAAAAAGCAGCCTGATACTGCCAAATATTTCAATATATTCACATCTTCAGCCTTAACACAGAGTGAGATCAGATGCAGAAAATGAAAACCCTAACAAATCAGAGTGTTTAAAACTTAACTTGAGTAAATGTTTATGATAATGAAAAGATTAAGGTGCATAAAGATATTAATATTTAGGGAAAGTAGACAAAATCACTTTTATCTGTTGTAAGCTCTATTGAATATTTAATGATCCGGTCTACAATCATGCCTGTTGTAGCTGCTATAGAAGGCAAGAGGAGTCTCTTCCCATGTTATGCTACATATGAAGGTAGCTTGGACCATCACTCACAATAAAATCTCGATCTCCTTCCTGTATCTCTTCTTAGCTCACATTTACATGTATGACTGACAGCTGGACTCTTCTAGTTGGATGTCCCACAGTCCTTTGTGCAAAAATGAACAAATTGTTGCTTTCTCTCACCTCAAGCCTGGTTTTCTTCCAGTATTACTTATCCTTTTATCTTTCTTGAAACTTGTACCAACTTGTGCTTACCCTCCTAAACAAACACCTAATAGTCTTCCTAGCTTTCAAATGTGTATATTGACTTTATGTGTGTGAAAGTCACTCAGTCATGTCCAACTCTTTGCGACTCCATGGACAAGCTGTGGAATTCTCCAGGTAAGGTATTCTTTGGAGTGTGTAGCCGTTCCCTTCAACAGGGGATCTTCCCAACCTGGAAGATCATTTTTTTTTTACCTGGGATCAAACCCAGGACTCCCACATTGTAAGCATATTCTTAACCATTTCTGAGCTACCAGGGAAGCCCAAGAACACTGGAGTGGGTAGCATATTTTTTTCTCCAGGGCATCTTCCCAACTTAGGAATTGAACTGGGAACTCCTGAACTGCAGGCAGATTCTTTACCAGCTGAGCTACCAGGGAAGCCCATACTTATCAAATATTGTATCAAACTTTTTTGTAATTTTTTAAAAATCCATTTTTATATTTATTTGCATAATGTATTTCCTCCATCATATAAATTTCATAATAGCAAGAGCAGTATCTCTTCTCACCATTTTATCCATTGCTCCAACAATGGTGCTTAACACATACTAGGCACTCAGTAAATACACATGGGAAAGATAGATAAATATATTTTTACCTGCTGCCCCTGCTGCCACACACCTGGTTCATGTTCCTATCATTTTTTTAATCTGGGTAACAGCAGCAAAGTCTTAATTGGCTTCTAATTGGCCCATTAAAAATATCATCCTCAATTCTTCCAAAGTAGATCTTCTTAGGTACATAACTGATCATTGATAATCTCTCCTTTTCCCTCCAAGTGAGATCTGATTGAACCAAACAGCTTATAAGTTAGTGTAGTCTTGTCTTATACTTGGAAGCAACCTGTATCATGAAGTAAAAAATCTGGTGTTCAGTTGACCTGCTAAGCTTATTCAGTATTTATAGTCTGATATTTTTGAAGTTAAAGACCCTCTTAAGAACCAGTTGAAAGATATGGCTTATGTAGAAATATGCACAAAAAATTGAATACAGTGCCCAGTATGTTCCTGGATATGAAACTGAATTCTGACCCTAAGATAAGATCACTGACATATCTCTTTGACCTTTGAGCAATCGCCTAGTGTTCATAGCTGCACTGACCTCTTCTTCAGCAGAGGAGGTGTGTATGATGCTGGTGGCAGGGGCCTGGCGCTCATGATACCTTGAAAGTCTCCCTGCTCCTGAAATCTATGCTATTGTAGATTAACTGCTATCTGCTGCTTCTTCACATCCTACCACTCTAATACCTAAAAAGAGCATGAGAGGTCCCAAATTCAATGTGACCTGTCTTTCCTATGATGTCCATGGTAGCTTCCCATGTGGCTTTTCATACGTGTTACCCTGTATTAGAACAGATATCAGTCTTGACTCCTATAGCAGCCTGACGATTTCATAAGCAAAAGGGTGAATATCTTATTCATTTTAATACTCACAAAATGTCTATCACAGAGGTAGAATTCAGTAAATGTGTACTGAAGTCATACAACATGTATCTTGTGAACATATATCTAGTATGTACCAGACACTGTTCCAGGTACTTGGGATGCATCAATAAACAAAGCAAAACTTGCTACCTTTGTGATACTAGGATTCTAGCAGAAGACAGGCATAAGCAACCAACGCAATTTTAAAAAGCTAATTATACAAATCTATTAGCACATAAAGACTATGAACAACAATGGCAATGCAAATAATAATAGCACAGGATAACAGATGTCAAGAGGCCAGGGTGGGGGCACTCTGAAGTTTTAAAGATGACCCAGATAGATGCCACTGAAGAGAAATCTGAGCCACAACTTGGAGGTGAGAGAGTGACTCTACAGTTATCTAAATTAGGAACTTTCTAGGAAAAGGCAACAGCTAGTATAAAAGTCCTAAGGCAGGGTGTGTCTGGCATGCCTGAGGAGTGGCAAAGAGGCCAGTCCAGCTGCATCATTGAAGACAGGAGGAAAACAGTAAGACATGAAGTGAGTGCAAGTGATCTGACCTGTGTTTTGACAAGCTCAGTGCAGTGGCCCTGCAGAGAATGGACTGCAGGGCTGGAAGGGGAAAAGCAGGGGCCAACGGGAGGTCACTGCAGCAGTTCAGAAGACCATGGTGCCTCACACCGGTTCTTTCTATGAAACTGAATTCTGACCCTAAGATAAGATCACTGACATATCTCTTTGACCTTGAGCAATCGCCTAGTGTTCATAGCTGCACTGACCTCTTCTTCAGCAGAGGAGGTGTGTATGATGCTGGTGGCAGGGGCCTGGCGCTCATGATACCTTGAAAGTCTCCCTGCTCCTGAAATCTATGCTATTGTAGATTAACTGCTATCTGCTGCTTCTTCACATCCTACCACTCTAATACCTAAAAAGAGCATGAGAGGTCCCAAATTCAATGTGACCTGTCTTTCCTATGATGTCCATGGTAGCTTCCCATGTGGCTTTTCATACGTGTTACCCTGTATTAGAACAGATATCAGTCTTGACTCCTATAGCAGCCTGACGATTTCATAAGCAAAAGGGTGAATATCTTATTCATTTTAATACTCACAAAATGTCTATCACAGAGGTAGAATTCAGTAAATGTGTACTGAAGTCATACAACATGTATCTTGTGAACATATATCTAGTATGTACCAGACACTGTTCCAGGTACTTGGGATGCATCAATAAACAAAGCAAAACTTGCTACCTTTGTGATACTAGGATTCTAGCAGAAGACAGGCATAAGCAACCAACGCAATTTTAAAAAGCTAATTATACAAATCTATTAGCACATAAAGACTATGAACAACAATGGCAATGCAAATAATAATAGCACAGGATAACAGATGTCAAGAGGCCAGGGTGGGGGCACTCTGAAGTTTTAAAGATGACCCAGATAGATGCCACTGAAGAGAAATCTGAGCCACAACTTGGAGGTGAGAGAGTGACTCTACAGTTATCTAAATTAGGAACTTTCTAGGAAAAGGCAACAGCTAGTATAAAAGTCCTAAGGCAGGGTGTGTCTGGCATGCCTGAGGAGTGGCAAAGAGGCCAGTCCAGCTGCATCATTGAAGACAGGAGGAAAACAGTAAGACATGAAGTGAGTGCAAGTGATCTGACCTGTGTTTTGACAAGCTCAGTGCAGTGGCCCTGCAGAGAATGGACTGCAGGGCTGGAAGGGGAAAAGCAGGGGCCAACGGGAGGTCACTGCAGCAGTTCAGAAGACCATGGTGCCTCACACCGGTTCAACAGTATCCACAGGGAAGCCACTGTGTTTCTGGTTCTATGAAGGTATGAAGGATACATTAGTGCCTCCATCTCCAGAAGCTCACAGTCAACAACCTTCCTCACATATTTTTCTGGGCACATTACCTTAGCACAGGTCCCAAGTTCTGCTCCTCCTTCCCATTCCCAGTGTACAGGGCTCCAGCCAGCCCAAATTGGGCATTATTTCCCAAATATACCTTGCTTTCTCGTATGTTTCCAGTACTCTCTCTTTTGCCTAGACCTCCATTTCCCCAGTTTGCTAATCTCACATATTTCATCTTTAAGACTCAATTCAAATGTCATCTTTTTAGGGAAATTTCCCCTAACAGTCTGTGGAGAATTGGTCCCCCTCCTGTTTCTCTAGCATCCTGTGTACACTGCTTATCCAGGTAAACTATAAATAGATTCCTGCTAGACTGCAAATCATAGTCACAGGTACTATGGCTTATTTAACGCCTACAATATTGTGCAAAAGTCTTTGCATTATCCTTTTACTAAATACAGGGAAGAAGTTAGGAAGGGAGAACCAGAAAAGCAAGGCAGAGAGGAAGGCAAGAACTAACCCAAGTCACTTTTGAAAATTTGCCAACCTGCTCTAGAAAAAACCCCTTCATATGGTCCTTTTAAAGAGAAAACTGGGAGCAAGTAGAGTAAGAACCACTCGGGTTCCAAGCACATTTCTCAACAAATGTTCAGCTCCTGAAAGTCTTAGAAACTGGTGTGGTTGACAAGGTCAGTGAGAGTCAGTCACTCTACAGTTATCTAAATTAGGAACTTTCTAGGAAAAGGCAACAGCTAGTATAAAAGTCCTAAGGCAGGGTGTGTCTGGCATGCCTGAGGAGTGGCAAAGAGGCCAGTCCAGCTGCATCATTGAAGACAGGAGGAAAACAGTAAGACATGAAGTGAGTGCAAGTGATCTGACCTGTGTTTTGACAAGCTCAGTGCAGTGGCCCTGCAGAGAATGGACTGCAGGGCTGGAAGGGGAAAAGCAGGGGCCAACGGGAGGTCACTGCAGCAGTTCAGAAGACCATGGTGCCTCACACCGGTTCAACAGTATCCACAGGGAAGCCACTGTGTTTCTGGTTCTATGAAGGTATGAAGGATACATTAGTGCCTCCATCTCCAGAAGCTCACAGTCAACAACCTTCCTCACATATTTTTCTGGGCACATTACCTTAGCACAGGTCCCAAGTTCTGCTCCTCCTTCCCATTCCCAGTGTACAGGGCTCCAGCCAGCCCAAATTGGGCATTATTTCCCAAATATACCTTGCTTTCTCGTATGTTTCCAGTACTCTCTCTTTTGCCTAGACCTCCATTTCCCCAGTTTGCTAATCTCACATATTTCATCTTTAAGACTCAATTCAAATGTCATCTTTTTAGGGAAATTTCCCCTAACAGTCTGTGGAGAATTGGTCCCCCTCCTGTTTCTCTAGCATCCTGTGTACACTGCTTATCCAGGTAAACTATAAATAGATTCCTGCTAGACTGCAAATCATAGTCACAGGTACTATGGCTTATTTAACGCCTACAATATTGTGCAAAAGTCTTTGCATTATCCTTTTACTAAATACAGGGAAGAAGTTAGGAAGGGAGAACCAGAAAAGCAAGGCAGAGAGGAAGGCAAGAACTAACCCAAGTCACTTTTGAAAATTTGCCAACCTGCTCTAGAAAAAACCCCTTCATATGGTCCTTTTAAAGAGAAAACTGGGAGCAAGTAGAGTAAGAACCACTCGGGTTCCAAGCACATTTCTCAACAAATGTTCAGCTCCTGAAAGTCTTAGAAACTGGTGTGGTTGACAAGGTCAGTGAGAGTCAGTCACCCATAAAAAATTCCTCTAATCAGAACAAGCATCCAGATTCCTTGATCAAATGCAGAAGAGCACTAGCTAAGGTTTGTATCCTGACCTTTGGACCTGCTTGAGGGGTCATGCGACTCAAATGTGCATAGCAACAAAGAGGCAGTGACCAGCTCTGCTTCAGAGAGGGACTCTGCATTGCCTGGGGCTGGCAATCATGCCTAGGCCAGAGAGGAGAAGGGCTGGGCTGGGGAGAGCAGAGATGTTCTGGAAAATGATTCAGGTCTGGTCATGGTAAAGGGGACAGGCTAAGCTTAAGAGGAATGGATATTTAAAGGGGACGCTAGTTGCACTGCACTGGGGGACTCCTCCCAACTTCTTCCATTTAATCCTCCCAACTACCCTCAAAGCTAGGCATGGCTATCTTAGAAACACCAAAGTTGAGATAGAGGGACTCTAAGCAACTTGTCCAGAGCTGGACATACACGAGGTAGAGCCTGTAGCATGCCCATCATGATCTCTTTCAGTCACAGCATGAAGCTAGCCATGTGGCTGCTCAGCTTAAGGGTCTGGCTGTGGCCTGAGGAGAGACCTAGCTTCAGATGTGACTTTGTCCGCCTTGCTGCTTGTCTCCGGGAAAGGAATACCCCCACTCTGAGACTCATTTTTATCTATTGTTTATTAAGAGTTAGAACCTCTTCAGACTCTAAAATTCATGAGCTCTGTAAGAATTTTAAAGGTGCTCCTTTCTTCTCTCCTTCCCTTATTCTCTCCCACCATCCTTTACACATACCCACATGCCTCTCCAGGTAAACTATAAATAGATTCCTGCTAGACTGCAAATCATAGTCACAGGTACTATGGCTTATTTAACGCCTACAATATTGTGCAAAAGTCTTTGCATTATCCTTTTACTAAATACAGGGAAGAAGTTAGGAAGGGAGAACCAGAAAAGCAAGGCAGAGAGGAAGGCAAGAACTAACCCAAGTCACTTTTGAAAATTTGCCAACCTGCTCTAGAAAAACCCTTCATATGGTCCTTTTAAAGAGAAAACTGGGAGCAAGTAGAGTAAGAACCACTCGGGTTCCAAGCACATTTCTCAACAAATGTTCAGCTCCTGAAAGTCTTAGAAACTGGTGTGGTTGACAAGGTCAGTGAGAGTCAGTCACCCATAAAAAATTCCTCTAATCAGAACAAGCATCCAGATTCCTTGATCAAATGCAGAAGAGCACTAGCTAAGGTTTGTATCCTGACCTTTGGACCTGCTTGAGGGGTCATGCGACTCAAATGTGCATAGCAACAAAGAGGCAGTGACCAGCTCTGCTTCAGAGAGGGACTCTGCATTGCCTGGGGCTGGCAATCATGCCTAGGCCAGAGAGGAGAAGGGCTGGGCTGGGGAGAGCAGAGATGTTCTGGAAAATGATTCAGGTCTGGTCATGGTAAAGGGGACAGGCTAAGCTTAAGAGGAATGGATATTTAAAGGGGACGCTAGTTGCACTGCACTGGGGGACTCCTCCCAACTTCTTCCATTTAATCCTCCCAACTACCCTCAAAGCTAGGCATGGCTATCTTAGAAACACCAAAGTTGAGATAGAGGGACTCTAAGCAACTTGTCCAGAGCTGGACATACACGAGGTAGAGCCTGTAGCATGCCCATCATGATCTCTTTCAGTCACAGCATGAAGCTAGCCATGTGGCTGCTCAGCTTAAGGGTCTGGCTGTGGCCTGAGGAGAGACCTAGCTTCAGATGTGACTTTGTCCGCCTTGCTGCTTGTCTCCGGGAAAGGAATACCCCCACTCTGAGACTCATTTTTATCTATTGTTTATTAAGAGTTAGAACCTCTTCAGACTCTAAAATTCATGAGCTCTGTAAGAATTTTAAAGGTGCTCCTTTCTTCTCTCCTTCCCCTTATTCTCTCCCACCATCCTTTACACATACCCACATGCCCTCTCTAAGGAACATACAGTCTTTTTATATTATGAAGTTTGGAAAAAGAAGTTTGACAAAGTGCCGAGACTTGAGGGACTTTGTCATTGTTGATTCACTCAAAACTACACACCTCCCCCAACACTTACTGCCTGATCTTCTTTGTTTTCGCCAGGAAAAGCTAGCCTCCATTTAGCCAGAGAGAGCTGCCTTTATCTTCTATAATTTACTCTTTTTAAACCCTACCTTGGGGTTTCAGTTACATTAAATAACCCTATTCAGCATGTAACTGGAGAAAATATAATGGAAATATTGAAATAAAAATAATATTCTCCCTAATATATTCATTTTAATTGTTCCTTTTCTTCTCACCAGAGTGAGTGGGAGGTGATCCCTTCTATTTCAGCTACATCTTCTTTAAATGACTGGAGTTTTTATAATGTGCTATTTTGTTAGCAGAGATTTTTTTCTTTCTTAAACTCATTTATGTTAAATCACCTCTGGGTTCAAGTTAAATCATTTTATTGTTTCGGATATACTTGATCATCAGCCAAAGAATAATGAGTATTCTGCTTATGATCCAAGTATCCTTATTAAGTGCTTATATCAAGTAAAGCTTTCTGGAATTGGTTGAAAATATAGGTTTCACAACAAAAGCAAACTTTCACAGAAAGGCATTAAAGTTCTAGAGACAATGCAGGGTTTTTATGAAAAAAAGAGCAAATTGAACCAATAAGTCTTATAGTTACAACATTTTGGTGGGGTCACATAGCTTTAATTCCCACAACTACCTTGTAAGATGGATATTATTAGCTCCATTTGATAGCTGAAGAAACAGAAGCTTGGAGAGGTTATATAGACTGCTTAATAATTCAACAAAGTAAGTGGTGGAACCTGGCTTTTAGAAGTTGGTTCCAGGGAGATGGATCAAGAAGAAAGTGGAAGGAGTTTGTCTCCTTTGAAATCCTCCAGGATAATTAAGCTCAATAACCATTTTAAGAGACAGCCGGAAAAAAATGAACACCATTCCAGACTCTTTGCTTAGTAGTCACTAGAAAGAATAGGAAATACTTTATCTTCCAAAGGCTTGGAAAACCTAGGGACCATGCTATGAGATAGGTGCAGGCTTCTACCCAAGATCTGTTTCAAATAAACAGAAAGAATTTCTCTCTGGGAGGGAGTGGAAAATACTGTACCTAAACAGTATTACCAGCCCTGACTCTGATGCAAAAGAGGCAAATGTGTGCCAATACACACACACACACACACACACACACACACACACACACACCCCCCATACACATTACTAATCCACACCCACCTGCCCTCACCAAAAAAATAACACCACATATACCACACACACATAGACCCATACATATCACATACAACATACACATACACAATGGGAGAACAAAATATAGAAATCAAAAAGATACTTTACCGCAAACACTGCTCATGGGAATGTAAAATAGTGCAGTCACTTTGGAAAACAGTCTGTCAGTTTCTCAAAAGTTTACACAGAGTCACCATAAAATAAACCAATTCCACTCCTTGCTATATATCCAAGTAGTGAAAAGATTTTCCCATGCAAAAATACACAAATGGGGGTTTCCCTGGTGGTCCAGTGGGTGAAGAGCCCACCTTGCAGTGTAAGGGGCACTGGTTCGATCCCTGGCCAGGGAAGATCCCACATGCTACAGAACGGCTGGACCAGTGTGTGCAATTGTGAGCCAGCAGTCTGGAGCACCTGTGCCCAGAGCCAGTGCTCTGCAGTGAGAGAGGCCACTGCGGTGGGAGGCCCACACAGGACAGAAAATAAGGATAGATGAAAATAAGTAAATGGAGGACCAATAAAAAAGGTCAAAAACTTTTTTAAAAATCATAAAAAACACACACAAATGTTCACTGCAGCATTGTTCATAATAGCCAAAAAAGTAGAAATAGCTCAAATATTCATTAACTAATAAATGACTAAAATGTGGCATATCCATATAATGGAATATTAGGCTTTAAAAAATTAATTACTAGGGGCTTCCCTGATGGTCCAGTGGGAAAGGATACTGCCTTGCAGTGCAAGGGATGCCGGCTCGATCCTTAGCTTGGGAAGATCCCATGTGCCATGGAGTGGCTGGACCAATGTGTCCGACTAACAGGTCAAGGCCCACACAGGCCAAAGAACAAAGATAAATAAATGAAAGATCATTAGAAGTGTCCAAAAACAAAAACGAACAAAAAATTAATCACTGACACATAGATAAATCTTTAAAACATTATGCTAAATGAAAGAAGCCAATAACAAATATCATATATGATTATATTTACATGAAATGTCCAGAACAGATAATCTTTTAGAGGTTGGAAGTTAGGTTAATGCTTTCCTAGGGACTGGAGAAAGCACAGTGGTTAATGGGTACAGTCTTTTTTTTTATTATTATTTTTAAATTAAATTTAATTTAATTTTTTTTGTAGCGGGAAGCGGGTTGGGGAGGGAGCAGGGCGGGCGGGCCATTTCTGTTGGTCTTTCATTTATCTATTTTCATCAGTCTTTGTTCTTTGGCCTGTGTCTGCCTCCCATTGCAGTGGCCTCTGTTGTAGCAGAGCACCGGCTCTGGGCGCATGCGCTCCAGAGCTCCAGCTCGGTAGTTGGACACATTGGTTCAGCCACTCTGTGGCATGGGATCTTCCCAGGCCAGGGATCAAACCGGCGCCCCCTGCACTCCAAGGTGGTGTCCTTACCCACTGGACCACCAAGGAAGCCCCTTTAATTTTTCTTTTATTTAACAATTATAAAAATGTTCTCGAATTGATTATAGGAACAGTGCATAATTCAACTATACTAAAACCATTGCATTTTTAAATATGTGAAATTTAAATAAGTGACCTATATGCTATGTGAATTATAACTTAATAAAGCTGCTATTAAAATAAAAAAGATGTGATTAAATCTAGATCTAGCTGGCACAAGAATGTAAATCCTAAATTTAAAGATCTGCCCAACATTGATAATCTGAACAATTCTGGACACAGAATATTCTGTATATAAAATGACTAAAGGAAGTCAGAGGGTACAATTATAATAATTTCATTTTGTTCACTACACAAAATTTTAAATTGTAAAATCAATGATAATCACTTTTAAATATTTGAAAAATAATAGGAAAAGAACCCCTCAAAGAGAAAATACCCCCAATACTCAGTCAGATATACCATTATGAATATTTTAGTTTATGTTATTTATATGTATACATGTTTAGCTTTGCTATAAGTGTTCCTCTACAATATGATTTTTAATGACTTCATCCTATATCAAACATATTTAACCTATCTCTAGTTTAGATAATGTACAATTTTTCCCAACTACAATGAATACTGCCATGAACATTCTTAAGAACAAATCCTTGGGCATATCTCTAACTATTTCTTTTGTTACCATGAATTTGAATCCACTCATTTCATTTTGACTTCATTAACAAATATCATATATGATTATATTTACATGAAATGTCCAGAACAGATAATCTTTTAGAGGTTGGAAGTTAGGTTAATGCTTTCCTAGGGACTGGAGAAAGCACAGTGGTTAATGGGTACAGTCTTTTTTTTTATTATTATTTTTAAATTAAATTTAATTTAATTTTTTTTGTAGCGGGAAGCGGGTTGGGGAGGGAGCAGGGCGGGCGGGCCATTTCTGTTGGTCTTTCATTTATCTATTTTCATCAGTCTTTGTTCTTTGGCCTGTGTCTGCCTCCCATTGCAGTGGCCTCTGTTGTAGCAGAGCACCGGCTCTGGGCGCATGCGCTCCAGAGCTCCAGCTCGGTAGTTGGACACATTGGTTCAGCCACTCTGTGGCATGGGATCTTCCCAGGCCAGGGATCAAACCGGCGCCCCCTGCACTCCAAGGTGGTGTCCTTACCCACTGGACCACCAAGGAAGCCCCTTTAATTTTTCTTTTATTTAACAATTATAAAAATGTTCTCGAATTGATTATAGGAACAGTGCATAATTCAACTATACTAAAACCATTGCATTTTTAAATATGTGAAATTTAAATAAGTGACCTATATGCTATGTGAATTATAACTTAATAAAGCTGCTATTAAAATAAAAAAGATGTGATTAAATCTAGATCTAGCTGGCACAAGAATGTAAATCCTAAATTTAAAGATCTGCCCAACATTGATAATCTGAACAATTCTGGACACAGAATATTCTGTATATAAAATGACTAAAGGAAGTCAGAGGGTACAATTATAATAATTTCATTTTGTTCACTACACAAAATTTTAAATTGTAAAATCAATGATAATCACTTTTAAATATTTGAAAAATAATAGGAAAAGAACCCCTCAAAGAGAAAATACCCCCAATACTCAGTCAGATATACCATTATGAATATTTTAGTTTATGTTATTTATATGTATACATGTTTAGCTTTGCTATAAGTGTTCCTCTACAATATGATTTTTAATGACTTCATCCTATATCAAACATATTTAACCTATCTCTAGTTTAGATAATGTACAATTTTTCCCAACTACAATGAATACTGCCATGAACATTCTTAAGAACAAATCCTTGGGCATATCTCTAACTATTTCTTTTGTTACCATGAATTTGAATCCCCATTTCAGTTGAGCAGCAGTTAAACGTCAGCTCATATTTTGACTTCATTAATCACAAGGAAAAAAAAATGGTCCTTAGAAATCTCTGGTCTCTGTTTCTGGTCCAATCACTTAATTACCCTAAAAGTTAAACACATGGCCTCAAATAAATCCAATCTGATCTAATTGTGATGTTTATCAAATAATATAAACTGAAAGGAAATTCAAAGTGTTGATTCACAACCAAAAAGATTAGTAGAGGCCCAAAGACATAAGCTAGGTTATGAATACCTAATAGCTACTATGGCTCAGCGGGCTAAGGAAATTATACCAGATCATGCACGTATACTCTTGCAGATATAGGACTTAAATTGAGACTGTATCATTCTTAAGCCAGTACTTTTCCCACTAGACCTCATTACTTCATATGCCAGACACTGCTCTCAAGGAATTTGTGATTTTTGTTGGGAGCTAAGGTATGTGCACAAATGACTGTAATTCAGGTAGAGGAAAGTAAGTACCAAAAAAGTGATGCAAACACAAATTTTGGTATTTTCTAGGTAGAATCAGGAGAGTCTACTTGCGTGATACGAGTTGCTAAGAGGAAATACATGCAATCATTTATTTAAAAAGCATTTGAGTTCCTATCGTGGGAGTGGAGCCAACTCTGTCAGCTACTGAGCAAAACCCTTGCACTGCTTCTTCCTGCACACCTCTAGACATCCTTTCACAACTCTTTATAGTTAGATATGCCCATTGAACTACATTTTAGCCTATGGAATTGGACCAGTTGTGCTATGAGCTGCTTTCAGGACTGTTAACAAAAAGCTCCCGTGTGGGATCTTCCTACCTCAAAGAGAAAATCCCCTACAGTCAGATATACCATTATGAATATTTTAGTTTATGTTATTTATATGTATACATGTTTAGCTTTGCTATAAGTGTTCCTCTACAATATGATTTTTAATGACTTCATCCTATATCAAACATATTTAACCTATCTCTAGTTTAGATAATGTACAATTTTTCCCAACTACAATGAATACTGCCATGAACATTCTTAAGAACAAATCCTTGGGCATATCTCTAACTATTTCTTTTGTTACCATGAATTTGAATCCCCATTTCAGTTGAGCAGCAGTTAAACGTCAGCTCATATTTTGACTTCATTAATCACAAGGAAAAAAAAATGGTCCTTAGAAATCTCTGGTCTCTGTTTCTGGTCCAATCACTTAATTACCCTAAAAGTTAAACACATGGCCTCAAATAAATCCAATCTGATCTAATTGTGATGTTTATCAAATAATATAAACTGAAAGGAAATTCAAAGTGTTGATTCACAACCAAAAAGATTAGTAGAGGCCCAAAGACATAAGCTAGGTTATGAATACCTAATAGCTACTATGGCTCAGCGGGCTAAGGAAATTATACCAGATCATGCACGTATACTCTTGCAGATATAGGACTTAAATTGAGACTGTATCATTCTTAAGCCAGTACTTTTCCCACTAGACCTCATTACTTCATATGCCAGACACTGCTCTCAAGGAATTTGTGATTTTTGTTGGGAGCTAAGGTATGTGCACAAATGACTGTAATTCAGGTAGAGGAAAGTAAGTACCAAAAAAGTGATGCAAACACAAATTTTGGTATTTTCTAGGTAGAATCAGGAGAGTCTACTTGCGTGATACGAGTTGCTAAGAGGAAATACATGCAATCATTTATTTAAAAAGCATTTGAGTTCCTATCGTGGGAGTGGAGCCAACTCTGTCAGCTACTGAGCAAAACCCTTGCACTGCTTCTTCCTGCACACCTCTAGACATCCTTTCACAACTCTTTATAGTTAGATATGCCCATTGAACTACATTTTAGCCTATGGAATTGGACCAGTTGTGCTATGAGCTGCTTTCAGGACTGTTAACAAAAAGCTCCCGTGTGGGATCTTCCTACCTGTTTTCGCATCTAGCTGGCTGCAGTGCAGGGGATGTTCAGGGAACCCTGAAACTATACATTCAAGATAACAGTCACCCTGGCTCTCTGAATGGCTGTATAGTTAAGAGATGCCCATGACCATTTGTTCATGAAGAAAATAATTGTACTTGTTTGATCCATTAGACAGTTCAAAGAAATTTGTTATGCCCTTAAGAAGCTTATAGTTTTATATGGGAAGGAAATTAAATCATAGGCATATAGAACATAGTATATGATCGGAGGAAGCTGTGTGAACACATGAGCACTTGATCTCGTCTTAGTGATTCCATTGTTGATGCCTTCTCCAGAGAAACAGCATCTAATTGAAAGTGAAAGTGCTAGTCACTCAGTTGTGTCCGACTCCTGTGACCCCATGGACTGGGGCCCTCCAGGCTCCTCTGTCCATGGAATTCTCCAGGAAAGAATAGTAGAGTGGGTTGCCATTTCCTTCTCCAGGGCATCTTCCTGACACAGGGATGGAACTTTGGTCTCCTGCATTGCAGGCAGATTCTTCACCATTTGAGCCACCAGTGAGGCCTGATGCAAATACATGAGTTAACCATGTAAAGGAGGAGAAAGAAGGGGAAAAGAAAGAGTATTCCTGGCATTCAAAGTCTGAGGCATAAAAAAGAATACCAGGGCATAGGATTTCCAGAAGCAGAGAAAGGGATGAGACATTCTTGGTGGGAAAAACAAATGCAGAGCGTATGACAGTAGGCTGTATACCTTTGGGATGCATGGAAAGGGCAAGGTGGCTGGTGGAGCTCAGAAGATGATATGGTTCAGTCATTCTTAAATATGCTGGCTAGTGACAGAAGACTGGAATAGGGACATAGTCAAGAGAAAGGCCAGATTGAAGAGTCCAGATTTGCACACCGGACAGAAGATAACTACTGAAAGAATAAGAAAGTCCCAGCTGCAAGGAAGCGTCAGGACCAAGGAGCATTTTTAGCGGATCTGATCAATTAGAAAGACCAGGAGATCTTTAAATTAAATGAATGATTGTTTACTGAGCACCTATTGTGTGCTAAGCTCTCTAGGTACAGAGGTACAAAGACTAACCTCAAGAAGCTTCCAGTTCAATGGAGAGAGAAACAGAAAGCTGAGCTTTCAGTTCTGATAAAGAGCACAGGGTCCATCTTACATTTAATATTATTTAAAGTATCATATCTTGAAGCTGAACCTATACATTCAAGATAACAGTCACCCTGGCTCTCTGAATGGCTGTATAGTTAAGAGATGCCCATGACCATTTGTTCATGAAGAAAATAATTGTACTTGTTTGATCCATTAGACAGTTCAAAGAAATTTGTTATGCCCTTAAGAAGCTTATAGTTTTATATGGGAAGGAAATTAAATCATAGGCATATAGAACATAGTATATGATCGGAGGAAGCTGTGTGAACACATGAGCACTTGATCTCGTCTTAGTGATTCCATTGTTGATGCCTTCTCCAGAGAAACAGCATCTAATTGAAAGTGAAAGTGCTAGTCACTCAGTTGTGTCCGACTCCTGTGACCCCATGGACTGGGGCCCTCCAGGCTCCTCTGTCCATGGAATTCTCCAGGAAAGAATAGTAGAGTGGGTTGCCATTTCCTTCTCCAGGGCATCTTCCTGACACAGGGATGGAACTTTGGTCTCCTGCATTGCAGGCAGATTCTTCACCATTTGAGCCACCAGTGAGGCCTGATGCAAATACATGAGTTAACCATGTAAAGGAGGAGAAAGAAGGGGAAAAGAAAGAGTATTCCTGGCATTCAAAGTCTGAGGCATAAAAAAGAATACCAGGGCATAGGATTTCCAGAAGCAGAGAAAGGGATGAGACATTCTTGGTGGGAAAAACAAATGCAGAGCGTATGACAGTAGGCTGTATACCTTTGGGATGCATGGAAAGGGCAAGGTGGCTGGTGGAGCTCAGAAGATGATATGGTTCAGTCATTCTTAAATATGCTGGCTAGTGACAGAAGACTGGAATAGGGACATAGTCAAGAGAAAGGCCAGATTGAAGAGTCCAGACTTGCACCCCGGACAGAAGATAACTACTGAAAGAATAAGAAAGTCCCAGCTGCAAGGAAGCGTCAGGACCAAGGAGCATTTTTAGCGGATCTGATCAATTAGAAAGACCAGGAGATCTTTAAATTAAATGAATGATTGTTTACTGAGCACCTATTGTGTGCTAAGCTCTCTAGGTACAGAGGTACAAAGACTAACCTCAAGAAGTTTCCAGTTCAATGGAGAGAGAAACAGAAAGCTGAGCTTTCAGTTCTGATAAAGAGCACAGGGTCCATCTTACATTTAATATTATTTAAAGTATCATATCTTACATAGCATTTTTATGTATCTTAACGTTATGCTTATAATTACAATAATCATTAGGCAGCAAGTAGCACATGTTTGATCCCCGGAACAAAATGATTCCGAGAAGGAAATGGCAACCCACTCCAGTATTCTCACCTGGAAAATTTCATAGACAGTGGAGCCCAGTGGGCTATAGGCCACGGGGTCACATAGAGTCAGATGTGACTCAGCACACACTCACACACAGCATTTTGTCTATTTTACTGATAATTAAGTTCAGTGGTATGAAGTAATATAGTACAATAATAATTGCCACTATTTCTAGACACATTACTGTATATCAGGTGCTTCCAGTAAGGTGATTCACATACAGTCTATTAAATCTTTAAAACCATCCTGAAAAGCAGGTTACTACTATACACCTTTTTCATAAGTATATAAGGATTCAAATCAGAGCTAGCTGACTTGGAACTGAAGCTAAACTGTACTGAGTACATTCCATTTGACCCTCCATAACACTCTCTGTCCTCTTCTGCCCTTCTCTCTGTCTGACATGGCTGACCTCTATGAAGTACATCAACTTCATTCTGAGCTTCTGGCTTCTTTTCAGTGGGGACATCAAGAGTAAGGAGAGAAGAAGAGGTGTTTATTTACCTAGATTTCTTTCTGTAAAGTCCTATAAGGCTAGCTTTTCCCTCAGTAGAAGATCACTAGTACTTTCAAAGCAGCCCACTCTATACAACTTTCTAGGTTTTTTTTATTTACTGTCTAGTACCATGAGGAGCATTTTTAGCGGATCTGATCAATTGAAGAGTCCAGATTTGCACACGGACAGAAGATAACTACTGAAAGAATAAGAAAGTCCCAGCTGCAAGGAAGCGTCAGGACCAAGGAGCATTATTAGCGGATCTGATCAATTAGAAAGACCAGGAGATCTTTAAATTAAATGAATGATTGTTTACTGAGCACCTATTGTGTGCTAAGCTCTCTAGGTACAGAGGTACAAAGACTAACCTCAAGAAGCTTCCAGTTCAATGGAGAGAGAAACAGAAAGCTGAGCTTTCAGTTCTGATAAAGAGCACAGGGTCCATCTTACATTTAATATTATTTAAAGTATCATATCTTACATAGCATTTTTATGTATCTTAACGTTATGCTTATAATTACAATAATCATTAGGCAGCAAGTAGCACATGTTTGATCCCCGGAACAAAATGATTCCGAGAAGGAAATGGCAACCCACTCCAGTATTCTCACCTGGAAAATTTCATAGACAGTGGAGCCCAGTGGGCTATAGGCCACGGGTCACATAGAGTCAGATGTGACTCAGCACACACTCACACACAGCATTTTGTCTATTTTACTGATAATTAAGTTCAGTGGTATGAAGTAATATAGTACAATAATAATTGCCACTATTTCTAGACACATTACTGTATATCAGGTGCTTCCAGTAAGGTGATTCACATACAGTCTATTAAATCTTTAAAACCATCCTGAAAAGCAGGTTACTACTATACACCTTTTTCATAAGTATATAAGGATTCAAATCAGAGCTAGCTGACTTGGAACTGAAGCTAAACTGTACTGAGTACATTCCATTTGACCCTCCATAACACTCTCTGTCCTCTTCTGCCCTTCTCTCTGTCTGACATGGCTGACCTCTATGAAGTACATCAACTTCATTCTGAGCTTCTGGCTTCTTTTCAGTGGGGACATCAAGAGTAAGGAGAGAAGAAGAGGTGTTTATTTACCTAGATTTCTTTCTGTAAAGTCCTATAAGGCTAGCTTTTCCCTCAGTAGAAGATCACTAGTACTTTCAAAGCAGCCCACTCTATACAACTTTCTAGGTTACAATAACTTCTCCTTGTGACAATCCTGAGCTTCCAGCTCTAGGCTTTTGCACTATCCTTTGTGGTTCTACACCACCTACCCTTAACACAATGGCCCTTTATAAATAAACCTTGTGCAAATTATCCTCACTTGGGTGTGCCATCTGTTTCCTTTTGGAAATCTAAATGAGATACCATCCTATGAATATACAAGAATCTACATTTCCATTCATTTCTTCAGCCTTTCAGGAGGTGCTGGGGTCACTCCAAGATGTAGCTCTACCCACCCCCACCCCCTCAGCTATAGCAGCAGTGGAGCTTTAGCTACCCAAAGCATGATTTCTCAGCATCTCTGGCTTCTTTCCCTTGGGGTCATCCTCTTCAGAGGTTCAATTCTCTGAGGCTTGGGTCATGAGTCCTGATAGACCCCTGAAGATTAGGGAGTGGAGAATGTAGTCTGGAGCTTTGTTAGTCAGTTTTACCCACGGAGATTTCCCCCAGGTGATCTTTCAGGGTTTAATTTATAAGCAATTTATCTGAATTTCTGGCTTAAGACCATGTAAAGGACTGATCTGTAGCCTTTTCCATTTTATCATGATATACATATGTGATGATTTCAAACTAAGAGTACCAATGGTTTTAAAAGCAACTCACAAAATTGCTGAAACCTTAGTAATAGCTTCTGCAAGTGGACAGGAGCAGCTCCAGCACAGGACTGCCACAGGTGACTGTGAGGGCTACATGTCCCTCTGTCTCATCTCTGATAAGAACTTCACTCTTGGTCATGGCCTTAATTTCCCATCCTGAAAAGCAGGTTACTACTATACACCTTTTTCATAAGTATATAAGGATTCAAATCAGAGCTAGCTGACTTGGAACTGAAGCTAAACTGTACTGAGTACATTCCATTTGACCCTCCATAACACTCTCTGTCCTCTTCTGCCCTTCTCTCTGTCTGACATGGCTGACCTCTATGAAGTACATCAACTTCATTCTGAGCTTCTGGCTTCTTTTCAGTGGGGACATCAAGAGTAAGGAGA